>CM067327.1:121357500-122730000 GCA_034376525.1 Nicotiana benthamiana
GCTAACCCCTGACCCTATGGCTTTACTCTGTACCCCCATCATTGTGTTACATTCTTGACTCTTTTGCTAGAATGCTTACATCCTTTATGAAATTACCGAGTCAGTTTAGTAACGAAACTTTCATTGATTATTCCCTTTGGCATTTCAGTTTTGCTTCCTTTGTTATGTTTTACCGACATGTGCTTTGCTATTTGGGGGCTGGTAGCTAGCTTTGAAATTTCTCTCCTGCGCTCTTAAACAAAATGACTTTGGAGACATCTTAGAAGAAATGGAGACCCGAAAGAAAATGAAATGCAATGACTCTGAATTCTTTTGTTTTAGAATAAAAGAATTCAGAATTTGGCGACTATTGAAGGGAAAGGCGGAGAAACTTATCTATGATAGAACAATTGGTTCCCATGATCATGACATGCACTTCAGCTTAGTCGACCCAGTCTGTTCAAACGATCGGCCTTCAGATGCCATGGTTTGTTGTTGTGACCTTCTTTAACCCAATTTCTTTAACCAAACACTGACCTTGCTTAACTTACGGTGTTCTGAACAGATTTCCACCAAGAGCCCTTTTCCAGTTATTTATCTCTCGACTTGCCTTCACCTTATGGGTGCCCGTGAGGGTTTTCATCGATAAGACTCTGTCATTTTTATTTCTCTTAGCTCCCGCCGCCATACGGTGCCCGTGAGGGTTTTCACCAATAAGACTCTCTCATTTTCATCTTTTCTTGCTTGAACTAGAGTATTGCTCCGGGGTATGAATCATATCTTCTTCCTTGACTTGGCATTTCTTAAAGACTGATCAGGAGGTCTTTCTTTAGACCGTAGATGCAGGCTTTTGGATAAATGTTAGAAAAAGAAGGGTATTAAAGGCTCTAGATAATTCAAATAGGTTCAAAAATTATAACTTTCAGAATCAAATTTCTTACTATAATCGCAACTTCTGCCCCAGTTTCTTGGTTGGGGATCTTTGGATTTTTATTTTAATGTGATGGAACCGTGAGGCTGCCTACGTATCCTTTGAAAAGGAATTAGGTCAAACGTAATTCATCTAGATTCCTTGTTTTTGTTGTTGTGTTTTTCCCCTTTCTTCTTTTCATTATTTTGTTTCTTCCTTTTTCTTTTGTTGTTTCGTTGTTTTGTTGTTATGTTGTTTTTTTCTTTTTCCTTTCGTTTCTTTTTTTTTCTTTTTCATTCTTTCCTTTTACGGACTTCTCACACTTGCCTTTCAGACTTTTGTTACTAATTCCGAAAGAGTGGTATGAAAGAAAGCAATTAAATCTCAAAAGGGTTAGCAAAGGATAAAGTGTTTAGATAGCCGAATAAAATGCCTTCGTCATTCCAATCTCTAAAAATGCTAAGTACAAACAAACATGCCAAGAATAAACAAACATGATTTAATCAAAGACCATCATATATATTATCTCTTAAATGCATCGATGGCCATTTCTACACACTTGCCTTCCACATCTGTTAGATATAATTCCCCAATGGACAACACTCTTGACACGATGAACGGTCCTTGCCAAATTGGAGCGCACTTGCCCTTTGCCTTTTCCTGGTGAGGGAGGATGCGCTTCAATACTAACTCAAACCTTCTTGGGCAGATCTTCTTATTATATGCTCTGGCCACTTATGATACAACTGGCTGTTGTCACACCTCCCTTTTTATTATCCACAACCCGGCAAAGGGTGTAAATAAGGGAGTCTTTTCCAACAAAAGGACAATCGAAACGGGATTCAATTATTTAAGAAAATTTTAGAGTCGCCACTTGGGAGATATATGGTGTCCCAAGTCACCGGTTAGAATACCGAATCGAGGAAAAGAATGACTCCGTTTAGAGTCTACGAACCATAAATCCGAGTAAGGAATTTTGTTAACCGTTGAGAAGGTGTTGGGCATTCCCAGGTTCCGTGGTTCTAGCGCGGTCACCCAACTGTTATATTTGGCTTAAATTATCTGATTTTAGAATATGTTTTAACTTATGTTCTTTTTGACTTTAAACAGCTTTTATCATTATTTTTAGAGAGAATTGCAACGCCGTTAAAACACGCCTCGAACCACGTCATATAAATGCACCAGTGGATTTGACACGTTCTAATTTCGTTGAGATTTGGATTTGGGTCACATAAATGCACACCCGAATTTAGGAAGGTATTTCATTATAAAGCTGTGCCTATAGAAACTACCTCTTTAAAAATTCGTGAAAGGCCGTGAAATTCGCTAATCAGCTCTTCCAGTTTTTCTAAATGTTTTATTTGAATTAAGGAGCCTCGTTTAGTGCGTGATTTAGTTAACGAGGCTCGATTTATTTTATAAGGACGTCCTAAAGCATTAATGTTCTATATTATTCTTATGTGTACAATATCCTAGTAATTTACATGGGTAATATATTCTGGAAAAAATCAACACTTGCATTTTTCGGCCTCACTCGTGGCTGCTTTAGGCTTCACTTTCAGTCAGCCCAGGAGCGTGTGTTGCTACACTTGCTGTGTCATCTATTGGGCCTTCTAATTGGGCCTAGGGGTATTTGGACTAATGAGTCCATCGCAGGTAAGTCACAACAACTCGGCTTTCAATTATGCCTTACTCATCAAAACAATACACATGCCCACTACGAAATGCATCAACAATATTTTATAAGAAAGATACTGAAAATGATTTTGTATTAGATTTCAATCTTAAGTTTGAAATAAACACTTTGGGATACTCATCAATCAGAGCACACAAATACAGTTATCAAACCTCTAATATAACTCATGCGACAATATAATAAACAAATCTGAATAGATTATTTCTAAATGTACTGGAATTTAAATGAATTTAAAGTACGGTCCTGGCATCAGTCCAAAATTAGTACATGTTTATGTTTAGTACAAAGCCAATAATACCAACAGAAAATTAGTGATCGTAATCGTATTAACTAGGAAAACAAATGTATTAACTTCATGATCAGCTACATGCTTGAATAAACAGGGTTGTAGTTTCAGAATCTGAGTAAGGAATGGTACCTGGCATGCCAAAAGAAAATAAAGCCTATGAGTAATGAAGCAAGTAGCAGGCAAGAGACACCAATCAACCAATAAACACCCAGGTATTCAGGAAGGTTTTGACATGAGTAAAATTTGAACAGAAATGGAATAACACTCACGATTTGAAGAATATAAGTGAGCCTACTATATATCTTAATTCACTAAAGCTTCAGAAGAAAATTCTGCTCGAAAAAAATCAAAAGTCCCAGCCCCCAAAAGTCCTCCCAAATGTTCAAACTACCCCTTTTTATAGTTAAAGCTTAGGGCAACACTTATTACCTTGTTTTCCTTCTAGCCCCTTGTTCAAATAGCAATTTTACCTAAATAGTCCCTAGTTTTCTGACTTGTGCCTCAAGTTTGAGGCCGAAATTATGCTTAAGTCCCTCACTAGAATGTTCTGCGGGTTGATACAGGATTCTTTTAGGTTCAAATACCCTCTATACCCCTGTCCGCTTTCCTAATTAACTAACCTAAGGTTTTTTACCCTTGGTTTTCATTTGGTTAGGTGAAATCTGACCTTGGTCAATTGTTTTCATGTTATGGGCCAAATTTCGGTGTGGACTACAGGATTACTCAATATAACACAAGTTCCAATGAAGCATCTTAACGTGACCTTATTCAGTAACAAAGGGTGGGGGAAATCATCAAAACTTCAGTACTATATGAATACCCACAGATACTTAAAGATGAACCAAAACAAACACAAAAAGGAGACTCAATTGACTATGCAAGAACAATGGCCAAACTATAACACTTAGCCAAAAAGTAGAAGTAAAAATCAGGAAATTAAAACAAAGCTAATCACAATATTCAGAGAAGCAATTTATCCTAACATGAGCAACTACTGAAGATAACAATCAATAGGAAAGGAATATGACTGGTATGACACTTCATAAAAGAAAACACCCACTTAGAATCATGATAAAACACAGGTAGGGGCAACAAAACAGTTCAGAACCTCAGAGTGAAACAAATGCAGAATCAAGAGATGAAGATCAACAAAACATGTACATTTCAGAGATGAAACTACAAGCCATGTAAAGTTTCAGAGGTGAAACCAAACTGACAAGTCAAAAGGCTAAACATAATATCAGACCATTATAGAAGACACATTCTAACCAGTGACACCCAAAGAATCAGTGAGTATAACAAACAAAAAAGACTACTTATCATACTTTAGGATGAGACCATGGAAAAAAAATAAAATATTAAAGGAAATAAAGAAAATAAAAATATATAAAAAACAACAGTAACACAGATACTTAGCTTTTGGGTCATGCAGCTCTAACTTGAATCAATTTCGCGGGTTTCTAACCTCTTTTTAGGAAGGTTTCTAGCCTCTTGGGCAATTTACCTTGTGTACTTGAAGAAGGACAGAGGGTTCTGGGGGGTGTTCGATGTTGAGACCAAGTAAGGTCTTAGATCTTAATTTTCTTGGTGGTTAGTAGGGTTTGAGGGTTGTGGATGGCATGGTCGGGGAGAATGACAGGAAGCGATCACCTGAGGCCAGTTTGGCCGAAATCCGGTGAACTTCAAAACTTAGGGTTAGTTTAGATTTGATATTTGAGCCGTTTCATTTTGATTCGAAGGGCATGGTTTGGGTGGTTAGAAAGAGGAATGCGAGGTGGTTCAAGGGTGTAACTTTGAGTTGGTTTGGGGTTGGGTTGCCGGAGACGGTGGTTCTGGCGATCCTTTTGAATATTCGAGACGATGGAGAGTTATTCGAATGAAATTTTGGGCAGTTTAGAGAGTTGCTGGGTGGTCAAGGGTGGTCATAGCGCGGAGATGGGGAGGTGTTACAGTCGGTGTATTTTAGTACGAGGAGGGTGATGAGTTTGTCTCTATATCTATACAGACATTTGGACATATATATTTAATCTGGGTGGGGGTTTCAGGGCCAATTGATCGTTTGTTGATCAACCGCTGTGATGGATTTTCTGAAATGGTATCGTTTGGGGCGCTTGTATGTGGACTGGGTCGGGGATCCTATTTTGGGCTGGGTGCTGGTGTGTTTTACAGGGTAAGGAATTTGGCCACCTAGGTCTTGCCCAATTGTGGCCAGCCTGGGTGGTTATATATATATATGCTTTTTGTTTTGTTTTCTTCTCCTTTTTTGTTTTATTTAATTCCTAATTACGTTTTAAAAACCCTAAATAACCTAATACCTTTTTATTTATGAAACACAAACTATAAGATGCAACTAATTAAAATTAAACAGAATGATTAAAACGCCAGAAATACTATTTATATTTTTTTTGAATTTTATATTTGTAAAATATCCCTAATTAACAATTATTTTAGCAAAAAACATGAAATTAAATACTAAATTATTTTAAGCATTCATTAATGAAAACACACTGGCACACACAATTAAATCCTAAAACAAATATTAAAAGGAAAATCCTAAACATGAGAGTCATGTAGGAGTCAACTTAACAGGGAAAAAATCACATGCTCACTACTGCCCCTCTTTGCGCGGGAACACGAAGACTTTTCGTGAAAAGACAAGTGAGCAAACATGAGCAGTTTTCGTCCGACTAAATACTCCGTGTTAAGCATTTTTGAAAAATTTCTGACCGAACCTTGCTTCAAAGGTTGCCTACATATCCTTGACGATAAAGGAATCATGTCAATGTAGTTCTGTAGTGTTTGGTAGCTGGGACTATCGAGGTTGTGAGTTTACTGCAGCTACTGCTACTGCTGCTAGACCCCCTTATTACACCATAGTGAAAAATAATGATGCTAGATAAGCTATGAACTATGGATTACAAAGAAACCTATCTATATCTTCCGATTTATTCTGAATCCTTGTTGCCTTGTTGTCTTGCATTTCATGCTGTAGAACTTCTTGTTGCTTTTTTAACCGGTATTTCCTCCAGTGGAACTACTTGTTGCCTTGTTTTCTGGCGTTTATCTTCCTCCATTTTGATGCCGAATTCCTAGTCTTAAGATGTACCCCGTTGAAAGCATTTTCCCGTTCTACAAGTCGGCGCCTTGTTGCCTGAACTCACAATTTGAAAAATCTTCCCTTGTTCTGCAGGTGGGCACCTGATCATCAAAACTTGACTTCCGCGAAATATTCCCTTGTTCTCCAGGCGGGTGCCTGATTATCAAAATCGAATGAAACTGAACTGTATTCCCTTGTTCTCCAGGTGGGTGCCTGATTACGAAATCTAAAATTTTTGAAAGATACTCCCTTATTCTACAAGTGGGCCCTTGACTACTAAAACTTAATATTTTGAAAATATTCCCATGTTTTACAAGTGGGTGCCTGATTTTGAAATTATGAAAGATACTCCCTTGTTCTACAGGTGGGTGTCTGATTACAAAAACTTAGATTTTCGAAAAATATTCCCTTGTTTTAAGGTAGGTGCCTGATCTTCAAGACTTAAAAGTTTGAAAAATATTCCCTTGTTCTACCGGTGGGCGCCTGATTACTAAAATTTGAAATTTTGAAATATATTCCCTTGTTCTCCAGGTGGGCGCGTGATTATCAAAATTTGAAATTTTGAAAACATTCCCTTGTTCTACAGGTGGACGCCTAATTGCCAACACTTGAAATATTGAAAAATATTCCCTTGTTGTACGGGTGGGTTCCTGATTTAGAAATTTAAAATCAAAAAAATATTCTCTTATTTTACAGGTCGGCGCCTGATTGTTAAAATTTTGAAAAATATTCCCTTATTTTACAGGTGCGTGCCTGACTGTGAAAACCGGTCCTGACCAATCTCAACTACTAACAATTTCAGTATTATGTTGTGTTTCTGAAAAGATGTAATTTTCCACTATGTATTGCAACGAGTTATATCTGCTGGGAATCTGTTTGTGACTAATGATTAAAACTACCTCCCATTATCCAGGCGGGTCCTGAAAACTCCTAATTCGATGACAAAAATTGATAGCTAGGGGTTAGTATTTAGGGCTACATCCCATTACCCGTAGGGAGGGGGGTCCTGATAACTCTTGTTGACTTCTGCTAGGGCAGTATCTAATTGAAGTCCCATTTTTTAGGAGGGTCCTGATGAGTCTTGCTGACTTAGGTGGGGAAATTCGAAATTTTCCCTCTAAATCCCATTTTTCAGGAGGGTCCTGACGATTCTTCTTGACTCTTATTGACTCTAGCTGGGGGAATATTTGCTCTAAGTTCAATTTTTTCAGGGTTAATCTTATCGATTCTTGTTGACTCTGGCTGGCGAGATTTTGGCTCTAAGTCCCATTTTTAAGGAGGGTCCTAATGACTCTTGGTGACTCAGCTAGGGAAGTATTTGGGTTTGACCATGCGACCAGCTACTGTGTGCTAAGTTAAGTCCTATTTTTCAGGAGGGTCCTGACAACTCTTAACTTAATCCTATTCAACATGCAAGTCATTTTTATTCCCTTTACTATCCATGATTGCCTCTATCCTTTAAAAGAGTCTCCTTTTCCAGAAGGGTCGTGAGGGTTCCAACTTAAATTCTAGTTCTAATTTCTAGTGGTTTCTGCGACTCTTACTGGGGAGGTGTTGGAGATTTCCTATGTTACCCACACCCGTTTGAGTTTGGACTACATTCCATCTCAACTTCCATGCCTCTTTTAACCATTGCTTGTTTCTATTGGGTTTGGCTTGTCAAAGTTTGTCCCCTTGTGCTTTTGGTGGTGAGGGTGTTTATGACTGACTATGTCTCTCTTGAGTTTTCACCGAGTCCCACTTCCAGGCTGACCCTGAGATTTCGACCATACTTGTCGTGTTCCTGCCTTCTCCTATGGACGACCTCCCATAGGGTCTTCATGAATTATCTTCCCCTGTGTCAATCAAAGAAAACTTGTCAGTATGAAAAGCGGTGGTTGGCTTGCTGCATTCTTGTTGGAAGCGGCCTCCTCGTTGTCATGTTCCTCTATGTTCAAATCTCCATGTTAATGATGAGTTGTCTGAGTTGGTTAGCTGACCCCTTTGAACCTTTGCCGCTTAACTTTGCTCCCCATAATTGTATTATATTTCTAGCCCATTTTGCCAGAACCCTTATACCTCTCTCGAGACTGCCATATCAGTGTGTTACGCTTGGCTGACCCTCTGACCCATATGCCTTCACTCTGCTTCTCAACTTTGTGTTGCATTTCCGACCTTCTTCCAAAATTCTCTTTTGCCTCTTCCTGACGACTGACGAGATGATATATCCCGCTGGGTCAAATCTCATTTCCATTTCCGCCTTTGTGTTGTGGTTTTGCCTTTTTTTCTAGAAGCTTTATTCCCTTCTCTACCGATTGCTGAGTTAGTGTGTTATACTTTAACCCTTGTGGCTTTGTTTTGTTTCTCATTCTGGTGTTATATTTTCGAATCCTGCCAGAAATCCTTATCGTTTTTCTAAGACTACCAGGACCATTTGGGATGCTCGGCTGACTCTTGACCTTTATGCCCTCGCCTTTGCTTCTTACCCTATGTTGCACTCTCAATCCTTACACAAAATACCTTGTCTTTCCCTGAAGACTGACGTATTACGTTCAGTCAAACCTTGCGACTTTGTGACCCTTTCAATTTTCTTGTTGTGCCTACTTTACGCTACATCTTAATCTTTGTGGTTTCATTTTTATACCTTTTCTGGGTGGTATTCCTTCGCTTTGCCGATTCTTGTTTTTTTCCATCAATACAATTTATATGAATCTTTCCCTTTGCCGTTCCACAGTTGTTATCTTTGTTACGCCTTTGGCATTGTGCAGTTTGTCCCTTTGGGAGTTGACAATCGGCTTAGAAATTCCTCTCTCTTGCCTAAACAAAACTCTATAGAAAGATGAAATGCAAAGACTCTAAATGGTATTTAGGGTAAGGAATTCCAGACTCGCTGACTGTTTGAAAAGAGAAGAATGGAGACTTATTTGAAGAGGAACAATTGCCTTTCATGATCATGACATGCACTTCGGCTTGGTCGACCCAATCCGTTTCGATGACTGACCCTCCATTGTCGTGCTCTTGTTGTTGTGACCCTTCTAAATCGTTTTTTTCGACCAAACCCTAGCTTGTCCTGCTCTATAGTGTTATTCCATCAATAACCCCTTTTTTATTTTGCTTTTGCCTTACCTTCACCTCACAGTGCCTATGAAGGTTTTCACCGATAAGACTCTCTCATTTTATTTTCTCTCAAACTCTCGTCGCCTTTTGGTGCCCGTGAGGGTTTTCATTGAAAAGACTCTCTCATTTTATTATCTCTCTTGTCTGGCTCAAAGTGCTGTCCCTGACATGAATACCCTCTACTTGCTCGGCTCGGCATTTTTGAAGAATAATCAGAAGGTCTTTCTTCGGACCGTAACGTAGGCTTTTGGATAGGGTTAGAAATTAAGGGTATCAAAGGCTCGAAATAACTCAAATGGGTTCGTTTAGAACTTTCGGAATCATACTTATAACAATCACAACTTCTGGCACAGTCTCTTGCTTCGGGACTTTTGGATTTTTATTTTTATGAGACCGAACCGAGAGGCTGCCTACGTATCATTTTAAAAGAAATCAGGCAAACGTAGTTCAAACTGACTCCTTGTTTTTGTTGTTGTTTTTCTTCTCCCCTTTTTCTCTTTCTGTTTTTCTGTTCTTCCTTTTCTTTTATTTGTTTTGTTTTGTTTTTCTTGTTTTTCTTTTCTTTTTCTTATCTTTTGTTTTTATTTTTTTTTTCATTATTTCCGTTCTTTTCCTTTCACTGCTTTCTCATACTTGCGCTTTTGACTTTTGTTACTGATTCCGAGCGAGGGGTATGAAGGAAAATAATTAAAGCTCAAAAGGGTTAGCAAAGGATATAGTGTTTAGGTAGCAGAAAAAAACGCGTTCATCATTTCAATCTTCAAAATTTGCCAAGTACAAATAGATGTCAAGTGTAAACAATGTTCTAATGAAAATCATACATAATAACTTTTGACAGCATCCGAATTGATAGCCATTTCCGCATATTTCCCTTCCACATCCGTTAGATACAATGTCCCATTTGACAGTACTCTTGATACGATGAATGAACTTTGCCAATTTGGAGCAAACTTGCCTTTCGCCTCGGCCTGGTCAGGATGCACTTTAGTACCAGTTGACCTACTTCAAACATCGTGGGGCGCACTTTCTTGTTATATGCCCTGGCCATTCTTTGTTGATACAACTGGCTGTGACAGACTGCCGCTAATCTTTTCTCATCGATCAAATTCAATTGTTCCAACCAAGCTTTGACTCATTCTTCATCGTCGATTCCTCCTTAGGCCACGATTCTAAGAGAGGGGATTTCGATCTCGGTCGGGATTACTACCTTCGTACCATATACCAATAAGAATGGAGTGGCCCCCACTGAAGTGCAGACAGTGGTGTGATAACCTTACAATGCAAAAGACAACTTCTCATGCCACTGCCTGGATCCTTCCATCATTTTACGAAGTATATTCTTTATGTTCTTATTTCCTGCCTCAACTGCTCCTTTCGCCTTGGGCGGTACGGGGTAGAGTTTCGATGTGTGATGTTGAACTGCTGACATACCTCTCTAATTAGGTGACTGTTGAGATTTGCCCCATTATCGCTGATGAGCATCTTGGGGATCCCGAATCGACAAAATAATGTTTGTGTGCACAAAATCGACCACGGCCTTGTTGGTCACTACTTTGAAAGTCTTGGCTTCAACTCACTTGGTGAAATAGTCAATAACGACCAAGATAATATGTGCCTATTGGAAGCTTTTGGTTCGATGGGCCCGATCACATCTATGCCCCAAGCAACAAAAGTACAAGGTGCTGAATTAGGTCTCCGTGCACCTGACACTGGTGGCATTTGCGCATATACCTTATACAATCCTGTTCTATGGTGAGCCAATAATACCCTGCCCGGAGAATCTTATATTCCAAAACATATCCGCTCATGTGCAGCTCGCAGATGCCAGCATGTACCTCATTCATGATGATTGTCACCTGCCGGGCATCTATGCATCTTAACAAACCCAGATCCGACATTCTCTTGTATAATACCCCCTACTGAGGAAGAACCCACTTGAAAAATGACGGATTGTTCTCTTCTGGTCACTCATGGCTTGCGTCGGGTACACACTGCTCCTGATATATTCCTTGATGTCGTGGAACCAAGGCTCGCCGTCGAGCTCTTCTTCCACCATGTTTGAATAAGCATGTTGATCATGGACCCGTATATGTATTGGGTCAACATAAGCCTTGTCTGAGTGATGTAACCATGATGCCAAAGTATCCAGGGCATCGACAACCTCATTATGAATTCTGGGAATGTGCCTGCTCTTCTGACCAGAATTGCTGACAAATATCATGCAAGTGTTGCCGATAAGGTATGAATTTTAAGTCTGTTTTCTCCCATTCCCCTTGGATCTGGTGTACCAAAAGGTCTGAGTCCCCCAAAACCAAGACTTCCTAGACACCCATGTCCGCTGCTAATCTCAAACCCAAAATGCATTCCTCATACTCAGCCATGTTGTTGGTGCAATAGAAACTGAGTTTAGCTATGACCGGGTAATGACACCCTTCTTTAGAAATGAGTACCTCTCCTATCTCGACGCCTTTCATGTTGGCAGCCCCATCGAAAAACAATTTCTACCCCGACTTTTCGTCCTATTCCATTTCGTTGACGTGCACCACTTCCTCGTCCGAAAAATATGTGTTCCAGGGTTCATATTTTTCATCTATGGGATTCTCTGCTAAATGGTATTACAATGACTGTGCCTTCAAAGCAGTCCTTGTTATGTAGATGATGTCGAATTCAGTAAGCAACATTTTCCATTTTGCGAGCCTCCCTATGGGTATGGGCTTCTGGAAAATGTATTTAAATGGGTCCAGTCACAAGATAAGAAAAGTGGTGTATGATTACAAGTCATGCTTCAAATTCTGGGCTACCCATGTCAAAGCACAGCACGTCGTTTCAAGATGAGTGTACTTAACCTTATAGGCCGTAAATTTCTTGCTGAGGTAGTATATGGCTTGCTCTTTTTCTCCTAATAACATCGTGCTGACCCAACATGCATCCAAATGAATTGTCCAAGACTGTCAAATATAAGATCAGAGGCCTCTCCTGTCCATATTAGTGCAACATCCTTCTTTAACAGCTTGAAGATGGGCTCGCAGATGGTTGTAAGTTGGGCGATGAATCGAATGATGTAACTCAGCCTTCCCAATAGACTCATTACTTCTGTTTTATTTCTGGGTGGCGGCAACTCCTTTATAGCTTTGACTTTTGATGTGTCCAACTTGACACCTCGGCGGCTGACTATGAACCTAACAACTTTCCCGAGGGAACCCCAAATGCACATTTTGCCGGGTTGAGTTTGAGATCATACCTGCGGAGCCTCAAGAAGAATTTCCTCAGATCTTTGACATTATCGGATTGCTTTCTAGACTTCACAATCACATCGTCCACATAGACCTCGATTTATTTATGCATCATATCATGGAAAATGGTTGTCATTGCCCTCATGTATGTTTCCACAGTGTTTTCAAACCAAAAGGCATGACCCTATAGCAGTATGTCCCCCACGGTGTGATAAATGTTGTTTTCTTCGCATCTTCTTCATCCATTAAGATCTGGTGATAGCCTGCATAAAAATCCACAAATGACCCGATCTCATGCTTTGCACAATTGTCGATCAATATGTGGATATTTGGCAGGGAGAAGTTGTCTTTTGGAATTGCTTTGTTTAGGTCACGGTAATCAACGCACACTTTGGTTTTACCATCTTTCTTCGGTACAGGCATGACATTATCTATCCAGGTGGGATATCCTGTGACTCGGATAACTTTTGCCTCAAACTGCTTAGTCACCTCTTCATTGATTTTCATGCTCACATCGGTTTTAAACTTTCTCAACTTTTGTTTGACGGGAATGCAGGCTGGGTCAGTAGGTATTTTGTGGTCTACCAAATCGATGCTCAACCTGGGCATGTCGTCGTAGGACCATGCAAAGACATCCTTATACTCTAGCAATACTTCAATTATTTTCTCCCAATGCTGTAGCTCCAGATGGACACTTGTTTTTATTTCTCTGATACTATCCGGACTCCCTAGATTGATTGCCTCTATGTCATTCAAGTTTGGTTTAGGTTTCTCTTCGAATTGGGTCATCTCTTTACTAATCACATCCCATGCCCTCTCCTCATCGTACCCTGGTTCATCCTCGTGTTCTATTTTATGGATTATTATTTCTGGGCAGGGGTTGTTGCAAAGATTGGGCCGAGGAGTCCATATGCATGTCAGATCGCTGGAACCAGCATAAAAATAACTGTACAGAAAGAGAAAAGAAAGAGAAGTAAAGAGAAAATACAAACTATCAGCATTGCTGAAAGGGAAATTGCCTTTTATTAGAATTGAAGATAACAGAGTTTGCACATCCAAATGGATGAAAATAACAACTAAGTGATGCTAGCACAAACTACACTGAATGAAAAATCAAAGCCGACTACCACGACTCCTCTGAGTGGGAAGAGGAGTGGCTTCCCAATTACTTATTTTTGCGCGTGCTCCCACGAACTGAACATCTGCCCGCTCGATCCTTCTCCTGCCTCTACCATATTCACCACATTAAACAGTCTTGCTAACCCCTTATCAAGATCTCTGTCCACGTCCATTAGCAGGCCGGAAATCCTGGGTCTGGGGACATTACTGGATTTTACAAATGATTTAGACAACCTTGGGATATGCTTCGAGAGGGCCCAGGCCTTCAGCCTCAGCTTTTTGGCTCGCCTTATGTCTGCGGCTGTGGGCTTGGACCCTAGACCAAAAGTGTTTAGATTCTTGGGAAGGGACACTGGTTGCGCAATGCCTTGTAGAGAAGCTCTCAACCCTCTGCCGGGTACAAAGCCATTTCTCAACATTTCTGAAGCTACCATGACGGATGCAGTTGCTATCTTTGGGGTTACAATACTTTCACCTTCTGGGATATTCTGGACTAACACCGTATCAAACACTTGGTATACCCATGGCCCTTTGATGTCCTCAGATTCAATGAGAGGAACGATCACATCACCCAAGGTACACTGATTATCTTCTCCATGCACGACAATCTCTTGCTTGTCCCACTCAAATTTGACCATCTGGTGCAGGGTCGATGGTACTGCTTTGGCTGCATGAATCCAGGGTCTGCCCAATAGCAGATTATAGGAGACTGATATATCCAACACTTCGAATTCCATAATGAACTTAACGAGCCCCATAGTTACTTCCAGCACAATATCCCCAACGGTATCTTTACCTCCACAATCGAAACCTCGAACACAAATGTTATTCTTGCGGACCCATTCATTTTCCATGACAAATGTTTGCATTAGACCCGTTGTCGACCAAAACTCGAGTGACCACGGCATCTATACACTTCACAGTTAGATAAAGAGCCCGGTTGTGCTCCGTACCTTCCATAGGCAATTCATCATCGGGGAATGTGACCAAGTATACCTCGAATATCTTGTTTACAATCTTTTCCAAGTTGTTCACCATTATCTTATCTGGGACATGAGCTTCATTTTAAATCTTCATCAACACCTGACAGTGCTCATCTGAGTGAATTAGTAAGGATAACAAATATATCTGGGTTGGTGTTTTCCTCAACTTTTCTACGATGAAGTAATCTTGCATTTTGATTTTCTTTAAGAATTCTTCTGCCTCTTCTTTTGATACAGCTTTCTTTAATGGTTCTGAGTTGTCTTTAGAGATTCTGCCCTTTCTCAACTCTTCTGGCACAAAGTACCTTCCTGATCGAGTTAAGCCTCGTGCCTCACATACTTCCTCCCTAACTTCTTTCTCTTCGCACATCAATATAACTTGTTCATATCTCCAAGGAACGACTCTGTTGTTGATGATCGATGGCTGGATTACTGGTATCACAATAACTGGCTCTATGTGGACACCTTCCACAACCATGACGGGTTCCCTAGTTACCCCATGTACTGTTACCTTTGCCTGTTTTTCTTTGTTGTGGCCGCACATGCTGAGCTTCCATGTACTACAACAGTTTTGCCTTCCCTTTGCCACAGTTGCCAGCGTCTTGCTGCTTGTGACCTTGGCTGACTCAATGGATTTTACAATCATTACCATTTGTGAAGGTCTTCCGAACTCTCCCCTTCTCTCCTCAATTTCAATCATCTTGGTTTCCTGGTGGTTTGGAAGTGGGTTTTGGTTAATATTGGGCACCTACGGAGTCTGCACCTCGATCTTGTGAGAGTCAATAAGTTCTTGAATGGTAAACTCTAACATCTTTTGGTGTCATGCCCTGGTTCACCGGAACACTATTCACAGCTGACCGCATAATCTAAATTCTTTGGGGAAGGATTTGGGAGCTTCGCCTCAATTGGTTTTAACATATCCAGTTGTCGCAACCGGTGGAACAGGCTAGTGTAAGATTCTCCCAACGGAGTGGAAATCTTCTTTTTCTGAACCCTCTCATTTCTTATGGTACAATTTCCTCAGAAGGCGGGCCTCGGGGTTTGGTGGTAAGCTCTTGAAAGTATTGATTTTGTGGATTTGGGTAAGTGTTCTGAGAGGGTGGCGCACGCCATTGTGTAGAGGGTTGGGTGTGTGGCTGTGCATGATGGACTGAGAAACGAGGTTCTGGTGGTGGATAGTAATGTTGTGGCAGACCATATGGAGGGTGTGGGTATGTCTAGTGGCAAAGATAGGGCTGACTGTAATGAGATGGTGCCCGAGGCCTGACCCAGGTTCCCGACTCCACTATCGCTACTTCCTCTTTCTTCTTTTTTCCGAAAGCTCCCCTAGCTCCACCCTGGATGGCTTGAGCAATTGCCTTAATTTTGGAGTAACTCATGATTTTATTGGATTTGAGACCTTCCTCAACCATACTTCCCATCTTGACCACTTCATGAAAATATTTCCCTACCGCCAACACCAAATGCCCAAAGTAGGTAGGTTCCAGAGCTTGTAGAAAAATAGTCAACCATCCTACTCTCCTTCATGGGAGGATCAACTCTGGCTGCTTCTTCCCTCCAACAGAAACCATATTTCTTGAAACTGTCGTTATGTTTCTTCTCCAGCTTTGTCAGAGATAGACGATCTGGGACAATCTCGAGATTATATTGAAAATGGCCTGCAAATGCTTGTGCCAGGTCGTCCCATGTGTACCATCGGTAGGGGTCATGTTGAGTATACCACTCTAATGCTGATCCACTCAATCTTTGGCTAAGGTACGGCATTAACAGTTCATCTTTTCCTCCTGCACCCCTCATTTTACTTAAAAAAACCTCTCAAATGTGCGACTGGATCACCATGACCGTCGTGCAAGTCTAATTCGGGCATTTTGAAACCTGGAGGCAACTATACGTCCAGGAATAAGCAAAGATCTTTGAACGGCATGCTCACCTCGACGCCTAATCCCCGCATGTCGCTGAATGATTGTTCCAGACTCCAGACCTTTCTAAGCACTTCCTCTTGTTCAGAATCTTTGATAGGCTTTTCAACTCTCATTGCGATTTCAGGACGACGAGCATAAGAGTGAGGCTCTTGGGCTTTGTAGGCAGGTTCTGGGGGATAGTATTTAGGGTCATAGGCTTGAAGCAGTGGTTCGCTGGATGATCTATGCAGTGTAGGAGGCGAAGGTGCCACATAGATATGAGCGATTGGTGGGGGAGGGTGAGGAGTGAATTTCGGTAATAAGGCTGGGGGCTGAGAGGTAGCACCCTGATGCTATGGGTATATAGTAAAACTTGGGGGCGGATTAGTGACGGGCTGGTCAGGTGCTTGAGCCAGTGGCGGTATGAAGGTTGGGTTTGTAGGATAGGCCGGGGGTGGTTGTCCTCTTGCCCATGCCTGGTACGTCTCGTCCATCTGGTGTTTAAGCTTATACATTTCTTCCTTCATAGCGTTAACGTCCAATTCCTCTACCTCCTTTGAGGGGTCAATGATGCTGACATCAGCTTCTTGGTTGGCCATGACTTGTTTGCTTTTTGACCGCGTGTTGTCGGAGTGAGTTTCCAGAATTCCTGCGAGTACCAGTCACCTGTCTAACTTGGAACTGGAATCACAACAACAAAGACTCATTAGAGGTTAGGTTCTTGACACATATGTGGCCACACATTGGGTATGTATGCACATAAATGGTAATTGGTTCCTACATGCGTTGGTTTCTTGCATCATCCCGGATTTGTTTGCGAAACTCTCCCTTTTTTTGGCCATATTCTCTCTCCTTCCTATATTTATTCAATTTCAAATTTTACTCAATTATGGTCGACTCCTATGTAGATTGCCTATGTATCATGACCCCGCATGAATCAGACCGAGCGTAGTTCTTTAAACATCACATGTTTGGGAAAAATTTTATACCAAACCGTAACTACAAAGACTTGAAAGGTGAAAAATTAAACAAATGCTGACAAATGAACTATAGACTCGAACAAAAACTAACTATGCGTAAAGAAAATACAGACTCAGTTAAACTAATAGACATTGAAAGCCAATAAATTGACAATACAATCTTTTAGGAGTACATTAATGCCTCAAGTTCTCCTGGGCCTCGCGGGGCATCGTTTGACCTTGCTGCTGGCTTGTGTGCCAAACTCCCTTGGAGGTGGTGGAGATATTCCATAACTTGATTGACAAATGTCATGACAGCGGAGAAAAACATAGACTTTGCCATGTCCTCACAGTGGTTGCACTTCATGGTAATGTAGTCTGCAATTGCTCGTACTCTTTCCCTGATAACACCCTTTTCTTGAAATAGGCACCCAATTTGTTCAGCCCTCGCCTCTAGGGTTCTCTCGACTACCCGGTTCATTTCCTGGAATCACCTCAAATCTTGCAATGTTCTCTTTCGACTTTGAGGTCCCCAACTTTCTAGATAACCCTCCGTTTTATCCCAACAATCTCATCGTCATGCTTTTGCTTTAGTTGCTCAATGATGCGGGCCCGTTCCTACGCATCTTTAGCTTATTGTCTTCAGACCCTAGACAGCTCACCTTCGGCCTTATTTAGGTCGAAACCATATTCGGTTACCTTTTGTCTCAAACTGCCTATGAGCTTTTCATCCTTTGCGCTCCTGGCGAGATTCTCTGCGGCTGCTTGCACCTTTTGGATTTGGGCTCATAGCACCTCATTTTCTTTGGTTAGTCTTTTCTTTTCTCCCTCATCTGCTGCGGTTTGCAAACCGTTTTCGTATTGTTGTTCTTGGACTTTCTTTTCTAATCTTCCTATGGTAGATATATATTAATTTTCCTTGGCCAGCCAATCCCATTGTTCCGGTGATGTTTCAACAAATTCATTAAGATGTGGTCTTTTAGCTTCCTCCCTGGCTCTATCTCTCTTCTATGCCATGCAGTGTATCCAGGTGCAACCTCACCTTTAGATATGTCCCGTACCCGGGTAGCAACTGTCAATTATTGACACTCGCTCCAGATTTGGTGCACGGTAGCTTCAGAGAATTGGCCATTGGGGCTAATTTCAATAGCATGACGACTAATATCCTCATCCTGGGAAATTATTTGGCATCTGCCCAATTTCCTCAACACTCGGTATGGCGCATAAGGTTGAATACATTAGAGGCCCATCAAAAGGAAATGAGGCCCGGTAGCTGGCATATACACAATTTCATGTACTGGGAGCCACCCAAATATAAATTCTATTTGATTTGCAGTAACAGTCCGTAGATGAGATACCCATTCCGCGACACCCTCGGGTAGCCTAAATCCATCAGCCCTGTTGTAGAACTCTTCTATGCGACTCCTTGCCGGTGATCCATAATTCATGAACCGAGGTCGGTGGCATAGGTGCTCAATAATCCATATCTGTAACAGTAGGTTACACCCTTCAAAGAAGTCTTTCCTGCTTTGCATATGGTGAGAGATCGAAAGATCTCGGACAAGATCATAGGAGCCAGGGTGCTCTTGGCCTGAGTCATTAGAGTGCTGACAACCCCGGCTATCCTTATGTCAATATTTCCGTCCTTCTGCAAAAACACCAGAATACCCAAGAAAAATACCATTAATGCAAAATATCGGTGGTCCTCCCATTTGAGTTGGTTCCCTTTGGTACAAATAAAATTATCGGGGTTATTGAATCCCCTTATTTTCCCGTACCTTTAATATATAGACTGCGGAGTGCAGAACCCGGCTGATAAGTCTGGGTTGTGAACTTTCCTACTGATTTTTAAAGAGTCCAAGAACTTGTGCACGGCGAGGGCTCATAGCGCAATTAGGTAATTGTGTCTCAAAGGGGTTGTATGGGTCACGATATTTACGGTCATTTCCTCTAATGTCGGGGTAAACTGACAGTCCGAGAAGTGTAAGACATTGTGGGCAGGGTCCCAGAATGTGATTAAGGCCTTTGTGATGTCCCCCCTTGGCTAATTTTTAGTAAACCAGTGAGGCCTCCCAGATGTGCATTGACCCTTTTCTGCCATGTTTCCACGAGATCATTCCACTACAGTTGCAACTCGAAGGGAATTTCGTTAATTATCATGCTCATTCTGCACATTTATTAAGATGAATTTGTATTCTCAATAATATAAAAACCGACATTTGACGATATCTAATTTAAAAAAAGGACCGGCTTTGTGAATACGGCCTTGCAACACTTCAGAGAGAACATTTTTCAAGACTGTGCCCGCTCGCCGGCCAAAATAAGATTTAGTCGGCCATTTCTGTGGGATCAAGCTTTCGTCGTCCCTTGTGTTAGCGTTCGGCTATTTTTGGCAATAATGGCATCACCGTATTATTTTGAAAGAAAAATGAATAATACGAACACTGGTTTTTCTTCTTTTTGCAAAAGGAAGGTTGGACGCGATGGGCGTTGCCTATGTATCTCGCTTTTGTCGAGAATCAAACCGGCGTAGTTAGGGAGAAATAATCTATCAAAATCAAAAGTTTAAATGACCTCATTTTATTTTTTGTGTTTTGTTTTTTTTCCTCTCTTTTTTCTTTTTTCTTTCTTTTCCTTTTCTCTTTTTTTTTCAAAAATTCGGCGGCATTTCCGCGATATTTTAAGCATTGGTTTTACAGGTAATCACCCTAGCATTGCGATTTTTTGATTTATTCTCTTTGCTCTCAAGCCGATCAACATGCGAATCCAAGGAAAATGAATGCACAAGTAGCACGTAAAATGCATCAGGATGGTCTTTCATTTTAGGGCACCTGTCCTAGACGGACTAAACCCCTGTTTTGAGTCCCCTAAGTCGAATGCATGATGAAATGCGTGAGGTTTTGTTATTCTAAGTTTAGTACCTCGGTACAGGGTCTAGACTCTGTACTCAAGTGGACAACTCGAGTGGAGGAGGGGGCTTCGTACTGGGAACCAAAAGTCCTTCCGGCTTTGTAACTTGTCCGACCTCTTTCTTATTTCAGGGTATGACACTAACAGAATAGGGAGTCTCAACCAGTAAGAACATCCCCGGAGGTGAGAAAAGAAGTGCTTCGTAGAAATTTATATGTACTGTTATGATAATATCAAAGCGGTAAAAGCGTCATTTTGCACATTAAGCCAACACGTAACAGAATCAGGTAATAAACAAATCCAAATACCACAATTATAATAAGCTCGAATTCTTGAACCCTGAAACCAGAGATTCTGGGTTTGATCCCCAGCAGAGTCCCAAGAGATGTCACACCTCCTTTTTGATTATCCACAACCCGACGAAGGGCGTAGATAAATGAGTTTTCTTTTCCAATTAAAGGACAATCGAAACGGGATTAATTACTTAAGAAATTTTCAGAGTCGCCACTTGGGTGATTTATGGTGTCCCAAGTCACCGGTTAGAATCCCGAATCGAGGAAAAGAATGACTCTGTTTACAGTCCGTGAATAAGAAATCCGTGTAAGAAATTCTGTTAACCCGGGAGAAGGTGTTAGGCATTCCCGGGTTTCATGGTTCTAGCACAGTCGCCCAGCTATTATATTTTGCTTAAATTATCTTATTTTAGTACATGTTTTAACTTATGTGCTTTTTGACTTTAAACCGCTTTTATCATTATTTTAGAGAGAATTGCAATGTCGTTAAAACATTCCTTGAACCTCGTCACATAAATGCAACCGTGGATTTGACACGTTCTAACTTCTTTGAGATTTGGATTTGGGTCACATAAATGCGCACCCAAATTTTGAAAGGTATTTCATGAATAAATTTGTGCCTATAGAAACTACGTCTTTAGATATTCGTGAAAGGCCGTGAAATTCGCTAATCGGCTCTTCCAGTTTTTCTAAATGTTTTATTTGAATTAAGGATCCTCGTGTGGTGCTTGATTAGTTAATGAGGCTCGCTTTATTTATTAAGGACGTCCTAAAGCATTTAATTTCTCTATTATTCTTATATCTATAATATCTTAGTCATATACGTGGGTAATATATTTTGGAAAAATCAACACTTGCATTTTTGGGCCTCACTCGTGGCTGCTTTAGGATTCACTTTCAGTCAGCCCAGGAGCGTGTGTTGCTACACTGCCAGTGGCATCTATTGGGCCTTCTAATTGGGACGAGGGGCATTAATGAGTCTATCGCAGGCAAGTCACAACAACTCGGCTTTCAATTATGCCTTAATCATCAAAACTATACACATGACCATTACGAAATGCATCAATAATATTTTATATGGAAGATACTGAAAATGATTTTGTTTCGGATTTCAATATTAAGTTTGAAATAAACACTTTGGGATACTCATCAGTCGGAGCACACAAATTCAGTTATCAAACCTCCAATATAACTCATGCGACAATATACTAAACAAATCTGAACAGACTATTTGTAAATGTACTGAAATTGAAACGAATTTAAAGTACAGTCCTGGCATCAGTCAAAAATTAGTACATGTTTATGTTTAGTAGAAAGCCAATAATACCAACAGAAAATTAATGATAGTAATCGTATAAACTAGGAAAACAAATGTATTAACTTCATGATCAACTACATGCTTGAATAGATAGGGTTGTAGTTTCAGAATCTAAGTAAGGAATGGTACCTGGAATGCCAAAAGGAAATAAAGCTTATGAGTAATGAAGAAAGCAGCAGCCAAGCGACACAAATCAGATAATAACCACCCTGGGATTCAGGAAGGTGTTGAGCAGAGTAAAATTTAAACAGAAGCAGAACAGCACTCAAGATTTTGAATAATATCAGTGAGCCTACTATATATTTTAATTCACTAAAGCTTCAGAAGAAAAGTCTACTCGAAAAATATCAAAAGTCCCAGCCCCCAAAAGTCCCCCCAAAGGTTGAGACTACCCCTTTTTTTATAGATAAAGCCTTAGGGCAACACTTATTACCTTGTTTTCCTTATAGTCCCTTATTCAAATTGCAATTTTACCTAAATAACCCCTAGTTTTCTGACTTGTGCCTCAAGTTTGAGGCTGAAATTATGCTTAAGTCCCTCACTAGAATGTTCTAGGGGTTGTTACAGTATTCTTTTAGGTTCAAATATCCTCTACGTTCCTATCCCCTTTCCTAATTAACTAACCTATGGTTTTTAACCCTTGATTTTCGTTTGGTTTGGTCAAATGTGACCCTGGTCAATTGTTTTCAAATTATGGGCCAAATTTTAGTACGGATTAAAGGATTACTCAATGCAACCCAAGTCCCAATAAAGAATCTTAACTTGACCTTATTCAGTAACAAAGGGTGGGGGAAATTATCAAAACTTCAGGACTATATGAATACCCACGGATACTTTGAGATGAACCAAAACAAACATAACAAGGAGACTCAATTGACTATGAAAGAACATTGGCCAAACTATAACACTTAGCCAAACCCTGGAAGTAAAAATCAGAAAATTAAAACAAAGCTAATCACAATATTCAGAGAAGCAATTTATCCTAACATGAGCAACTACTGAAGATCACAATCAATAGGGAAGGAATATGACTGGTATGAAACTTGTTAATAGAAAACACCCACTTAGAATCATGATATAACACAGGTAGGGGCCACAAAACCGTTCAGAATCTCTGAGATGAAACCAATGCAGAATCAAGAGATGAAGATCAACAAAACATGTAAATTTCATAAATGAAATTACAAGCCATGTGAAGTTTCAGAGGTGAAACAAACTGACAAGTCAAAAGGCAAAACATAATCTCAGACCATTATAGAACACGCATTCTAACTAGTGACACCCAAAGAATCATTGAGTATAATAAACAACAAAGACTACTTATCCTACTTTAGGATGAGACCATGGAAAATAGCTAAAATCCTAAAGGAAATAAAACGAATAAACATATACAAACAACGACGGTAACACAGAATACTTAGCTTTTGGGTCATGCAGCTCTAACTTGAATCAATTCTGCGGGTTTCTGACCTCTTTTTGGGGAGGTTTCGAATCTCTAGGGCAATTTACCTTGCGTACTTGAAGAAGGACAGATGGTTCAGGGGGGTGTTCGATGCTGAGACCAACTAAGGTCTTCTATCTAAATTTTCTTGGTGGTTAGTAGGGTTTGAGGGCTGTTGATGGTATGGTCTGGGAGAAGGATAGGAGGAGATCACCTGAGGACCGTTTGGCCGGAATCTGGTGAACTTCAGAACCTAGGGTTAGTTTAGATTTGATATTTGAGCCGTTTCATTTGGATTCGAAGGGCATGGTATGGGTGGTTGGAAAGAGGAAGGCGAGGTGGTTCAGGGGTGTAATTTCGAGTCGGTTTAGGGTTGGGACGCCGGAGACGATGGTTTCGACGATCCTTCTTTTTAATATTAGAGACGATGGAGAGTTTTTCGAAGGAAACTTATTGCAGGACGGGGAAGAGGAAGTCTTGTGGTTTAAATTTGGGGCGGTTTGGTGACCGGCCACCGTCGTGAGCCGATTTTTGGCGGCGACATTAGGGTGGTTGCGTGGTTGTCAAGGGTGGTCATAGGGAGGAGATGGGGAGATGTTACAGTCGGTCTATTTTGGTACGAGGAAGGTGTTTAGTTTGTGTCTGTATCAATGCAGACATTTGGACATATATATTAAATTTGGGTGGGGGTTTCAGGGCCGTTGGATGGTTTGTTGATAAGCGGGTGTGATGGCTTTTCTGAAACGGTGTCGTTTGGGGAGCTTGTATGTGGACTAGGTCGAGGACCCTATTTTGGGCTGGGTGCTGGTGTTTTTTACAGGGTAAGGAATTTGGGCCACCCAGGTCTGGCCCAATTGTGGACAGCTTGGGTGGTTATATATATATATATGCTTTTTGTTTTGTTTTCTTCTCATTTTTTGTTTTATATAATTTCCTAATTACATTTTTAAAATGCTAATTAACCTAATACTTATCTATTTATGCAACACAAAAGATAAGATGCAACTGATTAAAATTAAACAAAACGATTAAAATGCCAGAAATACTACATACATTTTTTTTTAATTTCATATTTGTAAAATAACCCTAATTAACAATTATTTTAGCAAAAAACATGAAATTAAATCCTAAATGTTTATAAGAATTTATTAAGTAAAACACACTGGAACACACAATTAAATCCTAAAATTAAATCCTAAAACAAATATTAAAAGGAAATCCTAAACCTGAGAGTCCTGTAGGAGTCGACTTAACGGGGTAAAAATCACATGCTCGCAGCCGTGACATTCCGCTGCTACACTTTTCTCATCAATTAAGCTCAATTATTCCAGCTGGGTTTTGACTCATTCATTATCATCAATTTTGCCTCAGCGACAATTCGAAGGGACGGGATTTCAATTTCAATCGGTACTACTGCTTATGTGCAATACACCAACAAATATGGAGTTGCCCCAACTGAAGTGAAAAATGTAGTACGATAGCCTAACAATGCAAATGGTAGCTTCTCGTTCCATTGCCTCGACCCTTCCACCATTTTTTGAAGTATCTTCTTTATGTTCTTATTGGCTGCCTCAACTGCACAATTTGCCTTGGGGCGGTACTGGGTGGAATTGTGATGTTTAATCTTAAACTGCTAACATACTTTTTTCATCAAATGGCTGTTAAGATTTGCTCCATTGTCTTTGATGATTATCTTCGGGATTCCAAACTAGCAAATGATATTTTAATCCACAAAGTCGACCACAACTTTCTTGGTCACTGCCTTGAAGGTTTTAACTTCTACCTACTTTGTAAAATAATCAATAATGAGCAAGATGAACCTGTGTCCATTGGAAGCTACTGGCACGATAGTTCCGATGACATCCATGCCCCAAGCAACAAAGGGCCACGGTGCAGACATTGTGTGCAATTCAGATGGTAGGGAGTAAATTAAAAGTTCGTGCACTTGACATTGGTTACATTTGCGCACGAAACTGATACAATCTCGCTCCATGGTGAGCCAATAATACCCTGCCTGTAGAATCTTCTTTGCCAAAACATATCCGCTCATGTGTGGTCCACAAACCTAAAAATTTACCTCAATCACGATGGTTGTGTCTTGTCCAGCATCTACAACCCAAGATCTGGCATTCTTTTGTACAACACCCCTCCACTGAAGAAAAACCTGCTTGATAGGCAACGAATGGTTCTCCTTTGGTCACTTGTGGCTTGTTTCAGGTACACACCCATTCTTTTATATTATTTGATGTCATGAAACCAAGGCTCACCGTCAAGCTCTTCTTCCACCACGTTACAGTAAGCTTGTTGATCATGGACTTGGATATGCATGGGGTCAACATAAGCCTTATCTGGATGTAGTAATAATGATGCCAAAGTAGACAAGGCATCTGTAACCTCCTTTTGAATTCTTGGGATATGCCTGAACTTTACAGACCAGAATCGTTCACAAAGGTCATGCAAACATTGCGGCTATGGTATGAGCTTCAAATCTCGTGTTTTCCATTCCCCTTTAATTTTGTGTACCAGAAGGTCTGAGTCCCCCAAGTCCAAGACATCCTGAATGCCTATGTCTGCAGCTAACCTCAGGCCCAAAATGCATGCCTCGTATTCATCCATATTGTTGGTGCAATAGAAGCGGAGCTGAGCTGTAACGGGATAATGGTGCCCCGTTTCAGAAATGAGTACTGCTACTATCCCTACTCCTTTCATGTTGATAGCCCCATTGAAGAATAATTTCCATCTCGGCTTTTCGCCTTGTTCCATTTCATCAATATGCATTACCTCCTCGTGCGGGAAATATGTCTTTAAAGGTTCATATTCTTCATCCACCGGATTCTCGGCCAGATGATTAGCCAATGCTTGTGCTTTCATTGCAATCCTAGTCACGTAGACAATGTCAAAATCGGTGAGCAGGATTTTCCACTTTGCAAGCCTCCTCGTCGGCATACGCTTCTGGAAGATGTATCTCAATGGGTCCTGGCATGAAATGAGGTATGTATTATATGATGACAAGTAGTGTTTCAACTTCTGTGCTACCCAAGTTAGGGTGCAGCACGTCCTTTCAAGATGAGTATACTTAACCTCATAGGCTATGAATTTCTTGCTCGGGTAGTATATGGCCTGCTTTTTCCTCCTTTTGACATCGTGCTGACCCAATACATATCCGAATGAATTGTCCAAGGTTGTCAGATATAAGATCAGAGGCCTGCCTAGTTTCGGTGGGACCAGTACCGGAGGGTTCGACAAGTATTCTTTTATTTTATCAAAAGCCTCATGGAACTCTCGTGTCCATTTAACCGAAACATCCTTCTTCGATAGCTTAAAGATGGGCTCGCAGGTTGTCGTGAGCTGAATAATAAATACTCTGATGTGGTTCAATCTTCCCAACAGACTCATTACCTTTATTTTGTTCCTCGGAGGTGGCAATTCTCGTATGGCTTTGATCTTTGATAGATCTAGCTCAATGCCTCGACGGATGACTATGAACCCTAGCAACTTCCCTGATGGCACACCAAATGCGCATTTCACAGGATTGCGTTTGAGACTATACCTATGGAGCCTCTGGAAGAACTTTCTTAGATCTCTGACATAGTTGGACTACTTCCTAGATTTCATAATTACATCATCCACATAGACCTCAATCTCCTAATGTATCATATCATGGAAGATGGTGGTCATTGCCCTCATATAGGTTGCCCCGACATTCTTTAAACCAAAGGGCATGACCCTATAGAAATATGTCCCCCATGGTGTGATAAATGCTATTTTCTCTGCATCCTCCTTGTCCATAAAAATCTTATGATAGCCTGCGTAACAATCTACGAAGGACCGAATCTCATGCTTTGCACACTTGTCAATCAATATGTGGATGTTTGGCAGTGGGAAGTTTTCTTTCGGACTTGCTTTGTTGAGATCATGATAGTCGACACACACCCTGGTTTTATCATCCTTCTTTGGCACAGGCACGACATTGGCTAACCGGGTGGGATACTGTGTTGACTTGGATGACCTTTCCCTCGAACAGCTTGGTAACTTCTTCTTTGATCTTTAAGCTCACATCAGTTTTAAACTTCGTCAACTAATTTTTAACATGAGGGCAGGACGCGTCAGTGGGAAATTTGTGAACCAGCAAGTCAGTGCTCAGCCCTGGCATATCATCGTAAGATCTTGCAAAAACACCTTTGTATTCAAGAAGTGCTTCGATTATTTCTTCCCTAAGATTTGGCTCGAGGTGGACACTTATTTTTGTTTCTCTAATGTTATCTGGGTCCCCTAGATTTACTGCTTCTCTATCGCTCAGGTTTGGCTTGGGTATTTCCTCTAAGTGGCTCAACTCATTACTAATTTCCTCAAGCGTCCTTTCCTCATCAAAATATGGTTCATCCTCATATTCTATATCTTGAATTATTACATCTCAATTAGACCGACTTTTAAGACTTGGCCGAAGAGTCCTTATGCATGTTAGATAATTGGAGCCAACATAAAAATAATTGTACAAGAAGGAAAGAAAAGCAAAGAAAAATGAAAACTATTAGCACTAAAGAAAAGGGAAATTGCATTTCATTGATTGTGTAAGATAACAAGGTTTTACACATCAAAACGGACTGAACATAGACTCTGAATTACAATCTTGGAATAATCCAGAGAAATTTGAAAGGAAGTCAAAGAAAACTACCAAAACTCTTTCCTGGTCGGGAGAGGAGTAGCTTCCCATTGACTTTTGCACAAGGCCCAACAAATTGCACGTCTGCCTTGCTAGAACCCTCTCCGGCTTCCACCATATTCACATATTCAAACAACCTTTCGAACCTTTCGAGTAATTCCTTATCAGGATCAACCACAACACTGAGACTTTTTGTTTTCACGAACTTCTTGGCGCCGGGCTTCACAAAATGATTTGAAGAGATGAGGCATAGGCTTGGAGAGGGCCCATGCTTTCTCTCTCATCTTTCTGGTTCTCTTGATGTCTGATCTTGTAGGCTTGAAACCCAAACCAAAGGTTTCTATTATACGTGTCTCTAAAAAGATACGTCCTATTGATTTTATTTTAACAATGTAATAAATTATAACTCAGATTTCCAATCTGGCATCTAAGGAAAGAAACAAATGTACTCATCGTTTAGAGGACATATACATTTATCGAATCCCTACTACAGAATAAGTCATGAACGTTGGGTAGATTATGAACTAGCCTATTTTTTTAAAACTACTAAAATCTAAACAAAGTAAAGTCATAGTCCAAGCACAGTCCAGCATCATTACACGTTTACACGTATTACAATACCAGAAATACTACTAAACTAACAATGTTTATAACAAGAAATTCATATACAAAAAAACACGATCATCTTCATTATCAATTATGGTCTCAAATATATACAGCTGTGCCTTCCCAGATTTTGAGTGAGAGTGGTACCTGGAATTACAGCAGAAGAGATCCTATGAGTAAGGCAAACAAGCAATAGCAGCCAAAATAACCAGTAAACCCAGGAACTCAGGAAATTTTGAGAAAACAAATAACTAAAAGAGGTCTTTCTAACATCTCATATTGCACATGCAATCAACCCATCTTCAACTTATAATGAGTAGAACGTCGATTATTGAAGAGGGCTTAACTAGAAAAACAAACTTGAAATGGATTTTCGGTTGAATATTATATGAAAATGTATCTCTCAATGTATATATCTCTATATCTGAAAGTTGTCTTCTAGCTCCAGAAAAAATTCCCTATGAAAATAATCAGACGTTCCTTTTATAACCAAAGCCTTAGGGAAACAAAAATCTTTTTGTTTTCCTTTTATTCCTTTACCCATTTTCAGATTTTCCAAAATGATCCTTGATTTTTTAACTTGTGTCTCAAGTTTTGAAACAAAATTTAACAGAAATTGTACGTTGACCCTTCACTAGAATGTTCCAGGAGTTTGTTACAAGATTCCCATGTTCAAATACCCCCAAAACCCGTGTCCTCTTTTCTTATTTGCTGGCCTAAGTGTTCTATACCCTGGTGCCTATCTATTTGGTCAGAAACTGACCCTAGTTAGCTACTTTAGGTCATAAACCAAGATTATTATTAGCAGCTAGGATCAATCTCTGAATTGCAGATTATACTATATTATGCAAAAGCAAATGAACAAGGGTAAATTTGGTCAATTCAACACATATACTCATGCAAATATCACTAAATTACTCAGAAATATTTACAAAGCTAAACAACACAAATTTCAGAAATACAGGACGCTGATCTATTTTAAAACCAATATGACCAATTATGAGCTCAGCACGATCAGTCAACCAAGTCAACAAGAACATACTGTGACTTCAAATGTTAAGCAGACCATTCAGAAACATGTTATCCAGACATAAAAAAAAACAAGTAAGGAAGCAAATACTCAGGATATTTCAAAGATGAGCAGATGAAAATTAATGTATTTAAACAAATGAAAATAAAGAAGATCAAAAGCAAATAGAAAAGAGAACCAGAACGAGTATATGAATCTAGATGGAAACACCTACTCAGAACATTTTCGAAGATGAACAGATAGAAAACAAATGTACTTAAGCAAATGAAAATCGAGAAGATAGAAAGCAATTAGAAAAGAAAACAAGGAGGAGCATAGGACTCTAGATGGAAGCACCTATTATGAATATCTCGAATATGAACAAATAAAAAACTTAATGTACTCAAACAAATGGAAACAAAGAAGATAAAAGAAATTAGAACAGAAAACACACAAAATCAAAGTAGTAAAAGAAATTAAAACAAAGGGAACTTAGCTTTTTGTTTTAATTGTAACCCTAAAATTAGACTCTTCAAATCTCAGGGTACTTCGACCCCTTCTGAGAGGGTCCTTTGGCCTTCTGAGGCCTTTGCCTTATTATTGGAGAGGGGGAAAGGGTTTCAGGCTGGGGTTGATTGTTTTTGAGATTAGGTCGGGGTTTCATATCTCTTTTTTGGCAATATCTAGTTGTATTTGAGAGTCGTTGGTCGTGGGGTTGTGGATGGGAAGGTGAGATGGTCACTAGGGACCATTTTTGAGGGATTCCGGTGAGTTTAGTGTTTAGGTCAAAACTTCGATTTGATATTCGAACAGGTCTGTGAGGATTCGAGGGACAAGACTTAGATGGTTAGAAAGAGGAGGATAAGGAAGTTTAGGGTGTTAATTTGGACCGGTTTGGAGTTGGTGCCACCGTAGGCGGCGGAGACAGGGAGTATTCTTTTGAATATTCGACGGTCTGTGGTGGTATTTGAGGGGATCTAATGGTGGGAGGGTAAAAGGGAGGTTGAGGGGATTCGGTGGCATAATGTTGGGGCCATTTGGCGGCCGGCCACCACCGTGAGGCAATTACCGGCGGTGCTTTCAGGGTGGTGGACGGCAGATCTATGGTGGCTGAGAGGTGGTGTTACACCGATGTATATGTACGAGGAAGAAGGTCGTTGTTCTCTCAATTATACAGAGGTGTTTGGAAATATATATGGGACTTGGGGAAGGAGCATCAACACCGTCATATCATCATTGATGAAAGACTGAGATTGACCGACCCAAAACGACGTCGTTTTAGGGCGTCTCTTATGTGGACTTGGTTCATAGACGGGTTTGGTGCTGGGGTTTGGGTATTTTAAACAGGTTCAAGGTTTAGGCCACCCAGGCTTGGACCAAATGTGGACAGCCTGGTTTAAAATATTTTAATCTCTATTTTTTTTCTTTTCATTTTCTCCTTTTTTTATAAACTTCCTAATTCTATTTTAAAAATTCTTAATTAGACTAAATCAAACTAACAACTACCTAAACATAAGCATGTATGAGAATTACCAAAAATGCAAAACTAAAAATAAAAATTAATCATAAAATGCTAAAAACAAATGAAAATTAACATTAAAATGCCAAAATAAACTAATTTTTGTGATTTTATATTTTGCAAAATAAACCTTAACTACCAATTAATTTTAACAAAAAAATGTACAATTAAATCCTAAATGCTGTAATTTTTTTGTATTTTTTATGACTTGTGATGTACGCATCAATGAAAACACACACTGGTATTCGCAATTAAATCCTAAAAATAAATAATAAAAAGGAAAACTCCTAATTTTGAGAATTCTGTATGAGTAATTTCAAAGAGGCAAAAATCACATGCTCACACCTGAGTTACAGGTTTGATAATGTCAGGCTTTGAACGAGCGCCTTCTATGACAAACACAGGTTCGCTTGCTACCTCCAGTACAACAACATTTGCATTTTCTTTTCACCATCCTGTCTTTCGCGGATTCCTTCTTGACTACAACAAAGACTAGCTGCTTGATGCACTCAAGTTGAGCGTCGACATCTTGCTTGTAAAATTCTCAACGATCGTCCATTCACTGGCTCGGATCATTATGACAGTTTGCGAAGGCTTCTTGGCCTCCCCTTCTTTGTGCACTATCTCGATCATATTTGTCTCTTGATGAGCAGGCTGCGGGTTTTGATTAATGTTCGGTTCTTCTAGAGCTTGCACCTCAATCCGATAGGAACTACTGAGTTCCTAAATATCACAATTCAGATGCCAACATTTCTCCGTTTGATGCCCCGAGGCACCAGAACAATACTCACAACTGACAGAATAGTGCAGATTTCTTGGATGAGGGTTTGGAAATTTTGTTTCAATCGACCTCAACATATCTAGCTGCCCTAACTTATGGAATAAGTTGGTATATGATTCCCCCAATGTAGTGAAAGTTTTCTTCTTTTGCATTCTTTCAGTTTTTAAAACTTGGTTGGCCCGAAAAACTTGTCTCGGGGGTTGTTGGTAGGCTCTTGGAGGTAGATAATTATTTTGTAGAGTAAGCGCACGCCATTGTGTGTGGGTGGGAAGTTAGGTATATAATTTTGCATGATGGACGGAAAAACGGGGATCAGGAGGTGGATAGTAGTGTTGTGTTGGGATATATAGAGTGTGTGGGTAGATTTGGTAGTGAGGTCCGGGTTGGTTGTAATGGGATGGACCCCAGTGCCCGAACCAAGTTCTAGAATCAACTGTCGCCACATTTTCCGTCTTCTTCTTTCCAATTTCTCCTTCAGTCCCGCTTTGGATAGCCTGGGTGGTTGATTTGATTGTAGAATAACTCATGATCTTGTTGGATTTGAGTCCCTCTTCGACCATACTCCTCACTTTTACTACCTCATTGAAGTATTTACCCACTGCCGATACCAGGTGACCAAAATATGTAGGCTCCAAAGCTTGCAATAAATAATCTACCATTTCACATTCCTTCATTGGCGGGCCGACCCTTGCTGCCTGTTCCCTCTAACGGAAGCCATATTCTCTGAAGCTCTCATTATGCTTCTTTTCCAATTTGTCAAAGACAAACGGTCCAGCTAATTTCAAGGTTGTACTGAAAATGACAAGCAAATGCTTGTTCTAGATCATCCTACCTGTGCCATCTAGCATGATCTTGTTTGGTGTACCACTTCAACAGCGAGCCACTCAAACTTTGATTGAAGTATGCCATCAACAATTCATCCTTTCCGCCTATACCTCTCATCTTGCTGCAGAAACCCCTTAAGTGTGCCACCATATCACCATGTCCATCATATAAGTCAAACTTGGGCTTCTTGAAGCGTGGAGGCATTTTCACATCTGGGAATAAACAAAGGTCTTTGTATGCCACACTTACTTGCCACCTAATCCTAGAATATCTCTGAATGATTGCTCTAGACTTTTGATTTTCCTGAGTACCTCCTCTTGCTCGGGATTTTTGACTGGTGTTTCAGCCTCAAAAAGGATTTCAAAATGATAAGCGTAAGAGTAAGGTTCATGGGCATTGTAATCAGATTATGGTGGGTAATACAGGTTGTCATGAGCTTGGTGCAAAGGCTTACTAGATGATCTCTAGAGTGAGGGGGAGGATGTGCCATATAAATGGGAGCAATTGGTGAATGAGGGTAAGGAACTACTTTGGGTGGTAGAGCTGGGGGTGCTTGAGAAGTCTTACCCTGGTATTGTGGGTAGATAGGGAAGCTTAGGGGTGGATCAGTGGTAGAGTGCTCATGTGATTGGGCTAATGGTGGGATGAAGTTCGGGTTAACAGGATAAGCTGGTGGTGGCTGCCCTCTCATCCATGACTCATACATCTCAGCCATCTGATGTTTCAGTTTGTACGTCGCCTCTTTCATTGCATTAACATCCAACTCTTCAACCTCTTTCGGGGGATCAATGATACTTGCATCAATTTCTTGATTGGCCATAATCAGCTTGCTTTTGGATCTAGTTTTATAAGAGTGGGTTGCTAGAATGCCGCAAAAACTAACCACCTTTCTGAACTGAAAAAGACAACACCAAAACTTTTTAGTGGTTAGGTTTTAACACATACGTAGCCACATATTCGGGGATGAATGCACCTAAGCAGTAATCGGTTTCTATTATGCGCATGGATTGACTGCTTGCATCATCCCAGCAAGTATCCTATGCCACTTTTCTTTTCATGTTTTCTTTTTCTTCTTCTCCTTTTCTTTTGCTCAACTTATTTTTCCTACCTTTCATTACTCTCTCATTTATTTTCCGTTGTTTATCTAATGATTTTCTCTCCTTTTTTTCTTTCTTTTTCGTATATTGGTTATGGTCGAATCCTATGGAGATTGCCTACGTATCATTACCTTGCATGAATCAGACCAAGCGTAGTTCTGGCGAATAAATATATAAAATGTTTTGGAAATTTTTTCAATTTTCATAAAGTATAGAACTTTATTACAACTACTAAAAGAAATCAATTGACTCTAACTCAGCCGAAAACAACAGACTCTGACTTAAAATGAAAACAACTGACTTGACAACCTACTACAAACTCAAATAAAAGAAAATACAAACTCTCAAATAGACCAACAGATTTGAAAATCATGAATACATTAAAGCCTTTAATGCTCCTGGGGCCTGCGGGACATCATTCGGTCTCTCTGCAGGCCTGTGTGCTAAATACCCTTGGAGGTGGTGGAGGTGTTCCATCACTTGACGAACAAATGTCATGGCGGTGGCAAAGAACATATATCTTATCATATCTTCATAGTGGCTACACTTTACGGTGATGTAATGAGCGATCATCCATACCCTCTCTGTTACTGCAGTCTTTTTTGCAACAATCACACAATTTGCTAGGCCCTTGCCTCCAAAGTTGTTCGGCTACATGATTCAGTTCTTGGAATTGTTGAAAATCTCTCTCCAACCATGCTGTTACTATGTAACAATGTTCTCTTTTAGCCTTGAAGTCCCTCGTTTTCTTGACCGTTTTGTTTTCAACCATGATGACCCTCTTCTTCATCCACACAATCTCGTTGCCATACCTTTCTCTTAATTTTTTAATCATACGTGCCCGTTCTTCTGCATTTTTTTCCAATTGTTTCCAGGCTCAAGACAGTTCACCCTCTGCTTTGTTCAAGTCAAAACCTTATTCTCCTACTTTCAGCCTCAAGTTGTATATGAGCTTTTCATCCTTCGCACATCTTGTGGGATTCTCTGCGACCATTTTCATTTTCTGTATTTGGGTTCGCTAAGCTTTGTTTTCTTTGTCTAGTCTTTTCTTTTCTCCCTTGTCTGCCACAACTTGCAAACCATTCTCCAATTGAAGGTATTTGACTTGTTTTTCCAATTTCATTATTGTGGCCATGTATTCATTTTCCTTGGCTAACCAATTCCATTGTTCTTGTGACACCTCAGCAAACTCCTGAAGATGTTGCCTCTTAGCCGGCCTTCCAAACTCTATTTCCTTTTTATACCAAGCAAGGTACCCTGGTGCAACCTCGCCTTTGGATAAGTCTCGTACTCAAGTGTCCGCTAAGAAGTACTGACATTCGCTCCAAATTTGACGGACTGCTATATCGGGAAACTGACCATTGGAACCAATCTCGACCATATGGTGACTAATGTCTTCATCCATGGGAATCATCTGGCACCTCCCTAACTGTCTTGGCACTCTGTATGGAGTATAAGGTTGGATACTCTCGAGAACCATTAGAAGGAAATGAGGCCCGCTAGCTGGCATATATATAATTTCATCAATGGAGAGCCACCAGAACGTCCACTCTATTTGACTTGCACTTATGGTCCGGATATACGATACCTATTATGTAGCCCCTTCTGGTAATCTGAGCCCATCAATTCTGGTATGAAATACCTCTACGCGGCTCTTTTCCGATAACCCATAACTCATGAATTGAGGTTGATGGCATAAGTGGTCAACCATCCACATGTGTAACAACAAATTGCATCCTTCAAGAAATCTACTCCGGCTTTATAGGTTGTGAGGGCACGAAAAATTTCAGATAATACCATGGGTGCGAGGGAGCTCTTGGCCTGACTTAGCAAAGTGCAAACAACCCCTGCTATCTGTATGTCAATATTCTTGTCTTTTCATGGAAACACCACGAGGCCCAAGAATAATACCATAAATACGAAACAGCGGTGTTCCTCCCACTTGAGTCAGTTTCCCTTGATACAAAGTTTATTTTCGGGGTCATTAAACCCTCCTATACACCCATATCCTTGGTATCTAAACCGTGGAATAAAAAAACCGACTGACAGATCTGGATTGTGAACCCCTCTGCTTAATATCAATGAGTCCAAGAATTTGTGTATCGCTACGGCCCTTGGCGCAATCAAATACTGGTCTCTTAGAGGAATTTTGGGAACCCCGATATATCCGGTAATTTCTTCCAGGGTTGGGTTGAGCTCAAAGTCCGAGAAATGAAATACGTTGTATGTCGGGTCCAAGAATGTAACCAATGCCTTTATGACATCCCCTCTCGGGTTACTATTCAGTAATCCGGTAAGTCCTCCCAAGTGCGTATTGACCTTGTTTTTCCCCGAATCACCTAGATCATTCCACCACATGTGTACTTCCAAAGGGATCTTTTTCATGACTAAGATTGGCAAATTTGATTCGTACTCATTATGCTCATTTATTAGGGAGATTAAGAGAAAAAAATGATTTATTGGACTCAAACACAAAACTTATTTTTTCCAATTTATCATTTCAAAAATAAAATCCCGGCTTCAAAAATGCGGCCTTTCAGCACTTCCGAGAAAGATTTTAAGGCTGTGCCTGCTACCGGCCACAAATTAGAAAACAATCCAAGGTGGTTGCAAAAAGAGCCTTGCGACACCCTATTAGGGACACTCGGCTAATTTTGACAAAAACTACTTTATTTATTAATTACCAACAAAACTTTGTTATTTTTGGCTATTTTTGCAACAATAAAGTTGGGCCTAATGGGGGTTGCCTATGTATCTCACACCCTGTGAGAATCAAACTGGCGTAGTTCAGGTAATCTTGACAAAATTAAAAACCAACATCTATTTTCTTTTTCTTTTTGTTTTTTGATGAAAGTAAAATCCATCTCTCTTTTTTGCATTTTTCGAAAACAAAAACATTTTCTTTTTATTTTTATTTCAGTATCGGCTTTTGAAATAGGTAAATCCCTTCCTCATCCCACACACTTTTCAAATTCTCCTTTTTTCCTTTTTCTCTATTCTTTACTTTTGAGGCCTTAAAACCTCCTTGAGGGTCGCCTCGATTTCCATGTGCAATCCCGCCGCAGAGCCAGAAAGCTTAGATATGGATTTTTGTGAGAAAAATGCTAATTTTGGTGCTAAATTGAACAAATTAGGCTTCAGTCAGAGTATCGGGTAAATGGACCCGGACCCATGATTTGACAGTACTGGACGGTCCATAGGAAAATATAGGGCTATGCCTGGAATAGGATTCTGAGGTCCCAAGTCCGAGAAATAATTTTTTATGAGAAGTTGTTTTCTGAAATTAAATAAAGAAAATGGAAAAGAAATTTTATTAAAAGACTGGGTATCGAGCCCATATTTTGGTGCTAGTACCCGGTACAAGTCTTATATATGATTGGAGCTCTTCCTATAAAGTTTGGTTGTAAATGGACGTTGATTGATGTGTTTCGGACCTGAAATGGGAATTTTATGTCTTGTGAAAAAGAAGAAGAAATCATGAGTTTTGAGGCTCGATCCGATGTATATGATATTATTTAGCGATTTGATCACACGGAGATGCCCATAGGGTGTTCTTGAGGTTGTGTGCTTACTTGGTTTGGAGCCTCGAGCGCTCGGGGGAGTTTTGAGTAGGTTCCGGGAGGTCTTAGGCTTAAACACCAGAAGTTTTCAGGTCAGGGAAAAGGCTGCATACTCCAGCGCGGTCGTGTTCGCCTTAGTGAGGCCCGCGCTGGAAGCCGCACGGCTGCGGTCGCCCTCGCACGGCACGCACTGCAATCTACAGAGGACCAGCGATTTTCAATCCCCCAGCGCAGCTGCGGTCGTCGCGCGCTTATTTTTTTACGGCCCGCATAGCAAACTTCAGAAAGTCAGGAGGTCTTTATTTCACCAGCGCGGTCCCGGTCCTTTTTGCGCGTTCCGCGCTAGGCGAGTCCGGGAGAATAAATACAAGGAATTTTTCCAGCTAGTTCTCACTTTTCAAAACCAAAAACCTAAGAGGCGATTTTCTAAGCAATACTCCTTCTTCAAAATGATTCGTATGTGGTTTTAACTCATTTTCTTTTCTCCTTAACACCTTTTAAACTAATTTCAACATAAAATCAAAGTTTTAAATGGGTAAATTCGGGTATAATGGGTAGGACCTAAGGTTTGCTAAATTGGCGGTTGGACCTCAATTCGAGGCCCGATTTGAAAACTAATCACATAATTGGATTCCTGGGGGAATGGATAACCGGATTTTTGTTCGAACCTCGGGCTTTGACCATATTGGCTCGAGGGGCGTTTTGGTCATTTGACCTAAAAATTCGTCTTAGCTGTAATTTTAATAGTAAAATTAGTTATTTGAGATGTTATTTATGATATGTAATGAAAATGAATAGAATTGGGCCTTTGGAGTCGAATACTCGTGGCAAAGGAGTGATTTTAAATTGATTTTGGGAGCCGATTGACGTAAGTGGCTTGTCTAACCTTGTGTGGGGGGCGTTTCCCCAATGATATGTTATTTGGTAATTGAGTTCCTTGTACGTGAGGTCGCGAGCGCGTGCTTGAGCTAATTGTTGAAAAATCTGGTTCATTTCTTTAGATATTGAGATTGAATTTCGTTTGTGCCTACTTACCTTACTTGCAATTATAACCTGTGTTAGATGAGAAAGTCGTGTTTTGTTGATTTAGCTTGCCTACTTGCCTAAATTTCTTTAATTGCTCGGTGTGAAACATGTTACGCTGGAATTATCTGTTGCTTGTATTGTTGTACTTCATTATGAATATTGTTTGATTGTGGTTGCGCATATTTACTTTGGGACTATGGGTTTGATTCCCGGGAATCCCCTGCATATTTTCTTGGGGACTAAGGGTTTGATTCCCGGGAGATCCCCCTGCATATTTTCTTTGGGACTATGGGTTGGCCTCCCGGCAGATCCCCCTGCACTTGATATGTTCTGGACGGAGGGTGCGGGATACCAAGAGATCCCTGGCACATGCGATTGTAAGATATGAGGATACCAAGAGATCCTCGGGATACTAAGAGATCCCTAGTGAATATAATGAGGATACGAAGAAATCCTCGCGATACCAAGAGATCCCTAGTGAAATAATGAGGATACCAAGAGATCCTCAGGATACCAAGAGATCCCTAGTGAAATAATAAGGATACCAATAAATCCTCGGGAAAACAAGAGATCCCTAGCTGATATGATGAGGATACCAAGAGATCCCCGGTTATTATTTCCTATTGTAAGTAGTGTTCCTCGTATTGTTTCTTTCCATTTTTTTTCCTATAGCTATTTTCCTTATTTATCTTCTTTTGATTATTGCTGTATATTTTACATGTACTGTCTTTCTTTATCTCATCATATATTATATTTATCTCAGTGGGGCCTTGACCTTCCTCGTCACTGCCAAACCAAGGTTAAGCTTTGCACTTACTTAGTACCACGGTGGTGTACTCATGCCTCTTCTGTGCAGGTTTTCCATGTGCTGATCTCGGTATCTCCTCTCAAGCGCACTATCACCGAGGCGAAGAGATCTAGCGGAGACTTGAGGTATATCTGCAGCATCCACAGACCGAAGAGTTACCTTCCTATTCTATCATGTAATTAGCTAGTTGTTCCTATTTTCCATTGATGTAGACATTTCCGGAGTTAGAGTCGTACTATATACTTTCTATAGCTTGTGTTGCCCGTGAGATTTAGGGTTTTGGGATTCTGCTTCATAGTTGTGGTGTGAAGTATATGTGCCAAATGACGAATTATATATATATTTCTGTTAGTTACTTAGTGTTAAGTTATTATTGTTATCGTGAATGTTGTTATTTTTGCATTGTTCGGCTTACCTAGTCCTCGTGACTTGGTGTTGTCATGACGTGTTCAAAGATGGTGAACTAGGGTCGTGACAAGTTGGTATCAGAGCCCTAGGTTCATAGGAGTCACGAAACACATGTCGGTTTATTAGAGTCTCGTTGATCTTTACAGAGACGTTTGTACTTATCTACGAGAGGCTACGTAACCGTTTAGGAAGAATCTTCACTTCATTGTTTTCCTTGTCGTGCTATATTGTGATGTCAAATCTGAACGTCTATCTTTTATTCTCTCACAGATGGTGAGAACACACGCTACTCACGACGATCAGACAATCGCACCCTCTAGCGCAGCCGTCTGAGGCCGGGGCCAGGGTGGAGGTTGAGGACGCGCATGCGGTGCGGCCAGAGCACCTGCGTGAGATAGTGCAAAGGCACCAGCAGTAGATCCAGTCGGAGCCCAGGCACCTGGCACGCCAACTACTGCACTACTATGCCAAACCGTCAGGAGACATTAGCTCAATTCATGTCCATGTACACCACATTAGCTCAGGCAAGTTTGCTTCCCCTTGCTGCATCCACATCCCAGACCGGGGGAGGAGTAGAAACTCCCACCGTCTGCACTTGTGAGCAGCGAGTGCAGGTTGAGCAGGCCCCAGGGATCATTCCCATTCCGCCTACAGTTCCAGTTCAGCCCGTAGACGGGGCAGCTTCTTCTGAGGATGAGCAGCGGAGGTTGGAGAGGTTCAAGAAGTATGATCCTCCGGTTTTCAGTGGACTGGCGACATATGATGCCTTGGAGTTTCCAGAGGAGTGCCACCGTATTCTTTGCACTATGGGCATAGTAGAGTCTAGCGAGGTTTCCTTTATCGCCTTCACGCTTCGGGGAGCAGCCTATAATTGGTGGCGCACTTATGAGATAGACAGTCCGGTCGAGGCTGCTTCACTATCTTGGACCCAGTTTTCGGATATGCTATCTGTTATACTAGATTGGCCAGGCATGCACCGGATTTGGTTGCTACATTCCGCGAGAGAGTTTGCAGGTTCATCGAAGGTCTTATCCCACCCATCAGATTGAGCATGGCTCGAGAGTTGGAGATGCACACTCCTTATTAGCAGGTACTGAGCATTGCTAGGCGGATCGAGACTATGCTCGCCAGGGAGTGAGGGGAGAGAAAGTCCAAGAGGTCTGGAGAGTCGGGCCACTACTCTTGTGCCCGTATAAGTCGACAATGTAAGGGCTTTGTGGGACGCCTGTTCAATCAGCCCTTCCAGCAGCCAATAGTGCTCCAGCTCTACCTGTACCTCATGAGCCTTACTATGCACCTCCAGTTTTTGGTGCGCCTCCTATGTGGGGTATTTTCAAAGGTCAGTCCAGCAGATATAGCCCAAGTTAGTAAAATCCACCGTTCCCTCCCAAAGCTTCTTTTGAGTATGGCGACACCCACCATGTTGTGAGGGATTGCCCCAGACTTGGGACAGGTGCACCCCCACAGCTTTCTCAGCAACAGCGTGCTCATCAGAGTTCTCAGGCCATGATCACAGCCCCAGTTGCCGCTCCACCCGCTCAGCCAGCTAGAGATGGAGGCTGGGGAGATAGAGTCACCCTCGAGGGGGAGTCCAGGCCAGGTATTATACTCATCCTTCTCGTGCTGAGGTTGCTGCCTTGATTCTGTTATCACAGGTATTATACTCGTTTGTCACAAAAAGGCATCAATTCTCTTTGATCTGGGCTTTACTTATTCTTATGTGTCTTCTTATTTTGCTCCGCATTTAGGTGTGCCTCAGGATTCATTGACTGCCCCCGTCTATGTTTCTACTCCTGTGGGAGATTCTTTTGTTGTGAACCGCGTCTATCGGTCATGATTAGTTATACTATTCGTGGTTTTGAGACTATAGCGAATTTATTTTTACTTGCTATGGTTGAGTTTCACATTATTCTTGGCATGGACTTGTTGTCGCCCAATTTTGCTATTCTTAATTGTCACGCCAAGATCGTGACGTCGGCTATGCCAGGTATTTCGCGTGTTGAGTGGAGTGGTACCTTAGATCACACTCCCAATAGAGTTATCTCTTTTCCTAAGGCTCAGCGTATGGTTGAGAAGGGGTGTGAAGCGTATTTATCCTATGTGAGAGATGTCAGTGTGGATACCCCTTCTGTTGATTTTGTTCCAATGGTACGAGATTACCCCGATGCGTTTCCAGCTGATCTTCCGGGCATGCTGCCCGATAGAGAAATTGATCTTGGCATTGATTTGTTGCTGGGCACTCAACCCATATTCGTTCCTCCATATCGAATGACCACTCCTGAGTTGAATGAGTTGGAGGCCCAATTACAAGTATTGCTTGGTAAGGGTTTTATTCAACCTATTGTTTCACCGTGTGGTGCTCCTATTTTGTTTGTTAAGGAGAAGGATGGTTCTATGCGTATGTCCATTGATTACCGCCAGTTAAAAAAGGTTACAGTGAAGAACCATTATCCCTTGCCTCGTATTGATGATCGGTTTGACCAGCTTCAGGGCGCACGGGTGTTTTGTAAGATTGACTTGTGCTCACGATACCATCTGATAAATATTCGGTAGCCAGATATCCCAAAGACTGCCTTCAGGACTCAGTATGGTCATTATGAGTTTCTTGTCATGTCATTTGGGCTGACCAATGCTCCAGCAACTTTTATGCATTTGATGCACAGTGTGTTCAGGGCATATCTCAACTCATTCGTTATGGTTTTTATTGATTATATTCTAGTGTATTCCCGGAGTCGGGAAGATCACGAGTAGCACCTGAGAGTCGTGCTTTTGATCGTGAGGGATAAGTAGTAATATGCAAAGTTCTCAAAATGTGAGTTTTGATTTGATTCAGTGGCATTCTTAGGCCACGTGATTTCAAGCGAGGGCATTCGAGTAGATCCGAGGAAGATAGAGGCCGTGTAGATTTGGCCCAGGCCCTCCTCATCTACAGAGATTCACAGTTTCCTTGGTTTGGCGGGTTATTACCGTCGCTTCGTGGAGGGATTTTCATTGATTGCAGCCCCTATGACTAGGTTGACCCAGAAAGGTGCCCCTTTTTGCTGGACAGAGGAGTGTGAGGCGTGCTTCTAGAAGGTCAAAACGGATTTGACTACAGCTCCCATTTTGATATTGCCAACTGGTTCGGGGTCTTACTCTGTCTTCTGTGATGCCTCGAGAGTCAACCTTCGAGCGATGTTGATGCAGGACGGTAGGGTGATTGCCTATGCATCCAAACAGTTGAAGATACATGGGAAGAACTACCCTTTCCATGACCTTGAGTTAGCTGCTATTGTTCATGCCTTGAAGCTCTTGCGTCATTACTTGTACGATGTGCCTTGCGAGATTGATACTGATCATAGGAGCTAGCAGCATTTATTCAAGCAGCGGACCTAAATTTATGCCAGAGGAGGTGGTTAGAGTTGTTAAAAAACTACGATATAACTATTTTATATAACCCGAGCAAGGCCAATGTGGTAGCGGATGCCTTGAGTCACCGGGCGGAGAGTTTGGGGAGTTTGGCGTATTTTCCAGCTTTAGAGAGGCCTATGGCGATGGATGGTCAAGCCTTAGCCAGTCAGTTAGTGAGATTGGATCTTCCGGAGCCCAGCCAGGTTCTAGCTTGTGTGTTTTCCCGGTCTCCCTTATTTGATCGTATTAAGGAGCGGCAGTATGACTATTCCCATTGTGTTGCCCTTATGGAAAAGGTTCAGTGTGGCAATTCCAAAGATGTGACCATTGGAGGTGATGGAGTGTTGAGGATGCAGGGCCGTGTTTGTGTTCCCGATGCTGATGGGCTACGGGAGTTGATTCTAGCGGAGGCCCATGGTTCGCGGTATTCCCTCCATCCGGGCCGCGAAGATGTATTAGGACTTGAGACAGCACTATTGGTGGAGGAGGATGAAGAAGGATATAGTTGGATATGTAGCTAGATGCCTTAACTGTCAGCATGTGAAGTATGAGCACCAGAGACCGGGTGGGTTGCTTCAACGAATAGAGATTCCGGAGTAGAAGTGGGAGCGCATCACCATGCAATTTGTATCAGGACTCCCACGTACCTTGAAGAAGTTTGATACCATTTAGGCCATTGTAGACCAGCTGACCAAGTCCGCACATTTTTATCCCTATGTGTACCATATATTCACCGGAACGGCTGGCGGAGATCTATATCCGGGAGATCCTCCATATTCATGGAATTCTAGTTTCAATTATTTCAGACAGAGGTACTCAGTTCACATCACGGTTTCTGGAAGGTCGTGCAACAAGAGTTGGGTACTCGGGTAGAGTTGAGTACAACATTTCACCCCCAGACGGACGGACAGTTCGAGCGAACTATCAAATATTTGAGGACATGCTCCGTGCGTGTTTGATTGACTTTGGAGGGTCTTGGGAACAGTTCTTTCCATTAGTGGAGTTTTCCTACAACAACAACTACTAATCGAGCATCCAGATAGATCCTTATGAGGCTCTATATGGTAGATGTCGTCGATCACCGGTTGGATGGTTTGAGCTAGGATAGGCTCGGTTGCTAGGTACAGATTTGGTTTAGGAGGCCTTGGACAAGGTCAATATCATTCAGGGCAAGCCTCGTTCAGCTCACTCTGAGCAGAAGAGTTATGCAGATCGCAATGTTCGAGATGTAGCATTTATGGTTGGGGAGCGGGTATTGCTCTGAGTATTGCCGATAAAGGGCGTGATGAGATTTGGGAAGAAGGGCAAGCTTAGCCTTAGGTACATTAGTCCGTTTGAGATTCTTTATAAAGTGGGAGAGGTGGATTATAGACTCGCATTACCGCCTAGCTTATTAGCCGTGCATCTAGTTTTCCATGTATCCATGCTCCGGAGGTATCACGACTATCCAACCCACGTGTTAGATTTCAGCACTATCCAGTTTGATAAGGAGTTGTCCTATGAGGAGGAGTCGGTAGCTATCCTAGACCAGCAGGTTTGTCAGTAAAGGTCGAAGAGATTTCCTTCTGTTCGTGTCCAATGGAGAGGTCAGCCTCTTGAGGCATCGACCTAGGAATCTGATTTTGATGTGTGGAGCCGTTATCCTCACCTTTTTGTGGACTCGGGTACTTCTTTCTTTTGCCAGTTCGAGGAAGAACGATTGTTTTAGTTGTGGAGGAGGTGAAGACCCAATGGAGTCATCACTTATTTATTCTCTGTTTTGTAATTCTGAGGCCTTGAAAACCTTATTGAAGGTTGCCTTGATTTGGGTGTGCAGTCTCGGGCGGAGCCGGAAAGCTTAGATATGTATTTTTGTGAGAAAAAGGCAAATTTTGGTACTTAATTGAGCAAATTTGACTTCATCAATATTTTGGGTAAACAGACCCGGACCCATGATTTGACAGTCCCGGTGGGTCCGTAGGAAAATATGGGACTTGAGCATATGCCTAAAATCGAATTCTGAGGTTCTAAGTCCGAGAAATATATTTTTATGTGAAATTGTTTTCTCAAATTAATTAAAGAAAATGGGAAAGAAATTTGATTAAGAGACTGGGTATATGGCACGTATTTTGGTTTCGGTGCCTAGTTCAAGTCTCATATATGATTGGAGCTCTTCCTGTCAAGTTTGGTTGAAAACGGACGTCGTTTGACATGTTTCGGACCCGAAATGGGAATTTTTTGTCTTATGAAAAAAATGCGGAAGAAATCATGAGTTTTGAGGCACTATCGACGTATATGATATTATTTGATGATTTGATCGCACGAAAAAGTCTGTCGGGTGTTCTTGAGGTTGTGTGCTTATTTGGTTTGGAGCCCCGAGGGCTCGGGGGAGTTTCGAGTAGGTTCCGGGAGGTCTTAGGCTTAAGCACCAGCAATTTTCAGGTCAGGAAGAGGCTGCACACTCCAGCGCAGCCGCATCTGCCTTAGCGTGGCCCGTGATGGAAGCCGCGAGGCTGCGATCTCCCTCGCGCGGCCCACGCTGCAATCTTTAGAGGACCAGCGATTTTCAGTCCCCCAGCGCGGCCGCAGTCGTCTTTGCACTGCCCGCGCTACAAGCCGCGCGGCCACGGTCATTTTTGTGCAGCCCGTATGGCCAGCTTCAGAAAGCGAGCTTGTCTTCATTCCACCTGCGCGGCCACGATCCTTATTGGGCGGCCCGCTCTGGGCGAGTCCATGAGTTTAAATACACTGGATTTTTCCAGCTATTTCTCACTTTTCAAAACCTAAAACCTAAGAGGCAATTTTCTAAGAAATACTCCTTCTTCAAAATGATTGGTAAGTGGTTTCTAACTCATTTTCTTCACTCTTAATCAACTTTTAACATAATTTCAACATCAAATCAAAGTTCTAGATGGGTAAATTCGGGTATATCGGGTAGGACATAGGGTTTGCTAAATTAGGGGTTGGACGTCAATTCGAGCCCCGATTTCAAAATTAATCACATAATTGGATTCGTGGGGAATGGGTAACCGGATATTAGTTTGAACCTCGAGCTTTGACCATGTTGGCCCGAGGGGTGTTTTGGTTATTATACCTAAAATTTCGTCTTAGCTGTAATTTTAATAGTAGAATTAGTTGCTTGAGATGTTATTTATGAGACGTAATTGAAATGAATAGAATTGGGCCATTTGGAATCAGATACTCGTGGCAAATGAGTAATTTCAAGTTGATTATTGGAGCCGATTGAGTTAAGTGGCTTTTCTAACTTTGAGTGGAGGACCTTTCGTCTAGGATATGTTATTTGGTAATTGAGTGCCTTATACATGAGGTGACGAGCACGTGCTTGAGCTAATTGTGCAAAAATCCGGTTCTTTTCATTAAATATTGAGATTGAATTTCGCTTGTGCCTACTTACCTTACTTGCAATTATAACCTATGTTAGATGAGAAAGTCGTGTTTTGTTGATTTAGCTTGCCTACTTGCCTAAATTTCTTTAATTGCTCGGTGTGAAACATGTTACGCTGGAATTATCTGTTGCTTGTATTGTTGTACCTCATTATGAATATTCTTTGATTGTGGTTGCGCATATTTACTTTGGGACTACGGGTTTGATTCCCGGGAGATCCACCTGCATATTTACTTTGGGACTACGGGTTTGATTCCAGGGAGATCCCCCTGCATATTTACTTTGGGACTACGGGTTGGCCTCCTGGGAGATTCCCCTTGCACTTGATATGTTCTGGACTGAGGGTGTGGGATACCAAGAGATCCCTGGCACATGAGATAGTAAGATATGAGGATACCAAGAGATCCTCGGGATACCAAGAGATCTGTAGCGAGTATAATGAGGATACCAAGAGATCCTCGGGATACCAAGAGATCCATAGCGGATATAATGAGGATACCAAGAGATCCCCAGTTATTATTCCCTTTTGTAAGTAGTGTTCCTTGTAATGTTTCGTTCCATTTTTTTCTCCTATTTCTGTATTCCTTATTTATCCTATTTAATTACTTGTACTGTCATTCTTTATCTCATCATATATTATATTTATCTCAGTTGGGCGTTGACCTTCCTCGTGACTTCCCAACCGAGGTTAGGCTTGGGACTTACTGAGTACCACGGTGGTGTACTCATGCTTCTATTACGCATGTTTTCCATGTGCAGATCCAGGTACCTCCTCTCAGGCGCACTATCACCGAGGCAGAGAGATCTAGCGAAGACTCGAGGTATATCTGCAATGTCCGCAGACCGAATCGTTTGCTTCCTATTATATCATGTAGTTAGCTAGTTGTTCATATTTTCCATTGATGTTGACATTTCCGGAGTTAGAGCCGTACTATATACTTTCTATAGCCTGTGTTGCCTGTGAGATTCCGGGTTTTGGGATTCTGCTTCATAGTTGTGGTGTGAAGTGTTTGTGCCAAACGGTGAATTATATATACATTTCTTTAAGTTACTTAGTTTTAAGTTATTATAGTTATCGTGAATGTTGTTATTTCTGCAACGTTAGCCATACCTAGTCCTCATGACTGGGTGCCGTCATGACGTGTTCACGGACGGTGAACTGGGGTCGTGACATTTTTCTTTTTTATTTTTTTTCAAAAGCCGATCGGCATGCAAATCCGGAATAAATGCACAAGTAGCACGCAAAAATGCATCAAGATGGTCCATCATTTTGGGTGCACCTGTCCTAGACGGACCCAACCCCTGTGTTGAGTCCCCTAAATCAAATTGCAAATAAGCATTCCTACTAGGGCTCCAGCATGAGGTTAACTTATTCTAGCTTCACAACCTAGGTATATGTTCTAGACTGTGTACCTGAGCGGACAACTTGAGTCGACGAGAAGGCTACGTACTTGAAACCAAAAGGTCATCTGGCTTTGTAACTTGTTCGATCATCTTTCCTATTTCAAGGTGTGACACTAATAGAATAAGGAGTCTCGACCAGCGAGCACATCCCTGAAGATGAGAAGAGAAGGGTTTTGCAGCAGTTTATATAAAATTCAAATAATATTAGAGTGTTAAAAATAACATTTAGCACACTGAGCACACATATGCGATAAATCAGATAATAATAAATCTAGATATTCTGGGTCCGATACCCAGTAGAGTCGCCAGAGCTGTCACACCTCCTTTATTACACTACATCCCGGCGAAGAGCGTAGAAAAGGGAGTTCTTTCAATTAAAGGACAATCGAAACGAGATTTATTTATTTAATAATTTCATAGTCGCCACTTTGGGTAATTAATGCTGTCCAAAGTCACCGGTTTAAATACCGAATCGAGAAAAGTTTGACTCTTTTATAAGGTCTGTGAGCCAGAAATTCGGGTACAGAATTCAGTTAACACGGGAGAAAGTGTTAGGTATTCCCGAGTTCCGTGGTTCTAGCACGGTGGCTCAATTTTTATGCTTGGCTTAACTATCTGATTTTAATGCATTATTATACCTATGTGCAAATTTTGACATTAAAAACACTTTTATTTAATTTTAAGAAGATTTCAACGTTGTTAAAATGTTTCTTGGACCACATCATTTAAATGCACCCTCGGTCTTCGACATATTTTAACTAATGTTGAGATTTGGATTTGGGTCACATAAATGTGCACCCGAATTTAGGAAAGTAAATTATTTAACTAGCGCACCTAAAGCAATTTCATATGTTTAAATTTGTGAGGGCCACAAAAATTCGCGAAGCAGTGCACCGCAGATTCCGAAGGGTTCGCATTCAATTAAAAAATGCCATTATTCAAATGGATTTGGCATTGGCGCACTTTTAGTCTAAACTAAACGGGTTAACTTAACTATCAAAAAAGATAAGGCAGATTAAAGAGATGCTTCAAAGAATATAAAAAAACACGCCTAAACCATCCTTAACACTAACCTCTTATCATTTCAATTACGTACCAAAATTAATGAGGTCTTGATTAGTGCCTACCTTGACTTTAAATTAACTAGCATAAATTGCTCAATTAACTTTTGTTTCCGTCTTGGAACCTAATGGCCAAGCTTGTAAAAGACTGATGAACTATCGGGCCTAAGAAACAAGCCTTAGGCATTAATGACGGCCCAATTTCTCTGCAAAAGCATTCATACTCTACAACTTTAAGATCAGAAAACTTAGATAAAAGAATTGAGGATCTCCAGCCTCAACATTGAATCTAAACTAGTGGAAAACAACCATAATTAACAGATGAACCTGTATTATCAAATGATATCCTTATCATGTGATCAATATGTTCAAAGCACTTAGAGTATTGTTAACAACTCATGTCGAGAGTTAACCCATGAAGAAAATAAGACCAACCAAGCGTAGATAGCTTTATTACAGTCCAATGTCATTTAAATTACAGAACCATTGCCATTTAAACTATAGAAAGGAAGGCAAAGCTAGCATAATGTCCAGCAGGTTCAGGATCATTTCAACAGGACCGTATCAAAAACCTCAATTGAGCCAATACCATTTGAGAAAAGCTAGGAACAAAAATAGATACAAAACTAACTATAAACTAACAGTTTAACAGTTAAACATAAGAAATTCCCTTTTTATTCCTCTATATCAATTTTTGAGTATCACATTGTGTGAGTTTCAGGAATGTGTACCTAGTATTGAATAAACAAAACAGAGAGTGAGATATCAGCAGGTTAGCAGAATCAACACCAGTTATACAAATTCAAGCAAGAAAATGAAGTAAAATAGCTCAGAAAATCACTTCAGTCCAAACAATGAACCAGAAAAACTCTAACTAGGCTTGATCCTAATACATTTCAACCCAAAAGAAACATGAATTGGTTCAGCATTTGAGGATCTCACCACTTGCAGCGAAAAAACCAATAGAATAGTGTTTTTATCTAATTTTTAGCCATTTCTAGTTCTCTGGGATTTTTCTTTTACTTTAACTCCTAGAAATCTATGAAACAGTAATAGTTTATCAGTTTTTTATATTTTTCTAGGCTCTCAGCTCTCTCTCCCAAAAACCATGCCTTTGAAGGCAAGATTAGAGTGCCTTTATAGGCAAACCAAGTAGGGCAAACTTCATATCCTGATTTTGCACTTCTTTCCTCTTCCAGTTTTCCCTTTTGCCTAGATATCCTCTCACTATTGACTTGTTACCCAAGTTAAACCAACCAAAAATCTGAATTCTCATTAAACCCTTACTAGAAGCTTCTATAATCAGTGACCAAGATTCCCCTATCTTAAACTTCCTAAATTACCCCTTTGCTACCCATGTTATACCTTGGTTAACTAGCTACCTTTCAGCTCATGGGTCAAGTTGACCCAATCATTTAACCCCAACCTGGACTGGCCTCTTTCTTTGGGCTGTCAAACCCAACATGAACCCAATCCAATTTAATATTTACTGACAAACCCCAACTCTGAATGAAATTCATAGATACATAAGCAATACGGGCATAACTCCTACTAATTCCAATTGATGGAACTAAACACTTAGTGAGATTTGGAGAATTTCTTAAACTACTTAAATAAAGGAAAACTTCTTAACAAAATTAACGAGGATGTAATTAACGCTCTCAAATTAGAACACTTAATATTTTCAAAAGCATGGGAGGAAGCATAAAACAAAAACACATAAAGAAAAACAAGTAAACTGAAGAAAGAAAAGGAAGTACCCAAGAAAAAGGTTTAGGAGATGAGAGAGAGAGATTGGGTATTCATACCATCCGAGTTCTGGCCGATTTTGAAGTTAATCATGTGTTCTTAACAAGAACACACGAATAAAATCAAATTAGATCGAAAAAAATTCAATGAACACTCATTTTAGAATTTTGGAAATTCTAGGGTTCATCCTCAAATCCAATTTCGAAAGGTTTCAAGGGTGTTCGAGGGAAATTTATGTGGTCTTTTTTGAAGAGGGGTTTGTGGAGGTCCTGAGGTGTAATTTTAGGGTGATTTGGAGGTAGCGTACGACAGTGGAGTCAATGTTTAAAACTAATATTCGAGGCGTTTTGCTAAGATTCGAGGGCAGGTAGTTAAAGATTTTGATAGAGAAGGGTGAGGAGAATCAATGATGTAAATTTTAGGGCGATTGGAGTTCTGCTGCCGGCGGAGGCGATTTCCGGGCGGGGTGCCCGATGGTAGATGGCGGAGATGGGAGGCTCTAGGGTTTTTGATGAGAGCGGTTAGAGATAGGGGTCTTTGGGGATGGGGTAGGGTTTGAACATATATGTGCCAAGGGGTGTGGGCTTCTAGACCGTTGGATCTGAAAACCTAGTTGGCTAGGATTTAATTATCCAAAATGATGTCATTTTGTTTTAAATAATGTTGGACCGGGATAAGGGATGGGCTGGACCGGGTTAAGGGTGCTTTTGTGCTAGTTAATTTTGAAAGAACTGGCCCAATTTATTCTTTTTCTTTTATTTTTCAAATTTTCTAGATCTTTTTTCTTTTTTCATCATTTTTCATTTTTAAAAATTACTAAAATCAAAATTAAAATTAAAAATCCTAAATTTAACTATGAAATGCTAATCATCCCCTACATAATTATTTTCATAAATAATTAAAATAAAATTAAAAGCAAAATCACCTAAAAATCAAAAACTAAAATTAAAAGAGCAAATTAAGCTATTTTTTTATTTTTTTCTTTTTATATAATGACTAATTACTAATTAATGCTCAAAAAATGTCAAATCAACTTTTAAATGAATATGCAAAATATTTTTGTATTTTTCACTAATTAAAATGCACAAACAATACGCAAACAACTAACGAAAAATGCCACAAAATCAACAAAATTGCAAATAAATAAAAGAAATAATATTGTTTGAATTTATAGGAGTAATTTGTATAGGAAAAAAATCACATGCTCACAACTGCTGAAATTCTACTACTGTTATTGGTTCACTCTAACTGAAACTGCTTGTTGTTCTGTCGCTCGAGTGCATTCTTTCTACTTATGTGGACTGGTATTTCGTCCAACTTAGTAATTTATTTCTTAGTTGCATAACGTTCTGGTGATGACTTTCTAAGAATATATTTTGATTGAATACATGGTTCTTTGAATGGAAAATTGATTTAGAATGGCTATTTGGATCTGCTAATGCATTTTAATTCAACTTTTCTAATTAGTTATCGAAGTTAAATTGCTGGATGATGAAATATGTAGTAGAATATGTTTCAGTTTTGTGTTTTCACTTCAATTGTTCTAGGTTTCCGGTTAATCTAAGACAACATTTCTATTTGGCTCTAGTTTTGTCTAAATATGGATGTGGTTGAGAGTTTTTATTAGTCTAATGGTATTCTAGATGAGGAATTCAAGGAATTTTCTGTTAGTCTTTCTTTAAGTTGTATATGATTATTTTAGTTTGCTAAGAAACTATGGTGACAGATTCGACTCGCATGAGGACATAGTTTAGCTTAAGGAACAAATAGATATAAGACAGATTTAAAATCTTTTGATAGCTAATATAAATGTTTGTGTTCAATTTAAAAATCCATCAATGAAACTATACTTCGTATTTTGAGATATCTTGTTACATAAACAGAAGCCGCAGATTAAAAAAAAAAATTCTTTCTTTCTATTTTCTTTTAGTTTCTCCAAGGGGTTTTAAGTAAAATGAATGTTTAAAGATAAAAGGAGAATATGTCTGACTATCAGGTACTTAATTTATATCCAATTAGGAATTGAAATGATTGAACCACGGCCTTCCGAAAAGTTTTCTTTCTGAAATGTTTCATTCTTCTTAAGTGCATAAAATAATTTCAAGTGATTGCATATTGTGAAAGAAAAAATTATGTGAGGTTTGTTTGAGAGTGAGTAATCGTTTCTTTGGAGTTGTTAACATAAGAGCAGTTTAAATTTAAAAAAAATTATCTTTAGCTTTTTAGTTCAATGTCAATTGCTAGAGTTAGTTAGTAATAAATGTCATATGACTATTAAAGAATATTTCCTTGTTTACAATTTTGGTTGGCTACTAAATTTACTGGGCCATATTGGACACAAAATGAATTATGGGACCAGTGATTTCCAAACCACAACAACAAAAGTCACAAGTTGGACCAAGTTTTAAAAAATCATGTTTCCACCAATTAATTTCAACAAAAAAAAAATTATATTTTTGTTACTAATTAGTTAACTACCTTTAATTTAATAATCTCATATTATATTCATTACCTTTAATTAATTCCTAAATTAGTTGATCCCTTGCTATAAATGGATAGATAAATAATAAAAAACAAATAAACTCACAATTTGTGCAAATTAATTCAAGCAATGTTTTAAGTCAATAAAACGATCGTGCTAGACCACGAAACCCGGGGAATGCCTTATACCTTTTTTCCGGTCAACAGAATTCCTTAACCGAACTTTATTTTTGCTAACCAATAAAAATAGAGTCAAATCTTCCTTTGACTAGGGATTCAAATAAAAGGTGACTTGAAACACCGAAAATAAATTCCAACTGGCAACTCTGTAAATAAAATAATCCATATTAAAATTTGTCACTTCAATTGAAAAAACTCTTTAACCCCCAAATCCAACACATACATATCTTTAGGGGGGTATAAAAGGGGTGTGACACCCGCGTTGCTCTAGAACTGAAAAAGTATCAGAATTGAAAAAGTGTCCTTTTTCGCGTAGGAGAAGGTATAATTATTTGGGCCAGACCCTACTTGGTATATTTACATGGTAAAAGGGTATTTTGAGGAGGTTGGACATATTTGAGACAAAGATTCGACCTAAGGAGGTAAAGACACAATAGGAGCAAGACAGGAAAGTCTTCTATGAGTTTTTCCTTCCTCTTTCTATTTTTCAATGTTGCTTATGACTTTTAGTATTGTAGTTTTATACATACTATTATGAATAGCTAATTAGTTATCTAGGGTTTCGATGCAACCTTTTGTACGATAAATTCTTGTTATGTTTTTATATAATTGAGTCGTAATATTTTCTCTATTTTCTCAATTCGTATTCTGTGATATACTCTTTTAAGTTTGTATCTTTAAGTACTCTTTTTTAGTTGATTTTTGGTATATGTATAGGTCATTCTTAATGGATAAGATCTGGATAATCATATTGAATAGGAATGATCTTCTATAGGAGAACAGAGCCAAAATGTTTCTTGATTTTGCCTCATTAGATAGGCCTAATGCATCTAAAATCTAGTGTCTCTATCAGAAGTGTCATAATATGAAATTTATCTCGAAAGAGTTGATTGTTGAACGTATTTTAGTTGATGGATTTATACCTAGTTACGTTAATTGGATTTTTATGGTGAGACATCATCTTTATCAATGTCTGTGTATAGATTAGATATAGGTGATGAAATACAAAGTTTGGTGGATGATGCTTTCGGAGTTCCTCTTACTAGTGACTTTATTAATATGGACACTCATGGTAATAGTTTTGGTGGGTCAAATTAACTTTGTAATGATCCTACCGGTCGTTTTGAGCTCTTGCGCGCCATTCAGTATTTTGAGGCCATGAGCAGCTTCATTTCAGGGATTATGACTTATACGCATGGTCGAAATTAAATTTCGGGAAGTTTAGAGTTGATTTGGGAAGAGGACTCTCATTTCAGAAGATTAAAGTTAAAAGAATTAACTAGGATTGAAATTTTAAGTAAACGACCTCAGAATCAGGATCTGAAGGTTCCAGTAGGTTTGTATGATCATTTCGGAGTTAGGCGTATGCTTGGATCAGATTTTTGATGACATGAGAGTGTTTTGGTGCCTATTGTGGAAGTTAGCATTTTGAAAGAATTTCATAAGTTTGGGTCGAAGTACATTTCAGCGATATCGACGTCCGTTTGAGATTCCGAGTCTAGGAGTAGCTCCGTATAGTGATTCTGGAGTTGTAGTGTGATCAGAAGTGAATTCGAAGGTTCGTAGGTTGTTTTGGAGTCATTTGGCTAAAGTTAAAAAATTGAAGGTTTTGATAAGTTTGACCAGAAGTGGACGTTCTGATATCGAGGTCGGAATCTGATTTTGAAAGTTGGAATAGGTCTGCAATATCGAATATGACTTGTCTGCAAAGTTTGAAGTCAATCGGACGTGATTTGATAGGTTAAACATCGAAAATAGAAGTTAAAAATTTCAAAGTTTATTAAGATTTGGATTGGGGCGCGATTCATGCTTCTAGCATTGTTTGATGTGATTTGAGGCTTCCAGCAAGTCCGTGTTATGTTTTTGGACTTGTGCGGGTGTTTGGTTTGAAGCTCCGGGGGCTCGGATGAGATTCAGGATAGCTTCGGAGTGATCTGCTAAGGAATATGGGTGCTGGTGCTGGTATGATCGCAATTGCGATGCATAGGTCGCAAATGCGACCTCGCATTTGTGAGTTCCTTCTCACATTTGCGATCCTGAGCTCTAGGGGGAAGTTCACAATTGCGATGTATTGGTCGCAAATGCGACATTGCATTTGCGAGGTCTTGTTCGCATTTGCGAACCTGTGCGGCTAGGGGGTCGTTCGCATTTGTGACACTTTCGGTCTCTTTTCCGAGGCCTGAAGGGTTTGCAATTGCAAAACCCTTATCGCATTTGCAAAGTAGGCCAGTTCAGTCGGGAGTCGCATTTGCGATGAAATTTTTGCTTTTGCGAAGTCGCATTTGCGGTCCCCTGCGACATCTCAGGGCTGTGTCCAGTAATTAAATTCGAAACTTAGCTCATTTCCCTCATTTCCCACTTGGCCTGAGGTGATTTTTGAGAGCATTTGAGGAGGTATTCCATCATCATCAAAGAGGTATGTAATTTCTACGCTTCTTAAGTTAAATAAATAGATTATGGGTAGATTAACATGTAAAAATTAAGGAAAATCAAGTGGTTTAGATGAAAACCTAGAAAATTAATGTTCTTAGAGTTTGACCACGATTTTGGGTATGAAATTGAGAGTAAATCATATATTTGAGTTCATGAGGTTATGGGTAAACTTATTCTTCGAAAATTTTGGAAATCCGGGCAGGTGAGCCCGAGGGAATTTTCGTCAACTTTTCGATCGGGGTTAGGAATTGTTGTAAATTGGGTTGTAATGAATAATTGAGTATATATTAATGGATTGATATCATTATTGGCTAGCTTTGGAGCTTTGTTCATCAATTAGAGTCTTCGGATGGGCGTGGAATGTCGGTTATGGATGTTCGGAGCGAGGTGAATCTCCTGTCTAACCTTGTAAGGGGGAATAGTCCCCATATGTGAATTAATTGGTTATGCGCTCCTATTTGTGGGGGCTACATACGCACGAGGTTACGAGAGTCCGTGTGTAGCTATTCTTATGTTTAACTTTGGGTAGTCTAGGACCCAAAAGCATGCTATACTTGGAATATTTGTAATCTTATTGATAGCTCGAATTTCTTAAACCACATCGAATTAATAAATACATTCACAAAAGGATTTGACCTCTTTTCTTAAATCGTTAAAAGATAAAGTGGATTTTATTTGAATAATCATTCCCCTGTAATTTCTTAATTTGCTATTTGAGCATGTATATTATGTGTACCTGCATCGCATGTATAATTCGTGAATAGGGTGATTGTTTATTTTATGTGTACCTGCATCACATGTATTATTCGGGAGCAAGGTGATTGTTTATTTTATGTTAACCGCGTCGCATGGATAGTTTGCGAGCGTGGTAATAGATGCATCTATGGTTCGAGCCATTTGACCCTCGGCAGTTCACAGTTTACTTTTATGTTGGATCAGGCCGTATGTCCCGTGGTGGTTATTTGCGCATTCTAGTATTATTGTCTTGAAATTATTGAAGTTTTTATTGCCTCTTCATGGCTTGAAAGTATATGGATCAATAATGGAAAGAAACTTTTGTGGAAATAGTCTATAAATGAATTCATTGTTTACTCGTTTCCTTCTATTGGATTAAAATTGAGGTCATAGAAATCCACAATTTAACGTATTATAGACATCATTGTTGGACCGCTAGTAAGTGTCGAAGTCGACCATCTCGTTTCTACTTCTTTGAGATTAGACGGGATACTCATGGAGTACATGTTGTTTTCGTACTCATACTACACTTTTGTGCATTTTTGTTGCACATGTTTATGCATGGCTGGAGACTCATTGGCATGGAGTCATGGTTGTCACAAAGACCAAGTGAGTTGTATTTCCTCGAGGCGACCCGCAGCTAGAATAGTCTCTCTCATGATCCTGCTTAATTTTATTCTTAGAAATTGCTCGTGCACTTGTGACACAATGTTTTGAGATGTATTTGGGTTTATTAAGAAATTTTAAAAGTTGTTTAAATACTTCATTATTCACTCAGAGGAATATACTGAGTATTGTTTTAATCTATAAAAGAAGTATTTTTAAAATTATTAAAACAAAAAATTAATTAAGTATTTCAGTTAGCTTGCCTGACAGCGGTGTCCGGCCCCACCACGATCTTTCGTAGATTTTGGGTCGTGACAAACTTAATGTGGGATTTGATAAGAAAACTGAAAAGTTTTTTAACTTATTGAAAGTAGCAGAGCATGAATTATATCTTGGAAAAAAATATGCACTTCTTTCTTTTCGTGTTCGTCTATTACATTTAAAGTGTTTCAATGGGTGGAGTAACAATTTATTTTCCATTTTGTTAGAGTTGTAAAAGATGTATTTACTAAGGGTGAAATATTACCTAAGTCCTTTAATGATACTAAAAAAATTATTGATTATTTAGGACTCGAATACAAAAGAATACATGCGTGTCCAAATGATTGTATGTTCTATTGGAGTGAGATAAAAGATCGAACTGATTGTACTAAGCTCCAAGATAAAAATAATTTGTAGGTGAATCTGGTAGTTTGGAAACCTCCAAAATTCTAGCAAAGATGTTCAAATAGTTCTCGTTCATAGCAAGGCTTCAAAGATTATTCATGTCATCTACTACATCCTGCAGAAGGTTGCACTAAAGACGGGGTAATGCGGCATCCTGCTGATAATATTGCTTGGAGAAAATTTTATGAATCGCATCAAGATTTTTCTCAAGATCCTCGAAATTTTAGACTTGGATTGGCTTCATATAGATTTAATCCATTCAAGTCTATGTCTATCACATATAGCACATGGCCAGTTATCTTGGTTCCATATAACTTGCCACCTTGGTTGTGCATGAAGCAACCATAGATGATATTATCAATGATTATTGATGGCCCTCATGCAAAAAGAAATGATAGTGATGTCTATCTACGACCGTTAATTGATGAGTTAAAAGAATTGTGAGGAAAGGGACAAAGGTGTTACCATGCTTTGTGTCAGGACCTATTTTTAAAATAGGTCATGATGACGCCCAACACCATTGTCAGGCAAGGCAGCGTGGAAGAATTAAATTAAATTCTCATTTTACTTTTAGAAAAGATAACCGTAAGAGATTCTCAAATTTAAAGTTAAGTCCAGAAACGAAAAATAATGTATCAAGTGATTATAGAACCCCAAAAATAAATGTCCACTAATGTGTGCCAAGACCTGGTGTCATAAGTAATGGGAAACTAGTAGAATGAACAAAAGAATAACTCTATCCTACTTTCTGAGATAGAATAGACAATAAAAATAAGGAAAAACTCCATCCAACTGATGAACAACATAGGAAGAGAGTAGCTCACCATGGAAGTCTCGATCGATGAATCAGGGGCGCACATCAGACTAATAGCTACATGTACCTGCTTCAGATTTTGTATAATTAAGTATAAAACTGTAGTATGAGTACATAAATAATATATACCCGGTAAGTATTCCGTCTAATCTCAAAGAAATAGAGACGAGAGGTCAACTTGATACTTACTAGGGTCAAATAATATAATGAAGTGCTAAGCTACACATGTGAGTTACCCCAAATTCAACAGTTTATGATAAGAGGCAAAAATCATGTTCTTGACAATATTCTCGATAGCTATTTACATTTCGAATTATTAGCAAAACAAATCAGGTATAAGTCTCCACACAAATATCATGCACACATTATACGGAGGTCCACGGCTCGATCCAACAGAAAATAAATTGTGCACCGCCGAGGGTCGAACGGTGCAGACTATAGATGTATCTATTTATACCGAGTTGATTGGCCCGATCCACAAACAACAAGATATATTGAGAATACACATGAAGGTGTATTTATATTCAAATAAATTTATACAAGGGTTCTACAAGTATACATGTTAGCTCTTATTCCTTATTTCAAGTCTCTAGCATATTCTAAGTGATTACACAAGCAAGAAAATATCGAGATATTTACAAATATGGCATGATATGGGTCCTGGACTACAGGGACAATTAACATAATAGTAGCTACGTAGGGACCCTCGTCACCTAGTGCATTTTTAGCCCCCACATTTAGTGATAATTTTTCAATTATTATACCTATGGGGAGATTTACCTCTTACACGGTTAGAAATGTGACTTACCTAGCTCCAGAGTATACTTCCAATGCCAAAACTGAGCCCAGACCCCAATTTGGAGCCGAATTATCCCAAACTAGTTAAATAAAGTAGGAACTAGTCAATATAGGCTCACAAGATCGAATTCTTACTATTTAATGAATTTCTCAACTCCTAACACAAGTTTCCAAAAATCCGACCCCGGGCCCATGTGGCGGGATTCAAAAACTTTTCGAAGGAAATTTTTCTCTACTACTTAAGGATCAATAATATATGGTTTCTAATTCATTTCATAATAAATTTCGTGGTTAAATCTTATTTTTGTTTAGACCCTAGGTTTTTGATCTAACCATATGATTTCACCTTAATACAAGTGTTTAATATTGCTAAGACAATGATATTAAACTAGAAATAGGTAGCACACACTTACCTCAAGATTCTAAGTGAAGACCTTCTCTCAAAAGCTTCAAAATCACCCAAAGGAGGAGTGAAAATGTGATAAAATGGATCTGAGGTCTTTAAAACCTCATATAGAGTCACTTCGATTAACGTCCGCAGTCTGTGCGCGTAGCCGAAAAGGTTAAATGTGAAATTCTATGAAAAATGCTAAGTGTTGATGTTAAAATGAATAAATTTGACTTTGGTCAATATTTTGGGTAAATTGATCCGGAGCCGCGATTTGAGGCTCCCTGAGGGTCCATAGGAAAATATGGACTTGGGCATATGCCCGGAATCGAATTCCGAGGTCCCATTCCCGAGAAATGAATTTTTAAAGAAAATTATTTTCTGAAATTATTTAAGGTATTTGAAAAGAAATTTTATTAGAACATGATAATATCGGGCTCATATTTTTGTTTAGGTGCCCTGTACAGGTCTTATATATGTTTTAAGTCCTTTTTGTGAAATTTGGTTGAAAACGGACGTTGTTTGACGTGATTCGGTCTTGAATTTCTAAATTTTAAACTTGATGAAGTTTGAGGAAAAATTCATGATTTTGAGGTTTGATTCATTGTTTTGAGGTTATTGAGGCGAATTGATCGCAGAAATAAGTTCGTATGATGTTATTGAGTTCGTGCATGTGTTTGGTTGGGAGCCTGAGGGCTCGGGTGTGTTTTGGAGGTGTTTCGCAATGGTTTTAGGCTTATCAAAGTAGCAAGTTTTCCAGTTCTGGTATGGCCTTATTTGGGTTCGCGGAAGGACCCTCTCAAAAGTGATGAGTAAAATTATGCTGAAGGAATTTCCTTCTACGCGAACTAGTTGGGTCATGGGAAAGGGGTCTTATTAATGCATTGCAAACGCGACACTAGGTCCACAAACACGAGGGCTTGAGTAGCTATATCTCCGCGAACAAGAGCCCATATACGCGAACGCGAAGGCCAAAAAGCTTGATCCATTGCAAATGCATAGCATTAATTCGCCCAATTATTTTTACGATTCAAAAACAGAATGCAAACAAGATTTTCATAAAATTTCACAAACTCTTTCTTCTCCAAAGTTCTAAGGCAATTTTTGAAGCGTTCTTTCACCACAATCTCTTGGGATAAGTAATCTCTAACTAGTTTCTTCCATTTTCATCAACATCTAATGAATTTCTAGGCCTAAAACATATGATTGAGGATAGAAAATTAGGGATTTGGGTAGAGTAAGGGATTTTGTTTTTTTTCTAGATTTAGACCTCATTTTGGGGTCGAATTTGAAAATAAATTATATATTTGGGCTCGTGGATGAATGGGTGATTTGATCTTGGTTCGAACCTCGTGTTTTGACCAAGCGGGCCAGGGTCGATTTTTGGAATTTCGGAAGAATGATTGGGAAGTTATAATTGAGCATTGGAATTGTATTGTTTAGCTATTATTGATAATATTGAGTCAATTATGTATAGATTCAATTGAATTGGAGCCGAATTCGAAAGGAAAAGTGGAATATGAGGCTCGAATTGGCCGTGTAAGTTTGAGGTATGTGTTGTGTCTAACCTTATCTTGAGAGATTAGGAGTTGAGTCCGATTTTCTATGTGATAAATGTTGAGTACGACGTATAGGCATGGTGACGAGTATCTGTACGTCGGTGTCTAGCATGAGTGTGAGTCTTTTTAATGCGAATTTGTGACTATTGAACATCGAGGAGCATTGAGCTCAAACAAATTACGAATTGTGAAAGTATATGAGATGACTGAACCCTATAGAGCATTAGCTCAAGTGGTAAAACAAGTTGTGAAGTAAAAGTAAAAGAAAGAGAAAGAGTTATTAAATTGTAACATTGCCGTGATATTTGTGGCATTGTTGATTATCTCCCTTACCGGGATGTTGAGATTTATTGATATTGTTCCCTTGCCTGGATTTAACTGTTAAATTGTGTTCCATTGCCGAGATTCCTATTATTACTTGTTTACTCCCTTGACCCTTGTTTGTGATTGTTTTTTTGGGTGAGGAAGAGTGTTAAAGCACGAGAGGTGATGCCGTGCATTGTTTGTTATTGTAAGGAAAGAGTGTTAAGGAACGACGGGTGATGTCGTGCTGCATGATGTACAATTCAGTGTCGATCCTATTGATTATATGTGAGGAAGGAGAGTAAAAGCATGAAGGGTGATGCCGCGCACATTTTTATTATATCATTGCTTGGTGAGGATGAGAGTAAAAGCACGAAGGGTGATGCTATGCACATTTTATTATATCATTGCTTAATGAGGATGAGAGTAAAAGCATGAAGGGTGATTCCATGCACTTATTGATTTCTGATTCTTATTGATGTCTACTAATTTTGCTTTCTTCGTTATTGATGATTTTTATTCGGAGTTGTTATCTTCCCCACAATATGCTCCCCCCAATATTGATTGGTTATTTCCTGTATTTGTTTTCCGTTGTGTGTTTATATATATTTGAACTACACAGGTTTAGTTGGTAGTCTGGTCCTAGGCTCGTCAGTACTTCGTCGAGGTTAGTCTAGACACTTACTAGCACATGGGTTCGGTTGTGCTAATACTACATTATGTGCTCTTTTGCACAAATCCAGGTACCAGACAACAACATTAGTTGGAGGGCTTACTTCAGTCTACCCGGATATCCAAGGTAGACCTGCAGGCGTTCACATGCGCTGGCGTCTTCCTCTATCTCTATTTCCTATTTCATTATTCCTTTATTCAGAAACATTACATTGTTATTTCTTTAGATCTTATATGTAGTAATCTTACACAGTCTGTGACACTATGACACCATGTTTTGGATGGTTGAGGCTTAAGTAATGGTAATATTTGCATATTTCAGATGTTTAATGGTTATCATCCACTTAGTTATCTAAAATTCTGCAGTTTTCATATTATCTCCTTTTTATTTGTTAAAAGAAGTAATTTGACAATGAGATATATGGTTAAGGTTTGGCTTGCCTAGCTCTAACTAGTAGGCGTCATCATGACCCCAAGGGTTGGAAATCCGGGTTGTGACAAGTTGGAATCAGAGATCTAGGTTACATGGGTCTGACAATTCACAGACAAGCTTAGTAGAGTCTGAGGGATCGATACGGAGACGTCTGTATTTATCCCTTAGAGGCTACAGAGTTAGGAAAGACTTCACATTTGTTCTTTCATGTCATGCGATTTGGTTCCTCAATGCTAATTAAATTTCTACGTTATTCTTTCGCAGATGGTGAGAACATGCGCTTCCTCATCTACAGCTCAGTAGCCCGATCTCCCAGCAACTGCATCCACTAGGGGCAAAGGGCAAGGCCAAGATTGTGCTAGAGGCCGAGGTAAGGGCAGAGCTCAGCCCCGAGCAGCAACACTAGTGGCATAGCTCAGGTTGATTTTGAGGAGGAGATTCTAGCCCCAACATTTTCGGTAGGCCCAGCTCAGGTCCTAGAGGGGTTTATTGCTACACTAGTTTTTCAGGATGCTCTGGTCCAATTGGTGGGCCTCATGGAGAGTGTCACCCGAGCACGTTTGGTTCCTGTGGCACCAACCACTTCACAAGCTGGAGAAGAAGCTCATACTCCTGCTACTCGCACTCTGGAGCAGGTTGCTCCACAAATTCAAACTCCAGTAGTTCAACCAGTTGGGGTAGTACAGCCGGTTGTGTTATCTCCTACCAGCGATGGAGCGGCTATGTTCGCTGATGCTTTATGGAGGCTGGACAGGTTCACCAAAATATTCACTTATACTTTCAAAGGTACATCTACTGGGGATCCCCAGGATTATCTGGATAGTTGTCACGAGGTTCTTCGGAACATGGGTATTTTTAAGACAAATGGGGTTGATTTCACTACATTTTGCTTGTCTGGATCCGCCAATACTTGCTGGAGGGATTATTGCTTAGCTAGGCCAGCAGGATAGCCAGTGTTGACATGGGAGCAGTTTACAGTGTTGTTTCTGGTGAAGTTTATCTCTGTTACTCAAAGAGAGGCCTATCGGAGGAAGTTTGAGTGCCTTCTGCAGGGTTCTATGACGGTCACCCTGTATGAGACCAGAGTCATTTACTTAGTTTGTCATGCTCTTATTGTACTTCCCACTAAGAAGGAGAGAGTGAGATAGTTTATTGATGGACTCATTCAGCTGATTCATCTTCATATGGCCAGAGAGGCTAGGAAAGAGATATACTTCCAGGAGGCGGCCAATGTGGTACGTACGGTTGAGATGGTATTATCACAGGGGGTGGTCATAGGGCAAACAAGAGACCTCGTCAGTCAAGCAGATTTAGTGGTGCCTCGTCTGGAGGTAGAGATTCGTATGATAGGGGTCATCCTCCTAGGCCTTACTAGTCAGCACTCCAGGTTTCTCATGGTACTTCAGGTGGTCGTGGTTCTCACAGGCAGTACTCTGACCAGCAGTCCTACAGTGCACCACCAGCTCCTATAAGTGCACCGGAGCTTCGAAGTTTTCGAAGTGGTCATTCAGGTCGATAGGGCCAGAAATCTCAGCAACCAAGGGCTTATTACACTTGTGATCCGGATCACACTACCAGGTTTTGTCCTCGAGCACCAAGTAGCTCACGGCACTAGGGTTCCCGTGCTATGGTGCAAACACCAGATGTTCCATCCCCCGCCCAGCCAGCTAGAGGCAAGGGTAGAGGTGTTAGAGGTGGAGGTAGAGGTCCTAGAGCTGGAGGCTAGCCAGCTGCAGGCCATCCTAGAGAGGTAGATCAGAGTTGTGGGGCCCAGCCCCGATGTTATGCTCTTCAGGCTAATCCCAAGGCAGAGGCTTTAGATGCAGTAATTACAGGTACGGTTCTGGTTTGGGATGGAGGTGCTTCAGTGTTGCTTGATTTGGGGTCTATGTATTCGTATGTGTCATCCTATTTTGCCCCGTACTTTGTCTTGCCTAGTGATACATTGGGCGTTCCTATTTATGTGTCTGCACTGGTGGGTGATTCTATTGTGGTCGATAGAGTCCATCGTTCTTGTATTGTAGTGATTGGGGGTCTTGAGACTCGCGTGGATTTGTTTCTTTTAGACATGGTTGATTTCGATATTATATTAGGAATGGATTGGTTATCACCTTGCAATGCTATCTTGGATTGCCATGCCAAGACTGTGACCTTAGCTTTAGCGGGTATGCCTCGCTTAGAGTAGAGAGGGACTCATAGTCATTATACTCGTAGCGTTATCTCTTACGTGAAGGTTCGGCGTATGGTCGAGAAGGGGTGTTTGGACTATCTGGCATATGTTTGTGAGTCTAGTACTGAGGTCCCTTCTATTTATTCTGTGCATGTTGTTCGTGAGTTCCTTGATATTTTTCCTTCATACCTACCAGGCATACCGCCCGATAGGGATATTGACTTTTGCATTGATGTGGATCCGGGCACTTAGCCCATTTCTATCCCGCCATTCGACCTTGCTTGAGAATGATTTCATTAGACGTAGTGTATCGCCTTGGGGTGCGCCGTTGTTCATCAAGAGGAAGGATGGTGTGATGAGAATGTGCATTGATTACCAGCAATTGAATAAGGTATCAATCAAGAACAAATATATACTGCCAAGAATTGATGATTTGTTCGATCAGCTTTAGGGTGCCAAGGCATTTTCCAAGATTGACTTAAGATTTTGCTACCATCAGTGTAAGATTAGGACTTCTGATGTCCCTAAGATAGCTTTTCACACTAAGTACGGGCATTATGAGTTCTTGGTTATGCCATTCGGGTTGACAAATGCCCCAGCAGCTTTTATAGATTTGATGAGCCGAGTGTCCGGGCCTTTTATGGATTCGTTCGTGATAGTCTTTGTTGATGATATCTTGATATATTCCTGCATCCAGGAGGAGCACGAGCAGCATCTCTGGGTGGTTCTTTATACTTTGAGGGATAGTTACCTATATGCTAAATTTTGCAAGTGTGAGTTCAGGTTGAGTTAGCTGCAGTTGTGGGTCATGTCGTATCAGCAGAGGGTATTAACGTTGATTCGAAGAATATTGAGGCAGGCAAGTACTGGCCTAAACAAGCATCAGCTACATAGATTAGCAGTTTCTTTTGATTGGCAGGTTACTATCGTCGGTTCATGGAGGGGTTCGCATCCATCGCAGCCCTGATGACCAGATTGACCTAGAAGGGTGCCTAGTTTAGATGGTCAGACGAGTATGAGGCAAGCTTTCATAGACAGCTATGACTACAGCAACTGTATTGGTTTTGCCCAAAGGTTCAGGGCCTTATACAGTATATTGTGATGCTTCCCGTGTTGGGCTTGGTGCAGTGTTGATGCAGGATAGCAGGGTCATTGCCTATGTTTCAAGTCAGCTGAAGATTCATGAAAAGACCTATCCGGTTCATGACTTAGAGTTGGCAGCCATTGCTCACCCGTTGAAGATTTGGAGGCACTATCTGTATGGCGTGGCATGTGAGGTGTTCACTGACCATAAAAATTTTCAGTACTTGTTCAAGCAAAAGGAGCTAAATTTGAGGCAGAGGAGGTGGTTGGAGTTGTTGAAAGATTATGATATTACTATCCTATATCACCCGGGGAAGGCCAATGTAGTGGCTGATGCCTTGAGTAGGAAGTAAGCTAGTATGGCCAGTCTTGCTTACATTCCAGTCAGTGAGAGGCCGCTTGCTTTGGATGTTCAGGCTTTGGCCAATCGATTTGTGAGGTCGGATATTTCTGAGCCTAGTCGAGTGTTAGCTTGAACGGTTGCTCGTTTTTCATTTAGAGTGTATCTGTGGTTGGCAGTTTGATAATCCTATTTGTGTTTCCTTAGAGACACGATGCAGTGTGGAGAAGCTAAGGAAGTTACCTTAGATACTGATGGAGTTTTGAGATCGCAGGTCGAGTTTGTGTGCCAAATGTGGATGGGCTTCAAGAGTTGATTTTAGGGGAGGCCCGTAGTTCTCGGTATTTAATTCATCCGGGCGCCGCAAAGATGTATTAAGATTTGCGGCAGCATTATTGGTGGCATAGAATGAAGAAGGATATTGTGGCATATATAGCTTGGTGTTTGAATTGTTAGAATTTTAAGTATGAGCATCAGATGCCTGGTGGATTGTTTCAGACGATTGAGCTTCCCTAGTGGAAGTTGGAGAGGATCACTATGGACTTTGTTGCTGGGCTTCCGAAGACTCGGAACAAATTCAATGCAGTTTGGATCATTGTTGATAGGCTGACAAAGTTAGCGCATTTCATTCCTATAGCAGTCTCCTATTCTTCTGAGAGGTTAGCTCAGATCTATAGCTGGGATATTGTTCGCTTTCATAGTGTTCCCATATCTATCATTTTGGACCGGGGTACATAATTTACCTCGTGCTTCTAGGGGCAGTTGAGCGACAGTTGCATTTCATCCCCAGACGGACGGTGAGTCCGAGCAGACTATTCAGATTTTAGAGGATATGCTCCGCGCTTGTGTTATTGACTTTAGAGGTTCGTGGGATCAAATTTTTTGCCTTTAGCAGAGTTTGCCTACAACAACAGCTACCACTCAAGTATTCAGATGGCCCTTTATGACGCTTTATATGATGGGTCGTGTCGATCTCCGGTCGGATGGTTTGAGTTGGGAGAGGCTCGATTGTTGGGTACGAATCTGGTTCAGAAGGCCTTGGACAAGGTCAGGACCATTTAGGATAGGCTTCGTACAACTCAATCCGGGCAAAAGATCTATGTAGACCACAAGGTCGAGATGTGGCTTTTATGGTTGGTGAGTGGGTATTGCTCTGAGTGTCGCCTATGAAGGGTGTGATGAGATTTGGGAAGAAGGGCAATCTTAGCCCTAGGTTCATTGGTATATTTGAGATTCTTGATCGAGTGAGAGAGGTGGCTTATAGACTTGCATTGCCGCCAAGATTGTCAGTCGTGCATCCAGTGTTTCATGTGTCCATGATTCAGAGGTATCACGGTGATCCATTCCATGTGTTATATATCAGCACTATCCAGTAGGACAGGGACTTGCCTTACGAGGGTGAGCCAGTGGCTATTCTAGACCGGCAGGTTCCTCAATTGAGATCCAAGAGTTTTCCTTCTGTTCGTATTCAGTAGAGAGGTAAGTCTCCTGAGGCATCAACCTAGGAGTCCGAGTCTAATATGTGGAGCCATTCTTCTCATCTTTTTTCCGACTCAGGTACTTCCTTCTTCTGCCCGTTCGAGGATGAACGGTTGTTTTAGAGGTGGAGAATGTGAAGACCCCAGGGGTCATCAACTATTTTATAATTAAATTTTGTGTCTCCGAGGCCATTAAAACCTCATTTAGAGTTGCCTCAACTTGCGTGCGTAGCCGAAAAGTATAAATGTGAAATTCTATAATAAATGCTAAGTTTTGATGCTAAAATGAATAAATTTGACTTTGGTCAACATTTTGAGAAAAAGTACCCGGACCTATGATTTTACAGTCCCCGAGGGTCCATACAAAAATACGGGACGTGGGCGTACGCCTGGAATAGAATTCCAAGGTCCCGATCCCGAGAAATGAATTTTTTTAAAAGATTATTTTTCTGAAATGTTTAAGAAAATTTGAAATGAAATTTGATTAGTAAGTAATGGTAAGGAGACCATATTTTTGTTCCCGTGCCTGATACAGGTCTTATATATATTTTAAGTCCTTCTTGTGAAATTTCGTTGAAAACAGAACGTCGTTTGACGTGATTTGCACTTGAAAATTTCTAAATTTAAAACTTGATGAAGTTTGACGAAAAATTCATGATTTTGAGGTTTGATTCATTATTTTAAGGTTATTTACGTGATTTGATCGCAAGTATAAGTTCGTATGATGTTATTGAGTTACTACATGTATTTTTTTAAGAGCCCCGAGGGCTCGAGTGTAGTTTGGAGGTATATCAGAATGATTTTAGGATTATCAAAGTTGTAGGTTTCCCAGTTCTGGTATGGCCTTCTTCGCGTTCGCGATAGGACCCTCGCGAACGCGATGAGTAAAATTATGCTGAATGAAATTCCTTCTTTGGGAACGTGTAGGCCAGGTCGCAAACGCAAGGCAGCTGAGGGCTATACCTTCGCGAACTCATTCTCGGCTACACAAATGCGTAGGGTCATGGGGGAGGGGTCACCATTTATGCATCGCGAATGCGACACTAGGTCCACGAACGCGAGGGCTCAATGAGTTATATCTCCGCAAACGCGAGCCCCTATACGTGAATCTCCTGGGGTAAGTAATCTTTAACTAGTTTCTTCCATTTTCATCAACACCTATTGAATTTCTAGGCCTAAAACGTATGATTGAGGGCATAAAATTAGGGATTTGGGTAGAGTTATGGCTTTTTATTTTTTTCTTAATTTAAACCTCGTTTTGGGGTTGAATTTTAAAATAAATTATATATTCGGGCTCGTGGATGAATGGGTGATTTGATTTTGGTCCGAACCTCGTATTTTGACCAAGTGGATCCGGGGTCGATTTTTGGAATTTTGGGAAAAATGATTGGGAAGTATGATTGGGAAGTTATAATTGAACACTGGAATTGGATTGTTTAGCTCTAATTGATGATATTGAGTCAATTATATATTGATTCAATTGAATTGGAGCCGAATTCGAAAGGAAAAAAAGTATTTAAGGCTTGAATTAACCGTGAAAGTTTGAGGTAAGTGTTTGGTCTAACCTTAGCTTGAGGGGTTAGGAGTTGACTCATATTTGCTATGTTATAATTGTTGAGTACGACGTATAGGCATGGTGTTGAGTATCTATATGTTGGTGTCTAGCATGACCTTGAGTCTTTATATTGCGAATTTCATGATTTCATTATTTCCTTCATGCCTTGGTGATGATTTCTATATGTTGTGGGAAGCTGGTGAAAGAAATTGTGGCCATTCAACATCAAAGAGCATTGGCTCGAGTATATTACGTATCGTGAAAGTATATGAGATGACAGAACCTTTTGGAGCATTGTCTCAAGTGGTAGAACGAGTTGTGAAGTAAAAGTAAAAGAAATAATCTCCCTTGTCGAGATGCTAAGATTTATTTATATTGTTCCCTTGCCGGGATTTAACTGTTAAATTGTGTTCCCTCGCCGGGTTTCCTATTATTATTTGTTTACACCCTTGACCCTTTTTTGATTGTTTGTTTGAGTAAGGAAGAGTGTTAAAGCAGGAAGGGTGATATTGTGCATTGTTTGTTATTATGAGGAAAGAGTGTTAAAGCACGAAGGGTGATGTCGTGCCCCACGATGTACCATCCCGTGCCGATTATATTGATTATACGTGAGGAAAGAGAGTAAAAGCATGAAGGGTAATGCCATGCACATTTTTATTATATCATTTCTTGGTGAGGATGAGAGTAAAAGCACGAAGGGTGATGCCGTGCACATTTTATTATATCATTGCTTGGTGAGGATGAGAGTAAAAGCACGAAGGGTGATGCCGTGCACTTAAAGATTTATGATTCTTTATTGATGTCTTGTTATGTTGCTTTCTTTGTTATTTGATGATTTTTATTCAGAGTTGTTATCTTCCCATAACATGCTTCCCCTCCGATATTGATTAGTTAATTCCTATATTTCTTTTTTGTTGTATATATATATTTGAACTGCACAGGTTTAGTTGGTAATCTATTCCTAGCCTCGTTACTACTTCGCTGAGGTTAGGCTAGACACTTACCAACACATGGAGTCAGTTGTGCTGATATTCCACTCTGTGCTCTTTTGCACAGATCCAGGTACCAGACAACAACATTGGTTGGAGGGCTTCTTTCAATTTTTCCGCAGATCCAAAGTAGACATGCAAGCGTCCGCATGCCTTGGCGTCTCCATCTATCTCTATTTCCTATTTTCTTTTTCTTTTATTCAGAAATAGTGTATTGTTATTTCTTCAGACCTTGTATGTAGTAATCTTAGACAGTCTGTGACACTGTGACACCAGGTTTTGGTGGTTGAGACTTTAAGTAACGATAATATTTGCAAATTTAAAATGTTTAATGGTTATCTTCCGCTTAATTATCTAAAATTCCGCAGTTTTCATGTTATCGCCTTTTTATTTGTTAAAAGAAGTAATTTGATAATGAGATATGTGGTTAAAATTTGGCTTGCCTAGCTATCACTAATAGGCCCCATCATGACCTCGAGGGTAGGAAATCCGGATCGTAACATTTTAATTTGACTTTGGAGTTTTAACTTGTTATTTGTGGTGAAGCTTGTAGATTAATCGTAAGGAGAGAAAAACAAAATAGAAAATGAAAGGAAATGGTAAAAGAGCAAAACAGAAAAATTACTTAAGGATAAAAAAGAAAGAAAATTTGAACTAAAGATCAAAGTGGCCATAGCGTATCGACTTCAATCTACCGATCGAGGCACCAAATGCTTTGAGCATGGGTGCCTGCTGCATGACACGATAAATTTGTACAAAGTTATAAGGAAAATATAATTTTAATTGTAATAAGGATGAATGCATGTGCCCAACATCTCTTCAAGTGGATCCGCCTCAGCATATGAGAATTTATGGGGCAATATTTTTCTGTTATACTATTTGCTAAACAGAATTAATATTGATTATTTTAAAAAACGTACTCTTTTCTTTACTTTTTATTTTATATGTCAGCTATAATTCTTAGTAATATTCACGTCGTTTGTCACAAAATATTATTCATGACACTGGGTTCATGCACAATGTACTTAATATTTCTAATAGTTAGGATAGTCATACAGTTAATTTACAAATGTTTAGGAGTTTGAACTTCACTAAAATTTTGCATACTAAATCTTTCCTGATATGAATTATATTGAAAGTCCTTATATTTAGAACTTTAAAATCATTGAATTTTACCTTATATAAATCTTACATTTAAACTACATATAAATGATAAACAAAATAAATAGAGGAGAAAATTAAAAAGATCAAAGAAAAAGGAAGTATGGGGCTTTGGATAATAACGGAGGTGGTCAAAATCTTTTTGTGAACTTTTATATGTTCTGATTTATATAAAATGATTATTAATTCGTCCAACAAGAAAATTCATGAGATATTTTTATTTTTATAGATAAGGTTAAAAATGGGTGAATATAATTTGATTTATTGACAACAATTATGGCTTTTTATTCTGATTTTGAATTTATTTATGGTATATAGTAATTCCTAATTTTCTGAGATTTACGAAGTATTTCCATTTCCTTTTTTTTCTGGAATACGTCATGCATGGATTTTTTTTTTTGCCTAATCGATTTTTTACGATTTGAAAAAAACTTATCAATAATAATATAACTATCGTTTAATATTTAAAATTTGGTATGGGTAATATTGTTTTGATTATTACTCTCACTTGAATAATGACACTACAAAACGAAATACACACTTCCAATTAAAATTTTAGTCATTGGAATAATTTTTCAGTTGAACAATTAACTGATAATTGATTATTTATGTTTGATAGTTTCTTTCTCCATTACTATTCATCTACCTCTATGTTTATTTTATAACTCAAAGATAAATTTTAAATAAGTTCTTATTTATTGAGATGGAGTACAAGTGAACAATAGGTACACAAAACCTATTAATTTAAACATCATAATGATTTTATGATCAATATTCTGTAAAAGTCAATTAATACTATTCATATATTTCAAAATTTATTTTACTTTATTTTTTTTTGTAATATTAGTTAAAATAGAGTGGAAAAAATCTACAGAGTAACAAAACACTTCCAAAATTAAAGAAACAAGAAACTAAAGACATGATTTCATATCTTATTGTGGAGTTGTAAAAGGATTCAAGTTGTGGAGCTAAAAAGCTAGGAAGTGCACGCTTAGCTACTAATAACATATGTATTTATTTTTAGTTACTGTTTAAAATATTTTTAGTCTTTAGTTACTGCTATAATAAATTTTAACTGTCCGACGAAAATACCTTTCTACTCATATCCTTTTACTTTTGAACTTAACTTCAGACTACATATTCTTAACTTTTGAACTTAACTTCAGGACTACATGTCCTTAACTTTAGAACTTGTAACTTTAAGTTCAAGATCAATTGTCCTTAACTTTTGAGCTTGTTAGTCTAAGTTCAGGACCTATTGTCCTTAACATTTAGGCTTCTTAGCCTAAGTTCATGACCTATTGTCCTTAACTTTTGAGTTTGTTAGTCTAACTTCAGGACATCAAGACCTATTATCCTTAACTTTTAAACTTGTAACTGTAAGTTCAAAACTTGTTGTCCTTAAATTTCGGGCTTCTTAGCATAAGTTCAGTACCTATTGTCCTTAATTTTTGAGCTTGTTCGTCTAAGTTCATGACTTCAAGACCTATTGTTCTTAACTTTTGAACGTGTAACTGTAAGTTCAGGACCTATTGTCCCTAATTTTTGAGCTTGTTAGTTTAAACTCAGGACCAAGTGTCCTTAAATTTTGAACTTGTAATTTTAAGTTCAGGACCAAGTGTCCTTAGCTTTTGAACTAGAAACTCGAAGTTCAGGACCAAGTGTCCTTAACTTTTGAACTTATAACTATAAGTTCGGGATCTATAACGTAGCAGAAAACCAAATATTATTTGTATCTTTTACAAAAACTAAATAAAATAAATAAATAAAATAATAATAATAATAAATAATATTAATAATTGCAATTTACATATAAGTTCAGGACGCGTGCCGCCGTTTATGAGACTAGTTCATGATGAATTTAAGTCAGCTATAGCAGAAGTGAATGAGCTCAGGCTAGAGAATTCAACATTAAGAATGTTACTTGAACAAATACAGATGGATTACAATTCCCTTCAATCTCTAATATTTCTCAACCACAGTTCGGTAAAATTTGGCAAAATACATTAAATCACTTCTAAATTTGGCTTAAATTATTTGATCCTCTCCAAACTATACACGGTTTTAATTATTCCCCTCAACTTGGCCTTTAGAGAGGCATTACCTTCCTAGACGCTGATGTGACAAAACGTGTGGGGTACACTCACCTGCTACGTGGATTTTTCTGTTTATGTGATATTTTTTTTTGAAAACTAAAATATTTTTTTACCTTTTTAAGAATAATACTTTTTAGATAATTTTTTTGAATATAATTTATAATAAAACATGAATAGAAATATATTATTTAGGCTAAATAATTTTATTTGGCCAGAAATAATAAAGTTTTAGTTAATCTTTTTTTTGATTTTGACCTGAAAATAAAAATTTATACAATTGAAATAAATAATCAAGGCATCTAAAAAGTTATAAAGTGTGATGACCCAAAAGATCATCACTCATTTTTAAATTAAATTCTGTATTTCTGAGACCTTGAAACCTCATATAGAACTACCTCGATTTGCGTGTGCAGTCCGAATGTGTAGCCGGAAAGCTTAAATATTAATGTCTGTAAAACAAATGGTAAAATTTAGCTAAATAATGAGTTAATTTGACTTCAATCTACGTTTTGAATAAATGGACCCGGACCCGAGATTTAATAGTCTCGGAGGGTCCGTAGGAAAATATGGGACTTGTGCATATGCCCGGAACTGAATTTCGAGGTCCCAAGCCCGAGAATCGAATTGAGGTAAGTGTCTGGTATAACCTTAGCTTGAGGGATTATGATTGTAACCTATTTGCTAATTGCTTCTTCTTGAGTACGATGTATAGGCATGGTGATGAGTATCTATACGTTGGTGTCGAGTATGACTATGAGTCTTAAATTGATAGATATGGAGTACTTAAATATTACTATGGATTCTGTAATTGAGGATTTTAAATATTGAGCAAAGATTTAGTTTATTCTCGTGGATTTTATTTATGATTATGTATTAGTACTAAGTGAACTCAGTAGGAGTTGAGGTAGGATTGGTTATAGTTCATTCTCCCTTGCCGGGATGTTTGTTTTGATATTGTTGTTCCCTTGCCGGAAAGTTAATATATTTCTTTTATTCCTTTGCCGAGATTCCTTGTTATTTTGTGTTGTCTTGTATATGGGAGCGGGTTGTACGCCTACCACAAGATTTAATAATATGAGAGCGGGTGATACGCATACAACAAGATTTTAATGAAATGGGAGCAGATGGTACGCTCACCATGAGATTATTGAAATAGGAACGGGTAGTATGCCTACCACGAGATATGATGAAATGGGAGCGGGTGGTATGCCTATCATAAGATTTTAATAAAATGGGAGCAGGTGGTACGCCTACTATGAGATTTACTGAAATGGGAGCGGGTGGTACGCCTACCACAAGATATGATGAAATGGAAACGGATGCTATGCCTACCAGAAAATATGGTGAAATGGGAACGGGCGGTACACTTATCAATATAATGAAATGGGAGTGGGTGGTACTCCTACCACAAGATATGAGAAATGGGATTTAGTTGCACGTATGTAACGAGATATAAACCAAAAGCGAAATCTGCCTTTGTTTTCCTTATTCTTGTTAAAAGTTTAACTTTGGTTTCCTTATATTTCTCTTGAGATTCTATTTTATCTGTTAGTCCTCGAAGCATGTTTTCCCTTCCCCATTTTAATTGTTTGTTCCAATTTACTTTTTCTGATGTGTGTGTGTATGTGTATATATATATATATATATATATAAAACTGCAGAGGTTAATCTGGAGTGTGGTCCTAGCCTCGTCACTACCTCGCCAGGGTTAGGCCATGCACTTACCAGCACATGGGGTCGGTTGTGTTGATGCTATACTTTGCACTTTGTGCAGATACCGAGGCAGCACTGAGACAACTGTAGTAGCTCGGGAGCTGGTCTTCAGTCCAAAAAGAACCCGAGGTAGTCCTGTAGGCGTCCGCAGGCCCAGCATCTCCTATATCTATTATTATATTTTATTATCACGTGTATCCAAGACAAACTATGTTTCTTTCTTCCGGACACTTGCTTGTTGTAATCATCGATAGTCCGTGAATATTGTGATACCAGTTTCTGGGTAGAGACATATATTGGCTTTTGTATCGATTTTGGTGTTATATATGTTTAATTCAATCGCATAATTTTTGTCTTCCGCTATTATATTGCTATCAATCACCTGTTAAAAATGAAAAGGTTAAAGATTTCTAAATTTCGTGGCTTGCCCAGCTTCTACGAGTAGGCACCATCACGACTCTCGAGGGTGAAAAATTTGGGTCGTGACAATTTGGTATCAGAACTCTAGGTTACATATTTCTCACAATTCATGTACAAGCTTAGCAGAGTATGAGGAATCGGTACGAAGACGTATGTATTTATCCCTAGAGGCTACAGAGTTAGGAAAAACTTCACATTTGTTCTTTCTTGTCGTGCGGTTTTATTTCTCAATGCTAATTGAATTTCTACTCTGTTAATTCACAGATGACGAAAACACGCACTTCCTCATCTATCAATCAGCAGCCCGAGCCCTCAAAAGCAGCTCCCACGAGGGGTAGAGGGAAAGGCCGAGGTCTTTCTAGAGTTTGAGGCAGGGTCATAGCTCAGCCTAGGGCAACAAAACCAGTAGCGGAACCTCAGGTTGACTTTGATAATGAGGTTCTGGCCCTAGTAGACCTAATGGGCCCAGCTCAGGTCCCTGAGGTGTTTATTACTACCCGTCAGGATGCTCTGGTTCGTCTAATGGGCCTTATGGAGAGTATCACTATGGCAGGTTTACATCCTGTCGCATCACCATCTTTTAGGCTGGAGAAGGGGCCCAAACTCGTGCTGCTTGCACTCTGGAGCAGGTAGCTCCCAAGTTTCAGACTCCAGCGGTTCAGCAGAGTATGATAGCTCAAACCGGTGATGGTGCAGCCATGTATGTCGATGCTTTGTGGAGATTGGACAGGTTCACCAAGTTCTTCACTACTACTTTCAGCGAGGATCCCTAGGATTATCCGGACATTTGTCATGAGGTTCTTTGGAACATGGGGATAGTTGAGATTAATGGGGTCGACTTTGCTATTTTTCGCTTGTCTTAATCCGTCAAGACTTGGTGGAGGGATTATTACTTAGCTAGACCATCAGGATCGCTAGCCTTGACTTGGGAGTAGTTCACATGGCTAATTCTGGAGAAGTTTCTCCCTGTCACACAGAGAGAGGCCTATAAGTGGCAGTTTGAGTGCCTCTAGCAGGGATCTATGACTGTCACCCAGTACGAGACCAGATTAATTGATTTGGCTTGCCATGCTCTTATCATACTTTCTATTGAGAGGGAAAGAGTGAGACGGTTTATTGATGGGCTAATTCAGCCGATTCATCTCCAGATAGCTAATGAGATTTGAAGTGAGATATCCTTCTAGGATGTGGCCAATATGGCCCGAAGGGTTGAGATGGTACTATCATAGGGGGTTGTCATGGGACAGGCAAGAGACCCCATCATTCAAGAAGATTTAGTGGTACCTCTTTTGGAGGTAGAGATTCATATGGTAGAGGCCATCCTCCTCGGACTTTTCAGTCGACACTTTAGGCTTCTCATGGTGCTTCAAGTGGTCGTGGTCCTCAAATGCATTATTTCGATCAGCAGCCCTATAGTGCACCACCAGCTCCTATCAGTGCACCACCGCTTCAGAGTTTCTAGGGTCGTCAACCCCAGCGACCGAGGGCTTGCTTTACTTGTGGCGACACAAGACACATTGCTAGGTATTGCCATCAAGCACCGAGTAGCTCTCACCATCAGGGTTACCGTACCATGGTTCAGGCACCAATAGTTCCACAGCCTGCTCAGCCAACTAGGGGTGAGGGTAGATCTGCTAGAGGTGGAGGTAGAGGTGCTAGAGGTTGAGATTACACTACTAGAGGTGGAGGCCAGCCAGCTGCAGATCATCCCAAAGATGTAATTCAAGGTGGTGGGGCCCAGCCCCGATGTTATACTCTCCTAGCTAGGCCCGAGGCTGAGGCTTCAGAGGCTGTTATTACAAGTACTATTCTAGATTGTGATAGAGATGCTTTAGCATTATTTGATCTAGGGCTTACATACTCGTATGTGTCATCTTATTTTTCACCGTATCTGGTCATGCCTAGTAATTCAATGAGGGTCTCTATTTATGTGTCTACATCCATGGGTGATTCTATTGTGGTTGATCGAGCCCATCATTCGTGTATTGTGGTGATTGTGGGCCTTAAGACTCGTATAGATTTGTTTCTTCTAGACAAGACATGGTCGATTTTGATGTTATATTGGGGATGGACTGTTTATCACCTTACACCATTCTATCTTGGATTTTCATGCCAAGACTGTGACCTTAACCTTACCAGGTTTTCCTCATTTAGAGTGGAGAGGGACTCTTAGTCATTTTACCCGCAGTGTTATCTCATATGTGAAGGCTCGGCGTATGGTCGAGAAGGGGTATTTAGCCTATTTGGCATATGTTTGTGATTCTAGTGCCGAGGTTCCCTCTATTGATTCTATGCCCCTTTTTAGTGAGTTTCCTGAGGTATTCCCTTTAGACTTGCCAGGTATGCCACCTAAAAGGGATATTGACTTTTGCATTGATTTGGCTCCGGGCACTCAGCCCATTTCTATCCCACTGTATTGTATGGTCCCGCCTTAGTTCAAAAAGTTAATTGGTCGGTTTCAATACTTGCTTGATAAGGGTTTTATTAGACCCAGTGTTTTGCCTTGGGTGCGTCGGTGTTATTTGTTAAAAAGAATGATGGGTCAATGAGCATGTGTATTGATTACCCGCATTTAAACAAGGTTACAATCAAGAATAAGTATCCACTACCGAGGATTGATGATTTGTCCAATCAGCTTCAAGGTGCCAAGGTATTTTCAAAGATTAACTTAATATCTGGCTACCATCAGTTGAGGATTAGGGCATCTGATGTCTAGGAGATTGTTCGCCTTCATGGGGTGCCCGTATCTAACATTTTAGACCGAGGTACGCACTATACCTTGCATTTCTGGAGAGCAGTTCTGGGAGAGTTAGGCACATGGGTTGAGTTGAGCACACCATTTCATCCCCAGATAGACATTCAGTCTGAGTGGACTAGTCAGATTTTAGAGGATATGCTCCGAGCTTTGTATCAATTACTTTAGAGGCTCTTGGTATCAGTTTTTTACTTTTGCGGAGTTTGTCAACAACAATAGCTACCAGTCGAGTATCTAGATGGCTCGTAATGAGGCTTTGTATAGTAGGCAGTGTCGGTCTTCGGTTGGATAGTTTGATCTGGGAGAGGCTCGGTTATTGGGCACAAATCTGGTTCACGAGGGCTTGGACAAGGTCAGGATCATTCAGGATACGCTTCGTACAGCTCAGTCCAGGCAAAAGGATTTGGCTTTCATGGTCGGTGAGCGGGTATTGCTTCGAGTGTCTCCTATGAAGGGCGTGATGAGATTTGGGAAGATGGGCAGGCTTATCCCTAGGTTCATTGGTCCGTTTGATATTCTTGATTGAGTGAGAAAGGTGGATAATAGACTTGCATTGCCGCCGAGCTTATCAGTCGCGCCTCCAGTGTTTCATGTGTCCATGCTTCGGAAGTATCACGGCGATCCATCCCACGTGTTAGATTTTAGCACTGTCCAGTTGGACAAGCACTTGTCTTATGAGGAGGAGTCGATGGCTATTCTAGGCAGGAAGGTTCGTTAGTTGAGGTCAACGAGTTTTCCTTCTGTTCATGTTCAGCGGAGAGGTCAACCTCCTTAGGCATCGTCCTGGGAGTTCGAGTCCGATATGCGGAGCCTTATCCCCATCTTTTCCCGACTCTAGTACTTCTTTCTTCTCTTTGTTCGAGGACAAACGGTTGTTTTAGAGGTGGAGGATATGATGGCCCAAAAGGTTATCACTCATTATTAAATTACATTTTATGAGGTCTTGAAAACCTTATATAGAGCCACCTCGATTTGTGTATGCAGTCCGAGCACCTAGTGAGAAAGCTTAAATATGAAAATCTGTGAAAACTGATAAAATTTTGCTATAAAATGAGTTAATTTGACTTTGGTCAGTGTTTTGGATAAACGGACCTGGACCTATGATTTGACAGTCCCGGAGCATCCTTAGGAAAATATGGAACTTTGGCATATGCCCGGAAATGAATTTCGAGGTCTTAAGCCCGAGAAATAAATTTTTAAAGAAAATTATTTTTTGAAATTATATAAGGTATTTGAAAAGAAATTTGATTAGTACATGACAATATCGGGCCTGTATTTTGGTTCCGGCGCCAGGTACATGTCTTACATATGATTGAAGACGATTCTGTGGAATTGGTGAAAAATGGATGTTATTTGACGTGATTCAGTCTTTAAATGGAAAATTTGATGTTTTAAGAAGTTTGAAAGAATTCATAGATTTTGAGGTTTAATTTATTGTTATTGAGGTTAGTTTGGCGATTTGATTGCACGGATAAGTTCGTATGATATTATTGAGTTAGTACGTATATTTGCGATTGTGTTTCATGAGGTTTTTGACTTAGGAAAAGTTGCAAGTTTTTGCTTTTCAGTGCCCAGGGATTTTACCCTTCGCGTTCGCGCGGTCCCGCTCGCGAACGTGTAAGGCAACTATCCTAGGGCTCAATTTCTTCTTCGCGAATGCGAAGCTCGAGATGTGAACGCAAAGCAGAGGGGGTAGACCCATCGCAAATGCGTCCCTGCATTCGCGAACACGTACGGTTCTGGGTAGGGGTCACCAAATTTGTTCTACGCAAATGCGACATATTGGACGCGAACGCGAGGGCTAGAGGAGATTCTTCTCCGAGAATGTAAGCCCTTATACGCGAACACGAAGTTCTATAGGCGTGACTCATCTCGAACAAGGTGAGTCTGTCGCGAAAGGGAAAACTAATTTCACCTAGATATTTTAAGTTCCAAAAACAGAACACTTTTAGGATTTTTACAAAATTTCATAAACATTTTCTTCTCCAAAGCTCTTAGGCGATTTTTAGAGCATTTCTTCATCACAGCGTCATGGGTAAGTAGTTTTTAACTTGTTATCTTTCATTTTTATCAACATCCACTAGATTTTTAGACCTAAAACATGAGATTAAGGGTAGAAAATTAGAGATTTGAATAGAGTTAGGACTTTTTATTAATTGTGATTTAGACCTCGTTTTAGGATCAAATTCTTGAAATAATTATATATTTGGGCTCATGGGTGAATGGGGGATTGGACTATTGTTCGAACCTCGTGTTTTGACCAAGCGGACCCAGGGTCAATTTTTGAATTATTGGGAAGAATGATCAGAAAGCTAAATTAGGCATTGGAATTGAATTGGTTAGCATTTATTGATGGTATAAAGTCTATTATGTATAGATACGATTGATTTGGAGCCGGATCCGAAAGGAAATGTGGTGTTTGAGGCTTGAGTTGGCCGTGAAAATTTGAGGTAAGTGTCCGGTCTAACGTTAGCTTGAGGGATTAGGAGTTGTATCCGATTTTCTAATTTCTTCTTGTTGAGTATGACGTATAGACATGGTGACGAGTATCTATACGTTGGTGTCGAGCATGACCATGAGTCTTAAATTGACAGATATTGTGTACTTAAGTATTACTACGGATGCTTTAATTGAGGATTTTCAATATTGAGCAAAGATTTAGTTTATTCTCGTGGATTTTATTTATTATTAAGTATTGGTACTATGTGAGCTTAGTATGAGTTGAGTTAGGATTGGTTATGGCTGATTCTCCCTTACCCGGATCTTTTTTCTAATATCGTTGTTCCCTTGCCGGGAAGTTATTATATTGATTTTATTCTCATGCCCAAATTCCTTGTGATTTTTTGTTGGCTTGTAAATGTGAGCGGGTGGTATGCCTACCACAAGATTTAATGAAATGAGAGCAGATGGTGTGCCTCACACAAGATTTTAATAAAATGGGAGCAGGTGGTACGCCTACCACAAGATTTACTGAAATGGGAGCAGGTGGTACGCCTACCACAAGATATGATAAAATGAGAGCGGGTGGTACGCCTACCACAAAATTTTAATAAAATCGGAGCGGGTGGTATACGTACAACGAGATTTACTGAAATGAGAGCGGGTGGTACGCCTACCACGGGATTTAGTGAAATAGGAGCGGGTGGTACGCCTATCACAAAATATGTTGAAATGGGAACTGGTGGTAAGCTTACCACAAGATATGATGAAATGAGAACGGATAGTACGCCTACCACGAGATATGATAAAATGTGAGCGGATGATACGCCTACCACAAGATATAAGATATGAGATCGGATTGCACGCCTGCAATGAGATATGAATCGAAAGTGAAACCTGCCTTTGTTTTCTTTATTTTTTTAGAAGTTGAACTTTGGTTTCCTTATAATTTTCTTGAGATTCTCTTTTATCTTTTATTCGCCGAAGCATGTTTCCCCTTCCCCGTTTTAATTTTTTGTTCCATTTTATTTTTTTCCATGTATATATAACTGCACAGGTTTATCTGGAGTCTTGCCCTAGCCTCGTCACTACCTCGCATGGGATAGGCCAAGCACTTACCAGCACATGGAGTCGTTTGTGTTGATGCTATACTCTGTATTTTGTGTAGATACCGAGGCAGTAGTGGGACAACAGTAGTAGCTCGGAGCCAGCCTTCAGTCCACAGAGATCCCGAGGTAGTCCTTCAGGCGTCCGCCGGCCCAACGTCTCTTCTATCTATTATTTTTACTTGTATCCGAGATAGACTATGTTTCTTTCTTTCACACACTTGCATGTAGTAATCGTAGATAGTCCGTGAATGTTGTGACACTGATTTCTGGATAGAGACATATGTTGTCTTTTATATCGATTTTGGTGTTAGTTATATATATATATATGTGTGTGTGTATATATATATATATATATATATATATATATGTATATATATATATACATATATATATATATGTACATATATATATACATATATATATATATATATATATATATATATATATATATATATATATGTATATGTTTAAATCTTCCGCTTAATTTCCATCTTCTGCTATTATATTGTTGTTAATCACCTGTTAAAAATGAAAAAGTTAAAGATTTCTACATTACGTGGCTTTCCTAGCTTCTACGAGTAGGTGCCATCACGACTCCCGCGGATGAGAAATTCGGGTCATGACATAAAAAATACAAAATTTTAAATTAACTATTTTGGCTATAATTTTTTATATAGCTCTAAATTACGGTGCTCTAATTTTAAGTTTTTATTTTTTTGCAGATTTACCTAAAAAAATAAAAATATACATCTAAAATAAATAGTCATTGCATCAAAAGAAAATGTGTGTACAATTGCAAGAAATACTAAGTGCAATTGTACACTCTTTTTATTTCTTTTTTTGATGTAATGACTATTTATTTCAACTATATATTTTTTATAACTTTTTAGATGCCTTCACTATTTATTTCAATTGTATAAATTTTTATTTTCAGGTCAACTTCAAAAAAAGATTAACTAAAATTTTATTATTTTTGACAGAAAAAAATATTTAGCCTAAGTAATGTAGGTATATCCAAGTTTTATTATAAATTTTATTCAAAATAAATCATCTAAAAGAGTAATATTCTTAAAAAGGTAAAAAAAATATTTATTTTTCAAAAAAATACCACATAGACAGAAAAATTCACATGGTAGGTGAGTGCACCCATACTTTTTGCCACATTAGCCTTTTGGGGAGTAATGACCCTCGAAAGGCCAAGTTGAAGGAGGTAATTAAAACCGGGCATAATTCGAAAAAAATACGAATAATTTGAGCCAAGTTTATGGGTGGTTTAAGGTATTGTACCATAAAAATTCCAGCCCAACTTGTACAACTGAAACATTATTGCAGAAGAATCTGGACTAATCTCTCTTCGACTTGGGAGAAGTCCTAGTCGTAATGATCAGTACAAGAAATGGTAGTACAGTTTTTTCATATTAATTTTAATAAGTTAGTAATTATTATTATTAAGTATTAAAAATATTGAATAAAAAATAAATATCATTTTAAAAAATGACTATCTCACACAATTTTTATAAAGGGTGGGCTCATGGCCCATTGTGGTACTTATATTCGGCCACTTTCCAGTTCAAAAGAAGAAGCTGTGATGTTCTATGAGCCTGATTCAAGCTTTTGATAGAGAATTTTTCTCTAGCCAACTCCCGCAAGAGATTCTTTTCTTAACATCAAGCTTATTGGGACTAGATGATAAGATAACTTAATAATTTCTTTATTTCTAACTCCTTTTAATTTTCAGGAATTAATCACTTTCAGTAGTTTTTGATGGTTATACGGGTATTCAAGAAACGAACGAGATGGATATTTGTTGTCTCAATCATTCTTTTAGTTCCAAGCCCGTTAAGAACTGACTTAGAACGAAGTTTTCGTGTTGTTGATTCCTAGATGTAGTGCTTCTTCCCCATGCTGTCTATTACCGCTAATAGAATATGATTGACCCATAATACAGGACCTCTAAGCGTAATCTTTCCCTTAATACTATAATCGAAACATAGCATTTACTCACATTATACTTCATACGTATAAGTTGATAACACCATGACTTTTGTCAATTATTTACTGTCTATTTTTATTTTGCACTAGCCTGAAAAATATTCTGGAAGACATGAAAGCTGCTTGTTCTTAAATACTAATTTCGGATGGAATGGGTTAGGAGTCTATATAAAACTTTTGTACCTTACAAAAAAGGTTTTTTTTTTCTTCCATATTTCTCATTCTGTTTCTGCTATAAATGAGTTGCATACAGAGAGTTGGATGAACTCTACATCTTCTTAATTGTTCAGCTATTCTACTCAAAATATATATTATATATATTTAGTCCCGTACTCATTTACATGCTTCAATACCTTTTTTCTACAATTTCATGTCGAAACAAAAATAATCAAATTGTTTGAACATGCAACTAATTTGTCAAATCCCCTTACTTGGGATACCCTTATAGTGTTTACACTAACTTTGATCCATTCTTATTGAAAGATCAATTATTTTCCTGCAATCTCTCATCAGAATTGGGTGGTGTATGTATTGTTCTAATATAAATTTTGCATTTTTTAAGTTATCAGTGTAGTTGTATAAAAAAGAAAGGAAAATCGCAACCAGAGCAAAAGAGAATTGGAGTTAAAGTCAGATATATCGGAGGTAAAGCGATAATATCCTATGTTTATATAGCTGTTGATGGTTTAAGTACGCATATTTTTACATATATTGTCTCATATCGTGATTATATCTCATAGATTTTAGATGTATAATATGATAATTTGTGCTAATTTATGGTATTTTTATATGTAAGAATCATTCGGATGCGATTTGGAACGAAAGCGCGCGAATTGGAGCGAAAATGGGAAGAAAAAGCAAAAGTGAATACTTGAGCCACATGCAACGTGGAAACAACATGCTATAAAGTTGAGCGTCGGGTCCAGTGCCCCACGCTACCCTGGACACTCAAAATGTGAACATGTCCTATTTTGATCAAGACTCGATTATTTCGACCAAGACGTCTCCAACTCATATAAAAACCAACATAAACCTATTTTGAGGGAGGAGGACATTTTTGGGAGAAAAACACAAGCACAGAGCCACTGTGGAGTCTGGAATTCATCAAGTTCCATCTTTCTTCCACCAAACATAATAATTTTAATGTTGCTTTTTATGATTTGTTATTTGGCTATCATGTCTACGTGAAGCTAGACTTCACATTCAAGGGTTGTGGTTCTTTCATAGTTATTGTAAAACGGATAATGACTTTGATTTCTTAGCTTATCATATTGGATTATTTATTTAATCATGCACTTAATTATTTGATTGCTTGATCACCAATGAAATATTATATATGAATCATGAATTCAACTCGTAAATGAGAATTCTAAATTACATGTAGGATAAAATAGAGCAAGTTCTTGAATTTAGGCATCGGGGAATGGATTCAGGATTAAATAGAGCAAGTTCTAGAATTTTGGTATTGGGAGCGCATCCGGAAGTTGATTTAGAGGTTCGTAGGTCTTTTTGGAGCCATTTGGCTAAAGTTAGAAATTTAAAGATTTTCAGGTGTTTGACCGGAAATTTACTTTTTGATTTTGGGGTCGAATTCCAATTCTAGAAGTTAGAGTAGGCCCGCAATGTCAAATGTTACTTGTGTGCAAAATTTAAGGTCCATCGGATATGATTTGGTAGGTTTCGGCATCGAATGAAGAAGTTCGAAGTTCTAATGTTCATTAAGATTGAAATGAAGTGTTATTCGTTGTTTTAGTGTTGTTTGATGTGATTTGAGGCCTCAAGTAAGTTCGCATTATGGTTTGGCACTGGTTAATATGATTGGTGAGGGTGTTAGGATCCTCGGGCGAATTTGGGGGGATTAACGGATCAAATTATAAATTTAAAGAAGAAATTAAGCAGCTGCCTTCAGGTGTAACCGCACCTGCGAGGCTTGGGCCGCGGGTGCAAAGTCGTAGAAGCGGCCTTGGTGTCACAGAAGCGGAGATGAACTGAGCTAGGTTGGGACTACAGATGCGGTCATTATGCCATAGAAGCGGGACCGCACATGCGGAAGGGAAGCGCAAAAGCAGAGTGATGGGCCTGGTGAGAGATCGCAGAAGCCATTGTGGGGCAGTGATAATAGGCGAAATCTAGGTGATTTAGCTACTTTTTACGCTTCCGCTTGATTATATTCCAACGTAATAATATGGTTAATTGATGAATAATAGGCTCTAATTTTGATTTGTATACATCGCAGGATGAGGAGCTTATATGATTCTTTCAAGAGGTTATTGGAATGATTTATGAGAAAGAATGACCCGTCAGAGATGAGTGCGTGCAAGAACGAGACAAATAATGGAAGAAATCATGGCGCAGATGCGCGAGCAGACGCGCGAGTTAGCACACAAGTTCGCGCGCGTTAAGGGCTGAGGCAGAATGACGCACGAAGTTACGCGCGAGCTCGTGCGGTATGGGTCCGAAAAAGAGTTATTTAGGGGTAAAATTGAAAATCTGGAGGGAAACCCGCGTAACCTATATAAAGTTAAGCTCTCCCAAGGTTAAAAAATCAAGGATTTCATAGGGCACAACTTACTTTTGAGAGTACTTTGGCAAGAGAAACAAGTGAGAGAGATCACCCAAAATATCATTATTCTTATTCTCTTTTATTTTTCTTGCAATATTCGGTTATGAATCTTCTAGTAGTTTATTCCTTCATTGTTATGAGTAGCTAAATACCTTAATCTAAGGTTTTGGTGGAACTCGTTGGGGATGACTTAGCTTTTTTATTAATATAGTTGGATATGGTTGGTAATCTCGATTTGTTTATCTATGTTTTGATTGTGGTTAGTTGAAAGGGTCCTCAATTATCCGTTCCTATTTATTATGTATCTACTTTATAGAGAGTGCATATTTAGGTAATTTTATGAACAACATCACTCCCGGAGTACAGACGAGAGTCATAACCGAGGGTTTAGAAGTTAGATTAGAGATAACAATACCTCGGGTGCAATCTAAGTGAACTGTATTGTGAATCTAGATTGCGTAGCTTGAGCGAGTGCGTATAGTAAATTATCATAATTGCTTGAAAAAGATTTATGATAGCTGGAGTGTTCATGATTGATAGAGGCAACTAAGTCATAGCTATAAGAAATATTCAACCAAGGAAATCAACAATGGGGGAAACCATTACGTTAGACCTTTATTCCAATTATTTACAATTCAAGCATAGTTAGTTTTCAGCTCTTAATTACTTTTTAGTCTTTAGTTGTTAGTAAAAATCAACCCTTGTGAATCAAAAAGTTTGGGGAAACAAATTGTGTGAATTTAGTAAATCTGACAATAGTAACTGATATGTTAATTCCTTGTGGTTCGACTCTGGACACAAATACTCTGATTATATTTGCAATGTCCGTGTAGTCTTTTGCGAAACTCTATTGAGCATGATCAAATTTTGGTGCCATTACCGGGGAACTAATGGTGTTATCAATTACAATTAAAAGAAGTACAAAATTCTATGTGTAGTCAATTTTCTCTATACCTAATCTTTTCATTGAAAATTTAACATTTGAAATCTTGTGTGCCTAGAAATTCTTCGAGGACTATAGAACTACTAGAATAATTCTCAGACCCCGAGAAAACATTCAGGGCATTGAACCGTGCCAACAAAAGAGTTCAACAACCTCAACAAACACACCAACTCGAATTGGACATGGGTGACGTAGATAAGGTCAACGGAAACATCAGGAATGAGCCAGCTGACATAAATGTCAGAGGAGTGGCACCTCTTGGGCCCGAAGCTGCACTTAATGACTGGGCACATCCTACAGATGACAATATGGCCACTTCTATAGATGTACCCGAAATTCAAGCGGAGACATTCCAGATCACCAACAACATGCTGCATCTGCTGCTGAATAAGGGACTGTTCTCCGGGTCACATATTGAAGACCCGCCACAACACTTGAAAAACTTTTTGTCAATTTGAATTACCCAAAGGCAGCCAAATGCAACTCCGAAAGCTATCAAACTTCTATTGCTCCTATCTCAATAACCGGGGCAGCTTAAACTAGGCTAAATTCGCTCCCTATCAACTCTATTACCACTTAGGAGGAATTAGTCAAGCAGTTCTTGAATAAGTTTTATTCGTCTAACAAGACTGCATAACAGATTGATGACATATTGCAGTGTATACAGCATTCCACAGAGTCCATGCAAGAAACTTGGGAAAGATTTAAAGGGATGCTAGTAAAGTGTCCTCATCATGGAATTCCAAACCAGATGCTCGACCAGAGATTCTACATGGGTCTAGCTGACAAATTGAAAGCGAATGTGGATGCTTCAGATGGAGGTGCTTTCATAAGAAAAACATTCGCCGAGTGCAAAATTCTTCTCGATAAGATGTTAGAAAATGCGGGGTGGATGACTAGAGGTACAACACTGGCACCCATAGTGTATTCAGTTCCGCTTGATCCCAATAATTCGTAGGAAGAGAACATGGCTACACTCCTGACCCAGATGAGCTTACTGACAAAGAAGCTTGATGAGATGGGTACAAAACAGGTGCATATCATTGATACAACGAATGGAGGACTATGAAAACCGTGTATTATTGAATCCTATGTGTGTTCATGGAGCGACGACGGTGAAAATCAAGGGGCACGGGAAGATATGAATTATGTCAACAACTATGGGGTTCAGAGACAAGGAGCACAACAATGGAGACCGCAGCAAAATCAGCAGTACAAGCCTAATATGTAGAAGCCCGGGGGTATGCACCCTCAAAACCAATTGGTGACAGTAGCTTATCAGAAACCACAGGGTTATCCATAGCAAAATCAACAGCAATTAGCCTATCATCCACCCCTTCAGTAGCACGATAACAACATGGTGGAAATAATGGGTATGCTTCAACAACTCATTCAGTCAAATAATAAGTGTACAAAAAATTGGCAGTGCATGATTCAGCCATAAAGAATATTGAAACACAGCTGGGTCAGCTGTCCATGGCTTTGAACAACCGTCCTCTGGGAATTTTACCTGCAGACACAAACATAAACCCCAAGCAGCAAAACCCGAATAAGCTGATGCAGTCAGTCTCTGCAATGGTAGAGATTTAGATAGAGAGCAAGAAAGTGCACAAGCCAGCAAGAATACTACACCAGCCACTCTAGTTCAATTAGTGGTAGAAGAACCAACAGAACTTACTGAAGTGGTGGTTGAGCAGAGCTAGGAGGAAAAAGGCAAAGAAAAGAAAAACGAGCAAGTAGAACACGTGGCACCTCTTGTGCTAGAAAATCCTAACAAAGAGAAGCTAGCAAGCAATGCACAAAGGGTGATACCTGCACCCTTCCCATAGAGACTGGTCAAACAAAAGAAGGAAGACCAATACAAAAAGTTCATGGAAATGCTACGTCAAATTCAGTTGAATATTCCTCTGATGGATGCTTTGAGGGAGATGCCCAGTTATGCCAAGATGAAGAAAGATCTAATGTAACGGAAGTTTGATTTTGAGGATCTATCCACCGTAACTCTAACATAGACCTGCAGTGCAGTAGTTGCAAAACCGATGGCTCAAAAATGTCTGATCCAGGTAGCTTCACTATTCCATGCACAATAGAAAGTTATGCCTTTGCAAAGGCATTGTGTGACTTGGGAGCCAGCATAAATCTGGTGTTGCTGGAAGTGTACACTAAATTGGGCATCGGCAGAGCTAGATCGACTGCTATGCTGCTACAGCTGGCTGACTGCACTGTGAAAAGACCAAATGGTACTTTTTTATGATGTGCTGGTGCAAGTGAGGAAGTTCGTGTTCCTTGCAGACTTTGTGATTCTGGATTGTCAGGTGGATGAGGAGATACCCTTTATTTTAGGGAGACCATTTTTAGCCACTGGGAGAGCACTAATAGACTGTGAGACTGGAGAACTAAAACTGAGATTAGGCGAAGAAGTCATATTCAATGTTCAGCAATCAATGAGGAGACCCAGTAATTATGCTAATTGCTCTCTAGTGGAGGCAGTGGATGTAATCCTGCAAGAAGATGATAGGACCCTAACTGTGAAAGATCCATCAGAGGCATGTCTGACGAATTTAGAAAAAATGGATGGTGAAGGGTTAGCTGAATGGGTTATGGCACTGGAAGGCCGAGGGTTTTGGTCAAAGGAACCTCAGTTCGAGTCCCTTGAGTTGGTATAAAGGGCAACTCCTCCAGCAAAGCCATCAATAGAGGAACCACCCAAGCTGGAGCTCAAGCCACTCCCAAAACACCTCAGGTATGTATTCTTAGGCCCTGATTCGACCTTGCCTGTTATTAAATCATCCTGTTTGCTAGATGTGCATGTAGAACGACTCTTTCAGGTACTGCAGGATAAAAACATTGCCATTGGTTGGACCATGGCAGACATAAAGGGTATCAGCCCAGCCTTCTCTATGCATAAGATTCTCCTGGAAGAGGGGCACAGACCTTCTAGGGAACATCAGCAAAGATTGAACCCTAATATGAAAGAGGTTGTAAAGAAAGAGGTGATCAAATGGTTAGATGGGGGAATCATTTTCCCCTCTCTGATAGTAATTGGGTCAGCCCTATTCAATGTGTTCCGAAAAAAGGGGAAATGACTGTTGTGAAAAATGACAACAATGAGTTGATCCAAAACTCGTACAGTCACAGAGTGGTGAATCTGCATGGAATACCAGAAATTGAACATCGCCACCCGAAAGCTTCACTTTCCCTTGCTTTCATTGACCAAATATTGGACAGGCTGGGAGAAAGATCGCACTTTTGTTTCTTGGACGGATATTCGGGGTACAATAAAATATCAATAGCCCCCAAAGATAGAGAGAAGACATCGTTTACTTGTCTGTATGGCATCTTTTCCTTTCGGAGAATGCCTTTTGGGCTTTGCAATGCACCAGCGACTTTTTAACGGTGCATGCTAGCCATTTTCACATATATGGTGGAGGACATTATGGAAGTCTTTATTGATGATTTCTCCATTGTGGGAGATTCATTCGAAGACTGTCTTCACAACTTAAGTGCTCAAAAGATGTGTGGAGACAAACTTAGTGCTAAACTGGGAGATGTGCCATTTTATGGTAAAAAAGGAATAGACCTAGGACATCGAGTGTCCAGAAAAGGACTTGAGGTTGACCATGCTAAGGTTGACGTTATTTAGAAGTTACCACCACCCACTTCAGTCAAGGAGGTGAGAAGTATTCTAGGACACGTCGGAATCTATCGGCGTTTCATAAAAGACTTTTCCAAAATTGCTAACTCATTATGCAAACTCCCTGAATAGGATCAGCCCTTTGTGTTTTCTAATGATTACAGGTTGCCATTTGAGGAACTGAAGAAGAAGTTGATAACTGCATCCATCATTGTTGCACCCAACTGGGAGCAACCATTTGAGCTCATGTTTGATGCCAGTGACTATGCTATAGGAGCAGTCTTGGGGCTACGAAAAGATAAGCTGATGCACCCGATTTACTATGCAAACAGAATGCTAAGCGGTGCACAGCTCAACTAGACAGTGATGGAGAAGGAGATGTTGGCAGTTGTGTTTGCTTTTGACAAGTTCCGATCATATTTGATTGGTTCCAAGGTAATTATGTATACTGACCATGCAGCTCTCAGGTACCTAATTGAGAAAAAGTAGTCTAAGTCGCGCCTGATTCGTTGGGTGCTGTTGTTGCAATAATTTGACCTCGAGATTCATGATCGTAAGGGCATAGAAAATCATGTCGCCGATCATCTATTACGACTTGAAGGAGCTGAAAAATCAGTCGAGGTCGAAGAGATTGTGGAAACTTTTCCAGACGAGCAGCTACTCACAACCAGTCTTGAGGATGCGCCATGGTATGCAGATTTTGCAAACTACCTATCCTATGGTATAGTTCCATATGACCTTTTATTGTCCAAAAGAAAAAGTTCTTTCGTTATTTCCGAATGTATTATTAGGATGAACCTCATTTGTTTCGAATATGTGTTGATAACATTATCCGGAGGTGTGTCCCCGAGATAGAACAATCTTTGATTTTGCAGGCTTGTCACGCATCAGCATATGGAGGACATTTTGGAAGGGTCAGAATAGCTGCGAAAGTGCTCGAGGCCGGATTTTTTGGCCAAATGTGTTTAGATATGCGCACCTCTAGGTAAAGGGATGCAATGAATGCTAGAGGAAGGGAAACATTTCCCGTTACCATGAGATGCCAATGAAACCAATTCAAGAGGTAGAGATATTTGATATGTGGGAGATTGACTTTATGGGTCCGTTTGTCAGCTCATTTGTCAATAGCCTTGTTGCTATGGACTACGTGTCAAAATGGGTAGAGGCTGCATCGTTTCCCTCAAATGATGTATGAGTGGTGGTCGGATTTCTGAAAAAGAACATAATTCATATTGTTTAGGACACCAAGATCGATCATCAATGACGGAGGCACTCACTTTTGTAATAGAGCCTTCGAGAAATTACTTGCTAAGTATGAAGTACACCACAAGGTGGCTACTCCTTACCATTCGTAGACCAGTGGGCAAGTTGAAATTTCCCACATGGAAATAAAGAGTGTACTAACGAAGATCGTGAATGCCACACGAATTAATTGGGCAAAGAAGCTTGATGACGCACTCTGGCCTATAGAACTACGTTCAAAACACCAATAGATATGTCACCATACAAGTTGGTATTTGGGAAGGCTTGTCACCTGCCTGTGGAGCTAGAACATCGAGCTTGGTGGGCACTGAAGTAATTGAACATGGATCCTGAAGCAGCTGGACAAAATCGAGTGATAGAGTTGCATGATATAGAAGAAATTAGATCCCAAGCCTTTGAAAGCACGAGGATCTACAAGGAAAGAATGAAGAAGATGCATGACAAGCACATCGTGGACAGAGACTTTAAACCCGGTGATAAGGTATTATTGTATAATTAACTGTTGCGATTGTTTCCAGGTATGTTAAAGTCCCGATGGTCAGGACCATTTAGAGTGGTGAAAATGTCTGCAAGTGGAGATGTTGAGATCGATTCGAAAGATGGGACAAACAAGTTCTCAGTAAATGGCCAAAGTTTGAAACATTACCTCGGAATAGCAGAACAAAAAGAGAATACAGTTGCGACTAATTTAAAAGAACCCCAGTACGCGTGGGAGGCAACCCATTGAATTGTTGTAAATGTCGTGCCACGAAGTTAAATAAGGCACTAGTTGGGAGGAAACCCAACAACAGTAGTAGTGTTTGATTTTGAGTTTTGGCATACTATTTAATGTAGGTGATGAAGGGTGGGTGAAAAGACCATCGAACAAGAGCAACACAGGTGAATAAAGTACAAAAATGAGTGCCCAGGAGCGCGACTTTGCGCAAGAGTTCGCGCAACTGGGCAAACATTCTGCCTAACCAGCTCAATAACGCGTGAGCTCATGCACAAGTTCGTGCACCCCCACTGCCTGGTCCGCGTGAATGATGCGCAAGTTCGCGCCCCAGCGATAAATTTCCGGCATTTTTTTATAGTGTGTTAGTTTTTCTTTTTTCCCTTTTAATAAACCCCCCCCCCCATTTTCCCAGCCTAAAACCCTCACTTCCCCCATTCTAACCCAAACGCCCAAGAAAAAAAACAAAAACTCCTCCAAAATAATCCCAAAGCCTCCCCCAAAACACACTAGCATCTCCCCATTCCCCTTCACCACATGTACAAGCCCTAGATTATTTTTTTCTTCTTTTTTCTTCCTTTCTTTAATTTTTCAGATTTGTTTGTTGTATTCTTATGCTTATTGTAGGAATTGTACTTAAATGTTGTGTGGTAATTGGTGAAATATGTTGTGGGGTTGTTTTGTAGTAAGTGTGGGGTGAGTGGTACTTGATTTGGGCTATAACTTAGATGTTGTAGGGAACCCTTCTTGCAAGACACTTAAAAAAGTTGCGAGAGCCAAATGCCCACAAGGTGAATGTGGAAAGGTCTCAATGAGCATGATTATGTAATTGTGACAAATTTTACATGTGAAATCTGAGTAACCGCATTAAGTCACAAGATATTTGTGGGGCAGAGTTAATATGTTCACGTTTTGCAGGTATCATTGAACCATCGCGAAAGCGCCAAGCCAGAGGTCCATCATCAAGCCGCCAAGCTGGCACATCTCGAACACAGAGGGCGGTCCCTGCACGTCCCTATGATAGCAACAAATTTGTTTCACTTGAGGCTTAGACCCGCTTTACGGAGAAGGCCGAAAAAAGCCAATTTCAAATACGGGCATTGACCTCCGTCCAATCAAAGACGCTGCCCACACATGTATTTGGAGTTGATGGAACGGGGTCTGCAGTCCTTCATTGATGAGTCGGAGGAGGCTAATGTACTGGTCGTGCGAGAATCCTTTGCTAATGTGCCAGAGCATGTATACAATGTGGTCACGGTGCGTCGTGAGGTGGTAGATACCTCCATTGAGGCGATACGCCAGCATATCAATTGCCCGATCCTCTACCTGATAATACAGACTTTTATGAGTATGGAAAAAATCCAACAGATGCAAAGTAGGAGCGCTTCTTTGATGCGATTTGTGCACCCAAAAAAATGGTGGAGTGGCTGGAACACGGAGAGAAGTTCCACTCCTTCATCTTAACTCCAGAGGTGAAGAGCTGGTTGTATGTGATTAACAGCCGCCTTATTTCGTCCAAAAATACTTTGGAGGCTAATGGACCCCGAGCTGCATTGATTTGGTGTTTCATCAAGGGTCTTCCCTTCGACATGGCCAAAGTGATCCACGACGAAATGTTTTTCTGGTGCCCCCAACGCATGTACGGGTTCTTTTTCCCCTATTTGGTAACTAAGCTTTGCAGGAAAGTGTAGGTGCCCGAAAATACTCGTGTGGATGGGCTGGTAAAAAAAAGCCACAAGATCCGACCTGACCAAAACACCACAGGGACAGCCCCAGCGGCAGCGGCAGGTGGAGAGGATGAGAGTGGCTCTGATGCATGGGAGGAGGAAGAGGATGAACAAATGGACGTAGATCCAGCCCCAAGAGCAGCATCCTCTTCAGGAACTTCCAGAGTGTCCCGGTACACTGCATTGGAGCAGGAGGTGGCTGTTCTACGCATCTCCATGACTGAGTTGGGAACTCCTGTGGACGTGATAGATGACCGACAAGTAAAGTCGATAAAGAAGTTCATGTGTTGGCTAAGATCTCTGGAGCGTACATGCAATGTGAACCCCGAAACCGTTTCCGACCAGGAGTGAAGCTTCAGGGAAGTCCCTTTACCTCACTGCTCTTTTAAATTGTACGCCATGTGGACATGTCTTCATTTTTAAGTGTAGGGTGGGGATTCCTTCATTGTATGTTGTACGTAGCTGTATAAATTAACTGTTTGTTTTGTTTGTTTCATGTTGACTTGATAGTTTTTGTTAAGTAGGAATCGCTGGTTAATTTAGATAAATGGCTCGGCCCGATGATGGATCCCTTTCGACTGGGTTCTTGAGGGACTGAGTTAAGAAAAAAAAAGAAAAAAATTGTAGGCTCTTCCTGATGACGGATCTTTTAGACGATTTACTTGAGGGAAGTTAGTATAGAGAAAATGCCAAAAAGATTTTTTTGTTTTTTTTCTTAGGTTGTATAGCAACTCCCCCTTGGTTTTTCTTTAGGCTGTGGTTCTTTTCCAAGGGTTTAGCTTGAAGCGGGCATAGCTAAATTTTTTTGATTTGTAGATTAGGGTAATGGGCTATGAACTATAAAATTGAAAGAGAATCCATAGCGTTGACACACATGAACACAATAGATCCTAGAGTGTAACACTTAGTCCTAATTGTTGAATCTCACTGAAAGGGCCTTAATTTGTATGTTTGTTACTGAATTGAATGCTCGTAACAGAGCGTCTTGATAAGCTGATCTAAATGAGTCATATGACATGTGTAGTGAGTGTTTGTGTCGTCCATGTATGGTACTTGTGTCTAGAAGTTGCCCCGTATGTGTGTTGAAGCGAAATCTTAGGTGATGCTCGGTTTGAAAAATAATTTTTGGCTTTCTTTGACCTTTTTGAGCTTAATTTCTTATCACAAATAAAATTTGCCCCTATTTGACCCTTTTTGAGCCTCTAATTTTTTTTTGGCACCCGCATTACAAGCCTATACCCTTTTTTTCTTAATTGACATTGTTTTGATCATTTTACCTCTTAAAGCACTTCAATTGTGAGGGGATCGCTAAAAGAAGTAAGATGGAAATAAGTGTGGTGTGGCTTTTGAATGGAATAAATAAAAGGAAGAAGGTGCACTTCTTTTGTAAATGAATACACCACTAGCGGAAATTGAGTTACAAGAAGAATAAACTGAAAAAAAGAAGAAGAGATGAATACATTGTATCTTGTTCCAACTAGTGAGTATGAATTATTAGAGTGCTTAAAGAAGAAGGGAGTATTTGTGTGATGATATTGTTTGTGAATGAGAAGTGGGTTGAAAATTTGTGCTAATATGTGTTTAAGTGCTTAGGAGGTTGAGTCACTATTACTAAAAATATCCTACCCATCCCTTAGCCCACATTACAACCACGAAAAGTCCTAATTGATTTTAGATTGAGTGAGCCTACATTAGTAGAGATTTACATTAAGGGCAAGCATATGGTAACAAATGCATACATGTGACTTCGTTTGTGAGACTGAGTGATTTCCTTGATATATGTGAGTACACGAATTGAATGTGTTGGATTGAACTCAGTTTTTGTGGATGTGATTGTAAGGGCATATGATTCGTGATGAAAAAGCAAGTCTTGACTTCTGTGCAGAGTATTTTGAGGAACTGTGAATATTGCATCGCACTTGAGAGTCGGCTTTAAGGCTAGGATTGTTCACTGCTAGGCGTAATGTATGTACATTGTTCTAGGTGTAATGGGTTAGGGAAAATGGCTGAGTGAAGGATTCTCTTGAGAGAATAGTTTGATTGCTCGAAGACTAGCAATGAATTAGGTGTGGGGTGTTGATAATAGGCGAAATCTAGGTGATTTAGCTATTGTTTATGCTTCCGCTTGATTATATTCCAACGTAATAATATGGTTAATTGATGAAAAATAGGCTCTAATTGTGATTTGCATACATTGCAGGATAAGGAGCTTATATGATGCTTTCAAGAGGCTATTAGAATGATTTATGAGCAAGAACGACCCCTCGGGGAAGAGAGCGCGCAAGAACGAGACAAAGAATGCAAGAAATCATGGCCTAGATGCGCAAGTCCACGCACAAGTTTGGGGTTGAGGCAGAATGACGCCCGAAGTTACGCACGAAGTGATGCGCGATCTGGCGCGCTGTGGGTCCGGAAAAGAGTTATTTTGGGGTAAAATTAGAAATCTGGATAGAAACCCACTTAACTTATATAAATTCAAGCTCGCCCAAGGTTGAAGAATCAATATTTTCATAGGGCAAAACATACTTTTGAGAGTACTTTGGCAAGAGAAACAAGTGCGAGAGATCACCCAAAACATCATTATTCTTATTCTCTTTTATTTTTCTTGCAATCTTCGATTATGAATCTACTAGTATTTTATTCCTCCATTGTTATGGGTAGCTAAATACCTTAATCTAAGATTTTAGTGGAACCCATTGGGAATGACTTAGTTGTTTTATTAATATAGTTAGATGTGGTTGTTAATCTCTATTTGTTCATCTATATTTTGATTGTGGTTAGTTAAAAGGGTCATCAACCGTTCCTATTTATTATGTATCTACATGAGACAGAGTCTATATTTAGGTAATTGTATGAACAACATCACTTATGGAGTATAGACGAGAGTCATAACGGAGGGTTTAGAGGTTAGATTAGAGATAACGATACCTCGCGTGAAATCTAAGTGAACTGAATTGTGAATCTAGCTAGCATAGCTTGAGATAGTGCGTATAGTAAATTATCACAATTACTTGAGAAAGATTTATGATAGCTGGAGCGTTCATGATTGATAGAGGCAACAAAGACACAGCTATAAGAAATAAACAACCAAGGAAATCAACAACTGGGGAAACCATTACCTTAGATCTTTATTCCAATTATTTACAATTCAAGCATAGTTAACTTTCAGCTGTTAAATACATTCAGTCTTTAGTTGTTAGCAGAATCAACCCTTGTGAATCAAAAAGTTTGGGAAAACAGATTGTGTGAATTTAGTATATCTGACAATAGTAATTGATAGGTTAATTCCATGTGGTTTGACTCTAGGCATAAATACTCAGATATATTTGCAACGCCCGCGTAGTCTTTTGCGAGACTCAGTTGAGTGTGATCAGGCAGCACCTTCAGAACCGTAGAAGCGGTCAAGTGACCGTAGGTGCGAAAAGGCCGGAGGTAGTGAGGTTCATTAAAATTAGTGTTTGGCTCATTTTCACTCTATTTTTTTCATGTGAGCCGATTTTGGAGTAATTCGGAAGTGCCATTTTCACTACCTAGCAAGAGGTAAGTGATTTATACTAGTTTGAGTTAAATACATCGATTATGTATATGTTTTAACATGAAAATTCGTAGAAATTTGAGAATTTGAGGAACATCTAGAAATTTGGTATTCTTGAATTTTAGCTACGATTTTGGGCATGAAATTGAGATTAAATTATATATTTGTGTTCGTGAAGTTGTGGGCAAACTTTATCTTCGAAAATTTCAGAATCCGGGTACGTGGGCCCAAGGACCATTTTTTCAACTTTTCAACCATGGTTAGAAGTTGTAATAAATTAGATTATTATGAGTAATTAAACATATATTAATGGATTTACATAATTATTGGCTAGTTTTGGAGCGTTGTATATTGATTTGAGTCTTCGGAAGGGCATGGAATACCGGTTATGGAACTTCGAGCGAGGTGAGTGTCTTTTCTAACCTTGCAAGAGGGAATTGTCCTAATAGATGAACTAATTGGATATGTGCTTCTATTTGTGAGAGCTACATATGCATGAGGTGATGAAAGTTCGTGCATAGCTACTATTATGCTAAAGTCCAGTAGTCTAGGACCCAAAAGCATGCGTTACTTAAAATATTTGTAACCTTATAGACAGTTTATATTGATTTAATCGTATCAAAGTGGTAAATAATTTTTTAAAAGACTTAAACTTCGTCTTCTCGACTTGTAAAAGAGAAATTGGCACCTCCTTGAATAATTGTTTTCCAGGTGAAGTCTTGATTGACTATTTTTAATGTGTGTTTTTATGTATACATATGGCGCATGTATGATTTACGAGCGGGATGATGGTTTATTTATATTAGATTGCGTCGCATGTATGATTCGCGAGAGCGGTAATAGATTCATTTATGGTTTAATTAATATATTCAGAATCCAATAAACTATTTTTTCTAGAATCAAGAATTCATAAGCTAAAAATTAATGCACGTGTTAATAATTATGCTAGCAAGACATTGAAGGATCACAACAACCTTCAGACAACCTCAAAATTTCCTCCAAATAATCAGCTCCTAAATCCTCCAAAACCAACACATTTTCAAAGTTCATCTCTTTTTCCTTCTTCTTTCTATTCATATTACTCTTACCTTTTTTCATAGAATGCATTTTCTTCAGTATCAAAACAGGTGAACATCCTTCCTTAAATCCACACTCCATCTCCATTAGCGATTGATAAACAATATCCACTGGAAAATTTAACACTGCCATTGTCCCATGCAATGCGAACGCAGCTTGATCATAAGCCAAAGCTGCTTCTTCTGCAGTATCGAACGTTCCAAGCCAAACCCTAACGCCATTTCTAGTTGAATCTCTTATTTCCGCCGCGTATTTTCCCCATGGCCTCCTTCTTACACCTCTATAATTAGCTCCTTCGTTCTCTTTCAAGTGTGTCATTTCTTGTTTGTTGGCATGAAGATTATTAGATGAATTTTCACCAACTTCTGATAGCACATTGAGAAGAAGCATGTCTTCAGTGTCATTCTCATTGAAACCAAGATGATTATACTGTGAATAATCCATTCTGTCAGCTGTCACTGCTAAAAAAACAGGAATTTGCAACGGATAAATAATTTTGTAGCTAACAGAAAAATCCGTCGCTAATAATTACCAAAAAATTCTATCAATTACGAGTGATTTAGCTAAAGATTAGCGATGAAATTCGTAGCTAATTATTTTTTTTTTGGGATAGTGTGTGTTTTGAACTTTTGATGTGGTATTTGATCGATGTATGTTTTTGGTTTTTTGAACTTAGGGGAAGGATACGTTCTATATATAGAGATTGATATGTGCATACGAGGAGTTTATTAGAATATGCGTTAAAATAAAAGTTGATGGAAAGATAGTCTAATGATCAAAATTTATGTTTGAAATTCAATTGATTGAGACAGTGGAGTGTGGTCTTCTTATTAGAGTAGTAATAGGGGCTGCAGAAATTAACCAAAAGAATAATTAATGCACGTGTGGTCAACTGGTCATATGTTGGTCAAACATATTTTTGGGAATGGCGGCCAGCTCAGGAAACCATATATTAAAATATTAATAATACACTCATGGTCTCAGCACTAATTATGACTTCATTTGGTCCACTTTTTTCATTTACCATCGTTTTTCTTCTTTTGTCCATTTCTGTAATTTTATGATACACGATTAGATATGCATTTTTGTATGTATTAATCGAATGAAGAGGTGTTTCTTTGACAGGGTCATGCCAATAGTTTTTGTGGGGGTAGGGTGGGCGGTAGTCTATATATAACTGAAAATAACCTGAATATTCATCCTAAAACGTTAAAACAATGCATGGAGTAGTCTAAAACTATTATAAATACTTTACAGGAAACAAGTCTAACATTCTCAATACCCTCTTGCATTGGAAGAAGCCCAAAGAGATAGAATATGATCACAATTTAAATATGTGATTATAATAAGTAGATTAAATAATAACAAAATTATTTAATAAATTAGTTTAATTGATAGATATTTGATTTATTGGGCTAAAATAAAATATTTATTTTATATAATATAAAGTAAACATTTGATTTTAATTGAATCAGATAAATTGTGATAAACTTTTATTTTTAATTTTAAGCTTTGAAGATGGGTAAGTGTGTTCTTTTTTGTTATTTTTATTAAGGGATTACTATTCAGTGGTTGTTTATTTCACATTAATGTGGTATACAAATTATACCATTATGATATACACAAAGTCGAATTTATAATGCTAGAAATATGGAATAAAATAATTTTACTATTTATTTCGAAATTATGATCCCTTATTCCATTAACCAAACGATCAGTTTTGCCAATGAAGAGAATAACAGAGCAATCATCTTGGAATATAGATAGATGATGATATTGTGTTTGAGATTTATGATATTTCCTTAGGAAGTGTGTTCGATTTAGTTCTTAATTAATTATTCTCTTTTTTCTTTTCCAAATTAAACCTCGAGTTACTTCATTGACCAGACAATTAATTAGTTACATCATTCGAACCTGGTCATTTTATGTCCCAACAGAACGTCACAGTACCAAAAGCCTTGTATTATTTCCAAACTCAAATATACTTTGATCTCCAAAATGTGAACGTATTAATTTGAATTCACCTTTGTCCTTTCTATTATCAAGAATCAAGGCCTCGACAGTTGACAATCGTATAATGCTGAAAATAACGGCCATTTAACAACTTGTAACATTTGTCAATACAGATCCAAACTTAAACACAGCTTCAACGAATTTTTAGGAAGTGCTAGCTAGACTTGTATAATATATATATATATATATATATATATATATATATATATATATATATATATATATATGTTGCATAATTTTTTTGAAGAGTTATTTGTTTACAAAAATACTCTCCTAATATGTTAGAAAGAATTTGGAAAATATTTTGACAGGACAAATGTATCTTCATACATGCTTATTCATGTAAAAATCATGGTATTGTTAATGCAGTGATTTGCTATGTATAAAAATAATATTGAATATGGTGTATTACCAATACCGGTATTAGTTATACATAATAAAAAAACACTATTATTTTTCCTAATAAATCTTACCAAGCAACCCCTTAATATATTTTAATCTATTATAGTAGATAATCTGGCCGACATGTTTATTAGGCTACTAATTCGACCCGTTTATGTCCAGGTACTAGTAGTTACGATCTAAATGATTTGATAATGTAAAAGTTTTTTTGTTTATGTATAGAAGCTAAACTCTTTTTTTCCCCTACTTGATGCTAGCAAGTTTCATTTTAGTAATATCTTGTAAAAAGGTAACTTCAATTGTCCGAGTATATAAGTTGAAGAAAAAACAGTCATGACTAAGAGATGATCTCATTGTATAATCCATAGTTAAATTTTGCTTTTTAAAAAAAAAGGATAGTTAAATTTTGCTAGTCAAGTATCATTATGAAGCATATCCAATAGTAAGAATGATTATTAAGTGAGTTCTTTAATTAATTATAGTCCTAGTTAATGATGGTAAAACCATGATATTATTGTGCTGTCGTCAAAATATGTTTAATCAAATGCTTTGATGGATGAGTAGTAAAGTGTATGAGGGTCAACATTACTAGTCATAAGATATCTTAAAATATATTAAACATCTACCAAACCACTCTTTTGTGAGCAACTGAACACATTAAAAAAATAAACCATTCTTCGTATTCACATTACTCTTGCTAGAGTTGGTCAATTCTCATACCAAATGTATCACATAGTAAATAGAAGAATTGATTATTAATTTTAAAACCTAAAGCTGAATTCATTTGTATAGAAAGTAGCCAAAAACAGTAATGAAAGTAATAGAATAAATTGATAAGAATTATTTTGGCGAAAAACATTATTCTTGCCCTATCAGTGTTTGCATTGGATTGTTGAGAGTATAAATACAATGAATGGTGAAGTAACTTAACTAGATTCTAGTTTAGCCTAATCATAGTTAATTAGTACAGCTGTATTAGTATATAAATGAATAGTTAATACCGTACAAAAGCGATTATTTTTTGATAATGAAGATGATCTTTCTTCTTCTCTTGTTCCCTCTCATTTCTTAGCTCAATGTTCATCTTCGGATCATAAATTCTTTATGGTATCAGAGCGGATTACAATATGATTCTAGGGATTTCGTTGTAAATCGAGAGAATCAACTCACCTCTTCTTCATCTCGTTCAATTTTTGTTTCTTTGAATTCTGTCAAAATCATAAATGAGTTTTTCATGATTGAAACCTTAATTTTTGATTTAGTTGAGTAATTGCAAGTGATCTTCTACAATAGACATGATGGGTGATGATAATTCAGGTGATAGCTCCGATGCGCCATCGATCGGACCTAATCTCGAAAACAATCACCCACTCAATTTGCATCCATCCGATAGACCAGGTTCGTTGTCGATTGGTTTTGTCACACCTCTTTTTAACACTACAACCCCGGCGAAGGGCGTAGATAAGGGAATTTTTTTCAATTTAAGGACAATCGAAGCGGGATTTATTTATTTAAGAGATTTCAGAGTCGCCACTTGGGTTTTATGGTGTCCCAAGTTACCGGTTTAAATCCCGATTCGAAGAAAAGGTTGACTCTTTGTACAGTCTGCGAGCTAGAAATCCATATAAGGAATTCTGTTAACCCGGGAGAAGGTGTTAGTCATTTCCAAGTTTCGTGGTTCTAGTACGGCCGCACAACTGATATATTTTGCTCGATTATCTTATTTTAATACATTTGTACCTATGTACTGATTTTACTTTTAAATCGCTTTTATTTAATTTTTAGAAGATTGAAACATTGTTAAAATGCTTTTCGAACCACGTCACATAAATGCACCCGTAGCTCGTAACACATTTTGCCTAACGTTGAGATTTGGATTTGGGTCACATAAATGCGCACCCATAATTAGGAAGATAAATTATTTAACTTGCGTGCCTAAGGCAATTTTGTGTATTTGAGTGTGTGAGGGCCACAAAAATTCGCTAAGTGGTGCACCTCGAGTTCTTAGGTTGAGTTAAAGTCAATTAAAAAGAGGGCCACGCATTTGTCATTCTATTACACGACGCGCTATTAATAAGGGCCTAGTAAGTTAAAATGCTAATCGCGACTAGAAATTTCTCTAAAAAGGGATGTAATAGAAGATCGATTTTAGAGAAAACTGTAATCCCTACGCGAATTACTGGTTCAAAGGGGAAAAACTACATATCTTTGAGCCTAGCGTGAGCCCAACAGCATAGTAGGGTTATCTTAGTCCAGAATCATCAAGGCCAACGTACTGCCCAACTAACAAGTCTTGTAATCACAACAAAAATGGATTCGTGACCCAAAATCCACAAAAAAGGCCCAGATCTTAAGCCAAGCACCCGTATGCACACAAAAGAAAAAAAAATCAACGAGCTCGCTTAAAGACCAAAAGAGCAAATGCCACAATACAGTACTGCACTCCTAAAATCATTAGGCCACAAGCTACGGCCCAGTTTGGATCTAACAACACTGATAATTATAATCATAAAGCTTCAAAGATTTCCAAAATTTAAGACTAAAAATTAACTATCCTTAAGCATTATCAAATGAACGACAACTTTTAAACAGGAGCATGCACAATTTCAGCAATAGCCAGACTAACATAAATTCCAATCACAAATATTCTAACCTACAGTTATTATTTTCAGTACAATCAGCAATGAATACCACAACATTCGCCAATCTCGAACTGGATGGAAAGTATCAAGCATGCATGAAGTAATTTAAACCTTACAATCCCAAAAATCTTATTCGAAACAGGTTATACCTAATATCAATTCTATTCAGCCATTAAAATGCTCTCAAAGCTATAAATACCATATGCAGTGCGTGAGACCAAGCCCAATATGGGCATAAGAGCCTAGGTATGTCTAGGCTCCAAATCAGAAAATCAGACTCAGAATCTGAGCCCAGATCAAAATATTCCCTAGTCTCACCTTAATTACATATTCAATGTTAACTATAACGATTAGCAGTATAATCCTATAATTTAACAGCATATTACAAATCTAGAACTCATGAAGATATATATCAATACATCAATCTGTGAACCATTCACATGGAAACCATCAATTCTAATATCTTTATTATAGTCCCACTATAAACATAAATTCATACGAACAACAACTTTTACTACAATGTAATAAACTAAGTAGAGAGAAAATCTGGCATCAGGAAAACCATATCTCAATTCCTTCTTCCATAAAACACACATGCACTATTTTACATGCTTAGGTCAAGGATAAGTACCTGATACAGCAGATAAACAAGGAAGCTATGAGCTTAAGAAGAAATCCAACAGCAGTAACCCAACAACAACAATTTCAGCAATTAAAACCTAGGAAATCCACACAAAAATAACCACTGAAACAATAGCTTGACCACAGAATCTACCCAGACTTTCAACAGGAACCAAATTCAAGCCATTTCAACCACTCATATATGACCAACTACCCTTCAGAGATAAGGAGCGTCAAAATTCAAAGTGGAAATCTTAATGAAATAGTATTTTCCAAATTAAGTTGTCTAGAAGTTTCAATGTTTTTTATGCTTTTTAATCTTCAGAATTTGTTACGCTCCAAATCTTCTTCCTTCGTAACCTTTTTTAGAAATCTTTTTACCTTTCAACTCTGTCTTATAAGGCAAGAAAGCTTGCCTTTATAGGCAAGTAAACTAGGGCACCTTTATATTTTATTTTTCATTTTTAGTCCTTCACTTTTTGACTTGTGGACCAAGTTTTACCTAAAAATTAACAGGGCATCCCCTGCTAGAAGCTTCTCTTATTGATACCAAAAGATTCACTGGGTGTATTGTCCTATACTACCCTTAGGTGTTCTACTAATTAATTTCTACCCCTTAATAGATTAAACTCTGAAACTTCAAACCAGTTCAAGCAAACAAAATTCCAAATACGACAATTCTTATCAATCAATGCCAAAAATCAAAATTTTCCTTGAATTATACACATACACTTGTATGATTACCTAATGGATAATTAAACAAGCCTAAACCTAAATCGAGTAATAGACTACTGGACCTTTAATGGTTACAGATGACAGTCATGCAACAAAAATGTTAAGGCAACTTGTATCAAAACTAATTAACCAAATGAGATTCAACTAACCCCAAGTTAATTATTCAACCAAAGACTGACACTACTTGACTAAATTCGAATTAAACCTAATTCAAGAGCATGATACTGATTAACTAGAATAGCCCTAATTAACTTAATTAAACTCTGAATGCCAAATAAGACTAATTACTCAAAATAAACAAGTTGACAGAAAAGAGATGAGGCAGAGGAAAAAGAAAATAAGACAAAGAAACATAGAAGACTTAGCTTAGTTGCGTCAAACTCTAAACTTCGAGATAGGGCCTCCAAGCACTATCAGAGAAACTGGGAAACCGTGGATTTGGTTTTGAGAGATTGTGGAGGTGTTTGAGTGAGATTGAGTATGGATATGGCATAAGGGAGGCATGAGGGTTGCAGGGTATAGATTTGAGGTGATTTGGGGGTGGCGCCGCCGTACACGGAAGCGGAGTCGGTGATTCAAACTGATATTCCAGAAGATATTGTAATATTTAAGAGAAAGTGGTTACATATTTGGATAGAGGAGGGTGAGGCGATCAAATGGTGTATAGGGCTGATCGGAGTTCTGCCAACGGCGGAGGCGATTTTTGACTAGCAGCACACGGCGGAGGACGGCGGCGTTAGGGTAGTGCTAGGGTTTCGGTTGTGAGGGGTTAGAGGCAGGACCTGGAGGGGGTTCTGAGGGGTGGGGTGAGGTGTTTGGACAATTAAATACCAAACGAACTAGGCTTCATGACGGTTGGATTGAAAAACCTCGATGGTCTTGATTGATTTGTCCTAAACGATATCGTTTTGACACTAGAGAGGGGATGGAACGGATATGGGGGACGGGTTTGGGCTGGAGCAGGGTGATTTGGCGGGTTTTTTACATTGGGAATGGACAGTACAAAATTTGGTCCACAAATTCAACTCTTCTTAAGTAAGATCAAATTTTCCTTTATTTAATTCTATTTTTTTCAAACTAAACTTAAAACCTTAATTAATTCTTAAAACTACATTAGCCTACCCAATTATATTAAACACAATTAATTAACTACCAAATAAAGGGAAACTAATGAAATTCGAAACTAAGAACTAAGCAATGCACAAATAAATTATTTTTTGAGATTTTTATAGTTTGTAAAACCCTAATTACTATTCAATTTTAAAAATATGTTAAAAATTTAACCTTGAATGAAAATGCGTATTTTTTTTTTCAATGAAGATGGGTTAGTTAAAAAATGCATACAAAAATGCAAACAATTAGTAGAAATGTCATGAAAATCCCACAAAATTACAAACCAATAAAAGAAATGATTTTGTTTGAATTTATAGGAGTAATTCACGCAGGGCGAAAATCACATTCTCACAGCTACCCCTCTTTGCGCAGAAACACAGAGAGTTTTCGTGCAAAGACAAGTGAGCGGACATGAGGGATTTTTTCCCGTTCGAATACTCCATAAGAAGCATTTTGAAAATCTTGACCGCACCCTGCTTCAGAGATTGCCTACATATCCTCGGCTAAAGAGGAATCATGTTAGTGTAGTACAGGAGTGTTTGGTAGCTGGGACTACCGAAGTTGTGCTTTCACTGCTGAAGTTGTTGCTGCTATTGTTTGCTAGACCTCTTTATTACACCATGTAAAACAAAAAATAAGCTAGACTAATCTATGACCTATGGGTTACAAAAGAACCTATCTATGTCTTCCAATTTGCTCTTGATCTATGCTGCCTTGTGTATCTCTACGAACTTTCTTGTTGCCTTGCGGTACTTCCTTCTGTGAAACTTCTTGTTGCCCTATTGCTATGTTTCTTTTTCTCCATCTCGATGCTTGTTTGTTGGATTTGAATTGTATTCCCTTGTTCTCTAGGTGGGCGCCTGATTACCAAAACTCGAAAACTTGAAATGTATTCCCTTGTTCTCCAAGTGGGCGCCGGATTAAAAAAACTTGAAACATGAAAAGTATTCCCTTGTTCTCCAGGTGGGCACCTGATTACCAAAACTTGAAAACTTGAAAAGTATTTCGTTGTTCTCCAAGTGGGTGTTTGATTACCAAAAGATGAAAACTACAAAAGTATTCCCTTGTTCTCCAGGTGGGTGCCCGATTACCAAACTTGAAACTTGAAAAGTATTCCCTTGTTCTCTAGGTGGGCGCCTGATTAAAAAAATATTTGAAACTTGAATAGTATTCCCGTGTTCTCTAGGTGGGCGCCTGATTACTAATACTTGAAAAGTATTCCCTTGTTCAACAGGTGGGCGCCTGATTTCCAAAACTTGAAAAGTATTCCCTCGTTCTCCAAGTGGACGCCTGATTACCAAAACTTGAAAACTTGAAAAGTATTCCCTTGTTCTCCAGGTAGGCGCCTGATTACCAAAACTTGATACTTGCAATGTATTACCTTTTTCTCAAGGTGGGCGCCCGATTACCAATACTTGAAACTTGAAAATTATTCCCTTTTTCTCCAGGTGGGCGCCTGATTACCAAAACGTGAAACTGAAAAGTATTCACTTGTTCTCCAGGTGGGCGCTTGATTACCAAAACATACAAACTTGAAATGTATTCCCTTATTCTCCAGGTGGACGCCTCATTACCAAAATTTTTGATTCTTGAAAAGTATTCACTTGTTCTCCGGGTGGGCGCCTGATTACCAAAATATGAAACTTAAAAAGAATTCCCTTGTTCTCCAGGTGGACGCCCGATTACCAAAACTTGAAACTTGAAAAGTATTCCTTGGTTCTCCAGGCGGGTGCCTGATTACCAGAACTTGAAACGTGAAAAGTATTCCCTTATTCTCCAGGTGCGCGCCTGATTACCAAAACTTGAAACTTGAAAAGTATTCCCTTATTCTCTTGGTGGACGCCGTATTACAAGAATTTGAAACTTGAAAGTATTCCCTTGTTCTCCAGGTGGACGACTAATTACAAAAAACATGAAACTTGAAAAGTATTCCCTTATTCTCCATGTGGGCGCCTGATTACCAAAACTTGAAACTTAAAAAGTATTCCCTTGTTCTCCAAGTGGGCACCTGATTATCAAAATTTGAAACTTGAAATGTATTACCTTGTTCTCCAACTCGGCGCCTGATTACCAAAACATGAAACTTGAAATATATTCCATTGTTCTCCAGGTGGGCGCTAGATTACCAAAACTCGAAACTTGAAAAGTATTCCCTTGTTCTCATGGTGGGCGCCTGATTACCAAAACTCAAAACTTGAAATGTATTCCCTTGTTCTCAGCGTCTGCGCCTGATTACCAAAACTTGAAAAGTATTCCCTTGTTCTCCTGGTCGGCGCCTGATTACCAAAACTTGAAACTTAAAATGTATTCCATTTTTCTCCAGGTGGGTGCCTGATTACTAAAACTTTAAACTTGAAAAGTATATGCTAAGACTGCTGCCTTTGTACTTGATCACGACAAATTAAACGAAACAAAAAAAATTCTTTCTGCCCTAGTTTAGTGATTGGTGCATCTGTTAGTGTTAATAAAATCCCATTACCAACTATCTCTTAACATTTGAAAGCCAAATCTCATTATTCAGGAGGCTCCTGACAACTCTTAACTAATGACAACTTTAAGATTAGGTTGTGTTCTCAAAAGGTATTATTTTCCACTATGTCTTGTTATCCGAGTTACGTCTTCCAGGGATCTAATGGGGATAGGTAATTAAAGCTACATCTCATTATCCAGTAGGGTCCTAACAACTCTTTATTATGAGACAAATCATGTCTGCTGGGGATTAGTATTTAGAGCTACATCTCATTATCCAGGCGGGTCTTGATGACTCTTGTTGGGGCGATATTTGTGCCTGACCATGTTACCCGTAACTGTTTGAGTTTTAGCTAAGTCTCATTTCCAGGAGGGTCTTGAGAATTTCAAACTACATGCCTCTTTTAACTCTAGGTTGTCTCTGTTGGGGATTGCTAATTAAAGCAACACCCCATTCATCGATTTTCTCCTTGTCGTTTCAACTTTTGCCGCCTTTGTTATGCTTTGACCAGCATGTGCTTTGCCATTTGGGAACTAGTAGTAATATTTGAAATTTCTCTCATGCTTGCTTAATACACAATGACTTTTTGTGACATCTTAGATGAAAACATGATGACCCGAAAGAAAATGAAATGCAATGACTCTGAATTGTTAAGTCTTAGAATAAAAGAATTCCAAATTTGGCAACTATTGAGGGGAAAAGAAAAGAAACTTATCTGTGAAGAAACAACTGGTTTCCATGATCATGACATACACTTCGGCTTAGTAGACCTAGTCTTCCCAAATGATCGGCCGTCTGTTGTATGCTATGTTGTTGCGACCTTTTTTAAACCCAAACCCTTTAACCAAAACCTGACCTTGCTTAACTTATGGTGTCCTGGACAGATTTCCACTAACAACCTTGTTCCAGTCGCTTGTTTCTTGACTTGCCTTTGCCTTATGGTACCCGTGAGGGTTTCCACCGATAAGAGTCTCTCTTTTTCATTTCTCTCAACTCCATTCGCCTTACGGTGCCCGTGAGGGTTTTCACCAATAAGACACTCTCATTTTATTATTTTCCTGCTTGAAGTAGAGTGTTGCCCTGGGGTATGAATCTCCTCTTCTTGCTTGACTCGGTATTTGTTAAAGATTGATCAGAAGGTCTTCCTTTGGACCGAGATGCAGGATTTTGGATAAGGTTAGAAAGAAATGGGTGTTAAAGGCTCAAAAATTTCAAATGGGTTAAAAATTACAACTTTCAGAATCAGATTTCTTACAATAACCATAACTTCTGCCCCAGATTTTTGCTTGGGGACCTTTGAATTTTTATTAGAGCATGACCGAGCCATAAGGCTGCCTATGTATCCTTTAATAAGAAATCAGGTCAAACGTAGTTCATGCAGATTCCTTTTTTTTGTCGTGTGTTTTCCTCCTTTCCCTTTTTTTTCCTTTATTCTATTTCTTCCTTCTTCTTTGTTTTTTTGATGTTTTGTTGTTGTATTTTTCTTTCTTTTTCTCTTCTTTTTCTTTTGTTCTTTTCTTTCTCTTTTTTTCTTTATTTTCCTTTCTCTTGTCTTCTTTCTTTCTTTTTTCTTTCTCTTCCATTCTTTCCTTTTCCTTCCCTTTCGCCGACTCCTCACACTTATGTTTCTAACTTTTGTTACTGATTCTGAAAGAGGGGTATGAAATAAAATTATTAAAGCTCAAAAGGGTTAATCAAAGGATAACGTATTTAGATAGCAGAATATAATGTCTTCATCATTCCAACCTTCAAAACATGCCAAGTACAAATAACCCGATTAAACATACTACAGAAAACTCTTCGTAACATATTTTGATGGTATTCTACCTCTGTTAACTAGAACACCATTGGACAATACCCTCACGTATGCCCCTCTACCAATTCGGGCAAACTTGTCATTAGTTTCAATTCGATGAAGTATGGTGTATTTCAATAGTATTTCTCTATGTTCTACTTGTCCCAGTGTAACACAATTCATTTTTGTGGCGATCTCAAATGATCTCAAAATTGTGTATTTATTTCCTTCAAGGTTGCTTCATTGCTTTGTGAGTAATCTTTTAAGACCAGGCCTAGGATTATGCATGTATGTCATGTCACTAAAGTCAATAGGAAAAGGACTATAAAAGAAAAGAGAACTAAATAAAAATGAGTGGAAATTACAAAAAACAAAAAATTGCATTAGACAGACGGTGAAAGGGTTTGGACAACAAACAAGCAAACTAAACTGGAGTTACAAACCTAGAACAAACCTAAAAAACACTAGTTCGACTAAAAAAACTAGGCAAAATGAAAGGATAGAAGTGTTTGAGTCACAAGAAAATATCCAGATTACAACCCTGCAATAACCTGGACAAAAGAAATGACAACAAAATGAACAACCAAAACTCCACTTTGGCTGATCAAGCCATGGAACGTCTTCCTAATGACCAAGCATGGCATTTAGCCACTGCATTTTGCATCAATATTGCCAAGCCTATTATTAGCTTTAATACCAAGTTCCAGAGAGGGTTCGCATACTCCCCGTCGCTGCCGTTGACCACAACTACCCCTTCTTGAATCATTCTTTCAATTTCCCTTTTCAAAGAATGACAATCCTCAATGCTATGACCCTGGACATTAGAGTGGTACATGCATCGAACAGCAGGATCAAAGCCTTTCGCATATGGGTCTAGTGTATAACCATGGAGCGGCTTAATTAGGTCGACATGCTTTAAGCTTTCGAACAAGCTTGTATAGGATTCTCCGATGGGCGTGAAAGCATCTTATTTTTTCAGTAGTCTTTTCATTTTATACTCTGGCCTTGGTTGGAAACTTTTGCAGGCAGGTGGTTGACATGCCTGAGGGTGCGGGTAAGATATTTGGGGAACTGGTGCAAGCCATTGTGGGCCTCGTGGGTGTGAAGTGTACGGTGGTGCATTACGAATAAGGTATGTGCAGAAAAATAGCATTAGGGAGGGTCATGTGGTGCACAAGGGTATCTATGGGGCCGCTGTCGGGGCTGAAAGCATTTAGCAAGAACGACCACTAGACCCTATCGTCGCAGGGCTTAGCAACATCTTTTCTATCTTGAACAACTTGTTCGTTCCACCTGAGCCAAAGATCCCTAAATCTATTCTTTTCCATATCGGGGGAGGGCGGCCTAAGAAAATGCCTATATTGTGATGAAAGTGTAGCACAAAGTCTTGCGTCATGTCTTCCCATGTATGCCACTTACCGACATCTTGACAATTATGCCATTCCAAAGCCTCCCCAATCAAGCTCTTACTAAAATATGCCATCAACAAGTCATCTTTCTCTCTAATACTTCTCATTTCGTTTCAATAAACCTTCAATTGGGTTACCGGGTATCCACAGCTCTCATACAAGTTAAATTTTGGCACTTTAAATCCCGCGGGCAGAGGAATGTCAGGGAACACTAACAGTTCTTTGTAATACATGCTACCCTGGTCTCTCGTCCCTTGCATGGTCTTTGATGACTGTTCTGTTCGTTTCAACTACCCAGATATCTCATTCCACCCTTCTTCTCCTGTAACCTTTTCATTTTCAGCATGAAACTTATCCGGAGGGTTCTCCTCGTGGTCAACCTTTGAGGGGTAATATTGGGCATCATGATCTTTTAGTGGGTATTCAATGCGATGAGTGATGGAGCTACTGGGGTGATCGGAAAGGGCCATAGTTTGGGTAAAGGGAGTATCTAAGAAGCCAAGTGGTGGTGGGGGCGGTGCCTTCCCGGTAGTCCAGGCATGATACATGTTCGTCATGTGTTGTCTTAACATCTGCACCTCTTCAACCAACCCGTTTTCCCGTTCAACTAGCCGCTTTGGGGCACCGGTATCAACAAACTCAGTTCTGATGTTGTCTGCCATTGTCTTTGATTTTATGTTGTAGAGAAGAGTTACCACTTCAAAAACCACAAACCAACCACCCTTCTGCTAGGAACACAACAAAATGAAGCCATCACGTCAGCGTTTGAGCATTTAACATAAGATAATTTCACTTTATGTGCAATGCCCCTAGCCACAGTTATCTGTTCCTATTATGCACTAAATTGGCTGCTTGCATCATCCCGACTTTTATCCTATGCCACTTTCCTTTCCTCTCTTGTTATTTTCCTTTTTCCCCTCTCCTTTGCTCATCTTGTTTTGCTTACCTTCTTTTGTTTTATTATTCTCTATGTTGTTTTACCGCTACTTCTCCCGTGATTTTCCCTTCTTTTCCCCTTTTTATTTTGGTTGTGGTCGAATCCTATGTGGATTGCCTATGTATCATAACCCCGCATGAATCAGACCGAGCGTAGTTCTGGTGAAAAATACAGAAAATATTTACAAAACTTTCTTCAATTTTAATAAAGTAAAGCACTCGATTACATCTTACTAAAAGAAATTAATATACTCCAACTCAACTGAAAACAACAAACTCTTACTTAAAATGCAAATAACTAACTCGACAACCTACTATGAACTTTAGATAAAAGAAAATACATACTCTCAAATGGACCAGTAGATTTGAAAATCATGAATACATTTAAGCTTCTAATGCTCCTAGGGCCCACGGGACATCATTCAGTCATGTTGCAGGCTTGCGTTCTAAATCCCTTTGGAGGTGGTAGAGGTCTTCCATCACTTGACGAACAAAGATCATGGCGGTCGTAAAGAACGCAGATCTTGTCATATTTTCGCTGTGGATGTACTTTGTGGTGATGTAATCAGTGATCATCTGTACCCTCTCTCTTATAGCACCCTTTTGTTGCAACAATCACCCAATTTGCTAGGCCCTCGCCTCCAATGTTTGTTCGACTACATGATTCAGTTCTTGGAATTGTTGCAAATATCTTTCTAATCGTGCTATTGCTGTGTAACAGTGCTCTTTCTCAGCCTTGAAATCCCTGACTTGCTTGGCCATTCTGTTTTCAACATTAATGACTTTCCTCTTCAACCCAGAAACGACGTTGTCATGCCTTTCTTTTAATTCTTCAATCATGCGTGCTCGTTCCTCCGCATTTTTGGCCAATTATTTTCGGGCCCTGGATAGCTCACCCTCTACTTTGTTCAAGTCAAAACCATATTCTCCCACTTTTCGCCTCAATTTTTATATGAGCTTTTTATCCTTCGCACTCCTGGAGAGGGTTCTCCGCGGCTGTTTTCATTTTCTAAATTTGGGCTCGGAGGGTTTCGTTTTATTTGGCTAGTCTTTTCTTTTCGACCTCGTCTGGTGCAACTTGCAAACCATTTTCGAATTGAAGGTCTTTGACTTGCTTTTCTAATTTCCCTGTCGTGGCCCTGTATTCATTTTCCTTGGCTTACCAATTCCATTGTTCTTGTGACACCTTAGCAAATTCCTGGAGATGGGGCCTCTTAGCCGGCCTTCCAAAATCTATTTCTTTATACCAGGCAAGGTACCCTGGTGCAACCTCTCCTTTAGATAAGTCGCGTACTCGAGTGTCCGCCGTCAAGTATTGACATTTGCTCCACATTTGACGGACTACTTCTTTGTGAAACTGACCATTGGGACTAATCTCGACCATAGGGAGACTAATGTACTCATCTCTAGGACTTATGTGGCACCTCCCTAAGTGTCTTAGCACTCTGCATGGAGCATAGGGTCGGATACCCCGGAGACCCATCAGAAGGAAATGAGGCCCGTAGCTGGCATATATATGATTTCATCAACGGGAAGTCACCCGAACATCCATTCTATTTGGCTTGCACTTATGGCACGGAGATGTGATTCCCATTCTGTAGCACCCTCTGGTAACCTAAGCCTATAAACCCTATAATAAAATTCCTATATGCAGCTTTTTGTTGATGACCCATAACTCATGAATTGAGGTTGATGGTACAAGTGTTCAATCATCCATATTTGTAACAACATGTTGCATCCTTCGAAGAAATCTCCTCCGGCTTTACAGGCTGTGAGGGCACAGAAAATTTCAGCCAATACCATGGGTGCGAGGGTGCTCTATGCTTGAGTGAGAAAAACGTTGACAACCCCCACTATCTGTATGTCAATATTTCCGTACTTCCGTGGAAACACCAAAAGGCCTAAGAAGAATACCATTAATGTGAAACACCAGTGTTCCTCCCATTTGAGCGATTTCCCTTGCACAAATAATTTTTTCCGGGTCATTAAATCCCTCTATGTGTCCATACCTCTGATATAAAAACTGTGGAGTACAAACGTCGGCAGACAGGTCCAGATTGTGAACCTTCCTACTGATCTTTAATGAATCCAAGAATTTGTGTATGACGATAACCCTTGGTGCAATCAGATACTGATGCCTCGGAGGAATTGTGGGAACCCCAATATATCCAGTTATTTCTTCCAGGGTCGGAGTGAGTTCAAAGTCCGGGAAATGAAATACGTTGTAGGCCCGATCCTAGAATGTAACCAATGCTTTTAAGATCTCCCTTTTAGGATTAATTTTCAACAATCCGGTATGTCCTCCCAAGTGTGTGTGTAGACCTCGTTCTGCCCCGATTCACTTAGATCATTCAACCACATGTGTATCTCCGAAGGGATTTTGTTCATGACTGAGATTGGAAAATTTTGATTTGTGCTTATTCTGCACATTTATTAAAGTGATTAAGCAAAAATCATGATCTATCGGACTCAAAAAAAATTTATTATTTTTTAAATTTTCATTTCAAAAATGAAATTCCTGCCTTGTAAATACAGCCTTTCAGCACTTCCGTGGGAAGATTTTAAGGTTGTGCCAACTGCCGGCCAAAAATTAAAATAATCCAAGGTGGATGTTCTAATTTTGACAAAAATTGCTTTATCTATTAATCACAAACAAAACCTGATTCGTTTTTGGCTATTTTTGTAAAAATGAAGTTGGGCCTGATGGGGGTTGCCTACGTATCCCATATCCTGTGAGAATCAAATTGGTGTAGTTTGGGCAATTTTGACAGAATTAAAAGCCAACTTCTATTTTTCTTCATTTTTTGTTTTTTTTTTAAATAAGACTTCTTTTTTGTTTTTTTTTTCAAAATTTCGGCAACACTTCAGTATCGTTTATGAAACAGGTAAATTCCTTCCTCATCCATCACATGTTATCACTTGTCAAATTCCTCTCTCTTTTATTTTTCTTTTTTTTCAAAAGCCGGTAGGCATGCAAATCTGGAATGCACAAGTAGCACGCAAAATGTATCGGGATGGTACATTATTTTGGGGCACCTGTCCTAGACGGACTCAACCCCTGTGTTGAGTCCCCTAAGCCAAATGCATAATGCAAATAAGCGCTCCTACTAGGGCTCCAACATGTGACTAATTTATTCTAGGTTTAAAACCTTTGTATAGGGTCTAGACTGTGTACCCAAGTGGAAAACTCGAGTCGAGGAGGGGGCTACGTACCGGGAAACAAAAGGCCATCCGACTTTTTAACTTGCCCGAGTGTCTTTTTTATTTAAAAGGTATGACAGTAATAGAATAGAGAGTCTCGATCAGCAAGCACATCCCTAAAGATGAGAAGAGAAGGGTTTTGCGGCAGTTTATATACATTCCAAATAATATTAAAGCGGTAAAACAAAATTTAACACATTGGGCACAATTATGCAATAAAATCAGATAACAATAAAGCCAGATACAACAATTATTTAAAACTTCAATTCTTGAACCCTGAACTAGAGATTCTGGGTTCGATCCCCAGTAGAGTCACCAGAGCTGTCACACCTTCTTTTTAACAGTACAACCCCGGCAAAGGGCGTAGATAAGGGAGTTTTTCCAATTTAAGGACAACCTAAACGGGATTTATTTATTTGAGAGATCTCAGAGTCGCCACTTGGGATAATTTATGTTGTCCCAAGTCACCCGTTGAAATCCCGAGTCGAGGAAAAGGTTGACTCTGTATACAGTCTGCGAGCCAGAAATTCTGTTAACCCGAGATAAGGTGTTGGGCATTCCCGAGTTTCATGGTTCTAGCACAATCGCTCAACTATTATATTTGGCTCGATTATATGATTTTAATACATTTGTACTTATGTACCAATTTTACTTTTAAACTGCTTTTATTTAATTTTTAGAAGATTGCAACTTTTTTAAAATGCGTTTCGAACAACGTCACACAAATGCACCTGTAGCTCGCAACCCATTTTACTTAACATTTGAGATTTGGATTTGGGTCTCATAAATACGCACCCATAATTAGGAAGATAAATTATTTAACTGGCGCGCCTAAGGCAATATCGTGTGTTTGAGTGTGCGAGGGCCACAAAAATTCTCTAAGTGGTGCACCTCGGGTTCTAAGGTTGAGTTAAAGCCAATTAAAAAGTGGGCACACATTTGTCATTTTATTACACGACGCTCCATTCAAAAGGGCCTTGTTAGTTAAAATGCTAATCGCGACTACGAATTTCTCTAAAAAGGTTGCAATAGAAGATCAATTTTAAATAAAACTATAATCCGTACGCGAATTACTGGTTCAAAGGAGGAAAACTGCTTATTTTCAGGCCCAGCGTGAGCCCAGCAACATTGTAGGGTTGTGTCACTTCAGAATAATCAAGGCCTAACGATCTGCCAAACTAACGAGCCTGGTAATCACAACTCAAATGGATTCGTGACCCAAAATCAACAAACAAGGCCCAGATCCTAAGCCAAGCACCCATATGCACACAAAAGAAAAAAAATCAATGGGCTCGCTTAAAGCCCAAAAGAACAAATGCCACAATACAGTACTTCACTCCTAAAATCATTGGGCCACAAGCTACAACTCAAGTTAGAATTAAAACCATAAGGCTTTAATGATTTCCAAAATTTAAGACTAAAAATTAACTACCCTTAATCATGATCAAATGCACGACAACTTTTAAATAGGAGCATGCACAATTTCAGTAATAGCCATACTAACATAAATTCCAATCACAAGTTTAACATTCTAACCTACACTTATCATTTCAGTATAAAGTATCAAGCATGCATGAAGTAATTTAAACCTTACAATCCAAAAAATCCTATTCGAAACAGGTTATACATGCGTAGTTCAAGGAAAAGTACCTAATACAACATATAAACAAGGAAGCTATGAGCTTAAGAAGAAATCCAACAGAAGTAACCCAGCAACACCAATTTCAACAACTAAGACCTAGGAAATCCACACAAAACTAACCAATGAAACAATAGTTTGACCACAGAATCTACCTATACATTCAACAGGAACAAAATTCAAGCCATTTCAACCACTCATATATGACCAACTATCGTTTAGAGATAAGGAGCTTCAAAATTCAAAGTGAAATCTTAATGCCACAGTATTTCAAAATTTAAGCTGTCTAGAAGTTTCAAAGTTTTTTTATGCTTTTTAATCTTCAGAATTTGTTGCTGTTCAAAATATTCTTCCTCTGGAACCTTTTTTTCAGAATTTTTTAGCCTTTCAAGTCTGCCTTCTAAGGAAAGAAATTTTGCTTTCATAGGCAAGCAAACTAGGGCACATTTATTTTATTTTTTATTTTTAGTCCTTCAGTTGTTGACTTGTGGACCAAGTTTTACATAAAAATTAACATGGCACCCCCTGCTAGATGTTTCTCTTATTGTTACCAAAAGATTCCCTGGGAGTATTGTCCTATACTGCCCTTAGGTGTCCTACCAATTACTTTCTGCCCCTTGACAGATTAAACTCTAAAACTTCAAACGAGTTCAAGCAAACGAAATTCCAAATATGACAATTCTTATCAATCAATGCCAAAAATAAAAATTCTCCATTGTATACACTCTCGTATGATTACCTACTGGACAACTAAACAAGCCTAAACCTAAATCGAGTAATAGACTACTGGACCTGCAAGGGTTACAGATAGCGATCATGCAATAAAAGTGTTAATGCAACTTGAATCAAAACTGATTAAACAAATGAAATTCAATTACCCAAGTTAATTATTCAACCCAAGACTGACACTACTTGACTAAATTCGAACTAAACCTAATTCAAGAGCATGATAATAATTAACTAGAATAGCCCTAATTAACTTAATTAAACTTGGAAAGCCAAATAAGACTAATTATCAAAATAAACAAGTTGACAAAAAAGAGATGAGGCAGAGGAAAAATAAAATAAGGCAAAGAAACATGGAAGACTTAGCTTAGTTGCGTCAGACTCTGAACTTCGAGCTAGGGCCTCCATGCACTATTTGAGAAACTAGGAAACCCTAGATTTTTGAGCGATTTTTTAGGTGTTTGAGTGAGAATAAGTATGGATTTGGCATGAGGGAGGCATGGGGGTTGCAAGATACAGATTTGAGGTAATTTGAGGGTGGCGTCGCCATATACGGCAGCGAAGTTGGTGATTCGAACTAATATTCGAGAAGCTATGGTAATATTCGAGGGAAAGTCGTTATCTACTTGGATAGAGGAGGTTGAGGCGGTCAAATGGTGTATATTTGGGACTGATCGGATTTCCACCACCGACGAAGGAGATTTCTGGCCAGCGGCACATGGAGGATGACGGCGACGTAAGGGTGGTGCTAGGGTTTCAGTTGTGATGGGTTAGAGACAGACCTAGAGGGGGTTCTAAGGGATGGGGTGGGGTGTTTGGAAAATTAAATACCAAACGTACCAGGCTTCAGGATGGTTGGATAGAAAAACCTCGATGGTCCTGATTGATTTTTCCTAAACGATGCCGTTTTGGCACTGGGAGGGGATGGACCGGATATGGGGGATGGGTTTGGGCTGGAGCAGGGTGATTTGGGTGGGTTTTTTACATTAGGCCTGGACAATTCAAAATTTGGCCCACAAATTCAAATCTTCTTAAATAAGACAAAATTTTCCTTTATTTAATTCTTTCTTCTTCTTTTTTATTCAAATTAAACTAAAAACCTAAATTAATTATTAAAACTACATTAGCCCACACAATTATATTAAACACAATCAATTAAACTACAAAATCAAGGAAGACTAGTGAAATTCGAAACTAAGAATTAAGCAATGCAAAAAAAAATTATTTTTTGAGATTCTTTTTATTTTATAAAACCCTATTTACTAATCAATTTTAAAGTAATGTGAAAAATTAAACCTTAAATGCAAATACGTATTTTTTGTATTTTTAATGAAAATGAGTTAATTAAAAAATGCACACAAAAATACAAACAATTAGCATAAATGTCACCAAAATCCCACAAAATTGCAAACAAATAAAAGAAATAATTTTGTTTGAATTTATAAGAGTAAATCACGCAGGGCAAAAATCATATGCTCACATGTTTGTTATTAACTGGAATGTAAAACTACATGTTATGAAGTCGAGCTATGAAAGTAGCTCTTTTAAGAAAGCTCAAATTGTGCTTAGTTAACGGTACTACCTCAAAAGGTGATTTTGGATCTAGATTAGTTCATTAATGGGATTGTTGCAACACCATTGTTACTTCGTAGCTGATGAGCAATGTTAATTCACATCTCCTCATCGGCGTTTTATTCTCAAAAAATGCTCAAACAGCTTGGGCACGACTTAAGGAATGTTTTGACAAAGTAAGCGCTTCGAGGCTATACTAATTGCACAAAGAAATTTTCTCTTTCACACAAGGGATTTCATCTGTTTCGGTTGACTTCACGAAATTAACATATCTGTGGGCAGAGTATGATACTATACTACCACCATCTCCTGTTAAGGACTATGTTGAACATCTGAAGTTTCAGAGATTGCTGCAATTTTTAATGGGATTGAATAATAGTTTTATGCAAGCCAGAAGCCAAATTCGGATGATGCCTAATGTCCCTTCTAACAACCAAGCATGTGTAATGATAGTTCAAGATGAAAGTAGAAGAACCATTTCAAATAACCAAATCAACACTCAAGTAGGACAAGTGAAATCTACTGCTATGTTTACTTCACAACCAGGGAATAGGCCAAGGAGAAATTTGGGCATCGAATATGAATTTTGCCACCAGAAGGGACACACAAAAGCAAGCTGTTATAGGTTGATGAAGTGTGATGTCTGTAATAAATCTGTCCATCTGAAGGAGAATTGCTACAAAGTAGTGCTCCATTCATCTGATTTTAAACCTATGAGAAAAGCTAATACAACAACACAAAAAGAGAACAATGCCTCACAAGAGGCACACAATGGAGTTCCAACACACATGTTCACAAATGAACAGTATTATCTGTGGAATAAAAGCTCAATTAGTCAATCCAGTTGTAATATAGCAATCGTGGCAGGTACGTTTACTTAAAATAACATTAGTATTCTTAAGTGGATTGTAAATACAAGAGCTACACACCATATGATAGGGAATAAAGATCTGATACACAATGGAACACAAATAGAAAATGTAGGACAGGTTAAGCTACCAATACTCTGCCAAAATTACACACATAGGAGATTGTTGTCAGGAGGTGACACTATTAAGAATATCTTATGTATTTATGCCTTCAAGTTCAATCTTTTGTCTGCCTCCAAGGTGACAAAACATCTGAACTACTTTGCTTCATTCTTTCCTACATTTTGTGTATTTCAAGACCTCTAGTCTAGAAGGGTGAAGGAGATTGGTAGGGAAGAAGATGGACTGTACACTATGATATTAATTGAGTCACACAAAAGGATGCATTTTCATAGAGCCTTTACGGTACTAAATCTAGGAGATCCAGACATATGGCACAAGAGAATGGGGCATGTTCCCCTACTAGTTATTATAAAACTACAATGTTTTAGAAACAGCTTAGATTTCAATAATGTTTATAGATGTGAGATTTGCCCTTTGGCAAGGCAAACTAGAATGCATTTTTCAGTAAATACTACTAAAAGTATTGAAGCTTTTTAACTAATTCATATGGACGTTTGGGCCCTTACAAGGTTGCTACATATAATGGAATGACATATTTTCTTACATTGGTGGATGATTACACTAGATGGACTTGACTTTCTTGATAAGATTGAAATCTGATGTAATTTTCATTCCTAAGAATTTTCTTGCTATGGTTAAAACTCAATTTGGCAAACCTGTTAAGATGTTCAAGTTAGACAATGTGAGTGAGTTTTTCAATACTCAATGTAGGAAATTTTTCCAGCTCCATGGGATATTGAATCAAAGTTCTTGCCCTTATACATCTCACCAGAATGGGGTAGTAAAAAGAGGACACAGACACATTTTGGAGATTTCAAGGCCATCTACCAGCTAGATTTCGGGGAGATTGCATTGAGACAACTCTTTATATTATCAATAAGAGTGTCATCCACACTGCTTGGGAACAAGTCACGTTTTGAACTATTGTATCACAAACAACCTTCTTGGCTCATATGAGAATCATATGGTGTTTGTGTTTTGCTTCATTATTGCCTAAAACTGACAAGTTTGGGCCTAGAGCGGTGAAGTATGTGCTATTGGGGTATGCAGCACTCCAGAAAGGATATAAACTCCTTGACCTTGAACAAAGTGTGTATTTCATCAGCAGAGGTGTAGCCTTCTTTGAAGATGCTTTTCTTTTCCAGAATCCAAATGAGGGAACTGGTCAATCCTTCCTAGACGACTTGAATATGAGAACACTCCATAGTCATGGTGCTCCAGATCATGAGTGTTATCCACATTCTACATTAACTCCAGTCATAGATTCACCCATTGTTCCCACTCCAGACAGTTCCCAACTACCTAACTCAACTCATGAACATTCAGAAACTTCTCCAACCCATCCAATATCCACTTCCAATCCCTCAATTTCTATGCCAACTGCAATTCTTGAATTGAGTACACCACCTGTTGAGGCTATTACAAATCAAGTAGGACTTCTAAACCTCCTATTTGGCTCAAAGATTTTGTATCAACCGACAAGGGTACATAAAGTAATAGTTGTAGATATTCAATAGTTGATGCCATTGGCTATGATCAACTATCACACAAGTATCAGAGTTACTTGTCTCATTCTCTTCAAAAAAAAGGAGCCTAATAGCTACTATCAAGCTGCAAAGGATAAGAGGTAGATTGAGGCAATATAGGTAGAAATAAATGCACTTAAAGATAACAAAACTTGGGAGATATTACCACTTCCTCTTGGGAAGAGAGCTATAGGGTGCAAATGGGTTTACAAAATCAAGTACAAGGCAACAGGAGAAGTTGAGAGGTTTAAGGTACAACTTGTAGCCAAAGGATACAACCAGAAGGAGGGGTTGGATTACCAAGAAACTTTTTCACCAGTAGTGAAAATGGTGACAGTCAGGAGTGTGATTGCTTTAGCTGCAGCTAAGCATTGGACCATCCATCAAATGGATGTGTACAATCCCTTTCTTCAAGGAGATTTAACTGAACAGGTATTCATGTGTATCCCACCAGGTTTTGTGGGAGGTAACAATATATAAATAGTATGTAAACTGCATAAGTCACTCTACGGATTTAAGCAAGCATGTACACAATTGAATATAAAACTCACTGCAACACTACTTGCATCAGGTTTTGACAAAGTCGCTTGGACTATTCCTTATTCGCAAAAAAATCCTCAGGGCAGCTTGTGGTAGTTCTTGTATATGTAAATGATCTCATCATCACTAGAGACAAATAATAGCTAATACAAGAGACCAAATCACAGTTACAGGATAAATTCAAAATCAAACATTTGGCAGAACTAAAATATTTCCTTGGAATTGAATTTGCCAGAAGTAAAGAAGGGATCTTTATGCATCAATGGAAATATAGCATGGAGTTAATTGTTGACCTAGGTTTATCAAGTTCTAAATCTATAGGTTCACCCTTGGAATTGAATACCAAGCTGACAAAATTGGAGTTTGATATACACACAAAATCTACAGATGATGATGCCTTGTTGGAGGATCCAAGACCATGCCAAAGATAACTTGGAAGACTGTTATACTTGACTGTCACTAGGCCAGACATTTCATTTGTAGTCCACACCCTAAGCCAGTTTATGCACTCTCAAGATTGTGAGATACATCAAAAGCTATCTTGGATTAGGGGAGTTAATGAAAGCTGATTCTTCTGGCTCACTAGCAGCTTTCTGTGATGTTGATTGGGCAGCCTGCCCCAGCAGTAGAATATCTACAAGTTATCGAGTGAAGTTTGGTGATTCTCTCATTTTGTGGAAGTCTAAGAAATAATCATCAGTCTCCAGAAGTTATGCAGAAGTGGAATATAGTAGTCTTGCTTCAACAGTGGCTGAGATAATTTGGCTCATTAGTTTGTTCAGGGAGTTAGGTGTTGCTCACCAAAGTCCAGTTCCCATTTACTGTGATAGTAAATCGGCAACCCAAATTTCTGCTAATCATGTCTTTCATGAACGAACAAAACATATAGATACTAACTGTCATTTTTTACGTCAGAAGATCCATTCAGGATTGTCCACACTGCTTATGTCAATACCACTGTTCACCAAGCTGACATATTCACCAAAGGTCTGAGCAAAGTGCAGCATAGCTATTAATTATCCAAGCTAGAGATAAAGAACATCTTCATACTACTACAAATCCGGAAAAAAATGACTACAAAAAAACGACCAACTTTGGCCAAAAAGCGACCAAACAGGCCTGATCGATATTAAGCTGGTCTTTTTATTTTAGAGACCAAAGTAGCGACCAACATTGGTCTCTATGGTAAAAGGACCAAATATTCTAGATAAAGACTATAGCAAATAACTTTGCTCGATTTACTAATTTAATAATATAATTTTGGCGACCAACATTGGTCTGTAAATGTAAAATCTTTTTATTTATTTATTATTAATCATTAAAAAGAGACCAACTTTGGTCTCTAATCCAAATATTATATTTCAAAATTTGAAAAATAGAGACCAAGGTTGGTCGCTTATTTATTTATTTTAAAAGATAAGCTAAATTCAAGAATTTATTTTTTTTAAATATAAGCGATCAAAGTTGGTCGCTATATTTTTAGAAATTGTTTTCTTTTTAATGGAATTGCGACCAAGGTTGGTCACTTTTATAGAAATATAGTTAAAAAAAAGGGACCAACGTTAGTCGCTATTTCCTAGAAAGTTATTATTTTTAAATAAAAAATGACCAAATAGAGACCAAAGTTGGTCACTTTTCTGTGTATTATTTTTGCAGAAGCTGCTTCTTTTGGCAGTTACACCATCTGGCAGTCATACCAAACCCTATTAAAAGCAACAACAACAACAACAATACCAACAACAACACAACAACAGAAAAACAACAGTAAAACCAACATTAAAACCAACAAAGTTTAATATTCAATAGAACTACCGCACTAAGCTAACCAAACTAAGTTAACTCTTATTACAAGCCCATCGAAAATCAATTGTATTTGTCTAGTTCAAATTGTCTAAAAGTCAATGAGTGTTGTGTACATCATTATCATCATTGTTTGATGAACTTTCATCACCATGACGGTATTCAGAAGATTGTACTTATCGAGGACAGGAAGAACGATCACGGGGAGGACGGGAGGAACTGCACTTGGAGGACAGGAGGAACGAGCACGGGAAAGGTGAGCCTCTGGCGATGACTCACGAGACTGGGGAATCAGAAAAGCTCCAAAATCTAGGAGAGATTTTTGAGTTACTCTTGTATGCCCTTGTACTGAGGTTGCATGCCAATGTACTGAGCATCTCTAACCTTTTTTCTTTCCTTGGATGCTTCTAGCTCTGATGTGAGCTTTATCACAGTCTACCGCATAGCGGAGAGGCTCTCCCATCAAGTTGCTCGGCTTGCGAGGAAGTCTCTATTTCTTGAATTCCACACTTATAGCGATGGAATTTCTTAGTAGGAAGCCCGTATACCTTCCCCCATTTTCGACCGCCTGCAGCCTCTGTCCACATTCTTTCAGCATCCTCGTCCGAAGGTTGGATTCTCTCTCCCGACTCATTAGGTGGCTGACTGCGTATGAATTCCTCCACTTCAGTTGTGAAGCGAGACTATAAGAAAAAGTAAATTAGTATGTCAAAATGCATATAAAAGTAAATGAAAATCCTTAATGAAATGTGAAAACTTACATGTACAGCCGATGCTCGTCCCTTGACCCACCTTTCTTTATCTATGTCTTTCTTCTTCTTCACAATATGAGTCTCCTTGAAGGGCTCATCTTGGTTCATCGGGCGCCCCAACTTCTTTTCCTGAAAACTCATAAATTTAAGTTAATAAATAGAATAGACATACTTTGAAAATTAAAATAAATTAAGTAAATACCATTCTTCTTTTTATTGTCCCTAGGCTGATCGCACCTCCAGTGAGCAAGGATCCTCCCTTCTCGGATCCACGAGCTTTTTTTCCTTTTTCGCTCTTCTCTAAGAACTCTACAGTAAGCCATTGCCTTTGCAAATCCTCCCATAGATTCTGAAGCAACCAGTTAGGCTTCCGGTTCAACTTTCTAGCTTTGGAGAAAGTATGTGACAACCGCTTGCGATCTTTGAGATGAAAATTTGCAGCCACGTCTGTTCTATAGCAGTGTTCCCATACACACTTGCAATGTATTTTAAAAATTAACAATTATATGGAAATATCATAAATATAAATAATTATACTGCATAAAAGAACATTTATACCTTAAATCATTGAAAATTTGCTCCTTCAGCGAGAATGGGAATTCGCGCCAAGACGCAGAAGGGCCATCATAAAGCTTACTGGGTTCTTTGGTGATTATCCTCATCATAATATTACTCGGGATGAACCAAAAATTTAATAAAAAACAAATTAATATCTAATTAAAAAATGTACAAAACACTAAATGTAAAAACAACAAATAACTCTTACCTACCACCCTCAAGGACTATGATAATCCTGCCATATTGATCATAATGCACCTCATCATCAGCATCAACATCGCCGTCCAAAATATGTATATCAGAGGCATGTGTGGAAGGTGTAGGGGGTTCAGAGATAGTATCTCGCAGGCGAAGGCCTAAAATAGATGGAGTCCCTGATGAAGATAGAGATGATCCCTATGACTGCGACATAATTGGATGGACCGCAAGTGACTATGATATTGATTTTTGTGATCCGAGTGTCGGTGACACTGATGGTTGTGATCCATGTGGATGTGAAATGGATCGACGCGATCCATGTGATGTTGATGGGTGTGATCCACATGGTAGTAAGGCAGGTGGACTGTATGTCGGATATATTGTTCTATGGCCCTGTGACGACATACCTAGGGTATGCACGAAGGTGTAGGGCATGTGATGCTATGTTAGCTCAGAATAGCCCTGGGGTAGAGGCAAAGACATAGGCATAGGTACATCAGAAGAGTGTGAAAAAGATTGAGTATTATCTTTTACCCTCCTCTTTGGTTTCCTAGCCTTTTCTCGACCCCGAGAACCATTAGGGTCATCTTTACCTCGACCATTTCCTGTCATTTGCATAATATAATACATGTTTATATTGAAACATATAAAGAAACTAGATATAAACGAGTGTTATTAATGAAACCAACTTTTTAAAGCTCATCGATGTATCGTTCCTCGTCAGAGAATTCTTCTTCCTCACTAGTTTGAGCTTCATCAATTGATTCTTCTTCCTCGTTTTCTATAATTCTTACTTCATTTATATCAACTTTTTCCAATATGTTTTCAGGATGTTCCAAATCATTTTCTAAAAGTTCGTCCACTATTTGGTGAACACTGGAGATATCGTTTAAATATGAAACATCTAACACATTCTCGACTTTGACCCTACCTACAGGCTTAGTTTAATTACAACCCACTAATAGGACTTATTCCACCGCAATAGATAAGGAGCATAATACACTTGCCTAACATTATGTGCAATTATGAAAGGATCATAGCGATCATACTCCCTCGTATGATTAACCTCAATTATGTTGTATCATGATTGTGTACTCTTGTTGGATTTGGGTCAAACCACTTGCATCTAAAGAGTATCAATTTCTTATATGGCCAACCTGTATATTCTAGTTCTATTATTTCTTTGAGCACACCATAATAATAAATATCTCCAACTTGGTTGCCATCACCACCTTGAACCCACACCCAATTATTGTTGTTGTTTTTTTTATTATTTTTAGAGCAATCCTCTGTATGAAACTTATAACCATTAACAACGTACTTAGACATTGTTGTGACCTGAACCCCGTGTCCCCAAGATATATCTTTCAAAAATTGATTTACACTATTATTTGGATCATTTACCTACATAATGTTAAAAAAATTCATAAGTTAGCATAACTTTCAAACATTGTTTACCTACATAGTGTTAGAATATTTTAAGGATAAACTTACAAATTGTTTGAACCATGTATCAAATGTCATATATACAACATCATGGCCAAATTGACCCACGAAGTAACTGTGACACATCAAATATTTTTAGTTTTTGCATTGAGATATAATCACAGTAAATTTTATATTTTGATAATGACTAAATCAATACTTACTTGAGAAATGGTACAACTTCGGGATAATTTAGCAACACATGAAGTGTAACTTACTTGTACTCCATATCACTCAAACTTCTCTTTATAACATCCTTAGAACATCGACCTGGTTGATTGAATATGGACATAGGCAGATATGATGGATCATTCATAAGGTCGACCGTGTGCCTGTTGGGCCTATTCCTAGCACATGGCACATTGCTCTTAAAATAATAAGAACAAAAATGAGCATTTTCCTTTGTAAGATAAGCTTCGCATATAGATCCTTCAATCATATTCCTTTTCTTAATAAATTTTTTGCATTTGCCAACTGTCCTACATAATTTCAAGTTAGCCCATTACATTCAAATAAAACAGAAAATTACACCAAACTTATAATATTACCTTTCAAAGGGATACATCAATTTGCATTGAATAGGCCCTCCAAGTCGTGCCTCGTGTACAAGGTGGATTGGAAGGTGTTCCATCACATCAAAAAACCCACATGGAAATATCTTTTCCATCTTAATAGAAGTTACACAAAATATTCTAATCCATCTAGATTCTTTCAGGAAAACCAAAAAATGCAATAGGCACTAAAACATGACAATCATGAGTTTTCAAATGGCTCAACTTCCCTACCTCCATATCAATGTATTTACCAAAATTCGACGCATAACCCTCGAGCATCTTCAATTTCATTACCCAATCACAAATCTGCCATCTTTCCTCCATAGCGAATGTGTAACATGCTTTGGGACTGAATATCTTACAATTCTTTCCTGTCTCCAAGTATAATTCAGGCCAGATGCAATATTCTTGTAATTCCATTCTTGCATTCGGGTTATCCTTTGTCTTACCTTTAATATCTATCACTGTGTTGAACAAATTGTCAAAATAATTCTTCTAAATATTCATGACATCAAGGTTGTGACGAAAAATATTATCCTTCCAATAAGGCAACTCCCAAAATATACTCTGTTTCATCCAATTATGAGCAACACCATATCCGGGGAATCTATAAAGTGGAGCTTCAGTAACTGTACTAAAGATCTGGACCCTCTCCCAAATTTATTACCTAAAAGTATTGGAGGTGGAGAATCATATTTAAGACTTAACCGAATGTTCTTTGGTTCACTAGTAAAATCTAGATATGTCCTATCAAAATTCTTCCAAGCTTCTCCATCTGAAGGATGACACATAACACCAGGTGGTCTTCTATTTTCATATGAGGAGCTGAACTCATCGACACATTTAACCTCTTTAGCCTAGGTATAAGAGGTAAATAATGCATCGCCTTGATAGTGACCATCTTCTCGCTGGAAAGCCTCTTGAAACGAGGCTTTTGCAAAATTTACAACTGCTTATATTTGCATCATCTTTATAATATAACATGTAATCATCTTCACAACAATCAATTCTCATTGACAAAATTCTTAACTTAGAAACTAATCTCTTTGCCTTATAGAAATCACCAGGTAATTCGATATCGGGGTCAATTAGTTCATGCAAAATGTCAATGAAAGAGTCCATGGCTCCTTGAGAAATATTCCAATCAGACTTGATACTTAGTAATCTAACTGCAACAGACAACTCACCGTGAGGACTTACTTTATGTAGTTGACGGCTAGCTTCCTCTAACAGTTCATAAAAATATTTTGCGTCATCATCAGGAGTTTGTTCAATATTTTCACTAGGCTCACCCCCTAAGTGCATTCCAAAAGCATCCATCATGAATTATGGAATAACAATTTGTATTCTCCACTGACCTACTACTTTCACCAACAACCATGTTATGAAATATCCCATGGCTACCATCGATCTCTCCATGATTAATCCATACAAAGTAATTCGCTATAAACCCCTTACTATTAAGATGACGCTTAACTTCCTTCGATTTTCCAAACTTCATACTGTCGTATCAAACACAAGGGCACCTAATTACTCCTTCATTTCGGTATGGTGGAAGTGACATTGCACGTCTAATAAAGTCATCGATGCCTTCGACAAAATCTTCCTACAATCCCCACCGATTAGCATAATTCCTATTGTACATCCAAGTACGATGTTCTATATATATATAAATAAAAAAAGAATAAATTAATTTACTTAATTCATATCTTATTTTTGTAAAACTTACAAACTACAAGTTCAATTTATAAACTAAAATTTCAATTCATATTCCAAATGTTCAATTCATATCCTAAAATTTTAATTTATAAACTAAAAGTCCAATACATAAATTAAAAGTTCAAATCATATCCTAAAATTATAATTTATAAACTACAAGTCCAATTCATATCCTAAAATACTCAGTTTATAAACTAAAAGTTCAATTCATATCCAAAAAATTCAATTTACAAACTAAAAGTTCAATTTATAAACTAAAATTTAAATTTATAAACTAAAATTTTAATTCATATTCTAAATGGTCAATTCATATCCTAAAATCTTAATTTATAAACTAAAAGTCCAATTCATATAATAAAAGTTCAAATCATATCCTAAAATTATAATATATAAACTACAACTCCAGTTCATAATTAAAAGTCCAATTCATATTCTAAAGGTTCAATTCATATCAATTCAAAGTATAGTTGAAACAAAAACTAGAAATAACAAAGATCCAAGGTTATAATTCAAACCTAAAAGTTAGGACTATATCCGAAAAATTCAATTCATACCCAAAAGATTCACAAGAACAAATTATAAATCATAAATTAAAACTAGCAAAATTCAAGACAACACATAACAAATCTAATAGGAATGAGTAGGGTTTAGGGTTTTTTCTCTTCAAACCATTTCTTCCCCAAATTAGTACGTAATACAAAATATCTTAGCTACTAACAATTATCACAGATATAATTTAGCTAAGAACAACTAATTTTAACAAATCAAACTAGGAGGAATTAAACAAAATTAGTGTATTTCGAAAAAAATAAAGAAAGGAGAGAGAAACCTACCTGGGCATTAGGGGACGCTGGTGAAGGAGCTGCTGTCTTCGGTGAGGGGCGGTGGCGTCAGTGGCGCCGCTGCTACTGGGAGTCGGAGGGGGAGGGGGTTTGAGTGTGAGAGAGAAAAAAGAGAGCTTTGGGAAGTTTTTTGAAGAAAATAAGAGAATGGGAGGGGAACCCGTTTTGGACACTGGTTTTAGAAATAGCAACCAACTCTGGTCGCTATTTTAGTAGCAAAATAAGTGTTGACTATTTTGACAAAATAGCGACCAAAGTTGGTAGTTAGTTTCTGGCCGTTTGACCAGAATAGCGACCAAGCATTTCTAAATAAAATTAAATTACTTTTGATTCAATTTAAAATTATATATATATATATATATATATATATATATATATATATATATATATATATATATATATATATATATATATATATATATATATATATATATATATATATATATATAAGCTATATTCGAATAGTATAAGCTAATGCATTGATACTTACTGCATAGTACAGTGTAAGTACATATATATTATATATATATATAAGCTATATTTGATATAGTATAAGCTAATGCACTGATACTTAGTTCATAGTTTAGTGTAAGTGTCACGACCGCAGTTCGTCCTCCGTGAACATGTCGTAACGGCACCTAGCCCCGACGACTAGGTAAGCCTAACAGTCTAGAAACAAATAACTTACAGAAATTATAACGTAAAATCAAGATTTAACAAGATGAAAATGAAATGTAAAATGCCACTTGGCACGTACAACAATATCTCAAACTTCTACAATACTATTTTAAAACCTGGAAACTCACGGGAACACAAACTGAAGGAAATATAGTACAATGTTCTAGAATGTATAAAACAACAGTAAGGAGGAAGGCTAACTGCTAAAAGATAGAATAAAATAGAGACACCTTGGTCCGCGAGCACAGCGGATGTACCTCAAAGTCTCTGCTAAATCTCTCATCCTCAAGGGTGATACGCCTAGGAAGTGGTACCTGGATCTCCACATGAAAAATATGCGCAGAAGGGGCATGAGTGCACCACAGTGGTACTCAGTAAGTGCCAAGCCTAACCTCGGTCGGGTAGTGACGAGGAAGGTCTGGGCCCTACTGAGGAAAAACATAATGTTTCAATGGTATGAAATAAACAATATCAATGAGAACAGAAATGAAATAAGACAGGTTATAATTGGCAACAAGAATTACACAATAGAACAAAGTAAACTTGGAAAATTAGAGCAGCTCAATACAATAGTAACACGAGGATCTCCCAGGATACCGTCTGGTAGTCCCTTTCATCAACTGTCCAGTGGATCTTTCGGTATATCGTCCCATAGTCCATCATATGTACATATCTGAAGGATCTCCTAGGATACTGTCGCGTAGTCCAACTATCAATGCGCGAGGATCTACTAGAACCGTGGTTCGTTGTCCCAAATGTAAACACCTAGTACTAGGGGAATCTACCTGGTGCATACCCGTAGTTCCATATAACTATGCAGAGGGATCTATCAGGAATCTAACTGGTAGTCCTAAAGTAAATATGCAGGAGGATATGCCGGAAATATAACTCGTAGTCCCAAAGTAAAAAGAAAAGGGGGAGCTACCGAAATCCCATATCCGTAGTCCCAAAGTAAATATGCAGCAACAACAGGAAGATATTCAGAAAATGAAATTTCAGAGCAAGGCAACAAGTAGTCCTAGCCTAACATTCTTCACATGATGCAATCAAGGAAATTTAAGAAAATAGGCAATTTAAGTCAACTAAACATGCTCTTTTAACTAGCAACATGCTACATTTGCAAATGTAATAAAGCAGCAAGGGAAACATGCAAATAAGTACTTTAAGAAAAACCAGATTTCAAATAATTTGCACAAGTATGCGCTCATCACCGCGCGCACAAGGAAACTCAATTACCAAATATAATATACTAAGAGGAAAGTCCCCCACACAAGGTTATACAAGCCACTTATCTCGAACCAGCTCAAAATCAACTAGATATCACGCCTTTGCCACAAGTATCCGACTCCAAATGGCCCAAATATATTCAATTCAATTACATATCATAAATAACATCTCAAACAACTGATTCTACGATTTAATTCAAAGCTAAGATGAAAAATTAGTTAAAATAACCAAAACACCCCTCAGGCCAACGTCTCGGAATCGAAGAAAGATTATATTTTCGGAAACCTCATACTCTCAAGAGTCTATACATAATAAGAGCACAAAAATTGGAGTCCAAATGGCCCCTCAAATCCTCATTTAATGGTCTCTTATATTCAAGCCCTAATTATCCCTTTTGTCCCAAATTTCTCACTATTAATCATGTATTTAACCACATAAAAACGAGTTATGAAGTGAAAAATATAACCTCTAAATGATTCCCCTTGAATCCTTATTCAACTCACTTCAAAAAGCTCTCAAAAAGATCAACAATAGAGTAAATGAGCCCCAAACTTGCGGATGAAATATTTCAAAATATTTTACACAGCACTAACCGTTCTTTAATCTTGATCATGGCACAAGCCTCGCGATCGCAAAGAGTAAATATTCAAGACCTCAAAAATCCACTACACGAACGCGACCAAGACACTGCGAACGTGATGCTTCAGCCTTATACATCTATACGAAGATCCCACATACGCGAGTGTGAAGCACAACTTCTCTTGCACCCCATTTCTCATACGCGAATGCGGACAGACTCATGCAAACGCAAAGCCCAAAATCCTAACCTTTCGTGAATGCGAGCCCTCAAAAGCAAAAGCAAAGGTCTAAATCTTGGCCTTCCAAATTCCTTCTATTCGATTGCGACTCATCCCACGCGATCGCGAAGGGCAAAATTTTCTACAACGGCTGTTCCAAAATCTGCAATTTTTCAACTTAGAAAATGGTCTGATTGACCACCTGAAACTCACCCGAGGCCCCCGGCACCTCAACCAAAAGCACCAACACGTCCTTAAACCTGATTCAAACTTGTTCCAATCATCAAAACACCTCAAACAACATCAAATTACCCAAAACTCATCGAATTAAAGCCTAAGTTTTCGAAAAGCTTTCGAAATACGCTTTCAATCAAAAACCCAACCACGTCCGAATCACCTGAAATTTTGCACACACATCCTAATTGGAATAACAAAGCTACTGCAACTATTGAAATTCCATTACGACCCTCAGATCAAAATCTCACTATCAGACCGGAAACTTCAAAATTTCAAACTTCGGCATTTCAAGCCTAAATTCGCTATGGACCCACAAAACACAATCCGAACACGCTCCTAACCTTAAAATCACCTAACAAGGCTATCAGAACCATCGAATTTCATTCCGAGGCAGTCTTCACACTGTTCCGACTATGGATAACTTTCCAACACTTAAGCTCTCATTTAGGGACAAAGTGTCCCATAGCTCTCCGAAACTCAAAACCGAACATCCCAGAAAATCAAATTAGCAGAAATAACTTGGGGAAAGTAGTTAATAGTGTATCGGGGCGTTAATTCTTAAGACGATCGGTTGGGTCGTCATATCCTCCTACACTTGATCATTTGTTCATCCTCGAATGAGCATAGAGACATACCTGAAGTAGTAAAAAGATAAGGGTAACGGCTGCGCATATCCTGCTCGGTCTCCCAGATCGCCTCCTCGGCCGGCTGACCCCGCCACTGAACTTTTACTGAAGAAATGTTCTTTGACCTCAACTTCCTAACATGCCTGTCAAAATGTAGCAACTGGCTCCTTAATGTAAGATAGATCCTTGTCCAGCTGGACTGAGTTGAAATCTAACACGTAAAACGGATCACCGTGATATCTCTGGAGCATCGAAACATGAAATACCGGATGAACCACTACCAGGCTAGGAGGTAAGTAAATCTTATAAGCAACCTCCCCACCATGCCTCAATATCTCATAAGTGCCAATGAACCTCGGACTCAACTTCCCTTTTTTCCCAAATCTCAAAACGCCCTTCATAGGAGAAACGTGAAGTAGAACCTGCGCTCCAACCATACAGGAAATATCATGAACCTTCCAGCCTGCGTAGCTCTTCTGTCTAGACTGGGCTATACGGAGTCTATCTTGAATTACCTTGACCTTCTCCAAAGCATCATGAACCAAATCTGTGCCCATTAGTCTAGCATCACCCGGCTCAAACCAACCCACCGAAGATCTACACCGCCTACCATACAGAGCCTCAAACGGTGCCATTTGAATTTCGGACCGATAGTTATTATTGTAAGCAAACTCTGCCAATGGAAAGAACTGATCCCAAGACCCTCAAAACTCAATCACGCATGTGCGGAGCATATCCTCAAGAATCTGAATAGTGCGCTCGGACTGTCCGTTCGTCTAGGGGTGAAATTTTGCGCTCAACTCCACCCGAGTACCCAACTCCTACTGAAAGACCCTCTAGAATAGTGATGTGAACTGAGTACCTCTGTTTGAAATAATAGAAACTGGAATATCATGCAGACGAACGATCTCCCGTATATAAATCTCTACCAACCACTTTGAAGAATAAGTAGTACACAGGAATGAAATGAGCAGGCTTGGTCAGTCGATCAAGGATCACCCAGATAGCATCAAACGTATTCAAAGTCTATGGAAGTCCAACTACAACATCCATGGTGATACGCTCCCACTTCCACTTTGGAATCTCTATGTGCTGAAGCAATCCACCGGTCTCTGATGCTCAAACTTCACATGCCGACAGTTGAGGCATGTAGATACAAACCCAAGTATATCTTTCTTCATCAACCTCTACCAATAGTGTTGCCTCAAGTATTGATACATCTTTGCGGCACCTGGATGGATGGAATAACGCGAATTGTGGGCCTCCTCTAGAATCAGCTCCCGTAGCCCATCAACATTGGGTGCACATCCCCGACCCTGCATCCCCAATACTCCATCCTCGCCAATGATCACATCTCTGACATCGCCATGCTACACCATGTCCTTAAGGACAAACAAATGAGGGCATCATACTGCCTCTCTCTGACATGATCAAATAATGAAGACCAAGAAACCACGCAAGCTAGAACTCGGCTAGGCTCCAAAAGATCCAATCTCACGAACTGGCTGGCTAGGGCCTGAACATCCATCGCCAATTCCTCTCTGATTCTGGTAAATATGCCAAACTCCCCAAACTCTTCGCTCGACGACTCAAGGCATCGACCACTACATTGGCCTTGCCTGGGTGAAAATGCTGCAAGCTCCGATGATCAATATAAATCTCACAAGGAACACCGTATAGATAATGGTTCCAAATATTCAGGGCGTGAACAATGGCAGCTAACAGAAGATCATGGATAGGATAATTCTTCTCATGTATCTTTAACTGTCTGGACGCGTAGGAAATCACCCTAGCATCCTTTTTCAATACCACTCCAAGGCCAACTCCCGAGGCATGACAATAGACGGTTAAGACCCTGAACCTGTAGGCAATACCAAAACTAGGGTTGTAGTCAAAGTTATCTTGAGCTTCAGAAAGCTCGCTTCACACTCCTTTGTCCACTGAAATGGAGCACTCTTTTAGGTAAATCTAGTCATAGGAGTTGTAATTGATGAAAACCCCTCCACAAAACGACGATAGTAGCCCGCTAAGCCAAGAAAACTATGAATATCTGCAGCTGAGGACGGCCTGGACCAACTTTTCACAGCCTCTACTTTCTTCAAATCCACCTAAATACCCACACTCGATACCACGTGGCCTAACAATGTCACTGAATCCAACCAAAACTCACATTTTGAGAACTTTGCATATAAATTCTTCTCTCTCAGAGTCTGAAGCACTTTCCTCAGATATTGCTCATGATCTTCCTGACTCCGCAAGTACACCAAATGTCATCAATAAATACAATGATAAAGTAGTCGATATATGGCCAAAATACACTATGCATCTAATGCATGAAGGCTGTTGGGGCATTGGTCAGCCCAAATGACATAGCAAGAAACTCATAATGACTGTACTGAGTCATGAAAGTAGTCTTTAGGATATCTGGCTCCCGAATCTTCAACTGATGGAAGCCTGAGAGCAAATCATTCTTAGAAAACACACGTGCACCCTGAAGCTGGTCAAACAGATCATCAACACGAGGCAAAGGATAACGATTTTTCATTGTGACCTTGTTCAACTGGAGATAATCAATACACATACGCATAGGACCATCCTTTTTCTTAAAAAGACAGGATCACCCCAAGGTGAAACACTGGGCCGATAAAACCCTTATCAAGCAATTCCTATAACTGATCCTTTAACTCAAAAGAAGCCATATGATATGGAGGAATAGAAATAGGCTGAGTGCCCAACAATATATCAATGCCAAAATCAATGTCTCTATCAGGCGACATGCCTGGAAGATCAGCTGGAAACACATCGGGAAAATCTCGTACCATTGGGACTGAATCAACATAAGAGGTATCAACACTAACATCTCTCACATAATATAAATACGTGACACACCCCTTCTCAACCATACGCTGAGCTTTGAGGAAAGAAATAACTCTACTGGGAGTGTGGCCTAAAGTACCACTCCACTCAATACATAGTACACCTAGCATATCTAGCGTCACGATTTTGGCATGACAATCAAGAATAGCATAACGGGGCGACAACTAGTCCATGCCCAAAATAATATTAAAATCAATCATGCTAAGTAGAAATAAGTCTGCTCTGGTATCAAAACAACAAATAGTAACCAAACATGACCAATACACGCGGCCCACAATGAGTGAATCCCCCACAAGAATAAAAACATAAACAGTAGAACTCAAAGTATCCCGGGGTACACCCAAATGCGGAAAAAAATAAGGAAACACATAAGAGAAAGTAGATCCTGGATCGAATAAAACCAATGCATCTCTATGGCAAACCAATATAATACCTGTGATGACAGAATCAGAGGCAATAGCCTTGGCACAAGTAGGAAGGGCATAGTATCTGGCCTGGGCTGGCCTCCCCCTCAAAAGCGACCTCTACCTCCCCGGCCTCCAACTCTAGCTGGTTGAGCGGGTGTGGCGGCGACTAGAGCTGTAACCATAGTTTGTAAACTCTGCGGGGCGCAATGTGGCTGAGAAGCCTATGAAGATTCATCCCTCCCATGTCTGGGGCAATCCCTAACCATATGGCGTGTGTCACCACACTAAAAATAAGCACTGAGAGGATGTGGTGGTTGTGACTGACTAGTGCCAGGTCTGCTGGACTGACCTATGGAAGCATCCCGCGCAAACCAAAGGTGCATAATAAGGCTCCTGGGGCCTAGGAGGAGCTAGAGCACCGCTGGCTACTGGAAGAGTTGAATGAACGGGGCAACTCAAATAACCCCTACCATGACGACCTGCACCTGGGGTGCGGGCACCAGAATAATGGCCCAACTCTCGAGACCTCTTAGCATATCTCTCCTCCCTCTCCGTAGCATGCATACCCTCAATCCTCTTAGCAATGCTCACCACCTGCTGATAAGAAATATCCATCTCCAACTCATAAGCCATGTTAGATATGATGCTAGGAGTAAGCCCCTTAATAAACCGGTGAACCCTCTTGTGATTAGTAGCAACCAAGGCTAGTCCATGCCTAGCAAAGCTGGTGTAATGGACAACATACTCTGAAACATCATAGCACCCTGGTTAAACTCAATGTGCCATGCGTCTCAGAGGCTCTGAGGAACATACTCTCTTAAGAACAGATCTGAAAACTGGGTCCAAGTCAGTGAAGCAGTCGCATCATGACTATCTAACTCATAGGTGAGCCACTACTCATAGGCAGCCCCCCGAAGCTGGAAGGTAGTGAAAGAAACCCCGTTGGATCCTGAAATACGGTCTGGGAATGCTGTAAAACTCATCAAGAAAACCCAAAGCATCCTCCGATACTAGACCACTGAACATAGGAGGCTTGTACTTCTTGAACTTCTCAAGCCTCAGCTCCTCATCCTCGGAAGCCGTTATCCTATCCCCGGGCTGAACAAGCACTGCAAGCGGTACTGGAATAATCTCGGGGACCTACTACCAGGAACTCGCTACTCAGGAGTGTGGATGACGGGAGTCTGTGCTCCTCCCACGGCATTGGATATGGTTGCAGCAAGGGGAAGCAACCCTGCCTGAGACAAAGTGGTTTACATACTCCTGAACTATGCCAGAGTCTCCTGGAGAGCTGGAGTAATGGTAGCAGTAGAAGTAGGCGTGTTAGGTGCCTGATCTCCGGATGAATCTGTTGGTGGTACCTCGGTGGCAGCTCATGCAAGTGCTCTGGCTGCACCACATGCGCACCCTCGGTCTTCCCCGGCCTTTGCTTCTAACAGCTGCAGTAGGGGGCGCGGGTGCCTGATCGTCTCGAGTGGTACGTGTCCTCACCATCTGTGAGAGAATAGAAAGACATAAGTTTAGTTGTGATGTCAAAATCCCACATGACCAGGAAATCAAATAAAGTGGAATTTTCCTAACAGTTACATAGCTTCTCGTAGATAAGTACATACGTCTCCGCACCGATCAGTGAGACTCTAATAAACGGGCATGTGTTCAGTGACTCCTATGAACCTAGAGCTCAGATACAAACTTGTCACGACCCCAGTTCGCCCTCCGTGAACATGTCGTGACGGACACCTAGACCTTACAACTAGGTAAGTCTAACAATGCGAAAAAAATAACTTGTGGAAATTATAACTTAAAATCAAGATTTAACAAGATGGAAATTAAATGTAAAATGCCACTTAGCACGTACAACACAATATCTCAAACTTCTACAATATTATCCCAAAACCCAGAAACTCACGGAAACACAAGCTGAAGGAAATGTAGTACAATGCTCTAACTCCAAATGTCTAAAACAAAAGTAAAAACAGAAGGCTAACCGCTAAAAGATAGAACAAGATAGATACTCCTTGGTTTGCAGGCGCGGCATATGTACCTCAAAGTCTCTGCTAGATCTCTTCGCCTCAAGGTTGATACGCATGGGCAGTGTTACCTGGATCGGCACATGAAAAACATGCGCAGAAGGGGGATGAGTCACCACAACGATACATAGTAAATTCCAAGCCTAAACTCGGTTGAGTAGTGACGAGGAAGGCAGGGCCTTACTGAGGTTAAACATAATAATAAGTTTCAAAAGTATGAAATAAATAATGTAGATGAGAACAATAATGAAATAAGACAGGTTATACCAGGCAACAACAATTACACAATAGAACAGAGTAAACTCGGAAAATCAGAGCAGCTCAACAAAATAGTAACATGAGATCTCCCAGGATACTGTCTTGTAGTCCCTTTCATCAACTGTCCAATGGATCACCCGGATACCATCCCGTAGTCCATCATATGTATATATCTAAAGGATTTTTTGAGATACCGTACCGTAGTCCAACTATCAATGTGCGGGGATCTACTGGAACCTTTGTTCGTAGTCCCAAATGTAAATATCCTATATTGGGGGAATCTACTCGGTGCACTCCCATAGTTTCATATAACTGTGCAGGTGGATTTTCCGAGAATCTAACTCGTAGTCCCAAAGTAAATGTGAAGGGGGATCTACCAAGAATCTAACTCGTAATCCCTAAGCAAACAAATAAGGGAAGCTACCGGAATCGCACATCCATAGTCCCCGTGTAAATACGCAGCAACAACAAGAAGATATTCAAAAAATGAAATCTCAGTGTGAGGCAACAAGTAGTCCTAGCCTAACATACTTCACATGATGCAATCAAGGAAATTTAAGAAAATAGGCAATTTAAGTCAACTAAACATGCTCTTCTAACAGGAAACATGCTACATTTGCAAGTGTAATAAAACTGGAAGGGGAACATGCTAATAAGTACTTTAAGAAAAAAAATTCCAATGATTTGCACAAGTACACACTCATCACCTCGCGCACAAGCCAATTCAATTATCAAATATCATATCCTAAGGGGAAATTTCCCCCAAGGTTCAAAATCAACTAGAAACCACGCCTTTGCCACGAGTATCCGACTCCAAATGGCCCAAATCAATTCAATTCAATTACATATCGTAAATAACATATCAAACAACTAATTCTATGATTTAATTCAAAGCTAAGACGCAAAATTAGGTAAAATAACCAAAATTCTCCTCAAGCCAATGTCTCGAAATCGGATGAAATTGATATTTTCAGAAACCTCATACTCTTAGGAGTCTATACATAACAAAAATACAAAAATTGGAGTCCAAATGACCCCTCAAATCCTCAATTAAAAGCCTCTTAAACTCAAGCCCTAATTACCCCTTTTTCAAAATTTCTCACCATTAATCAGGTATTTAATCACATAAAAATGGGTTATGAAGTCAAAAATGTTATATCCAAATGATTTCCATTGAATCCTTCTTCAACTCACTTCAAAAAGCTCTCAGAAAGATCAACAATAGAGTAAATGAGCCCCAACTCGCGGATGAATGTTTGAAAATATTCTTCCCAGCATTGACCATTCCTTCATCACGATTGCGGCACAAGCCTTGCGATCGTGAAGAGAAAATATTCAAGACCTCAAAATCCACTATGCGAACGCGACCAAGACACTGTGAACCTGATCCCACATACGCGAACACAAAGCACAACTACTCTTGGACCCCATTTCTCATACGTGAACGTAGACAGACTCATGCGAACGCGAAGCCCAAAATCCTAACCTTACGCAAATGCAAGCCCTCAAACGAGAATGTGAAGTTTTAAATACTAGCCTTAAAATTCCTTCTATGAGTTTGCGACTCACCCCACGCTATCGCGAAGGGCAAAATCTTCTGCAACAACTGTTCCAAAATCTGCAACTTTTCAACTTAGAAAACTGTTCGATTGACCACCTGAAACTCACCCGAGGCCCCTGGGACCTCAACCAAAAGCACCAACATGACGTAAAACCTCATTCAAACTTGTTCCAATCATCAAAACACCCCAAACAACATCAAATTACCCAAAACTCATCGAATTCAAGCTTAAGTTTTCTAAAAACTTCTGAAATACGCTTTCAATTAAAAACCCAACCAAACCACGTCGAATAACCTGAAATTTTGCACACACATCCCAAATGGCATAACAAAGTTAGTGCAACTCTCAGAATTTCATTCCGACCTTCGGATCAAAATCTCATTGTCGAACCGGAAACTTTCAAAATTCAAACTTTGGCATTTCAAGTCTAAATTAACTACGGACCTCAAAAATACAATCTAAACATGCTCCTAACCGTGAAATCACCTAACGAAGCTAACAGAACCATTGGATTTCCATTCCAGTGTCGTCTTCACACTGTTTCGACTATGGACAATTTTCTAACACTTAAATTCTCATTTAGGGACTAAGTATCCCAAAACTCTCCGAAACTCAAAACCGAATGTCCCAGCAAATCAAATTAGCACAAATAACTTGGATAAAGCAGTTAATAAGGGATCGTGGCCTTAATTATTAAGACGACCGGTTGTGTCATCACAGTAAGTATATATATATATATATATATTTATATATATATATATATATATACATTCGATATAGTATAAGCTATTGCACTAATACTTAGTTCATAGTATAGTGTAAGTATATATAAAAGCTATATTCGATACAGTACAAGCTAATGGACTGATACTTAGTGCATAGTATAGTGTAAGTATATATATATATATATATATATATATATATATATATATATATATATATATCTCTATATATAAAAGCTATATTCGATATAGTATAAGCTAATGTACTAATACTTAGTGCATAGTATAATGTAAGTATATATATTATATATAAATAAGCTATATTTGACATAATATAAGCTAATGCAACTGATAGTGCATAGTATAGTATAAGTATATATATAAATATATATATATATATATATATATACACACACACACATTATACATATAAGCTATATTTGATATAATATTAGCTAATGCACTAATACTTAGTGCATAATATAGTGTAAGTGTTTGTGCATATATATACACACACACACACTTACACTATACTATGCACAAAGTATCAATGCGTTAGCTAATACCATATCGAATATAGCTTTTATATATATATATATATATATATATATATATACACGCACACACATACGCACGCTTCGTAGTAGTACTTTACTACATATGTAGCATGTTAGAGTATATTTTAGTCTATTCATCCCTTGTATTACAAAATTATTAATGGCTAATATTTATATTATTTACATAATAAATACAAAAGTGATATTTCATTTTGACCATTGTTGACCTGAAAAGAGACTAACTTTGGTCACTAATTATACATAAATGTATTAGCGAGCAAAGTTGGTCACTAAATTTAAATCAGATTTATTTATATTTTATATAATATTTAAAATAATAATATAAGTGTTAACGTTAGAACTGAGTCCCAGATTAGCGGCCAAAGTTGGTCTTTATGTCATTAAGTGACCAACTTTGGTTGCTAACTTTGAACTTTATTATTTATTTTATAATTTTTTAAATAAAAGTATAATTATTAAAATTTTATCATTAGGTCACATTTTAGTGACAAAACTTGGACGCAATCTGCTTATCCTTTATTTAGCGACCAATGTTTTAAATTATATATATTTATATTTTATATTTTTTTAAAATACTAATATAGTTATCAAAATTTTATACGTGGGTCCCACTTTAGCGACCAACTTTGATCGCTAATCTCAGTATATCTTTGACCAAGCAAGTCTGACCAGTCAGGTTAATATTTTGATGAAATTAGCGTCTAACCTTGGTCGCAAATATATTTCAAATGTTTATTTTATTATTTTCACTAATTTAGCGACCAACTTTGATCGCTTTTCTTGACAGACCAACTTTAATCACTTTTCTTGATATACCAACTTTGATCGCTATTATTGGTCGCTTTTTTCAGAATTCTAGTAGTGTCACCTCCTCTAGCTTGGGGGTGGGGGGAGGGGGAGGTATGTTGAGAGTATAAATATAATGAATGGTGAAGCAACTTAACTAGAGTTTAGTTTAGCCTAATCACATTAACTAGTACAGTTATATTAGTATATAAATGAGTAGTTAACATTGTACAGAAGCGGTTATATTTTGATAATGAAGATGACCTTTCTTCTTCTCATGTTCTCTCTCATTTCTTAGCTCAATATTTATTTTTGAATCACAAATTCTTCATGGATCAATTTATTTAACTTGAGTGAATAATCTGTTAATCCATCATAATACTATACACGTGCATCTAAGACACTATTAAAAAATAAATTAGCGGCAGACAAATTTTATTGCTAAACAAAAAAAATATGTCACTAATTCTATTGATGACGGAATAGCAACATACTATCAAAAAGTTATCTTAGCTACAAAATGATTTAGTGACATATTAATGATGAAGTTCATAGCTTATTTCAATTTTTATTTTTATTTTTATAGTAACAAACACATCAGGGTATTAATCTATTGTTATTTTTAAAGAAGGAAAAAAAATAAGAAAAAACTAATTTCTTTTTTTTATCGACCAATCAATTCATATATGGATTACTTGGTTTAAAACCTTAAAATGGTTTGTGATTTTTACGAGCATTAGTTGCATGGCTTTTTGATGCAATTCTTTCACGTGGTGAATTTTGGAAATGAAAAGACAGTACATTGAAGATGGACATATATAATTCCTAGTCACTCTTCCTATTGTATTGTCTGGTCAACATAACGGCCTATTTTGCCCACAAGAAGTTGGTCACCTTTCTATTCAATCTCTTATTTGGTCTTCATTATTATCCTCTTCCTTTTATTTTCCTTCGAAAACATAATCAAAATTGGGTTCCCTAATTTGTAATTTAGCCGAAACTAAAATATAATTAAGAAAATAATCCACTATTCATTTTCGAATTAAGGTTTTTCCATTACTAACTAAAACCTTATAAAGTTTGGAAGTTACTTCTCCAGCCACGATAGAATTTCTTTTATGTCTTACTTTCTTTTTCAATATGTTTAAACAAAAATGCTATATTTTTATATTTAACACATTTATCCGTATTAATGCTCATTTATAGAAATGATATGACATGTTGAAAAAGAATCACGAGATTCAAAAGGTATTTTTAACATTTTATATACACTTTTAGTATAAGATCGTAAAATTCAAAAATATTTTTTTTATATTTTTAACCTTCATGTTCACTCAAACTAAAATAACACAAAACGATGCAGATGAATACAAATTTTATCCATGACTATAAAAAAAGTTTATGTTTTTCATCAAAGTGTTGTTCCCATAAATGCATTCACTTCTATTTTTTTTCTCTTCCGGAAGTTTTTGAATGTCAGATTAAAAGTTCCAAAGAAGTTTTTGATAAATGGTCAAAAAGTCTCTTTGTAAATTAAATAATGTATGAAAGACAAGTGGGAGAATTAATTGGGTATGGCACTTTTTGGGTTCAGTAGTGTAGTGGAGGATGAATTTAGCATAATTATTGGACGTTTGAATATTTCTTGTTTGACTTGGAGAGGGAGGAAGAAATTTGTACTATAGCTAGGGAATGAATGTTAACATCAAACAACCTAATTTTCAACAAATATTCTGGTCTTGGGTTTAAATTCCTACTAATAAAAAGGTGATCGATATTGTTCATGTAATCATGTTGATCTTTGCTTTCCAAAAGCAAGAAATATTTAAATTAATTCTTCAACGTTTTTTATGTTTAACCATATAGTGTTCAATATCGTCTCGAGCTTGAACTTTTTTTTAAGGGGGCAGAAATATCATCCATTTCATCATATCCTTTAGTGGTAATTGTTTATATTATTTCTTAATTATCTTTTATATAATCAAAGATGTGTTAATTAATTTATTAGGGTATATAATATAAAGACTCGATCGATTGTTTTGAGCATTTGCACCTCACTTGGTAGTTTATTGGATGTTTCTAGAAGGTTTGGCACAAATTGACGAAAATTAAAAATTTATAGGTTTGGAAAGTTTTAAAGTTTAACACAGAGCTGACCTTGTAGATACTGGGTTCGGATTGTGGTTTTCGGAGATGGAATAGCTTGGTTATGCCATCTGGGATTTGTGTGTAAAATTTGAGTTCATTATGGATTGATTTGCTATGTTGCGGCATGAGTTTTCGAAGATGAAAAGTTCAAAGTTCGTGAAGTTCAAATTGACATGTGATTCGTCGTTTCGATGTTGGTAAGTTCCTAAGTTCTATAGGTCATGAGCAAGTATTTAGTAGAGTATTACGGGTTGGTATGATGACGTGCATACCTATCTTCGAGAGGCTACAGGCCATTTAGGATAATTTCCCATCTTTCTTTCCTTATCGTGTAGAATTGATTCAGCTTAAAACATAACTCTTTGAACCTTCTACATATTTGTATGCGCATGTGAGCACTCGGTATCAGTTGTGCATCACCGGCTTATGATTCCATAGATGAGGTTCGAGATGTGATTTTGGTATGTTGATGGCAGGCTAACCTGGAGGACTTGAAGCCGGATTTTGACTGTAGCTTGAGCACGGATATTTCGATTGTGTGAGCACGTGCTTGTGGACTTATACATTCGGTAATGTCCCTATGAGTGAATTCGCATTTAGATGGCTACATGATGAGCATAATGTGATTGCGTGATGTGTTCATATAGTTTGAATATCACTAAAAGAGTCTGCTTGAGATATTGAAATGCATATTGGTTGCTTGATTTCTGTTTTGATTTGACGTATAGTCTCGAGTTACGGGTGTGTTGAAGGATCTTTCATGTTGTTTAGTTATGGAATGGAGTAAAATTTCATGTCGTGTTATGATTTCAGATTCAGGAAGACTAAGTGATTGTGTAGTAGTTGTGCTGTGAAAGGTATAAAGAGATATAGTTTGAGGCTAAGTAGGTGGGTTATAACCTGCGAGGTAATCTACGGATGTGTGATTTTTATGATGTTGTGTGTAGGCTTTCTTTTCTACCAGTGGGTTATATTTGTGCGATTTGAGTATGGTTCAGTTGTAATTGTTGACCTGACTACTACGAGGAAGAATGCAAGCTTAGTAGACGATTTGAGGTATTTATGGTTTGTATTACAAGAGCTTATGAAGGATTTACCTGAATTTTCGTACGGGATTTTGAGTGTATGAGCATTGTGAGTTATTGTGTGTATCACGCCGCGTTTTCTCGCGAAAGCGAGTTTCGACATCAAGACAACTCCTTTTAGAATGGGAGATAGAGTTCTAAAAGAAGAAGAGTCGCCACCGAAAGATTTTTGGGCACGTTAGGACACCTATTATGCACATAACTCTGTTTCACTAGTCAACGCCACCAAAGATCGGTTAAGGGCTCAGATTACCTTAAAGATAAAGTGTTAGGCACTCTTTGAGGTCCATAACTATGGGTGCCGGCCGAACTTAAGATTATGTGGATTACAATTAATTTAAGTGATCAAATAAACAAAGAAAATTTAAAGGTCAATGAGTTTTATTACAACATGATTACTACATATCTTAGTACGAATATAGGGATACAACTATTTAGATCTAATAGAAACATATAAAGGGGGAGGGGGTTCCTAAGGCTTTTTTACCTAAAGGATCACCTCGCGTAACAAAAAATAATACTTCATAGCTGCCTTAAGGTAGGAAGTTACTCATATTATTCAGCATGCGCAGACTATCATCTCCAGCTACCCAATTTCTATGTAAAAGTTATTTACCTAAAAATGCTTTAATTCAATTCTATGTTGTGCTCTATGAGTGCACTACACGTCCCATACCTATGGTCCAGGAAGTATTGGACCTCTACTTGGTGGTTCTAGACCTTACTTAGGCTGCTTAAAAATGTCAAAACAACGCGACATACAAAACACTTATTGGACTTCAAATATGGGCGGATAAGGGCTCAAGTTAACCTGCACACTTAAGCAAAAAAAGCATGCAAACAGGTTTTTCTATTAGGTTATTCAAAATTAAGAACCTTAAGCCCTATAGACATGATTTCTTTGTGACTTTGAATTAAAACATGCACACAATTTCAGATGCAAGGTGCCGCTCATCTCCAAATAATTACATGATTGTTGCATGTTGATTTGAGGTTGTAGATTTTCACTTATTAATCCTATAGGTGTTGGTGTTGCATTAAGTGATTTATGCAGCAAAGACGGTGAAATCTATTGGGAGAACCCTAAAACTGCTCATGCTTGGATAGTGGCCTAAGTGAACAATAAACAATGTTGAGATGTGCAACATTAACAACTATTAAGGCAAATAGTGATATCCTATAGACAGGATCTCTAACGATTAGCACTTGAAACATATTTTATTATTATACTTTAACCTTATAAGCATGTTTTCTAGGTGAACAGCGCAATACAATAACAAATGAAATGATTAAAATCCTATAGGTACGATTTTTAGTGGATATGTTGTAGCAATGCAAATTGAAGGAAAGTTCAACAACATTTATTTCCTATGGGCAAGTTTTCTAATAACATGTTGCAACAAGGATAATTAAAACATTTTTGCTCATGCTTTTCTAGTAGACAAATAATATGAGTGTGTTCTTCTCCTAATGACATGATTTCTACAGTGTACATAGAGATTGAACGGCATATATAATAAATAAATCATTGGATCTTATAGGAGTGTGTTCTACCGTCACACATAAATATCAGAATTTACCCATCCTCATTTTTACTAACACCCCAATTATTTAATACAAAGTTATTATAGGCCCCTTAATGGATAAGATTACAAATATTATACAAAATAATGATAATAAGCCCACATCAGGCCCAAAAGAAATACCGATCACTGTCTGTGCCTTCAGCAATTCTCTCGTAGCATTCCCAGATTTTCAACAAAGGAACCATATTCCTTAGCACAACTCAGAATCTATAGAAGATCTCAACGCCAAATCACACAACCATGGTTCAACCGTATTGCCCAGGCATTAAAGCACTTAAACCAACCTGCTTACATGTTCATTAGACAATAGGAAGAAGGAATTAGGATAATTCAGGTTTCAGTAGTAGGGGGAGTGACTAAAGACCCAAATCCTAGTGTATCAGAGTTTATAAAGGTCTCAAATGGACTCCGAGCATTGCTCACAGTATGGAGGTCTATAGTAAGAGCCTTTATAGCCTTAGCTTCCAACCGGCTAAGAATGAGAGGTTCAGGATAGCATAGGTAACAAATAAGGGAGAGTGGGCAATGGTTGAGGAGATGCAGTTATAACTTAAAATAGACATAGCAAGGTTGATAACACAGAGGAACAAATCAAATAGGTCATAAACTTAAAATTAGGTTCAACAGGGACATAGGAACAGGTTCGACGCTTAATAAAATAACACACAGACAATCACATTGTGAAAATATTGGTGAAAAATAAGTTTTTAGGATAGACAAAGATTATCATACATCAACACTAAACAAGTTGAAATCTAAAAGGTCTAAATTATGCAAAGAATACATCCCAGTGTCACAAGACAGACAATTTTATGCTCATCAAGAAACAAAATAATATTTAGACATGATAGAGGAACAGAAATTGTGATCAGTCAAGTAATGAGGGTTAAAGAGAATGAGGGGATTAGGGTTGGGGTGACTAATTAAAATGAGGGAAATAAATGGGGGTTGTTGATCTTGAAAGATCAACGGCTGGGATTTTAAAATGAACGAGTGAGTTAATTAAAATAGGTACCGATCGAGTTTTGTAAAAAGGTCGTTTGGCTTTGGGCTGGGGGTTCTGGGCTAAGATGTTGGGCCAATTTTTGTTCGAAAATTGCTGTAAAGTTGGGCCAGCTCTTAAGTACACACAACTTATCAAAAAATAATTTATAAAAATAATTAATAAATAGTTAAAAATATTTTTATGAAGTAAAATGATTTAAAATAATGATTTAGAATTATAAAAATATACAATACTATTTTGACGCAAATCGTATAAATAAGGAGCATTTGTATATGAATATATGCTATTATAGCTTAAAATGTGAACATAATTATACAAAATATAGTGAAAAAATAATGAGACATATATGAGGATACAAAAATAATAATTTTGGATGATTAAGTCATTATAAAAAATTAAAGGAATAATCACTAAATATGTATGTAATATAAATTCAAGAAAATTAATTTTAAAGCTCTAAAAATTATAACAAATTATAGAAAAATGGTTGTATAGATGTGTGAACTAAATAATGATGCAAAATGATGTTTGAAAGTATTTTGCTTATTTGAAAAGTATGAGGGCAAAATTGAGTATCAACAATTGTCTCTCTTTATCCAGGAATAATCAAAGAGTTGTTGGGTAAAGAAAATGATGACTAATTTTGGCCGAATTGAATGAGGGATGATGTGATTTGGAAAAAATGGGGGCAGAACCTTGGTTACTGAGTTACCTACATATCCCGGGTGTTACGGTAATCATGTTGTGTGTAGGTCTAGATCCAATGATGAACAAAACCAATGTAGTTATTATAGGAATGGTCGTATATTTCAGAAAGGGTTCTTTCGGGTAGGATAGTATCAGATGAATTTATGTGGAGTCATAAATGTGAATATGAAATGTTACGAATGTATCATAGAGAGAATATCTGAATAGTAGAGTAAAAGGCAGGTAATTGGTAGCGGTCGGCTACGTTTGAAACAATTGATGGATGTGAACATTGTGAACAAAAACTGAAGCGAAGATTGCTCCCATTTGAAGAATGGTTACATCCTGGATTACCTGCAAAACTTAAAGCACGATGCATGCAAATATATATGGGTTATTGTATGAATTTAACCAGGATACAAATTTCCTTTGGACCATGAATGTTGTCTTTGGATGGTGAGGATAATGTCCTTAGACCATGACATCCTGGGCCATGAATCGTATGATAAGGGATTCGTAGGCCATGAAATGATGTCCTTGGCCCATGATGATGGTGCCTCTGGACTATGATGCATTTGAATAATAATGCGCAATTTTGAGAGATTCTCAAGACATGGAATGGTATCTTCTGGCTATGAAGATGATTCCTTCGAACTATGACGCCTTTGAATAATGATGTGCAATTTTGAGAGATCCTTAGTTGTAATGATGTCTTCTGACTATGAGAATGATGCATTCGGAATATAACGCCATTGGACAAAATGGCAATGTTTCAGCCCATGAAATGCAAAGATATGATACTTGGTCATATGCAAAATTAAACAAGACAAGGCTTAGTCTTGTGTATGATAAGGGCAGTGCTTAGCCCCAGTTGAATATACGATATTCCTAAGTCTTAGATAGCGCAATAGAGATAGTATTTAATCTTATGCGTGAAAAGACAGTGTTTATCCTTATGAAATTGAGGGAGGGGGAGGGGAGAGGGGGGGCAATGCTTAGCCTTATGCAGGAATATGAGACAATACTTAGTCTCATACAGGGAAAGGCATTTGCTTAGACTTATGCAGTAGGGAGGAAATGCTTAGCCTCATGTAGGAATAACAGACAATGGTTAGTCACATACAAGGAAAGACAGTGCTTAGCCTTATAAAATTAGGGAGTCAATGCTTAACATCATGCAAAGAGGAGACAATGCTTAGCCTCGATGTAGAGAAAGGTAGTGCTTAGCCTTAGACAATAAGATAGGAAATGCTTAGCCTCAGGCAAAGAGGGAGACACTGCTTAGTCTCATGCAGGGAAAAACAGTGTTTAGCCTTATGCAATTAGGGAGGCAATGCTTAGCCTCATGCAAAGAGGGAGAAAATGCTTAGTCTCATACAAGGAAGGTAGTGCTTAGCCTTATGCAATTAGGGAGGCAATGCTTAGCCTCATGCAAAGAGGAGACAATGCTTAGTCTCGATGTAGAGGAGGCAATGCTTAGCCTTATTCAATTAGGGAGGCAATGCTTAGACTCATGCAAAGAGGAGACAATGTTTCGTCTCGATTGCAAGGAAAGGCAGTGCTTTGCCTTATTCAATTAGGAAGGCAATGCTTAGACTTACAAAAAGAGGAGATAATGCTTAGTCTCGGTGCAGAGGGAGGCAGTTCCTAGCCTTATGCAATTAGGGAGACAATGCTTAGCCTCATGCGAGAAAACAATGAGTGATAGTGAGAAATTAAATTATTTCTTAGTTGGAGATGTTTGCACTAGAGAATTTATTGTCTTTAAGATAGAAACTTGATGTGTCATTGGATATCGTTGTCTTACTGTGCCTGCATCCAAAGAAAAATTGTGAGTTCTGCGGGGAAGGTTGGTTCGCGCTTTTGTTTTCTTGCTCTATATTTGATCCTGCATTGAGATCATATTTGAGTTAACCCAGGTAATATCTGGTTGTCACAGAAATAAAGTTTTCAAAAAATATACATGCATTTATAAAAATATAGTTATTTGAAATGTAATAATATGCGATATCAAATCATCCAGATGAACTAGTGACTGTGACATATTTGAAAAACATTGTGACCTCCTTACTTTAAATTTTGAGGGGCCCCCTCAAAATCATGCCCCAGTTAAAATGAAACCTTTTGACAGTTCTGCGTATGACGAAGTTGGCTGGACATGCTTTAGAATTCTAAGGGTTCTCTTCAAAATTCTTCCCCAGCTTCTGATCTTAGCAAAAAATGAAGATGATATTACAATGTGCCCGAATCCACAAGGTTGCCGACATATCCCCTCTTAAACGGGAATCAGGTCAATGATAACTAGGAATTTTGGTGCATTTCATGCTCCTTCTTGCTTACGCTTTGGTTATAAATTCATACAAAATAGTCACAAAATACATATAAGTTGTGCTTGATTGCAGGTTTGATCAACAAAGTGATGAGATATCAAATAGCTCAATAGGAGTGAAACTGGCACAAGTACCAAAGACATGACACACTCAGGAGAAACAGGCCTAGTGCGGCCGCACTACACTTTGTGCGGTCCGCACTAGAGAGATTCAGAGCACTGGCAATTTATGTATTAAGGCAATGCGGCCAAAAAAGATATTGCACGGTTCGCACTGAAGCCACCGAGGCCGCACTACCATTTTATGCGGTCTGCTGAAGCAATGTTCCGAGAAATGTTAAGTGCTAGGATCAAGCTTGTGCAGTCCGCAGTCAATTTTGCGCAGACCACATTAGAAGCCTCTACTGTCACGGTTTGTTTTGTGTAAGCGACGGAGCCTGGGTTGAGAGAGTTGAAATTTGCAGAGTCAAGAGCCTCGTGCGGCTGCACACCATTTTCTTGCGGTCCACACTGACTCTGCAAGGGCATTTTTGTCCATTTTTCTAGCTTAGAATAAATAGAACCTTTTTCAATTTTTAGGGTATCAGCTATGTATAGTTATTACCAGACTTGAGCTGCGCTTGTGAGAAGGTATTTTGTAGCCATTTTGGGCCTTTTAACATAGTTTTAGCAATTGAATCTTTTTATTTACTTCGGTAATTAATTATTATGTCTTTCTCTTCATCTATTCATCTGATATTCTTTTCAAGCATGAGTAGCTAAACCCATTAGCTAGGGTTGTGGCTCAACCCTAGTGTGGGTAATTGATGAGTGTTGTGATCTAGGGCTAGAATGACTATGGGTGTTTGTTATTTGGGTCAATTTTATGGTTTAATTTATAAACTAGTGGTTGCAAACACTGGTTTGTGCTAGGTTGACTTGGGCTCTTCTTGAGAAATAGAGCCTAAGTCTCCAAAATTTACCCAGCAAGGAATTGGGGTGGACTCAAGAGATTTGATAGTCCCAATTAAAGGGTTAAATCCCGAAAGAGTAATTACCCCACTTGAACGCTTGTTGCCTAAGCAAATTTGCCTACCTATTTGGTCTTGAGAAAGTCAATTGGGAAAAATTACTCTCTCTACCGAGAGATGTGAGAGTGGGTAAAATGTTACAATGGTTATAGCATATTTCCCCAATCATGTCAATCGTACCTTAGAAGCAATTACCCATCAATTAGCCACCTAGGTGAAAGTCACTACTCTAGTGCATTTTTATCTATTGGATATAACTTGTAGCAATTCTCGCTTAGCATAATCTAGTTGAAATTATAATTAGTACTTAATAATAGTAGATTATTAATGAAAAACCCAAAATTATTGGAAGCGATATTTGGAATAAGTACACAATTCCACTCTAAAAGATACTCGACTCCATTCCTAGCTCCCTGTGGAAATCGGTCCCGACCCACAAATCGGGTAAAAGCTATTGCGACCTGCTCTTCCTACTTTTTAGTAGTGCGGAGTAGGCAGTGATCAACTTTTTGGAGTTGTTGTTAGGGAGGTAACAGTTTTTTCTATCTATTTTATTAGTTTTGTGTATTGTTCTTCTTTCCTTCTTTGTTACTTACTTGTTTATAACATTACTCAGGTACCAACATGGCTTTAAACAATGCTAATGACCCTCTTGGAAATGTGATAGCTGGGGAGGAGGTAGATGATATTGAGCAAGATGAGGTGCCTCTTTCACCTCAAGGACAACGGAGAGGCTGAAATTCTCATCCAAATGAAAATATTCCAAACCCTCCTCCACCTCCTCTAAGAGTGGTTCCTAGAGTATTACCGAACCAGGGCTGTGCAAGTGCAATTGTCCCACACCAAATCCGGGCGGGCAACTTTCAGATAACTAATATGATGTTTACCTTGCTTGATCAGTGTGGGTAATTCACGGGCGTTGCGGATCAAAATGCCTACAAACATCAAAAGGGGTTCGTAGATACATGCTGGGGGAGAAAGCAGACGAATGTGTCTAAGGATGCGTTGAGATTTGGACTTTTCCCATTCTCACTTCAGGGAAAGGCACTAGATTGGATCGAGAGACTCAGCAACCATTCCATCAATATTTGCGATGCGTTGGCGGATACGTTTATTGCTAAATTCTTCTCACCGAGTCATACGGCAGCACATTAGGATGAAATATTAGCCTTCAAGCAAGAGCTAACGGAACCTTCGCGTGAAATTTGGGAGCGGTATAGGACGATAGTGAAGGAATGCCCAAATAAAGATATGACCGAAGCCATGATCCAACAAACCTTTTACTGAGGCATAAATACTACAAATCAATGCATTGTGAACTAATTGGCTAGGGGAAATTTTATGAAATTTTCTTATGACGAGGCATGTGTTGTACTTAATGAGATTGCCGACATTTCTTCAGCATGGCAGAGTAGAGCAAATGTTCCTTAGGGTACCCTACAGTTATCCATTTGCACAATGAATTACATGACGATGGGCAAGCAATAGTTGAGCTTACTACTACTATGAACCAATTGGCTAAGGTGTAGTTGCAACTAGTTCAGAATCCTCGCCAATAGAACGCCATGGAGGGTGTTAGTATTCTTGTCCACAAGAGAGGGAAAATGAGGTAACAAAATCAAGGATTTTTTGAGCAATTTGTTGATGAATATGATGGGTTTCAAAATGATGGTTATAATGACCAAAGTGAAGAGGAACAATATGTCAACAACTATCAAGGAAATAGAGGCAACTCTTTAAACCAACAATGGCAACCCCAAGGAAATTGGGGCAATCAACAACAAGGCGGTGACAAAACAACAACAGTCAAAGCAACAATTGGGATAGTCAAAACAACAACCAAGGAAATTGGCATAGAAATAATAACAATTGAGGAAACAACAACAATCAAGGTAGGTGGAACAACAATGTAAAATAAGGCAATCGGAGGAAATTCTTTCAAAGGCCCCAAATGTATCAACAACCGAACAATCCACCCGATTTCCCCTCTCGAGGTCCTAGCTCTTCTAAAAGTGATTTGGGTAGAATTGAGATGATGTTCGAGCAGATGATGAAGAAGAACCAAGATTCCGATGCTCAGTTGGCTTCTCACAATACCTCTATCTAGAACTTGGAAGTGCAATTAGGCCAAACCTCTGAAGCTTTGAACACTCGCCCAAAGGGTGCTCTACCAAGTGATATGGTAGTGAACCCGAAGTGGGAACAAAAATCATATGCTGGCAATTACAACAAGAAGTGGGAGAGGTGGTGATGTGAATACCTCAAAGCAAAAGCAAGTTGTCGATGAAAGTGTTGAGTTTCAAGATGATGATGTACCATTTGTTATTGAAGATGTGGTTGAAGAGAATGTGAACAATGATATGAGGATTGACATTGGTGAGGCCAAGGTGGAAATTCAAGATGCCGTGATCCCGTCTAGAGAACATGCGATTGACATGCCCGAGCCGGTTGTGTCAAAAGCCAAGGCACCCTTGCCTAGACCACCTCCATCTTATCCTCAAAGAGTCGCAAAGCAAAGAAATGATAATCAATTCAAGAAGTTTTTTGATATAATGAAGAGTTTGTCCATAAATGTGCCCTTTGTGGAAGCTCTTGAACAAATGCTGGGATATGCCAAGTTTATGAAGGATTTAGTGACAAAGAAGAGGTCTATGGATTGTGAATCAATAAAGATGACTCACCAAGTGAGACCTATAGTGCATTCAATGGCACCAAAGCTTGAAGACCCCGCAGCTTTTACTATCCCTTGTACTATTAGGAGTGCAGACTTTGCCAAAGCTTCATGTGAATTGGGAGCTAGTATCAATTTAATGTCGTACTCGATTTTCAAGACTTTGGGGATCAGGAAAACCTAGACCAACTTCAATGATACTTCAAATGGTGGATCGATCGATTAAGCGACCTTTGGGAATTATTGATGAGGTGTTTGTCCGGGTGGACAAATTCATATTGTCGGCCTACTTTGTCATTTTTTATTGTGAAATATATTATGAGGTTCCTATTATGTTGGGTAGACCTTTCCTTGCAACAGGGAAGGCATTAGTTGATGTTGAAGCGGGTGAGCTCACTTTCCGAGGGGGTGATAAAAAGGTCATCTTCCATGTTTGCAAATCCATGAAACAACCCAATAGCACCAAGGTGTGTTCATTTGTAGACCTTGTCACAGTGGTGATTGTGGATAATACCAATACAATGATAAATGTGCAGGATCCTCTTGAGGCCATGCTATTACTTATGGATGTCAATGATTATTCAAGTAGAGTGGGGTGCGTGAATGCCTTACATGGGATGCGATCTTATTCTTATGAGCCTAGAAAGTTGTCTTTAGGTCTTGAAAACCTTACAACTCCAGCAACAAATCCATCAATTGAGGAGCCACCAGTGTTGGAGTTGAAACCACTTCCTCCACACCTCAGGCATTATTTCTTGGGCTCAAACTCTACTCTACTAGTTATTCTTTCTCCTTGCTTCACTAACATGCAGGTTGAGGCCACTTTGGTGGTGATTCAAAAGCGGAAAAGGGCAGTTGGATGGACTCTAGCTAACATTCGGGGAATAAGCCTCGCATTCTGTATGCACAAAATTATCTTGGAGTATGATGTAAAGCCTTCCTTGGAGCATCAAATAAGATTCATCGAGGCTATGCAAGAAGTGGTGAAAAAGAGGTGATCAAATGGTTGGATGCTGGGGTTGTGTACCCCATTCATGAAAGCTCGTGTACTTCTTCGGTGCAATGTGTACCGAAGAAGGATGGTATGACTGTGGTGACCAATGAAAACAATGAACTTATTCCTACTCGAACAGTCACCGGATGGAGAGTATGTATGGATTACTGCAAGCTAATCAAGGTGACCCGAAAGTATCATTTCCCATTGCCATTCATTGATCAAATGCTAGATCATCTTGCGGGGCGTGCTTTTTATTGGTCTTTGGATGGATACTTGGGGTATAATAAAATCTTAATTGCCCACGATGATCAGGAGAAGACAATTTTTATCTGTCTGTATGGCATATTCACTTTCTCTAGGATGTCGTTCGGATTGTGTAATGCTCCGGTGACCTTCCAATGATGCATGATAGCTATTTTCACCAACATGGTGCAAGATATCTTGGAGGTTTTCATGGGTGATTTCAGTGTGGTTGGGGATTCTTTTGAAGAGTGTTAGGGTAATTTGAACAAAGTGTTGGCCGTGTGTGAAGACACAAACCTCGTACTCAGTGGGAAAAATGTCATTATATGGTTGAAGAGGGTATAGTGTTGGGTCACAAAATTTCAAAGCGAGGAATTGAAGTTGACAAAGACAAGATAGAGGTGATTGCAAGGCTTCATCCCCCTACTTTTGTCAAAGAGGTGAGGATTTTTCTTCGGCATGGGGGTTTTTAGTAGAGGTTCATAAAAGATTTTTCAAAAGTGGTACACCCCTTGTGCAAGTTGCTAGAAAAGGATGCAAAGTTTGTGTTTGATGAGGGATGTATGAAAGCCTTTGAGCTTCTCAAGCTTAAGTTGACCACTACCCGTATCATTAACGCACCATAAGAAATTAGAGCATGCCTTTCGAGCTCATGTGTGATGCAAATGACTATGCAGTTGGGGCTGTTTTGGGTCAAAAGATTAACAAGATGTTTCATCCAGTGTACTACACAAACAAGACCATGAATGAGGTAAAAGAACTATACAGTCATCGAGAAAGAGTTGTTGGCTATAGTGTTTGCTATGGAAAGGTTTTGACCATATTTTATGGGGGCAAAGGTTATAGTGCACAGCAATCATGCCGCCCTTAGGTATTTGATGACAAAGAAAGACTCAAAGGCAAGATTGATGAGATGGGTGTTACTACTTCAAGAGTTTGATCTAGAAATTGTGGACTGGAAAGGTAGTGAGAATCAAGTGGGGACCAGTTGTCTCATTTGGAGTAGGAGGGGAGGCCTTGTGATGGCCTTAAGATCAATGATTCATTTTCGACGAGCAATATCATGGTTTGCCGATGTTGCTAATTACCTTATGACTGGAATAATCCCGTGTGAGCTCTCTTCTAACCAAAGGAAGAAGCACAAGAAGGATAATTTAGATTTCTATTAGTATGAGCCATACTTGTTCAAGATTTGCATAGATGGTGTGATTCGTAGATATGTCCTGGAGGAAGAAAAATTGAGCATCATGGAAGTGCCATTCCTCTCCCTATGGTGGCCATCATGGTGGAGCGAGGACGTCTTATAAAGTTCTTAATTATGGATTCTACTGGACACCCTTGTTCAAAGATGCGGGTGATTTTGTGAAGAGGTGTGACGAATGCGAAAGAGCGGGTGGAATTTCAAAAAGGGATGAGATGCCTCACAAGACCATTCTTTAAGTGGATATATTTGATGTTGCGTCGATTTCATTGGTCCATTTGTTAGCTCTTGTGGGAATACTTACATTCTAGTGGCGGTTGATTATGTCTCAAAGCGGGTTGAATCTGCGGCTTTGCCTAACAATGAAGCCCAGAGTGTTGTTGCATTTCTTAAAAAGAGCGTTTTCACAAGGTTTGGCAGTCATCGGGCGATTATGAGTGATGAGGGGTCTCACTTTTTCAACAAAGCTTTCGACTCGTTGCTTTCAGTTACGGCATCAATCATATGGTTTCTGCCCCCTATCATACTCAAGCTAGTGGTCAAATGGAAGTCTAACAGGAAATCAAGAGTATCTTGTCAAAGACGGTCAATTCTAATAGGACCAATTGGTCGAAAAGGTAGGATGACGCTTTATGGGCTTATCGAACGGCTTACAAGAGTCCAATTGGTATGTCTCTGTATCGGTTGGTGTTTGGGAAAGCTTTCCATCTACCAGTTTAGTTAGAGCATAAGGCCATGTGGGATTTGAGGATGTTTAATTTGGAATGGGATGTTGCAGCTAATCTTCGTGTTGAACAACTCAATAAACTTGATGAATTCAGATTCCATGCCTACTCCAATTCGTCCTTGTATAAGGACAAGATGAAGTACCTTCATGATAAATATGCTCGTGGAAAGGAATTCAAGGTTGGTGATTTAGTTCTCTTATTCAATTCCCAATTATGTATGTTTCGAGAAAGCTTAAATTAAAGTGGAGTGAGCCATTTGAAATCGTGTTTGTGACCCCATTTGTGCTCTTGATCTAAAGAACAAAAATGGTGAAGTTTTCAGAGTTAATGGGCACCAGGTCAAGCATTATCTTGGAAAGTTTGATAACATCCATGTGGTGGCGCTCCTTCATCTCAAGTGATATGGTGGTAACATACGGCGTGCCGCAACGTTAAACCAAGCTCTTCTTGGGAGGCAACCCATGTCTTTTTATTCTTTTTTTCTTTAATTTTCTTTGTTGTATAGGATTGATTTTTGGGCTAATTGGTTGTGAGATGTTGCAGGGATTGTGTTGATGCAATACAAGACATAATGAAGAAAATGTTCAGTCTGTAAATTTGCCAATGCGGTCCGCACTGGTGAAGGCCAAAGTTATACCTCTCTGAAGTTGGACACTACGGCTGCACTACACTTTGTGCGGTCCGCCATGGACCACTACGGACGCGGTCTGTTCTGTGTGGATCGCAGTGGGATAATAGGCCAAGCTTGATCATAGCAACCTAGTGCGGACCGTGGTTCATTTTGTGTGGTCTGCACTGGTAGGTGATACTGGGCCCCAGGGGCTTTATAATAAATAGACCACCCTGGGGACCCCTTTTTTACTCTTTTCGCAAAATTGAATCTTAGAGCATATTATTACTGTTCATTCCCTGAAATTTATCATGAAAACTTGCTTAGCATTCGTTAACTTCACTCCATCTTATAATCTGGTAACATTACACTCATTCCTTCCATGATAAATTTTGTAATTTTGTTTTTATTTTTATTTTTTTCTTTTCTTAGCCCATACTTCTTATTCCTCCTGTAATTAGTTCGACGTCTAGGTTAGATTAGTTCAAAGGTTGATTTATGAGGACTTAGTAGTTTTATGGACTGGGTAAGTCATTTAGGGACAATAATTTAGTGGAAAATTGGACTTTAAGGCAATTCTAATAAATCCTAACTCAGTGCCACTTTTGGGCAGGTTGTCCGGACCGCAGTCACTTCTGTGCGGTCCGTGGTACCCTAATGTGGTCCGCTATACACTTTGTACGGACCACACTGATGATCTTTTGTCAAGGTGACGCTTGCCTAGTGCGGCTACACTACATTCTGTGCGGTCCGCATTGGCCTAGTGCGGCTGCGGTACCATTTTGTGCGGTATGCACTGGTCAGATTCAGAGGATGGATATTCTGAACCCCACCCCTGTGCGAACCGCGGTTGTTTTTTTGCGGTACATATTATTCCCTGTGCGGATGCACTCCATTTTGTGTGGTCCATACTATGCTATTTCTGAAAATTGTCTACAACACTGGAAGTCTGCTATGAAATTCTTTTTGCACCAAGTATCTCACTGATTTTATTGATACTAACAATGTTATATGATTATGTGTGCAGACCATGGTTAAACAAAGAAGCAAAGGCTCCAACAACCCGGCAGAGGTAATTCCTCTCGGGGAGGGAAGCAGAGGTTGGTTAAATCAATCCCCAGACTCGTCAAAACATAAAGAAGATGAGAAAGGCAATTAAGGTAGCTGATAGAGCCTGTGATCAGCCGGGGTGTGAGTATGTTCCCTCCCAAGATATTTCTTCAAACTTAGTACCAACATATTTCCTCTCAAGTTTCAGATTGACAAATGACACTCCTCAACCATCACCAACTACCCAAGAACGAGAGCATATTTCCACTGAGTCTTTTGAGGGCTCAGCAGCCGGCAGTGGTGAGTACTCCACCTCCCCCACAGCTTTATTATCCTAGAAGAGTGCAGACGGAGGTGAGGAGGAGGTTCAAAGGGATGAGGAGGTATTTGAGGGGGGGTGCCTCAGGTTGGAGGCATTGCCCAAACTAGAAATCCCGATGTTTGGGAGGATAGGTTGGTGAGCCACGTGGCGTACCACAAGTTTAGGGAGTTGTGGCTGATTAAGAAATTGATTTCAAAGAGGAGTTTTATTGACAGAGATCTTTTACCCTACAACCCTGACGTGCATAGACAGTTCAGAACTACAGTGGGTTGGGAGCACTTCTTAGATGACTGTATGGATGCCAATGAACACTTGGTCAAAGAGTTCTACTATAATGTAGCCCAAATGGTAAAAGGTTCCAAAGTGACCAAGTTTCAGAACCTCAAGGTGTTGTTTAATAGGAGTCGCTCAACAAATATTTGGGTTTCAATGAGGAGGAGGAGGAGAAGTCTCTTTATATGGCAAACCTGGAGATGGGCGAGGAGGTCCGTCCATGGTTAGCTCACTACCTGGAAATCCCAGGTACCATTCCAGAATGGTTGACTACTAGGATCAAAATACTGTGGAGGACCTTAAACTTTGAGGCTAGAGATTAGGAGACATTTGTTTCCAGTCGGTTAGATCCTACTACCCATGACCAGACCCTTCCTCTCCACCGGGTAGTTTTGGTTGCTTCCATTGTGGCGGGGTACCCCATCAACCTGGGGAATGTGATGCTTCGTGTCATGTTTATTGTGGGTGTCCAGCACGACCAGAACTAACCTTTCCCGAACCCCTTACTATGTACTTCCGGGACTTGCAGGTGGACATGAGGACATATGACTTCAAGGTCAAGGCGACATCCCCGTTCTCCTGGTATAGCTTGAGGGGGAATGAAAACCCCAAGGACAAGAACTACAAAGCCCCTGTTTCTGCCCCAACTGTCCATTCTGAAGAGCCAGTTGTGGTAGAGTCCCCCACTGAGCCTACCTCCACTTCTGTTGGGATGACTCCCGGACCTTCCACATCTTCAGCCATTCCTCCAGGCCCTTTCACATTAGCAGGCCCAAAGATCCCATCATCCTAGGATCATCCTCACTGCCCACCGATTGAGTCAGATGCTTCAGAGTATCAACAACTGGGTGTATACTGCTTCATCCAAGTTTTCCACTTTGACCACCACTATTGCAGCTCAGTAGGCACCTCAGCTAGCATAGTTCCCACAATCAGTAGAGGATGCTTTGAAGGAAATACTTGAAAACTAGAAGAAAATCCTCACAACTCAAAATGCATTGGCAAAGTCTATTGATTCGCATAGCAAGGCTCTCAAGGAGCTTGCTAAGGAGCATAAGAAGCTGCGAAAGACACGGGCCTCGAAGGAGTCCGTGAAGGAGCTGCGGGCAAATGGTGACAAGTTGAAGACAGACTAGCTGCATTTAGACCTATTGTTTGAGGACTCAATTCCAGCAACAAAGCCATATCTGGAGCAGTCACAGCGACCTCCAAAGAGGAAGAGGATGATTCCTAAAGCCGATGATGCTACCATCCAGTTGGCAGACCCAGCGGAGACTTCCTCCAGTGAGCCACAGGGTGTACCAAATCCAGAGCCTACCTAGGTCCAGGCCCAGGTCCCAACAGCTGAGCAGCAGGACACCGGGAACCAGTGTGAGATTCCCGAGCACACAAAGGACCCAGGGAGCACCTATGATCCTATGTAGACTGACAGGGCTTAGGGAATCATCTATATCCTTGTTATTCTCAATCTTTTTTGTGCTTACTTGGACTAGTTGGCATTGGGGACAATGCCAACTGTTTTTTGAGGGGGGTGCGCCCTACATTTTTGGATGACTGTATATATTGATTCATTTCATGCTTTCTTGACTTTCATCTTTGGATTGTATATAATTTGATATCTAGTTACATTGCTCGCACTTCTATTTTACTTTGGTTCTGTATGTAAAGTTACATCATATTGTATATATTCATCCTCCATTGTATATTCAAACTCCATATTGTATATATTCATTTTATTTTTGGCAAAAAAAATTCATTTTTATCTTCTTATTTATGTTCGTAGCTTTTCTTTTTGTTTTAGACGTTTCCAGTAAGCCTTTGGTTTTCTTAATGCCACAGTTCTTTCCAAAGGTGGAGTCTTGCGTGAACCCGGTGGCTATTCCTAATGATGGATGACGTGACAACCTTCTTAAGGGTTTGAATCCTTTTTTTTTTTGTTTTTAGTAGTTTGTAGTTAAGGGTACCTCAATCAAAGTTTCACTTGGGCCTAGAATATTAGCATTTGATCCCATGGTCAAAGACAAAATGTTGTGCTTAGGATGGTGAAAGTCATGACCTTGAGACTCTTGTGTTGACCGATAATCATGAAGTGTTTTTTGGGACCATTGTGTGTTCAAATCGTATTTAAGGTTATTGTGGGCTCCAACTCTATGTCTTTAGTGATCCTTTAGCTTGTGTGGTGAGAAATTGCACTGCGAGTCCAAGTCCTGAGCCATTGGTCTAAAACTTGCCCTAAATGTTTGTTGAGGTGAAATCCTGAGCGAATTTTGACTTGAGACATGATTATAGGCTCTCCTTTATCCAACTGATTGTTTGAAAAAATTCCATAGCCTATCAATGATATGACCCCTAGTTAACCCTTTTGAGACTTAGACCTTTTTCTTTCAAGAACCATGATACAAGCCTATACCCATTCAAAAAGATACCCTCTCATGGCACCCGATCTTTTCTTGAGCACGTGGAAAAAGTATAAGTTTGGGGGAGACGCGAGGATGGCAACCAAAGTGGTAAAAGGCACAAAAATGAAGAAAAGAAAAGGTAATGAAAAACAAAGAAAAGCAAAAGAAAAAAAAGAATGCTCAATGTGAAAAAGGATGAAAAGGGATTCAAGAAAAGCAAAAGAAAGAAAGGTGTGAAAAGTTGAAAAAGGAGAAAAGGTCTGAAATGCATAAGAAAGAGTGACAATGTATCTCTCTAACCCCTTAAAAGAAGTGAAATGACTCAAAGAGTCAAGTGAATTATGCCAAATAAATCAAAAGAAGTTCTTAAGGGAAGATGAAACCCACTTGAACAAAAACAAATCCTACCCAGAACCAAAAGCCTTCAGAAAGACTCCACAAAAGCCTTATATGATCTTTGTTAGATAATACGCTTAACGCTAGAGGGGGGGTGAATAGCGTTATAATAAAATTTAGCGTAAACTTGCGGAAATTAAAATTTGCAGGAAGTAAATAAGTGCGATAAATAATAACTTACACACAGATATATCCTGGTTCACCACAACGTGTGGTTAGTCCAGTCCCCGAGAGACTCTCTCGAGATTTTCCACTAACGTGTCAAGCTTCCGGGTGCTTAACAAACCTTTACAACTTGAGGACGCAAGCCTCAACACCTTTGATCGGAGTTACAACACTCCAAGACTTCAACCAAGGAAACACAAGTTCCTTACAACAAGAGAATTACAATTCTCTTACAAGTGTATACAACACTAAAACACTCAAACAAAATACTCCTTAATGAGTAGATATGAGTAAAAGAAGTAAGCTCTGGATCACAACAACTTTGGACAAGAATATGGCTCTCAAAAGCTTTATGAAATTGAATATAAAATGATAAACAAAAGTATGCAAGCTTATAGCAATGTAATGATCAGTTGTAGTATGTTGTTGTGTTTAAAACACTGAAATGAAGCTGTATTTATAGTTGAAAAACTTGGTATTACCGTTGCCTAGTTGCCAATTAAGAGTTGCTGATTTTACTCACTGACAATCGATTGTCAAACCCCAACAATCGATTGTCTGCCAGTCAGATCAAAATTCAATCCCAGATTTTACGCTTGATAATCGATTACTTACAATCCATAATCGATTATTGGCAACGTTCAAAAAATCCTTTCCAGATTTTACCACAAACAATCGATTGTCCAGAATCAACAATCGGTTACTCAGCAACGTTCAAAAAATCTTTTCCGGATTTTAATCAAAACAATCGATTATACCAAATCAATAATCGATTACCTGACGGTATTTGAAAACTTTACGACAACGGTCAGCTTCACAATCGATTGCACAAAGTTAACAATCGATTACTTATCAGTTTTTGAAAAACATTTTGGACACTGCCTCTTGACAATGGATTGTTATATACTCACAATCGATTATTTAATAAATTTGAAAATCACTGGAAGTCACTGCCTCAACACAATCGATTGTCATTAGTTCACAATCGATTATTTTGTGACTTTAAAAAATCTGAAGGACACTGTCTCTTCACAATCGATTGTCATTAGCTTCACAATCGATTATTCTGAGTTTTGAAAAACTTTGATGGACACTGCCTCATCACAATCGATTGTCATAAGGTTCACAATCGATTGTCATGCAGGTTTGAAGAAACCTGATGTTCACTGCCTTAACACAATCGATTGTCATTAGTTCACAATCGATTGTCATGCAGTCTTGGCTTAAAACAATCGATTATCATTAGTACATAATCGATTATCTTAGTCCAGTTTTCAGGGGCATTTAAAAATCATTTTGACTAATGAAAATATGCATGATTTAAAATCATTTAGCATTGAATTAAGTATGCATGATTTTGGAAAATAGTTTTATGAGAGAAGCCATGTTACGAGTCAAGTTGTAGGACCAAGATCACAATTAAGAATGACTCAATTAAACTATAAAACTTTGTCTTGAGCTTGAATCTCGATTTATATCAATTGTGCGCTTGTTTCTTGAACTTCGTCATATATCAATTTTCGCTTCGTTTGTCATTCATCAAAACCTATACAAAAGAACACACGTTTTAGTATATTGCATTGAGAACGTGTTTCCAACAATTTCCCCCTTTTTGATAATGGCAAACATTAAGCGGGATATGCAATGCAAGCAATTTATATTGACGATTCAAGACAAGTGTATACATGCAACAAGTATGCAATTTGTTCCCCCTCAATATATGAATTCCCCCTTAATTTAAGCTTATAGATATTGAGAGTGCATACCCGTTATATTCCCCCTTCTGCCATTAGCAAAAATAACATAATAGTAAGATGCTAAAGATGTAAATAAAACTTGTTTATTAAAAAAATAGCAACATCAACCCGAATAAGAGCAACATAATCGATTATTGATACTAAATAATCGATTTTTAGACGACGGAAACCGATTGTTGTACGTCAAGCTTCATAATTCCCCTTTCCTTTGGGGCGATACCTGCAAAAATCGTTAGACGTCTCCGACGCTCAATTTAGAACTCATGTAATAAAAAAATTTGCAATGCATGACTTAGATCAACGTGGAGTCAAGGATCCCGAGTTCACTGCAAATTCGTAAGAATGACTCTTTCTCTAAAGGCTTTGTAAAGATGTCTGCCAATTGATTTTTGGTTTCAACAAATTCAATTTCGACATCGCCTTTGAGAACGTGATCTCTAATAAAATGATGTCTAATTTCAATGTGTTTCGTTCGCGAATGAAGAACGGGGTTCTTCGTCAAGCATATGGCACTAGTATTATCACATCTAAGAGGGATATCATCAAGACATAGGCCATAGTCCAAGAGATGTTGTTTCATCCATAGGATTTGAGCGCAACAACTCCCCACGGCTACATATTCAGCCTCGGTTGTGGACAACGCAACACTTACTTGTTTCTTGCTAAACCAAGAAACGAGAGAGCTACCGAGCAAATGGCAAGTGCCACTAGTGCTCTTGCGGTCCAATTTGCATCCAGCAAAATCGGAATCGGAGTAGCCAACAAGTTGGCATGAAGAGCCTTTGGGGTACCATAGACCCACATTTGTAGTACCAACAAGATACCTTAAAATCCGATTTACCGCAGTAAGGTGAGACTCCTTCGGACACGATTGATAACGAGCGCATAAGCACACGCTAAACATGATGTCCGGATGACTAGCAGCAAGATAAAGAAGAGAGCCAATCATACCTCGATACTTTTTGGTGTCGACTTCCTTACCTTTCTCATCTTTGTCTAGATGATCGGATGTGCTCATGGGAGTTGCCATTTCTTTTGCATTGTTCATCTCAAATCGTTTCAGCAATTCTTTGCAATATTTTGCTTGACAAATGAATGTACCTTCTTTCATTTGATTTACTTGTAATCCCAAAGAGAATGTTAACTCACCCATCATAGACATCTCAAATTCGCTTGTCATTAAATCGGAAAATTCCTTGCATAAAATATTGTTAGTAGCACCAAATATAATATCATCTACATATATTTGAACTAACAAAATATCATTGTTTTTATGCTTAACAAAGAGAGTTGTGTCAACTTTTCCCCTAATGAAATCATTTTCCAAAAGAAACTTACTCAATCTTTCATACCAAGCTCGGGGAGCTTGTTTTAAACCATAAAGAGCCTTTTTGAGTTTGAAAACATGATCGGGAGATTTAAAGTTTTAAAAGCCTAGGGGGGGGGGGTTCAACAAAAACTTCTTCTTGAATAAAACCGTATAGAAAAGCACTTTTCACATCCATTTGATATAAATTGAAATTCATAGAAGAGGCAAATGCAAGCAATAAGCGAATAGCTTCTAATCTAGCTACGGGAGCATATGTTTCCTCATAGTCAATACCTTCTTCTTGATTATAGCCTTTTGCTACAAGCCTAGCTTTGTTTCTAGTGATTATACCATTTTCATCTAGTTTATTGCAAAAAAGCCATTTCGTACCAATTATGGTATGACCTTCGGGTCTTGGCACCAAATCCCAAACGTCATTGCGTTCGAATTGGTTAAGCTCCTCTTGCATTGCCAAGGTCCAAAATTCATCCCCAATTGCTTCTGAGATGGTTTTGGGTTCAATTTGAGAAACAAAAGCAGTATGTTCTAAGGTATTTTTGAGAGAGTTTCGGGTACTTACCTTGTCTCCAACGTTGCCAATTACCTGTTCGAGAGTGTGATCATTGATTGTCCTCCACTCGTTAGGCATATTCATTTCTTTTTCCAATTGTGGCGCTTCTTCCGTTGGTTGTTCCTCAGTTTCATCTTTATTTTCCTTGGGTGGTTCCTCTTGTATTTTGTCTTTCAAGCTGTCTAAGATACCTGCAAGATCAAAACCGGAATCCTTTCTCGCCAAGCGAGCATTATTTTCGGAAAATACAACATGAGGGGATTCCTCAACAATTTGGGTTCTTTTATTAAAGACCCTATATGCTTTACTACGTGAGGAATATCCAATGAAAACACCTTCATACGACTTAGCATCGAATTTACCCAATTGGTCTTTGCCATTGTTATGAACAAAATATTTGCAACCAAAAACTCTAAAATGGGAAATATTTGGTTTTCTTCCCTTATAAAGTTCATAGGGGGTTTTCATGAGTATCGGCCGAATTACTACTCTATTTAGAACGTAGCAAGCGGTACTCACGGCGTCTGCCCAAAAATGTTTGGGTATCTTAGCTTCGTCGAGCATGGTTCTAGCCATCTCTTCGAGACACCTATTTTTCCTTTCCACCACCCCATTTTGTTGTGGTGTACGTGGAGCGGAAAAGGTATGCTCGATTCCGAGTTCGTCACAAAAGTCCGCAAAGAGATTGTGATCAAACTCTCCCCCATGATCACTTCTAATTGAAGTGACGGTTGTTTCTTTCTCATTTTGAACACGCTTAAGAAAAAATTTAAAATTTTGAAAAGCATCACTTTTATTGGCAAGAAATAAAGTCCAAGTAAATCTCGAGTAATCATCAACAATCACAAAAGCATATTTATTTCTTCCTAGACTTTCAATGCGAGAGGGACCAAATAAATCCATATGAAGCAATTGCAATGGTCTAGAAGTTGAAACAATGTTTTTAGATTTGAAAGATGCTTTTGTTTGCTTCCCTTTTTGACACGAGTCACAAATAGAGTCATTTTCAAATTTTAAAAAGGGAAGACCAACAACTAAGTTTTGAGAAATCAATTTGTTCAAAAGATGCATATTGATATGTGCTACTCTACGATGCCATAGCCAAGTATCATCCTCTTTACTCATTAGACAATCAACATATTAGGGTGAGGAATTAGCAAGATCAACCATATAAATATTATCAACTCTAAAACCACGAAGTATGATTTTGAAATCACTACGTCTAAATACTAGGCATTCATCAGAATCAAATAGAGCAAGATTTCCCTTGTCACATAATTGGCTTATGCTCAAGAGATTATGCTTCAAACCTTTCACAAGTAATATATGCTTAATAGAGGATTTTTCATCCTTACCGACCGAGCCGATGCCGATGATCTTTCCTTTATTGTTATCACCGAAGATAACACTTCCTCCTTCTTTGTGCTCTAATTGAAGGAATTTGGATTCATCTCCCGTCATATGCTTGGAGCATCCACTATCAAGGTACCATAGTACACTTGATCCCTTCAAGCACACCTACAAAACAAATTAATGTTCTTTAGGTACCCATGCCATCTTGGGTCCTTGGGGGTTAGGCATATTATAATGATGCGATTGAGTAACATGTCTATGACGTGTAAAGCATGCAGGAGCAATATGAACAATACGCTACAATAATGACAAGTCACATTTGGGTTATGCATCCTTCTAGGTTCATAGTAACTAGACGGATGAAAATTGCGTACTCTATTTTGAACACTATGACTATTTCGCATTTCATGAGAATTATTTCTCCTACTATGAGCTATAGGATGGGCAGCATTTCTAGAGTGATTGTTTCTCGGTTGAGGGCCATTGCTAGGTCTTCTAAGGGGTTCAAAATTTGGCCTAAAATATGCATCATTTCTAGGGTGATTATTTCTAGGTGGTAAGTCATTCCTAGGTCTTCTAAAATGTTCAGCATTTTGTCTAGCATGCATATTGGCTCTAGAGTTGTTGTTTCTAGGATAAGCATTTCTATTGTTAATCCTAGGTTGAGCTTTAGGTTGTTGGGGTTTAGCTGCAACCTTTTCTTCATTCTTAAAGCCTATTCCATGCTTGGTTGATTTCAAGTTAACAAGAACATCATTCAAGTTTTTGTGCAAAGAATTAAACTTATCTAATGTGCCTTTAAGCCTACTTACTTCATTCTTAAGAAGCAAACAAGAAGTGCAATTTCTAGTAGAGCTTTCGGGCTTATCGGAACTTCTTTTTCCAAAAAAACTTGTTTTCCTCTTTCAGCTTCTCATTTTCTAAAACCAGTTTTTCTAAATCCTTTTCTTTCAAAGAAAGTTGTTTTTGAAAATCCTTTTCTTTTAATGAAGCATTTTCTTTTATGCCCTTATTTTTGAAGCCTTAATAAACTCAGCATATAATTCATCAAAAGCAGTTCGCATTTCTTCAAGAGTGAAGAAGTTTTTGGACGAAATTTGACATACCTCATCTTTGTTGTCTTCTTGTGCCATAAGGCAAAGATTTGCTGCTTCGTCTTCTTCTCCTTCGCTTGACTCATCTCCGGAGTCGCCTCCCCAAGAAATGTATGCACGTTGCTTTTTAACAGGTTTCTTCTCCTTTTTGATGTTTGGGCAATTTGATTTGATGTGCCCGGTTTCACCACATTCATAGCACTTGATTTGTTTGCCTTGATTTTTGCCCTTGCGTTCATACTCCTTGCGCATGAACTTTTGAAATCTTTTGATAACAAGTCCAAACTCGTTGTCTCCTTCCTCATCAATTTGCGGTTGGCTTGTGCTCGCCTTTAGAGCTATTCTTTGCCTCCTTTGATCATCAACAAAAGGGTTAAGAATAGTAGATTCATAGGTTTTAAGGTTACCTCTTAGTGCGTCGATGGTGACGTTTGAAACGCCAATGGATTCTTGAATTGCATCGGCCTTTGATCTCCATGCCGGTGTGAGACTTCTAAGAATTTTTCGAACGAGCTCTCTATCCGTGAATGTTTTCTTGAGAGCATGTAAGTCATTTACGATTATTGAAAATCGCTCAAACATTTCGTCCACCTTTTCACCTTCCTTCATGTGAAATAATTCATAAGAGTGGGTTAGGAAATCAATTTTTGCTTCCCTTACCTTGTCCGTACCTTCGTACGTGACTTCTAGCTTGTCCCACATCTCCTTTGCCGTTGTACAACACGATATTTTCCTGTAATCGTCAGCATTAACAGCACAATATAATAAATTTATTGCTTTAGCATTATGAACCTTTCGGATGTCATCCGCGTCATACTCATCCTTGGACTTGGGAACCCATTTGTTTTCCACCTTATTTGTTGGAATTTGGTTTCCCTTCATTATCACCTTCCAAAGGTGAAAGCTGTTGGACTGAACGAAGATCTTCATCCTTTCCTTCCAGTACGTGTAATTTGTACCGTTGAATAGAGGTGGTCGTGTGGAGCACTGTCCTTCTTCAATTCCTGCAAAAGAATCACGAGTAGAAGCCATGGATGGTTCTCTCAAACTGTTAAGTTTTCAGAGAGTTGGGCTCTGATACCAATTGTTAGATAATACGCTTAACGCTAGAGGGGGGGGTGAATAGCGTTATAATAAAATTTAGCGTAAACTTGCGGAAATTAAAATTTGCATGAAGTAAATAAGTGCGATAAATAATAACTTACACACAGATATACCCTGGTTCACCACAACGTGTGGTTAGTCCAGTCCCCGAGAGACTCTCTCGAGATTTTCCACTAACGTGTCAAGCTTCCGGGTGCTTATCAAACCTTTACAACTTGAGGACGCAAGCCTCAACACCTTTGCTCGGAGTTACAACACTCCAAGACTTCAACCAAGGAAACACAAGTTCCTTACAACAAGAGAATTACAATTCTCTTACAAGTGTATACAACACTAAAACACTCAAACAAAATACTCCTTAATGAGTAGATATGAGTAAAAGAAGTAAGCTCTGGATCACAACAACTTTGGACAAGAATATGGCTCTCAAAAGCTTTATGAAATTGAATATAAAATGATAAACAAAAGTATGCAAGCTTATAGCAATGTAATGATCAGTTGTAGTATGTTGTTGTGTGTAAAACACTGAAATGAAGCTGTATTTATAGTTGAAAAACTTGGTATTACCGTTGCCTAGTTGCCAATTAAGAGTTTCTGATTTTACTCACTGACAATCGATTGTCAAACCCCAACAATCGATTGTCTGTCAGTCAGATCAAAATTCAATCCCAGATTTTACGCTTGATAATCGATTACTTACAATCCATAATCGATTACTTGCAACGTTCAAAAAATCCTTTCCAGATTTTACCACAAACAATCGATTGTCCAGAATCAACAATCGATTACTCAGCAACATTCAAAAAATCTTTTCCGGATTTTAATCAAAACAATCGATTATACCAAATCAATAATCGATTACCTGACGGTATTTGAAAACTTTACGACAACGGTCAGCTTCACAATCGATTGCACAAAGTTAACAATCGATTACTTATTAGTTTTTGAAAAACATTTTGGACACTGCCTCTTGACAATCGATTGTTATATACTCACAATCGGTTATTTAATAAATTTGAAAATCAGTGGAAGTCACTGCCTCAACACAATCGATTGTCATTAGTTCACAATCGATTATTTTGTGACTTTAAAAAATCTGAAGGACACTGTCTCTTCACAATCGATTGTCATTAGCTTCACAATCGATTATTCTGAGTTTTGAAAAACTTTGATGGACACTGCCTCATCACAATCGATTGTCATAAGGTTCACAATCGATTGTCATGTAGGTTTGAAGAAACCTGATGTTCACTGCCTTAACACAATCGATTGTCATTAGTTCACAATCGATTATCATGCAGTCTTGGCTTAAAACAATCGATTATCATTAGTACATAATCGATTATCTTAGTCCAGTTTTCAGGGGCATTTAAAAATCATTTTGACTAATGAAAATATGCGTGATTTAAAATCATTTAGCACTGAATTAAGTATGCATGATTTTGGAAAATAGTTTTATGAGAGAAGCCATGTTACGAGTCAAGTTGTAGGATCAAGATCACAATTAAGAATGACTCAATTAAACTATAAAACTTTGTCTTGAGCTTGAATCTCGATGTATATCAATTGTGCGCTTGTTTCTTGAACTTCGTCATATATCAATTTTCGCTTCGTTTGTCATTCATCAAAACCTATACAAAAGAACACACGTTTTAGTATATTGCATTGAGAACGTGTTTCCAACAATCTTGAGCTGAATGAAGCTTACATTAGGTGGATACTTACATAAGGGGCAAGCATATGGTACTTAGAGCCGGACTTGTGACTTTTCCTTGAGAGAGATAAGTGAATTTCCATTTACCTCAGTTTGTGTGTCAATATTCAAAAAAGTGATATTTGCTTAAGGAGAGTTGAGGATGCATGAATTTGGGTTTGACAATGACCAAAGTAATTTACAGAGTGCTTTGATGTAATGAGTCAACTCTTGATGCTCTGGTGTCACACTTGATCCATGGTTTTTCAAAGGTTAAATGTTGTTTATTGATTCATATGTATTGAGAGCAATTATTAGTCCCAATTGATGTTAGTTGAGGTTAATTTAGGATAGCTAAAAACTCTTGGATTTTCCCTTAAGGGTGGGTCTTATTTTTTTGCTTGAGAAAAAGCAAAGGCTTAAGTTTGGGGGATTTGATAACTAGGGATTTTGACGTATTTCATGCTCCTTCTTGCTTACGCTTTGGTTATAAATTCATAAAAATTAGTCCCAAAAGGCACATAGTTGTGCTTGATTGCAGTATTGATCAACAAAGTGACGATACGTCAAAGATCGGCTCAAAAGGAGTGAAACCGGCACAAGTACCAAAGATAAGAAAACTCAGGAGAAACAGCCCTAGTGCAGCTGCACTACACTTTGTGAGGTCCGCACTAGGGAGATTCAGAGAACTGTCAATTTAAGTATTAAGGAAAGGCGGCCACAAAGGATATTGCAAGGTCCGCACTAAAGCCACCGCGGCGGCACTACTATGAGGTCCGCGGAAGAAATGTTCAGAGAGATGTCAAGTGCAAAGGATCAAACATGTGCAATCCGCAATCCATTCTGTGCGTACCGCATTAGAAGCCTCCACGATTGTGGTCCATTCTGCGTGATTCGCGGAGCTTAGGTTCAGAGAGATGAAATTCTAGAGTCAAGAGCCTAGAACGGCCCGCACACCATTTTGTGCAATCCATTCTAACCCTACAGGGTCATTTTTGTCCAGTTATTCTAGCTTAGTATAAATAGAATCTTTTTCCATTTTAGGGTATCAACTATAATGAGCAATTACCATACTTGATCTGCGCTCGTGAGAAGGCATCTTGTAGCCATTTTGGGAATTTTAATGTAGTTTTAGCAATTGAATCTTTGTATTTTACTTCAGTAATTAATTGTTATGTCTTTCTCTTCATCTATTCATTTGATTTTCTTTTCAATCATGAGTAGCTAAACCCATTAGCTAGGGTTGTGGCTCAACCCCAGTGTGGATAACTGATGGATGTTGTGATTTAGGGCTAGATTGACTATGGGTGTTTGTTATTTGGGTCAATTTTATAGTTTAATCTATGAATTAGTGGTTGCAAACACTGGTTTGTGCTAAGTTGACTTGAGCTCTTCTTGAGAAAGAGAGCCTAAATCTCCAAAATTGACCCAAAAAAGAATTGGGATGAAATCAAGAGATTTGATAGTCCCAATTAAACGGTTAAACCTTGATAGAGTAGTACCCGACTTGAACCCTAGTTGCCTATGTTGCATCCCATGTTTTCGTACGTGAGAGTACGTCGTAAGCCAATTGATGTAAGCTCGGAAATGAGGTCATTTTTTAAATTACATAACATAAGTTCATCATGTTATCTTGGAGGTTACAAATCGTTAATATCATGAATAACAAGTATCAAAAGGGTTGGAAAGCTTAGACGTTAAACGAATTGAAAAAAATAAGTTCCGTTGAAAGTCAACAAGTTTGAAATATTCTAAATATACTTTTGGGGTGAGACTAGTGTGATTAACATGATAAGTAGGTTATTCTATGAGTTAATTTAGTCATATGATAGTCATTTACTACGTTTTGAAGGCAAGCAAGTTGTGGAACAAGAGTTGGCAAAGGTCATCGCAAGTTACATTCATAGTTTTGTTGAACATTAGGTATAATATAGATGATCATTTCTACAAATATACTTGGAATTTTTGGGTTATCTACCTAACGAATCTAAGATCTACGAGTCTAGTTTCTAACATATTAAACCGTTAATCGATACGATATCGTAGTAGAGAGAGATATACGCATTTTTGCGAGACCGCGCAAGCAGCTCCCAATGGGATCCACTTAAGCGGTGGTCGACCTAATTCACTTTATAAATGATTGGACTCCTAGTTTTAACTTATTTTAAACTAAACTTTATCTCCGAACTTCTCCTAACCCTTCTAAATATATACCACAAGGGTTTGAAGTGATTCCAAAGTGATTACACCATACTTCAACATCAAAACTTAGTTCTAGAGAAGAACAACACCTCTTTGAGGTTGTGTTGTCATTGAGGATTGTTGTGGGCTGTGTTTTGCTGAAATTCCAAGTTGGTGCTACTGGATAAGATGAGTGTAACATCCTACTAATTTTTCTTAAGCTTAATTTTATGTTGGTTAAGTTGTTATGATGATAAACTACAAGATAGTACTTGGATTAGCTTAAGTCACTTATAGTGTGTTGTATTGCAACTGAGGATTGTTGTGAGCTGAATATAACTTGGATTTCGACTAGAAGTTACTGCATGAGGTGTGTGTATTGTGTTCTTGCATGTTCTTAAGGTTATCTTGAGGTTGATAAAGTTAACTGGATGGAGTAGACATGAACTAGTGAATAAAGTTACTAATTGAAGATAGTTAGAGTTGAAGATTGTTTTCTTTGTTATAAATATATGGTATAAAGATGGAATCATTGATGAGTGACTTCATTATCGTGTTAATGATACAGTTAAATTAATGTAGACATATATAAGGGGTGATATGGGTTATACGGATTCCAATCGGAGCTAGCCGCTTGTCGTGAAGTAGTTCTGACTTGTTATTATTATATGGTGTCTTCTTATTGATATTTATAGGTTGCTGGACTTCCCTGGCTGTTGATGTTGGTATATGGTATTGTAGGAGGCCCTTGTTACAAGGGAGATGTTACTTGAATTTGCGTTACTGACTTAGCCTTTGCTCAACACTGATTTTGAATCTCCTAATTATATGATAGATCAAGTTGGCTTGTTTGAAGAGTTGCTTGGAAGGTATTAAGGGCTCGACATGTTTAAGGTATAATAAGGCACTTACTTCTTTCTTTTGGCATGATCTAAAGTGACATGAACATAAATGGTACGCAAATTCATAATGGATCTACTCCTAGAAAGAAAGGTTGTTCGTGTTGTTCTTTACCTATAAAGTTATTCTTAACAAGTGCATATGATCATTAAATCCTACTAAGGTTCATATTGATGGTAGGGATGTCCATAATGTTAATCAAAGATGCAATGACCTTACATCACTCTGAAAGAGTTAGAACGTGATTCCATGAGTCAATCATGCATTATATGTACGTATCTATTTTACTTTACCAAACCACGCTATAGTTTGTCGGGTATGGCGCCAATTGTGAAACCACTGATCAGTTGGGATTTTCGAGCTCCTGGCCGGGTACGATTCTATCGAGCCTTATGATGGTCGGGTACGTTTTATAACAAGTCCTCTTTGAGGCCGGGTATAATATGAAGATGATGATGATACCCATAGATGTGTATGCTTTATAAAAAGTTTATGTATATATATGTATTATGCATTTCATGTCAGTAGCCCCCAGAGGCACTCAGATGTTACAGGTTGTATCTTCTCTATCACTCTTTACATTACTGTTCTTGTTTATGGTTTCCTGTCTTACATACTCGGTACATTATTTGTACTGACGTCCCTTTTTCCTTAGGATGGCGCGTTTCATGCCTGCAGGTCCTAATCGATAGGTCAAGAGTCCTCTTAATAGGCTATCAGCTCAGCAGAAGGTGTTGGTGCACTCCACTTGCTCCGGAGTTGCCCATTTGGTCAGTATGCTTTGGATATGTATTGATTGACATGGGCGGGCCCTGTCCCGACTCATATGATATTAGGTACTCTTAGAAGCTTGTAGATAGATGTCAGGTGTAAGGATACTTGTATGGCCTTTTCGGCTTATGTTTGGAGTTTAGAAATTGTCATGTCGGCCTTATAGACCCGTATGTCATATATATATAAGTTTATGTATAATGTTCTGCATATGTTTTGTATTCCTTTATGTTTTATTCTTGTTATCTCATGATGGGTTTGCTAGCTCATTTACTCATGATAGTATGATAATAAAGATATGCTACATTGGTACTCGGTTGAGTAAGGCATCGGGTGCCTGTCGTAGCCCTTCGGTTTGGGTCGTGACAGAAGTGGTATCAAAGCAGTTCTGTTCGAGGGAATCTACAAGCCGTGTCTAGTAGGGTCTTGTTGATATGTCTGTTGTGTACCACACTTATAAGCTGGAGGCTACAGGGCATTTAGGACTGTCACTCTTTCTTCTTATTCTAGATCGTGTGGTAGAGCTCAGTTGTGAGAACTCAATTTCCTAAACTCTATCTTATTCGTGATATGACGATGCCTACATCCAGAAAAATAGTTGGTAAGAGATTGAATGTGGTGGTGAAAGAGTTTATCAGAGGAAATCGATTTTTCATCATGCTTATGATGCGTAAATGTTAGGTCTTCAGCATATCATATATGTAGTAAAATGTGTAAGACACTTGATAAGGAGCCCCAAGGCATGAATATCTATCTACCCATATGGTAAAGCACAGCGAGAGAATTAGGAGGTGGATATAAGTTTCAATAAGTGAAAGAAATAACATGAAAAAAAAGTACGAGGTACCCAACTGATGAAGATTATCAGTATTTGGAATTCATGTGGAGAAATATAAGCATTCTGAGTTACTTTCAACAATAACAAAGTTATATACAACTGACTACACCCATCAGCCCTATGGGAATTGACAAATATAGTTTAATAGAATGATGTAATATCAGGATCAAGCTGGGGTTAGAGTAACAAAAATTGTGGATGGATTGTTATCATTAGCTAACATTTTCGAAGGGTAGTGCAAATGTGGTAATAGATCTTCTTGTGAGACACCCAGATTGTTAACTCTAAAATAGTGCAATTAGATATGAATACTAGATTATCCAAAAATTTCAAAAGATAGGTGGAGGAATTCTAAAAGGGATAAATATTTACTGTAGTAGAGAGAGAGAGAGAGAGAATTTTAGGCATCCTAAAGAGCCAGTGAGATGAAGCAAGAGGAGCTAAAAGTGAAAGAATGTTTTGTTGAAGTTTTCAAAATGAAGTGATAGATAGAAATATTAGTCGGAGAATAAGAAGAGAGTGAACAAAATATTATGAGTAAGAGGTGATAAATGGGTGATAATAGTAAATCAAAATATGATAGAATGACAGAGTCTATAGTCAAGTAAAGGAAAATACCATAGGTGACTAGCCTTAAGACAATAAAAGAGTATAGTCCAAAGGCTATATCGTCATACGAGAATGGAGTTGGTGACTCCGACGTGATTACCAGAAGGAAAAGATAGATCCTGGAGTAATAGAAAGAAGTATGGGATGGTGAACAAGATAGACCGAACATGAATAAGGGACCAAATGAATTTGTAATAATCGTCATCGTGAGAATTTGAGAGATAAAAATTGCAACAATAATAGAATGGACAACAATAGAATAACCTTTAAGGTTTACTCGGGAAGACGCTTCCCTAAAGCAAGCAAAGTGAGTAAAGTTAAGCTTAAGGGACTAAATGTACCAATTACACTAAGTGTCACCCATGTGCATAATAAATTCAATTATCCCTGGTATAGAAAGGTCACCTCAAGGTGATTAAAATGTCAACGAAGATATGAAAAAAAATAACAAATATAAAGAGGTAACTATAGGATATTAAAGGAAGCATGTGATAAAAAGGCGAAAGGAATGAGAATGCATTTGTTCAGACTTTACAGATATGCTATGACTCCAAAACATTATGCAAGTATGATGTCGGGGAGAAGCAATAAGGGTTCTGCACTCAATGATATTGATTAATAAGTGCAAAATGAACACTTGATACATAAGGAACCAGTATAATAGGCAACTTAAGACAAAGTAAAAAACCAAACAGAGATTACGCGGGATATAGATATGGTAATGGACCAACGAGTAGTTGTAGTTGATTTAGGAAGAGTCATATTATGGTTAGACAAGAGGTTATAAGCAAATCAATAGATTATTCAAGATAAATATAGTGAATCCTAATATAGTGAATTCAGTCTCACAGATATGACGTCATAACCCTTGAGAAATGCTCAGATAGGATTTGGGATATTTAAAGGTATTGTATAAGTGTTACGGGAATAATGGAGAGTTCCATTAAGGAGACAATCAAAATTTGAGTTTAGAAGTAACCCTACAAGCACAAGGGCACGGAGGTATGTAACTAAGGATGTTTGTAGGTGAGTAAGAATATCTAAATTTCCTTCGCGTATACAGTATAACAAGACCACAACTTTACAAGATCTAGAAGGTCTCCTAAGTACTACCACGAAAGACTAGCTCAGGAAATAAGGAAGGGGGCTTCAACCTAAGCATATTACCTTGAAGAAGAATTGGTCTGGTAACAATAGGATCACTACAACATTGGATGCACCCCATAAGAAAGTGGTGCCAATAGTGGCTAATGAATGGAAAAAATAAATCAAAAGTGATGTTTGAGATCATATGAGGTATAGGAAATTATAGTATTCGTGGGAAATAAGACGAGCCAAGTATTCATGCAACAAGTGGTAGAACGGCCAGGAAGAGTAATTGCTTACATTTAAAGACAACTGAGAAGGAAAGGAAATCTAAGGTGCTAGAAAGTTAAGGAAGGTTGTGAGTAGAATAAACAAATATGTGTAGGTCGCAAGAAAAAGTATGGTAGATTGAAAAGGTTTTGGGTAAATGTGAGTAAGGATAAGAAAAGGTGTGTTAGAAGCTGATAAGAATAGGTAAGACCTCGGTATTAAGCCCATCAAACAAGAGACTTGATGGTTTATGTATGTTATAAAAAGTTCATTATAGCTTGAATTAATATGGATGAGTCTAAGACTAGGAGCAATTAGAAGGGATGAAATGCTGCCATGGTAGTAGAATAAGTGTATAATTGTGACGGATAAGAGGATGACATTTAGGCCCTTGATTGAGGAATAATTTAAAGAGAAGTGATTTTACAAATTACACGAGATTGGAATACCCCCCCCCCCCATAAGATGAATCATTTTGGGATGTTATGAAATACGATTATGGAAGTATAGTATTGTCCCTAGGTGGATTGGGCAAATCATTTCATATATTCCCCGATGAGATGTGACCCCTAGTGACAATGTACTACGTAAGGATTTCAGGTTATCAGCGGTAGATTATGGATCAACATCAAGGTGAATCACCAATGGATGGATAAAAGTTGCAAAGAATGAGATAATATTAGACTGTCATTGTTAAGATGAACAGTAATGAGGAAGAATTAAAGGACTTAGTGTAATACATATAGGAAAAGCAGCGAAAGAGTAACCCGTAGCTGGGTGGTAGACCTCGGTAATAATAAATCGAAGTAAGAGATAGGATATTGTATGAACTACTTAGATGTAGTAAAACCATAAGCATAGGTAACCAAGGCTATGATGCAATGTATATCAATAGTCGTAAATTCAATAAAGTACCAAGTGAAGAACTTTAGTACACCTATAGATACCTACAGGGACAGCTTGCCATAGTTCTGTATATATTCATAGAGTGAGGCTTAGAGATTGGCTAAAAGATGGAGGAAAAGGTGGAGAAGAGTCGCTAGGCGCTCATAAAAGGACACAATCGTACATACCACATGACATAAGGTAGCAAAAGTTACGAGATTGGAAGAATTCCGACCACATGTCATGGCATGAGAAAGATGCCTAGGGGGGATGCCTTGGTGTTTGGAGTTATCCATAAAACAGTTGTCTAGATGGCAATATGCACATTAAAGTATTCATATGAGCTATAGTTTATGAAACTAATAAGCACATCGGTCAAAATCTGTGGACAAACGTAAAAAGGGGAAACATTTGAGGACGAACGTAAAAAGGGGGAGTGATATTACATCCCATGTTTTCATACGTGAGAGTATGTCATAAGCCAATTGATGTAAGCTCAGAAATGAGATTAGTTTTTAAAGTACATATCATAAGTTCATCATATTATCTTGGTAGTTAAAAATCTATAAGATCATGAATAACAAGTACCAAAAGAGTTGGAAAGCTTAGACGCTAAATAAATTGAAGAAAATAAGCTTCGTTGAAAGTTAACAAGTTTGGAATGTTATAAAATATACTTATTACGTAAGACTAGGGTGATTAACATGATAAGGAGGTTATTCTATGAGTTACTTTAGTCATATGATAGTCATTTACTACGTTTTGAAGTCAAGCAAGTTGTGGAACAATATGCAAAGGTCATCACAAGTTACGTTCATAATTTTGCTGAACCTTAGGCTTAATGTGGATGATCTTTTCTCCTAATATACATAAAACTATGGGGTGATATACCTACCGAATTGACTATCTATGAGTCTAGTTTCTAATGCATTAAATTGTTTGTCGATACGACGTAGGAGTAGAGAGATATTTGCATTTTCGCAAAATAACGCATGCAGCTTCCAATGGGACCCACTTAGGTGGTGGTCGGCCTACTTCACTATATAAACCATTGGGACTCCTAATTGTAACACATTTTCAACTCAACCTTGTTTTCAAACTTCTCCTAACCCATATAAACAGATACCACAAGGGTTTGAAGTGATTCCAAAGTGATTACACCATACTTCAACATCAAAACTTAGTTCTAGAGAAGAACAACATCTCTTTGAGGTTGTGTTGTCATTGAGTATTTTTGTGGGTTGTGTTTTGCTGAAATTCAAAGTTTTTGCTACTGGCTAAGATGAGTATAATATACTACTAATTGTTGTTAAGCTTGTTTATATGTTGCTTAACTTTTTATGATGATAAACTACAAAATAGTACTTGGATTAGCTTAAGTCACTTCTATGGTGTTGTACTGCTATTGAGGGTTGTTCTGAGCTGAATATAACTTGGATTTCGACTAGAAGTTACTGTAGGATGTGTGTGTGTTGTGTTCTTGCATGTTCTTAATTTTTTCTTGAGGTTGATTAAGTTAAATGGATGGAGTAGACATGAACTAGTGAATAAAATTACTAACTGAAGATAGTTGGAGTTGAGGATTATTTCCTTTGATATAAATATACGGTATAAGGATGGCATCATTGATGAGTGACTTCATTATCATTTTAATGATACTGTTAAATTAATGTATGAAGTCTATAAGTGGTGATATGGGTTATATGAATTCCAATCGGAGCTTGCCGTTCATTGTGAAGTAGTTGTGACTTGTTATTGTTATATGGTGCCTTGTTATTGATATTTATAGGTTGCTGGACATCTCTGGCTGTTGTTGTTGGTATATGGCATTGTAGGAGGCCCTTGTTACAAGGGAGATGTTGCCTGAATTTACGTAGAGGAGCTACTTACTTAAGTTACGGACTTAGTCTTTGCTCAACACGGATTTTAAGTCTCCTTATGCTATGATAGATCGAGTTGACTTGTTTGGAGAGTTGCTTGAAAGATATTAAGGACTCAACATGTTTATGGTATGCTAAGGCACTTATTTCTTTCTTTTGGCATGATATAAATTGACATGAACATAAACGGTACGCTAATTCATAACGGATCTACTCCTACAAACTAAGGTTGTCCATGTTCTTCTTTCCTTATAAAGTTATTCTAAAAAAGTGCATATGATCTTTAAATCCTAGTAAGGTTCATATTGATTGTAGGGATGTCCATAATTTTAATCGAAGGTGCAATGACCTTCCATCACTCTGAAAGGGTTAGAACGTGATTTCATGAGTCGGACATGCATTATATATGTATCTATTTTTCTCTAATGAGTCGCGCTATTGTCAGCCGGTTATGGCACCTATTGTGCAACCACTGATCAGTTAGGATTACTGAGCTCCATGTGGCCGGGTACGATTCTACCGAGCCTTATGATGGCCAGGTACGTTTTTTACTGAGTCCTCTATGAGGTCAGGTACGATATGATGATGATGATGCCCAAAGAGGTGTATGATTTATGAAGGTTTATGTATATATATGTATTATGCATTTCATGTCAGTAGTCCCTAGAGGCATTCAGATGTTATAGGTTGTATCTTCTCTATCACTCTTTACATTACTGTTCTTGTTTATGGTTTCCTGTCTTATATACTCGATACATTATTCGTACTGACGCCCCTATGTCTTGGGGACGCTGCATTTCATGCCCGCAGGTCCTGATAGACAGGTCGAGAGTCCTCTTAGTAGGCTATCAGCTCAGCCGTAGGTGTTAGTGCACTTCACTTGCTCAAGAGGTTCCTATTTGCTCAGTATGCTTTGGATATGTATTGATTATTATGGCAGGGCCCTGTCCTGACCTTTATGATATTAGGTACTCTTAGAGGCTTGTAGAAAGATGTCAGGTGTATGGATACTTGTATAGCCTTTTTTCTTATATTTTGAGTTTACAAATGGTCATGTCGGCCTTATAGGCCCGTATGTCACAAATATAAGTTTATATATCATGTTCTTCATATGTTGAGTATTCCCTTATGTTTTATTCTTGTTATCTCATGACGGGTTTGCTCACTCATTCACTCATGATAGTATCATAAGAAAGATATGTTACGTTGGTACTTGGTTGAGTAAGGCACAGGGTGCCCGTCGTGGCCCTTCGGTTTGGGTCGTGACAGCCTAAGCAAATTTGCCAACCCATTTGGTCTTGAGAAAGTCAATTGGGTAAAATTACTCTCTCTACCAAGAGGTGTGAGAGTGGGTAAAATCATGCGATGGTTATAGCATATTTACCCAATCATGTCAATCGTGCCATAGAAGCAATTACACTGCAATTAGCCACCTAGGTAAAAGTCACTACCCTAAAGCCTTTTTATAAATTAGCAGAATCTAGTTGCAATTATAGTTAGTAGTTGATAAAAGTAGATTATTTTAGAAAAACCCAAAAATGGTTGGAAGTGATATTTGGAACAAGTACACAAAATTTCCCTTTAGCTTCATCTTGATGCGGAAAATTCACTTTAGCACTAACTACCCGTACGTGAATTTCCTTGGTCTGAACTTTTTGTTGAAAGCTCTTACCATTCTATTCTGGTAGAGTTGACCATGACATACTGCTTTCATTCTCTTTCCATTATTGATGTCCAGTTGTTCATAGCAGCTTTACACTCATTCTATGTCGCTGAGCTTAGCTTCTTATATGATTCTTAAAAAAGGGATTTCTACTTTGTCAAGGATAACTGCTTCAGTACCATAAACCAATAAATACGGAGTTGACCGAGTTGATGTGTGAACTTTGGTAAAATCTCCAAATAAAGCAAATGGTAGCTTCTCGTGCCATTGTTTGTAATTATCTATCATTTTCCTCAATATCTTCTTGATGTTTTTGTTAGCGACTTCTACAGCTCCATTCATTTGGGGCATATATGTTGTGGAATTCTTATGCTTGATATTGAAAGTTTCACACATAGACTTCATTAAATCACTATTAATATTGACGGCTATATCAGTGATGATTGACTCTGGTACCCCGAATCTACAAACAATGCAATCCTGAACAAAGTTTGCAAGGACATTTTTAGTTACAACCTTGTAAGATGCAACTTCAACCCATTTTTTGAAATAATCCATGGCCACTAGAACGAACCTATGCCATTTTGAAGCAATGGGTTTGATTAGACCAATGACATCCATGCCCCAAACGAAGAAAGTCCAGGGTGCACTTGTTGCACTGAGTTTATTGGGTGGCACTCGTATCATATCACCATGTATTTGGCATTGGTGACACTTCTGGACATACTTGATGCAGTCTTTTTCCATAGTCATCCAGAAATACCCTACTCTTAGTATTTTCTTGGCTAAGACAAAACCATTCATGTGTGTCCCATAAGTTCCGGCATGTACTTCCTCGAGCAATCTAGATGCTTCCTTGGCTCAACACACCGTAGTAACCCTAGGTCAGGAGTCCTTCTATACATAATTCCTTCGCTTTGAAAGAAGTGGTTGGCTAACCTTTAGAGTGTGCATTTCTGAGTATGATTTACGTGCTCTAGGTACTCTCCTTTTACCAAGTATTCTTTGATGTTGTGGAACCATGGATTTCCATTACTTTCTTCTTCAACATGACAACACTAAGCTAGATAATTATGAATTCCTATTGGGATAGGATCGATGAAATTCTTGTCTAGGTGTTGTATCATTGAAGATAAAGTGGCCAATGCATCTGAGAACTCATTCTGAATCCTCAAAACATGTTTGAATTCTATCTTCGTGAACATATTGATTAACTCTTGTACACAGCACAAATATGGCAATATATTGATAGTCTTTGTATCCCATTCTCCTAAAACTTGATGTACCAAGAGGTCGGAATCTCCAATCACCAACATTTCATGAACATTCATGTCAATGGCTAACCTGAGTCCCAAGATGCAAACCCCATATTATGCCATAATGTTGGTACATGGAAACTTGAGTTTTGTAGATACCGAATAGTGTTGGCCTATTTTTTACACTAAGATAGCTCTGGTACCCACTCCTTTGATATTTCCAGCTCCATCGAAGAACATTCTCCAACTATCGTGTGCTTCGGTGATATCTTCTCCCACAAATGATACCTCATCGTCGGGAAAATACATTTTCAATGGTTCGTATTCTGCATCGACATGATTTCTGCCAAATGGTCCGCCAACGATTGCCCTTTGACCACCTTCTGAGTTACATAGATGATGTTGAATCACTCACCAATATCTGTCATTTTGCTGACTTTACCGTAGGAATGGATTTTTGGAAGAGGTATTTCAGTGGATCAAAACTTGATATGAGATATGTGGTGTAGGCATAGAAGTAATGCCTCAATGTTTGAGCTATCCATGTCAAAGCACATCAAGTGAATTCCATAAAAGAGTACCATGCTTCACAGTGTGCGAATTTCTTTCTCATAAAGTACATGGCCAAATCCTCTCTTCCCATCTCATCGTGTTGTCCCAAAACACAACCAAAATCCCCATCAATATGGACAAATAAAGCAACAAAGGTCTTCTTGGTTCCGGTGGGACCAAAACAAGTGGTTTAGATAAATACTCCTTGATTTTGTCAAAGGCTTTCTAGCATTCTTCAGTGCAGCTTATTGCAGCATCTTTTATTAGCATTTTGAAAATCAATTCCCAGATCACGCTTGATTGTGCTAAGAAATGGCTGATGTAGTTGAGACGCCCTAAAACTCATCACATCTTTCTTTTTCTTTGAAGGTGGAAAAAACCTTGATATCTTTACCGTTGATGGGTCCAATTCAATCCCTTGACGGCGGACGATGAATCCTAGCAATTTTTTGGTAGGGACTCCAAAGTCACGCTTTGTTAGATTCAATTTCAAGTTGTATTTTTGAAGTAGATCAAAGAATTAATTCTTCTATATGATCAACTATTTTTGTAGATTTGATGATGATGTCATCCACATACACCTATATTTTCTTGTGTATCATGTCATGGAAAATAGTTTTCATAGCTCTTATGTAAGTGGATCCAGCATTTTTCAGGCTAAACAACATCATTTTATAGAAATACATCCCTCATGGTGTGATAAAGGTTGTCTTTCGGCATCCTCTTCATCCATCCAGACCTGATGATACCCTGCGAAGCAAACCACAAAATACTGGAGTTCACGCTTGGCACAATTGTCGAACAATATATGTATATTGGCCAATGGAAAATCATCTTTGGGACTCGCTCTATTTAAATCCTAATAATCGACACACACTCTAACCTACCCGTCTTTCTTTGGGACTGGCACGATGTTGGCCAACCAAGTCGAATACTCAACCATATTGGGAACCTTGGCTTTGATTTGCTTGTTGACTACCTCTTTTATTTTCAAACTCATATCCAGCTTGAATTTTCTAAGTTTCTATTTTACAGGTGGACACATGGGATTGGAAGGTAGCTTGTGAGTCATTATGGATGTGCTCAAAAAAGTCATATTATTGTAGGACCAGGCAAAAATATCTTCATACTCTTTCAGAAATCGGACATATTCTTCTATCTCTGACGGTGATAGATGAATGCTTATACGTGTTTCCTTTACTGTTTTAGAGTCTCCTAAGTTAACTTTCTTAGTCTCGTCTAAATTAGACTTAGACTTTTTTTCAAAGTTTTCCACTTCTCTGACAATTTCCTTAGGTATTATATCATCTTCTAGATTCTCTGAATGATTATCCTTATCTTGCTTTGTCTCATTACATGCCTCAATTGTAGGTTTACGGGATATTTACTAATAATGCTGTAGAGAGAAAATATAAAGAATAATAATAAAAATAACAATGCATTAAATAAATCTTTAAAACGTCAAATAAGTATGTCTCGATGACTCGAACAATTATTTCAAAACAAAATACTAATTTGTCTTAGATTCTCATAAAATTGCTTTAAAAATAATTGATGCTAATTGATAGGCTACCCAGGAGCTCGACGGGCCCGCAATGGTGCAGCAGTCCAGTTCTTAAAAATAGTTCCTTTCTCCACAGTCTGAATAGTAAGGTCTTTCTCATCCTCCTCCTCAACCATCGCACCGCAATTTGTTTCTTCATCATCAAGAAACAGCTTCCTTATGCCAGCTAAAGCTTCATCTTCTTTAGACCTCCACATCATGTCAGCTTGGTGAAATGTCTAGTGCATATGTGGCTCTGGTTATTCTAGCGGATAATAAGTACCACGCCATGGAGGCAACCAATCCTAGTACTCTTTCCATGTATATTCATACCCAAGCCCAAATATTGTACCATGACCTATATATGTACCGATTTGGTGATCCCTTGAAGATTATTTATGAGACCCTTGCTATTCTTATACCTTGTCCATAGCAATATGCTTTCTATCTCGTTGCTTCACTATTTGTCTTTTTTAATTGCGTTCTCAATATGATAATATGTTTCTCCATGCATCTTTCTCATATTCTCGATGACTCAAACAGTTTGATTATCATAAATGGGATTACTCCCGTCTCCATGGATAATAACCTCCTAATGGTTCCACTCAAACTTTACACCTTAATGCAGAGTAGAAGCTACAACCCCAACGGTATATATCCAGGGTCATCCCAACAATAGATTGTAGGTAGCAGATATATCCAGCACTTGAAACTCAACATCAAACCAAGTTAGGCCCATCTATAGGCTGAGGCTGACCTTCTCGATTGCGGCCCTCTAAGATCCATCAGACGCCTTTACATTCATGCTTCTTTCTCGCATCTCTTTTAGGCCTATACCTAGTCTCTTTAGAGTAGTCAGTGGACATATGTTGAGCCTTGAACCCCTTTTATTAGGACCTTGGCGATGAATTTGTCCTTAAATTGCACTCTGATATGTAGTGCCCTATTATGACATAGTCCTTCTGGTGGCAGGTCATCTTCATGAAAAGTGATTTTATGGCTTTCAATACATGCCCGACCATGTTGGTCGTTTCTCCACTAGTGATGTTGCTGGGTAATAAGCTTCACTTAGCACCTTCATCAAGGCGTTCCTGTCTATCTCAAAATTTTGCAGCAGTGATAAAATGGATATCTGAGAAGGTGTTTTGTTCAAATGGTCAATCATAGAGTATTCTATCATTTGCACTTTTCTCCAAAGGTTGACAGGGCCAGTTTCAATGAGAGGTGGCTTAGATATAGCTTCCTTGCTTGTTCCGCGCAAGTGCTTGGGTGTATAAACCATTCCAGTTCTAATCATGCCTTATGCTACACCTGTTTCTTCCAATTTTTCTTTTCCGTTCCTTCTTGCTTCCGCAATATAATCCCATGGTATAGTATCATACTTATAAAATGGCATAGGTGCTATCATTACGGTGAAGGGTGTGGTCACATCGACTTTAAATGGTGCTGGTGCGGCTACTTTAACCTCAATCAATGCATGGGATTGTACCATGATTGGCGTGAGAGTGACTGAAGATGTTTTAGGAACATCCCCCTCCCTAATGAGTCCAATTGACCCTTCCGAATCCCGTTCTTAATCGTTCTCTATCACATTTACTCCACCACCTCTATGATCCGGCAGAGGATTGTTACGAACATTAGGTGCAACCTTCTTTGCCTGTATGGCTTTTGTATCAATTAATGTTTGAATCTTGTCCTTCAGGGTGCAACACTCATCAATGGTATTATCCTTCATGCCTGAGTGATAGGCATATGTCTTGTTCGAGTTAATCCACTAAGAAAAGTTAGCAACACCAAGAATGAGAGTGACATAACCAGCAACCTTTAATGTATTGTCTGGGTGGTCAGCGGTCAAAATTTTGTCCTAGTTTATGGTGATTTTGGCGGGCTGGTGGTGGTAAGTGTAATATGCGGGTTGCGTGTAGTAGGTGGCAACAGGTTGTTTGTATCTGGAGGTGAAGGCTGGTATGTTGTGGAGGTGTTTGGTATGTTAGAAGAGACTTTAGACCTCGGGCTACCATTACTGCACCCAATTCTTTCTTCTTAGAGATACCTCCTAAATTTGTGGCCTGGATTGCTTCGAAATTTGTCACCATTCTACTCTTGACCCCTTCTTCTTTCTTTATCCCAGCTTGATAATGTCAAAGAATTTATGGTTTTCAATAACTATCAGCCTTTTATAGTATTGTGGGTCTTGAGCTCTGACGAAGAAGTTACTCGTCGGTTCTTCTTCAAGTGTTGGCTTACTTTCGTAGCTTCAGATCTCTACCAAGTATCATACTCGCAGAAGGTTTCTGTTGGTTTCTTCTTAAGATTTTGAATGTAGAAAATGTTTGGTGCATTTTTTGTGTTTAGCCTGAATCGATCCATGAAATCTGATACCATGCTTACCCAATTAACCCACTTCTTTGGGTTTTGAATGATTTACCAAGACAAAGCATCTCCAGTAAGGCTCCTCATGAACAACTTCATATGAATTTGTTCATCTTTGCCAACCCTTATAAGTTTGTCATAGTATGTTCTTAGATGCTCTTTCGGATCACCAGTTCCATCAAACATTCCAAACTTGGGAGGTTTGAAACCCTCCGGCAGTTCTACATCTGGGTGAATGCAGAAGTCCTCATAATTCAAACTTGCAACGCCCTTTCCACCTTCGACACTCTGAACTCTGCTAATGAGCTTCTTGAGTTCTTCTGCCATGTTCTTGATGATCAGGTCCTTCTTGATGGATTCAGGCATATATAGGTTTTGTATAGGGTATGGGGTAATATTTCCACATATATAGGATTGCTTTAGTGGACTCCAAAAATCTGGTATAATGGTGGTTATTGGTTGAGTTTTTGTGATCATGAGTAGGTTATCGTACATTTTGAGAAGTGTGGTAAGTTGTGGTTTGTGGATATTGAGTTGGATGGTGATGGTGTGGTTGAGGAGTAGATACTAGTAGAGGGTGTGGTTCTGATGATTAGTGGTGTTTTGATGTGGTGGGGGAGGGTTTGGTGGTGGATTTTTGTTCCATGTGTTTTGGGAAGGTGCCGGGTTTTGGGCATTTATGTTTTGTTGGTTGATATCATGGACGTTTAGGGTGAGGGAAACGTTTGCCAAGTTCCAGACCTGCTCAATTTCTCATTTTAGCTCCAGTATTTTTTGTTCCAGGTGTAGGACCAATTCATTCTTTGCTAGAGTAGTTTGACCATCCAAAGTTTCAACTCATTGTCCTTTCTGATATTGCTTAAATCGTCCATCTTTCATTTCCCTTTGTTTCTGCCTTTAGGATCACATGGTGAGGAGGAGGTGGAGGACCTCTAGTCTAATATGATATGAAGATGATACCAATATGCATGAACCAACCTTGAGGAATGGGAATAATCAAAAAAAAGGTAACCAAGTCAGTAAGGGACAATGAAAGAATACTTGCAATATTGAACAATGTTTTGCAAAATCATATAATAAATACAAGTCATAATTTGGGGACCTTATTGTGCCCGAGGTAGGCCTAAGAAACACATAGACTTGGAAAAAATTGATGCCAATAATTGTGTCATTTCATTAATGCGAAAATGAATCAAATCCTTATTAAAACGACAATAATAAGAGAGTTAATAATGACATTTGCCTTATTACAATAGAAATCTAAAACTTATCTAGAAAGTAGTAAAGAACACCTTTTCCTAATCCACTTGGTCCCATAAGGACCTTCCCCGTGCTTGGCTCTTTTTACTCCATCGATCATATTTCCCAAGTTGCACATATCCAACAATAGGTAAGCCTTTTCTAGATGCCCCTTTCATTGCCATTCGTGTTCTGACAATCTGAAATCCTCTTTCTCATCTTTCCCTCAAGCTCAATCAACCTTTGCTCCAAATATTCTAATCTTTCTATTGAGTCAGTGGTGATTTCCCTCCATTCGTTGATTGCTTCTATATACACTTTGTGTTTTTCTAGATGCCTAGCTTTACATTCGAAGACCCTCTTGTGTGACCTCTTGTACTTGACCTGTGCTTCAGCAACGTCATCTGTGATCCTATTTTTCAGATTAATTCCTGGCTTGAAGTCTCCTTCTATAACATCCACTAACCATGATGGGTAGAAGTACACATGGCCGGCATGATATCTATCTGGCTCAATAGTATCCTTTTCCACAATGACCTTCTGATTCGACATATGTTGTGCCTCGAACTTGAATAGAATAACATCCCTTTAATCTGCTTTGTACTAGACCATGGTGGAAAACTGAGGTATAACTTGTCTTCTTCCTTATTGTCTCAGTACCCTTATAGGAGCATAAGAATAGATTCCCCTCAACCTGATCAGTACTAGGTGAGTAGTCTCTCTTGACCTGATGATGAACTCACTGCTAGAGAACCATTCAAACATCCAGTGTATCTGCTCGTCTGTCAGATTGCTGAAGAAACTCACCTAGATCACAACATTTCTAGGTTGTAAAAACCTATCTGGGATAAATGTCAGTCTTTTTAGGTGATGGTAAGCTATGTAGTCATTCAATGGTCGACGCAGAAGCTCTTGGTGATATTCTCCCCTCTTGAAATGTTTTAACAACCTGAGATGTAGTAACATATTACAACCTTATAAGTGCTCGAATCCTTGCTTGCACCAATCTTAGTGCGGTACATTTCGCCTAGGATAGGTATGAATCAAAGTCATGGCGACCATGGCTAAATAGGTATGAATCCTTCCCATTTTCATTGAACATATCAACAACCTTAAGAAGCAGACAATAAACACATAAACTTGACGATGCGTCCAACCTAAGGAAGTAATGGAAAGTTCATCATGATGAAGGCGATATGACTTGATATGCCCATGAAATTTATAAAGGAATTCAAATTGGATGTATGACTTCTTCAAAAAAATCAACTCATCATTATTCTTGAAACCCATCATTTTCAGAAAACCGTGAGGGGTGTAATTCTCTGGCACTAATAACCCTGGACGATCCCATGGCATATTAGTTAAACCTCTTATTTCCTCTAAGAAAGGAGTCATTTCTATGTTACCAGAGTAAACTATGGCCCTTTTATCTCCCATAACATAGTAGCGGCCTCAATCAATGCTCTATTCGGTGGGATGTCTAACAAGTACGGCAAATTACCAAGGACCTTTCTCACGTGATTCTTGACGCTAGGCATGTGATTTTTCCACCGATCAATTAGCAGAGGTGGGATGTTTAGGACCATGCCAAACCTGGGGGCTTCGAGCTTTATTTTTTGCAAACAAATAGAGTTATCCCTTTCCCCCTCCAAATTCAAAAAATTACACACGAATGATCAACATATTAGCATATTTTCTCCAAGTAATGCATATAACATGATGGTGTCCATTAGGATTGTGGAAATCCCGTCAGACTTTGGACAAGGTTTATCTTAGCAGGCTATCACGTTAACAACATTCTAACCTGTACTAGGTTTAACATGATGCATCTACATTTAATGTTAGAGTGAGGTTTCTAGAATGGCCTAGACTGGAACTCTCAAGCGGACAACTTGAGAGGGAAAGGCACGGGACCGTCGATAGCGTCATTGATCGACTAGTCAACTCATAAGCCTTTCTGATTTTAAAAAGGTACATTTGAAAGAGCACGGACACTCATCAAGCGCCGCTATGTTGAGAATTTGCATGAGTGGAGTATGATGTGGAGTATGCTTTATGCAGAGATAATAACACATTGTTTTTTATTTACATGATAAATATGTAAAAAACGGTAAATGCAGTATTAAGGTAACACATAAAAAACATAAAAGAAAGACAAAGGAAGAAGTTAGTTCGTGGATTATATGCGATAATGTAATAAAGCAAACAAGGTAGTAGGGATGGGAGTGACATGATATAGAAATCTTTAAACAAATAAAGAGCAGTTATAGCAAATAAGGATGAATAGGGAAAGGTATGTGCATATTATAACAAATTTAAGCAAATAAAGGTGGAGAAAGGAAGGGGTGTGCACGATATAACGGATTAAACAAATAACAATAAATAGGGAATGGATTGTGCAAGTTATATCAAAATTTAACAAAAAAAAAGATGAAAACGTAATGTGCGTTTTATTATGAAGAAAAGTAATCCACATAAGCCAAGTTAATCATGGTAAGAGCCTAAGTGTAAATCCCCAACAGAGTCATCATCCTGCCGCACCCTATTTTCTCTCTAAAGCGGGTTTCGACGTCATGACAACTCTTTTTAGAATGGGAGATAGAGTGCTAAAAGAATATGAGTCACCACCTAGTAATGTTTTAGGTGCATTAGGACACATATTATACAGATAACTCTGTTTGACTAGTCAACACCACCAAAGATCGGGTAAGGGCTCAAATTACCTCAAAAAGAAGGTGTTAGGCACTCTTCGAGGTCCAGAACTATAGGTCCTGGCCGAACTTAAGATTATGTGGATTACAATTAAGATAACTTATCAAATAACAAAATGGAATTTAAAGGTCAATGAATTTTGTTACAACATGATTAGTACAAATCTTAGTACGAATATAGGGATACAACTATTTAAATCTAATAGCAACATATAAAAGAGGGGGGTCCTAAGTTCTTTTGCCTAAGGGGTCACCCCGTGAAACATAAATAATACTTCGTAATTCCCTTAAGGAAGGGAGTTACTCATATTATTCAGCATGTACAGACTATCATCTACTGCTACCCAATTACTATGTAAAAGTTATTTACCTAAAAGCACTCTAATTCAATTCTATGTCGTGTTCTATGCATGCACTACCTTTCCCATACCTATGGTCCGGGAGGTATTCGACCTCTACGTGGTGGTTCTAGACCTTACTTAGGCTGTCAGAAATGTCAAATCTAGGCGACATACAAAACACTTATTGGACTTCAAATATGGCAGATAAGGGTTCAAGTTAACCTCCACAGTTAAGCAACAAATGCACGCGAAATAGGTTTTCATGTTAGGATATATTAAGAACCTTAATCCCTATAGATACTATTTCTATGTGACGTTGAATTAAAACATGTTGGCAATTTCAGATGCAAGGGGCTGCTCATCTCCAAATAATTACACGATTGTTGCATGCTAATTTGAGGTTGTAGATTCCCAATTATTAATCCTATAGGTGTTGCATCTAAGTGATTTATGCAATAAAGACAGTAAAATCTATTTGGACAAACCTAGAATTACTCATGCTTTGATAATTGCCTAAGTGAACAATAAAAATGTTGAGAGGTGTAGCATTAACAACTATTAAGGCGAATAATGGTATCCTGTAGACAGGATCTCTAACGATTAGCACTTGTAACCGATTTTATTGTTATACTTTAACCTCATAGGTATGTTTTCTAGGTGAACAATGCAATACAATAATAAATGAAATGATTAAAATCCCATAGGCATGATTTCTAGTGGATATGCTACAGCAATGCAAATTGAAGAAAAGTTCAACGACATTTATTTTCTATGGGAAGGTTTTCTAATAACATGTAGCAACAGGGATAATTGAAGAATTTGAGCTCATGTTTTGCTAGTAGACAAGTAATTTGAGTATGTGCTTCTCCTAATAACATGATTTCTACAGTGTACATAGAGATTGAATGGCATATATAATAAGTGAATCAGTGAATCCTATAGGCATGTTTTCTATCCCTGCGCACATATATCAGAATTTACCCATTCGCCGTTTTTACTAATACCCTAATTGCTTATTACAAAGTTATTAAGGCCCAATAATGAATAAGATTACAAATAATGACAATAAGCTAACAGCAGACCCAAAAGAAATACCCAGTCTGTCTGGGCCTTCAAGAAATCCCATGTGGTATACCCAGATTTTCAATAATGAACTCAATTCCTCAGCACAACTCAGGATCCATAGAAGATCTCAAAGACAAATCACAACCATAGATCAACCACATTACTCATGTATTAAATCACTTAAACCAACCAGGTTATATGTATATTAGACAATAGGAAGAAGGAATTCGGATAATTTAGGTTTCAATAGTAGGGGGAGTGACTGAAGACCCAAATCCTAGTGTGTTAGAGTTCAAAAGGGTCACTGAATAGACACCAAATGATTCTCACACTAGGGAGGTCAATATTAAGAGCCTTGGTAGCCTAGGCTTTCAGTCGGTTAAGAATGAGAGGTTCATGATAGCATAGATAACAAATGAGGGAGAGTGGACAATGGTTGAGGGACAGAAGTTGAGGGGATATACTTATAACTTAAAGTGGACATAGCAAGGTTGAGAACACAGAGCAACTAATCAAATACGTCATAAAACTTAAAAGTAGGTCCAGCGGGGACTTAGGAGTAGGTTCAGCACTTAGTAAAATAACACATAGACTGTCACATATTGAAAGAGTTGGGGAAAAACAAGTTTGTAGGATAGAAAAGATTATCATACACAGATGCACGCACAATACTAAACAGGTTGAAACCGAAAAGGTCCAAATTATGCTAAGAATACATCCCAATGCCATAAGGCAAACAAGTTAATGCTCATCAGGAAACAAAACAGTATTTAGACATGATAGGGCAACAGACATTATGATCATTCAAGTAATCATTGAAGGAACAGAGAATCCAATGAGCAAAAGACATGTTGAGGGACATATTAGCAGGGAAGCAAGATCGTAGTTGATAGAAAAGGTCTTAACACATATTAAAACGCATTACATATGCAAGACAACCATTGCAAAGATTCAGATCAGAGTGGGAAAGTAAACTCATGTCAAATAGCAAATGTAGGTGTTCAGGTATTGACCAGTAACCTAATTAACAAAATAAGATCCAAATTATGCCAGAGATTCATCATAAAATCATGAAATAAAAGAGTTCAAACACGATAGGGAAAACACAAGTTGAGATAATTGTTCTAATAACTCAAGTAATTGCTAAATGGGGTATGGGATCATGTGAACATGCTGAATGACACAATAGCAGAGGATAAGTCACATTTAACAGTCAACACAAGCTATTACATATGTGAAACATTTATTATAGAGATTCAGGACAAAGCGGGTAAGCATATTCATGAAATGTAAGCCCCAATACACTAGCTAAACGAGCTTAGGAGGATTGATATTGTCCAAGTTAGCCATGGACGATCTCAGAACTAGAAGCATTTGGAGAAGTTAAATGCTAAAGATACTTTAAATGGGTGTAAAGTTGATAGAGTTGTGCATAAAAGTATCCCAGAAACACACTAAGGCATAGATTTCAGAAGCGATAGCACATGCAAATTAGAGATACATAAAAATGAAAATGCAAAGGGCAAGCAACTTAACAATTAAACGGACAATAATAAAGAATGGAAATTCAATAAAAACCCATAATCTCAGTGCGTCAAACTTCCCAAGAGCTTCAAAATAACCTCGGGCAATGCTCATACCAAGAGAAAGTCCAAATAGAATTTCAGCGGCCTTGGCTTTCAGCCACCCAAAACAAAGTACATAACAAGAGAATGAGGGAATCACGTAATAAAGCTCCAATATTTAGTGAAAGTATATCGATTAAAGTTTGTCTCAAAGGGGAATAGAGAGGGGTTTATATAGTGATAGAAATCGAACAAGTAAACAAGGAAATACTGTAAAATTAAACATAAATAAGGAAGTAATAACATGCACAATCAATAAAAATTGGATTAGATAAAAAATAGGTAAACCCTAGTTGACATAAATGGAAATTGGCCGAATATCTTGGATAATTGGGCCAATATAGCCAAGTCTTAATGTATATAGACTAACTACTGTCCAGATTCAAGCGATTGAAGTTGAATGGCCGGATTCTGAGAGATAGTACTTGCCACGTTTTGGCAAGTTGTAGATAATACCATAGTTTTGTAGAAAATAACAAAATAACACACAAAAGGTAAGAAAATCATGGAAAGAATCCATGGTTGAGATGGATTGAAGAGATTTTAGAGGGCGGTTAGGGTTTCTGTGGAGACGAGAAGAGAGAGTTTTAGGGTGGCGAGTTAAAGAGAATGAGAGAATTAGGGTTGGGTGACTAATAAAATGAGGGGAATAAATGGGGGTCGTTGATCTTAAAAGTTCAACCACTGGGAAAATGAATGGGGCAGGTTAATTAAAAAGGGCACTGGTCAGATTTTGCAAAGGGGTCGTTTGGCTTTAGGCTGGGGGTTCTGGGCTAAGATGTTGGGTCATTTTTGGTCCAAAATTGCTTTAAAGTTGGGCCAGCCCTTAAGTACACACAATTTATCAAAAATAATAATTATAGCAATGATTTATAAATAAATAAATAAGTATTTTTATACACTAATATAATCTAAAATAATTATTTAGCATTATAAAAATATAAAATGCTATTTTTGACTCAAATAGATTAAATAAAGAGCATTTGTATATGAATATAGGCTATTATAGCTATAAAATGTGAACATAATCATATAAAATGAAGTGAAATTATTATGACACATATATGAGGATACAAAAATCATACTTTGGATGATTAATTCATCATAAATAATTTAAAGGAATAATTACTAAATACTTATCTAATTTAAATGCAAGAAAATTAATTTTAAAGCTCTAAAAATTATGGCAAATTATAGAAAAATGCTTGTACATATTAGTAAACTAAATAATAATGTAAAATGATATTTGAAATTATTGATACTTATTTAAAAAATATAGGGACGAAATTGGATATCAATCGTGCGTTTTGATCTATGAATTTGAGCCAAGTAGGGAGCCGGTATCGATAATTTAATTGCAAAGTTACGTGTTGTATTAGTTTCAGTTTGAGGCATACTTGTGGATCGATTATGGATTGCAGATGTTGGTTTTGATGATGGATTAAGCAAGAAATTTCTAGATACAGGTTATGTTCCACTTTATGGGTATATGGGAATCATGGGATGATTGACTTGTTATTCGTGAAAGAAGATATGGTGCACATGGGTAGGAAATTACTCGGTTGCTTAGAAGTGTGGATTACTTCCTTGGGTGTTGTTGTGCTACTAAGATACATGTCGTTTGTCCCGTTTGGGTGGTGCAATTTAGATTTGAGTAGAGTGGATGACCCTGGAGAATATTTTAATGGATTTAAGATTATTTGTAGCAATTGAGAATTTTGCGGATTTATATATGGCTAGAAGCCGAAATTTACATTGGATGGTGTCGAGACTCGTGGTGTTTCTATAGCATTATATATTCTACATTGCAGTATTAGGAAGGTGAAGGAAATAACTTTATATTCGCTAAAGATCTCTTCAGAGTTGGTATCTTGGTTGTGGTACTTTTGGGGTGCTTAAAAGGGAATTCAGAGGCCTTAGGGCATTGTGGTTCTATGCTACGATTTCGTAGGGTGAGTTTTGGTAAAAGATCCTTGTGTTCAAGCAACAATAAGGATCAACTTGAAGGAAATCTGGAAGGAACTCGGAGAAATAGGACAGTTAATTAGAAGATTGGATCAACATCGTAATGAATAGGATCGGTTCTTTGGGTACTTATGATGTAGTGAGTTTCTATAGGTATTTTATGGTAATGCTCTTGGGTTTTGGCGACCTGCGTGGCTGAGTGGAGTTAGTGAGATTCAGTTTTGACGGTTTGGTTATGTGCAAATAGATCCCAAAGATTTCTCAACTATTCTACCATGGTTCGAGGTGTATATTTCCTACTGGTGTGTGGAACATGTTGCGTATTGTGATTTTATCCTAGATGAGATTAAATGGAAGGTTCCTGGATAATTGAGTATTTAGTTTGCTGGTGACTCAGAGTTGATTATGAGTTTTTTTTACTTTTCATATGTTGGCATAATAAGTGTGGCGTGTTGTGTAGTATTAAGATTTGCATGTGCAAGGTCATGATTTGATTTAGAAAGGGAAGTCCTAAATTTTTTAGGAAGCATAGACGGTTTCAGATGACTAGGTGAATGATATTACTATTTGATTCTGATTGAGGAGACTTTACCTTTCGGAATGCGCATTGTGTTTTGATTTATTAATACTTCATTGGTATTGTGGCACTCTTCTGGTTGATCGACTGTTCATTTTCAGATATTTCTATGTGGCACGGAAGAATTAGAGAAGTACACAAACCTGGTTTTATTACCAAAGAAAAAAGAAGTGAGTAACTTCTCAGACATGAGACCTATCAGTCTTAGTAACTTTGTTAACAAGATTTTCTCAAGGGTCATTCATGAAAGGTTGGTGGAACTATTACCAAACATAATCACAGAGGAGCAGGCAGGTTTCGTGAAGGGAAGAAATATCATAGAGAATGTTCTGCTAACTCAAGAAATTATTAAGGATATCAGGGTAAGAACTAAAGCAGGCCCAAATGTTGTGATAAAGCTAGATATGACAAAAGCTTATGATAGATTATCATGGCTTTTCCTGACAAAAGTGCTAAGGAAGATGGGATTTCCTGAAGATTTTATTGGCTTGATATATGATTTGATTGGGACTAACTGATACTCTATTCTAATAAATGGACAGCCAAATGGTTTTTTCAAAGCATCTAGGGGAGTAAAACAAGGAGACCCTCTGTCACCTACCTTATTCGTTCTAGCAGCAGAAGCATTGTCTAGAGGTTTGAACTCACTGCATAATAACTGATTTTTCTGCGGATTTAGACTTCCTAAATGGAGCCCAAAAATAAACCACCTGTCTTATGCGGATGATACAATCATTTTCTGCTCATCAGATGAAAAGTATTTGACACTTGTGATGGAGGTTCTGCAAGCTTATGAAGCAGCATCTGGTCAACTGGTTAATAAAGCCAAATTAGCCATATATCTGCATCATTCAACGAAAGATGAGGTGATTAACAAGGTGGAAAGGATTACTGGTATAGGAAAACAATGTTTCCCAATGACATATCTTGGATGTCCTATATTTTATGCAAGAAGAAGGAGTGATTACTACCAGGCATTAATTACCAAGGTCATGGACAGACTGCAGTCGTGGAAAGGAAAGCTCCTTTCGGTAGGTGGCAGGGCTGTATTGATCGCAAATGTTCTGCAAAGTATGCCAATTCATATGTTATCATCAGTTAATCCTCCTAACTATGTCATTTCCAAATTACATAGCATTTTTGCAATAATTTTCTGGAGCAGTAATGTGGGAGGAAATTCAAGACATTGGTCATCATGGACTAACCTATGTATGCCTTATGAGGAAGGGGGTATAAGTTTCAGATCCCTTCATGATGTATCCAAGGCACTTTCCTGCAAATTGTGGTGGAATTTTAGAACAAAACCCAGTCTATGGAGTGCATTTTATGTGTCAAAAGTATTGTAAGAAATTAAATCCAGTAATAGTACCTTGGAAGGGTGGATCCCACGTTTGGAAGAAAATGCTTCAATGCAGAGACTTGATTGAGCATCAAATCTACTGAAAATTGAGAATGGGATCGTCTCAATTCTGGTTCCACAACTGGACTTAGATGGGAGCATTATATTTCCAAATGCCAACAACTTTCCCCATTGATGAAAACATACAAAATGTCAATGATTTGATTGAAAATGGTATGTGGAATGTGGAAAAATTATTTCAAATTTTACCTGAAGAGTGGGCTAATCACATTGTGCAGAACATTACTCCACTAAAAGAATGTGCAGAGTTAGATATTCTGGTCTGGATGCTTGAACCAAAGGGACATTTCTCTGTAAAAACTGCATGAGATTACTTGAGAAGAAGAGAAAATCCAAGGATAGCTTACAGGATGATATGGGTCAAAGGCCTACCTTTCAAGATATCTTTCTTTTTGTGGAAGGTTTGGAAAACAAAACTGCCACTTGATGATTCTTGCGTAGAATAGGATACTCAATTGCTTCTAAATGTCGGTGTTGTGCTGATTCTGAAGAGGAGTCTCTAGTTCATCTATTCTTCACATCAAATGTAGCTTCGACTGTATGGAGGTACTTCCTAACGAGAGCAGGAATTCACTCAGAAGGTTTGTCTTTACATCAAGCAATTACAAAATGCTGGACGACTCCAGTTGTACCTAGACTGAAATCGGTCTTTCAAGCTTTACCTACATGCATTGTATGGGAATTATGGAAGAGAAGAAATAGTTTGAGTACGGCAAATCAGTGTTAGTAAATAGAGTTATCTACCAAATGTAACCAATGCTTCAATCACTAGTACAACTGAAAAAACCAGGACTTCATGTACCTCACAAGTGGAGTGATCTTCTAACTATGATGGACCAATTTACACCCCGTCTGAAGGTTGATAAAGTGCTATGGGAATTTCCTCCAACAGGCTGGATAAAAGTGAATACTGATGGAGTATGTAGAGGGAATCCAGGGAGAAGTTCAATTGGGTTTTGTTTAAGAGATAACAGAGGTGACTTGATATATGCAGAAGGAAGAGAAAATAAGGAGGGCTCTAACAATGAAGCTAAGGCAACAGCAATAGTAGAGGGAATGAGAATGTGCAAATCAATGAATCTGTCTAATGTTTGGCTCCAGACAGATTCACTGCTGCTTCAAAAGATCATAGATGGACAATGGAAACCACCCTGGAACATTATGGATATGGTGGAGGAAATCAACTTTCTCAAATCGGGGTGTAACTTCAAGGTATCTCACATAGTCAGAGAGGGTAACAACCTAGCAGACGACCTGGCAAAATGTGCTCTTGATTGTGGTAACATCGAATGTTTTCATTTCTGGGATCTAGATGTCTTGAGTAGGCGGATTGTAAATGATGATAAGCTACAATGTACAAAACTGAGAATAAGAGTTGCAAGAAAGTAGAGAAAGAAATGGAAGTCACTAAGGGCATCTTGGAGAAATCTCTCTTCACTAACTGTTTTCTTTTTTTTTTTTGCAGTATTATATAGCTGGACTCTGATCCACAAACAATGGAAGCAACGAATGGGTCAAAACGAATTCAAGTCGAAAAAAGGTTAAAGGATGAAGCCTGAAGCACGAGATTGTTATTCATGGAATTTAGTATCACTGGCGCATGTTACATTGGGCAGTCTAGTTATCGTGGGTTTTTGTAGTGCCTTGACTATTAGAACCCACATTTGGAACTTATGCTAATACATTAAAATGCACCAGCCTTTAGACAAAATAATGGAACTGGCAGCATTCAAATATGATTGGAATCAAGTACCAACATCTGTGTTGGGGGGAATCAACAGGGACACCATGCTGTCTGGAATTCAATTTTGAATTTCTGTCACAATGTTTCCAGCTGGTTGGACGATGCTCTCGGAAGAATTGAAGTGCTATTAAAAAATAGTGGTTCAATATTCTCGCATGTTGTCTGCACAAATTTTTTGTAAGCACGCTGGAGCTAACAGTGAAGCATCATAAAGTACCCAAGCGACCTGCTGTATAGCGTGGGTATCTCCGGCTTTTTATGATCGAGATTGTGAATTGAAGCAGTCTTGCTCGCTGCTGTGAAGTGATGTTATCTGAGTTCAATTTCACAACCATCGACTTCCAACATCTGTATTGGAATTCCCTCTCGCATGCTGTCTCGCATGCTGCCTGCACGCATTTTAATCTTTTTATGACGAGATTGCGGATTGAAGCAGTCTTACTCGCTGCTGTCACAAAGAAGAATTGAAGTGATGCTATCTGAAAAATAGTATTTCAATATCAATTTCACAACCAACGATGTCCAACATCTGTATTGGAATTCAGTCTCGCATGCTGTCTCGCATGCTGTATGCACGCTTTTTCAGTGCAAGCACGCTGGAGCGCAGGCTGCTTTATTGCGTGGGTACCTCCAGCCTTTGTCGCAGAAGAGTTATATTGCGATTCCACTCATACCTCTATGGGTGGTATTAGCACATTTTTCTAAGTCCCTTGAGGAAGGAAAGGTGACACTGCACGGACATGATGACAAGCTATGGAGCTGATGCCATTTAAGTTGATGGGCATCGCATTTTCTATTATATTTTGCAATTTCTATTATAAAATGTAACTGTCAAATTTTAGTCCCTCGTGTCTTTCGGACCTTGTAAATTATTTTATTCTGTTTCTTTAATAATAAAAATCTTGCCCTAGACGCTTGCCTAGTGGATTGCCAAAAAAAAAAGTATTCAGGCAATGGAGTTGGGAGCAGAAATTGTGATTCGTATATTCTATGAATATAGAGACTGGGAGTTCTCAAAAGTAGATTGTTTCATGGTTGTGGACTATAAAGTAGTGGCCAAATCTATCTAGATGATAATGTTATGATTCATTCATTGTGAAATTTCAAAGGATTAATTATCTATTTGTAGATAACCAGGGTTGATTAGGGGGCCCTTTGGTAGGCCTAATAAGGACGTGTAATCTACACCTGGTTGGATTGGTTGGCTTCATACTACTATTGTTGAGGATGTGTCATTCGGTTATTGTTTCGCTTATTTGTGTTCTATTATGTTTTGTGAGTTACCCTCATATGCTACGAGGGATTATGATTCATTGGTTATATGCACACATGGTGCAGTCCTAGTAGGGCCATACAGCGTAAATTGAGCAAGATGGGTATTTGGGTGTTGCTTGATTGATTGTTCATTGGTTATATTCTTTTCGGGTTCGTGTGGCATTGTGTCATTTGTTTCTCCGTGGTCATGGTCATGCACCTTGCATGCCAGATGTCGAGTTGCGTGTAGAAGTTGAATTTGAGAATTGTGACTTGAGTCATTCTGTGGAGCAGTGTTTAGATGTGTTCACGCATTTCAGTGAAGTTATGCCAGGATATAATCCTTTGTGTTAAATTCGTGGGTCTTTGATCTACTATGTACGATGGGTTCATATCATTGCAGTTGTGCTAGTATATGCTTAGTTTGTGGGCAGTTCTCTCATTGGAGTCATTTTCTATGTTTAAGTACGTTTGAGTTATTGTGTATCGGCTGGTTGCATGGTCTGTGGCTTAAGGTTTTATTGGTGTGGCATGTCACTATATTAGATGGTACTTGATAATATGAGGTCGTCGGATCTAGAATAAGTGCTATCGGATCTGATTATAGTATATTTGGAAGCATAATATCGGGAATCAACTTAGAAATTGGATTTAGTTTTTATCGAAGGAAAGAGAGCTTCATGACTTGTTGATTTGATAAGTGGTTATGAGTTTCTGGATGTTTCTTTCATCATCGGCATTGTACGAAGGGATTAGAATAATGTTTTGTTTGATATAAGGTTTATTATCAACATTGGGTTATTTTGAGCAGCGACTATGATCCAAAATTTTTCTACGAGTATGCAGTCATGTGGTTTGTCATATGATTACATCTTGGGTTATGGCTATGGATTGATACAGCTTGTTTGTACTTATACAATGTGTGGAAACTAGATTCGGGTCGTGTATGAAATTCCAGGTGTTGGAAATTAGATTCTGTGGTTTACGGGATAAGGTTAAAGTAATGATCTTCAGTTATGTTATGTTTTCAGGACTATATGGGATAGGGTAACATGGAATAACCCCCAAGTTTGTGCATGGTAAGGTTACATGATGATTTGATGGCGTAAGAACAACTCTGGGCATGTTCGAGGATGAATGTATGTTTAAGTGAGGGAAGATGTAACGACCCTACTAGTTTTTTTGAGTATTTGCACATCGCCCAGTAGTTTATAGGCATGAGTAGTTATGTATGAGGTATTATGACTTATATGAATCTTCCATTTTCAGGTTATTCAGAATCTATTTGGAAAAATGAATTTCATTGTTGAAGCTTTAAATGGGAAGAGTTAACCAAGATTGACTTTTCGTGATTTTGACTCCGAACGAAGTTTTGATAGTTCAGGTAGGTTCGGATGGTGATTTTGGACTTAGGTGTACGCCCGGATTTGCATTTGGATGTTTCTAGAAGATTTCAGCACAATATGGTGAAAATTAGAAAATTCAAGGTTTGGAAAGTTCAAAAGTTTCCGAGAGTTTACCTTGTAGATATTGGGTTTGGATTGTGGTGTCGGGAGTTATAATAGCTTCACTAAGTCAACTGGGACTTGTGTGCAGACTTTGGGCTCATTCTGAATTTTGGAAGTTGAAAAGTTCAAAGATCATCAAGTTCGAATTGAGGTATGATTCGTTGTTTCAATGTTGTTCGCTGTGACTTGAGGCCTCGAGTAGGTCTGTGTTATGTTATGGAACATGTCAGTATATTTGGATGAGGTACCAAGTGGCTCGGGTGAAATTCGGATGAGGTTCGAATCATTTTCATTCCATATTAAATTGCTAAGGCTGCTGGTTCTGGTGTAACCACACCTGCAAAGTTATGGGCGTAGGTGCGAAGCTGCAAAATTGGCAGTGTTAATGCAAAAGTGTGAAGGTGAGCTGGGCGTAAGGATCACGGGTGCGAGTTCTTAGGCGCAACTCTGCAACCGCAGATGCAGATCACTAAGCGCATGAGTATGGTAACAGAAACAGTAATGTATCGCAGAAGCGGTGATGTCTATTCAAGGATTTCTTCATAGAAGTTAAATTTGTTCTACAGAAATGGAGGTTACCGATACGGCATTTTAGCCGCATATGCAAAACTGTTGGGCATAAGCTATAAAGAAATTGAGGTTTTGGTTCTTTCTTCATATTTTGAGATGTGGGACTCGGATTGAGGAGATTTTCAAAGCAATTTTCATCAAAGGATTAGGGTAAATGTTCTACACTTGATTTTGATTTTATTTCACAAATCTATCTTCATTTTTGGCAATTCGTGGGTGAATTTTAAAGAGGAATTAGGGATTTTATCCTAAAGTTTCATAAAGAGAATTTTTGGGCTTGGAACATCGATTTGGAGTTGGATTTGAGTGAAACCTGTATGGTTGGACTCGTAATTGAATTGGTTGTCCAATTGTAAGAGTTTCATCGGGTTCCGATGCGCAGCCCAGGTCTTGACATTTTGACGGATTTCGGGCTTTGGATTAAGGATTCGACCTTTACCATTTCGAATTTTTTTCGTAGGTTTTGTTTTATGTATTTGAGTTGATTTTGGCTAGTTTCAAGTCGTTCGGAGGTTAGTACGCGTGGGATGGCATTGCTGAGCATCGTTTAACTTGCTTAGATTTGGATCTAGCTTGTTTGAGGTAAGTGACACTTTATAAAAATGGTATTGAGGGTATAACACCCCGAATTACGTGTTTTGTGTTTAGTGTTAAGGTGATGGACATGCTAAGTCACGGTTGTGTGGGCGTGCACCATGTAAGTTATGCGTAAATTATTTCCATGGTACTGTGTAGTTACCTTATCTTATGTGTAACTATGAAATCTCTACGTACTAAAGTAATTAAGCTGTCAATCATGCTAGAAATCATGTTTAGGCTATATGATTGTACTGTTGGGACCATAATGATCATTTCTTGCTGTTGAATTATTTATTTCATTGAAATTTCGTATTTAGTCATATTCATTTATTACATATCCTATCTCAGTCTCTCTTGTTATTTATTGATATATCGTATCATTAATTTCGGGCTAGTTTCATGACATTGTGAGCCCGTGAGAGAGAGAGAGAGACTGGAGAGATTGATAACTAAGTGAGTCTGAGGGCTTGATTATGAGATCGTGCTGCATGTCGATCCCTTTTTACTGATATAAGATAGCATTTGGGCTATAGGAGCCCCTCTGGAGTACGCGCACACACCCAGTGAACGCAGTTGATTCTACATATATATATATATATATATATATATATATATATATATATATATATATATATATAGATATATATTTGTGTGTTTCGGGTTGCACGTCGCAACGAGCCTTATGGCTATATATATGTGGATTGGGTTGCACGTCGCAACGAGCCTTATGGCTATATATATGTGGATTGGGTTGCACGCCACAACAAGTCTTATGGCTATATAAATGTGGATCGGGTTGCACGCCACAAAGAGCCTTATGGCTATATATAGGAGGATTGGGTTGCACGTTGTAGTGAGCCTTATGGATATATATATTTGGATCGGGTTGCACGCCGCAATATATATATATGGGGGGAAGGGGATCGAGTCGCACGTCGCAATGGGCCTTATGGCTATATGTTGATCGGGTTGCACGCTGCAGTAGGTATTGTATAGTTCTGAGTGACTAAATGTGCTGAGTATTCAGCATGGTGAGAGAGAATGCAGGAAAGTGACATTGAGTACTCTTAGAGTGTGAGTACATAAGTTCATCACCAAGATACATTGCATTTCACATGCGTACTTAAGATACATACACAGAGTTGCATTTTCGGTCACAGCTGCCTCTTGTTCTTGATAGCTTTAGAATTATTAATCCGTTTATGTATTATTCAGACAGATGATGTATTTTTATGTCATTCCAGTATTGTAAAATTCTCATCTTAGAAGCTCATGATTTGTAGTACTAATTCTTGGAAAAAATTCTTGTATTAAAAAGTTGTATTATTATTTTTTCCCTTAATAAGTCTCATTAACTTGGATAGTTGTTAATTGGCATACCTAGTGGGTGAGATTGGATGCTATCACAGTTAAGTTGGATTTTGGATTGTGACAAGTAGGTATCATAGCTCTAGGTTTGTAGGTTCGACAAGTCATGAGCAAGTGTCTAGTAAAGTCTTGCGGACCGGTATGATGATGTCCATACTTATCTTCGAGAGGCAATAGGGAATTTAGGAAAATTTCCCATCTTTCTTTCATTATCACACGGAATTGATTCAGCTTGAAACATAACTCTTCAAATACATTCCATGAATTCATATGCGCATGTGAGCACTTGGTATCAGTTGTGCTTCGCTGACTTCTGATTCCATGGATGAGGTTCGAGATGTGATATTGGTGTGCTGATAGCAGACTAATACGGAGGACTTGGGGCCGGATTTTGACAGTAGCTTGAGCACAGAGATTTTGACTGTGTGAGCACGTGCATTTGGACTTATACATCCGGTAGTGTCCCTATGAGTGGAATTCGTGGCTCAATAAGTAGCTAAACCTCTATGTGATAAGTATGATGTGACCGCCGGATGTGTTCATATAGTTTGGATACGACGAGAAGAGTTTTCTTGAGATGTAGATAGGACTATTGGGTTCTTGATTTCTTTTTTGATTTGACATATAGTCTCGAGTTATGGGTGTGTTGAAGGATCTTTCATTTTGTTTAACTGTGATGTGAAGTAGATTTCCTGTCGTGTTATGAGTTTAGACTCAGTAAAACTAAGTGATTGTGTAGTATTTGTGCAGGGAAAGGGTACAAAGAGATGTCAATTTGACACTAAGTAGGTGGATTCTAACTTGCAAGGTGGAGGCTTTATTTTCTACCAGTGGGTTATGTTTGTGCAATTTTAGTTTAGATAGGTTGTAATGATTGACCTGATCATTACGAGGATGAATGCGAGCTTAGCATACAATTTGAGGTATTTTATGGCTTGTGTTACATGAGCTTATGAAGGATTTAGTTGATTTTAGTACGGGATTATGACAGTAATAGAGTATGGGCATGGTGAGTTATTGTATATTTTTATTGCATCCCCTATTTTCGTATGTTAAAGTATTATCTTCATATTGGCATAGACTCGAGGATGAGATTATCTTGAAATTAGCATATTTATGATATTATAACAGCGATAAGTAAGTGTCATGAAGGATAAAGGGTACACGAATTAAAGAAAATGAGTTTCGTTGAAGGTTATCAATTTGGGATAAAATACAGACCGAGCGATAATAATCGATATTTATCGAGTAGTACCATATAAGGTACCGTATGACCATAATAGTATGATGTATAAAGTATATTAAAAATAAGCAGAACTTTAAGTAATTTGAGATAATTCCTAATTATATGAGTAATTAATTATTATTGGATAACAAAATAATATACAATTAATTACTAATTATAGGATAAGATTAAAAACCCCTCCCCCAACCCATGTGGCAGCAAGCCACCACCCAAACCAAATGACTCATTAGTCATGTTGGGTAGGTAGCAATTTAAGGTGTTAATTACAATACACCCCATGGTAATATTTTAATGCAAAAGTACTACGATCAGTCATTAGGTAAAGGAAACTTTCTTATAAAATCTTCAACTAGTCCTTACTACCAGAACGTTAAAAACATAATAATAAGAAGCTTTCATCTATCAAATAACGTGACCTTTCATTTCAAAAAGTGAGATTTCATACAAAGTGATATTACGTAATAGCGACGGTTCTTACGATTCTAAGAAAATACGATTGAATCCTTCTCAAGAATTTTATATGGATTTTCTTCTACTTTGATTCGCCTTTATGTGTTCGTCATAAAAGAAGTGTGTTAGAGAAATTTTTAAGATAATTCATCCAGGTATGTTAAGGCAATTTCTTCTTTCTTTTGGCATCATTTATACGACACAAAGAAAACGTACAAATGCACAATTTTCATAAATGATTTTATTCATAGAAATGCTAGAGATGCTTATGTTCTTGATTTTTCATGTATCATATTATTCTTTCATATATTCATGGTTCTTACAAAAATACGTAAGTTGAAAAAATCTTACTTCATCGTATTATTCAAAGGAAAAATGGTATTATGACACTCTGAAAGATTTTATTAACGTACTTCTCATGCATTACATTCATGTATATTGACCCATGACCAGATGGTATTATATGTGCGTGTTTGTGTGTATATATATATAAAGAGAGAGAGAGAGGGGATATGGGAAAGATTATGATGTTATATATGCACCACCACCAGATCAGCTAGTATACGTTGATAATTTGCCCACAGTGGCCGAGATGAAATTATGGAATGTCCTCAAAGGCTTGATGATGTTATGAATGTATATACATATGCGTGGTATGATATTTATACGCATATGCATGATATTATAATATTAAATGATTCACAGACTTATTTAGATATGCATGTCGAGTCTTTTAATCCATGTTTCTCTCATGTCTACTATTTATATATTTTCATTCTTTACAAACTCGGTACATTATTTATTGACATCCCTTTTACTTGGGGTTGTTGTGTTTCATTCCTGCAGGTCCTGATAGACACGTCAAGAGTTCTCCAAGTAGGCTATCAGCTCAGCTGAAGGTGTTGGTACACTCTATTTGCTCCGGAGTTGTTTCTTTGGTCAGTATGATTAGTACATGTATTGATTGGTATGGCAGGAGCATATCCTGACCTTTATGATATTATGTATTCTTAGAGGCTTGTAGACAAATGTCATGTTTGCGGATACTTTTATGGCCTTGTCAACATATGTTTCGAGTATATAAAGAATAATGCCAGATTTATAGGCCCGTGCTTCATATGTATAAGTTTATGTTCCCTCATGCTTTACTCCGATTTATCTACCTATGATAAAATTAGTTGAAAGATACCTTATGTTGGTACTCGGTTGAGTAAGGTACTGGGTACCCGTAGCACCCTATGGGATTGGATCGTGACAAAAGTGATATCAGAACACTTCCGTCCTAAGGAGTCTACAAGTCGTGTCTAGTAGAGCCTTGTTTATGGGTGTATCATGCACCACACTAATAAGAAGGAGGCTACGGGGCATTTAGGACTGTCACTCTTTCTTCTTACTCTAAATTGCGTAGTAGAGCTCACTTATAAGAATTCAAGTCCCGAACTTGTATTCGTAATAAGATGATGCCTACATTCAAAAAGACAATCGATAAAAGATATAGCTATGGAATTGTTGATTTAGAGGAACTTGATTTTTGAATCATGCTTATGATGTATAAAGATGAGGTATTTAACAGATCATGTGTATACTATGACATGTAAAGCTTCTTGATAAAGATATGTAAGGCAAGAATGCATATCCACACTTATGGTATAAACATCAATAAAAGAATCAGAAGTTACAAGTTTCAACAAGTAAAAGAAGCAAGATAATGAAGGGTACAAGGCTCCCAGCTAATGAAGGATAACGGTATTTACAACTCAGGTAGAAGAATATAAGCCTTTTGAGTTACCTTCAATAGCAATAGAGGTATATACAATTGGCCACACCATTCTTAGTTATACCCTGTAGGAGTTAATATATATGGTTTATGAAAAGGACGGGATATCAGAATCTGGTTGGGGTTAGAGTAACCAAAAATGTTGGATGGATTGTTTGTATTAGTCGAAGTTTCCACAGGATATTGCAGAAGTGCTAATAAATCTCCTTGTGAAACATCCAGATGGTGCACTCTAAAATAATACAACTAGATACAAATACTACAAAGATAGGCACTGAAAGCCTAGAAGGGATGAATATTACCTAAGTGTGGCTCCCGTCCATAACAGTGGGAGAATGTTAGGCAACCCGAAGAGTCAGAATATGGAACAAGGGAAGGTAAAAAGTGAAAGAATGTCTTGTTAAAGTTTTTAGGATAAAGTCATAAATAAAAATATTAGCAAGCAAGTACGAAGAGGGATAATGAAGCATTATGAGCGAGATATAATACATGGATAGCAGTAGTAGAATGTTACAGAACCTATAGTCAAATGAAGAAAGAGACGGGAGGTGATGGGCCTTAAGACAACAAGAGAATATAGGCCATGCAGTCACATCCTCATTTTGAGAAATAAGTTCGCGACTCTAACATGATCACCAGAAGAAAATGTTAAACTCCAAAATAATAGAAATCAATATGGATCGGTAAACAAGATAAACTAAACATAAATTAGGGACGGAGTGATTTAATAATAGTCGGCATCATGAGAATTTCACATTTCATTCTTGCAATAGTAGAATGGACAACAGAAGAAGATTCATGAGAAATTCATAGAATGGTCATTCAGGAAGACTCTTCCCTAAATCAAGCAATTTGAGCAAAGTTAAGCTTAAAGGACTATGTGTCCCAGTACACTAAGTGCCACCCTCGCGAGTAAGGACTTTCGTTATCCTTGGTATAGAAGGATTACCACAAGGTAGGTAAGGGTCGTCGATAATGTGAGAAGATGCCAATAATGAAGAGGTAAAACATGTGTAGGTATATTGTTGTATCGCTAAATATTAGTACTTCCTTATAAGGGGAATGTGGAATGAGGTGGCACTAAGTCAAAATTAAGTGGTAAATGTTATGGTAAAAGAAGAATGCATAAAATGAAAAAGGGATGAGATTGTACTTATTCAAAGCCTACAGATATGCTATGGTACCAGAGTATTATGCAAACACGATGGCAAGGATAAGAAGTAAGGGTTCTTGCCCAAGATGTTATTGATTAATAAGGAGGCAGTGCGAGGGGTAAATTAAGACCAACGAAATGACCCAAGAAAGATTACGTAGAGTAATGATACAAGCATGGGCAAACGAGTAGTCAGTAGTTGATTCAGGAAAAACCTAGTTATGGCTAGACAAGAAGATACAGAAAAATCAACATATCGTGTAAGATAAATATAGGGAACCCCAATATGGGGAATTTATCCTCACAGTTATGACATCATGAACCTTTGAAATATATCCATATAGGAGTTGGGGAAGTTAAAAGGTACCGTATGAATGTTACAAAAATAAAAGAGACTACCACTGTGAAGATAGTCAAAGTATTAGTTCGGAAGTAACCTTTCAAGCACAAGGGCGTGGAGATAAGTAACTACGGGTAATTATAGGCAAGGAAGAACATCAAAAATTTTGCCAGGCATATGATAAGATCGCAGCCTTACAAGAGTCAGAGGAGCCTCCCCCCCCCCCCAAGTACTACAATAAAAGACTAATTGAGGAAATAAGAAAAGAACGCTTCAACCAAAGCACAGTGACCTAAAGAAGAAATGGTTGTGTAACAACAGTCTAACTACAAAATAGTATGCACTCCAAAAGAAGTCACACCTACCATGGCTAATGAGCAGGGAGTAAAACCAACAGTAATATTCGAGATCATATGAGTTGCACAAAAACTTCGTCATGCATGAGAACTTAGATAGGCTAAGTATGCACAAAAAAAGAGGCAAAAAGACTAGGAAAAGTAACTGATTATGTTTGAAAAAAGCTGAAATAGAATAAAGGAACTATTTGATTAATGGTCAGCCATAGAAGACTTCGGTATAAGTTAAAAGAAGGAATTGGGTCCAAGTCATAGATAAAGGATTGAATCATTAGAAAATTATATCACGGTTTTCCATAGCATCCATAAAAAGCTAAAGTAATAACTAAATGCTATGAGCCATAGATTAGAAGATAAATTCAGCCTACATAAAGGCTAACCAAAAGGAAGAGGAAACTAAAGAGTTACATCAAGTAAGTAAATTAGGAGTCTACTTATTGGACCCAGAAAGTTACAAATATCATGATTGAGAACGTTGTTGAATCACCCTTAATAGCATAGGTACAAGAGAGATATTACAATAACCATATTCTATAATGGTCTACGATAAAGTCAGTTAGGAGAGTACCCGCCTCATAAGAAATCAGTATGAAGCTCTCACCAACTAATGTATGCACCAAAGGTGCAAGTATTATAACAGAGCTTCAGGTTGCGGGGATAAATTATACCTATGTGGAATGGAGGTTATTAAAGATATAGAAGAATGTAAGGCAATATTATAAGGTAAGTAAGGAAAAGGTAAAAAAACTTACAAGATACTCAAATACAGAAGGTTATGAATAGTCCATACTGTGGATAAGGGGCTAGAAGCGCAAGGATTTAGTATCCATAGCAGCGTCGTCAGTGGTATACTTCCAGCCTATGGTTTCCAAGTACCAAAAGGTCTAATTAGATAGTGAAAGAAGAGTTAGAGATGATGTGATGTATCGATATTCCATAAAAGCATAAGGGAATAGATCTCAAGCTAAAGTATGATAGAATGAGAAGGTGTTAGAAAGAAAAGAGTAAGGATAATAAAAGAGCAAGTGAGAAGATGACGAAAATAGATAAGTCCTCAGGATTAAGCCCATGAAAACAAGGGAGCTAATGGTTCCTCTAGGTTATGGAAAGCACCGTATAGCCTGAATGAACTCAAAGGAGTCTAAGACTAGTACATTTAGAAGAGATAGAATGCTGCCCTGGTAGTAGAATGAGGGTGTGATTGCATAGATAAAGTATGACGTTTGGGCCTTTAATTGAGTAATGACTTGAAGAAGATTTCTTGAATTGTAAGGGACTGAAATACCCATATAAGGTGAGTCACATTGGAAAGCTATAAAGAAAGGTTATAGAAATATGGTATTATCCCTAGGTGGATCAATCTAACTACTCCAGATGCCCCTGATGAGGCACGAGCCTTTGCGGCAGCACTATATACGAGATCAAGTTAAAAATGATAAATGATGGATCAACATTAAGGGGAATCAACAATGGCTAGAGAAATTTCACAAAGTATGAGGTGAGATTAAGTCGTCGTTCTTTAGATGAACAAGTAATGAGGAAGCACTAAAGGACATAGATTTATACATATGTGATAAGAAATGAAAGTAACCTGGAGTTTGATAGCAGACCTCAGTAACAATAAATCGAAGTAAGAGAGTATGACCTACGTAAACTAAGTAATCATACGAATGGATAACCAAGTCTATAAAATAAGATATAGCAATATTCGCATGTTCTACGAAGTACCAAGCGAAGAACTTCAGTACATATATAGATACTGAGAGAGACATCTTATTAAACTTTGTATATATTTGCAAAGTAAGGCCTAGAGATTCACTAAAAACTAGAGGAACAAGAAGAGAAGAGTCACATAGGCACACTTACAAGGTTAGTATCGTAGAAGCTGCATGATAGAAGGTAGCAACAGTTACAAGATTGGAAGAATTTCGATCAAGTCATGGTGTGGGAAAAAGTCCTAAAGGGGGAATTCCCTAGCCTTTGCATTTATTCTTAGGACAGTTGCTTAGATGGCAAGGAGAGTACTAAAGTATTCGCAAGAGCCATAGGTCATGAAAATGATAAATGCATCAGTCAACATTTGAGGATGAATGCTCCAAATGGGGGAATGATGTTACATTTCGCATTTTCTTATGTTAAAAGTTTCTTCTTCAGATTGACATAGACTCGGGAATGATATTATCTTGAGGTTAGAATATTTTTTCTATTATAACAAGCGATAAGTAAGTGCCATGAAGAATAAGCGTACACGAATTAAAGAAAATGCGTTTTGTTGAAGGTTATCAATTTGGGATAAAATATAGGTCAGTCGAAAATAATCGATATTTATCGAGTATTACCATACAAGGTACCATTTGAGCATAATAGTATAATATATAAAGTGTATTAACGTATAATTAATTTAAAATAATTCTTCATTATATAAGTAATTGGTTAATTATCGAATAGTGAAATAATACCTAATTAATTACTAATTATAGGATAAGATTATAAAACCCTCCCCAACCCATGTGGCAGCAAGCCACCACCCAAATCAAATGACTCATTAGTCATGTTTGGTAGGTGGCAATTTAAGGTGTTAATTACAACAGACCTCATGGTAATATTTTAATGCAAAAGTACTACAATCAGTCATTAGCTAAAAGAGACTTCTTACAAAATCTTCAACTAGACCTTACAACCAAAACGCTAAAAATATAATAATTTGAAGCTTTCATCTTTCAAATAAAGTGAGCTTCATTTCAGAAATGTGAGATTTCATACAAAGTAATACTACATAATAGCAACAGGATTTCAATATTTTATGGGAGTATGGTGCAATTCTTTTCACAAATATCATACGAATTTTTTTTTACTTTGATTCATTGTTATGTATTCATGACAAAAGATTGGTGTTAGAGAAATTTTCAAGAGAACGGTCCAAGTATGTTAAGGCTATCCCTTCTTTCTTTTGGCATGATCTATACGATACAAATAAAACGTGCAAATGCACAACTTTCATAAATGACTTTATTCATAAAAATGCTAGAGATGATTATGTTCCTGATTCTCCATGTGACATATTATTCTATCATCTGTTCATGGATATCAAAAAATACGTAAGTTGAAAAAAGGCTTACTTCATGGTATTACTCAAAGGCAAAATGGTCTTATGATGCCTTGAAAGATTTTATTGATGTACTTCTCATGCATTTCATTCATGTATATTGAATCATGATCAGATGGATTTATATACATATATATATATATATATATATATATATATATATATATATGTATATATATATGTATATATATATGTATATATATATGTATATATATATATATATTTATATGTATCTATATGTATATATATGTATCTATATGTATATATATGTATATATATATGTATATATATATATATATGTATCTATATGTATCTATATATATATATATATATATATATATATATATATATATATATATTTATATATATATATATATGTATATGTATATATGTATATGTATATGTATCTATATATATATATATATATGTATGTATGTATATGTATATATGTATATGTATATGAAATATAGGAAGCATTATATACGCACCATCACCTGATTAGCTGGAATAAGTTGATGATTTGCTCATAGTGACCGAGATGATAAGATAGGATGCCCTCAGAGGCTTGATGATGTTATGAACGAATATAACCATGCATGGTATGACATTTTTACACATATGCACGACATTATAATATTAAATAATTCAGAGAGTTATTCATATATACATATTGAATCTTTTACTCCATTTTTCTCTCATGTCTACTAGCTATAGATTTTCATTCCTTAGATATTCGGTACATTATTTGTACTGATGTCCTTTTTGCCTGGGGGCACTGAATTGCATGCCCGCAGGTCTTGATAGACATGTCCAGAGTCATCCAAGTAAGCTATCAGTTCAGCGAGAGGGGTTGGTACGCTCCAGTTGCTTCTTTGGTCAGTATCATTAGTGCATATATTGATTGGTATGGTGGGATCATGTCCCGACCTTTATGATATTATGTATTCTTAGAGGCTCATAAATATCATGTATACGGATACTTGTATGGCCTTTTCAACCTATGTTTCGAGTATATAAAGAGTTATCCCGGCCTTATAGGCACTACTTTATATGTATAAGTTTGCATTCCCTCATGCTTTACTCCGGTTCATCTACCTATGATATAATGATATGAAAGATACGTTATATTGGTACTCGGTTGAGTAAGATATCGGGTGCCCATCGCAGCCCATCAGTTTGGGTCATGACAGTTTTGATCTATGGCTTTGACCCAAGTGGGGGAGCCGGCTATCGAAATTTTATTGCATGTTTATATGTTGTATCGATTTCAGTCTAAGGCATACTTGTGGATCTATTATGGCTTGTAGCTATTGTTTATGATGATGTATTAATCAAGGAATTTATAGATACGGGTTATTTTACACTTTGTTGTTATATTAGAATCATGGAATGATTGAGTTGTTATTCATGAAGAATGATGTAGTGCGCATACATTAGGAATTTACTCAGTTGCCTAGAAGGGTGGATTAGTTCCTTAGGTATTGTTGTGCTAATGAGGCACAGGCCATTTGGCTCATTTGGGCAGTGCAATTGAGATTTGAGTAGAGTGGACAACTCTCGAGAATGTTCTAATAGATTCAAGATTTTAGCAATTGAAAATTTTGTTGATTTGTATATGGCTAGAAACCGAGATTTACATTGGATAGTATCGAGACTCGTGGTATTTCTGTTTTATTATAGATTTTACATTTTAGTATTTGGAATGTGAAGGAAACGATTTTAGATTCACGGAAGATCTCTTCAGAATGGGTATTGGTTATGGTACTTTTGGGGTGCTTCAGAGGGAATTCAACAACTTATGGGTATTAGGGTGTTGTGGTTCTATGCTAGGGTTTGTGAATGAGTTTTGGTTAAGGATCTTGATGTTCTACCGAGAAGAAGTATCAATTTTAAGGCAATTGGAAGGAACTTGGAGAAATAGGACCATTTAGTAGTAGATTAGATCATCACAGTAATGGATAGGATCGATTCTTTAGATAGATATGGCTAATGAGTTTCTACATGTGTTTTGTGACAATGCTCTTCGGTTTTGGAGGCTCGCGTCGCTTGGAGGAGTTAGAGAGATTCAGTTCTGATGGTTTGGTTATGTGCAAATGGATTCCAAAGATTTCTCAATGGTTACTACCAGTGTTCGAGGTATATATTTCCTTTTGGCATGTGGAACATGTTTCATATTGTGATTTTATCCTGGATGAGATCAAACGAAAGGTTCCTAGCTAATTGAGTATGTAGTTTTCTTGTGACTCAAAGGTTATTATGAGATTCCCGTACTTTTCATATGATGGCATAGTAAGTGTGAGGTGTTGTGTATGATTGAGATTTGCATGTGCAAAGTCATGCTTCGATTTTGAAAAGAAGGTCCTGAATTCTTAGGCAGCATAGACAGTTTCAGATGACTAGGTGAATGATATTATATTTGGTATCTCTTGAGGAGAGTGTACCTTTTAGAAGGCGCACTGTGTTCTGATTTATGGATAGTTCATTGGTATTACGGCACTTTTCTGGATGATCGACTGCTGATTTGTAAATATTACTATGTGGCATGGAAGAATTAGAGAAGTATTCCTTCTGGGGTGATCATTTATGAGAGATGTGTCAGGTATTATGGCTGTGGAGTTGGGAGCAGATATGGTGATTCGCATGTTCTATGAATTTGGAGACTAGGAGGTCTCGGAAACAAATTGTTTCGTGAATGTGGACTATGAAGTTGTGGGTAAAGCTAGTCAAATGATAGTATGTGTTATAATACAGTCATTTTGGACTTTAAGAGGGTTAATTATCTTTTTATGGATGACGAGGGTTGATTAAGGGGCCCCTTTGGTAGGTCTAATGGGGACGTATATTCAACATTGTGTCATATTGGTTGGTTCCGTACTGCTACTATTTAGGGATGTTCCATTCGGTTAGTTATAATCTTATTCGTGTTCTATTGTGTTCTGTGAGTTACCCTCCTATGCTATGAGGGATTGTGATTCATTAGTTATATGCATACATGGTGCGGTTCTATTGGGTCTTTATAGTGGAATTTGAGCAAGATGTGTATTTGGGTGTTGCATGATTGATTATGCATTGGTTGTGTTCTTTCCGAGTTTGTATGTTGTTGTGTTATTTTCTTCTCTACGGTCATGGGCATGCACCTTGTATACCTGATGTTGAGTTATTTATAGAAGATGGGTTTGAGCAGTGTGACTTGAGACATTCTGTGGAGTAGTGTTTGGATGTGGCCATGCATTGTAGCGAATTTATGTCGCAGATAATCCCTTGTATTATATTTGTGGGTCTTGGTTCTACCATGTATGACAGATTTCATAGCATTACGGTTGTGATGGTACATGTTGAGTTTGCCGGGGCGGTTCTCTCATTCGAGTCATTTTCTTTGTTTAAGTACATTTGAGTTATTGCATATCGGTGCACGGGTTGTATGGCTTGTGGTTTAAGGTTTTATTGGTGTGGCATGTCAGCAGAGTAGTTGTTACTTGATAAGATGAGTCGTCAAATCTAGAATGGGTGATATGAGATTTTTTATGTATATTTGGAAGCATAAAATCGAGAGTCGGCATAAAAATTGGCTTAGTTTTTGTCGAAGGAAAGGAAGCTCCATGACTTGTTAATCTTACAAGTGGTTATGAGTTTCTGTGTGTTTCTTTTATCATCGGCATTGTACGAAGATTTTAGAATGAGGTTTTGTTTGATATGAGTTTTATTACCAGCATTTGGTCGTTTTGAGCAGCTGCTATGATCGAAAATTTTGCTACAAGTATCCGAGTCATGTAGTATGTCATGTGATTGCATCTTGGGTTATGATTATGGCTTGATACAGTTTGTTCATATTCATATAGTGTGTGGAAGTGAGATTTGTGTCTAGTACGAAATTCAAAGTGTTGGAAATTAGATTATGTGGTTTACGGGCTAAGGTTGAAGTAATAATCTTCAGTTATGTTGTATTGTTGGGCCTATATGGGACAGGGTGACATGGAATCATCCCCGGGTATGTGCATGGTAAGGTTACACGTGACTTGATGGCTTAAGAACAACTCTAAGCACGTTCAAGGACAAATGTATATTTAAGTGAGGGAGGACGTAACGACCCGACCGGCTTTTTTGAGCATTTGTGCTTCGCTCGATAGACTATGGGCATGAGTAACTCCGTATGATGTATTATGACTTATTTGAATTGTCGGTTTTGTTTTTCAGGTTATTCGGAATCAATTTTGAAGAATGAATTTCATTGTTGAAGCTTTAAATTGGAAGGTTTGACCAAGTTTGACTTTTTGTGAATTTGACCCCGAATGAAATTTTGAGAGTTCTTGATGGTGATTTTGGACTTCAGCATATGCCTAGATTTGCATTTGGTTATCTCTAGAAGGTTTCAGCATAAATTAGCACAAAAAAAAAAGAAATTTGAAGGTTTGGAAAGTTCAAATGTTTAACGAGAGTTAACCTTAAGGATATTGGGTTCGGATTGTGGTTCGGGGAGTTGGAATAGCTTTGTTATGTTATTTGGGAATTATGTGCAAAAGTTGGGTTCATTCCGTATTGATTTACTATGTTTCAGCATGAGTTTTGGAAGTTAAAAAGATAAAAGTTCATCAAGTTCGAATCGAGGTACAATTCATCGTTTCAATGTTGTTAGGTGTGATTTGAGGCCTCGAGTAGGTCTTTGTTATGTTATAGACTTGTCAGTATATTTTGACGATGTCTCGAGCGGCTCAGATGAGTTTTGTTTGAGGTTATATCATTTTCATTCCATGTTGAATATCTGGGGTTTTGGTTCTAGTATGGCCGCAAAAGCGGCAGTGTTATCGTATAATCATGAGGGGGAGCTGGGCGTGAGGATCGCAGGTGCGGGTGATTGGCTGCACCAGCATAACCACAGATGTGGATCAGTGAGCGTAGAAGTGTGGTTGCAGAAGTAGTAATGGATTACAGCAGCAGTGATGGCTTTTCAGGGATTTCTTCGCAGAAGCAAATTTTGTTCCGCAAATGCGATATTTTAGCCGCATATGCGAAAATGCTTGGCAGAAGCTATAAAAATCTAGGTTTTAGTTTTTTCTTCATATTTGTGATGTGGGACTCGGATTAAGACAATTGTTAGATTAATTTTCATCACAAGTATTGGGGCAAGTGTTCTACACTTGGTTTTGATTTTATTTCATGAATATATCTTCATTTTTGGTAATTGGTGGATGAATTTTGAAGAGGAATTAGGGAATTTAGCCCAACATTTCATAAAGAAATTTTTTGGATTTGAACATCGATTTGCAGTCAGATTTGAGTGAAACTAGTATGGTTGGACTCATAATTAAATTGATTTGTCGAATTATATAAGTTTCATATGGTTACGATCCGCGGGCCTGGGTCTTGACTTATTGGCTGATTTCGGGCTAATTTCATGACATCGTGAGCTCGTGAGAGATATTGGAAAGATTGATGATTGAGTGAGGTCGAGAGACTGATTATGAGTGATTTCATGGGATCGGGCTGCATACTGCAGCGAATTTTACTGATTTTGATAGCGCTTGGGCTGAAGGATCCCCTCTGGTCTGCACACACCCTCAGTAAGCGCAGTTGATTCTATATGTGTGTGTGTGTGAGAGAGAGAGAGAGAGGGAGGGAGGGAGAGAGAGAGAGTATGTATGATGACCCAAAAGGTCATCACTTGCTTTTAAATTGAAGGCCTTAAAAACCTCTTTTGGTCTTGCTTCGACTTACGTGCACAGTTCGGACGTGTAGCCGGAAAGCTAAAATAAGAAAATGTGTGGAAAATGATAAAGTTCGAATATAAAATGAATTAATTTGACGTCATTTAACATTTTGGATAAATAGACCCGAACTTGTAATTGGATGGTGCTATAGGAAAACATGAGACTTAGGCGTATAACCTAAATCAAATTCCGAGGTCCAAAGCCTGAAAAATGAATTTTTAGAGAAAATTATTTTCTAGAATTGTGTAAAGAATTTGGAAATGAAATTTTATAAAAACTCGATAGTATCGGGACCGTATTTTGGTTTCAGTGCCCGGTATAGGTCTTATATATGATTTAAGACGTTTCTGTGAAATTTGGTAAAAACGGATGTCATTTGACGTGATTCAGACCTAAATTGCAAAAATTGATTTCTTAGAACTTTTGAGAAAATTCTTTGATTTTGAAGTTTAATTTTTTGTAATTGAGGTTATTTTGGCGAGTTAATCACACGGATTAGTTTGTATGATGTCATTGAGTTAGTACGTGTCTTTGGTTAGGAGCCCGAAGGGATCGGGTGAGTTTCGGATGTATGTCGGAAGGTTCCGGACTTAAGAAAAATTTTAGGCTTTCAGATGTTGCGTTTCTGATGTTTCCTTCTTCGTGTTCATGGGAGGACCCGCGTGAACAGGATGTGTTAAATTTTGATGAAGGAAATTCCTTCTACACGAACGCATTGCACGGGTCACAAACGCGAGGCATTTGAGGGTATCCCTTCGCGAACGCATTCCTAGCCACGCCAACATGAAGGCTATATGAACTTGGGCAGGGGGTGGGGCATTTGTCCTATGCGAACGCGACCCATTGGACGTGGACGCGAGGACTCGAGGAGTTCTTCTCCGTGAATGCGATCCCGCTTACGCGAACGTGAAGGTCTACAGGCTTGGCTCATCGCGAGTACGGTGAGTCTGTAGCGAGCGCGTAGAGTAATTTCGCCCAGTTATTTTTAAGTCTCAAAAACAGAACACTTACGGTATTTTCATAAATTTTCATAAACCTCTTCTTCTCCAAAGCTCTTAGGCGATTTTTGAAGCATTTCCTCACCATAATCTCTTTAGTAAGCAATCTTTAACTTGTTTTCTTCCATTTTTATCAACACCTACTAGATTTCTAGTCCTAAAACATGAATTAAGGGTAGAAATTTAGGTATTTGGGTAGAATCAAGGCTTTTTGATTAATTGTGATTTAGACATCGTTTTGGGGAAAATTCTAGAACAAATTATATATTTGGGCTCGTGGGTGATTGGGTGATTTGATTTTGATCCAATCCTATGATTTTGACCAAGCGGGCCCGAGATCAACTTTTGGATGTTTTGGAAGAATGATTAGAAAGCTATAACTAAATATTAGAATTAGATTATTTAGCGCTTATTGATGTTATTAAGCTGATTATGTCTAGATACAATTTATTTGGAGCAGAATTCGAAAGGAAATGTGGTATTGGAGGATTGATTTGGTCGTGAAAGTTCGAGGTAAGTGTTTGGTCTAACCTTATCTTGAAGGATTTGGAGTTGCGCCCTATTTTCTATTTGTTTCTTGTTTAGTACGATGTATAGGCATGGTGACGAGTATCTATACGTTGGTGTCGAGCATGACCGTGAGTCTTATATTGTGATTTTCATGACTTCATTGTATTAATTATGCCTTGGTGAAGATTTATATTTGTTGTGTAAGGATGAGGAAAGAATTGTGTCCTATGAACATTGATAAGTCTTGGCTCCAATTGTATAATGAATTGTGAAAGTATAAGTAATAATTGAAACTCTAAAGCATTGGCTCGAGTTGTGAAGTGAATTGTGAAGTATAAGTGAGAAGGAGAAGAGATCATTATGTTGCCCCCTTGCTGGGCTATTGTTGAGTTGTGGTTCCCTCGCATTGTTTTCTTAATTGATATTACGGATGCTTAGGTTGATGATTCTTTGTGTTGGGCAAGGATTATGGTTATAGCTATGGTAGTAGATGTTGGAACAAGTTTCGTTATAGCTGAGGTAGTTAGGTGTTGTAACAAGTTTGGTTATAGCTGAGGTAGTTAAATGTTGTAGCAAGTTTGGTTATAGCTATTTCTCCTTGCCGGGACGTAATTACTTATGCTATCGAATTCCTTGTAGGGACTCTCGTTATTGTTGTAAATATTATATATGGATTAGGTTGCACGCCGCAACAATATTATATATGGATCGAGTTGCACGCCGCAACAATATTATATATGGATCGGGTTGCACGCCGCAAGAATACTATATATGGATCGGGTTGCACGCCGAAACAATATTATATATGGATCGGGTTGCACGCTGTAACAATATTATATATGGATCGGACTGCACACCGCAACAATATTATATATGGATCGGGTTGCACGCCGTAACAATATTTGGATTTGGTGGTACGCCTACCACAAGATATAACAAAATGGGAGTGGGTGATACGCCTACCACGAGATATAATAAAATGGGAGCGAGTGGTACGCCTATCACAAGATGTGAAAAGAAAGTGGGATTTGCCTTTGTTTTCCTTACTCTTGTTAATGGTTGGATTTTGACTCCTTTATAGATATTTTGATATTCTGTTTTTACCTAATAAAGAAGCATATTTCCCCTCCCATCCTTACTTATTTATTCCTGCTTTACTCTGTGCTGTATATTGTATAACTGCGCAGGTATATTTGGTGGTCTGGTCCTGCCTCATCACTACTTCGTCAAGGTTAGGCTAGGCACTTACCATTACATGGGATTGGTTGTGCTGATACTACACTCTACACTCTTTTGTGCAGACCCCCGTGTGTTAGATTTCAGCACTGTCAAGTTGGACAAGGACATGTCTTGTGAGGAGGAGCCGGGAGCCATTCTAGACCGACAGGTTCATCAGTTAAGATCAAAGAGTTTTCCTTCTGTTTGTGTTCAATGGAGAGGTCAGCCTCCTGAGGCATCAACCTGGGAATGCGAGTCAAGATACGCAGATTTGTTACCCCCATATTTTCCCCAACTCAAGTACATCCTTATTTAACCCATTCGAGGACGAACGGTTGTTTTAGAGGTGAGAATGTGATGACCCAAAGGGTAATCACTTGCTTTTACATTGAATTCTTTGTTTTGAGGCCTTAAAACCTCTTTTAGCCTTGCCTCGATTTATGTGTGCATTCCGGGTGCGTAGCCGGAAAGCTTAAATGAGAAAATCTGTGAAAAATGATAAGTTTTGATAAAATGAATTAATTTGACTTCGGTCAACGTTAGGGTAAACGGACACGGACCCGTAATTTGATGGTCCCGGAGGGTCCATAGGAAAATATGGGACTTAGACATATGCCCAGAACCGAATTTCGAGGTCCCAAGAACGGGAAATGAATTTTTTAGAAAATTATTTTCAATTATTATTTAAAGGATTTTATAAATGAAATTTGATTAAAACTCTATGGTATCGGGCCCTTATTTTGGTTTCGGCGCCCAATACAGGTCTTATATATGATTTAAAATGTTTCTATGAAATTTGGTAAGAAACTGATGTCATTTGACGTGATTCGGACCTAAATTGCAAAAATTGATGTCTTGAGAGGTTTGAAAAAATTCTTTTATGTTAAAGTTTAATTCATTGTTATTGAGGTTATTTTGGGAAATAGATCAAACGAATAAGTTTGTATGATGTCATTGAGTTAGTACATATGATTGGTTAGGAGCCCTGCGGGCTCTGATGTGTTTCATATGGTTCCGGACTTAAGCAATATTGGCGGTTATCAGTTGTTGGGTTTCTGATATTTCCTTCTTCACGTTTGCAGGAGGACCCACACAAACGCAATGTGTTAAAGTTTGAAAGGAAATTCCTTCTATGCAAACGCGTTGCATAGGTCGCGAACGCGAGGCATTAGGAGGTTATCCCTTCGCGAACGCGGTCCTAACCACGCGAACACGAAGGCTAAATGAGGTTGGGCAGGGGTGGGGCATTTTTCCAATGCAAACGCGACCCATTGGATGTGGACGCGAGGGCTTGAGGAGTTCTTCTCCGCGAACACGAACCAGCTTAAGCGAACGCGAAGGTTTATAGGCTTGACTCATCGTGAATGCGGTGAGTCTGTCGCAAATGCATAGAGTAATTTCACCTAGTTATTTTTATGTCTCAAAAACATAACACTTACGGGATTTTTTAAAATTTTCATAAACCTCTTCTTCTCCAAAGCTCTTAGGAAAATTTTGAAGCATTTCCTCACCATAATCTCTTGGATAAGTAATCTTTAACTTGTTTTCTTCCATTTTTATCAATACCCACTAGATTTTTAGGCCTAAAACATTATATTAAAGGTAGAAAATTAGGGATTTAGGTAGAGTTAGGGCTTTTTGATTAACTGTAATTTAGACATCGTTTTGGGGTCAAATTCTAGAACAAATTATATATTTGGGCTCGTGAGTGAAGGGGTGATTTGATTTTGGTCCAATCCTCGTGTTTTGACCAAGAGGGCCTGGGATCAACTTTTAGATTGTTGGGAAGAATGATTAGAAAGCAATAATAAAACATTGGTATTAGATTATTTAGTGTTTATTGATGTTATTAAGTTGATTATGTCTAGATACAATTGATTTGGAGTCGAATTCGAAAGGAAAGGTGGTATTTGAGGATTGAGTTGGTCGTGGAAGTTCGAGGTAAGTGTTTGATCTAACCTTATCTTGAGGGATTTGGAGTTGTGTCCTATTAATATTTGTTTCTAGTTGAGTACGATGTATAAGCATGGTAACGAGTATATATACGTTGGTGTTGAGCTTGACCGTAAGTCTTATATTGTGATTTTCATGACTTCGTTGTATTACTCATGCCTTGGTGAAGATATATATTTGTTGGGTAAGGTTGTGGAAAGAATTTTGGCCTATGAACATTGAGGAGTGTCGGCTCCAGTTGTATAATGAATTGTGATAGTATAAGTGATAATTGAAACTCTATAGCATCGGCTCGAGTTGTGAAGTGAATTGTGAAGTATAAGTGAGAAGGAGAAGAGATCATTATGTTGCCCCCTTGCTGGGCTATGGTTGAGTTGTGGTTCCCTCGCATTGTGTTCTTAATTGATATTACGGATGCTTAGGTTGATGATTCTTTGTGTTGGGGAAGGATTATGGTTATAGCTATGGTAGTAGATGTTGGAACAAGTTTCGTTATAGCTCAGGTAGTTAGGTGTTGCAACAAGTTTGGTTATAGCTAAGGGAGTTAGATGTTGTAGCAAGTTTGGATATAGCTATTTCTCCCTTGCCGGGACGTAATTACTTGTGCTATCGAATTCCTTGTAGAGACTCTCGTTATAGTTGTAAATATTATATATGGATTAGGTTGCACGCCGAAACAATATTATATATGGATCGAGTTGCACACCGCAACAATATTATATATGGATCGGGTTGCACGCCGTAACAATATTATATATGGATCGGGTTGCACAACGCAATAATATTATATATGGATCGGGTTGCACGCTGCATCAATATTATATATGGATCGCGTTACAGGCCATAACAATATTTTATATGGATCGGGTGGTACGCCTACCACAAGATATATTGAAATGGGAGCGGGTGGTACGCCTACCATGAGATATAATGAAATGGGAGCGAGTGGTACTCCTACCACAAGATGTGAAAAGAAAGTGGGATCTGCCTTTGTTTTCCTTACTATTGTTAGTGGTTGGATTTTGATTCCTTTATAGATCTTCTGATATTCTGTTTTTACCTGTTATTCCCCGAAGCATGTTTCCCCTCCCATCATTACTTATTTATTGCTTCTTTACTTTCCATTGTATATTATATAACTGCACAGATTTATTTGGTAGTCTGGTCCTAGCCTCATCACTACTTCGCCGAGGTTAGGCTAGGCAGTTATCAGCACATGGGGTCAGTTGTGCTGATACTACATCTGCACTCTTTTGTACAGACCTAGTATTGTAGACTTCAGACCGCAGTGAGATTTGATTCTTGTTCATCAGGTGACCCGAGGTAGCCCTACATGCGTCTGTAGGCATTCCCCTCTCCTTCTATCTACTTTCCTATTCCTTACATGTATTTCCAGAGAAAGTGTTCTATTTAATTCTTTTAGACCTTTACTTGTAGTATTCTTAGATCGTCTATGAAACTGTGACACCAGTTCTGGGTACTCGAGACTCAAACAGTACTAATAGATATTCACAATCAGATGGCTTATTGTTTTCTTCTGCTTATGTTATATTCCGTTGTTTAAATGTTATTTCTTCGGAATTGTTAAATAGAATAAAATTGGTAAAAAGGTAGATGGTTCAATAACTGGCTTGCCTAGATCACATTAGTAGGCTTCATCACGATTCCCGATGCTGGAAAATTCTTGTTGTGGCAATATATATATATATATATATATATATATATATATATATATATATATATATATATATATATATATATATATATGCGTGTGTTTGTATGTGTGTGTGTGTCTATGTGTATGCATGGGGGGGGAGGATTGGGTTACATGGCGCAACGAGCCTTATGCTATATATATGTGGATCGAGTTGCATGCTGCAACGAGCTTTATGGCTATATATACGTGGATCGGGTTGCACAATACAACGGGCCTTATGGCTATATATGGATTGTGTTGCACCCCACAGTAGGTATTGAATAGTTCTGAGTGACTGAGTGTGCTGAGTATTTAACATGGTGAGAGAGAATGTGAGACAGTGATTGACTACTCTGAGGGTGTGAGTATATGAGTTCATTACTAGATAGATTGTCAGACATGCTTACTTAGGTACATGCTTAGAGATACATTTCCTTCTGCTACCTGATTTTACTGATGTTTAAAAATTTACCTGTATCTTGACATGTAGGTATAAAGATGTAATTTTTTCACGCTATTTGAAAATAAAATGTCATATTTATTGTTCAAAGGATTTTGGAGAAATCCTAGTTTTCAAGCTTACCTATATTTCTTGGCAATTTCGGTAAAAGATTTGGGTTTTAGTGAGATACTTGAAAAGCATACCTATTTTTTAGAATCTCTAAACGAACTGAGCATTTTAATTTAGCGATACTTCTTTTATTACTTGCATTATGCTATTATGAACTGTTGTTGGCTATTGGTGTCGAACCTGACCTTTATTCCAGCTCGTCACTTCTTTCAACCTAAGTTTAGGTTTGATACTTATGAATACATGGAGTCGGTTTTACTCATACTACACTTTCATGACTCTGGTTTGCCCTCCGTGAACCATAGCAACGGCACCAAGTCTTTACGACTAGATAAGCCTAACAATATGAAAAATAAACACGTTTGCAAAAGAAGTAATTAAAACCGAAAATAGGTGAAATAAAACATTGTATAAAAGGGTCTCGGCATACACAATATCAACTCTTGAAAACTAAATACATTACCCAAAACCCAGAATCTCATGATCACAAGCCTTTGAATGTATACAAGCATTTAACTCCAGAATATCTAACAAGGGAACGAAATTATAGAAGGGCTAGTACAAAAAGGGAGAGTAGAAAGGTACTCTTCGGTCGGCGGATGCGGCAGATATACCTCGAAGTCTCTACAATAGCCTCGTCTCACGAGTGATAAGTCTGAGTTGAGTTACCTGGATCTGCACATGAAAAACATGTGCAGAAAGGGCATGAGTACACCACAATGGTGCTCAGTAAGTGCCAAGCCTAACCTCGGTCCGGTAGTGACGCGGGATGTCAGGGCTCTACTGAGATCAAATAAAATATGAGGTATAACAGTATACGGTAAAATAGTACAGTTGTATAATTGTAAGAGTTAATACAGGATAATAAGGATAACAATAACTGAAACAGAAATCACAAGAAATACCACTTTTCACAAACATAAATATCTGGGGATCTCTTAGTATCCCGAGGATCTCTTGGTATCCTCAATATATGTCAGGGATCTCTTGGTATTCCGACGATCTCTTGGTATCCTCACTACATGCTAGAGATCTCTTGTATCCCTAGGATCTATTGGTATCCTCAATACATGCTAGGGATCTCTTGGTATCCCGATAATCTCTTGGTATTCTCAATACATGCTACGCATCTCTTGGTATCCTAAGGATATCTTTATATCCTCAATATGTGTGCTAGGGATCTCTCGGTAACCCGCACTTTAGCTCAAATCATAAATACGTACAGGAGATCTCCTGTGATGTCGTCCCGTCATCCTAAAGTAAAACACACAACAATAGAACAAGGAATACTCAATAAATCTCAACTTCATACCAAAGTCACACAAGAAATTCTAACCTAGCATGGTTCGCATATTAAAAATAAGGCGGTTAAAGCAAACAAAGAAATTAATTCAATTAGACATGCTTTTCTAAGCTAACAACAGGCTTAAATTCCAAGTAGTATAAGCAGGCAAGGAAAATGCAATAAAAGTTATTTTTGTGAAAACAGGATTTTCAACAATTAGCACAAGTACACACTCGTCACCTCACGTACAAGGAATTTCAAATCTCACAATAGCAATCCTAAGGGGAATGTCTCCACATAAGATTAGGCGAGTCACTTACCTCGAACCACCTCAAAATCAACCTGAAACCATGCTTTTGCCACGAGTACTCCACTCCAGATGGCCCAAATCTATTCAATTTAATTGAATAATGTAAACAACACTTCAAGCAACGGATTCTACAAATAAATTCTAAGCTAATATAGGAAATTAGGTAATATGACCAAAACACCCCTCGGACCCACGTCTCGGAATCGAGTAAAATTTATATTTTCAGAATCCCCATACTCTCACGCGTTCATGCATACCAAAATTATCAAAATCTAAGGTCAAATTCCCAATCAAAATTCGAATTCTAGGTCTAAGTACTTTCTTCCAAATTTTCCCCCAATTTTCACCTCCAATCTGAAATTAAATGACAAAACTAACAACAGATTAATGGAGTACAACTAGAAAGGGTTAAGGAAATACTACCCAAGTTTTGAACTAAACCCTCAAAATTTCATATTTATGCCCAGCGATTACCGCATCTCCAGTCAAGGGAGCGCACCTGCAGTCCCACACCTATGGAAGAAGACATCATGAGTGCGAAAATCACTTAACAGCATGGTCCGTTTCTGCAATCTCTTGGCCACATCTGCGGCACCGCAATAGCGAAAACCCAGCCGCACCTGCAGTCCTGGAGATTTAGCCCAAACTCACTTCTGAGGCAACCTAGCCGCTTCGGCGGCGCCGCACCTATGGTCCCACACACTGAGGTGCAGTTATGACAGGTTCATCAATTCAAATTCTCCCTAAGACCAATTAAATTTCCATTCAGCATCTGAAACTCATCTAAGGGCCCCAGCACCTCAACAAAACATGCCAACCAATCCCAAAACATTATTCAAACTTTTTTCAACCTTGAGAACGCTCAAAACAACATCAAAACACCAATTAGCGTCGGATTCAAGCCTAAGAACTTCAAAAACTCTCAAAATATGTTTTTGATCAGAAACTTTATCAAACCTCATCCAAATGAGCTGAAATTTTGCACACACATCATATGCAACACTACGGAGCTACTCCAACTTCCAGAATTCCATTCCGACCCTCGGATCAAAATCTCACTATTGAACTAGAAACTTTAAAAAATTAAATTTCGGCATTTCTATCCTAAGTTAGATATAGACCTCCAAAACATAATCCGAATACGCACCTAAACCTGAAATCACCCTACGAAGCTAACGGAACCATCAAAATTCTATTCTGAGTTCGTCTTCACAATATTCAAACTACGATTGAATTTCTAAATCTTGAGCTCTCATTTAGGGACTAAGTGTCCCAAAACTCTCTGAAAGCTCCAAATAATTCGTCCAGGAAACTTACAATAGCAGAAACAAACACGTGAAAAGCAGTTAATAGGGGATCAGAGCGTTAATTCTTAAAACGATTGGTTGGGTTTTCAAATCCTGAAGTAGTGAAAAGATAGGGGTTACCACTACGCGTATGATGGTCATCAAACTGTCGCTCCCGAGTATGATCAAATAATGAAGATCGAGAAATAACTCAAGCTAGAACCTGACTGGCATCCAAAAGATCCAATCTCACAAACCTACTATCTATGGCATGAACACCTATCGCCATAGGCCTCTCTACTTCTGGTAAATAAGCCAAACTCCTCAAACTCTTTGCCCCGCAGCTCAAAGCATCGACCACCAAATTTTCCTTGCTCAGGTGATGCAAAATAGTGATATCATAGTCTTTTAGCAGCTCTAGCCATCTCCTCTGATGCAAATTTAGATCCTTCTACTTGAACAGATGTTGTAAACTCTGGTGATCGGTATAAATCTTACAAGGCACACTGTACAAATAATGACACAAAATCTTCAAGGATTGAACAATAGCAGCTAACTCAAGATCATGGATAGGATAATTCTTCTCATGTATCTTCAACTGTCTGGATTCATAGGCAATCACCCTACCATCCTGCATCAATACCAATCCAAGGACAATCCTCGAGGTGCCACAATAGACAGTATAAGACCCCAAACCTATAGGTAATATCAAAATTGGGGATGTAGTCAAAGCTGTCTTGAGCTTCTGAAAGCTCGCCTCTCACTCTTCCATCCACTGGAATGGAGCACCCTCCTAATCATAGGTGTTGCAATAGATGAAACCACCTCAACAAATCGATGGTAATAACCCGCCAAGCCAAGAAAACTACGAATCTCTATCGCTGAAGATGGTCTAGGCCAACTCTGCACTGTTTTCACTTTCTTCGGATCCACTTTTATCCTTTTACTAGAAACCACATAACCCAAGAATGCCACGGAATCCAACCAAAACTCACATTTTAAGAACTTAGCATATAACTTCTTCTCTCTCAAAGTTTGAAGCACAGTCCTCAGGTGATGCTCATGATCTTCCCGACTCCAAGAATACACCAGAATATCATCAATAAAGACAATAAAGAATGAGTCAAGATATGGCCAGAACATACTGTGCATCAAATGCATAAAGCTGTTGGGGCATTGGTCAGCAGCCGAAATGACATACAAGGAACTCGTAATAACCATACCAAGTCCTAAAAGCAGTCTTTGGAATATCTGGCTCCCGATTCAACTGATGGTACCTTGAATGTAAGTCAATCTTAGAAAACACTCGTGCAACCTGTAGCTAGTCAAACAAATTATCAATACGAGGGATAGGATTACAGTTCTTCACTATAACTTTGTTCAACTTGCGATAGTAAATGCACATACGCATAGAACCATTCTTATTCTTCACAAACAAGACATGAGCACCTCACAATGATACACTGGGCCTAATAAAACCCTTATCAAGCAATTCCTAAAACTGATACTTTAACTCCTTCAACTTAGGAGGAGCCATATGATACGAAGGAATCGAAATGGTCTGAGTATCTGGTAACAGATCAATGCCAAAATCAATATCTCTATTGGGCGATATGCCTGGAAGATCAGCTGGAAACACATCAGAAAAATCTGGTACAACTGGGACTCAATTAACGAAAACGGTATCAATGCTGACATCTCTCACATAAGCTAGATACGCGTCACACCCCTTCTCAACCATACGTTGAGCCTTACGGAAAAATATAGCTCTACTGGGGGTGTGATCTAAAGCAACCCTCCACTCAACACGTGGTACCCCTGGCATATACAGTGTCACAGTTTTAGCGTGACAATCAAGAATAGCAAGATGGGGCGATCCAGTCCATGCCAAATATCAAAATCAACCATGTTGAGCAACAACAAATTGGATTTGGTCTGAAAACCACTATGAGCAACTAAACACAACCGATAAATGCGGTCAAAAACAAGAGAACCTCCCACATGAGTAGAAACATAAATAGGGGAATGCAAAGAATCCCAAGATACACCCAAATGCAGAGCAAAATAAAAAGATATATAAGGATAAGTGGAGCCTGGATTGATGACAGAATCGAAGGAAATAGCCTAGGTATGGGCAGGAAGGGCATAGTATCTGGTCTGGACTCCCCATCTAGGGTGACCTCCACCTTTAGTTGGATGAGCAGGTGGGTTAGCAACTAGTTCTTTGATCATAGCCTGAGAACTCTGTGGAGCACACTCTGGCTGAGAAGTCTGTGGGGGCACACGCCCCCAACTCTAGGGAAATCCCTCAGCATATGGCGTGCATCATCATACCTAAAATAAGCTTTGGGAGGACGTGGCGACTGTGACTAGCTCGGACCAGGTCTGCTTCTGAAAGCACCTCACGCAAGAGGCGCACTAGATGCTGGAGGTGCATAAAAAGGCTCATGAGGCCTGGGAGGAGCTTGAATACCACTAGCTGTTGGAAGAGTTGAATGAACAAGGAGACTCATATAACCCCTACCAGGACGACCTGTTGTTGGGGTACCAGTACTAGAATAATGGCCCGACTCTCGAGACCTCTTGGTCTCTCTCTCTCCTCTCTCTCCCTAGCATGCATACCCTCAATCCTCCTAGTAATTCTCACCACCTGCTGATAAGAAATATCCATCTCCAACTCACAAGCCATGATAGACCTGATGTTGGGAATAAACCCCTCAATAAACTGGCAAACCCTCTCGCAAATAGTAGAAACTAAAGCTAGTGCATGTCTAGCCAAGCTAGTGTAACAAACAGTATACTCTGAGAAAGTCATAGCACCCTGGCACAAGCGCACAAACTCCGTACACCATGTATCCCTAAGGCTCTGAGGAACATACTCTCTTAGGAACATATCTAAAAACTAAGTCCAAGACAGGGAAGCTGCCTCATCTAGGCTGTCTAACTCATAAGTACGCCACCACTCATAGGCGGCCCCTCAAAGCTTGAAGGTAGTGAAGGACACCCCGCTCGATCCCGAAATACCCATGGTACAGAGACTACGGTGGCACTCATCTAGAAATCATAGAGCATCCTCCTGATGCTAGACCATAGAATACAGGAAGCTTATACTTTTTAACCTCTCAAGCCTCCACTGCTCATCCTCGAAAGTTGTTACCCTACCCTTAGGCTGATCTGGAACTATGGGCTATACCAAAATAATCTCTAGGACCTGATCAACATGAACTCGCTGCTCAGGAGTGCAGGCGGTAGGAGTCTGTGCTCCTCTCCTCGCCTGGGATGTGGCTGCAGCAAGTGGAAGCAACCCTACCTGAGCAAAAGTGGTGTACATGCTCATAAAATGTGCCAGAGTCTCCTAGAGCGCTAGCGTGTAGTAGCAGTAGGCGTATTAGGTGCCTGGGCTCTTACTGACACTGCTGGTGGCTCTTCGGTGGTAGCTCACGCGGGTGCTCTAGTTGCACCGCGTGCGCATACTCGGCCTTTACCTTATCCCGGCCTCTGACGACTGTAGTAGGGGGCGCGGGTTCTTGATCGTCTGTGGAGCACGTTTCCTCACCATCTGTGAGAGAATAGAAGACAAAAAGTTTAAAATTGTGATATCACAATCTTTCACGACAAGGAAATCAAATGAAGTAGAATTTTCCTAATAGTTACATAGCCTCTAGTAGATAAGTACACAAGTTTCAGTACCAATTAGCGAGACTCTAATAAACTGACTTGTGATTCATGACTCCTATGAACCTTGAGCTCTGATACCAACTTATCATGATCTCGGTTCACCCTCTGTGACCCATTGTGACGGAACCTAGTCTCTACGACTAAGCCTAACAATCTTGAAAATAAACCAATCTGCAGAAGAAATAATTAAAAATTGAAATAGTAAAATAAAACAGCTTTTATAAGTGTCGCTTGGCATACACAATATCAAGTCTCAAAAACTAAATACATTATCTAAAATCCGGAATCTCATGATCACAAGCCTTTGAATGTCTACAAGCGTCTAACTCCAGAATATCTAACAAAGAAATGAAAATATAGAAGGGCTAATACTAAAAGGGAGAGTAGAAAGGGACTCTTCGGTTTGCGAATGCGGAAGATATACCTCGGAGGCTCTACAAGCACCTCGTCTCACGAGTGATAAGTCTGAGTGGAGGTACTTGGATCTGCACATGAAAAACATGCGCAGAAAGGGCATGAGTACACTAGAACGGTACTCAGTAAGTGATAAGCCTAACCTCGGTAGGGTAGTGATGCGGAAGGTCAGGCCCTACTGAGATCAAGTAAAATATGAGAAACAGTATAAGGTAAAACAGTACAGTTGAAATATAACGTAAGAGTTACTACAGGATAATAAGGATAACAATAACTAAAATAGATACAAAAGCAATCACAAGAAATACCACTTTTCACAAGGATAAATATTCAGGGATCTCTCAGTATCCCGAGGATCTTTTGGTATTCTCAATACATGCTACGGATCTCTTAGTATCCCGATGATTTCTTGGTATCCTCAATACATGCTACGGATCTCTTGGTATCTCGAGGATCTCTTGGTATCCTCAATACATGCCATGGATCTCTTGGTATCCCGAGGATCTCTTTGTATCCTCAATATATGCTAGGGATCTCTTGAAATCCTCAATATACGTGCTAGAGACCTCTCAATATCCCGTACTTCAACTCTAATTATAAATACGTATAAGAGATCTCCCGGGATGCCGTTTCGTATCCCAAAAGTAAAACTCAAAACAATAGCACAAGGAATACTCAATAAAACTCAACTTCATACCAAAGTAACACAAGAAATTCTAACCTAGTATGCTTCAAATAATACAAATAAGGCAGTTAAAGCAAATAAAGTAATTAAGCCAATTAGGCATGCTTCTGTAAGCCAAAAGTAGGCTTAAATTCCAAGTAGTATATGCAGGCAAGGAAAACGCAATTTAAGCTTTTTTAGTGAAAACAAGATATTCAACAATTAGCACAAGTGCGCACTCGTTATCTCACTTACAAGGCATTTCAATTATCACAATACCAATCATAAGGGGAATGTCCCCCACATATTGTTGCACAAGCCACTTACCTCGAACCAGCTCAAAATTAACCCGAAACCACGCTCTTGCCACGAGTACTGGACTCCAAATGGCCCGGATATATTCGATTCAATTGCATAATGTAAATAACACTTTAAGTAACTGATTCTACAAATAAATTCTAAGCTAATACGTGCAATTAGGTAAAATGACAAAAATATCCTTTGGGCCCACGTCTCGAAATCGGGTAAAATTTATATTTGCAGAATCTACATACTATCACGAGTTCATGCATACCAAAATTATCAAAATCCATGGTCAAATGTCTAAGGAATTTCTTCCAAAGTCCCCCCCCCCCCAAATTTTCACCTTCAATCTGAAATTAAATGACAAAACTAACAACAGATTAATGGAATACAACTAGAAAAGGTTAAGGAATTGTTACCCAATGATCTTCTCTTCAAAAGCCCCACACAATCTCCCTACCCTGAGTTCCAATTTAATTTTTCCAAGTTTTGAACTAAACCCTCAAAATTTCATATTTCTACCCAGCAATTACTGCATCTGCGGTTAAAGGAGCGCACCTATGGTCTGACATCAGTGAAACAAGGCATCGCAAGTGCGAAAATCACTTAACGACTGGGTCAGCTTCTTTGGTCGCTTGGACGCATCTGCAGCACCGCATTTGTGAAAACCCAGCAGCACTGCGGTCCTGGAACTTTGGCCTAAAATTGCTTCTGCGACCACCTAGCCGCTTCTGCAATGCCGTACATGCGGTCCCACACACCAGGTGCGGTTATGACAAGTTCAGTAATTCAAATTCTTCCTAAGTCCAATTCAATTTCCATTAAGCACCTTAAACTCATCCGAGGCCCCCGAGACCTTAACCAAATATGCCAACCAACCGTAAAACAGCAATTTAGCATCGGATTCAACCCTAAGAACTTCAAAAGCTCTCAAACTACGCTTTCGATTAAAAACTCCATCAAACCTTGTCCGAATGACCTAAAATTTTCCACACGTCACATTAACACTATGAAGCTACTCCAACTTCTGGAATTCCATTCTAACCCTCGGATCAAAATCTCACTATCGAACCGGCAATATTAAAAATTCAACTTTCGCAAATTCAATCCTAAATTAGATACGGACCTCTAAAATAGAATTCGAACACGCTCGTAAAACCCAAATCATCCAATGGAGCTAACAGAACCATCAGAATTCCATTCCAAGGTCGTATTCACACTGTTCCAACTGCAGTCGAATTTCTAAAATCTTGAGCTCTCATTTTGAGACTAAGTGTCCCAAAACTCTCATAAATAGACGAAACAAACATGGGAAAGCAGTTAACAGGGGATTGGGGCGTTAGTTCTTAAAATGATCGGTCGATTCGTCATATACACTTCTGCACCTTGCGTGCAGATGTTGATATTGCAGCATACAGTGGGAGTTGGATCGGAAGTCATATCTACGTTTCAGTCACAACTGTGTCTTGTTCATGGTAACTTTATAATTATTAATCTGTTTATGTATTATTCGGACTGATGATGTATTTTTATTTCACACCAACACTGTAAATTCTAATCTTAAAAGTTCATGATTTGTACTATCAGCCAATGAGAAAACATTCTTGTATTAAATAGTTGCATTATCATGTCTTCTCTTAATAAATCTCATTATATTGGATAGTAATTAATTGGCTTACCTAGCGGGTGAGGTTAGGTGCCATCATGGCTACGTAGGATTTTTGGTCGTGAAAATAAATATATCCTTCTAAAAAGTATGTACTCCATCTATTCACTTTTATTTGTCAAATATTCTAAAAATAAATTTTTATGTGTACTTGTCAATTTTTGCATATCAAGAGAAAAACAATTCAGTTATCCTTTTTTTCCCTTAGTATTAATTACTCATTCAAAATTATTTTTCAATCCATTAAGACAATACACTAACTATTTAGCCATTAGCCATGATCCCCTATTTATTGCCTCTTTCATGTTATAGTATAGATATGTGATTTTCTAGGGGTGTTTGGTTATGGTTTCGGGTGAATTTCGGAGTTAAATGGGATGCATATCTCTAAGTTGGAGTCTTAAGTCAATACAATTGATCATAGTTGACTTTAATCTAGACGACTCCAAAATAAATTTTGACTGCTCCAATAGCTCTGTGTGGATATTTTGGACTTAGAAGTGTGTTTGGATGTTGATTTGGAGGTTCGTAGATCGTTTCGGCATGAATTGGAGAAAGTCAAGAATTGAAGGTTTGGAAGATCGGAAAGTTTGACTGAGAGTTAGCTTTATTAATATCATGGTCAAATTTTGATTCTAGAAGTTGAAATAGGTCTGTCATATTGTGTATGACTTAGGTGCAAAATTTAAAGTCAATTGGAGTTGTTTTGATATGGATCCTCATTAGTTTTGAATTTAAAATTTCATCAGGCTTGAATCGATTCGCGATTAATGGTTCTATTATTGTTTGATGTGATTTAATACTTCAAGTGTGTTCGCATGATATTTTAGTAACTTTTTGGTATGTTTGAACGGAGCCCTAAAGGCCTCAGGTGTGATTCGGAGTGAAACTGGAACCAATTGGACGCAGTTTCTATTGCTGAAGTTGTTGGTTTTTTATAGGCCTAGTTTCATTCTACGCGCTCGCCAAGGTTTTCCCACATTCACATGGACTCTCCAAGGGTTGCTGGAAATTTACCCTTCACATTCGCGAAGTTGAGGATGCGATCATGAAGCATAGTGAGTTTGTTCATCGCGAACGTAAAAAGTTAATCGCGTTCGCATGTAAGAAAGGCGAGGCTGGGGGCTGAGACAGGTTTGTGCTGCGTGTTCCCATGACCTGGGACACGGTCGTATAGGAGGAGGTAGCTTGATCACTGCATTTGCAACATGTGGAGTGCATTCGTGTAGGACATTTTGTGAGGGAAGAATTTTTTTTCTTCGCGATCGTGAATAACTTTCCATGAGTGCAAAGGGGAATCACTGGGCAGCAGAATTTAAGTTTCAAAACATGAGTTTCATTTTATTTTTCACAATTTGGACCTTGAGAGCTCGGTGTGAGGCAATATTTTGAGGGTTTTTCAGGAAAATTATTGGGGTAAGTGATTCTAATCCGGATTGGACTATATTTCATGAATATATTACTATTTTCATCAACTAATTAGGGATTTGAGTTGGAAATTTGAGAAAAAAATGTGAAAACTTCCTAGACTAAATTTTGGGGTTTTGAAAGGCGATTTAAGGTCAATTGAAGTAATTCTTGTGTCGATGTACTCTTTATCGAATCGGAGTTAGGATTTTATGATTTTGATCGGGTTCAAAGATGCGACCCGGGGTTGACCTTTTGAGTTGATATTTTATTTCTTTGCAAAGATCGTAACTTTATTATTCAAATCAGTCTCCAATAGTTTATATTTATGGAATGAAGTTTTTTTGGCTAGATCTGAGTCGTTCAGAGTTGGATAATCGAGGAAAAGACATACTAGTGTATTGAGTTAGCGTGTTTTGAGGTAAGTGTCTTTCCTATCTTTGTGTCGAGGAATTACTCCTTTGGATTGGTGTTGTTTCACGATAATTGTGATGTTTGGAACCGTGTATGCAAGGTAACGAGTGTATACAAGGCTAAATGTAAAAATTTACTAGTTTTAGCTATAAATATTGCCTTAATTGAGTTATCTTAACATGTTATATTCATTATCATTAGTCTATTTTCACATGTTCTACTTGTCTTATATCTTATTTGTTAGTTGCTCTACATGTTTAGTTGAAGTTCTTGTTTTGTTTATTCCATATTTATTATTTAACCATTGAACTCTTTACTTGAAGTTGTTGTTCTTGGAATATCTTGTAGTTGAAATTAGCATTGAGTTATAAAGGTCGTGATTTGCATTAAGACAAAGTGTTAAGTTGTGAAATACTATATTTGTTGAGCTATTCAGTGCCAGTTATTATTGTTGAGACTCTTGTGTACATTCTGGTTGAACCACGGGCTATTTATTGTAAAAACACCATTGTTGTTGGTTTCTATGGTAAGTTGTGATATTGGAAGTTTGAGGCATAATTTGTGATACGTTATGAAATTGATACGCATGATGTGGTATAAGGTTTTAGGATTGAAACATATGGGGTGAAATAAGGTGGCTTGATACATGTGGCTAGTAGGGGAACTACTAAAAGTCACACTGTGTGATATGGTGAGTTAAAATATGGGTGCTATTTCGAAAAAATAATTTTCAAAACTAAACACAAGGCTCCCTCAGCGATATAAGAAAATATTATGAATTGATTTATAATCTGAGACTATGAGGCAGTACATCGGTAGTGACACTCTATTCTCGGTGTACTTATTAATTGTCTCATATCTATTGCTATCATTATTTTTACTGTTATACACTTGTTCAGTTTCTTATTTATTCCCATAGGGTCTTGACTTGACCTCGTCAATATTCTATCGAGGTTAGGTTTGGTACTTATTGAGTACCGTTGTGGTGTACTCATGCTCGCTTCTGTATATTTTTTGTGCATATTTAGGTACCTCCTACCAGTCCAAGTACTAGAGGGAGCTCAATTTCGGAGACTTCAAGGTATAATTGTTAGCATCCGCATGCCTTGGAGTCCCCCACTATCTAGATTACTTTATTTCCTTATCCTTTATTAGACTTTGATGTATAGAGGTATTCATTATCACTTCATAAAGCTTGTGATTTGTATTTCGCCGGGTTGTGTCTTCGGGTCGGTCGGGTTTAAAGAATTCAAATGGGTGGGCTAATCTGGACCAATGGGAGAATGCCACGTGTTTAAAAATTTTGAGGAAACAAGTTTTAACGGTGGAAGGGTAAATGTGGCCTGAAAGTGCAACGGTGGGGGTATATTTGTTAAAGAATTCAAACGGAGGATAAATGTAGCTTATTTTGAATAGTACAAGGGCAAATCTGACCCTTAACCGATGTATAAATATTGAATATTATCATAGATGTAGTGGATACCCTAAGTTTTCAATTAAATATTATCAATATAAATATATATGCCTATTTATTTTAGGAATGTGACTGTAAATGTATTGAGTATATAAACTAAACATTATCTATATTGTGAATTGAATATTTCTATTTAATTTTCTTACTTTGAAGAGTTTGTATTATGCAAGGTAATGTGTTTTTCAAGAATATGATAAATTGTGGCTTTGATAGATGAGAGGTACATAGAATATATTTAATTCACTATCATGAGTTATGGCTACATTTAAAGGGATATCCCTATATAATTGTGACAATTAAGTTATGTGAAGTAATTATTTTAAGGATTTTTAACTTTAGAATATATTATGGTATATGATGTAACTTCCCCAATTTGTTTCCCAATAAAGTCAGAAATATGAGAAGTCCAGAATATAGCCCAATCAACAACCCAGATAAAGATCCATTTGCCATCTCCCCTTCCTTCAAAAATATCAAACACATAAAGATAAGATAGTTTCTTCTTCACAATCTTCATCTCCTCAACCATGTTTTCTCTCACTGTAAACTCCCCTAAACCTCTCTCCCTCTCCACCCCATTTCTCCCTAGTCACCCCCACCCCCCACCCTCCATAACCCATAAACCAAATCTCAATCCAAAACCCATAACAGCACTCATTATTCCTCCTTCTTCAGGCCAACAACAACAACATTCAACCCAACAACAACAACTTTATCAGCCTTTTAGACCTCCTCCTTCACCTCTCCCACCCAAATTCCGAAATCTTGACACAAATGCAAAGCTCGAAGTTCTATCTAACCGCCTTGGTCTTTGGTATGAATATGCTCCTTTGATACCTTATTTAACAAGGGAAGGGTTTACTCCTTCAACTCTTGAGGAAATCACTGGCCTTACTGGAGTTGATCAGAATCGGTTGGTTGTTGCTTCCCAAGTTCGTGATACTCTTGTTGAGTCTGCTGCTTTAGACGAAGAAACGTTGTCGTATTTTGAATCTGGAGGTGCTGAATTGTTATATGAAATTCGTTTGCTTAGTGCTAGGCAACGAGCTGATGCCGCAACATTTTTGGTAAAGAACGGATTTGATGCAAAACAAGCTCAAGATTTAGCTAGAGCAATTAAAGATTATCCGCGTAGACGTGTGGAGTATGGTTGGGACAAGTTTAATGGTGATTCTCCTGGTGATTGTTTAGCTTTTATGTATTTTAGATTAGCTCAAGAATATGCTGCTGCAGCTTCTGAGGATTTGAGAAGGTCGTCAATGGAGAAGGCATTAGAAGTTGTTGAGTCTGAAAGTGCGAGGAATTTGCTTGTAATGGAGCTAGAAGGAACTGAGGTTGCTAAGGAGAGTGTAGTTGATGATGGGGTGACAGTGCCTTTGGTGAGAATGAAGTTAGGGGAGGTAGCTGAGTCGACGATTGTAGTGGTTTTGCCCGTTTGTAAGGCAGAGGGGAGAGAAGTGGAGGTGGAGGCGGCGCCATGGGAATGTGGTGGCGTTGGGGATTTTGGTATCGTGGAGGCGGAGAAGGATTGGAGGAGATGGGTGGTTTTGCCCGGATGGCAACCTATCGCGGGGTTAGAGAGAGGTGGAGTTGCAGTGTCGTTCAAGAGCGGGAACTTTTTGCCGTGGAGGGAGAAGAGTAAGTACAAGCAAGAGCCGGTTTTGGTAGTGGCGGATAGGGGAAGGACAGAAGTGGCATCAGAGGACGGGTTTTATTTGGTGGTTGATGGTGGAGATGGGAGCAATGAGGAGGGATTGAAAGTGGAAAGAGGGTCAACATTGAAGAAAAGAGGGGTTGAACAGAGTTTGGGAATTGTGCTTATAGTAGTTAGGCCGCCAAAGTGGGAAGATGAAGAACAATTGAGTGAAGAAGATTGGGATTAAATTCAAGAATGCCTTGTAAATATGCAGCCTTTGCTGTATATTGTCAATGCAGAAAATTGTTTGAAGACAAGTTGAAGCTCATCCGTGAGCCTTCACTGCAAGATTGGTAAGATTGATTAGTTGACACAAACTTTGTTCATTAGCATTATTTATATTATCTAGTATTTAGAAGCAATTACGGAGAGAGTACAAATTCAGGATTCCATTGAAGCTCATTTGCAGTTGCAGACCACCAACAGTAATCAATTTTGAATTGTAATTGAATATATGAGTTGTACTACAATTAAGATGATAATAAAATTTCCCATTTTATCTTGTTCCAAATTCTTCTCTTACAAATTACAGTACATTGTATAACCAGCAAACCAATCTTCTATCTCTAAAAAATAACAATAACAAACCCAAATAGGGGCATGGAGAGGGTAATGCGTATGCAGCCTTATCCCTACTTTGTGCAGGTAGAGAGGCTGTTTTCGGTCTATCTCTCAAGAAACAGCAGAGAAAATATAAGTTTTCAGAACTATATAATTTGAGTTCCAGTATTCTTTTGTTTCTTAACCGTTTAATAATGAGATAAGAGTCATGCAATGATTGAATTGAATAATATGCATGAATACTTATTTTTCCAGTGAACTTCTGTTACAGTGAATTCGGAACCTTATACATTATATAAGAACTTGTCATCGATCAATATTACATGGCGTGATTATTAACCCAAAAAAGAAAAGAATTTATCTACCCAATAAGTTCATGTCTGACCACTTAACTAATGGCATCAAAGATTTTGTTTTTCCCAGCTTTATAACTTCTTCTGTTATCCAATTGTTACATATTGAATTCTACAGGATTTCTGCTGCATAATACCTATCATTTCTTCGACGTTCAGCCTCCCTTCAGTTTGTTAATTTAAAGGTGACGGACGCTATCAGTATGTTTGAACAATGATGAAGTTGTTGAGTTTCAGAATCTTTGGGAGGGAGAGCCAAGGAAGGCAATTTTTTGAACCAAACCTTCTTTCGGAAATGTCATTGTATCAGAAATGGTTCGCCTGAGTCAATCAAGAAATCATCCATGGTAGCAAGGGATTTCAATTGCCAACCAATAGAAGCGATTGTCTTTTGGCACTCTGCAAATTGACTAGCTGCTCTTGCCATTTGTTTATCCTGACATGCAAAATAAAAATGGATCATTAATATGAGGAAACACTGAGCAAATATTGTTAGTTACAGAACCATTGCCAAGGTGCAATATAAATTTGTGCAATAAAGAAAATGCCATTGACATTACCCCCTTAGTGTAAGTCTTATCTTACCGTTCTACAAAAAGTGTACTAGTTAGCTATGTTGCTCGGACTCTCCGAACATATCAGCAGGTGCGTGTCGGATCCTCCAAATGTAGTGGAGGATCCGAAATGGGTCGCGCAACATAGTTAGTTAAAAGAGATCTAAAGTATCAAAACATCCAGCATTTTTTAAATAAATAAAAAGAAAAATATACAATGCTTTGCTTTAACAAAACTAGAATGCAAGCTCACTTTAAAAAACCAGTGTTGGTGCTTAGCTTACAGAGGTAATTAAATGTTTGAGGAGAAAATGCCTTCTTACCATAATGTAAAATATAAGGAGTTCTGGAGAAGTAAAATCACAAAGCAACACAAACTTGTTGCATGCCAGTTCAGAGAAACGTGCTTCTATAAGTGATTGCTGGTAATTTAATCCTAGTAGGCAGAACGCCTATGGATCGGGGCGAAGTGATGTGTGGCCAATAGTAGTCAACTGAACAGCCTTCGCTAAAATTATTTAGTGTATAGGATAAAATAATACTACTTGTTATTGATTTAAAAAAATAGACTTTGAACACCCTTGCACAGCCTGGCAAAGGGTTTGAACACCCTTATTGAAATTGCTTTGCCACTACATGGATGATCTGAAGGTAAGACTGGGTTTTAGTTGTCCTCAAGAACCTACTGAATAGGCTGTCATTTTTACCTTTCAAGTAACAGAAAACCAGAATAACTTATGAAGCAGTCTTGTCTTTAAGAAAACTTAACTACTCTACTGAAAATTTGACTTCTTAGGACAACCTTAATACGATTTAAGATCTAGACAATAAAAGAGAGATTCTCACATTCAGTTTTTATTGTTTCGAAACACCAAATGTAGCCAAAGCAGGTTCTGTATAAGTTAACCTTTTATTCCACTTTCAATCTCAGCTCTTACTCGTCTTTTGAGCCTCTAATTATCCTAAAGTAATCATGTATGGTCGCATTCTCTGCCACTAAAAGTAGCAGAGAATGTAGATGCTAACCAATTTCTCTTTAACTGTCGCTAAGCATAAAAATATGATCTTTCTTTAATCACCTCTAGAAGAAGAAGAACTATGGAAATGAAGGGTCAAAACTTAGCAACAGGTTGCTAGTTGATTAGTAAGTAATTGTAAGAACTTTTAAGCTACTTCAAGGTTTTAGATTTATGCACAAGGGGTTGAACAATGAAAGTTTCTGGCAACTAACCTTATTGATCTTAAATTCCTCGACAATAGTTGATTTCTGAAGCTGGGATGCAGATTTTATCACTGAATTATCAATTTCTAGTTTCGGTAGCTTTGCAGCAGTTTCCTGGTGCAAAGCCCTTTCCTTGCAAAGCTCCTCTTGAAGAGAATCAACTTTAGAAAGCAATGTTTGCAGCTCGAATTCAGTGGCTTTAAGTTGTGACTCCACCACATCTTTCTTAGCACAGGTAGCTTCAAGTTCGGCCTCAACTCCAGATTTCATTCTTTTCATGGTTTCTAGTTGAGTTTGAAGCTCTAATAGTTTGACTTCAGTTTCCTCCAAGCGAAATTCTAATTTCTTAAGCTTCAAATTGGTAGCCTCAACTTCAGCCTCAGAAGCTCTCTTTGCTTCATTAGCTGTAATGAGCTGAGCTTGGAATTCCGCTACATCAATGTCTGCTTCTTCTAAGCGTTCAACCAAATTCTTGAGCCTAGTGTTGGCAGACTCGACTTCTGCCTCAGTATTCTTCTTTGCTTCATTTGTCACAGATAACTGTGCTTTGAGCTCCACAATCTCAGCCTCCATTTTCTGCAAATGTTCTTTTAAGTCTTTAAGCTTTGTTGTAGCAGCTTTGAGTTCAGGCTCCAATTTTCTCCTTGCTTCATTTTCCATAGATAACTGAGCTTTTACCTCAACTAATTTGTCCTTTGTTTCTTTTAATTGTTCTTTAGATATCTTAAGCTCATCCTGACACTCAGTTAATTCCTTCTCTAATTTCAATTTCTCCACCTCCATCTTTGTCAACTTCTCCGCTTCAGCTGTCTGACTAATTATGGCTCTACGTTCAGTTTTTAAAATGGGTTCACTGATGTTAGCTCCTCTGACATTGCTGCTTTCACTCACTGTATCAGGACTCGCTGCAAGCTTTTCCATCTCAAGAAAATCATCCATCAGATTTATCTCCACAGATGATGCTATAAGGTCTCTTCTATGTGGCTTTTCATGTTTATATTGATTCAATTCAGAAACTAAAGCAGAAGACAGGAAGTAAGAACTGTTCTGGTCATAATTCTTTGGCTCCAAACCACTGATTTTGCAACTATCGTTTTCTGCTGTAGACAGCCTTTCGCCAGTATCTGACAAACGATCAGCGGAAGGTTCAAAATAAGCTGAGGAAGCAGCGGTAGAATTGTGGTCATTCATTGTTGATCTTTTCCGAGCAAATGCCTTGAGCATACGGCATTCTGCTTCAAGCTTAGCCACTTTCGTGATACTCTCCAGGCGTTGTTTGCTAGCTGTTTCAGCAGCATGAGTACTTAAATCTCTCTCAGATGTCATTAGTTTGAGCTCCTCAGATATTGAAACAAGGTCAAGCTTGAGGATTGAGTTCTGTTTCTCAGCATATTCAAGCTTACGCTGAAGATCTTGAACGTTACTGTCTTCGGCTTTAGAGCTTTGCAGTTGAGACTGAAGCTGAACAAGCTTATTTTCAAGTTCAGACCTTTTAAATTCCCACTCACAACTTGTCTTGGCTACAGCGATCTGGACATTCTGCGCTTGCTCTTCTCTTGCCTGTCGAAGCTGTCTTAGACACTCTTTAAGCGCTTCATCAAGATGTTTGATACGCTCTTCAAGGATTGAGTTCTTCTGGTTTGCTGTCTCAACTAATCTCTTCTGGATCAACACTTCAGCTTCAGCCTTCTCCCATCCTTATAGAATAAATTATTGACCAGAACAAATGTCATAAAAGCAAAGAACCCACTGGCAGACATTATATACCATGTTCAATCAATTATGCAAAAACTAATAACTGCTTCACTTCAGACTTCAACTATTTAAAAATTCTATTTTAGGATTTGACTTCAACTCTTTGGAATTGACTAACTTCAGCACAAGCTGCAAAGGAGCTTGGACTCCACTTGCACAACCAATTCATTATATATGAACCCTTATACTTCATTGACATAGCGCAGCCCAAGTAAGTGAAAAACGCAAAACGCTACAACATATCTTCTTCAAGAAACTGTTGCAGACACTGTCAATAAAGAGTCAACCAATGACTTATGCTTGTGGAAAAGCCCGAGACCCTTAATATGATAGATAATACTACACAATGTTGAGTTCAACTACAATAAAAAAATTAGAAGCAACAGTAATAGCAACATTGGCTCATTCTTTCAGTGTCCTTTAACTATTAAAATATAGAGGAAGGACCAAAAACCATACTGGTATTGTCAACGATTAGTATTATAGACAACTAGTAAAATAGCTGAATGAGTTCTCGCATAAGTTTAACGTTCAAGGAAATAAGGTTCTACCTGAGACAGCTTCCTCGGCTACTTTTGCATGCTGCTTTACCAAATCTTCCTTCTCACGGACGTTCAGAAGAGCTTCTGATAATTTAGCTGACAGAGTCTTGACAGTTTCATTAAGTTCTTCATCGCTGCGAGCAGTTTTAGATGCGACTTCAGGAGATTGAGTGTTATGATTTTGAAGAGCCTTCCGAAACAAGTAAAAAATCCATATCAGTAAGCGCAAACCAGGAGTCCCTACACCAATTTTCAGTATCATTTCCGTCTTTAAAAACGATAATTATTCAACAACAACAACAACTCAGTATAATCCCACTTAGTGGGGTCTGGTGTGGGTAGTGTGTACGCAGACCTTACCCCTACCCTGGGGTAGAGAGGCTCTTTCCAAATAGACCCCCGGCATCCTTCCCTCCAAGAACTTCCCACCTTGCTCTTGGGGAGTCTCGAACTCAAAACTACTCGGTTGGAAGTGGGGGTTACCATCAGAGCAACCCCACTTGTCTAAAACGATAATTATTCCTTTGCAGTATTTTTCTAACATTCAGCGTACATGTCTTATGTGCTTAGAGCGTTCAGTGTATAGAGTGAGGTATAATATTTGTTAACTGGGCTTCCTGCTATACAGTCAACAGTGCGCAAGCGCATCAGAATTTGCTATCTAAACCTTGATTATTCCCCACTGAAAGCCCTAAAGCAAGGGCTGCTATCCAGCAACCAATTTGACAAATTTGAGATTCAGTAAATAAGATTAGCACCCAAAGCAGCTATTAAAAGTTGAAACCATGATAGGAAAGTGCATTGAGATATCAGTGCTAAGTGATACATTTCTTTTTAACAAGTGGACTAAAGCAAGACATATTCCTAAGCCGAGTATCTATTGAAAACAACATCTCTATGTTCACAAGGTAGGAATAAGGTCTGCATACACTACCCTTTCAGGAACTCACTGTGGAATTATACGAAATTATACGAGGTACGTTGTTGTTGTTACTAGAGCAAGACCTACCACCAGCCCTTGCTGCCCTTTACCTATTTCGCCTCCCGTAGTGTTTGCCTAAATTATAGTATGTGTTTACAAAAAAAGTTTTCAGCTACCTGACCAAATAATAGAAAGGGGAAATCCCCCCCCCCCCCCCCCAAAAAAAAAGAGAGAGACGACAAGGAATGGAATCATTTGGAATATAATAAATAAGAGGAAGAAAATGAATCTAACCTGATCATCAAAGAACCTCTCAGAATGAGAAGAAATGGATCCAACAGAAGAGCTTTCAGTTTCACCACTGCCACTCGGACTCTTCTCCGATGCCTTCCTCCGCCACAACCAACTCCGCCGGTCCATCCAAAGGAAAATTACCTCCTCATTCCTCTTAACTACTAATATTCCTGTAAATTCTTATCCCAAACAAACTACAAATTAATCACTAATAATACTCAAGACCCATAAAACCAATTATTCCCCAATCCATGATTCTCAGTACTGAACATTTATGGAAAGAAGATGGGGGATTTTTTTTTCTTAACTTTGATTAGAATTCACACCTCAATAGTCACTACCTAACACTTTCAAGTTGGAGTCATTTCAAAAACCCCAAAAGAAGTAAAATTTGAGATAAGCTTCCCATTTTGGACCCCATGAATGTAAGCGTTTCAACAACTCATGTGCCTTTCCATTCCCTATAAGTAATAATTACTGTGAAAGCCAAAACAAAAATTAAAAGCGCAATTTTGGGGATAACCCACAAATCACAACAAAAACTGAAAGAGATTGTGACCCACCAGAAAAAGCTACCTTAACAGACACACCAGCACCCCCCCCCCCCCACACACACACAAAAAAAAAGGCAGGTATCAAGCTTTCAGTTGAATTTACAGAAGCTTCATCTATTTTGAACAGAAAATACAATAAAAAAAATGTCCTCAAAAACATACAGCAAAGTAATTATTGTTGGCGTCTCAATACATAAACTTTTAAATATTTCTCAAAGAAAAAGATTTGATTTCGCCATTAGCTGTTAAATACGAGTATATAATACCAATAACATCAATTGGAGATGCTGGTGAGTGAAGACAAAGACTACTTTGTTTAGACTACTTTGTTTTCATTGTTTCTTCAATCAATCCAAAGAAAACAATTGACTTTTTGTGTTTGGTTTTTCTCTCAAATAATACTTTTAATTAAAAGATTATTCCCGCGCATGGACTATGCAGAGTTTCAAAGCTATAAACAATAATTCATCATAGTGGGTACCACGACGATTGCGAGAGGGCTTTTCCACCCTTGGCTACATAGTAAAAACCCATATGTACCCCTAACCGGATTTTTAACTACTTAAACTTTGCGGGGTCCTATTTACCCCATAAATTATTTTAAAATGGAATAAACCTTTAAAATAGCACGACCTACTCCTCAATATTTTTTACCACTGAAATTAATTTTTTCAATATTTTCTTTTCTTTCTGTTATTTCTCTCGTGCATTCGCCACCTCTATTTTTTTCCCATAATGATAGAATTTTTATTACATTAATACAAACATAATTCCAACTAATGCCAACCAATTAGAGTAAACATAAAAGAAAGGTGGACTTTTTCAATCTTCGAGAACTTTTCATTGAACAATACAAAAATAATAAAAAATTAGAATCGTCGTCATCACCGGAGATAAAACTGTCCCTCGTGGTTTTGATACTATCAGGTAGGGTGTACATAGACCGGGTTGGTTCGGATTTTACAATTACCAAATCAAACCAATTGTGTCGGATTATTAAATTTAAATACCAAACCAAACCAATAAACTCGAGTTTTTCGCTCTCGGATTTTTTCGGCTTTTCTCGGGTTATTCGGGTTTTTTCTAAACTTTTTTCAATAAAATCTTCATAGAACAAAACATATAAATTATGCTCAAAATATTTCTTTAATCCTAGTAAGATACAATTATATAAAGTATTTTCCAAGAAAATAATACAAAATATGAGATGTGTCATGACGTTATCCTAAAATATTCAATAACGAATACAATAAAATTATGTAATATCAATATTGCTAATTAAAAAGCCATAATAAATAAATATAATCTAAAAATACTAAGTATTGCTAAAATAAGTAGACTAATAAGGGATTATTAATTACATGACTAAAAGCTAAAGAAAAATAAAAATAGGTTGTGCATTTATCTAAATTATTGCAAAAAAATAGATATTCAATACATTCCCGTTAATAGTATTGAATTGAATGTCTTTTTTTAGCATTAATATTGATTTGATTTTGGTTTTAATTTGGCTTTTATTCGCATTATTTAATTTAATAATGTTAATGGCTATAAAACTTATTGGAACATTCAAAAAGCTCTAAGTCAAACCTTGAAATAATACCTTAAAAGATAAAATTATGAATTTCATTAAGAAATATTTATAAATTACATCACAATAAGTATATTTATATATTAAATATATCTAAAAGTTCTATATATATATATAATGCCGGGTTGGTTTGGTTTCGGTTTGACTTTCTTTAGTTAAAACCAAACCAAACCAATTATGGTCGGATTTTTTTTTCCAATACCAAACCAAATCAAACCAAACCATGGTCGGGTTTTTTTTCTCGGTTTGACTCGGATTATCGGGTTGGTGCGGTTTGTCGGTTTACTTTGTACACCCCTACTATCCAGGTCTAAAGTTCTACCAGACCATTATTTTTAAGGCAATTTTATGCTCTCACACGCCTCCCAAAAGTAAACACACTTTTTGTGTTGTGTCATCTTTCAAGGGTATATTTATTTATAGGTGTTTAACAAGCGAACTGGGACGGGCTGAACGGAGAAAACCTTAGCCCATTCGGTTAGCAGGTGGGCTGGTTAGCGGGCTGGGAAAACAAACTATTGGCGGGTTGGGAAATTTTGGGTTTTTAGGGCCCGCAAGGGTTCGGACGGGTCGGGCTCCAATTTTTTTTAAAAAAACAAATTTTATTTTTCTTTTCAATGTTATTGATAGTTAAGTATTTGCAAACTATAAGGGTTAGAATTAAACTTTGAAGTTTAAAGTTTAAGTGAAATTTGTATTTTAAAATTATAAAATTAAAAATTTGAAATTAGAGAATAAGTGGCTACAAAAAATTATTTAATAAGACCAATAGGCAATATGTAAGGAAGAAACTCCGTACTCCGAAGGCTTTCATTTTATATTTTTCATACTTCAAATTAATTTGCATGTTCTTTTTTTATTTTTTTTTATTTTTGAACTTGCAAATTAAAAGTTTACAACAACTATAAAAATAAGAAATATCACATCACATATTTTGCATCATTTTACTAAGTTCTTCCATGTCAACATGATGTTTTAGATTTCTGGTATTGGTTGAATCGGAACCATAAACCGTTATATCTCTAATTTCTTGGTCCTCCTCTTCGTCTACCTCGACACGCCTTTGATTTCGTTGTTCTGATCTTATCCAATCTCTGAAGCACACTAGAATTTCAAAGCGTTACTGTCTAATGAATGACGGGTATCTCTTAGTTGCTGCCTTACTTGGCTAAATGCGCTCTCTTATGCGACTGTTGAAATCGGCACAATTAGAACGTATGGAGCCATGACCGAAAGAACAGGAAATTAATTTGAGTTGCTCTTCCACCAACCTAGCGGTAAAAAATCCTTTGTGAGGGGCTCTGGTGACTTTTGTAAGTAGAATTGTAGTTCATCGATATTTCTGCTACTAGTTTGTTGATGCTTTCCTAATGTAGACCAAATCTGATAATCTTGAACACAATCACCATCATCCATTATTGTTCCAGATGTTGAAGGGTTAATTGAAGGAATATTTGCATTTACAACCGAATAAGCATCAACAATGTTAGCATAATAATTCTATAAAGTTTGTAAATGTGTGTGTAGCTCACAAATACAAGTGTTAATATCAGGAGTTTCAGTTGGTCAAATATTCATATAAGTATATAAAGCTCTAATTAATTTTTGACGCTTTATCATTTTAATAGTAGGGTTTAAAATAGAACCAATTAGGTAAATGTAGCGAATTTGATAGAAATACTTTTCAAACTTACTAGCATAGATTCAACAACAGTAGCATATCATTATTTCTGCTTCAAAGTATGTAGTAAAAGAGAAATTTCAGCAATATGAATTAAACTATTTGAAATGGTAGGATAATAAACTCCAAAAAATTCAAGTGTAACCACATAAATTTTTGTAAAAATTGTATAACATCATGAATGACATCCCAAGTTTTAGATGTTAACGAACAGTTAGGATCGGTACAATAAGAATTAGCAACTTCGGTTATAGGCATTCTATATTTATAACAACATCTTAAAAACAAATAAGTGTAATTCCATCTAGTAACTATTTCTCAGGCATGAGTCTTGGTTTTAGCCCATAGTATACATATTTTTCCTTAAATGCATTTAATCGAGCACTTCTATTATTTTCTTGAATTACACTAACAGCTCTCCTAACTAAAGTAATTTCATCATCTAAATAATTCAAGGGCACAATCAAGTTATAAATATGACATGCACATCTAAGATGAAATATTTCAGGAAGTGGTGGGTGTAGATGCAATTTTAATATTGTAATAGCAGCATTGTTGTTAGAAGCATTATCAAATAACATACATAAGAAAATTTCTGCAAGATTATAAAATATAGCAACTTCATGTATAGTATTACTTATAAATGCACCAGTATGACTTTGATTTTCATCATATTTAAAATTAATAATAAGTTTTTGCACAAAAATTATCATCTATCCAATTGCATGTAACAATCAAATAATTATTTTCATTTACAGCACGACCAATATCAGAAGTAAGAGAAACTTTACAAAGAAGACTTGCGAAGAAATAACGTATATATGTCTGATATTGTCCATAAAACCTAAAGATATCATCTCTACAAGTACTTCTAGGAATACCTTTAAACACAGGGTTATAAATTCTTTGAATATAAGTAACAAGATCCGGTGAAGAAGCAAAACTAAAAGGTAAACAACCTAAAACAATTATTTTAGCTAATTCTTCCCCATCTTTCTTAATATCGTATTTCCCAAATAACCCCTCCCCCCCCCCCAGTACTCAGGTTAAGTTTTTATTGCCCAGATGACTCATCTACTCCCCAATCAAGAGGATGTTTCTCTTCCATATGCCTACGAAGTTGACTCGTTCCCCCTCCTTTACCCGGCTCATGTATATAATGTTCACTACAAATTTTACATTTTACATAATTTTTTTAATCTTCTCGTTTTTCAAAAAACATCTAACACTTACCTTTTAATAGGGAGATGAGGCCTACTTGTTGCACCCCTAACATTTTGAGTTTGACTAGTATTACCATGTGTAGGTGGTGGTGTTTCAAGATTATCGGGTGACTAAATACCATCTAACATATCATCTAAATCATCATCTACACCAAAATTTTCTTGCATTCGCTCATAATCTACATTTAAATTTTCAGGTTAACTTTCAGAAATATGTGTAAAGCCACTGGAAGAACCAACACCGCCTCTTGTTCTTTTGGAAGTTTTCTTACTACCATCTCTACTAGTGAACGCTTTTTTGACCACTCTAAGTAAATCCATTATATATATTAAAGTAAGAAATTAAAGCAAGAAATTAAATTAAGAAACTAAATTAATAATTCTAAATAATAAAATAAGTGTACACCAAATAAGAGAAAGAGATGGAACGAGTGTACCGAGATTCCGGATGCCACACTAATTTTGAATTTTTGATATAAAAAATCAAACTTCAATTGATAGACCGAATTTGATAGTTGATACTTTATACTTGAATACTTGATACCACACTTCACTTGAAAACTTGTGATAATAATAATTTTGTAATGGTTAAACTAAATAATTGATGAAATTTGAAATCATAAATAATTGAGAATTTGAGATTTGAGAATTTAAGAACTATAATATCAAGAGAGAATTGAGACTTGAGAGAAAATTAGAGCAGTAAGAGAGTGAATTGTGAGAAAAAAATGAAGAAGAAGGGCTATTTATAAATTTTAAAAGGTTAAAAATATAATTTTTCAATTATTAGGTGTGGCCATCCCCCAACGGTCGTTTCTCAATTTGATTTTTGCGAAAGGTCCAATTAATTTTTTTAAAAAACTTCTAAAGGTAATTCTGCAGCAGCCCGCTAACAACCCACTATAGGATGTCAGGTTACGAGGGTTGGTGCACCGTTAAGCTGAACGTGTTCGTCCAAAACCCGATCCCCCTACCAACCCGTCCCAGCCCACCCTATATGCTACAGTACCGGGTAGAACTGAGTTGAAGCGGGTTGAAAACGAATCAGCCTAGCCCGATTAACATGTTTAAATTTTATTCCACTTTAAAATAGTTCAAGGGATAATTGGACCTCCGCAAAGTTCAAGTGTGAAGTTGAAAACATGGCTATAGGTCAAATAGGTACTTAAGTATTTTTTCTTTAATACATATCTTTTTTCTTTTCCAGGATCTATCGGAAATAATCTATCTGTGAATTTGACGTCACTGTTATTATACATAGGGGTGTTCATAAAACTCGAAAAATCGAACCAAACTGAAAATCAAAGCAAATCGACCCAAAAAAAGACACATTTTGGTGTGGTTTGGTTTGGTTTTGAATTTTTAAAAACCGATCAAATTTGGTTTCATTTTGGCTTTAATTAGAATAAAAAATCGAAAAAACCGACTATATGAGTAGTTATTTCAAATTTAATATTACACGCACACACATATATACAAAGTTTCAAAAAATTTATGGTTAAGTGTTAATAGTTTGCACTTTAATATAATTCTTTTCCTTTTACGATCTAGTTTGAATGGTAATTTTTTTTTGTTAAGTATAAGAATCTATTTCGTTTTAAAAATAATATATTTTTAATTGAGTCCTTAAATTATTGATTACTATTTGATTCAATTATCATTAATGTATCTTGGTAAATAATAGATTTCTCAAAGGGCCATTAATTTGATAGTGTTACATTAAAAATATGAGTTTGGTACTGTATGTATAATATTTAAGAAAAAACAAACTTTGCATCGAAAAAAAATCAACTTAATTAGTTTAATTTGGTTCTAATATTTGAAATTACTTGATTTAGTTTTTTTTAGGAAAAAAAAATCCAAACCAAACCACTAACATCCCTAATTATACATACGGCGTTTCTGCTCATCAAAAGTTAGACAAAAATATCCATCACATAGGGAAATCAAGGAAAGGCTCCTTCGATTTTATTGAACATAATCTAGAGTATAATCCCAAGTGAAGGGAATTAGACAAGGTAAGAAGCAAAATACAATGTCATTGCACCGATTATTGAATGAAACTACATAACTTTGCAAACCTCTACAAATAATAGCAGCTCGTATAAAAAAAACTGCATATAAGATTTGTACACAGCCTAGGTGAGTAGAACTCCAGTACCATGACATGTTGCTCAAAAACTACATTATCTCCTCATTTAGTTCTCCTTTAGCTCCCCACAGTCTTCAATGGAGACAGTGCATGATGTTTTCCCACTATCTGAACCCACATTTTCCATTTCCTTGACAACACTATAGCCGTCTACAACTTTGCCAAATACGACGTGTTTCCCATCAAGCCAAGGCGTTGGTACCGTGGTGATAAAGAACTGAGATCCATTGGTGTTTGGTCCAGCATTTGCCATTGAAAGAAGGCCGGGTGTAGTATGTATCACACTGAAGTCCTCATCAGCAAATTTTGCACCATATATCGATTCTCCTCCAGTCCCATTTCCTTTGGTGAAATCTCCACCCTGGCACATGAAGTGTGGAATGATACGATGAAACACCGAGCCCTTGTAATGTAAGGGCTTCCCTAACTGCCCAATCCCTTTTTCACCGGTGCAGAGAGCACGGAAATTTTCAGCAGTTTTAGGAGTCTTATCTTTAAACAGTTCCATCACAACTCTCCCAGCCTTGGCCTTGCCAATCAATATGTCAAAGAAAACCTTTGGATTTTTTGCCATAATTACTTTTAAGCCTGAATTACAACATGCATACACCAGTTAATACACGCTAAAAGACTATATAGTATGATAGAACAGAAGATTCTCATATAACCTTCCATGACCAAAAACAAAGCAAAGGGAAAAAGAATGATAAAAGGAAAAAAAAAGAGGAACAAACTATCTGAACCCAAAAAAAACGAACACATAATGACAACCTTTTCTGCAAACTCATCCAAAATGAGCATATAATCAAGACACGTACTCGTATCAAAATTTCTTTCACCAGCATATCCTCCAACTATCTATGGAGCAGGAAGGGTTTTCGCTAAAGGGGTTGTTAAAAACTTAAAAAGGACTGTAGCTTGTGGGAATTAAACCAGCAAACCTCACAAAGTTTTTAAAGCCCCATGACCACCGAGCTATGCTTTTGGGCTATGGCAAGGGATTCAAAATATAATATATAGAAGCACAAAATAAAATTTTCCTTATATGTGCAGTGTTATTTTCCCGCAAAGGGCCCCCAAATCCGCCCCTAACTACTATATTTTTCTATATACAGACCCAGAGCACACTATCAACAACAAGAAAACCTGCAAGTAAAATAATCATGTAAAATAGAAGCAATGTTCAAATACTTGACCAAAAAACAGGAATATAAAATTTATAGCATCTCCACCAAAAGAAAGATATCAGATATACAAATTCTACCACTCATAACTGGATGATAAACTAGACAGCACCCATGCTCATTTTTTTTTCACAATATTTCTATATCAGTCACAACAATGGTCAACTCGTGTTACGGATAACAACAAAACATCCTAATCTGTGGAAGTCCCCACATTTTCTACAAGAACATCATAACACAACATTGCTTTGAAGACAATGAAAACACCAAAGAAGGGGTAAATTTATCTGGAAGCATATACACTCACGGTTTTCAGCTCAGCCTATATATACAAATTTATCAAAATATATACTTTTATACTTATACTAAGTTCGCATTAACCATAACAAAGGGGTAATGAGTGCATTCTTACTCCATATCCACTACCTTAAAATTCTAAATACATAATACAGTGTGGTGAAAACAAATTCAGATTCAAAAAATATATTCCATATGAAGTATAACAAAAATGTCAATCACATAACGAATCCTTCTGAGTAATTGCAACAAATGCAGATCAAGAGGACACCAATAAATGAATTAGTTATATGAAATTTTGATATAGCACAAGTATTGAGCTCACACAGCGTTTCTCAAAATTCTGACTGTGAAGCCTTCGATATGTGCTTATTCTCATAAATAGGGATTATAAATAAAATAAAAAATGAGACGCTGAAAGTAACTAATTGGTGAAAAGAGAAGACAAGTGACATACCTTTGGGTGCAGAAGAAGATTTTGGAGACAAATGCAAGTAAGGAGGGTTTTAGCAAATTTATAGAGAGAGGCATGTGGTTGGAGATTAGGGTTTAGGGTTTTATTTTTTTGCATTTGCTACCCATGTAGTTTGAAATCTTCACACATGTTTCCCCATCTTTTGTTAGCAATTGCGTAAAACGACACATTTTTCCCCATCTTTTGTTTGCAATTGCGTAAAACGAAATTTTGCTTTGCCAGCTTTTTTGGAATTTTGAGTTCTGCCCCAAGTCTCCCAAAATATTTTCTTCGTTGGTACAACACTTCTTCTCATCTATCACTCTCCCCCTCAAAAAGTTCTCTTTTCACTACATTCGTCCCAAAAATATGAAACGATTTGTAGGAAGATTGATTATTCCACATTTTTTATAGTTACAAATGTTTAAAATATGTTTCAGCCCCACAACTGGCAATAGCGTTATTCTTTTTGAAACAGGAAATCTGATTATTTTCAATATTTAATTCTCTTACCTTCAAAATAACTCTAGCACCTTCTGTATGAAATCGCTCATATTGGTAAAGCATGCCATGTTCTATGCAACGACCGAATACAATTTCAATAGTAGCGACTGGGAGTGGCATACAGGTTAGATCTGATATGATTCGAGCCGAAAATGGATAATGAAAAATATACATAAATTATCTGCCTCAACTCATATTTAATATGAATTAACCGGTGAATAGTATAAGTAAATATTATCCATGATTTAATGTATGTAATCACTTTTGAGAGAATTTTTTGTCTCCCTAACTTGAAAAACCCCTAACTTGAGGCTTTATAAATATAAAAATTACTATTAGTTACTCATTTGTTATCCATTTTCTAAATGGATAATATAGTTCTTATCCATATTTGACCCATTTTTAAAAAGTTCATTCTCCAATCCATTTTTAATGAATAATATGGGTAGTTAATTGTTTTATTTTAACTATTTTGTCATTCCTAACGACTAATGAGACGATGGAAGTGACACCAGTCATAGGAATGTTAAAGTATTTTCAACATCTAGCGATGTAATATTTCACCAAGACACACAAGGGAATTAAAAAAAGGTTGGTAGTGTTTCACTTTTGCTCACCATGGAATTCATGTACTTGTACAAATGTAAGTCCTCTTTCTCAGAGAAAATACAATCATAACTAGCAGACTAATTTTTCAACCAGATGTGCCTTGCTTTAGATTGCATTACTAGAGAAATCAAATCAACCAAGCCACTGTTGACACTTCCGATCCCCACTGCCTCCAACAGCACGTCGGATGCTGATCTTCTCAGTTGCATATTTTGCCTGGAGATGCTCGAAAGCATTTAAATCAAGTTTCCCAGACACAGATTTCCCTTGCTTCCTCCGAACTTAATGTTCACGGACAGAAGCCCAAAGTTTTCCAATAGCATCCCTCTGTCTGGAGGTGAACCTTGAAATATTATCAAATGCATGCTTGACTAAGATGTCAATAGCTGTTTGGCACCTGACAAATAAAAGTAACAACCTATGAGAAATCGTACGATAATAGCGTATTTGACAATTTATTAGCTGAAGGACATAAGAAAGCTTTAATAGGCCATAGATACTCGACCATGGGGTTCTGTGACGGTTCGCGGCAATTTCTAAACAGGAAATCAAGGCTTCTCGCTGTGATCTCAGGAATCTCTTGGTTTCTTCTTCTTCTCCTCCTTTTCTTGCTTTAGCCAGGGTCACCCTCTTCCCCTTTGATTTGTCGTCTTTCTTTGATGTGCTCGGAATCAAAGCATCAAGTCCAAATGGCTCACTCTCTTCTTTATTGCCCGTCGGGGCATCTTCATTCACAGCTTCGGTCGTTTCTTCCAAACAAGCAGCCTCTTCTACGTCATCATCTTCAATTGCAACAGGAAGATTTGAAATTGCTTCTTTAGTTCTCCCAGTTGCTTTTGAAAACTGAAGTGCGACACAGACGATTAAAGACTATCAGAAAACAAATTTAAGGACTTGTTTATAACAGAGTAACAAAATTTGACCAATGCCCCTCAAATATTGGTTCTTAAGTATCACTCTTAAGAAGTTCTTAACCCAAACAGATTGTCGGATATAGACGTCGTCTTCCTTACCCTCACCTCACTTCCACCACCTCTCCCAGACTTTCATGGTATGGGTAAGTAACTTGATACCCCTATAATTGTTACAACACTAGATATCACCTTTCTTGTACAACGGTACCACTGTACTCGACCTCCACTCATTTGGCATCCTCTTCGTCCTAAAAATTACATTGAACAACTAAGTCAACCACTCCAATCCTGCTCTACCCACACACTTCCAAAACTCATTCATCTGGCCTGGTCGCTCTACCCCTACTCATCATACTCAAAGCCCCCACGACATCCTCCACCTTAATGCGCCTGCAATACCTAAAATCTCAAAGACTCTCCGAATGTCCCAAGTCCCCTAGCGCTATATCCTGGCCCCCCTCCTCGTTTAGAAGATCATAGAAGTACGTCTGCCATCTCTGCCTAATCTGGAACTCCCCCATCAATACTCTACCATCCTCGTCTTTGATGCACCTTACTTGGTCCAGATCCCAGGCCTTTTTCTTCCTCGCTTTAGTTAGCCGAAACAACTTCCTGTCTCCGCATTTCTCCCCAATTCCTCATATAGACGACTAAACGATGCATTCTTAGCCTCCGTGACTGCCAACTTTGCCTCCTTCCTAGCTACTTTGTACCTCTCTCTATTCACTCTCCTCTCCCCATCGCTTGTGCTGCCCGCCAACTTCGTGTATGCTACCTTCTTCGCCTCCACTTCACCTTGGACTATGTCATTCCATCACCAGTCGCTTAGTGCCTGCCAAAGAAACCCTTTGATATACCTAGCACCTCTCTCGCCGCCTCCCTCACACAGTTCGCCGTCGTTGACCACATAGTGCTCGCGTCTCCACAACTCCTCCAAGCTCCCACAGCGGATAACCTCCCCTCAAACTCATAGGCTTTATCCATGGTTAAAGCTCTCCATCTAATCCTCGGTCGTCCACGAGCATGCCTCTTCTTCCTCTTCATCATAATGTCGATGTCATCACTAAAAGCCTATGCTGAGTCGCGAGGGTCTCTCCCAGGATAACCTTATAATCCTTGCACAACCTTCTATCACACCTTTTGAGAAGAAGGTAATCAATCTGAGTCTTCACCGCCGAACTTTGGAAAGTAGCCCTCCCTCTTCGGAAAAGTCGAGTTTGCAATCATCAGCTCGAAAGCGTTAGTGAAGTCTAACAGCGAAGTACTTCCTCCGTTCCTATCCCCAAGGCCAAAGCCACCATGCACCTCGCCATAACTACCATCAGCCGACCCAATATGGCCATTAAAATCCCCTCCAATAAATAACCTTTCGGTAGGTGCGATCCTATGCACAATCTCGTCCAAAGCCTCCCAAAAGCACCTCTTAACATCTCATCCAAGCCCGCTTGCGGCGCGTAAGCGCAAACTACAGTCAGGGTGCACTCACCAATCACTAACTTAATAAACATTAGCCTATCATTTAGTCGCCTAACCTCAATCACAGACTCTCTAAAATCCCTATCCACCAAGATACCCACTCCATTCTTACCCCTCACGACTCCAGAATACCACAACTTATACCCGTCTTCATTCCTCGCCTTCGACCCTGCCTACCTAGTCGCCTGCACACAAGCTATATTAACCTTTCTCTTCTGGAAAATCTTTGCCAACTCAATAGACTTACCTGTCAGCGTGCCTATGTTCCACGACCCGATCCTCAATCTTCAAGCTCCCTCTTTCCTCTTACCCTCCTCCTTGCCTCTCATCCCATCCACTGATCTGCTATTGAAATAGGTCAAATATTAACAATACAAAATTGAGCTAGTCCTGGAATCATTGTAGTTAGAAGTCTAAATATCCAATAAGATCATTGAAGTGTCTTGGAGAGTCAAAGATATTGCAATAAACAGGAATAGAAGACGTCCAAAATAAAATAAAGTGGAATAATGGAAGCTAACCAGTCAAAACGACTAAAATCGCATTAACTCACAAGAAGTCCACTAATAAGGATCGCTGAAACTATTATTAGTCTCTTTTGGACCTGAGGGATGTGATATTTCAACTCCTGGCAGTTCAGAGTGTCAATGTTTTTCTGTTTGGTCCTTCGCTTATAAAGATAAGTCAGTAGAAAAAATTACCAGACCACGCCCAACTTGCATCCAGTTTTGCGTCTTCCGCTAAAACATGCAATGGCGTTAAAGATACCGCTTCTTCAAGTCTATACCTAAACCAGTAAAAATTCCAATGGAATCTTTGCAGTTCAGGTCAATCTTGATTGGAGCAATAAACGTTTTACATGCTAGTTGATGTTATCCATGTTTGCGAACAAGAAGTATCTACTTAGAGATTCAAAGTGTTTCTCCCAGAAGTTGCCGGGCACCTAGATGTCATGTAGGTGCTTTCACCATAAGAAAATAATATGCAGTTTAACCAAATAATTGAAAACAGTAATAGCCCTTGTTTGACATGCCAACTGCCCAGCAGAGATATATTATAAGCTCAAAGGAAATAGAGGAAAGGACCAAGAGAAGAAGGTGCAGTTTCAGATTTCATATAGGTTGTTAATCTTTCATTTTGCATGTGGATAAAACCAAATGGGTAAGGTGCAATATGTCCATTTTTGCTTCTGAAAACATGCTAATTATGATTGCTTTTAGACACCGGCATCTAAGCCCCTCTTGCTTTGATACAATAAACTCATAAAATTCTTCATCAACTCTTAAATCTGAAAAATTTTAAGCAATTGTGGACATTGCCAACAAAGTTTGCTCAATGGTGTGAAATGAGAGGTTCAGTTGATCAGTAATATTTTAGCAAAGTCAATTCAAATGTCACTTGCACTCTGTTTGGTGATCTATCCTTCTCGTTTTACAACAAACTGCCTCAAGCCAGAAATTTGATTGAATCAAGAAACCTTTAGGTTCAACTATAAGGTCGAGCAGCACCTCGCAAATTCCTCCTACGAACCTAGCATTTTGTTATTAAACCACAGCCCCTCATTGGCTCATTCTGAGGTAAAGAAATCTGACGGGACTAGCTTTCAGACAACGACCTAGCTGAGCTGGATCACAGGCTGCTCGATCTTGGCTAAACTGGGTGTCAGTTGTTCTTGAGCTCGAGCTCAAAATTGTAGAGCTCATCTCATTTGGCAGTCAGCCTATTCAAGCCACGCAAAAGTGTCTATAAGGTGAAATCATACTCTATCTAGTCTCCTAGCTACGTTCTACATTTTTGTTTCAGTTACAAAATGTAGCAGTAATACTTCTATCTCGATGTTCAATTTATACCTAATAAGATTATCATGACGCTGTCACTCTCCAGCCATCACCGAGCCTCTGATGAATGAACTTATAATGGGCTCATCTTTCATATGGGCTTCCTAATCCGGAGTGATAACCTAAAAACTTTTTTTTATCAGTTCATAGACTAGAAGCTTTCTTTTCTCACCTAAATAGTTTGCAAGACCTCACTTGTTTTCTCTTTGTAAATTAACTTCTTCTTTTTTTTTTGAGAATGGTAACTTTGCCTAAGTACATGTTTGGTAGTTGGAAAACTCTCTTGACTTTAAGCAACCATTTCCTTTTGAGTCAAGCATGCAATTCCAGACTCCTTACTCCCTATCTGAGCGAAAGTGTTACTGTTTTGAAAAATCCAGAAGCTTCATACAACTCCTAACTGAACTAAATAGTAGGCATGCAGTCTATAACCCAACATCAGATCAAATTGCAAGGAATCTAATTGAAGAAGAGCTTCTCATTAAAGTGCCTTCCATAATACTAAACAAAATGAGTGCCTTCAAAGTGATTGATCTAATTCCAAAATAAAAATGCATGAAACTCTTAGTAAAAAACCAAATAGAACACTGCTGAAATAGAGGCGCTTGCTAGTTGCAAGTAAATGAAACGAAAGCATACCACGAAACTATCATCGGTAAAGAGGTCATTAGCCACCACCGCCCTCATGGTCCATGTAGTTATCATATTTTGCTGTTTCTTCGAAAGACACTGCATATGAAAACATTTACAATCAGATAAATTACACTATAAGAAGAATCAAACAAAAATGCTTGTAAACAAATGATGCACTGCTTACTTCCATTTTATCTTGCACAGCTGTGAACAACTCGTGATAATCTGCTCGTACAGAGGGCTCATTACAGGTGGTAAGCGATGACATTGCAGCTTCAAGAATGGCAAAGAAATGGTCACTAGTTGCAGGCTTTACACTGCCAGCCTGAATCAGCTGCAATGCAAGCTTTGACGCTTTTCTAAACTTTGGAATGTTCTTTATATGTGATGCTATTTTTTGCATGGCTTCAATAACTTGTGTCTCTGAGGCATCCGTGGTTGTTTTAAACCTCAATCGTTTTTCAGGAGCAGAAGCTGCAAGTCATCAACAGACACTCAATACTTTACCCAACTCAAATATTCACCAAACAACAACAAACAAATAGTAACAAGTTGTAGGCTTAGGACCATGAACGAGAGAAATGCTCAAAATATGAATTGCTAGAATATGTATCACAGAAAGTGGATAGATTAATCCATGAAGTACGCCTCAATCAAAAAATTGTATATATGGCCTCTTTCTTTGCAATACTAAATCACAACAACTACTACTACTATTACTATTACTATTACCATTACCATGCCTCAATCCCAAACAAGTTGGATCTATATGGATACTCGCTTTCTCCATTTATCATCTCAGGCCAATGATGCAAATATAAATAAAAAGCATTAGGAGTTCTGTATATTTTCTAAAGCCTAAAGGTAAAAATATCTGAAAGGTTAAACCACTCCTAGAAAGCACTGCTACCTGCTGTAGTAGTGCTAAAGCCTAAAACATATTCTCAATTAATATAGCCTACATACGTAGACTAATTTGCTTCAGCTTGTATCACTAGAGTAACAGGACGCAACAATTGGATTGAGGTTTCAGCCTTTTCTAGCTCCCAATTTCAATTTTTTGTCCGTCACCAAAATTGACCTGAAGGATTGGAAAATTCGAAAAAGGAGCACCACAACAACCCGAATTGAAGTAGAGGAACTTAAAATTAAATAAGCCACCTATCTATTTGATCATACTTAGAACACAAACCCTAGAAAGTTCGAACTTATTATGGGTAAGAACAGAAAATTGACCTACTTTCAGGCTGTGATTCTGCAGGTGATTTGGAACGTTTGAGGGCACTCTTCAGAGCAGGAGGCGGAAGTGGAGGTTGCGGTGGTAATGGTGCTGCCGAAGCCTCAATAAGAGTGACGGCGGAACCATTGACGGAAGTTGGTGGCGCCGCCGGAGGAGGCAAATCTTCAAACAGGTCTCCGGCCATGTTGGGATGTCGTGAGGTTTACTGGGCGCAGTGCCCAGAAGAGAGAAAATTATTACTAATCCGGTACTACTTACACCTTGTTTGGATGGGCCGTTTACTTAGTCTTATCCTATTGTTAGTTTAAATATAATATTTGTTCTAATTATTATTTAAATTTTATTATATTATATTATTAAATTTATTATTATATAACAATAAAATATATCACTTTATGTAACAATTGATTTGGTATGGTCGAATCTTTTTGTTGTGTTTTACTCAATCTCACATTTCATTATTATTAAATAATTTTATTTGATCATTTACCCTACCTTTTTATATACTGTATTATAAATTTTTTTATAATCTTACAAGTTTATTCATTATATCATAGGTGTGTGATACTATAAAATGACGCTAAATGACACAATACATCCAAATATTATATCCATCAAATCATACAATACAATACAATACAATATAATACAATACAATACAATACGATGCATTATGAAATGATACATAACAACCATCCAAACAAACTGTTATAATATAAGTGGTACTCCTATTCATTACTAAAATATTTATAATATAAGTGGTACTCCTATTCATTACTAAAATAAAGAATATATAGCATAGCGTGTTATAAAATGAAAGCAATTTAGTACAACATGAACAATAAATATAAGCAACTTAGTGAAACATGAACAAGGAATATAGATAGAGAGAAGGAAGAGATTTTCTACTTCAATAGTGTATTTTCCTATTTATTATAAGGCCTTTATATAGGCATAAAAAGTGAAGAAAATATGTCATGAAATATGTCATTGATTATGTCATAAACCATTTGAGATGAAAATCATGAAAGAAGAATAGACATCCACTATAAATTACTATTTATCATAACATAGCGAAATTTATAAAAGTGTAAAAATAAACAATTAGATATGCCTATATAAGAATTTCATAGTGTGAACCACAAACTAGAGACCAAATGCATTGGTAAACCATTAAATTTGGCCTAATTTTTTTTTTGATACTTTAACTCATCCTTATTTTATTTTTGTTATAAACTAAAGCAAAAGACAAGAACAATAGAGCAAGAACAATAGCAATAGAGAGAAGAGTAGAGAGAGTTCTTCTTATTGAGTTGAGAGGGGTCAATTACAATGGTAGAGAGCACCTCTATTTATAGGGAGGAGGAAGATCTTGCTACCAATAATAGGACTCTAAAATCTCTCTAATTAAGTACATTAAAGACATTCACCTTAAATAGAAGTGTAAGAATCTTCTATTTCATAACACTCCCCCTTGAATGTCTATTCAATGATGTGCCTCATAAAACCTTAAAACCAAAACCCAATGGGAAAAATTAAAGTAAGGAAAAAGAGTACACATATTTGAATATGCGCCTATTGGTTGCCTCGTTAAAAACCTTGCAAGGAAAACCCAGTGGGACAAAACCTTGTAAGGGAAAAAGAGTGCAACGCGCATTGACTCCCCCTAATGAGTACATTGATTTATATCCTTGAGCATTTGCATTCCAATCTTGTGCATCATCTTCAAAACGATCTTTGGTAGATGCTTGATGAATAAATCAACCATATTGACTTGAATAAATATTCCGCACCTTAAAATCATCATTCTTGATAGATATAAACATCTTCATATAATGTCGTGGAATAGCTCTTCAATATCTCCATAGATGCATTCTCAATGCCATCATGCTTATAGTTATAGCAAGATACATATGTACACAAATTGTACTTAGGATGTGGTACTTCAGGACCAAGAATTGCATATGCTTCAAGCAACTTAAATCTTTCAAGTTAAGTCATGTAAGTCACATAATAGACTTTAGCTGCATATCAAAGTTTCATGTCATGCTAAACAAATAAGGTATCGAAAATTGATTATACATACCTTTGACTTTATAGTTTCAAGCATATGGACTACAGGTTCAAAGCTACATGTCTTTCATATGGAATCAATTCTTCTTGAATTGTATCTCTTCCATTTAGTTACTTTCTTTGAGTTAGCAAATGCGTATAGCATGCTTTGCAATATGCTGCAATTGCATTTCCCTTTTTATGAACTACAGGTTCATATCATGATATTCGGGGATATACATATACAAATGAAAATTCATCCCATGTAACACTTTCTCAAGTGTTTATCATGTCTCCCCCTCATGTTAGTAAAACTAACATGTTTCCTCAACTTTGGAAAATCATCTTTGTGCATTATGTCAATATACACAGCACCTTAATAATAAGATGAAATTATTTGGTTCCTGACCCTGAACCACTTGTGAGGGGAGAATATACTCTCGTATACAACTTATATCAAACTGATATATATATAACTTAGTTCTCATAAGAAACTAGCTATTAAGTGGCAGCACTCAATAATTATCTTGCTAAACCAACTTTAATATAAACCAACTTATCAAGATGAACTGTCTTGAGTAGAGAATCTGGAAACTATGCTCGAAGTTAGATTACTGAGCGATTTACCTCGCAAGCACTGCCAGGCTGCGGGTTAATAACAATTGCGCATGTAACCATTCCATAGATGCATCATATGTGGTATACATGGCGGGTGAATGGGCCCATATTCACCTTTGATATTTCCAGAATTTAGGGGCTTCAACCCGAACTCTTTAGTTGGTCAGTTCATTACTGAGAACAAGTGATACAAGAGTATTCGTAAAGAACTTTCTAGTTCTTTAATATTCACCTATGTGAATTTGCACATCATACTTAAAATGAGATGGCTAACATGAATGCCAACTGAATAAATTATCAATATTGGTAAACTTCCAATTTACACCATGACATGTGCACTTATCAATAAACTTCGGGTTTATTATGACATGGGTTTTATACCAATAGATATCCACTTTATTGTGGCATTCTTTCGTTTGTGTAGTACAAACTGGAGAACAAAGCGGGTAGCTTTTCATATACAAATTACCCCGCTACAAGTTGTAGTAATAGGAGAATCAAAGCCTTCCTTTATTTATAGTCTCAATATAATCAATCGCTTTCGCGTGTACTTTGGAAACTGAATAAGTTTCTTTGAGACTTACTACAGCATAATACTCAATTGTGTTTCTCCAACATAGTAATAATTGGCTCTTCGAGAGCTCTCAATTAATTTTGTACTACCACAGACTGAGGTTCGAGATCCTCACATTCTTGCATTCCGTATTTTCAAGAGTCTCAGGCTCAATAGATTCTTCGTGAATCTCGGAATAAATCAAATCATGAGCGTCCTCATGTGATTCTTTCATAGTGTCATTTAGATCGTTCTTTTTCCTCTTTCTAGGATTTCGATCTTTGGAACCTAATGGTCTGCCACGCTTCTGGCGTGCATTTGACTCATTGGATATGACACTAGATATTTGTCCAATAGGGACTTCAATACGGATCGGAACATTTTCCGCGTGAATGTGGGATTTCGTTATCCTCTTCAAGTCCGTAAATGCGTCAGGCATTTGATTTGCTATTCTTTGCAAATGGATAGTCTTTTGTACCTCTTTCTTTCAAATAGAGGTATGTGGATCAAGATGAGATAATGATACATTTTTCCACAAAATTTCCCATTTGGTTTCACCGACTTCTCCCCCTAATTTTGGGAAAAGTGTCTCATCAAATTGACAGTCTGCAAATAGTGCAGTGAACAAATCTCCTGTCAATGTTTCGAGGTAGCGAATAATGGAGGACGATTCATACTCAACATATATTCCTAACCTTCTTTGCAAACCTATTTTGGTGCGGGATGGCGGTGCTACAGGCACCTATACTGCGCATCCAAAGCTTCTTAAATGGGATATATTGGGTTTATGACCCAAAACCAATTGCAATAGGGAATATTTGTGATAATTCGTCAGTCAGAGACGAACTAGCATTTCTGCATGCGAAATGGCGTGACCCTAAGCCGAAGCGGGCAGCCGACAAAGTAGCATTGCTGCATGCAAAATGGCGTGAACCCAAACCGAAATGGGCAGCCTCGTTTTCATGAAGAATTCAAGATATTTCTCATCTATTATCCATTAACTTTGCAAACGCAAGGTTGCGTGATGGCAACAAGCACATATTAGACCATCTACAGGATGCGTCTATCAAGACCATGAAATACCTAAACTACCCACTAGGTGGGTGAATAGGTCCACAAATGTCCCCTTGTATACGTTCCAGAAACTGGGGTGACTCAGTCCCAACCTTTGTTGGGGATGGTCTGATAATCAGCTTGCCTTGATAACACGAAGTGCAAGGATATTCATTACTTGAAAGAATTTTGAAATTCTTTAACGGATGCCCATATGAGCTTTCTATAATCCGTCTCATCATGGTTGATCCTGGGTGACCCAGTCGATCATGCCAAAGTACAAATGTATTGGACTCAGTATTCTTTAGATTTACTGTTGAATGTGCCTCAATTGCACTAATTCTTGTCCAATACAGGCCACAAGATAAGGACGGGAATTTCTCAATAACCCTCTTTTGGCCGGAGACATTCTTTGAAGTGAGGACGAGATATTCAAGATTATCTTCATCCATTGTCTCAATATTGTAGCCATTCCGGCGTACATCTTTAAAGCTCAACAAGTTTCTCATAGACTTGGAGGAGAACATTGCATTCTCTATGATTAACATCGTGCCCTTGGGCAAAGTTACTATAGCTCTTCCGGAGCCTTCAATCAATTTACTACTTCCAGAGATTGTAGTAATGTTTGCCTTACACATATTCAGTTGAGAGAAATACTTCCTTTCTTTGAGTATTGTATGTGTAGTACATGAATCAACTAGGCAAATACTTTTACAGTTGGATGTTGATCCAAGTTCGCTTTGTGAGATATCCATTTTGCTTTCCCATAGTTTGACATACAAAAAAAATACATAAATATAAGTATAAACAACTTCAATTCTTTTGTTTCGCGTTTAAACAGCATTTTGAGAAGCAGTTATTTAGGATATTCGAATATTGTATTCTAATATTCGAATATAATGCCTTGCGGAAAAAATAATACTTTAATGCGAAAAATATTAGATATTCGAATATTTAAGCACATATTCTAATATCTTGCCAGATATTCGAATATAGGAATTCTGATATTCGAATATCTGGCCCAGATATTCGAATATCAGACTCTGATATTCGAATATCTGGCCTGGCGGAAAAAAGTTCGTTTTATTGCTAAATATTAGACGATCGACTAGTTTTTAGGTTAGTCGATTACCTCTACTGTACAATAAAAATATTTGAGCATATTGAAACATTCTAAAGGGCTAATACTAACATCATATCATGAATTAACTAATACGAGCTAATGCTAATGACTATTAATTTATTCATTGACTAATACAAGTAGAATCAAACAGCTCCATCTTCTTTCATCATGGTTCCATCACCGATTAGGTGGTCTATCTTTCCCTCGGGTTGCTCAAAGAAGTCTGCCACATCCAGGTGGGTGATATCCTCATTGTCGTCATAGACAAAATTTGTTTCAGGGCCTTTTCTCTTTCGAGATGCTTGATAAAGGTCAACCAAGTGTCTTGGTATACGGCAAGTCCGAGACCAGTGCCCATTTCCACCGCAACGATAACATATAGTTTCTGAACTATTTGCCTTAGGATCTTCTGGATCCCGTTTCTGCTTTCGATGGTTATCTCTCTTTGGGGGGTGACGGACTTCTTTGGAATTTCTTCCTTGTCCACGTCCTTGGCTTTGACCCCGTTTATGACCGTGATCATGGTCCCTTTTATGTTTGGCATAATGCGAGTGCACCATATCTGCTTCAGGCAGTGGTGTAGACCCAGTTGGTCTATTTTCGTGATTTCTCATGAGCAGATCATTATTTCGCTCAGCCACTAGTAAGAGAGAAATCAGTTCAGAGTACTTCGTAAAGCCTTTCTCTCGGTACTGTTGCTGCAGTACCATATTGGAGGCATGAAACGTTGTAAACGTTTTCTCAAGCATATCGTAATCGGAGATGTTATCTCCACATAGCTTCAGTTTAGAAGTAATTCTGAACATAGCAGAATTATATTCAGAAACGGACTTAAAGTCCTGTAGCCTCAGATTGGCCCAATCATATCGTGCTTGTGACAGAGTGACCAACTTCAGGTTGTCATATCTCTCCTTTAAGCTGTTCCACAAAACGAGTGGATCCTTGACGGTGAGATATTCAATCTTCAAACCTTCGTCAAGGTGGTGGCGCAAGAAAATCAAGGCCTTCGCACAATCTTGGGTGGATGCCTTTTCTTTATCTTTGAGGGTGTCTCCGAGACCCATAGCATCTAGGTGGATTTCAGCATCCAACACCCATGTCATATAGTTCTTGCCCGAAATTTCAAGGGCAACGAACTTTCTTTTCATAATGTCAGACATACTCGAAAATTAAATTAGGAAGAGGGAAAATACCTTTGATTTTCGAGAATGATACTTGAGACGGTAGAGTCTCGTGCTGATAACGTATTATAAACTAAAGCAAAAGACAAGAACAATAGAGCAAGAACAATAGCAATAGAGAGAAGAGTAGAGAGAGTTCTTCTTATTGAGTTGAGAGGGGTCAATTACAATGGTAGAGAGCACCTCTATTTATAGGGAGGAGGAAGATCTTGCTACCAATAATAGGACTCTAAAATCTCTCTAATTAAGTACATTAAAGACATTCACCTTAAATAGAAGTGTAAGAATCTTCTATTTCATAACAATTTTAGCTTTCTAATCCCCTTTTTTTTGTTTCACTTTGACATAAAAGATTTTCTCCCAAATAAAAATACAGCGGTACAAATACCCGGTTGCTACCCCTCCCCCCCCCCTCCCCCACAAATTTTTTTTTACTTTTTTTGTAATTTCAAGTTATTATTTTTTTCTGTCCACATCCCGGTGAAAAAATATTTTTTATAATTATATATTTTCAGTAATAACTACAGGTTCAATTGAACCCATAACTTTCGACGCATAGTAAAAATTTATTAAAATTATAAAAAAATAGAGATAAACCCATAACATTTAAAAATATAATGGGTTATTTTGTTCCACTTTGACATAAAAACCTTTATTCCAAGTAAAAATGCAACACAGACAAATACTCAACTTTACCCCCAACCCACCCCCATCCCCCATATTTTTTTTTGTAATTTCAAATTATTTTTTTAAATTTTTTCTGCCTCCCTCCCGTAAAAAAAATATTTTTTTATATATATATTTTTTCAGTAATAACTACGGGTTCCACTAAACCCATAACTTTCGACGCGAAAAATTTATATGTAAAAATTTATTAAAATTATAAAAAAAATATAGATATAAACCCATAACTTTAAAAATATAATGGGTTCAATATTAAAAATATTAAAATTGAATTCATAGGATTTAAATTTTGGATTCGCCTCTACGTTAGGAGTATGAAATTTGGCTTAAAAATTTTGTCTAGTATATTATACTGGAAGTCTGTCATGTGAATGTTTGTCTTCCAGTATGTTATACTAGATGAATATTATAATATAGTTGAGTGTTGTTTGAATCTAGTATATTTTACGGGATGTCTACCACGTGTAAGCTTTTCATCCAGTATATTGTACTAGATGAGTTCTGTTTAGAATGAAAATTTATTTATTTTTATCTTTTTTTATTATGCTTTTTATCTGGTATATAATACTTGAGCTTTCTTTGATTTCAGTATCTTTTAATGGAAGTTTGTCGTCTTTAAGCTTGTTGTCCGGTATGTAGGATTAATTTTTCAAGTATTTTTTCCTTCAACTGCATTATTTATTTCTTCATTTTGTGTTAAACTTGAAATACAGAACATTGTGCTGGACTTTATATTTTTCATGTAGTATATTATGCGGGAAATTTTTCTTCTGAAGGCTTGATTCCTAATTTTTTATACTGTGTGACTTTTAATTAAATTTTTTATTTATTAAAAAATAAAATTGTTTATGGGCTGAAAAGCGAGTTCAATGAAGTCAATATGTCGAACCGATTTATATGTTAAAATGGCATGGCATAGCCATTTTTATGGTTGGCTATCAAAAAAATAGTCACCGATCTAATGTAATTGATTTCTAGCCATTTTAACTTAAAATATATTGATAAATAATATAATTATCCTTGACCTTTTTAATATATGTTAATTTACTTTTATTCGCCTTTCTCTTTGTTTTTTCAGCAGTGTACAAATTTTGCATTCGTGAGAGAGTACTTTTCTTTGAATCATGTCTGGGATAGGTCCAATTTCTTCAAAATTATCTGGATGAGTTTTTTATTTACAATAATGTGTTTGAATTTTTGTTGTTATTATTGTTTCTTTAGGTTTATGTTTGATTTTCATTTCGTTAGAGTTTAAATATTTGTTGTATTTTAACTTTTAAGATTTTTACTCTGTTTATGAGTTTGTCTTAATTCTGGTAATTTTGTCAGTTTGTTATTAGTTTTACGTTATAATATTATAATCGTTGTGTAATTTATTTTTATAAGTTTTTCAAATATTTTTATACTCTGTATATTAAGGTTAATTTTCATGTATTTTTTTGCTATATCTGCATTTTAAATTTCTCCAATTCTTGTTAAATATGGAGTAGTATTTCATACGAAAAATCTGTCTTCTGAAGGCTTGTTTTCCGATTTTTTATACTGTGTGGCTTTTTACTACGTTTTTTATTTATTAAATTTAGCAAAATTTTGTCCACTATATTATACTGAAGTATGTCATGTGAATGTTTGTCTTCCAGCATGTTATACTGGATGAATATTATAATATAGTTATTTTGTTTGATTTTGGTATATTTTACGGGATCGTGTGTCGTGTGTAAGTTTTTACCAATATATTATATTGGACGAGTTCTGTTTAGACTAAATTTTGTTTTATTTATCATTACTTTTTTTGTTTATATTCTTTTTTTATTATGCTCTTTGGTCGTTATATAATACTTGAGTTTTGTTTGATTTCACTATCTTTTAATGAAAGTCTATCATCTTTAAGCTTGTTGTCCAACATGTAGGGTTAATTTTGCAAGTATTTTTTTTTCTTCAATTGCATTATATATTTCTCCATTTCTTGTTAAACTTGAAATCCAGAACATTGTGTTGGACTTCATATTTTTCATGTAGTATATTATACAGGAAATCTGTGTTCTGAAGGCTTGATTCCTAGTTTTTTATACTGTATGCTTTGTGATTATGTTTTTTGTTTATTAAATTTAGTAAAATTTTGTCCAGTATATTATACTGGAAGTCTGTCATGTGAATGTTTGTCTTCCAGTATGTTATACTAGATGAATATTACAATATAGCTGGGTGTTGTTTGAATCTAGTATATTTCACTGGATGTCTGTTGTATGTAAGCTTTTTCTCCAGTATATTATACTAGATGAGTTCTGTTTAGACTAAAATTTTATTTTATTTATCTTTTTTTATTATGCTTTTTTATCTGGTATATAATACTTGAGCTTTCTTTGATTTCACTATCTTTTAATGGAAGTTTGTCGTCTTTAAGCTTGTTGTCCAGTATGTAGGGTTAATTTTTCAAGTATTTTTTCCTTCAACTGCATTATTTATTTCTTCATTTTGTGTTAAACTTGAAATCCAAAACATTGTGCTGGACTTCATATTTTCATGTAGTATATTATGCGGGAAATTTGTCTTCAGAAGGCTTGATTCCCAATTTTTTATACTGTGTGACTTTTTATTTTGTTTTTATTTATTAAATTTAATAAAATTTTATCCAGTATATTATACATGAAGTCTATCATGAGAATGTTTGTCTTCCAATATGTTATACTGGTTGAATATTATAATATAGTTGAGTTTTATTTGAGCCTAGTATATTTTACGAGAATATTGTCGTGTGTAAGCTTTTTTTTCTAGTATGTTATACTGAATGAGTTCTGTTTAGACTAAAGTTTTATTTTATTTCTCATTACTTTTTTTCGAATGATTATTTGTCTCTTTTTTTATTATGCTCTTTGATCCGGTATATAATACTTAAGTTTTATTTGATTTTAGTATTTATTTTAAATGAAGTGTGCCATGTTTAAGCTTATTGGCAGTATGTTAAGGCTTGTGATTATGTTTATACTTTGTGACTTTTTATTATGTTTTTTGTTTATTGAATTTAGTAAAATTTTAACCAATATATTATACTGGAAGTATGTGTTCTATATATTTGTCTTCTAGTATCTTATACTGGATTATTATTATAATATAGTTGAATTTTATTTAATTTCAGCATATTTTACAGGAAGTCTACCGTGTACAAGTTTTTCTACGGTATATTTTACTGAATGATTATTATACTATTTTTTTATTATGTTTCTTGTGTATACCTCAGTATTTGTTTGGATAATCTATGTGGTCTACCCATTAAAAACACCAGTTAACTCCATATACTTTAAAATATTTATTTTACATTCTATACCTATTTCATTAAACTTTATTTACTTCTTAAATATGTAATATTATTATATGCCATTAAACATATCCCACATTTTAAGGGATTAGATTATCTCCCCAGATTCTTTTTAAATATTTTCAGTCAACATTTAATTGGGAGAAAACACATTATCTTTCTCAATATACTATTAAGCATCGTATACCCAAAAAAGGGGGAAAAAGCCGTATACTCACACAATCTCTTCTTTCAAGGTTTTCCTCTCAAGCATTGTATTCCTTCTTACTGATTTTTTCACTAATCACACAATCTCTTCTTTCAAAATTTTCCTTTCAAGCAATTAGCAATCAAAAAGTGGAGGAAAGTATGAAGAGAAAATTGGCTTTCCATAGCACTGAAAAGGTACTTGAAAAATGCGATAAAGTTTCTTTTTCTATTAAAATTCAATCGGGTGAAGTGAAATTATTGGAAGAAACTCGGCATGCAATCTATGAATCGACTTCCAAAGGGATAATAATGTAAGATTTGCGAAAATACAATCTCAAAATTCTTAAGTTCGAGCATCCAAAAAGGATAATGACATTAATTTTAGTAGGAAAAAATATGATATGGCAAAAACTAGGGTTTCGGTCTGAAAAGACGAAAAGTGGTGACAACAACTGCAGTAAGAAACTTTCAGATGGAAATTTTAGCAATATGGTAAAATATTAGAATATAATATTCAAAATAATATATCATAATATTATGATAAAACAATATAATATTCAAACTAAGCATATCACAATCATTTAAATTAGAATACAATATTCAAATTAAATATACTGCAATATTCTAATTTAGAATACAATATTCAAATCAAATTGCTTTAATAGTAGAACACATCAATATTGTATTCTATTTTATAATTGAATATTTGTATATTGTTAGAAATAATTTGGAATACTACTATTCCTTAATAGTATATTTTAGTAATGTTGATATATTATTAGATTTTAATTGGGCACTTTAATAGAACATTCTAGTATTGGCATATAAATTGAATATTGTTGATTAAGTTTTGTATAGTACTATTTTGAACACTTTTGAGTTCTTTTTTTTTAATTAAAACCTCCTTGTGGTGGAGGGGGTTTGGCACACTTTTGAGTTGCAAAACAAAAATTAAGCGGAATGTATGAGTGAGATAATAATAATGATAATATAATAATAATAATGATAATAATAACATATAAATTGAATATCAATGTATAAATTGAATATTATCATAGATGTAGTGGATACCCTAAGTTTTCAATTAAATATTATCAATATAAATATATATGCCTATTTATTTTAGGAATGTTACTGTAAATGTATTGAGTATATAAACTAAACATTATCTATATTGTGAATTGAATATTTCTATTTAATTTTCTTACTTTGAAGAGTTTGTATTATGCAAGGTAATGTGTTTTTCAAGAATATGATAAATTGTGGCTTTGATAGATGAGAGGTACATAGAATATATTTAATTCACTATCATGAGTTATGGCTACATTTAAAGGGATATCCCTATATAATTGTGACAATTAAGTTATGTGAAGTAATTATTTTAAGGATTTTTAACTTTAGAATATATTATGGTATATGATGTAACTTCCCCAATTTGTTTCCCAATAAAGTCAGAAATATGAGAAGTCCAGAATATAGCCCAATCAACAACCCAGATAAAGATCCATTTGCCATCTCCCCTTCCTTCAAAAATATCAAACACATAAAGATAAGATAGTTTCTTCTTCACAATCTTCATCTCCTCAACCATGTTTTCTCTCACTGTAAACTCCCCTAAACCTCTCTCCCTCTCCACCCCATTTCTCCCTAGTCACCCCCACCCCCCACCCTCCATAACCCATAAACCAAATCTCAATCCAAAACCCATAACAGCACTCATTATTCCTCCTTCTTCAGGCCAACAACAACAACATTCAACCCAACAACAACAACTTTATCAGCCTTTTAGACCTCCTCCTTCACCTCTCCCACCCAAATTCCGAAATCTTGACACAAATGCAAAGCTCGAAGTTCTATCTAACCGCCTTGGTCTTTGGTATGAATATGCTCCTTTGATACCTTATTTAACAAGGGAAGGGTTTACTCCTTCAACTCTTGAGGAAATCACTGGCCTTACTGGAGTTGATCAGAATCGGTTGGTTGTTGCTTCCCAAGTTCGTGATACTCTTGTTGAGTCTGCTGCTTTAGACGAAGAAACGTTGTCGTATTTTGAATCTGGAGGTGCTGAATTGTTATATGAAATTCGTTTGCTTAGTGCTAGGCAACGAGCTGATGCCGCAACATTTTTGGTAAAGAACGGATTTGATGCAAAACAAGCTCAAGATTTAGCTAGAGCAATTAAAGATTATCCGCGTAGACGTGTGGAGTATGGTTGGGACAAGTTTAATGGTGATTCTCCTGGTGATTGTTTAGCTTTTATGTATTTTAGATTAGCTCAAGAATATGCTGCTGCAGCTTCTGAGGATTTGAGAAGGTCGTCAATGGAGAAGGCATTAGAAGTTGTTGAGTCTGAAAGTGCGAGGAATTTGCTTGTAATGGAGCTAGAAGGAACTGAGGTTGCTAAGGAGAGTGTAGTTGATGATGGGGTGACAGTGCCTTTGGTGAGAATGAAGTTAGGGGAGGTAGCTGAGTCGACGATTGTAGTGGTTTTGCCCGTTTGTAAGGCGGAGGGGAGAGAAGTGGAGGTGGAGGCGGCGCCATGGGAATGTGGTGGCGTTGGGGATTTTGGTATCGTGGAGGCGGAGAAGGATTGGAGGAGATGGGTGGTTTTGCCCGGATGGCAACCTATCGCGGGGTTAGAGAGAGGTGGAGTTGCAGTGTCGTTCAAGAGCGGGAACTTTTTGCCGTGGAGGGAGAAGAGTAAGTACAAGCAAGAGCCGGTTTTGGTAGTGGCGGATAGGGGAAGGACAGAAGTGGCATCAGAGGACGGGTTTTACTTGGTGGTTGATGGTGGAGATGGGAGCAATGAGGAGGGATTGAAAGTGGAAAGAGGGTCAACATTGAAGAAAAGAGGGGTTGAACAGAGTTTGGGAATTGTGCTTATAGTAGTTAGGCCGCCAAAGTGGGAAGATGAAGAACAATTGAGTGAAGAAGATTGGGATTAAATTCAAGAATGCCTTGTAAATGTGCAGCCTTTGCTGTATATTGTCAATGCAGAAAATTGTTTGAAGACAAGTTGAAGCTCATCCGTGAGCCTTCACTGCAAGATTGGTAAGATTGATTAGTTGACACAAACTTTGTTCATTAGCATTATTGATATTATCTAGTATTTAGAAGCAATTACGGAGAGAGTACAAATTCAGGATTCCATTGAAGCTCATTTGCAGTTGAAGACCACCAACAGTAATCAATTTTGAATTGTAATTGAATATATGAGTTGTACTACAATTAAGATGATAATAAAATTTCCCATTTTATCTTGTTCCGAATTCTTCTCTTACAAATTACAGTACATTGTATAACCAGCAAACCAATCTTCTATCTCCAAAAAATAACAATAACAAACCCAAATAGGGGTATGGAGAGGGTAATGTGTACGCAGCCTTATCCCTACTTTGTGCAGGTAGAGAGGCTGTTTTCGGTCTATCTCTCAAGAAACAGCAGAGAAAATATAAGTTTTCAGAACTATATAATTTGAGTTCCAGTATTCTTTTGTTTCTTAACCGTTTAATAGTGAGATAAGAGTCATGCAATGATTGAATTGAATAATATGCATGAATACTTATTTTTCCAGTGAACTTCTGTTACAGTGAATTCGGAACCTTATACATTATATAAGAACTTGTCATCGATCAATATTACATGGCATGATTAATAACCCAAAAAAGAAAAGAATTTATCTACCCAATAAGTTCATGTCTGACCACTTAACTAATGGCATCAAAGATTTTGTTTTTCCCAGCTTTATAACTTCTTCTGTTATCCAATTGTTACATCTTGAATTCTACAGGATTTCTGCTGCATAATACCTATCATTTCTTCGACGTTCAGCCTCCCTTCAGTTTGTTAATTTAAAGGTGACGGACGCTATCAGTATGTTTGAACAATGATGAAGTTGTTGAGTTTCAGAATATTTGGGAGGGAGAGCCAAGGAAGGCAATTTTTTGAACCAAACCTTCTTTCGGAAATGTCATTGTATCAGCAATGGTTCACCTTAGTCAATCAAGAAATCATCCATGGTAGCAAGGGATTTCAATTGCCAACCAATAGAAGCGATTGTCTTTTGGCACTCTGCAAATTGACTAGCTGCTCTTGCCATTTGTTTATCCTGACATGCAAAATAAAAATGGATCATTAATATGAGGAAACACTGAGCAAATATTGTTAGTTACAGAACCATTGCCAAGGTGCAATATAAATTTGTGCAATAAAGAAAATGCCATTGACATTACCCCCTTAATGTAAGTCTTATCTTACCGTTCTACAAAAAGTGTATTAGTTAGCTATGTTGCTCGGACTCTTCGAACATATCGGCAGGTGCGTGTCGGATCCTCCAAATGTAGTGGAGGATCCGAAATGGGTCGCGCAACATAGTTAGTTAAAAGAGATCTAAAGTATCGAAACATCCAGCATTTTTTAAATAAATAAAAAGAAAAATATACTTTGCTTTGCTTTAACAAAACTAGAATGCAAGCTCACTTTAAGAAACCAGCGTTGGTGCTTAGCTTACAGAGGTAATTAAATGTTTGAGGAGAAAATGCCTTCTTACCATAATGTAAAATATAAGGAGTTCTGGAGAAGTAAAATCACAAAGCAACACAAACTTGTTGCATGCCAGTTCAGAGAAACGTGCTTCTATAAGTGATTGCTGGTAATTTAATCCTAGTAGGCAGAACGCCTATGGATCGGTGCGAAGTGATGTGTGGCCAATAGTAGTCAACTGAACAGCCTTCGCTAAAATTATTTAGTGTATAGGATAAAATAATACTACTTGTTATTGATTAAAAAAAATAGACTTTGAACACCCTTGCACAGCCTGGCAAAGGGTTTGAACACCCTTATTGAAATTGCTTTGCCACTACATGGATGATCTGAAGGTAAGACTGGGTTTTAGTTGTCCTCAAGAACCTACTGAATAGGCTGTCATTTTTACCTTTCAAGTAACAGAAAACCAGAATAACTTATGAAGCAGTCTTGTCTTTAAGAAAACTTAACTACTCTACTGAAAATTTGACTTCTTAGGACAACCTTAATACGATTTAAGATCTAGACAATAAAAGAGAGATTCTCACATTCAGTTTTTATTGTTTCGAAACGCCAAATGTAGCCAAAGCAGGTTCTGTATTAAGTTAACCTTTTATTCCACTTTCAATCTCAGCTCTTACTCGTCTTTTGAGCCTCTAATTACTAAATGCAACAGGTTGCTAATTGATTAGTAAGTAATTGTAAGAACTTTTAAGCTACTTCAAGGTTTTAGATTTATGCACAAGGGGTTGAACAATGAAAGTTTCTGGCAACTAACCTTATTGATCTTAAATTCCTCGACAATAGTTGCTTTCTGAAGCTGGGATGCAGATTTTATCACTGAATTATCAATTTCTAGTTTCGGCAGCTTTGCAGCAGTTTCCTGGTGCAAAGCCCTTTCCTTGCAAAGCTCCTCTTGAAGAGAATCAACTTTAGAAAGCAATGTTTGCAGCTCGAATTCAGTGGCTTTAAGTTGTGACTGCACCACATCTTTCTTAGAACAGGTAGCTTCAAGTTCGGCCTCAAATTCCAGATTTCATTCTTTTCATGGTTTCTAGTTGAGTTTGAAGCTCTAAAAGTTTGACTTCAGTTTCCTCCAAGCGAAATTCTAATTTCTTAAGCTTCAAATTGGTAGCCTCAACTTCAGCCTCAGAAGCTCTCTTTGCTTCATTAGCTGTAATGAGCTGAGCTTGGAATTCCGCTACATCAATGTCTGCTTCTTCTAAGCGTTCAACCAAATTCTTGAGCCTAGTGTTGGCAGACTCGACTTCTGCCTCAGTATTCTTCTTTGCTTCATTTGTCACAGATAACAGTGCTTTGAGCTCCACAATCTCAGCCTCCATTTTCTGCAAATGTTCTTTTAAGTCTTTAAGCTTTGTTATAGCAGCTTTGAGTTCAGGCTCCAATTTTCTCCTTGCTTCATTTGCCATAGATAACTGCGCTTTTACCTCAACTAATTTGTCCTTTGTTTCTTTTAATTGTTCTTTAGATATCTTAAGCTCATCCTGACACTCAGTTAATTCCTTCTCTAATTTCAATTTCTCCACCTCCATCTTTGCCAACTTCTCCGCTTCAGCTGTCTGACTAATTATGGCTCTACAAACAAGCAGCCTCTTCTACGTCATCATCTTCAGTTGCAACAGGAAGATTTGAAATTGCTTCTTTTGTTCTCCCAGTTGCTTTTGAAAACTGAAGTGCAACACAGAAGATCAAAAACTATCAGAAAACAAATTTAAGGACTTGTTTATAACAGAGTAACAAAATTTGACCAATGCCCCTCAAATATTGGTTCTTAAGTATCACTCTTAAGAAGTTCTTAACCCAAACAGATTGTCGGATATAGACGTCGTCTTCCTCACCCTCACCTCACTTCCACCACCCTCTCCCAGACTTTCATGGTATGGCTAAGTAACTTGATACCCCTATAATTGTTACAACACTGGATATCACCTTTGTTCTTGTACAACGGTACCACTGTACTCGACCTCCACTCATCTTGAAAATTACATTGAACAACTGAGTCAGCCACTCTAATCCTGCTCTACCCACACACTTCCAAAACTCAACCGGAATTTCATCTGGCCTGGTCGGTCTACCCCTACTCATCTTACTCAAAGCCCCCACGACATCCTTCCTTAATGGGCCTGCAATACCTAAAATCTCAAAGACTCCGAATGTTCCAAGTCCCCTGCCGCTATATCCCGGTCCCCGTCCTCGTTTAGAAGATCATAGAAGTACGTCTGCCATCTCTGCTTAATCTGGAACTCCCCCATCAATACTCTACCATCCTAATCTTTGATGCACCTTACTTGGTCCAGATCCCAGGCCTTTTTCTTCCTCGCTTTAGCTAGCCGAAACAACTTCCTGTCCCCGCCTTTCTCCCCAATTCCTCATATAGACGACTAAACGATGCATTCTTAGCTCCATGACTGCCAGCTTTGCCTCCTTCCTAGCCACTTTGTACCTCTCTCTATTCGCTCTCCTCTCCCCCTCGCTTGTGCTCCCTACCAACTTCGTGTACGCTACCTTCTTCACCTCCACTTTACCTTGTACTATGTCATTCCATCACCAGTCGCCTTAGTGCCTACGAGAAAAACCCTTTGATACACCTAGCACCTCTCTCACCGCCTCCCTCACACAGTTCGCCGTCGTTGACCACATAGTGCTCGCATCTCCACTACTCCTCCAAGCTCCCACAACGGATAACCTCCCCTCCAACTCATAGGCTTTATCCATGGTTAAAGCTCTCCATCTAATCCTCGGTCGTCCACGAGCATGCCTCTTCTTCCTCTTCATCATAATGCTGATGTCCATCACTAAAAGCGTATGTTGAGTCACGATGGTCTCTCCAAGGATAACCTTACAATCCTTGCACAATCCTCTATTACATCTTCTGAGGAGAAGGTAATCAATCTGAGTCTTCACCGCCGAACTTTGGAAAGTAACCCTCCCTCTTCAGAAAAGTCGAGTTCGCAATCATTAGCTCGAAAGCGTTAGTGAAGTCTAACAGCGAAGTACTTCCTCCGTTCCTATCCCCAAGGCCAAAGCCACCATGCACCTCGCTATAACTACCAGCAGCCGACCCAATATGGCCATTAAAATCCCTCCAATAAATAACCTTTCAGTAGGTGGGATCCTATGCACAATCTCGTCCAAAGTCTCCCAAAAGCACCTCTTAACATCTCATCCAAGCCCGCTTGCGGTGCGTAAGCGCAAACTACAGTCAGGGTGCACTCACCAATCACCAACTTAATAAACATTAGCCTATTATTTAGTACCTAACCTCAATCACAGACTCTCTAAAATCCTTATCCACCAAGATACCCACTCCATTCTTACCCCTCACGACTCCAGAATACCACAACTTATACCCGTCTTCATTCCTCGCCTTCGACCCTGCCTACCTAGTCGCCTGGACACAAGCTATATTGACCTTTCTCTTCTGGAGAATCCTTGCCAACTCAATAGACTTACCTGTCAGCGTGCCTATGTTCCACGACCCGATCCTCAATCTACAAGCTCCCTCTTTCCTCTTACCCTCCTCCTTGCCTCTCATCCCATCCACTGATCTGCTATTGAAATAGGTCAAATATCAACAATACAAAATTGAGCTAGTCCTGGAATCATTGTAGTTAGAAGTCTAAATATCCAATAAGATCATTGAAGTGTCTTGGAGAGTCAAAGATATTGCAATAAACAGGAATAGAAGACGTCCAAAATAAAATAAAGTGGAATAATGGAAGCTAACCAGTCAAAACGACTAAAATCGCATTAACTCACAAGAAGTCCACTAATAAGGATCGTTGAAACTATTATTAGTCTCTTTTGGACCTGAGGGATGTGATATTTCAACTCCTGGCAGTTCAGAGTGTCAATGTTTTTCTGTTTGGTCCTTTGCTTATAAAGATAAGTCAGTAGAAAAAATTACCAGACCACGCCCAACTTGCATCCAGTTCTGCGTCTTCCGCTAGAACATGCAATGGCGTTAAAGATACCTCTTCTTCAAGTCTATACCTAAACCAGCATAAAAATTCCAATGGAATCTTTGCAGTTCAGGTCAATCTTGATTGGAGCAATAAACGTTTTACATGCTAGTTGATGTTATCCATGTTTGCGAACAAGAAGTACCTACTTAGAGATTCAGAGTGTTTCTCCCAGAAGTTGCCGGGCACCTAGATGTCATGTAGGTGCTTTCACCATAAGAAAATAATATGCAGTTTAACCAAATAATTGAAACAGTAATAGCCCCTGTTTGACATGCCGACTGCCCAGCAGAGATATATTATAAGCTCAAAGGAAATAGAGGAAAGGACCAAGAGAAGAAGGTGCAGTTTCAGATTTCATATAGGTTGTTAATCTTTCATTTTGCATGTGGAATAAAACCAAACGGGTAAGGTACAATATGTCCATTTTTGCTTCTGAAAACATGCTAATTATGATTGCTTTTAGACACCGGCATCTAAGCCCCTCTTGCTTTGATACAATAAACTCATAAAATTCTTCATCAACTCTTAAATCTGAAAAATTTTAAGCAATTGTGGACTTCGCCAACAAAGTTTGCTCAATGGTGTGAAATGAGAGGTTCAGTTGATCAGTAATATTTTAGCAAAGTCAATTCAAATGTCACTTGCACTCTGTTTGGTGATCTATCCTTCTCGTTTTACAACAAACTGCCTCAAGCCAGAAATTTGATTGAATCAAGAAACCTTTAGGTTCAACTATTAGGTCGAGCAGCACCTCGCAAATTCCTCCTACGAACCTAGCATTTTGTTATTAAACCACAGCCCCTCATTAGCTCATTCTGAGGTAAAGAAATCTGACGGGACTAGCTTTCAGACAAAGACCTAGCGGAGCTGGATCACAGGCTGCTCGATCTTGGCTAAACTGGGTGTCAGTTGTTCTTGAGCTCGAGCTCAAAATTGTTGAGCTCATCTCATTTGGCAGTCAGCCTATTCAAGCCTCGCAAAAGTGTCTATAAGGTGAAATCATACTCTATCTAGTCTCCTAGCTACGTTCTACATTTTTGTTTCAGTTACAAAATGTAGCAGTAATACTTCTATCTCGATGTTCAATTTATACCGAGTAAGATTATCATGACGCTGTCACTCTCCAGCCATCACCGAGCTGTAAGATATATGGATTTATATCTAGATATATGGACTTATATCTACACACATATGTACAATATATGGATAATTATATGTTATGTGCTATCTTTTGGTTTGGCCTAATTATGTGGTCTTATGGACATAAGGTTAAGGGGGCCAATGTATTGTCATATAAAGTGTAGGACTAATGTGTAGATACCCAAAAGGGTAACCTTAGTTAATGATGGGCTAACTAAGGTTACATATATGTAACCATGGTTACATGCTTGTGACTCTTGAGTTATGTAACTCTTGCAAGACATAACTCTTGTAACTCTTGTCTCTTGGGTTATGTAACTCCTAGAGTTATAAAGTGGGGGGTTATGGTTCCCACCCTAGTGCAAGACAAGTTCTTCTTCCTCCCATTGAATCAAGAACCTAACAATCCATTGTCTTGCAAATAGGGTGGAAAACCATAAGCCAAATTTTGACAATTGTCATAACACTATTATTGTGAACCTTTTCATATATTGTTGAGTATTGTGGATACATTCTTGTGGGGACAAATATACTTCAAGAAACTTGAAGGAAGGCTAAAGGAGTTCACAACAAAGGACAATCATCAAAAGGAGGCTCAACATTTCCACATATGGATTCAGGTTAGCTTCCGCTCATGTAGTTTATATATCCGAATTATTTGATATGAAGGTTGTTGTTTTTAGTAGGAATCATAATCCTTACAATTGGTATCAGAGCCATCCTTCATTTTGGATAATTTGGATGTTCATAAGAATCATGTTATGTTAGGATTCATGTTTTAGTTTTATAAGAATTTTGTTTATGAAATTCTACCATGAAATAGCATGATCTTATGAATGTTATGTTTTGATTTGATGTTTTAATATGATGTTAAAACATTGTAAATAGCATGATTTTAGTAGGTTAACAACATGTTTTTTATGTTTAAGATTCATGTTGAAAATCATGTGTTATTCAGAAAAAATTTTGGTCATTGCCTTCAGACAATGGATTGTTGCCTTACACAATCCATTGTCTGTGACTTTTAGTATTCTGGCAGTTTTTTGGAACACCAGACAATCGATTGTCAGGTTATGACAGCCTTTTCTTGGTCTGGTGTGGCTAACAGGCGACAGAAGGATGGCATTCCAGCCTTCCTTCTCCTTTCAGGGAGAGCTAATGCGGGTATTTTGGTTTGTAGGTAATAAAACCTACTATTCCGCTATGAGGGAAAGGAGTGAAAAGCTATGTGAAGCAAAAGAGGAGTTAAGAAAAAGTCTTGTTTATTAACATTTAATAATAATGAAAGTACTTATTTTTTATTTTTTAATTCACATTTGATTTTAATTCAAAATTACAATTATATCCTGTCTCTGTAAGGTGAGAGTGGAATTTCTCCGTTGACTTCTCAAACTGAACTAAGACTGTCCAACTAGAGGTATAGCCGGAAGGAGCTCTCGATTGTCAGCTTCTGACAATCGATTGTTCAAGGTCCAGTGAGTTGAAACTTTTCCAGTAACTGAAATTTTTTTCATAAAACCAAACAATCGATTGTCTGGCTTTGACAATCGATTGTGGATGGTCCAGTAACAATTTTTCATAAAACCAAACAATCGATTGTCTGGCTTTGACATCGATTGTGGATGGTCCAGTAACTTAAATTTTTTTTCAGAAAACCAAACAATCGATTGTCTGGTTTTGACAATCGATTGTGTTGGTCTAGTAAGGTTAAAAACGTTTCAACTCTCTTAAGTTTCAGTGAATATTAATTGTTTTAAAGTCCATCATTCTTGTACTATATATAGAATTGTCCAATTCAGTAAACAACGATTAATATTCAAGTGTTACACATCAAAACTTGTAACACATTAAGTTGAGATTCATAAAATGGCTTAAGGAACTAAAGTTTATAGCATCTAATATTTTAGTTATTCAATTGAAGCATTATGTTGCCAAAGTAACCTCTATTGTGTAGATTGATTAATTTTAAAATATAAGATGACTGTGAATGTTAGTCTTCCATGCGTTTAACATCGGCCCAAAGGAAGGTGTTATTTGGCAGGAATTCGAACATTCTTGTGGTGGTAAATATGAGACGATTATTTGGTTTTCCATGTGAATATTAAATCGGCCCAAAGGAAGGTTTAATATTTGACAGGAGTTTATTGTCTATGTTTGATCACTACACCAAGAGTACCACTTACAAGTTGTTTTTCTGTCCAAAGACTAAAAACAATGTTGTGCTAGGTATCTTGTAATGGGAAATGCCTAATTTTGAATCTATAAAGTTGAAGTTCAAGTATTTGTAAGCATGTATTTAGTAATCCTTTTGTTCTATTTTCAGTAAATTCTTCTGCTTCTACGATCTCTGCCAATATCAATAGCATCCCTGTGCTTAACGGCACAAATTTTAAGGAATGGAAAGAGAATGTAATGATCGTTCTCGGTTGCATGGATCTTGACTTAGCACTTCGGGACGAGCAACCTACTCCTCTTGAGGATACATCCTCTCCTAATGAAAAGAGAGCGATGGAGAAGTGGGAACGCTCGAATCGCATGAGTCTAATGATCATGAAGCGTGCAGTTCCAGAATCATTCAGGGGCACTATGAATGATGAACCTATTGCCAAAGCTTTCCTTGAAAACCTCGAACAGCGTTTTATGCAAAACAAAAAGGCGGAAACAAGTGCACTATTGAGTAAACTTGTTTCTATGAGGTATAAGGGCAAGGAAAACATTAGGGAGTACATTTTGGAAATGTCTCATCTTACTTCGAAACTTAAGTTACTCAAGCTAGTATTACCTGAGGAACTGCTTGTGTACTTTGTTTTGATATCTCTTCCGGCACACTTTAATCAGTTTAAGGTCAGTTATAACTGCCTGAAGGAGAAATGGACTCTTAATGAGCTCATTTCACATTGTGTGCAAGAAGAGGAAAGGATTAAGCAAGATAAGACTGAAAGTGCTCATTTGGCATCTTCTTCTAAGGAAACTAAGAAGAGGAAAAAATAAGAAAGTTGCGGTTGTAAGGCCCAAGATTAAGCAACATAAGGAACCTAAGGTTGAAATTACTGGATTAGGTTGCTTTCTCTGTAATGAGACTGATCATGTAAAGAGAGATTGTACCAAGTACCATGCCTGGCGTGCGGAAAAAAGGTACATTTCTTTCTCTTGTTTGTTCTGAAGTTAATTTTATTTCGGTACCTAAGGATACTTTGTGGGTAGATTCTGATGCTACTACTCACATAAGTATAACTATGCAGGGTTGCCTGAACTGCCGAAAACCAAATGATGGTGAAAGATACATCTATAAGGGTGACGGCAAGAAGGTGCCAGTTGAAGCTATTGGCAAATTTAGGCTGTTGTTTAAGACCGGTTTTCATTTAGATTTGAATGAGACTTTTGTTGTACCGTCTTTTAGACGGAATTTAATTTCAGTTCCCCAATTGGACATATCCGGTTATAAATGTACATTTGGGGACAATAAAGTTAGTCTCTTTCGGAATTCAAATCTTATTGGTACTGGTGTTTTATCAACATTTGATAGCTTATATTTGGTTGATACAATAACTTCAAATAAAGAAACTTTGCATACAAGTTTAATGGTACCAAAAGTTAACTAATGAGAATTCTATTTCACTCTAGCATAAACGTTTGGGTCTCATATCCATTCAAAGAATTCAGAAACTCGTGTCAGATGGAATTCTTGATTCTCTTGATACCTCAAATTCGGAAATTTGTGTTGAGTGTATCAAGGGAAAACAAACAAACAAGACTAGATTAGGTGCTAAGAGAGCTTCGGACGTCTTAGAATTGATACATACGGATATTTGTGGGCCATTTCCTACTCCTTCTCGGAATGGTCAACAATACTTTATCACATTCATAGACGATTACTCTCGTTATGGGTACCTATATCTTATTCATGAATAGTCCCAATCCATATTAAAAACCGCAGCTTATATTCTTAATAGAGTTCCAACTAAAGCTACAATCAAAATCCCATATGAACTTGGACTGGGCATAAACCAAGTATTCGGCATTTACACATTTGGGGTTGTCCAGCTGAGGCAAGGCCTTATAGGCCGAATGAAAAGAAACTGGATGCTAAGACGGTTAGTAGCTATTTTTTTGTTGGATACTCTGAAAAATCCAGGGGTTTTTAAGTTTTATGATCCCACATCACGAACTAATTTTTGAGACGGGTAATGCTAGGTTCTTTGAGGATATTGAGTTTGGGGGGTGGGGAGATAAAGTTGTTAGAGATTTTGTCTTTGAGGAAGAACATGTGTCTTTCCCTCAAGTTGTTGATGCAACTCCGGTTCAAGACAATCTCGAAAATCTCCCCCATCAGGACCCTGATATAACTAATGAAAATCAAACTCAACAACCTCAAGAAACTGAAATGCCATTAAAGAGATCCACTAGAGAGAGGAGAAATGCAATTTCGGATGATTATGTTGTATTTCTTCAAGAACAAGGAAGTGATATTGGACTTGAGGAAGATGATCCAATCAACTTCCGTCAAGTCATTAAGTGTTCTAACTCTCAAAAGTGGATTGATGCCATGAATGATGAGATGAAGTCTATGAGTGATAATGACGTTTGGGAGCTTGTTACGTTGCCCGAAGGTACGAAACCTATTGGTTGTAAATAGATTTTTAAAACCAAAAGGGATTCAGGGGGTAATGTTATTAAGTACAAAGCTCGTATTGTCGCAAAAAGGCTACACTCAGAAAGAAGGCATTGATTATAAAGAGACTTTCTCTCCAGTTTCATCGAAAGACTCTTTCAGGACTATAATGGCATTAGTAGCACATTTTGATCTTGAGCTTCATCAAATGGATGTTAAGACAGTTTTTCTCAATGGTGACATTGAGGAAACAATTTATATGGTGCAACCTGAAAACTTTGTTTCGGATGAATCAGAGAAGAAGGTTTGCAAATTAAAGAAATCCATCTATGGACTCAAGCAAGCTTCTCGTCAATGGTATTATAAGTTTCATGCAGTCATTACATTTTTTTTGGTTTTGAACCGAATATTGCTGATGACTGTATATACCATAAGTTCAGTGGGAGTAAGTATATTTTTCTGGTTTTATATGTTGATGACATACTGCTTGCCTGTGACGATATAGCATTATTACTTGAAACTAAGAAATTTCTTTCAAAGAAATTTGAATTGAAAGATCTTGGTGAAGCTTCTTTTGTATTAGGAATTCAGATATAACGAGATCGCTCCAAAGGTGTTCTCGGTCTGTAACAAAAGGGCTATATCGATAAGGTTCTGAAAAGATTTGGCATGCAGGATTGTAAACCAGTCAACACCCCTGTTTCTAAGGGAGACAAATATAGTCTCAAACAGTGCCCAAATTATAATTATGAAATTTCGGAAATGCAGAAGACGCCTTATGCTTCGGCGGTAGGTAGTCTGATGTATGCTCAGGTATGTACACGACCTGATATAGCGTACATTGTTGGGATGTTAGGCAGATATTAAGCAATCCGGGTATGGACCATTCGTAGGCAGCCAAAAGGGTCATGAGGTACATACATAGAACAAAGGATTACATGCTTACATATCGGAGTTCGGACCAGTTTGAGATCATCAGGTATACCGACTTCGATTTTGCCATTTATGCTAATAACATATGTAACCATGGTTGCATATGTTAATAACAACAGTATTTTGACGAAAGCGAAACATAAGGACGTCAAATTTCGGGTTGTTAAAGAAAGAGTACAAAATGGACAATTGTGCATTAAGTACATAAGTACAAACTCCATGCTTGCGGATCCGCTCACTAAGGAATTGACACCAAACTTATTTCATGAGCATATTGCTTGTATGGGTGTCAAATCAGATAAGGATTATGTATTTTAGTGGGAGTTTGTATTGCACATTTAAGTATTGTCCATTATATTCAGAAATTCAGTAATTCAGTTATATCTGCGCAGATATTCAGTTTTAAAGTTTTGTACTCTTACAGTTTAAGTATGATCTCAATGAAGAGAACCAGTTGGAAATAGACATTCTATTGACCACACTTTATGTTATTTCTATGCTACATACCTACACTTGATCCATGTTGTTGGTTATATTGATATACGTGATCTATGATTGGTTCTAGTTACGAATGAGTAACGACGAGCTCTTAGGTCCTATGTTGGTATGATTGATGGACCGGATTGTTCATGACAATTTTATTGTGATAGCAATTTTGTGCACCTAAGGTTTGTAACATATAATATTAAGGTTTGTACATATGTTTGTATATCTCGTCCAAGTGGGAGATTGTAAGATATATGGATTTATATCTAGATATATGGACTTATATCTACACACATATGAACAATATATGGATAATTATATGTTATGTGCTATCTTTTGGTTTGGCCTAATTATGTGGTCTTATGGACATAAGGTTAAGGGGGCCAATGTATTGTCATATAAAGTGTAGGACTAATGTGTAGATACCCAAAAGGGTAACCTTAGTTAATGATGGGCTAACTAAGGTTACATATATGTAACCATGGTTACATGCTTGTGACTCTTGAGTTATGTAACTCTTGCAAGACATAACTCTTGTAACTCTTGTCTCTTGGATTATGTAACTCCTAGAGTTATAAAGTGGGGGGTTATGGTTCCCACCCTAGTGCAAGACAAGTTCTTCTTCCTCCCATTGAATCAAGAACCTAACAATCCATTGTCTTGCAAATAGGGTGGAAAACCATAAGCCAAATTTTGATAATTGTCATAACACTATTATTGTGAACCTTTTCATATATTGTTGAGTATTGTGGATACATTCTTGTGGGGACAAATATACTTCAAGAAACTTGAAGGAAGGCTAAAGGAGTTCACAACAAAGGACAATCATCAAAAGGAGGCTCAACATTTCCACATATGGATTCAGGTTAGCTTCCGCTCATGTAGTTTATATATCCGAATTATTTGATATGAAGGTTGTTGTTTTTAGTAGGAATCATAATCCTTACACGAGCCTCTGATGAATGAACTTATAATGGGCTCTCTTGACTTTCAGCAACCATTTCCTTTTGAGTCAAGCATGCAATTCCAGACTCCTTGCTCCCTATCTGAGCGAAAGTGTTACTCTTTTGAAAAATCCAGAAGCTTCATACAACTCCTAACTGAACTAAATAGTAGGCATGCTGTCTATAACCCAACATCAGATCAAATTGCAAGGAATCTAATTGAAGAAGAGCTTCTCATTAAAGTGCCTTCCATAATACTTAACAAAATGAGTGCCTTCAAAGTGATTGATCTAATTCCAAAATAAAAATGCATGAAACTCTTAGTAAAAAACCAAATAGAACACTGCTGAAATAGAGGCGCTTGCTAGTTGCAAGTAAATGAAACGAAAGCATACCACGAAACTATCATCGGTAAAGAGGTCATTAGCCATCACCGCCCTCATGGTCCATGTAGTTATCATATTTTGCTGTTTCTTCGAAAGACACTGCATATGAAAACATTTACATCAGATAAACTTAAAATGGAACAAGACGCTGCCAGCCTGAATCAGCTGCAATGCAAGCTTTGACGCTTTACGTTAAAGTGTTAAAATAAAAAATTAGACCCATTTTAATGGGCTGTCTATGTTTTTGGCCCAAACTAGAGGAGTATAAGCGCATGTATCTCCTTAAATATGTGTTAGCGGTCTCATTTCTATTTAAAACTGCTATGAATAAAATGAACTTAATCTCTTAAGGTGGATATTACTTATTAGTGCTTGTGCATAAGACAAAGTTAATACTATTTTCATGACCAACTCCTCATCATAAAAAGGGGGGTAAAGCATATATTTCTGTACTGACCAAACTTGATAACCAAATTTGAACCGTTATACGTGAATTGCATGTGCAGTGTGCTCCATTACATAGTAAGCGAAATCACCCATGTTTGCCTCTCACAAAATAGTTGCCAATTTCAGACCGATAATTAGTTTGGTCAAATCGTGGAAATAGTTGATACTGTCTGCATTAAGTTATGTTATCTACATCATATTCCTAGAGATGTAATCTTCCATAAATTCAATGTTAATATAAAATATTTTGTACATCAAACCGTCCTTTTAATTAGTTTATAGTACAAGATAAATTTCATAAAGGTCTTGGCTGATATTATATTACTCCTCTCTGCATCAACATATCTGGAAGTGGAAATGAAAAAAATCTTTCATAGACTTTCAGCAGATTCGAATTCTAAAAGATTATTCCACGGTAAAAATATTCGAGTGCAGCCGAATTTAATTGATGCCTATACAAGTTTGAGGAGCTCATAAATCTATGATTTCTAGTTATTGAAATGGATCATGTTGTAGTTCTATATATGCACACTATTTATTTAATTAACTCCTTTCACCCAAAATAATGAAACTGTTTTTCAAAAAAGAAAATCAGCTCTTTCCCTTTTCAGTAATGTCTTATCCATCTACAGAAAAACTTTTCCCGAGGATATATCAACAGATAATTAAACAGTAATAATTCCGTGATATGGAACCCATGCAATGATAGAGTTTTATAACATAGGACTTGCCTCACCTATATTGTTTTGAGCAAATAAATGCTAAACTAATTAATAATAAATTAATGATATAAATCTCAGCTGAAATTAATAAATTCTAGATCAAATAACAAAATTCTAATATAGTGAGAATAATTTAGGAGCATTAATTGATGTACTTAATACGTTATGATTGACAAAATATATAATATCCTAAAAGTATAATGAATTCAAGACATAACAATGATTATCGTATAAGGGAACTGCCACCCAATGATTGTGTGATTGGGGGCCTCCTTGTTCTGATGACCTGAAAGGATATACAACCGATATGAATGTGGAATCTTGAGACTTATGAATGAAAGTTAAACAACATGTGCTTGAGTAAAGCGAATAAGACAATACTTTCATATATTCTTTGATTCTTTTTACAATATGTTCTTTGTTCTTTGAAATGGTAGATCCCTTTCTTGTACACTATCTCCTTCAATTTATAAGTGTCATTTCCCAAAAAACCCTAAAAAGTACAACATAAAGTATCTAAAAGGCATATTCTTCATATACTAATTCTAAGTTTAAACTACCGTTACTATCTTATTTCAGTTGACCGCTTCTGGTCATCGTCCTTTGTCACAGCGACCGTTAGTCGTTGTGTTGTGGTGACCCTATCCCATGTCTTGCTTATCCGTTGCCATGGTTGACAAATTTGGACCTATATAATAGTCCCTCCACTTGTTGAGGTCGTGGCTTTGCACGTTCTTGATAAGCGAACATCTATTTTTGTTAGAGAATTTGGCTGTTGAATTTTGCTGATTTGGCCAAGGCCGAGAGAACGACACGTCTCACTGAACCATGATTGATGTAGTTATTAGAATGTAGCGTCACTCCCACGCCCATTATCATTACGCACCATCCCGAGACAACGTCTGATTGCTTGTCGCTTTGGTTGTATCGCCATTGGCAGTCTTTTGCTTCATTCTCACGCCATCCCACCCTATAAATAGGTGAAGGTTTTGTTTTTTCAGAAATTTTTAGCCATTTCCTTCCTTGTGTATACATTGCCCCTTTAATTATCTTTCTCACTTCTTTAGCTCAGTTCCCCGAGCTTTGCTTCTCGTCTTTCCGTTAAATCACTATTTCTCATTTTAGGTTTACCAACACACCCTCTATTACCAAGATGCCCCGAACACACCGTGCACATGATGAAGTTTTTAATGCCACATCGTTATCTATGGACCCTCCTTTCGGTAGTGAGGATATAGCAGTTGAGGAGGGTAATAGTTTCCCCACCGTAGAAGAGATATTTCCCAGAAAACCTATGTTCAGGAATAATTTCCACAAGGAACCTGCTCTTTCCCCCATTCCGATGATCTCTGAAATCGGGCCAACTCAAATAAATGAACTCCAATTTACGTTAATATTCCTCCTCATGTCAAGATGGTTCCAGCTGGGAGGGACCTCGTGGAGGATATTGCTCATTCCCTCCCTCTTCTTCCACTGGCGGAGGAGTTCTATCGATTCTATTAAATCTGCTCGGCACAGTTGTCTCCGTATACGTATAAGATCTTTCTGGTGCTGACGAAGTATGCAGAGTTGGCTGGGTGTGAGGTTGGCATTCACCACCTTTTACATTTATTCTCCCTGAGTTTTCATGGGGTACCATGATACATCTACAACATCGTGGGACTAAGGGGTTGGTGGTTGGAACGGAAGATAAGGCGAGCCAAAAATTTTGGCACAAATATTTCTTCATCAAAACGAAACACTTGTTTTCAGACCCCGATGGATTTCCAGAGCAGTGGAATCATAATCATAAGTGTTGGTAGTGTACGCTTGTTGTTTACTTCGTTCTTTCTAATTTTTATTTACCTGTGCACCATTTCCTATCGTAGACATTGAGGATTGGGTAGCTCTCGTGATACCTCAAGTGGCGGGGACTCGAGATTGGCCCGCATTTCTTAAACGCTTTGGGCCAAAAGTTTTTGTCTGTTAAGTGCTCCTTTTGCTCTGACCTTTGGTTGTTTACTGTCGTTTATTGATATGACCTCTTTGTGGTGATAGGTCGTAGGATTTCTAAGAAGAAGGATCTAGTCCCAGCATTTTTCCAGGCCATCGCATCGGTGGAGATGCAATTTACCTTAGCTGAGTCTGTCCGAGGAGATCATACTCAAATTGTACCAACAAATGACTCTCCTTATGAAGTTGTTGTACATGATGAGACCTCTTCGCGGCCTATCTACCACCTCGTGGATGATCCTTCCAACGGAGATGAATCACCATCGAGGAAAATGAGGAGGGTGGAGCTTGTAAAGGCCGTCGTCACCGATCTTGAAAAGAAAAGAATTGTTATTTCGAGAGTGGCGTCCTCGCCTAGGTCAAGAACAAGGGCTATTTTTATGGCGGATGCCATTTTGTCGAGGAGGTCCCATAGGGTCGAAGGGGTATGTCAAGGCGGGGGATTTATGTGATCTGCTGAGGGTGGGGCATCGTTTGTTGTCGGAAGGAGTGGAGCGGTACATACCGAAGACGACGGTTCAGGTTCAGACGTCGATATCGAAGATGTGCTAGCTTTCTTGGAGAGCCATACTCATGTGGAAGTGAGGACGGATGGCCTGACTAACATATAGTCATCCTCGTGGATTATATTTATTGGCGAATTTCGAGTAGGCAGCGTCCCTGTTTGCTTCTTTGTGCTACTTTCGAGAGCACGACGCTTAAGGCAATGAGTGATGCAGAGTAGGGGTGGGCATAAAATTTGGAAAACCAAATTCCAAAGCAAACAAAATCAATTTGGTATTTCGGTTTCAATTTTTTCGATATTTCGGTTCGGTATATGGTATTGGATTTTTGATATTTCGGTAAACCAAAATAGTTTAGTCCAAGACCAACTTTATTTTTGTTTTTTAGCCCAATAACCTTAAGCTCATGCCCCAAAAGTCCAAATTCTAATACGAATTTCAAGAGCTCACTTAAATTCTGCCCGAAAAATAATGTAATATTTTAAGTTTACAACTTGGTGGCAGTTATAGGCTTATAGAAGTTGAAGAGTAATAAAATATAGTAAGACGTTCTTCTTATCTAAGGCTTAAATAGCAACACCTTGGTCTAGTTGTTCCATCATAAATGCTGTCTACTAAATTCCCTCCAAAATGTTGCAGCAACAAACCAAGAAAACTCTCACTAATTCCAACTACCAATCTCAAATTGACAGAGAATCATATGCTCATTGCAAAGGCCTAATGGTCAATCTTTGTATATACAAAACATTATGTTTAAATAAGTTTTCACTAGTTATTTTTCTTTACTAACAGAATGAACTATAGTAAAAATTTGGTTGTTTTTCAAAGGATTAATTCTAAATATACGACTCACTATTTTATGGTATGCTAATTTGGTTTAAACCGAAACCGTACCAAAATCATACCGAACCAAAATAAGAAATACCAAACCGAAACTCTTAAATGCCGAACCGAAGTACCGAATGCCCACCCCTAATGCAAAGTTATCGCGGAGTATTTCCGGCATGGCTTTGCGAGTAAGTCTTTTTATCTTCTTTTTGTTTTTGAATTCGTTTTGTATACGTAATGTACTTAAGCTAGAATTCTTTCCTCTCCATGTTAGACTCTCATCATGGAGATCGAGCGCGATCGGAGGGATAAGTAGAGTACGGTCATTTTTAGGAAAATGGTCTCTAAATACAAGTAGTACCGCACTAAGAATCGTGCATTGGCCAATGTCTTCACTTAGGACAACAATATTCAGTTGTTCGGTGACAGGCTTAAGTAGAAGGAGGAAGAGTTGGCAAAAAAGGTCGAAGAGCTGAAAGAGCAAGATGAAGAGCTGATGAAGGCCATTGCCGATGTAGTGACGTTGAGGCGGCTCTCAAGGCCAAGTATGACAAATTTGAGGTGAGCAAGGGGGTGATGGTTGAGAACGCCGACCTTCAAGTGCGGATGGCCACCTTAACGACTGAGCTTGATCGACGAGAGACAGAGGTCGTCGACCTAATGGGCGAGCTAAGTGTTAAGGCTGATAAGTGGGCTCGTGCTAAAAAAAGGTAGGGTGGCTACCTTATCAGAGGCATCGACATTGGATGACGCCCTTGTGTTTGTAGATGTGAGCGAGACAATGAGATAGCAATGTCCGCACTCAAGGCGACGAGGTTTGAGGAACGGATCCAAGATGTAGAGGTGGAGTTGTCTGTGTTGAACGAATAGTTTGTCGCTTTGAAGGCGGAGGAAGTGGAACAGTAGAACCCCCTAAGTCTCATAACCTGACTGATTCCGTCGTGCTGCGGGAGTTATATGAGATGTGGGTCAATGCCGAGGCTCAACTTGACGTGTACAAATCCCTACAAGACAATAGGAAGGTTTCCAAGGAAAAATTTTGGGATGTGCGTGTCAAAGCATGTGTAGCTCGTGAGGCTTGTGGTTATGATCCTAGTACGCCTGGCGGGGACGATGTTGATGATGATGATGCAGAAATGCTCGCCTCCGATTATTAGTATAATAAGGAGTATGGTGCAGAATATGACATGGCGCAGGACATTGTATTCATTTTCTTTTTGCTTTGCTATTTTTTTGAGGGCATCTTTGAGCCCTTTGTAAAAAAAACTTTTGTAATGTATAAGTTGGGATGGAACGATTACCATTTTGTCGTGTACCTTTGAATTGCTACTTTTTTTTGCTGCGAGGAGGTCCCTGGCTTAGGCGTAGACGACCGTAGATCTTTAGTAACTTGAACAAGGTCAAATGAAGTAATTTGGCAACATCGGATATCCGATAATCCGAGCGACATCAAACGTTAAACGATTCGAGTGAGGTCAAATATTAGATAATTCAAACGAGGTTATTTTGGAGATGGACTTTGGCCATAGGGGAGTTATTTCGAGTTGAAAGAAATCTTAACCCATTGTACTTCGAGCGTTATTGAATGTTAACTGATTCAAGTGAGGTCGAATATTTTCTTTTAGCGATGGCCTTTGGCCGTAGAGGTGTTATTTCAAGTTGGTTGAAATGTTAACCTAGTGTACTTTGAGCGTCATCGAATGTTAAATGATTCGAGCGAGGTCGAATATTTTCTTTTGGTGATGGCCTTTGGTCGTAGGGGGTTATTTCGAGTTTGTCAAAATGTTAACCCGTTGTAATTTGAGCGAGGTCATATTTTTTTCTTTTGGCGATGGCCTTTGGTCATATGGGAGTTATTTTGAGTTGGTCAAGATGTTAGCCCGTTGTACTTCGAGCGTCGTCGAATGTTAAATGATTCGAGCGAGGTCGAATATTTTCTTTTGGCAATGGCCTTTCGCGGTAGGGGTGTTATTTCGAGTTGGTCGAAATGTTAACCCGTTGTAATTAGAGTGAGGTCAATTTTTTTATGCAAAAGAAAATAATGGAGAGTAAGATGTTGCTTTGTTTTCATCCATTGGAGAATATCTTGGAGTATAAAATGCTGCTTTATTTCATTTATTGGAGTATTTGTACATGTCGGTTTCATACATATATTGGAGAAGTTTCCCTGTATCTGGTCCCTTCATCATTCGACCTAGAGAGGTTATCGACCGGCGGGGCAATGAATTATACTTTTAACTTCAAGACACCCCCCCTGCTGCCTCGTTAAGAACCTCCCCGAGAAAACCCAGCCGGGACAAATCCAGGTAGGGGAAAAAGAGTACGACTTAAGGGGCGTTTTTCTCCAGAAGTTGAAGTGTTTGAGATGAGCGACATTCCAATTGTTCTCTAGTAGTTTTCCTTTGAGCTAGGGGTATGCATTGGAACGCATTAGAGATTTAGGACTGATTGCGTCCAAACCATCCTACACTCCACTAAAATACAATCAAAAGCTCATTGATAGAAGGTTAGATGAAGTTACATGAGCTGAAGGTGATGATCTCTTAGAAGATAAAGGAAAGTATCAGAGATTCATTGTAAATTACTAATCTTACTCTAACTAGATTAGACATAGCATTTGCAGTTCAAACATTGAGCCAGTTATCCAAAAGAATTCATTGGGAAGCTGCATTGAGAGTAGCAAGATACATTAAAAAGGATCCAATGGTTGGGTATTTTGAAGAGTACTGAGAAGGACAATGTACTAATTGCTTATTGTGATGCAGACAGAGTATCATGCCCCAACACAAAGAAGTCAATGACTGGATTTCTCATTAAGCATGGAAATTCACTCATATCATGGAAGTTAAAGAAGCAAATACAATCTCTAGAAGCTCAGTTGAAGCAAAATACGTAAGTATGGCCTGGACCATTGCTGGACTAGTTTGGTTGACACGTTTATTCAAGGAACTTGGAACAAAAGTGAAATTGCCAATTGATCTATTATGTGATTACAAGGCAGCACTACAAATTGTAGCTAATCCAGTATATCATGAAAAAACTAAGTATATAGAAATAGAGTATCACTTCGTAAGAGATAAGTTTCAACAAGGATTGACCATGCATAACATGTGAATTCTAAGGATTACCTAACCAAAGCACTTTTGAGATCATGTCATGAATACTTATTTTTCAAGTTGGGAGTGCTCAATATTTTCACACCTACCAGCTTGAGGATAGTGTTGAGAATGGGATTATTTGAAGTTAAATAAACTAGAGTTGAGCTTTAACTAGAGTTAGTGTAGATTAGTTATTAGTTAATTATTGGCTGTGTTAGTTGGTCGGTTAAAAGTAGTTACACATTGGGTCAAGTTTATTTAATGGCCAATCAAAACGTGACACGTGAAATTAAAAAAAAGTTAAAAATTAAATACAAGCATCCCGACCGACCCGACCCAAAAAACACCAAACCCTCTCTTCATCTTCCTCACAACACACCCTCTCTAACCCTAAACCACCAAACGACCTCATATGGCTACCCCGTTGCTTCATCTTCCCCGTCCAGCCTGTCACCTTCACATCGCCGGAAAACTTCACAACCAAACAGCCCCCCTCCATCACGAACCAGACGTCTAACCCGTCCCCCATAACCAAGCCATGAAAAACCAGCCCCCCATTGGATAGGAATGACCAATCCACTTTAACTGAAGATGAATATATGTGATATATCAAGCTCTTTACATTTGTTGGAAAGCGGGAAATCACATTACACTTCAACCCGACCAACCCGACCCAAAAAAGGTTAACGGAGGGCAATTTTGTTCCAGAGTCAATACGTTGAGGGCAGTTTTGACCCTTTTTCCGTTCTTTATATGTCCTAATTTTCCGTTCTTTATATGTCCCAATCAAAACGTGACATGTGACATTAAAAAAAATGAAAAATGAAATTCAAGATTCTGTTAGATTTTAGGGGTAGAAATAGGCCACAAAGTTAACGGTGGGGGCATTTTCTTCGCCAAAGGTAAACGGAGGACAATTTTGTTCCGGAGTCGATAGGTTAAGGGCAGTTTTGACCCTTAACCATTTAAGTAAATTATATATATGCACACTCTCTAACTGCTTAAATTTTAATATGAGATGTTCACACTCGGGGATTTTCTCAATCTGTAATATATTAATTCTGCTATTTGTTTGTGGTTCTTTTTCCCCCCTCATCATTTAACACTTTTCTTTCTACACAAAGTTTAGTGTGCATGTGTGCGCAATAATTTTGATGCATACAACGGAAGATGCACAAATTCTTATGTATGTTTTAGCTAATCGGCATGATGAATATTTGCAGTTAGGTAGACTCACTAAGAGGATAAAATGCTCAAAGGTTATCCATTTATAGATGGACTTCGAGTCCGATACTTCAAACTAATGATGAAAGGAATATCACATTGACATCTCATCATCCACACTTCTCTATACTTATATGTAATATGCGTGATGTTTAAATTATACATATTACTTACAGATAATGTAAGAACTCTTTACTAGCAAAGCAGTCAGTTGCAAAATTACCTTATACATCAAATTTCATATGAAAATGTACCTATACTATTATATACGGTCGGCATCAAACAGCTCGATTTTAAAGGCTGGACGGAACTCCGGGCTCGAATTCAGCGTAGCACAAAGTAAATATCAGATCTAACTGGAAAATATATACTTCGGGGGAAAATATCGAAGATCCGCCATGATATACTTTGAGGGTAGTATATATTCGAATGACACTCAAGATAAAGCGGAAATTTTTCAAAAACACATAGGTTAGAGTATCAATTGAGGGATAAAATTTGTACGAAATAGTACAAATCCGTACTAGGTTGTTATGCAACTGTACCAATATAATTCTTTGTCTTAATTGAAAATATACCATATTAAGATTTTTTTTATATAAAGGGTACCCCAATCCTTGTAAAATATATGTCATTCACTGCAATAAAATATTCTACTCTGCCTTTCTTGTTTACCGCGTTCAACAAGTGTCCTCCAGCTTTGTTATTGTATACTTTATTGTATACTTTATTGGCTCTTAGTTCACCCCGAGACCCCCGATATAATCAAGCTCGAGGTCCCCGTTGCTCTAACAATATTGATTTTGTTCATCAATTTTTCTTACTTAAACTTAATATTATTTGTATAATCATTGTATTAGAATAAATCACATATCTTTAAAATCACAAATTATTTATTACTTTATTTTTCAAGATAAACAAATATATTATCTGTCTCAATTTATATGGCAATATTCTTTAGTTCATTTCAAAAAGAAAAATAACTTTCAAATTAGATTTAGAAACGCTTAAAGATAAGCTCTTATATCTTTTCTTAATGAAATTTTTTTATAGTGAAACAAATATAATGAAATATTTTAACATAACGAGTTTCACATTTTTTTATAAATATATAAATATCATGATAATATTAATTATGACCAAAAATTTCAAAAAATTGGAAAACTTTTTTTCTTCAGAAACTCCATATTTATTCAAATCCTATCACATAAATGGAAAGAAATAGAATATATATTATAGGTCTACTTAGCATAATTTAAAAGAAATTATACGGTCAACATGCACAAAACATAAACTTATGTACAAACAAATATGTTTTTACTATCTTGGGGGCAAGAGAGAACGTGCAACCCACTAACTCACGCGCACAAGACCCCACGCACCAAAACCCTAATTTCCAAGAGACCCCTTATCTCTCCAGCTCTCTTTCCCATTTCTCATTTCTCAAGATCACACTTTAGCTTTGAGAATTATAGCTACTACAATTTCACCCTTTGACATAATTCTAATTTGTGTATCTTTGTGTGTTTGTGACTTAGTGACGGCCTCCACCCACCCCATCACCCACTCAGAGGCGGATTTAGGGGCCTAAAGGATTCACTCGAAATTTCTTTGTCAAAAAGTTATATTATTTATATAAAATAAAATTTAATTTATATCTTTATATTTCATATTTTATATTCTTTTAATACAATCCAAAAATATAACTAAATGGTTAAAACTTTTATAAGGTTGCTGGTTCAATTTTCATTGATCATAATCTTTTTTAGTTTTTTTCATTATTTTAAATCCCTTAGCGAAAATCATGCTTATGTTTGCCTCACCCCACAATAAAACGAATATAATTTATAAATCAAAGCTTAATCAAAAATATAGAGGAACCCACAAAGCTTAACTCTTTCTTCCTGTTCCTTAATTATCATCATCACTCTCTCCTTTCTCTCTTTTCCTCATCTCTCTTCCTTCTCTTTCTCTCATGATCATCTTTCTAGCTCTTTGCTTGGATCCTTGTTGAATTTATCAATCTCCTTATTCATCCTTATCTCTTGCTCCTTTTGTATACTATAAAATATAACAAAAAAAAATCCGGTTGTCTCAACATCTTGAAATTTCACATAACATAGAAAATTCCAAGATTTTTTATTAGAACTTTAGTATTTTTTTCACTTGAAAAGATCTTTGAGATTTTAACAAACTAAAAATATGGCAAGCCCATGGTGGACCGGCCAAGTAGGTTTATCAGGAGTTGACACATCATCCTCAGCTGGCTCGCCGGCACTCAATAAAAAACCAGATCTGGGGGTTTCTATGAACGACAACAGCGGGGGAAGTGGTAGTCACGACGAAGAAAGAGATCATAGCGACGACCCTAAAGAGGGTGCAGTTGAAGGAGCCACTCGTCGACCCAGAGGTCGACCTGCGGGCTCCAAAAACAAGCCGAAACCGCCCATTTTCGTGACTAGGGATAGCCCTAACGCGCTGAGAAGTCACGTTATGGAAGTTGCGAATGGTGCAGATGTAGCTGAAAGCATAGCTCAGTTTGCTAGAAAAAGGCAAAGAGGTGTTTGTGTTTTGAGTGCTACTGGAACTGTAACGAATGTAACCCTAAGGCAACCTTCTGCTCCTGGTAGTGCTGTCATGGCGTTACACGGCCGTTTCGAGATCTTATCGTTGACCGGTGCTTTCCTCCCTGGACCAGCTCCTCCTGGATCAACAGGTTGTTAACCATCTCATCTAAAAACTTAATCTGAAAAAAATTATGTCTCCATGTCTCTTGTCTACTCTAATTTCATATTGAATTGTATAACCGCACACATTTAATTATAATACTTAATTATGTTATGTCCTTGTACACCTCTTGTCTGTTTGATACTATATATATTGAATTATGTGGATATTTCATCTAAAATATTTGAACCGTTTAATACAGGTTTGACTATATACTTAGCCGGAGGACAAGGACAAGTTGTAGGGGGAAGTGTAGTAGGGCCATTAGTAGCATCAGGGCCTGTTATGGTGATTGCGTCAACGTTTTCTAATGCTACATACGAGAGGCTGCCGTTGGAGGAGGAGGAAGAAGGCAGTGGACAGGCGGCACAAGGGCAGCTTGGAGGTGGTGGTGGTGGAGGATCACCGCCGGGAATGGGAGGTAGTGGTGGTGGAGGGGCACAACAACAAGGTGCTGGTGGTGGTGGTGGTATGGGAGATCCATCTTCAAATATGCCAGTATATAATTTGCCACCAAATTTGCTACCAAATGGTGGACAATTGAACCATGAAGCATTTGCTTGGGCTCATGGCCGTCCTCCTTTTTAATTAGAGGTAATGATCACAGCAATAATTCAAGGGGGGAAAAAGAATTGTGAGAACTTAGAGTTATTTTCTTGATTCCTTTTAATTATGTGTATGGTAAAAATGGTGAAGCGCGCACAAGATAAACAAACGTAATTGGAGGTATTTATTTAGTATTTGCTATATTTTCTCCTTGAATTTTGGTTCGACTTTACATGAGGTATAGCTTCTCTTACTTCGATTTTCTTCTCATTAAAAGTCTCAAAAGTTGTGAGAAAATTCACACAGCAACTCAATATAGAAGTTTTTCTTCTCAAATAATACCAGAAAAAAGTGGAGAGAGAAATAGTTAAGGACAAAGTAATTTGAGTTTTTATTAGTTGTGTAAATTTTTCTTGAAATTTTCTTCTTCAACATGATTTAGCTTTTCCGTATGCATCTTTTGTTCTACTTCTCCTCATCATGTCATATTCTTGGTGTTTTCAATTGATGGAGAAAACGATTAGAGTAAACTTGACACAGCAAATCATAAGTTTAGTTCCTTACCTACCTATGGCTAAAACTCTCTCCTTTTATATTATTTTTTTTCTTTTGTGGTTTATTAATCTCCATAATAAATAGTTCTTGCTATTGTTCTTGTCTCTAGCTCGATTAAATTTTTTAGGGTTTCTCTCTTTTTCTTTCCTTTTCCCTATGTTTTGTTGTCCTACTTTTTTCCTCCTAGTACTCCATCAATCATAGGTGTTCGAGATAATTGTTCACTCGTTCTGTGTTTCTCTTCTGTTTTAATTTACTGTTTATTTGAAATCTGAGAAGTTAATTTAGGTTTAAATATAGGTACATGATGATATAATAATATCAGATCTACTATATAAAAAAAATAGCAGATACTTTTAAAGGATAAATTAAGATACTTAAAAAATATTATTTCAAAGTCTCACTCATGCCAACCCGAGTTAACTGCAATAAAGAAAGTCATATATAAAAAGATGTATAATAAGGGTACTACCTAATCTAATTGATGTGGTTTATTTTTATTATAAATATACATAAAATTCAAATAAGATTCATGCCTTCTCATTTTAGTACTGAAATATTGTCTAACAAGCCTTTTTTTTCCTGCAAGTAGCAACTCATTAATCATAATTCATGTTGAAGTTTCTGTATTTAATTTCTTTTAAATTAGAAAAAAAGTCTAGTGTCTGAAATAGTGTAATTTTTACTAGCTGTCTGAATAATTTAAAAGAAGCAATTCACGAATAAGTCAGAGGGATTCAAACATATATATACATAAAAATATTTTTTTCCTATAAATACAATATAATTTTCTGACGAAGAGTTGTCAATTGATATCCATGGGAATTATGTGGCTTCGCCATTGCCTGCAATTACCAACTCCATTATGCATGTTAATTTTTTATTTTATTAAATAAATAAACCAAGTGTTTGATATTGTAAATTTTACTGGCAGTGAAGAGAAAATCTTAGGAAATAGAGTTTGCTGAATTCATGGAGAGATGGTGCTTTTGATGCAGAAGGAGGAGCAGGACCAACTAGAAGAATGTGGAGTATAGCGTGGCTCTCTCTCTCCCTATTCTAGATCTGAATTTCTGGATCTTATGACAAAAACCTATCTTCTTTTGTCAGTTTGACAATAAATGGCTCCCATATAGCTATACCTATCTATATAAGAGATCATCCTATTATTCTGTTCCTTTTCTTTATTATTATATTTTCATAGGATTGACATTATCATGTTTAAGGATTGGAACACAAAAGATTCAAGTGAAAGATACAGGTCATATCTTTTTGTATACATATCCTTGATACATGCATGTACATACTCACTCTTGTACATTCATGTCTCTTCAATTTAACCTAGCCTCTAATAGTTAGTACACTATTTTTTTAACCTTAGTTAGTAGGCTATTTTTTTTTAACCATCTGGTATTCTTGGAACTCATTAATCCAATTAGGGGTGGGCAAATGAGCGGGTCAAGTCGGAGATGGAACATGTCAAAAAGGGATAACGGTCGGGTCGGACATGGAACATATCGGAAAGGGGTGATGAGAAAAACGGATAAAATATTCAGCCCGACTTATATTATACGGATAAAAAGTGCTTAATCGGCGGATCATATGGATAGTCATATTATCCATGGCTTCTTGAATATGATCAATTTTGGAAGAATTTCTAGCCTCCCAAATTTGAGGAGCTACTAATTTGAGGCTTTACACATGTAAAAGTTAAATGTATCCATTTTATAAGTGAATAATATGATTTTTATTCATATTTGACTTATTTTTAAAAAGTTTATTATCCAACTTATTTAAATGGATCATATGAATAGATAACTATTTTCTTTTATCTATTTTGCTACCGCTAAATCCGGCTAGTATGCATTTTTATTCTATCAAAAGGGAAATCTCTCCTTATTAGGAATTTCTTTAGTTCGATAGTGCAAATCTAAAATCTCTGATTAAAAGCCGAAGGAACTAATCTATTCATCCCACTACACTCGACTATTCAAAGACAAAAGAAGTCACATACTATATAAAATTAACATGACAAATAAGTCAGATGATCAGCTACTTCGGCAATTATATCAACTTAAATACATTAATAGTTATTACACAGTTTGGTGCATAGAATAAGTTAAGTTCTAAGGATTGAGTGTATATTAATGGTCAACTCCATGATATTTGAAGAAAATTGTTGGGTAACTGTGTAAAGTTGGGTTTTAAAATATATAATGAGAACTGAACAGCCTGGAGAATATTATGTGAAAGAAACTGGAAACTTTAATTTTGTCAAAATGAAATACAACAAGTTCAAGGAAGATATTTCCGTTCAGAGGAAAAGATGAAAATGGTACAATCGTCGGTCAAGATTTTTTACCTAGGTCAGAAAAATATAAACTATATTAAAATAACAATAATAAAGCCTTTAATTGCTCAAGCAAATCCGTCGATTTCGTTAAAGATAAATCATTCAATTCCTTGTTAAAAGAAAAAAAAAACTGCAAGAGACATGTAAAATATTCAGCTACAGTCTTGTTGATTTAGAAAAACGATATATATACATTACCAGAAATCATGACTTCTTACTTTAACTGTATAACTTTTTATTCAACTATACAGAAAAAGGTACCATATGCCGTAGAACATGAAAAGGATTAAATAAACGAAGAGATTGGAAAAATAAAAAAATCAGTGTTTGTTTGGGTGCTGCTACAGTTGGCACAATAATGGAATATTTATTTGACAATTAAACTTGAGGGGTTTCTATCACTTTATTACTGGTGCTTTGAGGATTAATTAATAATTAATTAGGTCAGTGTTTGTTGTGGTCAGTGATTCCTGATTAAACAATGAAACAATTATTAATTTGCTGGTGAACAGATGACCTTTAGTACCATACTAAAGTTAATGTAATTTAATTAAATTAACTAAAGTACTAATAGTATTAGAGAAGTGTTGTAATGAAAATGGGGTACGTACGTAAGAGGGGTTAGTTTGAACGTCACTGTTGGAGATTACTTGTTTAGCATTAGCTAAAGAAGCAGGTAACCTGCCAAGTAATTAATTAAAATAATTAAAACCTAGTCAAGGTGGTCAGTCTTTGAAAATTGCAAACATATACATTTCCGAGATCTTCCCTTGTATATATGTGCCAAAATTTTAAAATTTGTGTTCAAACACTCTAGATGGCATATTCATGTGTACAAGGAACTTATTAATTGACACTAATAGAAATTTGCGAAAAACCGACCATAATAGATCGATAATAACTAATAACCATTCAAAACATAATTATTAATATATGATCAGTATTTTGAAGGTCGAAAGAATATATCGACCTAAATTGGTCGGAAATTACCGATATGCTCTACACGACCATTTACCAATTTAATTGACTTAATTACCGATAAAAATTGGTCGAAATATTATTTTAATAATTTAATTTTACCGAGCAAACATTCGGTATACTAAATTTATTAATTTGCTTATCGACCAAATTTTGGTTGGTATTGGAAAATATTATTTTTCTATAAATAATTATTAATTTAGCAATACCGACCAACTTTGTTCAGTACTGGAAAATATTTTTTTTACATAAATAATTAAAATTTAAAAATACCGTTCAACTTTGATCCGTAAACTGGACAGGGCAAGCAACGACCCGACCATATTTGGTCGGTAGTGTTGAATTTTTGGGAATTCATTGAACATTAACCGACCAACATTGGTCGTTAATGTGCTATTGTTTTTATTTATTAGTTACCGACCAAGGTTGGTCGGTTTCTGAGTTTAATTTTGTCAGAAAATGCCTGTATTGGTAGCTACACCACATGTCAAATAAAAACAACATACCAATACTCCCAATTCACATCTAATGACCACCAATTCACCAAATACAACCCATAATTCACCGCAAATCCAACAGAATATCCAACAATAACAACAAAACCAACAACCAAATATCCGATTAATACTTTAAAACTAAAAAATTAAAGTTCAATTGAACATCATAATCCAAAACCAAGCAAAAACTAATCACAACAAGTTCAGAATTTTTCAACTAATTCAAAATTAGTTTTATTAGTGTAGTTCAAAGTATATCAAAGTATTGGTCAAGGGATATTTTCTACAACATCATCACTGTCAGATAAACTTTCATGTACAAGACAGTATAGAAAATAGTCTTGTGGAGGACGAAAAGAATGATCGCATGGAGGACGGGAAGAATGATCACGAGGAGGACGGGAGGAATGATTACATGGAGGTTGAGACTGGCGATTCTCACGAGACCGGAGCAACGAAAAAGCTCCAGTAGATCAATGAGAGTTTTGATATGATCTTGCATACCAAGGGATTGAGCATCTCTAAGCCTTTCTCTTTCCTTGGCCGCTTCTAGCTCGGATGTAAGGTTTGTCACTGTCTCCCGCATAGCCAAGAGGCTCTCCCTATTAAGTTCCTCACAGTTTGAGCTCATGAACAGCTTTATATTATGTGTATCAACTTATGTGCACAGTCCGGGTGTGAAATCGAAAAGCTTTATGTGATAGTACAAAAAATATAGTAATTTCTAGAGTTAAAATTTAGTTTTAACTTGACTTTGGTCAATATTTTTGGTAAACGGACCCGGATTTATGTGTCGGCAATCTCGGGAGGTCTACGGTAAAATATTGGACTTGGGTGTATGCCCACAATTGAATTCTGAAGTCCCTAGCCTAAGAAAACAATTTTTGAAAAAAAATATTGTGCTGGTTTTTAAAGGAAATAAAGAAATGAATTAATATTTGAACTCGTTGATATCATGCTCGTATTTTGGATCCGGAGCTCGGCACAAGTTTGTTATGATATTTAATTTCTATATGTAAAATCTGGTGAGAACCGAAATTGATTTGACGTGATTTGGGCGTTCGGTTGAAAAATTAGAAAATTTGAGTGTCTTTGAGAAAATCAGGAGTTTTGAGGTTAAATTTATAATTTTTATGTTATTTTGATAATTTGATCGTACGAACAAGTTGGTATGATATTTTTGGACTTGCGTGCATGTTTGGTTTGGAGTCCTGATGGTTTGAGTGAGTTTTGGATAGGTTTAGGCTATGTTGCGCTTGTTTTTGGATGCTTCATGGTCGTTTCTTCAAGAAAAAGTAATACTATAGGGAGAAATTGAGATCCAAATTCAGTTTCATTTGAACCATTAGATCCGTATCAAAATTTCGGAGCAATAGGAAAAAGAATCATCGAATTTAGACACCGTATGAGGAAGTTATGCTCATTTTCATGTCGGAAAAAATTGCTGGTTGCTGGTGTGTTCGCAAATGCGAACTTTTTCATCGCATTTGTGATGCGTAGTTCGCAAATGTGACTTCTGCCAGCCCTGCTTTGTTCGTAACTTGCAAGGGTTCGTAATTGTGAGCCCTGGGTCACTAATGCGACATCTGAGGCCTGTTAAGTGAGGTTTTGATGAGATTTTTACCTATTTTTCAATTTTCTCAAACCCTAAATCTCCATGGGCGATTTTCCAAAGATGCAAATTTCTCCAAATCATTGGGTAAGTGTCTCTAATCAGTTTCCAAATATATTTTGTGATTATATCTTAGATTTTACATAAAATTCATGAGAGTCTAAAAGAAATTTGAAAAACAATTGTAAAATCTTTCAAAAATGTAAATGATGATTTGAATGACTAAATGGTATCAGAATTATATAATTTTTGCATGGGTGAACTCATAGCGGAATGGTGTCCAATTTTCTAAATTTTGTCGGATTCTGAGGTACGAGCCAAGGAGTCGACTTTTGTTGACTTTTTATAAATTGTATAAGAATCATAGTTTTGTTAATTAAAATTATTTTCTCTTGCATTGTTTGATCTATTCAAGTCGCTTTTGGCTAGATTGAGCCGAACGTTGATGAATTGGTAAAGGAAAAGCTAAATTGAGTATTGAATTGGCCGGATTGAGGTAAATATCTTGTTTAACCTTGTGTGGGTGATTTTTCCTTAGGATTTGACTCTCCTATGTTGATTGTAATTCGTGTACATGAGGTAACGAGTGCGTGCTTGAACTTATATGTGGAAATTGGTCTTTCAGATTTCCTAGCTCCTTATATTCACTGTGTATAAATGGGTTCTTGACACGATTAAGTTTTCTATTTACTAATTTCACATTTACATGCTAAATTGAAAATAATTGCTTCATGATTCACTCTTATTGCTTAACTGACTCATATTTGATTTAATTGAAGAATTTCGCCTCCCCTATTGGTATGCTATCTTTTCATAGCTATTTGTCTTATTTGAGAATCACTATTATCCTTTCCTAAAATTTTGTTTAGACTTAAGTGAAGTTAAAGATAATCTTTTCCTAATTGAATTGTCGAATATCCTCGAAATTGTCCAACCTTAAAGGAGTTATATAACCTATGTATTTGTTGGTTTGTCCTTATATGGAACTATTTGACTCGTGTTGATTTTCTTGTTATTGAATTGTATATATGGGATCATCACTATATGTTAGTTTTCGTGTTGTTGAACTGTTCCCTTTATCCCAGTATTTTTCTCTGTTGTTATTCCTTGTGAGCTGGTTCTGCCGTTTCCTTGCGATTTACAGTTCTTGAGTTGGTTTACTTGTCTTACCTTGTATTATTGTCATTGTTGTTGTTTTATGTATTGTGGTGATGTATGAATTTTCTGTTATGATGTGATTGTTATTTTTGTTGGTTGTGCCGAATTATTTACTTTTGGGACTACGAATCGGTATTCTGGGAGATCCCCCTGCACATTTACTTTTGGGACTATGATACTGCAACCAAGACATTCCCTTATACTGGATATATATTTTAGGACTACGAGACTGCACTTGAGAGATTCCCATATACTGTATATTTATTTTGGGACTATGGGATTGCACCCAAGAGATTCCCCTGCACATTTACGTTTGGGGACTATGGGACGATAGCTCGGGAGATCCCCTATTAAAATTACTATGTTCTGAGCTGATATTTTCATTGATCCTATCTCCGTGTAAACATTATATGTGATATCCGTTCTATTCCTTATACTTACCAGTTGGGATGAACTATGTTATGATACTTGCACAACCATACACACGGTTAAGAACCCATATCGAATAGGAGGCTCTTTGAGATTTTTGTGCGCAGACGCACACCCTTGTTATTTGCCTTCTATGTGAAAATGACTTCTTTCGGGCATGTTAGGTGTTAGTATGATAAGGAGTTATGTCAAGGGCACATGATGCCAAGTGTTAGGGTTCAAGTATTGAGACCCTTATTGTATGATTATGAGATGAAATATCACAGGGTTACTTATACTCGATGAATATTTGTTGAAAAGATTATATTCGAAAAGCATTATTTTGAAAAGAAAATTTATTTAAAAAAGTATATTTTGAACCATTTTTATCACTTGAAAGGTTTGAATATTTGATCGACGCTTGCTGATTAAGACTTACAGTGAAAATTATTGGAGTTTTTGATTTATGACTTGTCTTCACCATATTTGTGATTTCGATTTTAGGATGTCTCCTTGTTTACTTTTCGTGTTTTCCTTATGATTTTTCGCTGAGTACTTGTTGTCTTATTTCCTTGTTGAAATTACTGTATTATTAGCCATATCGCGTAGTCTCTATATAAATATCATGTTTTGTTTATTGGACCAATATGTATCTTAACTGTTTCTCGTCACTACTCCACCGAGGTTAGTCTTGATACTTATTGGGCGCCACCGTGGTGTGCTCATACTACACTCCTACTTATTTTCTTATGCAGATCTAGGTATTATTTGCTAGTAGCTGTGTGGATTCTTGACGAGGAGTCTCAAGGTAGCCCTGCTGCTGCATTCACAGGCTTTGGAGTCACCTTCCTATTTTATATTGACACTGTTGTACCTATTTCCATACGAATATGTTTAGAAGTTATAGTGAAACTCTATAGAGCTTATGACTTGTACTACCGAGTGTTGGGAATATGTTCATTTTATAGAGGATTCATTCCAGAAGGACTTTAGATGTTATTATTTATCGTTGTTATTATGAAATTATAAGGCTTACCTAGTCCTTAAGACTAGGTGCCATCACGAAACCCAACGGAGGGGAAATTGTGTCGTGACAAGTTAGTATCAAAGCTCTAAGTTCATAGGTGCTACGAGTTATAAGCAGGTTTAGTAGAATCTTGCGGATTGATATAGAGATATCTGTACTTATCTCTGACAGGCTATAGAACTATTAGGATAATCTCATATTCTTCATTCCTTATCGTACGATATTGATTAGCTCGAAGCATATAACTTATGTCCCTTTTCATCCACTAGTGTGTAATATTACGCTCTTGATATCTCTATGCGCCAATGGTTTGCGATGCTACAAACAGGCTACGAGGGAGTCAGAGATGGTTAGACACTTTTTTGTCGAGACTAGAGATATAGAAGTATTGAGAGACTATTCAGTTGTTTATATGGAGGTGTAGCGAAAGCGTGGTGGGTATTGATTGAGGATAGTTGGCGATATTGGAGTACCTTGTGATTTGTGTTTTACGCACTATGAAGGTTAGCTCTGCAGATCACAAGACGTTGTTTTCTATGGCTTCGCGCCAAGTAGAGGAGTCTATCAACGACATTCAGATTGCATAGTCAGACTTGCATCAATGTTGGCCTAAGGTATATGCATGTATGGTGTTGGTAGGTTCCCGAAATTTGTATATGATTAATGTATGAGATCTTGCACGGGACGATGTTGGGACTTTTATTAGGATTATTGCATATCGACTATTCGAATAAATGGGTTAGCTCTATGGTGTTGGGTCAACACAGTGATGAAGCGATTGGTCCTTTGAATAGGAATTCTCTACTGGTATTTGTGGAAGCACTCTTAGATTGGACTGTTTGTGTGACTCAATTGAATTGAGGAGGTGCAACCCTGATGGCTTATTTGCGTGCGGGCGGATCTCAGAGGGTTCTCGATGGTTTGACTACAACTTGATTTGGGTGTCTACTATCGGCGTAAGGAATATGTGGTATTGTGGCTTTCTCCTGAATATGCATAAAAAATTAATGGGGTGTTGACATTGTTGGCTATCATATGTGAGGAATGTGCATTTTGGAAAGTATCTTGAGGTTTGGTTTGCGGGTGCGTGGCTGGTAGCATGGTGATTATTAAGTTTTGTTGCTTTCGAGGTTCATGTTTTGTTACGCAGCCAGAAACTCTTTATGAGTGCTTCAGCAGAATGATAGGGTGTAAGTGTTATATTAACAATTTGATTTGCATAGTGGAGTATGAGTATGGAAGTCTTGGTATTCATGAGGTTTTGGGCTAGATGCCCTCATATGCGGATCATTTCCTACAAGCGGATTATGAAGAAACATTGATGATGAGGTAATAAATAGCATGCATGATTGATAGGTCGTTGTGGATTGTTGGAAAGGATATTTACCTATTTGGAAATAATCAGGATTTGGGTTGGGGGCTATTTGAAAGCTCCATGAGAATATGTATCTTATACCAGATCAAGTTTGAGCCTCATGTGAGATTGTCATTATGGTTATGTTACCGGGAAGAATGGATATTATTTGTGCCCCAAGCCTATGTTATGTGCTACTCTTTTATGTTGTGTTAGGCTTAGGTTGTATGATTATTCCCCACGCATGTTATAAATATTTTAGGCCATATGGCGATGCGGGCAAGATAGCTCTCGTGATGTTGATTTGTTCATTGCACCTTTGTTGTACTTGTTTCTTTCATGTTCTAGCACATTCATTTATTTTCCTATAGTTTTATTTGTGCATTATGTTGTATTTGATATCAATATTCATATGTTTAATGAGCCCGATCATTTTGGCTTGATGAGTATTTGGGAGGGGGCTGAATGCTGCGTCAGATGTTATATGGGATACCCTTTCCTTGGGTTTATTTGGTGTTGTGTCTTCCCTCTATAGGACGATTTGATGAAACACCTATACTTTTGTTGTCACACATGTTGTAATTGTTAGATAGTTCTTCTACTTTTTTCCTTTATTTGGGCTGCATAATTGAGTTATTGCTGATTTAGTGTACGAATTCTCTAGTGTAAGAGTCTATGTGGTTTCGTAATGAGTTGTTAGTTGGATTGATTGTATTTGATTATATGAGGTTCTTAGACCTGAGTTTAGTGCTATGGTATTGGAGGTGGGGAGTGTTTGGCAGTGAGAGGGTGTTTCTACTAAGATTTGGGTAATGGCCCTTGGCGGGCAGGAGAGCTTCACGAATTGTTGACTTCATGGGCGTCTATGAGTTTTCGCATGTCTCTTTATCACGGGTAGTGTTGTAGAAGTCCGTAAAAAGGTTTTGATCAATGTGAAGTATATTGCCGGCATCCAAGATGTTATTTAAGTAGCTATGGTGGTAAGAGGTTATTGCTTCGAGTATGTGAGTTGTGTGGAAAAACATGTGATTGTATTCAGGATTGGAATTTTTTGCTCGATTCAGCTTGTTTCGGTGTGATCAGTGTGATGATGTGGAGTCGGGTCATGTGATGAATTTTTAATATTGAGGTTTGGGTCCTGTTCTAAGGTTATGGACTAAGGAGGAAATGAGACCTTAAGTTGAATTGTCTGTTCTGTATAGGTTAGGTGATGAGGAATCACCCCCGAGTATATGTATGAGCAGCTCATGTAGTGGTTCGATGGCTTTGGAATGACTCCGGGCACGTTCGAGGACGAACGTATGTTTAAGTTGGGGAAGATGTAACGACTCAACTGGTCGTTTTAAGAAATTTTATCTATTTCGGCAGTTTGAGGTCACGAGCAACTTCATATTATGTTTATCGACTTGCATGCGCAGTCCGACCGTGAAACCGGAAAGCTTTTGTTTGAAAATATGAAAAATATAGTAATTTCTAGAGTTAAAATTTGGTTTTTAGTTGAATTTGGTTAATATTTTTTGTTAACGGACCCGAATCTATGTCCCGATAATCCCTAGAGTCTGCGGTAAAATGTGGGACTTGAGCGTATGCCCGGAATTGAATTCCGAGGTCCCTATCCTTAGAAAATAATTTTTGAAGAAAATTGTTGTGCTGGATTTTCAAGGAAATAAAGAAATGAATAAGTGTTTGAACTCGTTGGTATCGGGCCTGTATTTTGGTTCCGGAGCTTGGTACAAGTTTGTTATGATATTTAAGCCCTATATATAAAATTTGGTGAGAACCGGAATTGATTTGACGTAATTTGGACGTCCGGATGAAAAATTAGAAAATTTGAGTGTCATTGAGAAATCATTAGTTTTGAGGTTAAATTTATAGTTTTGACGTTATTTTGATAATTTGATCCCACTAGCAAGTCCATATGACATTTTTAGACTTCCGTTCATATTTGATTTGGACCCATGAGGGCTTGGGTGAGTTTCAGATAGGTTTAAGCTATGTTGCGCTTGTTTTTTGATGCTTCATCGCGTTTCTTCAAGGAAAAGCAAAACCGTAGTGAGCAAATGAGATCCAAATTCAGTTTCGTTTAAACCATTAGATCAGTATCGAAATTTTGGAGCAACAGAAAAAAGAATCATCAAATTTGGACATCGTATGAGGAATTTATGCTCATTTTCATGTCGGAAAAAATTGTTGGTTTCTGGTGTGTTCGCAAATGCGAACTTTTTTTATCGCAGTTGCGATGCCTAGTTCGCAAATGTGAACTTTTTAGTGCAAATGAGACTTCTACCAGTCCTGCTTTGTTCGCAATTTTCAAGAGTTCGAAATTGTGAATCCTGGATCGCAAATGCGATATCAGAGGCTTGTTATGGGAGGTTTTTGACGCGATTTTCAACCATTTTTCAATTTTCTCAAACCCTAAATCTGCATGAGCGATTTTTCAAAGACCCAAACTTTTCCAAATCATTGGAAAAGTGTCTCTAATAAATTTCTAATTATCTTTTGTGATTAAATCTTAGATTTAATATCAAATTCATGAGAATTTAAAGGAACATTTGGGAAAACATTGTGAAATCTTTCAAAAATGTAAAATGATAATGTGAATGACCAAATGGTATCAAAATTGGATAATATGTTTATGGGTGAACTCGTAGCGGAATGGGTGTTCGATTTTTGTAAATTTTGTCGAATTCCGAGGTGCGGGCCCGGGAGTTGACTACTGTTGACTTTTTACAAATTGTATAAGAATCATAGTTTTGTTAATTGAAATTATATTCTCTTGCATTGTTGATATATTCAAGTCGTTTTTGGCTAGGTTGAGCCGAACATTGATGAATTGGTAAAGGAAATGCTAAATATAGTATTGAATTGGTCGGATTGAGGTAAGTATCTTATCTAACCTTGTGTGGGGGACTTCCCCTTAAGATTTGAGTCTCCTATGTTGATTGTAGTTCGTGTACGCGAGGTGACGAGTGCGTGCTTGGACTTATCTGTGAAAATTGGTCTTTTAGAATTCTTAGGTTCTTATATTCACTGTGTATAAATGGATTCTTGACACGACTAAGTTTCCTATTTACTAGTTTCATATCTACATACTTAATTGGAAATAATTGCTTCGTGATTCCCTTTTATTGCTTAACTGACACCTATTTGATTTAATTGAAGAATTTCGCCTCCCCTATTGTCATACTATTTATTCATAGTTGTTTGTCTTATTTGAGAATCATTATTATACTTTCCTGAAATTTTGTTTAGACATAAGTGAAAAGATAATCTTTGCCTAATTGAATTGTCGAATATACTATAAATTGTCCAACCTTAAAAGGAGTTAGATAACCTATGCCTTTCTTGACTTGTCCTTGTTTGGGGCTATTTGACTCGTGTTGATTTCCTTGTTATTGACTTGTATATTATGGGATCGTAGCTATATGTTAGTTTTCCCGTTGTTGAGATGTTCCGTTTATGCTAATATTCTTCTCTATGGTTATTCTTTGTTAGCTGGTTCTACCGTTTTCTTGCGATTTACAGTCTTTGAGTTGGTTTACTTGTCTTACTTTGTATTATTGTCATTGTTGTTTTTTTATGTATTGTGGTGATGTACGAGTTTTCTGTTGTGATGTGATTGTTGTTTCTGTTGGTTACGCTGCATATTTATTTTTGGGACTATAGATCGATATTTCGAGAGATCCCCCTGCATATTTACTTTTGGGACTACGGGACGCACTCGGGAGATTCCCTTGTACTGGATATCTATTTTGGGACTACAAGACTACACACAGGAGATTCTACCGTGTTGGATATTAATTTTTGAACTACGGGACTGCATCTGGAAGATTCCCATGTACCAGATATTTTCTTTGGGACTACGGGAAATTATCTAGGGAGATCCTATGCACATTTATGTTTGGGACTATGGGACGATATCCCGGGAGATCCCCTATTAATATCAATATGTTCTGAGCTGATGTTTTCATTGATCCTATCCCTGTATAAACATTATATGTGATTTCCGTTCTATTCCTTATACTTACTACTTGGTATGAATTATGTTAGGACACTTGCACAAGCATACACGCGGTCAAGCACCCCTATCGAATAGGAGGCTCTTTGAGATTTCTGTGTATAGATGGACACCCTAGTTATTTTCCTTCCAGGTGAGAATAACTCATTTCGGACACGTGAGTCGTCAGTATGATTTTGTGGTGTCGAGAGCACAGTATGCCAAGTGTTAGGGTACAAGTATTGAGACCCTTATTGTATGATTATGAGATTAAATTTTCCAGGGTGACTTATGCTCGATGAATATTAGTTGAAAAGATTATATTCGAAAAGCATTATTTTGAAAGAATCTCTTTTGGAAAGAACCTTTATTTGAAAAAGTATATTTTGAACCATTTTTATCACTCGAAAGGTTTGACGATTTGATTGACGCTTAATGGTTAAGACTTAAGGTGAAAATTATTGGAATTATTGAGTTATGACTTGTCTTTACCGTATTTGTGATTTCGATTTTGGGATGTCTCCTCATTTACTTATTCGTGTTTTCCTTATGATTTTCCGCCGAGTACTTGTTGTCTTCTTTCCTTATTGCAATTCTGTATTATTAGCCATATCGCGTAGTATCTATATAAATATCATGTTTTGTTAATTGGAGCAGTAGGTTCCTTGACTGTTCCTCTTCGCTACTCCATTGAGGTTTGTCTTGGTACTTACTGGGCACCGTCGTGGTGTGCTCATACTATACTCCTGCACTTTTTTTGTGCAGATCCAGGTATTGTTTTCTAGTAGCTATGCAGATTCATGTCAAGGAGACTCAAGGTAGCCCTGCTGTTGCGTTCGCAGGCTTTGGAGTCACCTTCCTATTTTATATTGACACTGTTGTACCTATTTCCATACGAATATTTTTAAAAGTTGTAGCGAAAATCTGTAGAGCTTAAGACTTGTACTACCGAGTTTTAGGAATATGATCATTTTATAGAGGATTCATTCCAGTTGGATTTTAGATGTTATTATTTATTGTTGTTATTCCAAAATTATTAGACTTACCTACTCCTTAGGACTAGGTGCCATCACGAAACCCAACAGAGGGGAAATTGAGTCGTGACAAGTTGGTATCAGAGCTCTAGTTTCATTGGTAGTACGAGTCATAAGCAAGTTTAGTAGACTCTTATGGATCAGTATAGAGACGTATGTACTTATCTTCGAGAGGCTACATAACTATTAGGATAATCTCACATTCTTCATTCCTTATCGTGCGATATTGATTTACCTCGAAGCATATAATTTATGTTCCTTTACATCCACTCGTGCGTAAGGCTATGAGGGAGTTAGGGATGCTCGGAAATTTCATCAACGTGTTGTCAAGACTGGCAATATAGAGGTATTGAGAGACTATTCAATTGTTTATATGAAGGCGCAACAAAAGCGTGGTAGGTGTTAACTAAGGATAGTTGGCGGTATTGGAGTACCTTGTTATTTTTGTTGTATGAGCTGTGAAGGTTAGCTCTACAGATCATCAGACGCTGTTTTTTATTACTTTGTGGCAACTGGAGGAGTCCATCAGCGACATTCTAATTCCATAGTCAGACTTGCATCCATTTCTGCCTGAGGTATATGTATGTATGGTGTTGGTAGGTTCCCAAAATCTGTATATGACTAAGGTCTGAAATTTTGCATGGGACGATGTTGGGACTTTGATTGGGATTATTGCATATGACTATCCGAAGAAATGGGTCAGCTTTGTGGTGTTGGGTCAATATAGAGATGAAGTGATTAGTCCTTTGAATAGGAATTCTCTACTGGTATTTGTGGAAGAACTTATGGATTGCACGGTTTATGTGACTCAGTTGAGTTGGGGAGATGCAGTTCTGATAGCTTATATGCGTGCAGGCGAATCTTAGAGGGTTCTCGATAGTTTGACTACGACTTGAGTTGTGTGTCTACTATGGGCATAAGGAATATGTGGTGCATTGTGGTTTTCTCCTGAATAGGTATCAGAAATTAATGGGGTGTTGATATTGTTGGCTACCATATTTGAGGAGTATGCATTTTGGAAAGGACCTTGAGGTTTGGTTTACGGGTGCATAGCTGGTAGCATGGTGATTACTAGGGTTTAAGGCTTTTGAGGTTCATGTTTTGTTACACGACCAAAAACCCTATATGTGCACAATGATAGGGTGTAAGTGTCATATCAACCATTTGATTTGCGTAGTGGAGTTTGAGCATGGAAGTTTTGGTATTCCTCAGGTTTTGGGCTAGATGCCCTCATATGTGGACCATTTCCTACTAGCGGATTGTGAAAAAACATTGAGGATGAGGTAACTAATAGCATGCATGATTGATCGGTCGCTGTGGATTTTTGGAAAGGATATTTACCTATTTGGAAATAATCAGGCTTTGGGTTGGGGGCTATTTGAAAGCTCAATGAGAATATGTATCTTTTATCAGATCAAGTATGAGCATTCCTGTGAGATTGTCATTATGGTTATGTTACCGGGCAGAATGGATATTATTTGTTCCCCTAGCCTATGTTATGTGCTACTCTTTTATGTTGTGTTAGGCAGTGAAATTGTATGATTATTACCAGCATGTCTAATTCTGTTAAGGCCTTATGGCGATACGGGCAAGATAGCCCTCGTGATGTTGATTTGTTCATTGCACCTTAGTTGTACTTGTTTCCTTCATGTTCTAACACTTTCATTTATTTTCCCACCGTTTAATTTGTGCACTCTATTGTAATTGATATCAGTATTCATATATTTAGTGAGCTCGAGTATTTTGGCTTGATGAGTTATTGGAGCGGGTTGCACGCTGCATCGGATGTTATGTGGGATACCTTTTCCTTCTGTTTATTTGGTATTTTGTCTTCCCTCTATGGGACGATTTTATGAAACACCTATACTTTTGGTATCAAACACGTTGTACTTGTTATATAATCCTTCTGCTTTGTTTTCCTTTATTTGTGCTGCATAATTGAGTAACTATTGATTTAGTGTATGACTTGTGTAGTGAAGAATCTGTGTGGTTCCATAATGAGTTGTTTGTTGGATTACCTGTATTGGCTAAGATGAGTTTCTTAGACCTGAGTGGTATTGTAGGTAGGGAGTGTTTGGAAGTGAGAGGGTGTTTCTGCTAAGATTTGGGTAATGGCCCTTGGCGGATGGGAGAGCTTCATGACTTGTTGATTTCATGGGTGGCTATGAGTTTCCACATGTCTCTTTACCACGAGTAATGTTGTGGAAATCCGGAACAAGGTTGTATTTAATGTGAAGTACATTGCCGTAATCTAAGATGTTATTTGAGTAGCTATGGTGGTTAGAGGTTATTGCTTCGAGTATGTGAATTCTGTAGAACAACATGTGATTGTATTATGGATTGGAATTTTTGCGTCAATTCAGCTTGTTTGGATGTGTTCAGTGTGATGATGTGGTATTCGGGTCCTATGATGAATTTCAGATGCTGAGGTTTAGGCCGTGTTCTAAGGTTCTGGACTAAGGAGGAGATGAGACCTTTAGCTAAGTTGAACTGTGAGTTCTGCATAGGTTGGGTGATGGGGTATCACCCTCGGGTATATGTATGAGGAGCTCATGCAGTGGTTCCATGGAATTAGAATGACTCTGTGCACTTTCGAGGACGAACGTATGTTTAAGTGAGGGAGGATGTAATAACTCAACTGTTCATTTTGAGAACGTTTATCTGTTTTGGCAGTTTGAGGTCATGAGCAGCTTCATATTATGTTGATCGACTTGCGTGCGCAGTCCGACCGTGAAACCGAAAAGCTTTTATTTGAAAATATGAAAAATATAGTAATTTATAGAGTTAAATTTTGTTTTTTAGTTGATTTTGGTTTTGGTTAACGGACCGCATCTATATCCCGATAATCCCTGAAGGTCTGCGGCAAAATATGAGACTTGGGCGTATGCCCGGAATTGGATTCTGAGGTCCCTAGCCTTAGAAAACAATTTTTGAAGAAAATTGTTGTACTGGTTTTTAAAGGATATAAAGAAATGAATTAGTGTTTTAACTCGTTAGTATCAGGCCTGTATTTTGGTTCCGAAGCCCGATACATGTTTATTATGATATTTAAGTCCTATCTATAAAATTTGGTGAGAACCGGAATTGATTTAACGTAATTTGGACGTCCGGATGAAAAATTAGAAAATTTGAGTGTCCTTGAGAAAAGCATTAGTTTTGAGGTTAAATTTATAGTTTTGATGTTATTTTGATAATTTAATCCCACTAGCAAGTCCATATGACATTTTTGGACTTCCGTTCATATTTGATTTGGACCCACGAGGGCTTGGGTGAGTTTCAAATAGGTTTAAGCTTTGTTGCGCTTGTTTTTTGATGCTTCATCGTCGTTTCTTCAAGGAAAAGTAAAACCATAGTGAGCAAATTAGATCCAAATTCAGTTTCGTTTGAACAATTAGATCCGTATCGAAATTTCGGAGCAATAGGAAAAAGAATCATCAAATTTGGACATCGTATGAGGAAGTTATGCTCAAATTCATGTTGGGAAAAATTGTTGGTTTCTGGTGTGTTCGCAAATGTGAACTTTTTCATTGCAGTTGCGATGCCCAGTTCGCAAATGCGACTTTTCCAGCGCTGCTTTGTTCGTAATTTGTGTTGCGAACCCTGGATCGGGGAGTTGACTTTTGTTGACTTTTTGTGAGGTGCGGTCCCGGGGAGTTGACCTTTGTTTATTTTTATCAAATTGTATAAGAATCGTAATTTATTAATTAATATTGTTTTCTCTAGCATTCTCTGATGTATTCAAGACTTTTGTGGCTAGACTGAGCCGAACGTTGATGAATTGGTAAAAGAAAAGCTAAATTGTGTATTGAATTGGCCGGATTAAGGTACGTATCTTGTCTAACCTTATGAGAGGGAATTCCCCTTTGGATTTGAGTCTCCTATGTTGATTGTAGTTCGTGTACACGAGGTGACGAGAGCGTGCTCGGACTTATCTATGACAATTGATCTTTTAGAGTTCTTAGGTCCTTATATTCATTGTGTATAAATGGGTCGTTGACACGACTAAGTTTTTTATTTACTAGTTTCACATCTACATGCTTAATTGAAAATAATTGCTTCATGATTCACTCTTATTGCTTAACTGACTCCTATTTGATTTAATTAAAGAATTTCGCCTCCCCTATTGTCATGCTATCTTTTCACAGCTGTTTGTCTTATCTGAGAATCATTATTATCCTTTCCTGAAATTCCATTTAGACATAAGTGAAGCTAAATATAATCTTTCCCTAATTGAATTGTCGAATATCCTCAAAATTGTCCAACCTTAAAAGGAGTTAGATAACTTATATCTTTGTTGACTTGTCCTTATTTGGGACTATTTGACTCGTGTTGATTTCCTTGTTATTGACTTGTATATCATGGTATCGTCTCTATATGTTAGTATTCCCGTTGTTGAACTGTTCCCTTTATACCAGCATTCTTCTGTGTACTTATTCCTTGTAAGCTGGTTTTGCTGTTTCCTTGCAATTTATAGTCCTTAAGTTGATTTACTTGTCTTACCTTGTATTATTGTCATTGTTGTTGTCTTATGTATGGTGGTGATGTAAGCATTTTCTGTTGTGATGTGATTGTTATTTCTGTTGGTTGTGCTTCGTATTTATTTTTGAGACTACGGATCTGTATTCCGGGAGATCTCCCTACACATTTACGTTTGGGACTACGGGATAGCACCCGGGAGACTCCCCTGGATATTTATTTTGGGACTACGGGACTGTACTTGCGAGATTTTCCTGTACTAGATATTCATTTTGGGACTACAGGTCTGCACCCGAGCATTTCTCCTATACTGGATATTTATTTTGGGACTACATGACTCCACTCAGGAGACTCACCTGTACTGGATATTTATTTTGGGACTACGAGACTGCAGTCGAGAGATTCCTCCGTATTAGATATTTATTTTGGGAACATGAGAAGATATGCCTGGAGATCCTCTACATATTTACGTTTGGGACTACTGGACGATATCTCGGATGATCTCCTGTTAAAATCACTATGTTCTGAGCCGATGTTTTCATTGATCCTATCCTTGTGTAAACATTATATGTGATGTCCGTTATATTTCTTATACTTACTAGTTAGGATGAACTATGTTAGCACATTTGCACAAGCATACATGCAGTCAAACACCCTTATCGAATAGGAGGCTCTTTGAGATTTCTGTTAATAGACGTACACCCTTGTTATTTGCCTTCTATGTGATAATGACTCCTTTCAGGCACGTGAGCTGTTAGTATGATCAGGAGGTGTGTCGAGGGCACATGATGCCCAATGTTAGGGTTCATGTATTGAGACCCTTATTGTATGATTATGAGATTAAATGTCACAGGGTGACTTATACTCGGTGAATATTTGTTGAAAAGATTATATTTGAAAAGCATTATTTTGAAAGAATCTCTTTTGGAAAGAACCTTTATTTGAAAAAGTATATTTTGAACCATTTTTATCACTCAAAAGGTTTGACTATTTGATTGACGCTTGCTGGTTAAGACTTAAGGTGAAAATTATCGGAATTATTGAGTTATCACTTGTCTTTACCGTATTTGTGATTTCTATTTTGGGATGTCTCCTCGTTTACTTTTTCGTGTTTTCCTTATGATTTTCCGCCGAGTACTTGTTGTCTTCTTTCCTTATTGAAATTACTGTATTATTAGCCATATCGCTTAGTCTCTATATAAATATCATATTTTTTTTATTGGAGCAGTAGGTGTCTTGACTGTTCCTCGTTCCTACTCCATTGAGGTTGGTCTTAGTACTTATTGGGCACCGTCTTGGTGTGATCATACTATACTCCTGCACTTTTTTTGTGCAGATCCAGGTATTGTTCGTTAGTAGCTATGCAGATTCATGTCAAGGAGACTCAAGGTAGCCCTGATGCTGTGTTTGCAGGTTTCAGAGTCACCTTCCTATTTTATATTGACACTGTTGTGCCTACTTCCGTACGAATGTATTTAGAAGTTATAGCGAAACTCTGTAGAGCTTATTACTTGTGCTACTAGGTTTTGGGAATATGGTCATTCTATAGAGGATTCATTTCACAAGGATTTTAGATGTTATTATTTATTGTTGTTATTCCGAAAGTATTAGGCTTACCTAATACTTAAGACTTGGTGCCATCACGAAACCCATCATAGGGGAAATTGGGTCGTGATAGTATACTTTCCCCCATTTTGGACCGCCAACGACCTTCAACCATATTCTTTCAGTATCCTCGTCCGAAGGTTGGGTTGGCTCGCCCGATTCACCAACTACTGACTACGAATAAATTCCTCTATGTTACCTTGGTAGTGAACCTACATTATTTTAAATAAAATGGTGATATAACGATCCGGCCAGTCATTTTGAGTGTATTAGCCCCGATCTCCTATTTATTACTTTCCTTGTATTTTTTATGCTTATGTAACTTTTAGGGAGGTTTCGTGTTTTATTTTGTAGTGTTTGGGGATACTTAGTCTATAAAATGGAAGCTTAAATCCTAGAATTTTGATTGTAGTTAGAACTATGTGAAGACGACTCCGGAATGGAGTTTCATCGATTTTGTTAGTTCCTTTGGGTGATTTTAGACTAAGGGGTATGTCCGGATTGTGAATTGGAGGTTTGTAGCTGAATTAGACTTGAAATGGCGAAAATTAAATTTTTGGGAAGATTGATCGGGAGTGGAATTTTTTTTTATATCGGGGTCGGAATCTATTTTAAAAGGTAGAGTAAGTCTGCAATGTCAATTATGACTTGTGTGCAAAATTCGGGGTCAATCAAACGTGATTTGATAGGTTTCAGCATCAGTTATAGAAGTTTAAAGTTTCAAAGTTCATTGAGTTTGAATCGGAGGATGATTCATATTTTTAGCATTGTTTGATGTGATTTGAAGGCTCGACTAAGTTTATATGATTTTTAGGACTTGTTGGTATGTTTGGTTGAGTTTTCGAGATCCCCGGGTGAGTTTCAGATACTTAACGGGTCGAAATTGGACTTGTGTAAATTGATGAACCTTTCAAGCTTCTGGTGTTTTCTCCCCTGCGGTGGGGAGACCGCAAGTGCAGGCATGGACGTGCGTGAGGTCAGACGCATAAGCAGATTTTAAGTTAGTGGCAAAAGGTCGCAAGTGCGAGGGAAATGCCGCAACTGCGAGCCAGAAAATATGCTTAAGAACCTGCATACGCGGAGAGTGAACTAGAAGGGAAGACCGTAGAAGCGGATAAAAGTCCGCAGGTGTGCACTTGCAGATGTTGCCTTTTGATCGCAGAAGCGGACCAGAGGAATTAAGTCAAATCCGCACCTGCGACGGAATTTTCGCAGGTGCAGTACCAATGGTGCGGCTAAATGCCTGTAGGTGCGAAGATCGTTGGGTAGAAAAGAAGGATTTTGAGGGTTTGATCTCATTTTACACTTTGGGACTTTGAGAGATCGGATTCGGGAGATAATTTTGGGGAAGTTTTAGAGGAACCTTTTAGGTAACGATTCTTTACTCATTTATTGTTATATTCCACTAATCTATAGTTGATTTCGTCATTTAAATAAGAAATTTAGTTGAGAATTTGGGAAAAATTTGAAAAGTTGTTCAACTGAGTATTTGAGTTTTGATTCGGATTGATATCTGATTTAGATTATTTTGGTACGAGTGAATTCGTGAGTAAATGGATGTTTATATTTTGTGAATTTTACTCTATTCCAAAACGTAAGCCCGTGTCGATTTATTTGGGAGGATTTTCTAATTTTTTTTAGGCCTTGATTTCATTAATTAGATTAGTTTCTTATAATTATGTTTTTGGTATATAATTTCTTTTGGATAGTTGGGCCATTCGGAGTTGAAAAATCGTGGTAAAGGCATTCTTACTGATTGATTGAGCTTGGTTTGAGTAAGTGGTTTGCCTAACCTTATGTGAGAGAAATTCCCTTAGGATTTGGTACTGTTGTGATATGTGAGCACCCTACGTGAGGCGATGAGTGCATAAATGGGCTAATTATTGTAAAATCTGGGTTTTTACTGAACACAACCCGTTTTTATCTTAAATGAGTTATTCCAACATGTGTAATTATCTTGTTTAGCTTAATATCGCATGTCTACATGTCCTAAATACTTATTTGAACTTTGTGCAACATGCTCAGTGGATTTCCTGCTTTTTCCTTGACTTGTACTTAGTCTAAACTAAAGGATTTTTGCTGTAACTATTATTTCCATCATTTTTGAGCTATGTATTTACTTTGGGACTATGGACGGTATCTCGGGAGATCCTCCCCTGCACTTTATTTCAGGACTACGAGACTGTATCTCGGGAGATTCCCATGCATATTTACTTTAGGACAATGAGAAGGTATCTCGGGTGCACCCCTATTGTTATCTCTATGTGTTGTGCTATTATTTCCTGTAAAATTCTCTTGTTAGGTTCTCAGTCATTTTCAAATTATGTATCTAATGTTTTACTTATTATATACCAGTAGGACCTGACCTGGCCTTGTCAGGACTCGACTGAGGTTAGGCTTGACACTTACTGGTACCATTGTGGTATACTCGTACTACTCTTCTGTACATGTTTTGTGTACATATCCAAGTACTTCTTATCAACTACATCATAAGTGAGCAGTGAGAGTTTGAAGACTTCAAGGTATATCTGTCGTGTCCGCATACCTCAGAGTCCCCCTCTACTTCCTTCTATGTCATTTACCTTTCCATATTTTTTACTTAGACTATTATGTATATAGATACTTAGTTCTTCTATAGCTTGTGACCTATGATTCTCCAGATTTTGGGAATACTATGTATACTAGAGTGTTGGTTATTGCGCATGCAGAGTAGTATTTTTATCAGTTATTTAATTATTGTTGAAGATAGTTGTTATGGTTTTGCTTTAATTTTTGTTATTCCGCAAAATGTTAGGCTTACCTAGCTGTAGAGACTAAGTGCCATCACGACATTTTACGAAGAAGGAATTGGGTCGTGACACCAGTGTGTAAGGAGCCTCCCTTCTCGGTTGAGCAAGTTTTCTCTCGTTTTTTGCTCCTCTATAATAAATCCTTGGTGTTCTATTGCTTTAACAAATCATGCCATAAATGCTGTAGACACCAGCCAGGCCTCTTGTTCTTCTTTCTACCATCCGGGAAATGATTCGCTAATCTCTTGCAAGCTTTATGATAAAAATTTGCAACCACTTCCTCGCTATAGCGGTTTTCCCGTACACACTTGGTCTGCATTTCAAGTAGATGGAAACATCATAAATATAAATTATTAAACAACTTAAAAGAACATTTATACCTTAAATTGATTGAAAATTTGTTCATTCAACAAGAATGAAAAATTAGTCCAAGTCGTTTAAGGGTCATCATAAAACTTTTTGATCACATTGATGATTAACTTCGTAGTCTGATTACCCGGCTTGAACTTGTAATTTAATAATAAAAACATATGAATATATTAGTAAAGATATTATAAAATAATAAATACAATAATAACGAATAACTCTTACCCCTTACCCTCAGGGACTATGATAATTCTGCCATAGTAATCATAATGCATTATCTACTACAACATAGTAGGTCTTTAACTACCTTGAAAAAACGTGGCCTAAGCTATCGAAAAGCGTAACATTTGATAAAAGGTCACACTTTTTGACCAAAAACACCGCTTTTTCAAGAGTAGCCTTAACAAACGTAATCTTTGGTCTAAAGGTGGACATTGTTACCTAGAACAACACTTATAAAACGTTGTCTTCCTAACTATACAGGCCACACCTTTACCAGTAGTCTATAGCTACACTTTCAAGAGTAGTCGTAGAGAATGTAAAACATATATTTCTTTTACAAATATATAGATTATTATCAAATATTTTTATGTAATTGCTTGAGTATGAAAATCTCTCACATTAAATAAAATAATAAATAATAAATTTCAAATGTATGCAATAAACTTCGAAAAATAAATATATTCATGTACTGCATTTGCTAACAAAGCCAAATGCTTCAAGGTGCATATTAGCAATTTATTTTACAAAACCGAACATATTCATATAGTGCATGGCTAATAAACATCATAATTGTCCAATTGCCTTGATATGAAATTGACTTCCCGCCACCATCGAGAGAATCGGCAAATATTTCCTACATATTCAAAGTGAACCTAAATATGAGATAGAAATCAATAGCATGTAAGTGCAAGCTCAATTAATGAAATCTCACCTATATTGTTTTCATACAAAATTGAATGATAATGAAAATCATCAACTTTCTTGCTACCCGAAGAAAAAAATAGTATGTCAAATTGGTGGGTTAACCCACCAAGTCATGAACGGTAACCTAATCCAACATGAAAATAAGACATTCTAATTCTTTTAAATATATAGTACTATAAAGCACAAAAAGATATAAAAATGAGTATAGTAAAAAAAAAATATCACACCTCACATAAAGGTATTCGTAAGAAAACTTGGTACAAAGCAACGACTCAAAGATGTTAAGTTAATCAATAACAGTGCCATTTTATGCACCGGTACAAACTGTAGTAAGAAACATGCACTTAGTTTCCAATGAAAATAGTAAAAAATAAGTTTTAAAAAGATGCAACAAGTAAGAAAATACTCGTGCAAGATCATAATATTGATGAATCAATAAAGTAATGTGTTCCAACAACATAAATAAAAAAAACAAGTAGAGAAATAACTTTTATTTTTCTTGATACATTATTCCAAATACTCGCTTTTCAATATATTGCAAGCTTATCATGCATTGACTACAAAGAAATCAGCAAAAAAATTAGATCTGTTAATTCCTTTAGTACGAAATGCATATAATATGACTCTAACATAATTTTATGGCAATTTATATTGATTTACTTTAGGTAGCTTAAGAAATAATCTCTTACCTAAGTCACTAAGCAGCAGCGGCCTGCTGATTTAAGCGACTGAAAAAGTGTTAGATTTGTCCGAGTACAAAAGGAAGAATACATATCATCAAGATTATATCATAGTTGTTTTTTGAATTTTCTCCCAATAAGACATCTAGATCTAGTACATCAATACACAAAATGTAGTCACCTCTGTATATTTTTTAAGACGTATCGATTTTTTAAAGATAGGGAACTCTCTTCTGAATACAAGTGGTACACAAGACTGAAAAAAACTGAGGAAGATGAATAAATTAAAGAGAAGAAATATTTTTTATCCAGAATGATGTCCAAAATTATTAAACCAATTAATGATGCAGCAACTGTTGGCTTCATGTTCAATGACATAATCTTGCCTCGCACTCAATCCGTGAATTCTATTGGAGTTCCTTTCAAATCCCAGTCAATAAGAATTCAGTTAACGAATTATCTAAACCACGGTAGTTTTGCACTCATTACAAAGAGAAGTTCTCTATTAAACCACAAGTAGGTTACTGATCGCCGCCAACTCGACGCTACACCAAGGTAGGAAGAATGGGTGGGGTCGCGATAGCTTTTATCCGATACGAGGGTTGGGATTGAATTCCTCATGAAGAAGTAGTAGAGTTGGAATGTCTATCTAGTTTAGAAATGTGCGATTACTTCAAATATCACTTCCAACATATTTTGGGGTTTTCAATTATAACTACTACTATCAAACTATTGATTGAAACTAAATTATGCTACGAGCTGATTACTAACATTTTATCTAATGGGAAGAAGGGCACTAGGGTCGTGACATCACCTAATTGGCTAATTGACGGGAAAATATTACTAAGGTTCAATTAACATAATTGGGATTATCATTTCTCATGAGTCCATCCCAATTCCTTGTTGGGTCAATTTTAAAGACATAGACTCTCTTTCTCAAGAAGAGTCAAATCCACAAAGCTTAAATCAATGTTTGCAACCACCAATTCATAAATTAAAATATAAAATGAACCCAAATAGAAAATACACATAGTCAATCTAACCCTAGATGCCAACATCCATCAATTACCCACACTAGGGTTGAGCCACAACCCTAGCTAATGGGTTTAGCTACTCATGCTTGAGGGAGAAAATGAAGAAATTGATGAAGAACAAGGAACATTAATTAATTCCTAAATGAAACTACAAGAATCTATCGTTAATTTAAAGCTCAAAATGCCAAAAATGGCTACAATATACGTTCCCACGAGCGCAGCTCAAGTCTGAAGATAGTAGATGACCTAAATATGGTAAAATATTCTGTTTATACTAGGCTGAAAAAATTGGACAAAAATACCCTGCGGGGTCATTGCAGGCCGCACTGGGCTCTTTACTCCAATTCTGGCTTCTCTGAATTTGAGCTCTACGGACTGCGTAGAATGGACCGCGGCCGTAGAGACAGCTTGCGCTATCCGCACAATCAGGACCGCAGACCGTATTGCATGGATTTGGCAATTATCAATCTCTCTGAATCTCTTGCCCGTGAACCATACAGAAAGGTAGTGCGGCCGTGGAGCCTTCACCGCGGACCACGAGATGTGTACCGCAGTCGTGTTTCCTAAAGCTTGTTTTGCTCACTCCTTGAACCATCTGGTGCGGCCGCATTTGAGTTCGTGCAGTCCGCACTAGGCCTGCTTTCCCTCAGATTGCTTGGTCTTTGATACTTGAGCAGGTTTCACTCCTTTTGAGCTGATCTTTATTTTTTCATCACTTTATCAATCAATCCTGCAATCAAGCGCAACTTATGAGCCTTTTGGGTCTATTTTGAAACAATTTATATTCAAAGCATAGGCAATTAAGCCTTTGCTTGTCCTCAAGAAAATAAAATAAGACCCACCCTTTAAAGGAAAATCAAGGTAATTTCAGCTGTCCTAAAGTAACCTCAATAAACATCAATTGGTACTAGCAATTGCCCTCAATACGAATAGATCATTAACAACATTTAAACTTCAAAAACTATGAATCAAGTGTGACACAAGAGCATCAAGAATTGACTCATTACATCAAAGAACTCTCTCAATTACTTTGGTCGCTGTGGAACCCAAACTCACACATCCTTAACTCTTCCTAAGCAAACCTCACCTTTTAGAGTATAAGCACATAAACCGAGGTTAATGAGAATTCACTCGTCTCTCTCAAGGAATGGTCACAAGTCCGGCTCTAAGTAGCATATGCTTAACCCTTATGTAAGTATCCACTAATGCAAGCGTCATCCAACTCAAAATCATATACGGCTTTTGTGGAGTCAATGTGAAGGCTTTTGGTTCCGGATAGGACAAGTTGTTGGTTTAAATGGGTTCCATCATTCCTTAAGCACTTCTTTTGATTTATTTTGACATAATTCTCTTGACTCTTTGAATATTTTCACTTCTTTTTAATGGGTTAGAAAGACACATTGTCACTCTCTCTTACGCAATTCAAAACATTTATCCTTTTTCAACCTTTTTCCACACCTTTTTCTCTTTTATTTTTTTGAATCACTTTTTATTCTTTTTCATATTGGGCTTTTTTTTGTCTTTTTCTTTTCTTTCTTTTTCATTGCCTTCCTTTTCTTTATGCTTTTGTACCTTTTACCAATTTCATTTCCTTTCTTGTCCCCCCTTCCCCCTCCCCAAACTTAGACTTTTGTCGCTACTCAAGGGAAGATTTGGGTGCCAAGAGGGGTATAATTAAGAACAGGTATAGGCTTGTAGCATTGATTTGAAAGAAGAAGGTTTAAGGCTCAAACGGGTTAGCTAGGAATTATATCATTCGTAGGTTATGGAATTGTTCAACTGTCATTTGGTTCAAGGAGAGTCTATAATCACTTCTCAAGTCGAATTTCACTCAAAATTTCGCCTAAAAAAATATTCAAGGCAAGTTCTAGACCATTGGCTCGGGGCTTGGACTCAAAATTTGATTTCTCACCACACACACTCAAGGATTGCTATAGACATAGATTCGGGGGCCCACAACAACCTTAGACATAATTGAGCACACAATAGTCCCGAAAGACCACATGATGATTATTTGGTCAACACAAGAGTCTCAAGGTCACTACTTTCACCATCCTAAACACAATCACTTGTCTTTAACCATGGGATCAAAGGCAAATGTGTTAGGCCCAAGTGAAGCTTTTCTTGAGGTAACCTTAACTATAAACTACCAAAAACAAAAACAAAAACGGACTCAAATCCATAAGAAAGTAGTCACGCTTTACCATCGGAAAGAGCTACCTGGTTCACACATTACTCCACTTTTGGAAAGAACCGTGGCATTAAGAAAATCAAAGGCTTATTGAAAACGCCAAAAATGAAACAAAAAAGCTACGAGCCTATCTACGAAGTTAAAAACGAAATTATTTTTATGAAAATAGAAAGTAGAATGAATATTTATAATAGGGGATTATAATATGCAACGGGGGATGAATATATATAATAATTTAAATTTATATACAGACTAAAGAGAAAAAAAAGTACGATAAAAGTAACTAAATATAAAGTTATATATAGACCAAATAGAAAACCAACAATAAACATAAACTAAGTCAATATATATATATATATATATATATATATATATATATATATATATATATATATATATATATATATATATATATATATATATATATATATATGGACTTAGTTTATGTTGTTTATTGTTGATTTTCTATTTGGTCTATATATATATATATATATATATATACATATACAGTCATCCAATGGATATAATGTAGGGCGCACCCCCTCAAATAAAAGTTGGCATTGTCCCCAATGCTAACTAAGCAATTAAGAACAAAAAAACATAATGAAAGTATAGAGAACTCCCTAGGCCTCGTCAGTCTGCATGGGAACATGAGTGGTCCCCAGGTAATTAGTATATACGGGAACCTCAAACTGGGTTTTGGTCTCCTGCTGCTCAACTGATAGGACTGGGTCCTGGACCTGGACCGGCTGAATATCAAGGGCATCCAATGGTTGACTGTAGGAGGCCTCCGGCGGGTCTGCCAATTGGATGATTTCCTCATCTGCACTGGGGAGCTCCCTATTCTTCCTCGGGAGCATCTGTGTCTGCTCCTGCTGTGCATCTGCTACTGTTGTTGCTGCTGGGGCTGGATCCCCAAATAGCAAGTCTAAAGGCATCTGGGCCGCCATCAGCGTGTCCACATCCTTTCTGAGCTCTTTCATCAACTCCCTGGAAGCCTGTGTTTTTCTCATTTTCTTGTGCTCCTGGGCATGCTCCTTCAGAGCCTTGCCCTGTGACTCGACTACCTTGGACAAGGTAGTCTGGGTACTCATGATCTTTTCATGGTTCTCCAGGATTTTCTTCAGCGTATCCTCAATAGACTGGGGAATCTGAGCTGTCTATGGTGCTGACTCAGCCTCAATACTGAAAGACAGAGTAGACAACTTGGATGACGCAACTGCCATCCAGTTGTTCAAGCTATGCAATACCCGGCTCAGCTGATGGGCAATAATAGGATGGGCCCAGGAAGATGGAATTTTTGGACTAGCTGAAGTAGAAGGACCAACAGTAATGGAAGGTCCGAGAGGCATGTCAGTGGTAGTGGCAGCAGGCTCAGTTGAAGGCTTTACTGCAACTGGCTCCTTAGACTGGCCAGTTTGGGTAGAGGCAGGTGGCTTGTAATTTTTGTCTTTAGGGTTGTCTGGCCCCTTTAAGTTGTACCACGAGAATGAGGCTACTGGCTTTACTTTGCCATCAAAGGTCTTTTCTCTACCTTCAGATCTCGGAAGTACATGGTGAGGGTGTTGGGTAAAGGGTAGTTCCGGTCATGCTCAACCCCTACTGCGGAAATCACACGGGACATCACATTGCCCACATTGATAGGGTAGCCCGTCATAATAGAACTAATAAGAACAGCCCGAGCAAGAGGAATAGTTTGATCATGGTTAGTGGGGTCAAGTCTACTGCACACGAACGTCAACCACCCCCTAGCCTCGAAATTGAGAGTCCTCCAAAGTATTTTGTCGCCTACTTGCAACCACTCTAGAATAGTACCGGGATACCCAGGTACGAAGCTAACCACAGACGAACCTCCTCACCCATTGCCAACTTCTCATTGTACAGGGTCTCATCTTTGTCATTGAACCACAAGTACTAATTTAATGCCTTCCCAGTAAACACCACATTCTTGTTCCGCACTTTGGTCACTTTGTGTCCTTCACGCTGTGGGCCACATTGATATAGAACTCCTTGACCATGTGCTCATTCGCCTTTATACAGGCACCCCCAAAATGTTCCCAACCCAATCGAGCTCAAAACTATCTATGTACATTTAGGTTTAGGGATAGCAAATCTCGGTCATTAAAACTTCTTTCCAGAATCAGCTTCCATATTAGCCACCATACCCTAAATTGATGAAAAGCCACCTGGCTCACATATCTGTCTTCCCAGACTGCAGGGCTTCTGGTTCGGTCAACACCCCAACCTGAGGCACACCACTCTGAGATTCCTCCTCATCGCTATCACTACCACCCTCAGAACCTCTGCCTGCATTCTCCCTGGATAATGAAGCCGTGGGGGAGGTAGCGTACTCACCGCTACCGACTACCGAGCCCTCAGAAAACTTAGAAGATATACTCTGTGGAGCTTGAGCAGTGGGTGAAGGTGGAGGAGTATCATCAGTTAGTCTAAACCTTTCGGGCCAATCAGGGACATGAGTGGGAATGGAATCTGAAGAGACGTCCTGTGAAAACACGTACTCACTCCCCGAGTAATGAGAAGCAGCTTTGTCTGCAACTTTTATTAGCTTCCTTGTCTTTTTTATACTTTCCCAAACTTGGAGAGTGAGTTTAATCATCTTGCCTTTGCCTCCCATGGAGGAGTCACCTCGACTGGGTTGTTTGGCACCTCCACATATTTGTTTGACCATTATCTACAAACATACATATCTAACATTGTCAGTCTAAGCACAAGAAGTGAAACAGCAGATGGAAACTGAATTGCAGAACAACAAATCAAAAATAACAGAAACGGTTGCAGAACAATACACCCCGGCCCGCACAAAAAGGAGTGTGGTCGCATTGGATGCACCAGGACGGCACAAAGACGTCCACGGTCTCTATTGGAGCACGGTCCTGATAACGACTTCTCTGAATCACCCCACCGTGGTCTGCACATAGTGGGATTGCGGCCGCGGTGGGTCAGCGCGGACCGCATAAAGTGCAATGTGGCCACGCTGGGTAAAGGTTAACTTTTAGTCACTTGAACACTACGGTCTGCATAAAATGGTATCATGGACCGCATCACAACATCGGGACCACACTAATGTGACCGTGGTCCGCGGAGGGTTCTTATTGTAGGCACTAAGCTAGAGTTTCAGTTTTTTGTAATTATTGTTCAAGTTTTCCACCTAACTGTCCCTACTCAATTTATCCATTCATTATGCATATCCAACACACAAGCCCAACATTTAAAACTACTCTAAGCTAACAACTAAATAAAGTAGAAGAAACTGACGTGAAGAAAAAGAAGTTAAGGTTACTGGCATGAAAATAAAATGAAACTATAAAATTAAACAAAGAAAGATGGATGAAATGTTACCAGATTATGAAGATGAAATGCTGTTAACCAGCCAAAGCAAGAATTATGATAAGAAAAGAGTATGAACAGTAGCTTTTAGGGGTCTGAGTGTTCAAATTGGGAAAAGTGTAAGTGGTGACCCCTAAGATCTATTTATAGAAAAGAAGAGGGGCCTAGCCTTACCTACCAGCATGGCTGCACAAAATCAACGACAGACCGCGATGGTTTTGTTCAACCGAAGATTGAGAAGGCAACCTTCGCGGTCCGCATAAAACCAGACCGTGGCTGCGGAGGTCCATCACAAACCATACTAAATGGAATGCGGCCATGATGGCAAACTTCAGAGTGCACCTCACTTCACCTTCACCAGTGCGGACCGCACAAAGTGCAATGTGGCCGCACTAGCAACTTCAGAGACTGTTTAATTTTTTCAAAATGTTTTGCACTGCATCAACTCAATCCCTGCAACATCTCACAACCAATTAGCTCAAACATCAAACCTACACTACCAAGAAATTCACAGAAAAAAAAAAGAAAAAAACATGGGTTACCTCCCAAGAAGCGCCTGATTTAACATTGTGGCACGACGCATTTTACCAGCACATCACATTAGATGGAGAAGTGCCACCACGTGGCTATCATCAAATTTCCAAGATAATGCTTGAATCGATGCCCATTAACTTGGAAAACTTTGCCATTTCTTTTCCTTAGATCAAGAGCACCAAATGAGGTCCCGAACACAATTTCAAATGGCCCACTCCACTTTGACTTGATCTTACTCTAAAACAGACGTAACCGAGAATTGAACAAGAGAACCATATCTCCAACCTTGAACTTTTTGCCTAGAGCATATTTGTCGTGAATGTACTTCATTTTGTCCTCGTACAAGGATGAGCTAAAGTAGGCATGTAATATAAACTCATCGAGCTCATTAAGTTGTTCAACCCCAAGATTTGCCGCAACATCCCATTATAAGTTCAACTTCCTCAAAGCCTACATGGCCTTGTGCTCTAATTAAACCGGAAGATGGAATGCTTTTCCAAACACCAGCTGATACGGAGACATACCAATCGGAGTTTTGTAAGTCATCCGATAAGTCAATAGAGCGTCATCCAACTTTTTCGACCAATCGGTCCTATTGGCATAGATGGTTTTAGACAAGATGCTCTTAATTTCTCTATTGGAGACTTCCACTTAACCATTAGCTTGAGGATGATAGGGGGTAGAAATCTTATGATTGACGTCGTACTTAGATGTGTCGAAAGCCTTGTTGCAAAAGTGAGATCCCCCATCACTAATAATAGCACGAGGAGTGCCAAACCATGTTAAGATACTCTTTTTAAGAAATGCCACAACACTCCGGGCTTCATTATTGGGCAAAGCCACAGCTTCAACCTGCTTTGAGACATAATCTACCGCCATGAGAATGTAAGTATTCCCACAAGAGATAACAAATGGGACCATGAAATCGATGACCCAAACATTAAAAATATCCACTTCGAGAATTGTAGTGAGAGGTATTTTATCCCTTTTAGAAATTCCATATGCTTTTTGGCATTCATCATATCTCTTGACAAAATCAACCGCATCTTTAAACAAGGTTGGCCAATATAATTAACAACTAAGCAATTTAGAGGCCGTCCTCGCCCTTCCACGATGGCCACTATAGGGAGAGGAATGGAAAGCCTCCAAAATACCCAATTGTTCCTCCTCCGGGACACATCATCGAATCACACCACCAGTGCAAATCTTAAACTAATATGGCTCGTCCCAATAAAAATCCAAGCTATCCCGCTTGAGCTTCTTCCTTTGGTTGGAAGAGGGTTCACAAGGGATGATTTCGGTAACAAGATAATTTGAAACATCGACAAACCATGGAATTCCATTCATTGACACCGCAAGGAGTTGTTCATCAGGAAATAAATCATTTATCTCAAGGCCATCACAAGGCCTCCCCTCCTCCTCCAAACGGGACAAGTGGTCCGCCACTTGATTCTCACTCCCTTTTCGGTCAACAATTTCCAAATCAAACTCTTGGAGAAGCAATACCCATCTCATCAATCTTGCCCTTTGAGTCCTTCTTGGTCATCAAATAGCTAAGGGCGACATGGTCGGTGTGCACTATAACTTTGGCCCCCATAAGGTAAGGTCGGAACTTTTCCATAGCAAAAACAATAGCCAATAACTCTTTCTTGGTGATTGCGTAGTTTCGTTGAGCCTCATTCATGGTTTTGCTTGCGCAGTACACTGGATGAAATATTTTATTGATCCTTTGACCCAAAACAGCTCCAACCGCAATGTCACTAGCACAATACTTGAGCTCAAATGGCAAGCTCCAATTTGGTGTGGTAATGACAGGGATAGAAATCAACTTGAGCTTGAGAAGATCAAATGCTTGCATACAACTCTCATCGAACAAGAACTTTGCATCTTTCTCTAGCAACTTGCACAACAGGTGTACCACTTTAGAAGAATCCTTTATGAACCTCCGGTAGAAGCCCACGTGCACAAGGAAGCTCCTTACCCATTTGACAGAAGTAGGGGGAGGAAGCCTTGAAATAACCTCAATCTTGGCCTTATCAAATTCAATCCCATGCTTAGAAATTTTGTGGCCCAACACTATACCCTCTTCAACCATGAAATGACATTTTTCCCAATTGAGTGTTAGGTTGGTGTCTTCACACCGGGACAAAACTTTATCCAAATTACCCAAGCACGCTTCAAAGGAGTCACCAACAACGCTAAAATCATCCATAAAGACCTCCAATATGTCTTCTACCTTGTCGGTGAAAATAACCCTCATGCATCATTGGAAGGTCGCCGGAGCATTGCACAACTCGAATGGCATCCGGGAGAAAGCAAATGTACCATATGGGCATATGAATGTTGTCTTTATTGTTCATCCGGGGAGATTAAATTTTGATTATACCCCGAGTAACCATCCAAAAATCAATAGAAAGCGCACCCCACAAGGCGATCAAACATTTGGTCGAGGAACGACAATGGGAAATGATCCTTCCGGTTCACCTTGTTGAGTTTTTGGTAGTCCATACAAACTCTCCATCTGGTAATGATTCTAGTGGGAATGAGTTCATTGTTGTCATTTGTCACCATCGTCATCCTTCCTTTCTTTGGCACACATTGGACCAACGAAGTCCATGAACTATTGGAGATTGGATAAATCACCCCAGCCTCTAGCCGCTTGATAACCTCTTTCTTCACCACTTCTGGCATCACCTCATTTAGTATTCTTTGATTTTCCAAGGAAGGCTTTGCATCCTCTACTAAGATGATTTTGTGGACGCAAAATGTGGGGCTTATTCCCCAAATGTCAGCTAGTGTCCATCTAATTGCCCTTTTGAAGAACCGCCAATGTGGCCTCAACCTGCATGTTAGTAAGGCAAGAAGAAAGAATAATTGGTAAAGTAGAATTTGAACCCAAGAACTCATACCTGAGGTGTAGAGGAAGTGGCTTCAACTCCAACACCGGTGGCTTCTCAATCGATGGCTTTGTTGGTGGATTTTTGCGATTTTCAAGATCCAAAGATAAATTCATAGGCTCATATGAATATGAACCCATACCATGCAATGCATTCACGCACTCCACTCTACTAGCATCATCATTGAAATCCATATTAAGAAGTACGACCTCAAAGGGATCTTCAATATTGATCATGGAACTTGTGTCATCCACTATCAAAGTTGTGACAATGTCCACAAATGAACACACCTTGGTGCTATTGAGTTGCTTTGTGGATTTGCAAACATGGAAGATGACCTTCTCATTACCTACTCAGAAAGTGAGCTCACCCACTTCAACATCAACCAATGCCTTCCCTGTATCAAGGATAGGTCTACCCAATATAATCGGCACCTCATAATTTACCTCACAATCCAAGATGACAAAGTTGGCCGGCAATATAAATTGTCCACCCAAACAAGTACATCATCAATAATTCCCAAAGGCCGCTTCATCGACCGATCCCCCATTCGAAGCCTCATTGAGGTTAGCCTAGGTTTCCCAATTCCTAATGTCTTGAAGACCGAATAAGGTATTAAATTTATACTAGCCCCCGAGTCACATAAAGCTCTGGCAAATTTCGCACTTCCAATAGTACAAGGATAGTAAAAGCACCGGGTCCTCTAACTCCGGGGCCATTGAATGAATTATAGCACTCACTTGGTGAGTCATCTTTATAATTTCACAATCCATAGACCGCTTCTTTGTAACCAAGTCCATGAATTTTTCATCGCCCGACATTTTTTTAAGCGCCTCCACCAAAGGCACATTTATGGAAAAACTCTTTATCATATCAATGAATTTCTTAAATTGATTATCATTTCTTTGCTTTGCGAGCCTTTGAGGATACGGTGGAGGTGGCCTAGGAAAGGGTGCCTTGGCTTTTGGCACAACCGGCTCGGGCATGTCAATCACGTGTTCCCTAAGTGGGATCACAACATCTTGAGTTTCTATCTTGGCTTCATCCATGTCAATCTTCACATCATTTTTCATATTTTCCTCAACCACAACATCAACATTTAAAGGTCTCACATTATCCCGCAGCTCAACATCATCATCTACAACTTACTTTTCTCTTGAGGCATTCACATCACCGCCTTTCTCATTTTTTGTTGTATTTGCCATCACATGATTATTATTCCCGCCGTTCGGGTTCACTACCGTGTCACTTGGTAGAGCACCCTTGGGGCGAGTGTTCAAAGCTTGAGAGATTTGGCCCAATTGTACCTCCAAATTCCGGATGGAGGTATTGTGTGAAGCCAATTGAGCATTGGAATCTTGGTTCTTTTTCATCATTTTCTTGAACATGCTTTCAATTCTACCCATATCACTTCCGGAAAAACTAGGACCTTGAGAAGGGAAAGGGGATGAATTATTCGGTTGTTGGTATATTGGGGCCTTTGAAAGCCTTGCTCCCAGTTGCCTTGGTTCCTGTTGTTGTTCCACCCGCCTTGATTGTTGTTGTTGCTCCAATTATTGTAATTTCCATTCAAATTTCAATGGTTGTTGCCTTGGTTAACCCAATTGTTGTTTTGGTTGTTGTTGTTCCAATTGCCACCACTGTGTTGTTGATTTTTATTGTTCCAATTGCCACCACCATGTTGTTGATTGTTATTGTTCCAATTGCCACCACCTTATTGTTAATTTCCTCAATTTCCTTGCGGTTGCCATTGTTGGTTCGAAGAGTTTCCTCTATTGCCTTGATAGTTGTTAACATATTGAACCTCCTCGCTTTGATCATCATAGAACTCATTCAAAAAACCACTACCATCATCGTTGTTGTCATATGTTCACAATTTCCTTGAGGTTGTTGCCATCTTTGCCTCCTGTTTTAGCATAGAAACACCTTCCATGGAATTGACTTGGTGCGGATTTTGGACTTGTTGTAATTGTGCCTTAGCTAATTAATTCATAGTGGTCGTCAACTCTGCTATAACTTGCCCATAGTCATGTAACTCCTTATGTAAATGAATAACTGTAGGGTTACCTTGAGGAATGTTAGCTCTACTTTGCCATGCGGAGGATTTTTCCACCATCTCATCAATAACAACACAAGCTTCATCGTAAGTCAACTTCATAAAATTACCCCCAGCCAGTTGATTCACTATGCATTAATTTGTAATGTTGATGCCCCGGTAGAAATTTTGTTGCAGCATATTCTCCGTCATGTCATTATTAGGGCATTCCATTATCATCGTTCGATATCTCTCCCAAATTTCATGCAAAGGTTCCGTTGGCTCTTGCTTGAAGACTAAGATTTTATCCCGATGTGCCGCCATATGACTTGGTGAGAAGAAATGGCCAATGAATTTAACCGCCAACTCATCCCAAGTTGTTATGGAATGGTTGGGGAGCCTCTCAATCCAATCTAATGCTTTATCCCGAAGAGAGAACGGGAAAAGCCTCAATCTCAACGGATCCTCGGACACGTTTATCCGCTTGCTACCTCAACATGTATCTACGAACCCCTTCAATTGCTTGTAGGCATTTTGATCGGAGGTGCCCGTAAAGTTATCCTCTTTGCTCGAGCAAGGTCAACATAATATTTGTGATTTGAAAGTTTTCCGCCCGAATTCGGGGAGGAACGATGGTACTCGCATACCCTTGATTTGGGAGAACTCTTTGGGGCCACTCTTGGTAGTGGCGGAGGAGGGTCCGGAATAGGATTGTTGTCATTGGTCTGACGACCTCAGGGAGCTAGTAGTGGAGTTGGAATGTCTATCTAGTTTAGAAATGTGGGATTCCTTCAAATATCACTTCCAACATATTTTGGGGTTTTCAATTGTAACTACTACTATCAAACTATTAATTGAAACTAAATTATGCTACGAGTTTATTGCTAAAGTTTTATCTAATGGAAAGAAGGACACTAGGGTCGTGACATCACCTAGGTGGCTGATTGACAGGTAAATGTTACTAAGGTTCAATTGACATAATTGGGACTATCATTTCTCACGAGTCCATTCCAATTCCATGTGGGGTCAATTTTGAAGACATAGACTCTCTTTCTCAAGAAAACTCAAATCCATAAAGCTTAAATCGGTGTTTGCAACCACCAATTCATAGATTAAAACATAAAATCAACCCAAATAGTAAATACCCATAGTCAATCTAACCCTAGATGGCAACACCCATCAATTACCCACACTAGCGTTTAGCCATAACTCTAGCTAATGGGTTTAGCTACTCATGCTTGAGGGAGAAAATGAAAAAATAGATGAAGAACAAGGCATATTAATTAATTGCTAAATGAAACTACAAGAATCTATTGTTAATTTAAAGCTCAAATGCCAAAAATGGTTACAATATACGTTCCCACGAATGTAGCTCAAGTCTAAAGATAATAGAAGACCTAAAAATGGTTAAATTTTCTATTTATACTAGGCTGGAAAAACTAGACAAAAATATCCCGACAGAGTCAATGCGAGCCGTACTAAATGAACACCAATAAAAATTTCATTAATTCATTGATTAACTAAACATAGTACATATCTAAGGCCTCAAAGCTTGATTGCACAACTCTTACCAACGGAGTCACTATAGATGATATTTTTCCAATTTTCTACAGCTAATTAGAGAGAAACTTTAGAGTCCATCCACCGTTGAAACAAAATGGAGCTCGTTAAACATGATAAAATACTACACATCTTTGACTAAAATTTCAAAATTGCATAATAAAATTAACTAGCAGACCGTCATTTTTCATAGATCCATAATTTCATTTAAAAAAAGTTCCAAGTTTTATAAAATAACATTCTCTTTTTGTCAAGAAACAAACCTTGTTTTTTCTTATTTGAACGTTGCTGGCGTAACTTATATCATATACCAATACATAAAGAGAAAAAGACTGAGCTGAATGTTGAGGAACCTATTGAACCTGAGCAGAGACAAAAAGACTAGAGAGTGATTTAATAGTTGCGTAAGATTAAAGACTCAAAAAAATCAGAAAATCATAAATAAATAAAAAACTCAAATATTATTTGATGGAGACTTAACTCTACTAGTTCTTTGTGTTCTTATATATGTGTAGCTATACTTACATATACACACACATTTCGTTATACTTCTCTAACTATATATAGTTTGTTATAGTATATATTTGTGTATTCATTATTAGTATTACAAAAAAAAGTGTTAATAGATTATATTTATATTATTTACATATTAAATATTAATGCGATTCAAAAGATTGACCATATTTGATCTATTAACCCACTAACATTGGTCAACTATTTTCCAGAAATTACATATAACGGTCAAAGTCGGTCGGTAAAATTTTTCCCTGCAATAAACTACAGACTTTGATCGCTAAAATTAATTATACATTTTATAAAATAGTTTAAATAATAATATAGTAATTATTAAAATTTAAAATGTGGGTCCATATTACCGACAGATGTTAGCCGGTAATAAAAAAAGTGCTTTGACTAAACTAATCTGACTACTGCGGCAAATATTTGCCAATTTCGGTTGGTATGTAATTTTAGAAAAATGTAAAATATTTCTTTTGCACTTTTCGTTCGTTTTTGATAAGTTGACCGACCAATTTAGTTGATATGACTTGGTCGGCTAGTAGTGTGATGCAGTAATTTTGTAAGGATTTATATATATATATATATATATATATATATATATATTGACATGCAAAGATTTTTAGATGATCTTTGTAGTATAACCTATATAATTTGGTTAATTATTTTCCATTTTTATCGAGTAATAATTACTCTTATCATAGAAATTTACTTATAGTTACTTTATATTCCATACATAATTGATAATCTTATTTTGTGTATATATATTTTATTTTATTAATACATAGAACATTAAATAATTGGAGCATATTATAGCTGTCGCGATATCATGAGTCAACAGAAAGATTTTCCTGTATGCTGTATAGCTTACGTTAACTTATGATACCAAAATTAATGTCAAAATGGCATGGCATAGTTATTTTTACGGATGATTATTAAAAAATAGTTAGTATTTACAAAGTTATTAAAAAGTAGCTATTATTTTTAAAAAATAATTTGGACAAAAGTACCCTAGCTGAAGCACGGAGTTTCAACATAATATACTAGATTATGAAACTCATGCGTATAAACTTCCAGCATATTTGTTGGAATTCCAACACATTATGAATTTTAATACGTTATGCTAGAATCTAATGCGTAAAAAAACTAGCATATTATATATGCTGTTATGAAATAATATAAGAACAAGAACAATAATACAAGAACAAGAAGAATAGAGAGAAAAGTAGAGAGAGAGGGGTATTCTTATTAATATTTTTTGGGATGATTTACAATGGGGTAAGACCCCTCTAATTATAGGAAGATAAAAGACTTAGCCTTGAAGTAAGACTCTTCTTATAAGATAGACATTCACCTTAAATAAAGTTCTATTTATAATACTCCCCCTTGAATGTCTATTCAATAATGTGTCTCGTTAAAACCTTAACTAAAACAAAACCCAATGGGAAAAATTCTAGAAAAAGAAAAGAGTACATATGTTTAGAAATACGCCTATTTGTTGCCTCGTTAAAAACCTTGCAAGGACCCAGTGGGACAAAACCTTGTAAGGGAAAAAGAGTGCAACGCGCATTAACTCCCCCTAAAAAGAACATCAATTCACATCCTTGAACCTTCACATTCCAATCTTGTGCACTAGCTTCAAGAAATCGTTAGTAGATATTTGATAAATAAATCAACCATATTGACTTGAATGAATATTCCGTACCTTGAAATTATCATTCTTGATAGATATGAACATCTTCATGTAATGTCGTGGAATGACTCTTCAATACTTCCATAGGGATATTCTCGCCATCACATTATCATAGTTATAGCAAGATACATATGTACACAAATTGCACTTAGGATGTGGTACTTCAGGACCAAGAATTGTATATGCTTTAAGCAACTTAAATCTTTCAAGTAAGTCATATAAGCCATAAACTTTAGATGCACATCAAGTTTTCATGTCATGCTAAACAAATAAAATATCGAAAACTGATTACACATACCTTTGACCTTATACTTTCAAGTATTTGAACTACATGTCCAAAACTACATGTCTTTCATATGGAATCAATTCTTCTTGAATTGTATCTTTTCCATTTAGTCAATATTTTGTTTGTATTCGACAAACATAAGATCCTCATCGATATTTAGCGCTATCATAGATGTCGTCGACGATCATTTTATATCGGTTCCAGTAAATTTTCATAAAGACATAACATGAAGATCTCTTCATTCATACATTCAGGTACCTGAATTTCTCATGAGATTTTATGAAGTGTTATTTCGTGTGATCTTTTGGATCACTTGCCTCCTTATTATGATCACTTTGATCATTTGCTCATCTTCTTTATTAAGAAGTTATTTTGAAACCGATTTGTCTATACGTTTTAAGCGTATCCAAGACTTTGTCCTTCTAGGACTTAATATGAGCATTTGCAGTGAGAATATAGTTACATTCTTTGGGTAAGCAAATGCGTGTAGCATGCTTTGCAATATGTTGCAATTGAATTATCCTTTTATGAACTTCATGTTCATATTATGATATTCGAGGATCTATATATACAAATGATAATTCATCTCATGTAACCTTTTCTCAAGTGTTCATCATGTCTCCCCCTCATGTTAGGAAAACTAGCATGTTTCCTCACCTCTGGGAAATCATCTTTGTGCATTATCATGTCAATATACACAGCACATTAATAATAATAAGATGAAATTATTTGGTTCCTGACCCTGAACCACTTATGAGGGGAGAATATAATATACTCTCGTATACAACGTATATCAAACTGATATATATGACTTTGTTCTCATAAGCAATAGTTTAGCTATTAAGTGGAGGCACTCAATAAATCATTTTGCTAAACCAACTATGATGTAAACCAACTTATCAAGATGAACTATCTTGAATAGACAATCTGGAAATTATGCTCGAAGTTAGATTACTGAGCAATTTACCTCGCAAGCACTGGCCAGGCTGCAGGTTAATAACAATCGCGCATGTAACCATATCATAGATGCATCATATGTGGTATACATGGCAGGTGAATGGGCCCATATTCACCTTTGATATTTCCAGAATTTATGGGATTCAACCCGAACTCTTTAGTTGGTCAATTAATTAATGAGAACAAGTAGTACAAACTGGAGAATGAAGCGGGTAGCTTTTCATACACAAATTATCCCGCTACAAGTTGTAGTAATAGAAGATATCAAATCTTTCCTTTATTTATAGTCTCAATATAACCAACCACTTTCACATATACTTTGGAAACTAAATAAGTTTCTTTGAGACTTACTACAACACAATACCTTATTGGTAATCAATTGTGTTTCTCCAACATAGTAGTAATTGGCTTTTCTAGAGCTCTCAATTAATTTTGTACTACCACAAATTCATCAACATCCATGTGGTGAATATCCCTTTTAAAGAGAAAGTTATACCATTATGGTCATGTCAAAAATTATATGCAAGATATGTTTCTTGCATTATTATTGTCCTTTGGTAATCACATTGACAAATTATTTTGGCGTACAATAGGTACGTGACCAATGACCATTCATGCCATAATAATGACATCATCTCAAACCTTCTTCTAGGGGTGAGTGTGGTATCATCTCAAACCTCCTTCTAGGGGTGAGTGTGGTATATTCAATACCAATTTCATGTTCATATTCTTCCAATAATAAATATGTATTCGTGAATCAGATGTTGTCACATTCACTGCGGGGATATGTGATTTTGTTATCCTTTTCAAATCTGTAAATGCGTCTGGCATTTGATTTGCTATTCTTTACAAATGGATAATATTTTGCACCTCTTTTTCACGAATAGAGGTATTTGGATCAAGATGAGATAATGATGCATTTTTCCACAAAATTTCACCAACTTCTCCCCCTAATTTTGGGAAAAGTTGCTTTTCCGGTATTGTGTGTGTGGTACATGAATGTGATGCATAAATGAATGAACATATAGAAGTGGAAACTATATTGTGCAGTAGTTACAAAGGTGCACGCATGTATGTTACGGACATATACACAGGTAATACAGTGAATAGATGACAGCGTATCATAAAACTCGAGTAGTGTATGTAATATGTAAAGAATGTGTAAAAGTTATGTGATGAATAATTTAGCACATTATCATGGACGATCACATAATTACAAATTTGGAACTAAGCAATTGACATGAATATGTGAATAGTATAGAAGTGTACATTTATAAGCCAATGCAGACATGTGACAGTACACTGTGTTAATAATATCTCTGTATAGGGTACAATGTATCAAGTTGAAATGTCATGTAAGTACGTTAGTTGTTAAGTACATTACGAGTGTGTTTGCAAAAGTTGCTTAAATACGTTATGTAGATTAATTTTCTACAAATCAGTGTATTTAATCCGTTGCTTCTTAATTTAAACAATATTTTCAAAATCTGTTGAGGTTATTCGAATAACTGGATTGATAGTCGACTAACTTTAGAGAAGCAGTCATTAGGTTATTCGAATAACTAAACCTGATATTCGACTATCTTGCCTTGCGGAAAAATCCAGTTTTAATGCGAAATATTGGTTAGTCGAATAACTAATTAGTTATTCGACTAACTTAGTAAACAGTCATCAGGTTATTCGAATAACTAAATCAGGTTATTCGAATAACTAAATCAGGTTATTCGAATATCTAAATCAGATATTCGAATATCTTAGCTTGCGGAAATTCCAGTTTTAATACAAAATATTAGATAGTCGATTTTATTAGTTAATCGACTAACTTTGCTGAAAAATAAAAATACCATCGAAATTTAAGCATATTGAAACATTCTAAAGAACTAATACTAACATTATATCATAAACTAACTAATACGAGCTGATACTAATGACTAATAGTTTATCCACTAGCTAATACAAATAAGTAAAATAAAATCAAACAACTCCATCATCCTTAATCATGGATCCGTCACCGATCAAGTGGTCTATTTTCCCCTCAGGGTGCTCAAAGAAGTCTGCCACATCCAAGTGGGTGTTTTCAAAATTGTTGTCAGAGACAAAATTGGTTCAGGGTCTTTACTCTTTAGAGATGCTTGATAGAGCTCAACCAAATGTCTTGGTACACGGAAAATTTTTGCCCAGTGCCCTTCTCCACCGCAACGATAACACATAGTTTCTGAACTATTTGCTTTTGGATCCTCATAATTCTGTTTCCGCTTTTGGTGGTTATCTCTCTTTGGGGGGTAACTAACACCAGGAAAATTTCTTCCTTGTCCACGTCCACGGTCATGACCCCGATCACGACCACGACCACGATTAAAGCCATGCCTTTTCCACGCTTAGCATAATGGGAATACACCTTATCTACTTCAGGCAATAGTGTAGACCCAGTGGGTCGATTTTCGTGATTTCTCATGAGCAGGTCATTGTTTCGCTCAGCCACAAGGAGAAGAGAAATCAGTTCAGAGTACTTTTTGAAACCTTTCTCTCTGTACTGTTGTTGCAGTACCATATTGGAGGCATGAAACGTTGTGAAAGTTTTCTCAAGCATATCATAATCAGTGATATTATCTCCACAGAGTTTCAATTTGGAGGTAATTCTGAACATTGCAGAATTATATTCAGAAACGGACTTAAAGTCCTGGAGCCTCAGATGAGTCCAATCATATCGTGCTTGTGGCAGAGTGACCAACTTCAGGTTGTCATATCTCTCCTTTAAGCCCTTCCACAAGATAAGTGGATCTTTGACTGTGAGATATTCAATTTTCAAACCTTCATCAAGGTGATGGTGCAAGAAAATCAAGGCCTTAGCACAGTCTTGGGTGGATGCTTTGTCTCTGTTTAACATCTAAGTGGATTTCAGCATCCAACACCCATGTCATATAGTTCTTGCCCGAAATTTCAAGGGCAACGAACTGTCTTTTCATAATGTCAGACATAATCGAAAAAATCAAATTAGGAAGAGAGAAATACCTTAAATTTTTCGAGAAGATTCTTGAGACGGTAGAGTCTCGTGCTGATAACGTGTTATGAAATAATATAAGAACAAGAACAATAATACAAGAACAAGAACAATAGAGAGAAAAGTAGAGAGAGAGGAGTATTCTTATTAATACTTTTTGGGATGATTCACAACGGGGTAAGACCCCTCTATTTATAGGAAGATAAAAGACTTAGCCTTGAAGTAAGACTCTTCTCATAAGATAGACATTCACCTTAAATAGAGTTCTATTTATAACATATGCGGATTTTTTTGGATTTTGAAGGATACTTTTATTCAAATTTTATTTTCACATGAAAAAGTAGCTAAATTTCAATTACTTTTAAAATTGTTACTACTAATTTTCACTTAGCAGTTATAAATCAGGCTTTTGAATTTTTTTTTTCCGAACATATATGTGTCGTTTGTATTAATTAAGAATAACTCTCCCCTGAAATAATTTAGGAGCAAGAAACTATACAATGCTAATTAAAAGTAGAGTTTACGTACAACTTATAGCCTAATCAATACCGGTCATCGACTCTGTAACACAAATCATCAAGATCTTGTGTTTGATTGATAGGCCTTGAATATTGTTTGGTTTTTAAAGCTTAAGTGAATTAGCCATTGGCAGATTAATCAAAGCAGAAAGGATTCAACTTTTCTCCGATGATCGAACTGATAATAAATCGTAATATATAGTTCAACAAAATAATCATTTCATTAAAGGCATTATACAACATGAATCCGAATTAATCAAGATTATATATACCAAATACCAATCAAAGAAGCAAAAAACAAAATGGATTCAATTATGGGCGAATTCAATTATTCAAATGTTTTATAAAATATTCAAGGTATGCTATTCGAAGGTTCTTTTTTGATCTAGTTACAAAAATGAGGCAACAGAAAAAGATAAATGTAAAGTATAATAGAAATTTCAAGTTTAAGAATATAATTAGACTAAAAAAAAAAGTAAAACTACATGTTTGGGAAAGGACAAACTTACCTTTAAAGTATATGGTGTTGCGAATAAGGCTGTTCTTTCCTTAATTATAAATTTCAGGCTCGAGTCCGAAATTATTAATTTTTGAGTAGAATTCTATACGGTACGAATCCGAATATAATCAAATTACAATGCGAATAGACACCAAAGGAAAATCCAAAAGAAGGAAAGGACAAACTTTGTGACAATCTTTTATGTCACCTTATAAAGGTGGGCCTTGTTTCTTGAGAAAATAATATAATAGACCCATGAGCTATTATATGATGTCAATTACTATATGTATATGTATGTGTGCACGTGTATTTTCCGAAAGCATTTATAACACTTGTTTTGAGAAGGCTAGCTTGTTTGCTGGCACATTTTTATTCAAAGTCAATGATATGTTTTAGTATGATGTGCGGCCTCTTCTCTTCTCTTCTCTTCTCTCTTTCTTCTTGATATCAGCAATTGTCCACTGCATATTATTTTTCTTTTTCTCTGAGACCTTTTATATATTTTTCAGTGTTATTTCTTTAGTTTCTTTTACATATTCAAACATCATCTTCTCCTTTTTACTAGATCCAATAGTCATAACCTTAAAAAATTCAGAAACCAAAAATGAAATACCAAAACTTTGCTAAAAAATTATTACCCATATGATTTCTGTAAATATTCTCATCAAAATTGAGGAATTATTGTTTTTTTATTTAAATTAAGCTTTCATTGATATCAACAAAAATTACAATGAAGAGTTCATAGTAGTAGTATGGAGTAACTACTACTTAACAGTTCAATACTATGCTAATACAAGAATTTACACCTAAGGCTAAGGGTAATGGTTATGTTGTCGCAATCCCGCTTGCCAACGCTTACATTTTCTGCCACGAATATAAATGAGCATTGCAACCTCTCGGCAGAACTGGTTTACCTCTAATGGTTTCCCCTCAAATCTAATATAGTTTCTATTTCTCCAAATGAGTGCAACTGTGGTCACAAAGGCAGTAGCAGCAACAGCCTTATGCCATACTTTACTTCTAGCTAGGCAGCATATCCATTGGACTTCAGTATCCCAACTACCAATTGTTCTGTTATAGCCCAGCCAACAGCAGATTCTATGCCACAGTCGATTAGTGACTGGACATTCAAAAAATAGATGAGCAAAGACCTCTACCTGTTGATCACAGAATACACATTTCTCATCCAAATTCACTCCAATCTTCAGTAATCTGTCGACAGTAGGGAGTCGACCTTGAGCAGCAAGCCAAGCAGTGAATTTGTGTCGAGGCAGAACATTAGATGTCAATAGCAGATTCTTCCATTCCACCCTAGGATAGATAGGAAGCATAACATGGTATAGTTTCTGAATATGGAATTTGCCAAGCCTGCATAGTCCATCCAGTCTAAGCATGAGATCACCTTGCAATTGTTGCATATTCAGAAGAGGAATTCTGCTGTCTATTATTTTTCTAACTACCCAAGATGCTGCCTTGGGAATAGACATTGTAGCAATGTCATTGTTCTTAATATAATAGTAGTGTATCCACTTGATCCATAAACAATCCTTCTTCCTGGCCAAATCCCACAGTAGCTTAGTGATAGCAGCCTTATTCCATACCTGCATGTCTATAATGTTGAGTCCTCCAGCAGTGATAGGTCTACAGATTCTTTCCCATGCTACCAGAGCTCTTCTAGATATTGTTGCACTTCCAGTCCACATATAAGATCTGCAGACAGCTTCTATAATTTTCATCACTTTCTTAGGCAATATGAATATTTGTGCCCAATAAGTTTGGATCCCAAATATCACAGTTTTGATCAATTGACATCTACCTGCATAAGATAATAATTTGGCAGACCAGCATGTGACTTTATCTGTTATCCTCTCTATCAGTGGCAGATAATGGTGGATGGCAAGCTTCTTAGAATGGAGAGGTATCCCTAAATATTTGAAAGGTAATTGACCTTCAATGAATCCCAAAGACTCTAGTATGGCCTCTTTGACAGTCTGATGAACCCCAGCTAGATAAACAGCACTCTTGGTGTTGTTTGCCGTTAGCCCAGAAGCTGTAGAGAATGAAAGGAATGCACCATGCAGAATCTGGATAGATATAATATCATCTCGACAGAATAGGAAAAGATCATCAGCAAAACAAATATGGGCACAGTTCAGCTTCCTGCATCTTGGATGGAAATTGAAGTCTCCATTCCTATGCAATTGAGCCAACGGCCTATTCAAGTATTCCATAGCTAGGACAAACAAGTAAGGTGACATGGGATCACCTTGTCGGATACCCCTTCTAGCAAGGAAAGGTTGAGTGAGACCACCATTCATCACAAGTGAGTAAGTCACAGAAGAGACACAAGCCATTGTCCAATTAACAAACTTAGCAGGGAACCCTAGATCAATAAGTAATTGTTTGAGGAAGCTCCATTCATGATTGTCATATGCCTTCCTCAAATCCACCTTCAAAACACACCTAGGGGATATACCTTTTCTGGAGTATCCCTTGAATATTTCATGGCTGAGCAGGATATTATCAATTATGCTCCTCCCTTCAATAAATGCAGACTGGGTTTTACCAACAATATTATCAATGATAGATTTTAGCCTCCTAGTAATGACTTTAGATATGATCTTATAGATAGTGGTGCAGCATGCAATGGGTCTATAGTCTTTCACTGTTCTAGGAGCTTTAACTTTAGGCACAAGGGCAATGGCAGTAGTATTGACCATGTAAGGCAGCTTACAGGTAGTAAAGAAATCCTTTGTAGCAGCATATACATCCTCCTTGACAATCTCCCAGTTGCTAGTAAAGAACTCTACATGGAAGCCATCTACGCCCGGTGCTTTGTCTTTAGGCATATCTTTGATAGCTTCAGTGATTTCTTCCAGAGTAACATCCTGAATAAGTGACCTTTGCTGTGATAAGGTCAGACAGTGTCCTTCCTTAACAATAGCAGTGTTAATACAAGGTAATTCATCAGCACATTTACCCATTAATGACTTGAACACCTCAATAAATTCCTGCTCCACAGCCACTGGATCTGCCAGCTTCATACGTGCATCAGTGTATATAGAAGTAATATTATCCTGACTGGTTCTAATCCTCCACTGAGCATGAAAATTTTTAGTATTGGCATCTCCACAATCTATCCAGCATGCCTTTGATTTCTACCTCTTAATTTGCTCTTATACATTGCTCCATTTCTCAATGTCATTAAGAGCTTCTTTCTCCTCTTTAAACAGCTGCTCAGAAAATGGATTATGTAGAAGCTGATTCTGTATAATATCCTATGATTCTCTAGCATGGATTAGCTTCTGTTTATAGGAAGCCATATGACTGTTCAGTTCTCTTAAATGCTGCTTCAAGTTCTTCAATTTGTACCATATCTGTTGCAAAGGTGAACCTTCATACTTCTGATACCATACATGCTGCAAAATAGAAGAAAACTGAGGATCCTCCATAATAGCCTTATAAAATCTGAAAGGTTTAGGATGCAATAGCTTTTGACTCCCAAAGTGTATGAGAATAGGGGAGTGGTCAGAAACTGAGGGATTCATAAAATCAGCTTCTAGATGTCCATACTGCTGAAGCCACTGAAAATTACCAAGTGCCCAATCAATTTTGCTATAAACCTGCTTATTTGTCCATGAATACTTCCACCCTTTTGATCTGAGGGGAGTCAATTGAAGATCAGAAATAAGCTCTTTAAACCCTCTAACTTCAGCATCTGTAACAGGAGATCCAATCCTATCATCAGAGTATAAGACAGAATTAAAGTCACCACTGATTAACCATGCATCTTGACTGGGAACATTAACTAATCTCAGATCATCACATAACTGCTTCCTCAGAATTGCAGAATTGTGAGCATAAATGACACTCAAGTGTATTATGATTTTATTCAAAGGATCTTCTAACATGCAATGAATAAACTGGTCAGTCACACAGGATATATGGATCAGAATGTGAGGCTTCCAGATTAGCCATATTCTCCCATTGACAGCTTTGGAATAGTTGTACTGGACCTTCCACCCTTTAGCAATCCTATCAATAATTCTATGTGCTTTATGTTCCTTAACTCTAGTTTCAAGGCATCCCAGGACATCAACTTTATTTCTAGCCAGAAATGTTTTTGTTCTTTCTGTTTATGGGCTTTATTAAGCCCCCTAATGTTCCATGTAATTATAATCATGGATCATTAGACAGCAAACTCCAAGAAGGACCAGGATCCTGTTGTTACCCCCTCCTACCATCATCAAGAAATCCTGCAACAGCCTTGCCCTTATCTTGGTCAACCATAACCTCAGTATCACCACTATCAATACTCTCCTGATTGCCAGTGTCATCTAATTCATTCCCCTGACTTGCAACCATATCAGTATTAATCTGAATCCTCTGCATCCTCTCATCATGATGAGCAGATTGTACTGGCAAGCTAGGCAATGTATTTGCAGGCATTGCCATGCTTTCCAGTGTATCTGCATTAGCTTTAGGTATCCATTCCTGCCTTGTAGACTTTCCTAGTTTCTTGACTCGAGGCTTTTGTCTTATTTCCTTTCCTTGCTCCTGCATCTCCTGAACCCCTTCATTATGACCATTGTACCAACAGTCAAGAAAGTCATGACCAAACTTCAAGCAGTGATTGCAAAATACAGGTTTCCAGTCATACTCAATCCCTTGTATCTTCATCCCAAAAGGAGTTTCAATTTCAATTTCCTCAGGCAAAGGAAAGGCAGCATCTACTTCAACCAATACTCTGGCAAATGAGATCTTCTTAAAATGAGCTGTGGACTTATCTGTGTACAGAGGCTTACCCACTGCACTGGCTAATTTGCTTAAGATTTCAGGAGACCAGTAACCTACTGGAAGGCCAGGAAACCGAACCCAAACAGGTACAGTACTAAGAACATCATTTTGGAAAGAGAAATCAACATCCCAATGTTTCAGCACCATAGGCTTGTTCCTGTACGAGTATGGTCCAGATTGGAGAACTAAGTTCTTATCCACAACATTATTGAATCGAAAGATACAATAGCCTTCAGAGTGTAGTAGAATCTGTAGTTTAGCCACAAAATTCCAGACATGCATAACAAAATTCTCCAAAGTTTTCACAGTGGGATTATCACCGATGATGTATCCAATTAATGAAGCACTCTAGTATTCCGACTGAGTTTTCAGTTCAGTTTCACTGATTTTAACTACTTTTTTTCCATCCCTATCAATAGGCGGAACAAATGAGAGAGCCTTACCCATATTACGATTACCCCTGACAACCTCGGCAACAGTAGGAGAGGAGTGCTCAGATATGGCGATATCAGAGAGCTGCAATTTTCTTACAGCCAAGCTTGCAGGATCTGCATCGTTCACCTTCAATTGAGGCTCGACATTGACAATTTCATCTGCATGCAAATTATTGGTTGCTTGAATTTTCTGTGGTAGAAAGTTTCCAAACGCTAATGGTTCAAGTTCTTTAGTTACCCCCGGAGCTGGAGTAACGATTTGGGCAGTGGAGACGGCTGGTTGTCACCGGCGACGTGCCATTACGGCGAGAAAGCTTCGTGCTCTTACGCCGAAGAGTACTGTTTCATTGGCTAAACGTGCGCCGAGTGCAATCAAAAAAAGTATTTGTCAACATTAAGGAATTATTGTTAGTTTGAAGAATTATTATTTTGGGTTGTTTGAGTTTTGTAGAGTGAGAATGAAAGTGACCTAGAAAGAAAAAGAAGCCTGGTCATAATTTTAGTAACTCCATATCCTTAAATTATTTCCTTGTTTGCTACTTCTTGAGTTACTTGTAATTTGTTCTGACAAAATTATTCTTCCATTTCTCTTATATCCTTCTTCAAAAAGAAATTAGATAGAATTATCTGAGAAATTGACCTCTGGCTAGTTTCAATTCTGCTCCATTTTTTCTTGATTGTTCTTTCCCTAACTCTTACTCTCGCCTTGGCTTAAAATTTTATTTTAAAGATTTCCTGTTTGATTCAAAGTAGTTTGTTAAACATTGCTTATAATACCTCTTGAAAGTTCATACTGAAATTTGATAGCATTTGGAGCTGATTTGAGGTGATTGTGATCGAAATTTTCAACTGAAAATCGAAGAAGAACACAACTACCCAAATATATACTGTTACGGTATACAATATGTTGTAGGAGTATATAGCTATATACTGCAACAATATATTATAATAATCGAACAAGAAAACAGTTACCTAAAAATATATTGCTACAATATACAATATACTATAGGAGTATATAGTTATACTACAATAGTATAATATTATAGTATGCAATATATGTTATGGTATACTATAATAATATGCAATATACTGTAACAATATGCTGTAATAGTGTACAATATACTATAATAGTATACAATATACTATAATAGTATACTTATTACCCGTAAATTTACATGCCCTTTCTCTTTTTTGCTTTAAGCTTTTACCCAGCGTAATGGAAAAATTAAAAATGCATATTTATATTTAAAAAAATTCTAAAAGGATCTAATTGTAAGAGTATACCGTTACATTATATATCATACTACATATATATATATATATATATATATATAGTATGATATATAATGTAACGGTATACTCTTACAATTAGATCCTTTTAGAATTTTTAAAATTTTTTATTTACAACTGATATTATTTCAGTTTAATAATTGAATTAAATATTTTGAACTCTTTGCGTACAATTGTATACCCTGTTGGTATAGCTATACACTATACTAGTATCATATGTAAGTTAATATTTTTTATTATATTAGCTATATTTAGTTGATACACAATTTGATTTTTCTTTAGTAATAATATAAAAAAAGAATAATAAAAAATAGTGAAAACAGTAAATGAAATTAGATTACAAAGACAAAAAGAACATATATAAAAATAACTTAAATGAAATTAAAAAGGGGAAAAGAAAAAAATAAGAAGAAAATGAGAAAAAAGAAAAGGAGAAAGAGAAAAAAAGGAAGCATAGAAATAAAAAAAAATTGGAGAAAAAATAAATGAGTAAACCAATCAGAATGTAATGAGCAAGCCTGATTTTAGTGTAGACAGTGGAAGTCGTCCTCGATTGGACCCTCGGTACAAGCTCAGTCACGAGTGAGGAAAATACGAACGAATAATGCCTTGAGTAATAGCTAGAATACAAAAGTAAACTTTTATTGCTTTGAAATGAGTGATACAATGTGTCAGACCAAACAAAATTCCCCTTTATATTGTAAGAGAATTCAGTCTTATACTCTAAAAAAGGTTAAAAAATCTTGCTTTCACAGTAATATTTGATCTATAATTCATACCGAACATGATTCACGCCGTATAATGGCTCCTTATCCACCATGCATAGCCATTCACCATGTCTTCCGAGGCCTAGAAGTCATGCTTGCTCCAGGGTACATCGCTTTGTCGTGTCCAATCTCAGATACATCGTTCATTCTTCTTGGGTCTAGATACGAGGGTTCCTGGTCTCGATTAGGCAGACCTCAAACTATGCTTCACCTTTTATCTCTCATCGGGAAATTAGGGAAAACTCTACCCCTGATTTTATCTATACACAGATAGTCACCTCATTCTCCAGAGAGTAGATTATCAAAGCAAAGGAAATCGATAAATTAACCCCAGTTCCTTCTTCCTTACGTTATAACCAAGCTAACAGATCAACGACACGTCCCATCAATTATATCGTTCTGATTTCGAACACGTGTCATCCACCGGTTGACTATCCTCGAATGTGAAGCGCCATATACTGACTATCCTTCCTCTATAATAACTGTGACCCCTTTTTTACTTTTTTACTTTTCGATTCCAGAGCTCTTTGATTTACTCTCAAAGTCTCCACTTAACTCTAAAACTTTCAAGTCTTCATACGTTGCTTTCCAGATCTTCATATCTTCATCTTAAAATATTCATTATCATCATCAAACCTTCATATTTTCCAGAATACAATGGCAAAAACTTCTAATTTGTATCTCAACAAATCTCCCTTTCAACATCCAACCTGACCACGGATGTCGAGGTGACCGTTCCTGAGGTGGTCTTGGATCCTCCTTGGAAGAGTTTAATTCATGGGGTTGTTCCATTGAAAACATTACTTCAAAGTCGAGTAGGCATCCAGTAATCAAAATGGGGGAGGGGGTAGGGGTATGGAGGTACATAACCTCCATTGCCGAAGATACACTCCCACAGTCCGGGTGGACTATAACTAGGAGGGCAAGGGCGTGGTTGTCCCTGGGCCTAACAAGGACGTTACTACCCACGTGGAGGGGTATCTATGTGTTTATACATACCCCTTCATGCTTGCCCTGGTGAACCCTGTTATCCTATGCTTCTGCAAGAGGTATGAAGTCTGCCTTGGGCAAATTCCTCCGTCCTTTTGGAGGATTTTAATAGTTCTCTGTTATTTCAAAAACAACAACGAAGCACCTCGATTTTTCCTTAACCACCTGCTTCGTCTCTATAGTCCCCGAGTTTTCTGAGGGGATTTAATCAAGCTCGTGCTCCGAGCAAGTAAAGCTTCGTTCTCGAGCATTGATAAAGATTGAAATATGGGTTGGCATGGGAGGTTCAGTCGGCTGAAGACCAAAGATCTCGTCCCCCTCCTCCCCTCCCAATTTTTACCATTCCCTTAAATGTGGAACTTGGCTCGTAAGGTTTTTTCTCCCCTAGTATTTTGGTGCTTTCTTCGTTCTTTTTCTTATTCCTTGTGCATATCGTCATATTAAAGCAGTCCCGCACTTCAAGAAGTGCATCGAGAGGATCTGCGAGTAGATGTCATATGTTGAGCGTGAATGGCCCAGTCTTTCAAAGGGCAGGTGGGAGGTCCGTTCCGATGGTGAGTCCTTTTTCTGAACAATTTTACTATCATACTTGACTCTTCATTCCTGCTAAGTCTCTTATCTTTTTTTCTCTTTTTTTAGATTTGCCCAAGACCACTATGCTTTGGCAACTGGACGAGGATGTGGCTCTTACCTAACGCACTGAACCCTCTGATATGGGATAACAAAGGGTTGCCTCACTAGAGGAGAAAAGGAAAAAGATAAAATCCTCTGGCTCCCCTAGCATCAAGGTTAAGAAGAAGAGTGTAGCAATTTGGGTCCGGAAAAGCACCAATAGGAGTACTTGTGCCAGGGCACTGGGCTCCAAATCTCTTTTTCGACAAGGATTACCCTGAAGATGAAGGCTTGGAATTCATCGTCCATAGGCCGGTCACCGATGAGGAGGAACATGCGGCTACCGGAGATAGCGACCAAGGGGCTGATCCTTTATCAGCTCGGGGACCAGATAGAGAACTAGAGGCCATAGCCTCCCGAGAGTCTATCTCTGCTCCGAATGAAATGGCTTATGTCATCAATATCGCTGAGTCGCTGTCTCACATAGATTCTATGTTCAATGAGGCTTGAGCCGGAAAAGAAAAATCAAATGAGATGGCGCGAGGCATGGACGAGGCCCACAACATGTTTTTCGACGGCGTGGACATAGGAACATTGGAGGATTACTCCAGGCTTGGTCAACTGGAGGTCCCGAAAAAGGACATGTTGCCAGGAGAAAGAGAGCCAAGCTCATGTCCCAAGTTGGTGTGGTAGGTCCTTGCTCTGAGTGTGGATCCCGATCATAAAATAACGAACATGATTACTATCCCTATGGATGCCCGAATGATATATGCACCGGGGGGTGTTGCCAGCTATCTTTGCTGCCTAGTGACTGAATATGACTGGGACGAAATAAACGGCGTAAGTACATTGAGCCTCTTTAATGAGGCACTACATGCACTGAATTAGGTATGCTTCCAGGCACCCTAACTGGTATTAAGGCTTCAGCTCTGTAGACTAAGAAGAACGGGGTCACTCCGATACTGGACTTTGAAGTCGTATAGTATGCCCAAAAGGCTTCAGGCAAGATTTTCTTCTACTTTCCCTTTGAATTGGTCAATCTTAGGTTTTGGAGTACAATTTTGTCCGTCGATTCTGCTTCTTCATTCCTATTATGAAGGTAAGGCGTTGATAATATCATCTTAAATCTTATGGTCTTCGAAAAACTTACTTACGTTGTTGTTGATGAATTGTTTTCCGTTGTCTCAAACGATCTCAGTCAATATCCTATATGTATGTATTATGTGATCCCAATTGATCTTGGTGACTTCCTTCTCCTGGACCTTCTCGAATGCCTGAGCCTCGAACCATTTGGAAAAATAGTCATTCATGAGGAGTATGAATAGGGCCTTATCGGCGCTCATGGCAAGGGACCGAAAATATCCATCCCCCACTTCATAAACGGCCATGGAGACAAGATTAGGTGAAGCATCTCTCTCGGTTGATGAATAATTGGGGTGTGTCTTTGGAATTCATTGCATTTTACGAAGTTTTTTGCATCTTTTTCCATTTCATTCCAGTAGTAGCCAGCTCTAATTATCTTCTGAACCAAGGATTCCGCCCCCGAATGGTTCCCACAAATGCCCTTATGGACCTCCCTCATGTTGTATAAGGTCTCTTCTGGACCTAAGCATCTATCCATCGTGCCGAAGAAGGACCTTCTGAATAAATTTCCTTCAACTAAACTAAACCTGGCAGCTTTAGTGTGGAAGGATTTTGATTCCTTGGGATCCGATGACAATTTTCCTGTCTTTAGGTAGTCTATGTATTTGTTTCTCCAATTCCAAGTCAACCTTGGCGAGTTTACTTCGGCGTGACCTTCTTGTACCACCGATTTTATCATTTACACCACTGGCCCCAAGTCGAATTCATCAGAGTGAAAAATAGTCCCAAGTTGGTTAGTCATCAGTTTCACTATTTTGATCTCGAGGTATGTGCTGCAGAGTCCATTCCTTGAATTGATGCAGGTTACCTGCAATTTGTCAAAGTACCTCCGTATCTATTCCTCTTTTACTTCGAGCGTTCCGTTCACTTGATTTACGATGATTAGGGAGTCACATTTGGCTTCGATTACTTCATCTCCGAGGCAGTTAGCCAGTTCAAGACCTGTAAAAATAGTTTCATACTCAGCTTCATTGTTAGTCACTTTTACATTTATAAAAGACTGTATAATTGCGCTACCACATGCAGTTTTAACACGATGTCGGGCTGGGACCCCTTTTCGTTGGAGGCATCGTCTGTGAAAAGGGTCCAGATTCCTGAATTAGCCCCTGAAGTAAGCGACAATTCCTTTTCGACTTTGGGTATTAAGGCAGTGTAAAGTCGACCACAAAGTTCGCCAATATTTGAGACTTTATGTGAGTCTGGGGTTTGTACTTGATATTGTACCCGCACATCTCTATGACCCATTTGGCCAGCCGGCCTGAGATCTCGTGCTTATGCATGACATTTCTCAACGGGTAAGAGGTCACGACACATATGGGGTAGCGTTTAAAGTATGATTTTAGTTTCCTGGAAAAGTTTAGTAAGGCGTGCGCCAACTTTTACTACTAGAATAATGGCCCACAACAATGGTTCCAAAATTGTTGCAATAGATAGCAAAACTGTGCAGTTGCTCTATTGCAACGTTTCCAGGACCGTCTTATTAAATCGTGTGCCAACGGATCTATTGCAACGGTGTTGGAACTGTTGCGTATGATTATCTATTGTAATGGTAGTTAGTTAAATAGGACTGTTTAAAGCTGTTGCAATATCATTTTATGCAACTATCTTTGAGGCTACTGGAACGGTTTGTTGATGCTATAGCAACGGTTCTATTGCTTATTGCAAGCTATTACAATGTTTATTAGGAGCTATTGTAATAGTTTGTTGAGGCTATTGAAATGTTTTATTGAGGCTATTGCAACCGTTTATGGACTTACTATAACGGTCTATTTAAGCAACAATATACCCTTTATTTGGATAAAAATAATAATTTGTCCATACTATAGAATATGGTGCACTAAAATTGATATAAACCACTAAAAACATAAACAATCATAATCCAAAATATTCAATTGCTAACAACTCTAGTTTGCAGAGTAATCCTGTACTAAGTTAGCAAGTATGGAGAACATTAATGCAGTTAATTGTTCAAATGCTTTTGTAACATCTCTTAGTTTCGATCCCAGTAGGATGGTTGGGAATGATCTATGTAATATTACTTAGTTTCTAATAAAATTTTCCTGTTTACAAACCTAAAAAAGAAAAAGAAAAAGAGTAACGAGAAACTTCCAAAACAAAATTTTTCTAAAGTATCTAAAGAAACTAATATTTCATCAACAATCCCATGACTCTGAATATCATCTTCAATGCTTCCATGTGTAGTTTGCTCAACCTACAAATGGTGATAAATAAATATTAGCAAAAAAATCGTAATATATAGTTCAAGAAAGAAATCGTTTCATTAAAGGCCTTATAAAGCATGAATCCAAATTAATCGAGATTATATGTACCGAATATCAATCGAAAAAGCAAAAAATAAAATGAGTTCAATTATGGGCGAATTCAATTCTTCTGATGTTTTATAAAATTTTCAAGGTGTGCTATCCGAAGGTTCTATTTTGATTTAGTTGCAAAACTGAGGCAACATGAAAAGATAAAATGTAAAATATGATAGAAATTTCAAGTTCAAGAATAAAATTAGACTAAAAGAAGAAGTAAAACTACAAGTTTCGGAATGTGACAATCCAAAGGGTTATTATCTGTTTTTAATAAAATTTTATGTTTCAGAGGCCTTGAAAACCTTTTTTAGAATTGTCTCGATTTGCATGCGCAATCCGGGCGCATGGCCGGAAAGTTTAACTATAAAATTGTGTGAAAATTGCTAAGTTTTGATTTTAAAATGAATAAATTTAACTTCGATCAATATTTTGGGTAAACAGATCAAGAACCATGATTCGACGGTATCGGAGGGACCGTAGAAAAATATGGGACTTGAGCGTATGTCCGAAATCGAATTCCGAGGTCCCAAGCTCGAGAAATGAATTTTTGAAAAAATTATTTTCTAGAAATGTTTAAGGAGAGGTGCCTTAAAGACTTGCACTGTCGCCGACCTTATCAGCCGTGCATCCGGTATTTCATGTGTGTATGCTTAGGAATTATCACGATGATCCATCCCACGTGTTAGATTTCAGCATTGTCCAGTTGGACAAGGATTTGTCTTATGAGGAGGAGCCGGTGGCTATTCCAGACCAGTAGGTTCGTCAGTTGAGGTCGAAGTGTTCGTGTTCAGTGGAGAGGTCAACCTCCTAAGGCATCAACCTGGGAGTCCGAGTCTGATATGTGGAGCCGTTATCCCCATATTTTTTCCGACTCAGGTACTTCCTTCTTCTGTCCGTTCGTGGATGAACGGTTGTTTTAGAGGCAGAGGATGTGACGACCCAAAGGGTCATTACATATTTTTAATCAAACTCTGTGCTTCCGAGGCCTTAAAAACCTCATTTAGAGTTGCTCAATTTGCGTACGCAGTCCGTGCGTGTAGCCGGAAAGCTTATATATGAAATTCTGTGAAAATGCTAAGTTTTGATGTTAAAATGAATAACTTTGACTTCGGTCAAAATTTTGAGTAAACGGAACCGGACCCATAATTTGACGGTCCTGGAGGGTTGGTAGGAAGCTTGAGCGTATGCCCGAAATCGAATTTCGAGGTCCCAAAGTCCGAGAAATGAATTTTTGAGAAAACTTATTTTCTAGAAATATTTATGGAAATTTGAAATGAAATCTGATTAGAAAGCGATAATATCGAGCCCGTATTTTTGTTCTGGTGCCCGGTACATGTCTTATATATGTTTTAAGTCATTTCTATAAAATTTGGCTGAAAACGGATGTCGTCTGATGTGATTCGGACTTTAAATGGAAAATTTGATGATTTAAGAAGTTTGAAAGAATTCATGGATTTTGAGGTTTAAATTTGATGTATATGATGTCATTTTAGCAATCTGATGGCATGGATAAGTCCGTAGGAAGTTTTTGAGGTTGTGTGAATATTTAGTTGGAGTTCCGGAGGCTCGGGTGAGTTTCGGGTAGGTTCCAAAAGGTTTTAGGTTTAATAGCACAGATATTGCAGGTCCAGAGCTATTAAGCTCTCCGAACCCGTTAATGCGGCCCGCGAGAAATCATGTGTGGCCGCGGCGGGGGGCCAGCACGGTCCGCAGTCACTTTTTTGCGGGCGCGGTGGGTGCTGTGCAGCCGCACTCCATTTTTTGCAATCCACACAGTGTCACAGGCCCTTAGGTTCGCAAGCCTGTGCGGCCGCGATCCATTTTGTAGGGTCCGCACAGGGGGTCTGTCAGAGGTATAAATAGACGAGATTTTCAGTTCTTTTTTATTTTTCAAAACTCTAAGAACATAAGATGTGATGTTTCAAGCAACCTTTCTTCTCCAAATCAATTATAAGTCGTTTTTAACTAGTTTTCTTCAATCATTAGCATATTTTAACATGATTTCAACTTTAAATAAAAGATTTTCATGAGGGAAATGTGGTATTTTGGGTAGAACCTAGGTTTTTTAAAAGTTGTAGATTTGGACCTCAATTTGAGGTCCGATTTTAAAATAAATTATACATTTGAGTTCGTGGGGGAATGGGTAATCAGATTTTTGTTCGAACCTCGAGTTTTGACCACATGGGCCCGGGGGCAACTTTTGACTTTTTGGGTAAAACTTTGGAAAATTCATTTTCATGCATTGTGGTTGATTCATTTAGCGTTTATTGATGTAATTAAGTAATTTGTAATTAGATAAGAATGAAATGGCGGTGGAATTAAGGGGCAAAGCAATAATTGAGACTTGACTAGTGTTCAAGGCATCAAGGTAAGTGTTAGGTCTAACCTTAGCTTGAGGGATTAGGAGTTAAGTCATATTTACTACTTGCTTCTTGTTGAGTACAACGTATAGGCATGGTGACAAGTATCTATACGTTGGTGTCAAGCATGGCCGTGAGTCTTAAACTGAAAGTTGTTGTGTTCTTAAATAACATTTCGGATGCCTTAACTAATTATCTACTATATTGAGCAAAGATTTGTATATCCTCGTAGATCCTTTTTATGATTGAGCATTGTCATTTATTGAGCTAAGTATAAGCTCTGTTAAGGTTGGTTATAGTTGATTTTCCCTTGACGGGGAGTTATTATATTGCTTTTGTTCCCTTGCCGGGATATTATTACATTGCTTTGTTCACTTGCCGGCATTTCTTGTGATTATGTGATGACATGGAAATGGGAGCGGGTGGTACACCTACCACAAGATATAATGAAATGGGAAAGGGTGGTATGCCTACCACGAGATATAATAAAATGAGAGCGGATGGTATGCCTACAACGAGATATAATAAAATGGGAGCGGATGGTATGCCTACCACGAGATATGATGAAATGGGAGCGGGTGATATTCCTCCCACTAGATATGATGAAATGGGAGAGGGTGGTATGCCTACCATGAGATATGATGAAATAGAAGCGGGTGGTACGCCTACCATGAGATATGATAAAATGGGAGCGGATGGTACGCCTACCACGAGATATGATAAAATGGGAGCGGGTGGTATGCCTACCACTAGACATAATGCAATGAGAGCGGGTGGTACGCCTACCACGAGATATGATGAAATGGGAGCGGTAGATAATGAAATGGGAGCGGGTGGTACGCCTACCACGAGATATGATGAAATGGGAGCGTGTGGTATGCCTACCACGAAAGATAATGAATTGGGAGCGAGTGGTAGGCGTACCATAAGATATGAGAAATGAGATCGGTTTTGCACGGCTGCAACAAGATGAAATTGAAAGTTAAAGTTTCCTTCATTTCTCTTTATCCGTGTTAGAAGTTAAATTATAGTTTCCTTATTGTTCTTTGATATTTTGTTGTATTTGCCACCCCCGCAGCATGTTCCCCTTCCCCAGCTTTAATTGTTTATTACCTATTTACTTTTACGTCATTTATTATATAGCTGCTCAGGTTGATCTAGAGTCTGGTCCTAGCCTCGTCACTACCTCGCGGGGTTAGGGCAGACACATACCACCACATGGGGTCGGTTGTGCTGATGCTACACTCTGCATATATGTGCAGATACTGGAGCAGCGTCTGGGTAGCAACATTAGTTTGGGAGCTAGCGTTCAGTTCACCGAGACTCCGAGGTAGCTTTGTAGGCGTCCGCAGGCCCGGCATCTCCTCTATCTTATATTTCATTCTGTTATCTCATGTATTCTGGACAAACAGTGTTTATTTCTTTCCCAATGGTTATATTTAGTACTCTTTATAGCCCGTGGATGTTGTGACACCAGTTCTTGGGTAGAGGCATATGTTGATTTCCATAGTATTGTTTAGCTTATTTAATTTAAGTCTTCCGCTTTAATTTCATATCCAGTTGCTATTGGAATATTTAATGTTTGTTGTTATGATTCATAAAAGGATTTAAAATATAAGAGTTAGAAGTTTATGATTTCATGTCTTGCCTAACCATTACGACCTCCGAAGGTGGGAAATCTGGATCGTGACAAGTTGGTATCAGAGCTCTAGGTTGCGTAGGTCTCACAACTCACGAAAAAGCTAAATAGAGTCTGAGGGATCGGTACAGAGACGTCTGTATTTATCCCCAAGGCTACAGACTTAGGAAATTTCACATTTGTTCTTTCATGTCGTGTGGATCTATTTCTCAATGCTAATTGGATTTCTACTCTATTCTTTCGTAGATGGCGAGAACACGCACTTTCTCATCTATCGCTCAGCAGCTTGAGCCCCTAGCAACAGCTTCCACTAAGGGTAGAGGGGGAGGCCGTGCTAGAGGCCGAGGTAGGGGAAGAGCTCAGCCCCGAGCAGCAGCACCAGTGGTAGAGCCTCGGGTTGATTTTTAGGAGGAGGTTCCGGCCCCAGCAGTTCCGGCGGGCCCAGTTCAGGTCCCAGAGGGGTTTATTGCCACCCAGTCCTTCACGATGCTCTGATCTATCTAGTGGGCCTTATGGAGAGTGTCACTAAGGCAGGTTTACTTCCTGTAGCACCAACCACTTCTTAGGCTAGATGAGGGGCTCAAACTCTTGTTATTCTGCAGGTTGCTCCCCAGATTCAGACTCTAGATGTTCAGCCAGTTGGAGCAGTTTAGCCGGGTGTAGTGGCTCAGGCCGGCGATGGAGCGGCAATGTCTGCCGATGCATTGTGGAGGCTAGATAGGTTCACCAAGCTCTTCACTACTACTTAAAGACTTGCATTGTTGCCGAGCTTATCAGCCGTGCATCCAGTGTTTCATGTGTCTATGCTTAGGAATTATCACAACGATCCATCCCACGTGTTACATTTTAGCATTGTCCAATGGACAAGGACTTGTCTTATGAGGAGGAGCCGGTGGCTATTCTAGAAAAGTAGGTTCGTCAGTTGAGGTCGAAGATTTTCCCTTCTGTTCGTTTTCAGTGGAGAGGTCAACTTCCTAAGGCATCAACCTGGGAGTCCGAGTCCGATATGTGGAGCTGTTATCCCCATATTTTTCCGACTCAGGTACTTCCTTCTTCTGTCCGTTCTAGGATGAACGGTTGTTTTAGAGGCAGAGGATGTGACGACCCAAAGGGTCATTTCCTGTTTTTAATAAAATTTTATGCTTCCGAGTCCTTGAAAACCTCATTTAGAGTTTCCCAATTTGCGTTCGCAGTCCGTGCGCGTAGCCGGAAAGCTTAAATATGAAATTCTGTAAAAAATTCTAAGCTTTAATGTTAAAATGAATAAATTTGACTTCGGTCAAAATTTTGGGCAAAACGGACTCTGACCCGTGAAACGACGGTCCATAGGAAAATATGGGACTTGAGCGTATGCCCGAAATCAAATTTCGAGGTCCCAAGCCCGAGAAATGAAATTTTGAGAAAAATTATTTTCTGGAAATGATTAAGGAAATTTGAAATGAAATCTGATTAGAAAGCGATGGTATCGGACCCGTATTTTTGTTCTGGTGCCCGGCACAGGTCTTACATATGTTTTAAGTCATTTTTGTAAAATTTAGCTGAAAACGGATGTCATCTGATGTAATTCGGACTTTAAATAGAAAATTTGATGATATAAGAAGTTTGAAAGAATTCATGGATTTTGAGGTTTAAATTTGATGTATATGGTGTTATTTTTGGCGATTTGATCGCACTGATAAGTCTGTAGGATGTTTTTGAGGTTGTATAAATGCTTAGTTGGAGTTCCGAAGGCTCGGGTGAGTTTCAGATAGGTTCTGGAAGGTATTAGGCTTAATAGCACAGATATTGCAGGTCCATAACTATTCAGCTCTCTGAACCCGTTAATGTGGCCCCGGAGGATGGCCCGCACGGTCCGCGGTCGCTTTTGTGTGGGCGCAGGGGGTGCTGTGTGGCCGCGATCCATTTTGTGCGGTCTGCACAAGGGGTCTGTCTGAGGTATAAATAGACGGGATTTTCAGTTATTTTTCATTTTTCAAAATCCTAAAAACATAAGAGGCGATTTGTCAATCAACATTTCTTCTCCAAATCAATTGTAAGTTGTTTTTAACTAGTTTTCTTCAATCATTAACATTTTTAAACATGATTTCAACTTTAAATCAAAGATTTTTATGGGGGAAATTGGGTGTTCTGGGTAGAACCTAGGTTTTTTAATAGTTGGGGATTTTGACCTTACTTTGAGGTCCAATTTGAAAACAAAGTACATATTTTAGTTCGTGAAGGAATGTGTAATCAGGTTTTGGATCGATCCTCGGGTTTTGACCACGTGGGCCCGGGGTGATCTTTGACTTTTTGGGTGCACTTCGAAATCCCTGGGGTGCACTTTCTTGTTGTAAGCGCGGGCTATTATTTATTGGTACAATTGCCCGTGGCAAACCGCGACCAATTGTTTTTCATCAATTTACGACAACTGCTCCAGCTGAGTCTTAACCCACTCTCTATCCTCAATTTCTGCTTCGAAACTTACTCAAAGCGAAGGGATTTCTACTTCTATGGGTATAACAGCTTCAGTCCCAATGACCAATAAGTATAGAGTTGCCCGTATCGATGTGCTCAATGTGGTGCAATATCCAAGTAATGCAAAAGGCAGCTTTTCATGCCATTGTATTGATCTTTGAATCATTTTTCTCAAAATCTTCTTGATGTTCTTATAAGCTGCTTCGACGACACCATTGGCTTTAGGTCGGTAAGTACTGGAGTTTCTATGTGTTATCTTGAATTATTCACATATTTCTCCCATCAGGAGACTATTCAGATTGGCTACATTGTCTGTAATGATGGTTGCAGGAATGCCGAAGTGGCAAATGATGTTGGAATGCACAAAGGCTACTACAACTTTCTTGGTGAAGGACATAAGGGTGATGGCTTCGACCCACTTTGTGAAGTAGTCGATAGCAACCAATATGAATCTATGTCCATTTGAGGCGTTTGGTTCAATGGGCCTAATAACGTCCATGCCCCAGGCAACGAATGGCCAAGGTGTTGACATAGGATGCAATTTAGTTGGCGGTGCATGAATCAAATCACGTGCACCTGACATTGATGACATTTCCGAACGAAGCTGACGCAGTCTTTCTCCATGGTCATCCAGTAATATCCTGCTCGAAGTATTTTCTTTGCCAATACATACTCGTTCATATGAGGCCCACACACTTCCGCATGTAGTTCATGCATAATCCCCTCGGCTTCCTCGGCATCAACACATCTTAGCAAGTTGAGATTTGGGGTTCTCTTCTATAAGATATCACCACTCAAGAAGAAACCACTCGCGTGTCGTCGTATGTTTTTTTTTATCCCCGGTGGCTTGCTCGGGATACTCTTGTGTATCCAGAAATCTCTTAATATCATAATACCAGGGTTGAGTGCTGGATTTTGCCTCGGTTGCATTACAATATCCATGCCTTTCCTTGATGTGGATTTCCAAAGGAACGTCATAGGAATTTCCAGGGTAAGGCAAGGTGGAGGCCAAAGTTGCGAGTACATATGCTAACTTATTGTGACAGCGAGGAATGTACCTGAACTGTACTGACCTGAATCGTTTGCTGAGATCCTCTACATGTTGTCGATAAGGGATGAGTTTGAAATCTCTTGGCTCCCACTCTCCTTGATCTTGCCAGATAATCAGATCCGAATCCCCCATATTACTAATTCATCGACGTCCTAATCGATAGCTATATTCATGCCCATGATGTTGGCCTCGTATTCAGCTGTGTTATTGGTGCAGAAATACCGAAGTCATGCTGTAGTTGGGTAATGTTGACTAGTGGGTGAGATTAAGATTGGCCCAATTCCTACGCCTTTCGCATTTACCGCTCCATCGAAGAACATTTTCCAAGTGGTGATGTCTTCAGATGTAACCTCTACCGAATTCACTTCTACATCAAGGAAATAGGTATTCAAAGGCTGATACTTATCATCAACTGGATTTTCGGCTAGATGATCTGCTAATTCTTGGGCCTTCATCGCGGTGCGAGTGACATAGACTATGTCGAACTCGATGAACAAGAAATGTCATTTTTCCAATCTCCCTGTGGGCATCGGTTTTGGGAATATGTACTTTATTGGGTCCAACATGGTTATGAGGTAGGTGGTATGGGCTTGCAGGTAATGCCTCAGCTTCTGGGCCACCCAAGTCAAGGCACAACAGGTTCTTTGTAGTAGCGTGTATTTGGCCTCGTAACTGGTAAACTTCTTGCTCAAGTAATAGATGGTTTGTTCCTTCTTTTTAGTTAAATCATGCTGCCCGAGAATGCAACCAAAAGAGTTCTGAAGGACCGTCAAATAAAGAAGCAATGGCCTTCCCGGTTCCGGCGGGACAAAGACTGGTGGATTGGATAAGTAATCTTTAATTCTGTCAAAAGCTTCTTGACACTCATTGGTCCATTTAATTGCTGCATCCTTTTTCAATAGTCTGAATATGGGCTCACAAGTAGAAATCAGCTGGGCGATGAATCGACTGATTTAATTCAGTCTTCCCAACAGGCTCATTACATCCTTCTTGGTTTTCAGAGGAGGTAGCTCTCGAATTTATTTTATCTTGGTTGGATCCAGCTCAATAGCTCTTCCGTTGGCAATGAACCCTAGAAGTTTTCCTGACTAGACCCTAAATGCATACTTGGTTGGATTCAATTTCAAATCATACTTGCGAAGCCTTTCAAAGAACTTTCTTAGGTCCCGTACATGATCACCCTGAGTCTTGGACTTGATAATCACGTCGTCCACATATACTTTTATCTCCTGATGCATCATGTCATGGAAGATGGTGGTCATAGCCGTCATATATATTTCGCCAACATTCTTTAAACCAAAAGGCATAACCCTATAGCAAAAAGTCCCCCAAGGTGTGGTGAAGGCAGTTTTCTCAGCATCTTCCTCATCCATCAGCACTTAGTTGTATCCTGCATAGCAATCCATAAATGACTATATCTCGTTTTTGGCACAGTTGTCAAAAAGGATGTGGATGTTTGGCAAAGAGAAGTTGTCTTTGTGACTTTGCTTGTTCAAATCTCTGTAGTCTACACATACTCGGGTTTTCCCATCTGCCTTCGGTACCGGGACCACATTGGCTAACCATGTGGTGTATCGAACCACTCAAATTACTCCCGCCTCCAACTGCTTTGTGATCTCCTTTTGATCTTATCACTGATATCAGGTTTGAACTTTCTTTGTTTTTGTTGGACTGGAGGGCATTCGGGGTATGTGGGCAACTTATGAACCACCAAATCAACACTCAGCCCAGGCATATCATCATAAGACCAAGCAAACACATCTTTGAATTCAAAAAGAAGTTGAATCAGTGAGTCCCAAATTTCTTCATTCACATGGATTCTTATCTTAGTTTCCCTGGTTTCGCTGGGACCACCCAAGTTAACCGGTTCGATATAATTTAGATTCGGCTTAGGTTTATTTTCAAGATGTTCCACCTCTCATTTGATTTCCCTAAAAGCCTCTTCTTCATCATACTCCGGTTCTTGGTTCATTATTTCACAAATATGCGGCATGTTCGGATCGTGGCATGGGGTCCGCGAGCATGTCATATAATTTAAAGACGCATTATTGGAACTGAAAGAAAAGATGAAAATAGAAGAAAATAGCAAAAATCAGAAAAATAGAGGAGTGTAGACGATGAAATATTTATTTCATTTCTTTGAAATTGTAAGATATCAGGGTTTACATTTGGAATTTAAAGGATAAAATACTAAAGGAAAAACACCCGAGTTACACCCTGAAATTACTCGTGATGCAAGAAAATATGGCAAGACAGGACTACCGGGCCTCCTGCCTGACTGGGAAAGGCGTAGCCTTCCAATTTTGCACTTTAGCATCTGGTCCCATGTAGAGCACCTCAGCAGTGCTCGAGCCTTTTCCAAGCTGGACCATGTTGGCTTCATACAATAATATCCTCATGGCCCCACATATATCTTCAATTTCCTCTACTATGAAGGTCTCGCCTTCTTTTTCCTCACTATACTATGGCTTCACACATATTTCGTACAAGTGGGGTAGACGTTGAGGTAAGCCCACCCATGACGCTTTCTGTGGTTGGCCTAGGTTATATCTTCTGGTGTTGGGTGGAAGTCTAACCCGAAAAACTTCTCTGCGGTGGGCAAAGCAATTGGCTCATTTATACCCTGTAGAGAACTTCCTAGTCCCTTTCTTGGTTTTAATCCTTGACGTATTATGTCTCTTGCCACCATGATTGAGGCATTAAATAGGAAAGGCTGGGGACATGGTTTTCCTTCTTCGTGTTGGTCAACTACCATGATTTTGAAGGCCTGGTAAACTATATGCTCACTTCCTTCTTTAGCTTCGAGGCAAGGGACGGAGGGATCACAGTAGATTGACTGTTCATCTTCGCCATGGATCACGATTTCCTGGTTCTCATGTTCAAATTTCAGCATTTGGTGCAGAGTGGAAGGCACAGCTCCTACTACGTGAATCCATGGTCTTCCTAGGAGATAATTGTAGGATGTGTCCATATCTAATACTTGAAATTTTACCTCAAAATCGACCGGCAAATGGTCAATACGAGATCAATTTCTCCTATCGTATCTCTTTTAATTCCATCAAAGCTCGGATGCACACATTTTTGGGGTTGATCCTCTCCATCCCGATCTCCATTCTTTGCAATGTTGACAATGGTCATATGTCCACCCCGGAGCCTCCATATACCATTACTTTTTTGTAGTAGCGTTCGCAGTTGACGGTGAGATGCATGGATTTGCTGTGGGCGGATCCCTCTAGAGGAAAATCATTCGTGATGAATATAATCTGATTAACAACGAAGAATCTTTCCGCCATTCTCTCCAATTGTTCTACAGAGGTGTGAACCGGCACGTAAGCCTCATTTAAAGTTTTGGCTAACACCTTCTGGTGGTCCGGAGAATCCATTAGCAACGATAGTAAAGAGACTTGCTCAGGGGACTTCTGGAGCTGATCCACCACTTCATAGTCCGGTATTTTCATCCTTCGAAAGAAAGCCTCTGCTTCTTGGGCGTTTACTCGCCTTTTTGGTGGGAATCGCCTTTTGGTAGCACTGTTCACCTCTTCCAAGGCATAGTATTTCTTTATAGGATGGCTTTCTTGAGTTCCCCCAGTGATTTCTTTGCCTTTGTATGATACTACTGTTTCTTAATAGTTCTACGGGACTGTAGAAGGGTCCGTCATTTGCCTCTGAGGTGCACGACCAATTACCACGGGCTCATTCAGCCATGGAGGTTTCATTGTTCCCCGCACCACATAGGCTTCTTTGGGTATGTACATAGTCCTGTTTAACTCAAATCTTCTTGGGGGACTCAGAGTTGGCTGTTTTCTTGACGACCCTGTGGGATGTAAAGGACAGTTTCTTTGACGGGTGCCGCTCAGTTTTAGATTCAGCCTTCTTTTCAACTTCCGAGTGCTTGGCTTCACTTATTTTCTTTTCTTCAACTTTCTTGGAGGTAACCCTTGGCTTTCTATGTGCATCAACAATGGCTATTATGGCTTTCAAAGCAGGGTTGAATTCTTTGTCTTCGTAGATCATCCCGATGAGTTGCCCGTTGTTGTGAGCCGGTAACGGGTTATTTGTCATATTCGGGACATCTTCATCTCTTAACACTATTTTCCTTTGTTCTATTAGATCATCCACAGCTCTATTTATAGTCCAGTAATTTTCTGTGTCGTGCCCTTCGTCTCCTGAATGATAAGCACAGCGTACACCCCGTTGGTAGGAAGGTGACTTAGGACACAAGCGGCAAGAGACCCATCTGGACCAGTTTTGGGAATAAGCTGTAATTGGTGTAAAGTTTTGCCTTATGGGCGGCTCCCTGGGACATAAATTTATTTTGGGGAGGGTGGGGATTATAGTGGTTTTGGGGAGGCTGGTTTCTCGGGGCCTAGTTCCTATTAACCTGTTGCTGTGGTCGAGCAAATGGCTGGTCATTCATAACTGGATAAGGGTAGGTAGCATAATGCATGTCTTGATGAGGGTAATAGTGTTGGGAGGTTCTTTCCGAGAATATGGGCCTGTGAGCATGATGTCTTCTTATACCGGAGGCTGCCATTGAAGCTTCTTCTTTCTTTTTGTTTCTTGCAGTTCATCTTGTCCCGCCTTGGATGGCCTGGGAGGTTGCCCTTATGGCTTACTGACTCAAAATTCTTCCTATTTTTAAACCTTTTTCTACTATCTCGCCGATCTTGATTGCTTACGCGAAAGGTTTGTCCATTGCTGATATCATATTTTGAAAATAATCCGCTTCTTGGGCTTGGAGAAAGAAAGTGACCATCTCTATCTCTTCCATGGGCGACTTTACTCTCGATGCCTGTTCGTGCCACTTGATAGCATATTCTCAAAAACTCTCTGAAGGCTTCTTTTTCAAATTAGCTAAAGAATTCCTGTTTGGCGCAATGTCAATGTTGTACTGGAACTTCCTTATGAAATCCCGGGCAAGATCATCCCAAATATGCCATCGTGTGACGTCTTGGTCCATGTACCATTCTGAAGCAATGCCTACCAGACTCTCTCCGAAATATGCCATTAACAGTTCTTCTTTTCTGCCTCCCCCATGCAATTGGTTGCAATACTTTTTCAGATGAGCAATGGGGTCGCCATACATCATACTTTTCAAACTTCGATATTTTAAATCCCAGGGGAAGATGTACATGTGGGAACATGCACAAATCTTTGTAGGAAACGCTCTTTTGCCCACTCAATCCATGTATGTTCTTCAAGCTCATCTCAAGGCTTTTCTTCCTTCTTGCTATCTCATCTTGTTCAGGCATATTAGGAGTTTTATCCTACATTGGTATGAGTTCATATGCTGCTTGAGGATAAGTGTATGTGGGGTATGAGGTAGGCTCGGTTTAGTAATTGGGGGTTGAAATATGAAAGCCATCAGATCAAACATGGGTCTCGGCACTGTGGGCTGTGTGGTGGCTGCACATGGGGGCGCCGTAAAATATTAGAAACTGAGCCAGAAGTGAACACCTGAGGGCGGGCTTCACAAGGTGCTCCGACAAAGTTGGCTGGTATGGTAGGCTGTCCCAATAGGACGTTTGGGTGGCTAATGGGGACAGTGGAAGTACCCCTGACCTTGGGATGAACTCAGGAAATCCAGGGATAGAACTCGGAGGCTCTTTTCCATTCGTCCATGCATCCCAAATCTCCATGACCCTAAGTTGTAGGATCCTATTTTCTTCGACTGCCGCAGATTCTGAGGCCGGGATGCCTGCAATCGGGCTATCCTTTGAGATGGGAACTGCCGGCAAAGTCATTTCAGATGACATTTCTGTGCTTCCTTTCTATTTGGTGAAATATCGATGTGATGCCAGTTTACCACAAACCAACCATTGTTTCAAAAACCTGAGACTGGATTTGTGACATCAAACAAATGGTTACTTTGAGACAGATAACAGACAAGGAATCACACATTGGGTGTGATACACCTATACACTTAACGGATGTTTATGTGCTTGCGATGGTCATATGTGTCATCTTGGCATTTATTCCAAATTTCCTTTTGACTTCCACTCTTTGTTTTATTGCTTTCCCTTTTGTGTTTTTCTACCTCTCTGGTTTTCCTTTTGTTTTGGTTTTTCTCTTTTCCTTATTCCTCTCCCTTATCCTTTTGTTGCTCTTTTTTTTTTAAGAATACAGTCAAATCCTATGAAGATTGCCTACGTATCATGCCCCGCATGAATCAGACCGAGCGTATTTCATGAAAAGTAAAATGAAAGCAACGAGATATTTTTGGAATTTTCAATTTTATAATGACAAACTTTGATTACAAAGACTGGAAATTTAAATAGGCGAGTAACAGACATTGACATAAGAAGAATTACAGACGCGAAGAACAATAATTCATATACGAAGATACAGACTCTAAGACAAACTGACAGACTCATTTAAAGAAAAATAGAATTTTCAGAAATCATGAATACATTAAGACTTAAACTGCTCCTGGAGCCCGCGAGGCATCATTCGGCCTTGCTGCAGGTCGACTAGCTAAATCCCCTTGGAGGTGGTACAAATCTTCCATTACTTGGTGAATGAAAAGCATCACAGTGGCGAAGAACATACATCTAGGCATCTCCTCACAGCTCTTGCATTTTATTGTGATATAATGAGCGATTGATTTGATTCTTTCTCGTATGACACCTTTCTCCAGCAATAACCGCCCAATCTGTTCAGTTCTGGCACCTAATATTTGTTCGGCTGCTTGACTCTGCTTTTGAAGTTATTGCAAATCTGATTCTAACTGTGCTAATGCTGCGTAACAGTATGCCCTTTCAATTTTGAACTCTTTTGCTTGTTTGAGCACTTTGTTTTCCACGACGACGACCCTTTTCTTCAACCCTGACACCTCACAGTCGAACTCTTCTTTTAGTTGCCTAATCAGACGTGCTCTTTCTTCCGAGAGCTGGCTAATTTCTTTTCTGCTTTGTTCAGATCAAAACTGTAGTCATCCACCTTCCGTCTCAAACCGTCTATAAGTTTGGCATCCTTGGCTCTTTGGACGGGGTTTTTCGCTGCGACCGTCATCTTTTGAATCTGGGGCCCTAAGGGTTTCATTTTCCTTGGACAGTTTCTTCTTGTCACCCACATCTGGGGCAGTCTGCAAATCCTTTTCAAATTGTAAATTCATAATCTTCTTCTCTAGTTTGCTTATTGTAGCCCTGTACTCAGGTTCTTTAGCCAAACAATATCCTGGAGACACTTCGCCTTTGGACCGATCCCGTACACAAGTGTTCGCTGTTAAGTATTGGCATTCATTCCAAATTTTGCGGATTGTTGCTTCGGGGAACTGACCATCAGGTCTAATATCGACTACTCGGGTGCTGATATCTTCGTCTTTTGGCACTACCTAACACATTCCAAGTTGTCTCAAAACCCGGTGTGAGGCATAAGGCTGGATACTCCAAAGACCCATCTAAAGGAAATAAGGTTCTGTTGCTGGCATGTATATAATCTCATCCACAGGTAGCCACCCCAACGTCCATTCTATTTGACCGGAATTGAGGGACTGAAGGTGGGATGTCCATTTTGCTACTCTTTCGCGAAAATTGAGCCCTTCAACTCTCGTGCAAAACTCTTCTATGCAAGTTTTCTCTGCAGACCCATAACTCATAAACGGGGGACGGTGGTACAGATGCTCGGTCATCCACATTTTCAATAACAGATTGCATCCCTCAAAGAAATATTTCCCGACCGCGCAAGCTGCAAGAGCGCGAAAGATCTCGGCCACTATCACAGGTACGAGTGTACACTTGTCTTGGGTGCGCAAAGTGCTGACAACCCCTGCTATCTTTATAGCGATATTCATGTCTTTCCTTGGAAACACCAGAAGCCCTAGGAAAGCCACCATGAAGGCGAAGCGTCTGTGTTTTTCCCATTTGACACGATTTCATTTGCTGCAGATTTTGTTTTCTTGATTGTTGAACCCCCATATGTGACCATATGTGGTATACAGGAATGAAAAGGTGCAAAACTCTTCTGCCAGATTTGAGTCGTGTATCACACTGCTTATTTTCAGAGTATATAAGAATTTGTGCACTGCTACCCCTCTTGGAGCGACCAAGTACTTGTGCCTCAAAAGAAGCTCAGCATTTGCGATGTACCCAGCTATTTCTTCTAAAGTTCGGGTAAGCTCAAAATATGAGAAGTGGAATACATTATGCGTTGGGTCCCAGAACATGACCAACGCTCTTATGATGTCTCCTCAGGGTACAATCTCCAATAGTCCAGGAAGACCCCCCAAATACATTTTTATCTTATCTTGCCCTTCTCTACCGAGATCATTCCACCATAATCGCAAATCCAAAGGGATACTTACAAATGAAAAAGGTTCAATTTGAATTGTGCTCATCCTGCACATTTACTAAGGCTAATTAGTGACTTATGATTTTATTCCTGTTTGACTTCAAAAATCAAAAGTTTTCTTTTATGAAATTTATTTTCTAAAACCAAAAGCCCAGCTTTGCGAATACTGCCTTTTAACACTTTCGGAGAAAGTTTTTAAGATTGTGCCGCTAGACAGCCAAAAATACAATAAAGACCCAAAAGTGGCTATATGTGCAGAATCAGCTTTCTGGCATCCCTTTCAGGAACATTTGGATATTCTTGACAATAACAGCGTCACCTGATTTATATAGGAGAACAATAAAAATTTGAAAATTATTTTGGCTAATTTTGAAAAAGGAAGGTTGGACCCCATGGGAGTTGCCTACATATCCCACACTTGGTGAGTATCAAACTGACGTAGTTCGGGTAAAACATTTTTTCAAAACCAAAACTTTTGTTAAAAATCCCCCTTTTCCTTTGTTTTTCCTTTTTTCTTTCTCTTTTTGTTTTCAAAAATCCGGCAGCATTTCGGCGCTATTTGAGCATTGGTTTTACAAACGGTTAGTCTCAGTAGCTCTAGTACCATTTATTCTCTCAATTTTCTCTTTATTCACAAGCCGGTCAACATGTAAATCCAATGAAAATAAATGCACAAGTAGCACGTAATATGCATCATGATGGTCTTTTATTTCGGGTCATCTGTCCTAGACGGACTCAACCCCTGTGTTGAGTCCCTTAAGTCAAATGCACGTGATGCAAACAAACGTTCCTACTAGGGATCCGGCATGAGGTTTTGCTATACTAAGTTCAGAACGTACGTATTTTTTCTAGACTGTGCACCCGAGCGGACAACTCAAACCGAGGAGGGGGCTACGTACCGGGGACCCGCAAGATCGTCCGGTGTAGTAACTTTTCCGATCCTCTTTCTTATTTTAGGGTATGAAACTAACAGAATAGGGAGTCTTGATCGGCGAGCACATCCCCGAAGGTAAGAAGAGAAGTGTTTCTAACCATTTTATATATACAATTCAATCAATATCAAAGCGGTAAAGCATTTAGCACTTAGCATGGAACATGTAGGAAAATCAAAAGAAGCCAAACATAATAGTTATTCTAAGCTCGAATTCTTGAACCTTGAACCAGAGATTATGGGTTCGTTCCCCAGTAGAGTCGCCAGAGCTTTCACACCTCCTTTTTACACGGCTACCCCAAAGGATAAAACGCATAAGGGAGTTTTCCAATTAAACTCACATTATTCGAAATGGAAATATTTATTTAAAATGACATTATTTGAAATGGAATTATCCCAAGTCACCGATTTATTTAGAATCCCAACTCGAGGAAAATTCCGACTGCCCAATTGGAATCTGCGAATAAAAAATTCTAAGTAAGAAATTGTGTTGACCCAAGGGAATGTGTTAGGCACCCTCGGATCCCGTGGTTCTAGCACGGTCGCATAAACTATTATAATTGGTTAAAAATTCTAATTTTTATACATGTTCATCCTAAGGTGAAATTTTAAAATTATTTTTTATAGCACTTTTGACGTTTCTTAAAGAAACTTGCAATGTCGTTAAAACATGTCATGAACCACGTCACACAAATGCACCCGCGATTTTTGACATATTCCAACTCTATTGAGATTTGGATTTGGGCCACATAAATGCGCACCTGTATTTAGAAAGATGAAATTATTAAAGACGCACCTAAAAGCGACTAACGTGTTATTATCTTTGTGGGAAACCGTGAAATTCGCTAAACGGCATGTACCGAATCCCTAAGTATTTTAATATGAACATTTAAGGAGAGCCACACAATTTGTGAATTCTATTTGGCGCGACGCACCTCGTTTTATTCTTTTAAAGGCCACTTCTGAAGCTAACTAATAATTTCTATCATGTATTGTCTCTAAAAATAAAAGAAGATGCCCTAACTAAGTAGCATGTTAATGACCTACTATTGAAAGCATTGCATTACTATATTAAATCGAATCAGTTTCAGGCTGCATATTTTCAGCATGCTTTAGTTGCTGAATTTTTGCAATTGTGCTCATTATCGAAAGAAGCAAGCCCAGGAAGTATATTTTTTCATATGCATGTTAGCTACAACAGTTTGGGCCCTGCATTTGAGCCCAGAAGCTAAGAAAACAAAGTTAAATTTGGTAATGGATCAAGGATAGTACTCCACAAATCACAATGCTACAGCCATTCCAAATCATTTTTATTTACACCTATGTTTTGTCATTTTAAAACTCCAAAAAGTCTAACATGATAAATATACAACTTCTGAGCAGGAGTCGTCAAACTCAAGATACTATTTTTAAATTGTGGTTTTCTCACTTGTGAATCAACATGCTAAAAATCAAATTTAAATCCAACTGACAAACTTATCTACACGAATTTGAACACGTGTACACATATTATCTCTACTATTTAATTAAGCATGAGGATCTAAGCAATCTACCATTACTAAATACGATATTTCATCCTGCTAGCATTCAAAATAATCCAAAATAAACATTTCAAATGGTTCAAAACATTCCAGCATATTCCTAGAGTTATTTACATTGAACATTTAAACAAATCAAAAGGCTACTCGAAATTTAAACAATAGATCTAAAAATAATTAAGTCCAGCAAGCTTCATTTCACGTCTCAAACTGGTTTTCTACATGGTCAGGCTTAAGAAATGTACCAGGAAATTGAAATGCGAATAAGAAGAAAGGGAAGTCAGCAGCAATTTAAGGCACCATCAGTTGAAAACAATAGCCACATATCAATAGAATCAATCTAATAGCCCAGATTTGTATCAATCCTCAAAATGAACAAATCAGCCTTTGATTGACCTCAAAACAACTTGAAACCGAACCAGGGAAGCTCCAGAAATTTTCAATAATCAAACCTTAACTAAATGATGTTAATCCAAAAACCAGAATTTGACATCAACTTAGCCTCCTATGGAACAGTACTTTTTTGAATTTTTGTTGGTTTTAAAGCTTTGAATGCCTTAATTTTGAAGGAAACTTCCAAGTATTTAGACTAAGTAACATTTTTGTACTTTTATTTGGATTGGAATTGCAGGAATTGGACTCCAGATCTGAATTTCTGAAGTGTTTTAATTGTTGGACTTCATTTAGGAATTTTAGGGATTTTTATTTTCAAATATTTCTAGGAATTTTTAGGGATTTCAAATTGTGTAAAAAGGTTTTTTTTAATGAATTGGGGTCCCTTTTTATAGCCAAAGGCTAGGGCAACCCTTTTATTTCATTTTAACTACTAGTCCCTCTTTTAATTTTTAGATGTTAACTACTTGGTCCTTCTTTTTTTGACTTATTTCCCAAGTTACTACACTAAATTACTGATTTTTAAACTAAAGTCCCATTCTAGAAGGGTCTAAAAGGTTCTAGCATTGCGTCTTATTAATAGAATACCTATACTACCCCTGTTTTAATCCTAAAATTACCAGCAGTAAGTTAGAATCCTATATTGCCCTCTTAATGTACTAGAATTATCATTCTTTACTAAGCTAAGTCATAAAACTAATTATTACTAACAACTATAACCAAAACCATAATTAAGCTGAACTACTAATCTGGAATAATCAAAAATTCAACTCAGAATTCAAAAAAACTACTGGACCACAAATTCGAGCAAAATGTTGAAATTACCATGATGCAAAGCTACAGCTAAACATGCAACGAATTATCAATTAAACACAGAACTAAGCTAATGCAAAAGAACAAAAATCAGAAATTGACTTGATTAACTAATCAAATGAATGATTCCAATAACATGGTTGGAAACTAACTCATGGAATCATCAGGAAAGGTAAAATGCAACCAAAATCAAATCTGAGTAGAATTAATCAATATTTTCCAATTAAAGCAAATACCTAAAGCAAGCCAAAATCGTCAAAAAAAGAATTCAAATAAAACAATCAAAAGAAAATCAAAACTTACTGATTTGTCTCCAACTAGAATGCATTCGAAATTGATTTTTCAATTAATGTTATATATTTATTTTATCCGAAATAAACACATAACATTAATTTTAAAATCACCCGAACACTTGTAAACCCAAATGAATTGGGGTTCTTCAAACCTCTTTTTTTCAGGTTCATGGGTTTCCACTTGGATTTGGAGGGTTCCGACTTGAAATTCAGAATGAGGAAGTCGATGAAAGCTTGGTGTATGATTTGGGGGCTGATTAGAGGCGGTAGGGTTTGGGTTGGGATTTCGATCTAAAATTCGAGAAGGCTCAGGCTTGTTTGAAGAAATCTAGTTAGGGAGATGGGATGAGGAAGGTTAGAGGAGTATGGGGTGTCTTTTTGGCGGCCATTGAAGCCGACTCCGCCGTGGACGGCGGAGCCGCCGCTCGTTTAAAGGGATATTCGAAGAGTTTGGCCAGGATTTGAGGATTGATTTGTGGGGGGTTGGAAAGAGGAGAAGACGAGGAGTAAGTGGTGTTAATTTGGGTGGTTTGGAGTTACGTCGTCGGCAATTTTCGGCGGACGGCGGACGGTGGAGGGGTGGTGATTTGACGACATTGTTACACCGGAGGATGTTTGGTACGAGGAAGATAGGAAATGTCTCTAGGTTATGAGTGTTGTTCAGACATTTTTATTAAATTTTGGGATCAAATCTGGGCTATTGGATCAAGGTGGGTGAACGGCTGAGATCAAATGGACGCCAAACGACATCGTTTTGAAGCCTCTTCTGGCTGGACCGGGTATGGGGTTTGGGTTTGGGTCAATTTTGATGGGTCTGGTTGTCTGGGTTCCAAAATTGTGGCCCAAATCATGGGTCTTTAATTAAGAGACCCAATTTATGTATTTTTTCTCTTTTTATTTTTTATTTATTATATTTTCCAAATTTGAATAATAAAAAAATAAAAAAAAACCAAAACATATTTAACTTCTATAAAATAAACTAATTAACCTTTAAAATAACCTAAATTCTAAATTTCAAAAGAGAATTAAACAAATGTAAGAATAACCAATTTTTTGTTATTTTCAATATTAATTAACTAATAACTCAAAAGAAAAAATGTAAAAATTAAGTCCTAAATGCGAACATGCTATTTTTTTATTTTTTATGAATTATATTAAGTAAAAATGCACAAAATGCAAAATAAACTCAAAATCACGCAATTAATTCCTAAAAATTTAAAGAATAAAGAAATATTCTAATTTTAATGAATTTTATAGGAACATTTCGAGCGAGGCAAAAATCACGTGCTCACATAGATGATTTTCCTTTGTTGGGGAGTTATTATTTGCTTTTGTTCCCTTGCTAGGAAGTTGTTACATTACTTTGTTTCCTTGCCGAGATTTCTTGTGATTATGTGATGATATGGAAATGGGAGCGGGTGGTACGCCTACCACGGGATATAATAAAATGGGAGCGGGTTGTATGCTACCACGAGATATAAAATGAGAGCGGGTGGTACGCTTACCACGAGATATAATAAAATGAGATGGGGTGATACGCCTACCACGAGATATGATGAAATTGGAGCGGGTGGTATACCTACAAAGAGATATGATGTAATGGGAGCGGGTAGTATGCCTATCACGAGATATGATGAAATGGGACATGGTGGTACACCTACCATGGGATATGATAAAATGGGAGCGGGTGGTACGCCTACCACGAGACATAATGAAATGGGAGAGGGTGGTACGCCTACCACAATATATGATAAATGGAATCGGGTTGCACGCCTGCAACAAGATGAAATTGAAAGTGAAAGTTTCCTTCATTTCTCTTTATCCGTGTTAGAAGTTAAATTATAGCTTCCTTATTGTTCTTTTATATTTTGTTGTATCTGCCACCCCTGCAACATGTTCTCCTTCTCTAGCTTTAATTGATTATTACCTGTTTACTTTTTCGTTGTATATTATATAACTACACAGGTTTATCTGGAGTCTGGTCCTAGCCCCATCACTACCTCTCCGGGGTTAGGCCAGACACTTACCACCACATGGGGTCGGTTGTGCTGATGCTACACCCTGCACTTATGTGCAGATACCGAAGCAGTATTTGGGCAGCAACATTAGTTTGGGAGCCAGCTTTTAGTCCACCGCGACTTCGAGGTAGTCTTGCAGGCGTCTGCAGGCCTGACGTCTCCTCTATCTTATATTTCATTCTGTTATCTCATGTATTCGAAACAAACAATGTTTATTTTTTTCAAACGGTTATATTTAGTACTCTTAGTAGTCCATAAATATTGTGACACTAGTTCTTGGATAGAGGCATATGTTGATTTTCGCAGTATTATTTTGCTTATTTAATTTAAGTCTTCCACTTTAATTTAATATTATGTTGTTATTGGAATATTTAATGTTTGTTGTTATGATTCATTAAAGGATTTAAAATAAATGAGTTAGGAGTTTATGATTGTGTGGCTTGTCTAGCTTCTACGAGTAGGCGCCATAACAACCCCAAGGGTGGAAAATCTGGGTCGTGACAGGGAAAGGACAAACTTACCCTCAAAGTATGTGGTGTCACGGATGGGACTTCTCTTTCCTTAATTATAAGTCATGGGTTCGATTCCTGAATTGTTAGAGAGTACTTTTCCCCGAATAGAGTTCTATATAATACGAGTCCCAATACAATCATATTCTAATGCGATACACACCGAAGGGAAAGACAAAAGAAGAAAATGACAAACTTTGCGACATTCTTTTATGTCACCTTATAATGGTGGGCCATGTTTATTGGGGAAATAATATAATAGACTCATGAGCTATTATATGATTTAATTACTATATATATATATATATATATATATATATATATATATATATATATATATATATATATATATATATGTATGTGTGTAGGTGCATTTTTGGGAAACACTTACAACACTGTTTTGGGAAGGCTAGCTTGCTTAACTTAGATTAATATGCTGACACATTTTTATTTAAAGTCAATGATATGCTTTAGTATGATGTGCGGCCTCTTCTCTTCTCTTCTCTTCTCTCTTTCTTCTTGATATCAGCAATTTCCCAATGTAATTCATTTTCTTTTTTCTCTGAAACCCTTTATGTATTGTTCAGCCTTATCTCTTTAGTTTCTTTTACATATTCAAACACCATCTTCTCCTTTTTACTAGAACCAACAATCATAACCTCAAAAAATTCAGAAACCAAAAATCAAATACTAAATATTTTTGCTAAAAAAGTATTACCTATATGATTTCTTGAAATATTCTCGTAAAAATTGAGGAATTATTTTTCGTTTGAGAAATATTATTTTTGGGTTGTTTGAGTTTTGTAGAGCGAGAATGAAAGTGACCCAGAAAGAAAAAGAAGGCTTGGTCTTAATTTTAGTAACTCCATATACTTGAATTATTTCCTTGTTTGCTACTTCTTGAGTTACTTGTAATTCGTTCTGACAAAATTGTTCTTCCATTTTTCTTATATCCTTCTTCAAAAAGAAATTGGATAGAATTATCTGAGAAGTTGACCTATGACTAGTTTCAATTATGCTTCACTTTTTCTTGACTGTTCTTTTCCTAACTCTTACTCTTGCCTTGGCTTAAAATTTTTATTTTGAAGATTTCTTGTTTGATTCAAAGTGGGATTGTTAAATATTACTTATAATACCTTTTGAAAGTTTATACTAAAATTTAATAGCATTTGGAGCTGATTTGAGATGATTGAGATCGAAATTTTCAGCTGAAAATCGAAGAAGAACACAGCTACCCAAAAATAAACTGTTGCGGTATATAATATGTTGTAGGAGTATATAGCTATATTGTAATAGTATACTATTATAGTTTACAATACACTGCAACAGTATATTGTAATAATCGAACATGAACACAATTACCTAAAAGTATACCGCTACAATATATAATATACTATAGGAGTATATAGTTATACTGCAACAGTATACTATTATAGTATACATATATTATTATAGTATACCGTAATAATATGTAATATACTGTAACAGTATGCTGTAATAGTATACAATATACTATAATAGTATACTTATTACACGTAAATTCACATGTCTTTTTCCTTTTAATTTGCTTTAAGCTTTTATCCAGCGCGAGGGAAAAATTAAAAAGGCATATATATATATATATATATATATATGAGATATATAATGTAACGGTATATTCTTACAATTAGATCCTTTGAGAATTTTATAAATTTTTTATTTATAATTGATGTTATTTCAGTTTAATAATTGAATTAAATTTTTTTAACTCTTTGCGTTTGTATACCCTGTTGGTATAGCTATATACTATACTGGTATCATATGTTAGTTAATATTTTTTTTTTTATTATATTAGCTACATTTAGTTGGTACACAATTTAATTTTTCTTAAAGGATAATAAAAAATAGTGAAAGCAGTAAATGAAATTAGATTACGAAGAAAAAAACATTATATAAAAAAATAAGTTAAATGAAATTAGAAAAGGGAAAATAAAAAAATAAGAAGAAAATGAGAAAAAAGAAAAATAATAAAAGAAGCATAGAAATAAAAAAGAATTGGAGAATAAAGAAATAATTTTCCTCAAAAACTATTATGCATAGGAAATGTAATTAGTTTTTGGGTAGAAAAATAAGTGGGTAGACAAGGGTAAATAGTTTTGTTTTGGTGGGTAACTGTGTCAAAATCCCATTATTAATTTTGTATGTAGTTTAAAGGATACGTAATTTAATTCAATATGAATAAACACGAGTAACAGACGAATGAATTGAAGACAAAATAAATGATTAAACCAATCACAATGTAATGACCAAGCCTAATTTTAGTGTCGACTGCGGAAGTTGTCCTCGATTGGACCCTCGGTACAAGATCGGTCGCGAGTGAGGAAAAGAATGAATGAATAATGCCTTGAACAAAAGCTAGAATACAAAAGTAAACTTTTATTGCTTTGAAATGAGTAATACAATGTGTCAAACCAATCAAAATTCCCCTTTATATTGTAAGGGAATTTCAGTCATATACTCTAAAAAAGTAAAATAATCTTTCTTTCATGGCAATTGTTGATTTATAATTTATACTGAATAGGATTCACGCCGTAAAACGACTCCCTATCCTTCATGCATAGCCGTTTACCGCGTCTCCTAAGGCCTAGAAGCCATGCTTGGTCAAGGGTACATCGCTTTGCCGTGTCGAATCTCAGATACATCATTCATTCTTCTCGGGTCTCGGTACGAGGGTTCCTGACCTCGATTATGCATGCCTCGAACTATGCTTCGCCCCGGTTCTCTCATCGGGAAATTAGGGAAAACTCTACCCCCGATTTTATCTATACATAGATAGTCCCCTCATTTTCCGGAGAGTATATTTATCGAAGCAATGGAAAGCGATAAATTAACCCTGGTTCCTTCTTCCATACGTTACAACTAAGCTAATGAATCAGTGACACGTCCAATCAGTTGCATCGTTCAGACTTCGAACACGTGTCAGCCACCGGTTGACTTCCCTCGAATGCGAAGCGTCACATATTGACTATCATTCCTCTATAATAACTCTGCCCCCTTTTTTACTTTTTCATATTCCAATTCTAGAGCTCTTTGATTTACCCTCGAATCCTCCACTTAACTCTAACCCTTTTCAAATCTTCATACGTTGCTTTCCCGATCTTCATATCTTCATCTTCAAACCATCAAATTAGACCTTCATACCTTCATCCCCATCTTCATATCTTCATTCTCATCTTCAAACCTTCATAATTTTCTTCAAACCTTCATATTTTCCAGAATACAATGGCAAAAACTTCTAAATTTGTGTCTCAACAAACCGCCCTTTTAATATCCAATCCGACCAGATGCCAAGGTGACCTTTCCTGAGGTGGTCCCGGATCCTCCTTTTAAGAGTTTTGTTTATGGGGGTTATTTCATTAAAAATTACTTCAAAGTCGAGAAGGTGTCTAGTAAGCAAAACCAGGGGGTGGGGGTGGGTGGATATGAAGGTACATATCCTCCATTGTCAAAGATGCACTCCCTACAGTCCAGGTGGACTACAACTGGGAAGGCAAGGATGTGGTTGTCCCTTGGCCCAACAAGGACGTTACTACCCACATGGAGGGGTATCTAAGTATTTATACTTACCCCTTCATGCTTGCCCCGATGGACCCTGTAATCCCACGCTTCTGCAAGAGGTATGAGGTATGCCTTGGGAAAATTCATCCATCCCTTTTGGAGGATCGTAATACTTCTCTATTATTTTGAAAATAACACCGAAGGGCCTCAGTTTTCCCTCGACCACCTGCTTCATCTCTATAGTCCCCGAGTTTTCAAAGGGGGTTTGATCAAGCTCGTGCTCCGAGAAAGTAAAGCTTCGTTCTCGAGCATTGATAAAGATTGAAATCAGGGTTGTCATGGGAGGTTCGTTCGGGTGAAGACCAAAGATCTCTTCCACACCCCCCCCCTTTTACCATTCCCTTAATAGTAGAACTTGGCCCCTAAGTTTTTTTCTCCCCTAGTATTTTGGAACTTTCTTCGTTATTTTTCTAATTGCTTGTGCATATCGTCATATTACAGTTGCCCGAGTTCCCAAGGCAGTCTCCCGCTTCAAGGAGTGCATCAAGACGATTTGCGAGTAGATGTCATATGTTGAGCGTGAATGCAATAGTCTTTCAAAGGGCGGGTGGGAGGCCCGATCCTATAGTGAGTCCTTTTTCTAAAAAATTTTACTATCATACTTGACTCTTCATTCCTGCTAAGTCTCGTATCTTTTTTCTCTTTTTTTTAAGGTTTGGCTAAGACCACTAAGCTTCGGCAACTGGACAGGGATGTGGCTCCGACCTTACTGACTGAACCCTTTGATATGGGATAGCGAAAGGCTGCCGCACCGGAGAAGAAAAAGAATAAAAGAGAAAATCCTTTGGCTCTCCTAGCGTAAAGGTTAAGAAGAAGAGTGTAGCAATATGGGTCCAAAAAAGCACCAAAGGGAGCGCCCAGACCATGGAACTGGGCTCCAAATTTCATTTCCGACAAGGATTAGCCTAAAGATGAAGGCCTGGAATTCATCATCCATAGGCCATTCATTGATGAATAGGAACATGCGGCTACCAAAGATAACGACCGAGGGGCTGATCCTTCATCGGCCGGGGGACCGGATAGAGAACTAGAGGCCACGACCTCTCGAGAGGCTATCTGTGCTCTGAGTGAAATGGCTTGTGTCATCAACATAACCGAGTCTTCGTCTCACATAGAGTCAATATTCGATAAGGCTTGAGCCGACAAAGAAATATCAAATGAGATGGCACGGGGCATGGATAAGGCTCACAACATGTTTTTCGATGGCATGGACATTGGAACATTAGAGGATTACTCTGGGCTTGGTCAACTGGAGGTCCCAAAAAAGGACATGTCTCAGGAGAAGGCGAGCCAAGGTCGTGTCCCAAGTTGGTGTGGTAGTTCCCTGCTCCGAGTGTAGATCCCGACCATAAAATAACGGACATGCTTACTATCCTGATGGATGCACAAATGATATATGCACAGTGGGAGTGGCCAGCTATCTTCGCTTCCTGGTGACTGAAGAGGACCAGGGCAAAATAAACGGCGTAAGAAAATTGAGCCTCTTCAATGAGGCACAACATGCACTGAACTGGGTAAGCTTCCAGGCACCCTGAAAGGTATTAAGGCTTCAGCTCCGTGGATTAAGAAGAATGGGGTCACTCCGATGCTCGACTTCGAAGTCGTACGGTATGACCAAAAGACTTCAAGCAATATTTCTTTCCAGTTTCCCTTTGAATCGGTCAATCTTAGGTTGTGGAGTATAATTTTGTTCGTCGATTGTGTTTCTCCGTTCCCAATATGGAGGTAAGGCATTGATAATATCATCTTAATCTTGTGGTATTCGAAAAACTTACTTACATTTCTGCCGATGAATTGTTTTCTGTTGTCGCAAGCGATCTCAGTCAGTATCCTAAATCGACATATTATGTGATCCCAATTAATCTTGGAGACTTCCTTCTCCCCGACCTTCTCGAATGCCTAAGCCTCGATCTATTTGGAAAAATAGTCATTCATGAGTAGTATGTATAGGGCCTTATCGGGCGCTCATGGTAGGGCACAGACAATATCCATCCCCCACTTCATAAATGGCTATGGTGAAAAGATTAGGTCATCTCTCTTGGTTGATGAATCACCGGGGCATGTCTTTGGCATTCGTTGTATTTCACGAAGTGTTTTGCATCTTTTTCCATTTCATGCCAGTAGTAGCCAGCTCTGATCATCTTCTGAACCGAGTATTCCGCCTCCGAATGTTCCCCACAAGTGCCCTTATGGACCTCCCTCATGTCGTATAAGGCCTATAACGGACCTAAGCATCTAGCCAGCGAGCCGAAGAACGAACTTCTGAAAAATTTTCCTTCAACTAAGCTAAACCTGGCAGCTTTAGTGTGCAAGGATTTCGATTCCTTAGGGTCCAATGACAATTTTCCTATCTTTAGGTAGTCTATGTATTTTTTTCTCAAATTCCAAGTCTACCTCGTCGAGTTTACTTCGGCGTGATCATCTTCTACCACCGAGTTCATCATTTGCACCACTGCCCTCCAGTTGAATTCATCGGAGTTTACAAACAATCCCAAGTTGGTTAGTCCATCAGCTTTACTATTTTGATCTCGAGGTACATGTTAGAGAGTCCATTCCTTGAATTGGTGTAGGTTACCTGCAATTTGTTCGTATTTGTTCCTCTTTTACTTCGAACGTTTTGTTAACTTGATTTACGATGATTAGGGAGTCACATTTAGCTTCGATCACTTCGGCTCCGAGTCGCTTAGCCAGTTCTAGACCTACAACCATAGCTTCATACTTAACTTCATTATTAGTCACTTTTACATTTCTAAATGACTGTATAATTACGCTACCGCATGCGGTTTTAACACGATGCCAGGCTGAGACCCCTTTTCGTTGGAGGCATTATCCACGAATAGGGTCCCGATCCCTGAATTAGCCCCTGAAGTGAGCAGCAATTCCTTTTCGACTTCGGGTATTAAGGCGGTGTAAAGTCGGCTACATAGTCCGCCAAAATTTGAGACTTTATGTGAGTCTGGGGTTTGTACTCGATATCGTACGACCCATTTGGTCAGCCGGCCTGAGATCTCGTGCTTATGCATGACATTCCTCAACGGGTAAGAGGTCATGGAACATACGGGGTAGTGTTGAAAGTACGCTTTTAGTTTCCTGGAAAAGTTTAGTAAGGCGAGCGCCAACTTTCACTACTAGAAAAATGGCCTACAGCAACGGTTCCAAAATTGTTGCAATAGATAGCAAAACTGTGCAGTTGCTCTATTGCTACGTTTCTAGGACCGTCTCAGTAGATCGCGCGCCAACAGATCTATTGCAACGGTTTTGGAATTGTTGCATATGATTATCTACTATAACGGTAGTCAGTCAAATAGGACGGTTTAAAGTTGTTGCAATATCGTTTTATGCAACTGTCTTTGGGGCTACTGGAACGGTTTATTGATGCTATAACAACGGCTCTACTGCACATTGCAAGTTATTACAAAGGTTATTAGGAGCTATTGTAATAGTTTATTGAGGCTATTGAAATGTTTTATTGAGGCTATTGCAACCGCTTATGGACTTACTACAACAGTCTATTTAAGCAACAATATACCCTTAATTTGGATAAAAATAACAAATTGTCCATACAATAGAATATGATGCACTAAATTTGATATAAACCACTAAAAACATAAACAATCATAATCCAAAATATTCAATTGCTAACAACTCTAGTTTGCAGAGTAATCATGTACTAAGTTAGCAAGTATGGGAAACATTAATGCAGTTAATAGTTCTAATGCTTTTGTAATATCTCTCTTTTTCGGTCCTAGTGGGATGATTGGGAATGATCTATGTAAAAAAAAAAAAACTCAGTATAATCTCATTTAGTGGGGTCTGGGGAGGTAGTGTGTACGCAGACCTTACCATTACCCTTGGGTAGAGAGGCTGTTTCCAAATAGAAACCCAGCATTCTTCCCTCCAAGAACTTCCCACCTTGCTCTTGGGGAGACTCGAACTCACAACCTCTCGATTGGAAGCGGGGGTTGCTTACCATCAGAACAAACCCTCTTATCTTAATATGTAATATTACTTAATTTTTAATAAAATTTTCCTGTTTACAACCTAAAAAAAGAAAAAGAACAACGAGAAAATTCCAATACAAAATTTTCTAAAGTATCTAAACAAACTAATATTTCATCAACTATCCCATACTCTGAATCTCATCTTCAATACTTCCATGTGTAGTTTATCATTTGGTCCACCTACAAATGGTGATAAATAAATATTTAAAAAATTTGTATGGTAATGAATAATCGTAAGTTGGAATTAGTCACTAATATGATGCTAAAATCTATCGGTAGTTACAAATCATGGCACATAACTATGCATGCCACACAAGACTACACATGTAACCCATATAGAGCACATTGTGCAGAAATAATTATAGACTTCTGGCCAATATTGTCTTCAACATATGTAGTCCTGGAACATCTTTAGTTTTACTGACGCAATATATTTAAAAACTAACGGTGTTATTCAACTCTGATTCATGAAGCTAATCTTCTATTCTGAAGCAAAATGTTTTCTCTCCTTTTATCGAATAACATAAATTATCGCTTTAATTCCTTATTTTTAGATAATATTTTCTAAAATTTTGACCTTGAAAATATCCCTTTCTGTGCCAGTTTTTAATGAGAAAATGACACTGTATAGCTGCTATAAAAATAATAGTCGAAAAAATATATAAAATTTCAGTGAGACTAAAGTTACTCTACTTTAGCATACTTAAGGGACTAAATATGCTCAGGGCTATATTTGAGGAACCAAAATAGACATACCCTAAAAAATAAGAAACAATATTGGCCAAAAACTCAATATACTTCACCTCAAATATACTTCTACAACCTGAAAATTTCAATATTGGGTTCATTATAAGGATTATATGCAAGAGCTCTACAACCTGAAAATTTCAATTTTTACTTAGCTTAGTTAGAAGTATCGTATAGAAAATCTTTGTAAATTATAATTTTTGTATTTATAGCTCTACTATAAAGAGTTAGTCAAATTGTAACTCTTTATAATAGAGTTATTACAAAGTGGTTTATAATAGAGTTGTTACAAGTTAGTGAAGGATTAAGAGGTTAATTCCTAGGTTACAATAGGTTGTAATCTAAAATCTGCTTAATAATGAAGTTGAAATCCTACAAGGGTAGGTCGTAGCTTTTAATCCCGTGAGCTGGAGCTCTCCACGTGAAACACCATTGTGCCATTTATTTACTGAAGTGTACGCGTATTCTGCGAAAACTAGTAAAGAACTTGATTCTTTATATAGTTTGGTGCACCCTTAATTTCTACCAGAGATCTTAAAGTACAAACTCCATTTTCACATGAGAAACCAACATTTATTATGGAAATAACCTTGCATGTCAGAAGGATATTTCCATACACCTATGTAGTACATTAGCACCAATATAACAGCTCGTGAAAGAGAGTAAAAAACGTCATGATACCTCAAGAGCTGTTCCTCTCTGTATTATTTCCGAAAATAAATTTCCTCTGATTCAGGGAGTACTAGCCTTCACCACCACCTGTGTCTGAAGATCCATCTTCATAGGATTCATTAGGGACTTCAATTCAATAGGCTACAAACATTTTATTCCATTTGGCCAAAAATTAGACCTTACAATTGTACCCATTTGCTTCACAACTTCTCTCGAACAGATCAAGGAGTAATACATAATAACAAAGCAGAAATAACATAGTGAAATCCAAAAGCACAAGCGTGAAAAATCAATCAACCATACAAACTCGCAAACAAGGTAAACAGAATCAGATGACACACTTGGAAAACTCCATTTTTTATTCTAACCACACACTTAGGGCTACCTAATTGGATATTAGCCAAATGTTTTCTTATCCACCCATTTAGATATAAAATTGCAAAAACAAATCTTACAAAATAAAATTAGCAACTTACCCAAGCACAGAGAAATTTGGTGATCTCACTTCAGCTAGTAGAAAATACATAGATCTCGTATGAAAGGGACTCTTGCACTATAAAGTACACCCTTCAAGAAGGGACTTGGAAAAACAAGTCTTGGAGAGTGAGAAGGGTGGCTAGCTTCTGGGTTAAAGAATGATAGCAACAAGCCTGAGATACCTTTGCAGGGCGACGGTGCTCAAAGCAAAGCGAACCTAGGGGGAGAGTGGAAGTATTGACTGAGCCAGCCGTGCCTATGATTTTTGGTTTTGGAAAGGTAGTTTCTCTTCCGCTGTCTTCTTCTTTTTCCATCATATATACTTCGAGGGATACTCAAAACCCGGGATCATATGCATCGAGTGATCGTGCCCCGATCGGGGTCGACTCTTTCAGAGCTGAGGGAGCTAGGCTAGCAGATGTGCATTTGACCTTAGAGAAAGCCCAATAGCTTTACTCTGTGATGAGTTTTGTCACACGCCTTTTGAGTTTCACGCCTTCCCTTCCTTATTGAGTTTTCTTTTGCATGATTTTGAAAAGTTTAAGTCCGAGCTTCTTTACCGTGAGGCCAAGCTGCGAAGAGCTCTAGATGAGCAGAAATCCCTTAGGCTCCTTTGCGATGAAAAGGAAGTCGAGTTGGCATGCTTTCGGTATGAGGCGATTCGGATCTCGAATTATGAGAGCTATTTGAAGGAGCATGTAGCTTTGTTCCGGGCGAGTGTGTGTACTTTCTTCTAGCTCCTGAGGCTAGCGTTTCGTTTATTTCAGTTGCAGAAAAAGATGGAGGACCTGGAGCACCTTCGAGACAAAGCTGGCCGAGTCAAGCAACCATGATGAGTTAAAAGCTCATGCAGAGGTTCAGGCTTCATGAGGGAAGGGTGCTCTGGCCAAACCTTCTGCCATAAAGGTTCAACTTTGCTTAGCTCGTGATAATACCTCGGTTCAAATAGATATAGTTACGAAGATCGAGTCCAAGCTTTTGAAGACAAAGGCCGAGGTCGTGGATGCCCGAGTTAAAGTTGTAATGAGCCGAACTAAGGTCGACCAGATAGGTAGTAGCCTATTTAACGGACGGTATTGATGCACAAGTGAGCTATGAAGGATCCTTGACTGCAAAGACAGGAGCAAACAATATGCTTGGTGTAAATCTCGGAGGAAAACCCTCGAGGAGATGTGTGCTGGGGGATTTGACAACTCAGAAGAGTTGACCTGGGCGAGGGCGGATGAGTGTGGTGCTTGGTTACTTCTGTACTATGCCAAGGATAGCGAAGATAAAGTCGACGGGCCATAGCCCCCGGGGGGACGTATATTTTACTTTCTGAATCTGTATATAGCATTTTCAAAGAACGTTTGTCGATGGAGCTTGTGTTTTATTCAAATATATGTACAAAAGAAACCTTGCAGTTTCATTTCTTCTGTATCTCTTTCTGTTTTGAATTTAGCCAGATGAACAGGTCTTTGAGTTATAATGAATCCTTAGATTCATAGTATGGTCTTGAGGCTCTTTGGGCTGGCCCGTGGGCTCTTAAGCGCTTGGCCGATGCGAGCTCTTTCAATCAACTATTTGGGCTCAATCTCCAAGTTGGACATCAATTCAAGCTTATTTGACCCTTAAAATATCAAATTTTAGGCTTGCGATAGTGGCTCTTACGCTTTTGGTCGATGAAACCTTTTAGTGTTAGGCGGCGTTTGAGCTCTTACGCATTTTCTCTTAGGCATACTTAGTTAACTGTTTTGGGTTCAGTCTCCGAATCGGGTTTCAACTCGAGGTCATTCGACCTTCAAGTTTTATATTTTCAAGATAGCCCTTAGGAACATACGCGTTGGGTAGGTATGACCTTTTGTGTGGGCTGGCGATAATGGCTCTTACGCCTTGGGTCGATATGACTTTTATGTGGGCTAGCGACAGAGGCTCTTACGGGTTGGGTTGGCGCGACTTTTTATAGGATTTGTTTTTCCCATGATAAGGATTTTCCAAAATAGTGTTTGCCTTACTCTTTGACATTTTAATTAAAAATCTCGATGGCGAGTCGTTATACGGTGATGATCGAGCACCTCGGGAGGTTTGGCTCCGATGATGAGTATCTCAAAGCTAGTTTTTAGGAGCTGATATGGTCGAAGCTGTTTTACCTATGTCAAAGGTAGCATGTTTAATCGGTTCTTTTCAAAGTAGATTCAAAGTAATTGAAGGCTTGTAATTTTGAAGTGACGGTCGAGTGTCCCCGAGTCGCGTTAGTTTGGCTGGTACAACCTTGTAGCCATAGACATTTGTGCTTGGCCAAAGCAATATTTATTTCTGAGTGAAGTAGTTTCGGCATCTATATCTAGGGTATGCCTTTTAGGGTCTTACAAGTTTGATATATAGCCTTAACATTGAAATGGAGTTTATGTCTTTAGTAAGGTCTTACAAGTTTTACATGCCTTTGAGGTCTTATAATTCTGGATACTTAGTACAAGTATGATACATGCCTTGCTTGAGGTCTTACAGATATCGTCACTCTTTATAAGAGTGGTTCATGCCTTGCTTGAGGTCTTATAGATATTGTTATTTCCTTATGTAGGTCTTACAAGACTGAGGCTGCACGTTTGGGGTCTTATGGTCAAGGTTTTTTACTTAACGGTGATTGAAGACAGTCTCTGAGTCATCGAGGGTACCTTTGATCGGGATCCATTACTTTCAAACTTGGTATTGCCTCATTGAGGTCATATGATTTTGGAGTTTCCAACCCGGAGGCCGTGCAATTTGCGAAATTTTGACATGAGTCCCCAAGTGTTCGGACCATTTCAGCTTTGGAGATGTTTTGTGATGTTGATGTTGCCTTGTTGATGGCTTACGAGTTTTTAGTTTTGACTCGGAGGTTGTTTATGTGTTGAACTGTTGACGCCAGTCCTCGAGTGTTCGGGATATTTGATAGAGGAGTCATTTTTACGAAAATGTCGAGTTTTTTTTAAGCGTGAAATGCGTTGATGAAAAGTATTCTTCCATAGCTTGGTACAAGTATACATGTTTTCTCCATCAGGGGCCCGGCTATTACATCTGGACACGGTTCGTTCGTCCATTTGGCCTGGTACAAATTTTCCCTTCGAGACCCTATTCGACGCATCTTGACTTCTCCGAGTAAGTCATCTTCCAGGGGGGATGCCCCCTAGTATTTGAGGTTGATTGCAGAAGAAGCCTTAAATACTTGTTGAGTCTTCCTTAGGTAGTATATGGATGTTTCTCGTAATAAACCTTGCCGGTAAAACCCTTTATGGGATGAAAAATCGGTTGAAGGCGAAGAGTGCAATGTTGGACAATACGCTTTACGCTAGAGGGGGGGGGGGTGAATAGCGTTTTAAAAATATTAAGCGTTTTAGTGCGGAATTTAAAAACTTTGCAGAAATTAAAACAAGTGCAGTAGAATAAACTTACACAATGATGTATCCTGGTTGGCCACAAACGTGGTTAGTCCAGTCCCCGAGAGACTCTCTCGAGATTTCCACTAAACTTGTCAAGCTTAAGGGTGCTTAACAAACCGTTACAGCTGAGGACACAAGCCTCACCTAGTTGCTCGGGGATCACAATCCCAAAGACTTCAATTGCTCGGGGATACCAATCCCAAAGACTTCAATTGCTCGGGGATAACAATCCCAAAGACTTCAACTGCTCGGGGATAACAATCCCAAAGACTTCAACCGAGGAATCACAAGTTCCTCAACAAACGAGAATCGCAATTCTCTTACAAACACAAAACACACTCACTTTACAAAGCACTCCTTAATGAGTAGATATGAGTAGAAATAGTACGCTCAAGATCACAACAACTTAGCTCAATAGAATGGCTCTTCAAAAAGCTTTATGGATGAATAGAAAATGATGATCAATGTAAGAAAGCTTTTAGCAATGAAAATACTCAAAGTGTATATGTTGTTGTTTTGAAAACACTGAGTTGAAGCTGTATTTATAGGTGAAAAACTCAGTCTTACCGTTGTCTAATTGCCAATTAAGGATTGCTGAAATTACTCAGTGACAATCGATTGTCAAGACTAAACAATCGATTGTTTGCCTATCAGATTAAAAATTCAATCCCAGATTTTACGTCAACAATCGATTACTTCAAATCAATAATCGATTATTTATAACGTTAAGAAATCCTTTCCAATTTTTGGCATAAAACATCGATTGTCCGGAAATCAACAATCGATTATTTTAACAACGTTCAGAAAATCTTTTCCAGATTTTAAGCAAAACATCGATTGTTAAATATCAACAATCGATTACCTGAAGGTAATTGAAAATATATGACAACGGTCAGCTTCAACAATCGATTATCAAATGGAATAATCGATTATTAATTAATTTCAAAACTCTCTGTCTCATATATAATCGATTATCAAAAGCCACAATCGATTATCATTTTATTTAAAATCACTGGGAGACATTTTTCTCATTCTAATCGATTACCATTAGTTCATAATCGATTTTTATGAGTTTTGAAAACTTTGCCTCAGTTAACAATCGATTATCATAAGTACACAATCGATTGTTATGCAGTTTGCAAAAACCTGATGTTAACTGACTTACTCACAATCGATTATCATTAATTCACAATCGATTGTCATGCAGTCTTGGCTTAGAGATACTCGATTATCATAAGTACATAATCGATTATCTTAGCCCAGATTTTTGAGGCATGCTTGGAAAACATTTTAACAAATGTAAATATGCATAGTTTAAAATCATTTGACACTTAATTTAAATATGCATGATTTTGGAAAAATAATTTTAGTAGAGAAGCCATGTTATGAGCCAAGTTGAGGAATCAAGATCACAATTAATATTGACTCAATTATAACATTTCTAAACTTTGTCTTGAGCTTCTTGTAATGCATCCATTTTGTGCTTATCCTTGAGTACTGCTATATATCGCTTTTTGCTTTGTTTGACATTCATCAAAACCTACAAAAGAACACACGTTTAGTATATTGCATTTGAAACGTGTTTCCAACAATTTCCCCCTTTTTGATAATGGCAAACATAAGCGGGATATATGCAATAATTATTTTGATAATCCAAGACAAGTGTAAAGTATGCAATTTGATGTTCCCCCTCAATTCATGTTCCCCCTCACTTTAAGCATGAATGAAGTTGAGAGTGATATAGCATACTTCTTGATATCCCGTTTCTTCCCCCTTTTGCCATTAGCAAAAATATATACAAGGGAAGAATATGCAAAAAAACATATGAAATAAACAAAAGTTTATTTATTGGAAAATAACATTACATGGGTGGAGCCAAACACAATAAAACGAACAACAACTAACCAACCAAGGAAAAACAAATCAAAAACAACAATTTCACATCATCAAAAACAACAATTTCATCATTCATCACCCCCATCCCCTTCATCATCATTGGGAGGCGCTTGATATGGCACCACCTGAGCATAGGCATAATGCACGTGATCAAAGTAACCATGGACCTCACGGGTTAATTGAGTAATTTGGTCAGAGATAGTCCGGAGGGTAGGCTCCTGAGGAGGATGAGCACGACGGGCTTGTCGATTTTGAGGAGGAGCGGGAGCATGATCACTATCATGATGAAAGGAAGACTCCGAAATTTCCCAGATTTTAGTGCTCTTTTTGAGAGGACCATTAGCAATATTGACCCCGGAAGCTTCAAGAAATTTCATTATTAAGAGGGCATAGGGGAGAGGTATGTCATCTCTGGTGGCATTGAACATATGAGATTGAATAAGCTTGCACCAATTGATTTTAACACCGGTGATAATGGCATGAAGAAATTTGGCATCCTCTTGGGAAATGGTGGTGTGATTGAGTTTACGGGGTTTGAGAACACGAGTGATGAAATAGAGAATGAAACGATTATTCGGGTCCATACCCTTTATGGTGGGACGACGGGAAGAAGACTCATCATAGGCGACTCCGGCTTGGCGGAAGAGATTAGCTTCATCAATCATGTCCCCGACATCATTTATGTACTGGTAGATGTCTTCACCATCATGCGGAATGCCGGCAATGAGGTGGAGGTTATCTTCAGAAATTAGAATGGAAATGCCGTTAACATTGGTAATGAGTTCACCCTCATCATCTTTGTGAAGGTTGGAGTAAAAAGCTTCAACCAAAGTAATGTTGTAGTAGGGGTGAGTAAGGAGTAGGAAATTGAAAAGTTGGCACTCTCTTAGCATATTCGCGGCTGGAATGAATGGTGCAACAAGAGCGTTTGTTGAAAAGCGAGGAGGGAGAATAAGGCGTTTCTCAAATTTGGTTAAGAAACGGGTGAGCTCTTCATCGGATTCAAAGAATAGAACCGATCCATCTTGATATGGATGGCGAGAAGAAGAAGCACCTTGTTTGGAACGAGCACGTTTGGAGTTGCGGCTTGACATTTTTGAAAAGGATGTGCTAGGATTTTTCAAAGATAACAAGATAATTTGATGCTTGGGAGGCTTGAGTGAGTATACAAGAGCATATGTGCAGCCTATATATAGAGAAGGAATGAATCTTACACTTATTTGAAAAGATTTGAAGAGATTTGAAGAGCTTTGAAGTCTGAAACGGTAAAAATAAATTCACTGACCGTTCAATAATCGATTGTTTGAATAGAATAATCGATTGTTATTAATGAAAATGATCTGACACATCGATTACACGCCAGAACGGTAAAAAAAGTTTAAAACAGATAATCGATTGTCAATATATAGTAATCGATTATTTCACTCACAGAGAGTTTGGATTTTGGCAAATAATCGATTGGCAGAACAAATAATCGATTGTTTGGAAGGGGGATGCTAAAATGATGAGACTTAATTCTATCAAGCAATGTAAACATTCAACAAGATTTCATGACAAAAAAAATTGAATCAACAAATAATCGATTATTGATACTGATAATCGATTGTAAGCATAAATAATCGATTATGATCAATTTTTCTTGTATCAAGACAATTTATACTTTCCTCTTACCTTTTGGGGGATACCTGCAAAATAGAATTAAACATCTCCGACGCTCAAGTCAGTAATCTATAAATGAAATAATAACTTTGAAACTAGTGTAGTCGGGTGAAAAACGTGAACTCTTAAGAATTTTGTCCTAGGATGTTCTTAAGAGGGTTTAGGGTACTTACCTTCCCTTCGACTTTGCCAATTACCTGATTTTGAACATCCTCCGTTCATTTTGGTCTTTTGGCTCATTCTTCAATTTAAGAAGCTTCTTCCACAATTTTGCCTTTGTCTTCCTTGTATTTTGTCTTTTAAATTTTTCGAAAATACTTCCGATTTTGAAAAAAATGCCTAAATCAACTTTTCCGTCTCTTCCTCCTTCTTTGTGCTTTAATTTAAGGAATTTTGAATTCGTCTCCCGTCAAGTGTTTGGAGTATCCACTACACTTGATTCCTTCAAGCACACCTGCAAAACAAATCAATGCTCTTTTGGTACCCATGCCATTTTGGGTCCTTGAGGGTTATGCATACTATAATGATATGTTTGAGTAGCATGTCTATGTCTAGTAAAGCATGCGGGAGCAATATGACCAATTCGTCTACAATAATGACATGTCACATTTGGATTATGCATGCGTCTAGGCTCATAGTAGCTAGAATAATGCACATTGTTTACTCTATATTCATTTCTCCTAATTTGAGCACCATAATCATTTCTAGGTTGAACATTTCGGGATCTTCTAGCATGATCACTGTTGTGCCTAAAATATGCATCATGTCTATGGTGACGATTGCTAGGCGGAAGGTCATGTCTAGGTCTCCTAATATTTTGTCCAGCATGCATGTTTGTTTTAGGAAAGGCATTTTTGTTATTAATCCTAGATTGAGCTCTAGGTGGTTGGGTTTTTGCATCAACCTCTTCTTCATTTATGAAGCCTATTCCATGCTTGGTTGATTTCAAGTTATCAAGCACCACATTCAAGTTTTTATGAGAGGAGTTGAATTTATCTAGTGTGCCTTTTAATCTACCTACTTCATTCTTAAGGTCTACACAAGAAGCACAATTTTTTGTAGAACTCTCGGGCTTGTCAGAACTTCTTTTCCCATAAAACTTGTTTTGTTCTAGTAGCTTCTCATTTTCCAAAACCAATTTTTCCAATTCTTTTTCTTTTAATGAAAACTGTTTTTGAAAATCTTGTTCTTTTAGAGAAGCACTTTCTCTTAAACTAGTGACGGTTTTTGTAACTTTGAGAAATTCAGCATACAATTCATCAAAGGCATTTCTCATGTCATCAAGAGTGTAAAAATTTTGAGAAGAGATTTGACTTACCTCACTTTGATTTTCTTCCTGTGCCATGAGGCAGAGATTTGCCGCTTCTTCATTTTCTTCTTCACTGGATTCGTCTCCGGAATCTCCTCCCCAAGATATGTATGTTCGTCGCTTCTTGAAGGGTTTCTTCTCCTTTTTAAGATTTGGGCAGTTTGTTTTGATATGCCCAGTTTCACCACATTCATAACATTTAACTTGCTCACCTTGCTTTTTCCCTTTGTGGTCATATTCTTTTCGCATGAATTTTTGGAACTTTTTGATGATGAGTCCGAATTCGCTATCTCCATCCTCTTCAATTGGTGATTGACTTGTGCTCGCCTTTAGAGCAATCTTTTGCCTTCTTTGTTCATCAATAACAGGGTTAAGAATAGTGGATTCATAAGTCTTAAGATTACCTCTAAGAGCGTCTATGGTGACGTTCGTGATTCCAATTGACTCTTGAATCGCATCGGCCTTTGATCGCCATGCCGGTGTTAGACTCCTAAGGATTTTTCGAACTAGTTCTTTGTCTGTGAACGTCTTCTTGAGCGCGTGGAGATCATTCACTATTGATGAGAACCGCTCAAACATCTCGTCTACCTTTTCACCTTCCTTCATATGGAACAATTCGTAAGCATGAGTTAAAAAGTCAATTTTAGCTTCTCTTACCTGGTCAGTCCCTTCGTAAGTGACCTCAAGCTTGTCCCACATTTCTTTCGCTGTTTTGCAGCAGGAGATTTTCCTGTAATCATTAGCATTAACAGCACAAAGTAATAAATTAATAGCTTTAAAATTATTTTGGACCATTCGATTATCCTCGGCGTTGAATTCCTCCTCTGATTTTGGCACCCATTCTCCTTCCACCTTTTTGACAGGAACCTCATTTCCTTTGGTGTACACCTTCCACAAGTAAGGGCTGTTTGATCTGACGAATATCTGCATCCTTTCTTTCCAATATGAATAATTAGTCCCGTTAAACAAAGGAGGTCTTGTGGGGCACTGTCCTTCATCAATACCTGCAAAAGAGTCTAGAGTAGAAGCCATGGAAAGATTCTCTCAAACGGTTAAGTCTTTCAGAGAGTATGGCTCTGATACCAATTGTTGGACAATACGCTTTACGCTAGAGGGGGGGGTGAATAGCGTTTTAAAAATATTAAGCGTTTTAGTGCGGAATTTAAAAACTTTGCAGAAATTAAAACAAGTGCAGTAGAATAAACTTACACAATGATGTATCCTGGTTGGCCACAAACGTGGTTAGTCCAGTCCCCGAGAGACTCTCTCGAGATTTCCACTAAACTTGTCAAGCTTAAGGGTGCTTAACAAACCGTTACAGCTGAGGACACAAGCCTCACCTAGTTGCTCGGGGATCACAATCCCAAAGACTTCAATTGCTCGGGGATACCAATCCCAAAGACTTCAATTGCTCGGGGATAACAATCCCAAAGACTTCAACTGCTCGGGGATAACAATCCCAAAGACTTCAACTGCTCGGGGATAACAATCCCAAAGACTTCAACTGCTCGGGGATAACAATCCCAAAGACTTCAACTGCTCGGGGATAACAATCCCAAAGACTTCAACCGAGGAATCACAAGTTCCTCAATAAACGAGAATCGCAATTCTCTTACAAACACAAAACACACTCACTTTACAAAGCACTCCTTAATGAGTAGATATGAGTAGAAATAGTACGCTCAAGATCACAACAACTTAGCTCAATAGAATGGCTCTTCAAAAAGCTTTATGGATGAATGGAAAATGATGATCAATGTAAGAAAGCTTTTAGCAATGAAAATACTCAAAGTGTATATGTTGTTGTTTTGAAAACACTGAGTTGAAGCTGTATTTATAGGTGAAAAACTCAGTCTTACCGTTGTCTAATTGCCAATTAAGGATTGCTGAAATTACTCAGTGACAATCGATTGTCAAGACTAAACAATCGATTGTTTGCCTATCAGATTAAAAATTCAATCCCAGATTTTACGTCAACAATCGATTACTTCAAATCAATAATCGATTATTTATAACGTTAAGAAATCCTTTCCAATTTTTGGCATAAAACATCGATTGTCCGGAAATCAACAATCGATTATTTTAACAACGTTCAGAAAATCTTTTCCAGATTTTAAGCAAAACATCGATTGTTAAATATCAACAATCGATTACCTGAAGGTGATTGAAAATATATGACAACGGTCAGCTTCAACAATCGATTATCAAATGGAATAATCGATTATTAATTAATTTCAAAACTCTCTGTCTCATATATAATCGATTATCAAAAGCCACAATCGATTATCATTTTATTTAAAATCACTGGGAGACATTTTTCTCATTCTAATCGATTACCATTAGTTCATAATCGATTTTTATGAGTTTTGAAAACTTTGCCTCAGTTAACAATCGATTATCATAAGTACACAATCGATTGTTATGCAGTTTGCAAAAACCTGATGTTAACTGACTTACTCACAATCGATTATCATTAATTCACAATCGATTGTCATGCAGTCTTGGCTTAGAGATACTCGATTATCATAAGTACATAATCGATTATCTTAGCCCAAATTTTTGAGGCATGCTTGGAAAACATTTTAACAAATGTAAATATGCATAGTTTAAAATTATTTGACACTTAATTTAAATATGCATGATTTTGGAAAAATAATTTTAGTAGAGAAGCCATGTTATGAGCCAAGTTGAGGAATCAAGATCACAATTAATATTGACTCAATTATAACATTTCTAAACTTTGTCTTGAGCTTCTTGTAATGCATCCATTTTGTGCTTGTCCTTGAGTACTGCTATATATCGCTTTTTGCTTTGTTTGACATTCATCAAAACCTACAAAAGAACACACGTTTAGTATATTGCATTTGAAACGTGTTTCCAACATGCAACACATGCTTTTGAAACCTAAGGCCTTCGAGTTGGAGAGTGCTTTGGCTGTTTTGATCGGATACATGCAATCAGGTTAGTGTAGAATGTAATTGAAAGATAAAGGAGGCGCTTATACCTTTGTGTAGAATGTGTCGGTAATATTTCGACCCGGCGTAGTACAGTCTCCTACTTTGTTTAGTTGGGAATAGCCCAGAGTGTAGCTTGTTATCGCTATTTTACTGTTTGCTTATCCTTCGTCTCCTTCAAAGGTAGAGATGACGGTATCGGGGCCACATCGTGCACAACAAATATTTCATTTACCGCATGTTGTTCTCCGTAGACAGTTTTAATCCAATCCTTTATTGGGAATTTTATCATTTGATGGAGGGTAGGTGGTATTTCTCTCATGCAGTGTATCCATGGACTTCCGAGCAAGGTGTTGTACCTCATGTCTCCTTCGATGACATGGAATTTAGTATTTTGGGTCGTGCCAGCCATGTTGACCGAGAGGGTGATTTCCTCTTTTGTTATTTTGCTTGCCATATTGAATTCGTTGAGGACTCGGAAGGTGGGCACAATTTGGTCAACCAGTCCGAGCTGCTTTATCACCCTCGACCTGATAATGTTTGCCGAGCTACCTAGATCTACAGGTACGCATTTAATTTGAAATATATTTACAAGGAAAGAGATTACCAGTGCATTGTTGTGAGGCTGAGACAAGGCCTCAATGTCCTTGTCACTGAATGTGAGAGCATCTTCGGGTATGTGGCCTCGCGTTCGCTTTATCCTGGTGATGGACATCTTTGTTCTTCTCATCATGGGCTCCTGTGGGGGCATCGATTCCTCCCAAGATCATATGGATGACATGTTGTGGATCATTTATTTCATTCTTCTTGGCTGCTTTTTTTTCCCTGAACTCATTTTTGGCCCGGTCACTGTGGAATTCTCGGAGATGACCTTTACTAATTAGCCGAGCTACTTCTTCTTAGAGCTAGTGGCAATCCTCGGTCCTGTAGCCGTGCATGTTGTGAAATTCACACACTAAGTTGTGATTTCTAATTGATGGATCTAATTGCACAAGCCTGGGCCACCTGGCGTCCCTGATTTTACTGATGGAGAAGACGATGTTTGATACATTGACGTTAAATTTATACTCCGAAAAACGGGGTGCTTCTGTAGGCCTTGTGTACCTATCTAACCCGGCTTTATTGACGAGTCTCCGAGGGTTCTAGCCTAGTCTATCCTCCGGTCGTTGCGGGGTATGTTGCGCCTTGGGGCGTTTCTCCTATCTTTGGTATATGGATGGTACCTTTCTTTGTTTGGTTTTGTCTCCTTTACCAGAAGCCCACTTGGGTATACCGAGACCGAGGGGACTTCTAGTTGGTCGTCCTCGACCCTTATTTTTGATTGATATCAGCTGTAAATGTCCGACCAGGTCACGATGAGATATTCAACCAGATTCTGTTTCAGCTGCTTCAAAGCCACCGAGCTTCATTCATTCAAACATTGAGTGAAAGCCTGCACTGCCCAGTCGTCAGAGACTGGTGGTAGTTCCATTCGTTCCATTTGAAACTCAAGATACAAACTTTTACAACATCTCATTCTCCCTTTGCTTAATCTTGAAGGCGTCGGATTTCCTTGTTGCTACTTTGATGGCACATGCATGTGCCTTAATGAAATAATCTACCAGCATGGCAAATGAATCTATCGAGTTAGGGGCTAGGTTGTGATACCACATCATGGCCTCTTTAGAGAGTGTTTCCCCTAACTTCTTCAGCATGACGGACTCGATCTCATTGTCCCTTAGGTCATTTCCCTTTACTACATAGTTGTATGCGGTAATGTGCTCATTGTGCTCAGAGGCTCAAGTGCATATCGGAAGGTCTGACATCCTGAACTTCTTTAGAATGGGTTTCAGGGATGCTTTATATGGGAATGGCTTCTGTACAAACTTCTTTGAATCCACACCTTTCAAGATTGGGGGTGTGCCCAGAATTTGGTCAACCTTGGAGTTGTAGGTCTCGACCTTCTTATCGTTGGCTTCTATTATTTTCTCACCAGATTCGATCCTCCTTGTGAGATCCTCGAGAATCTTTACGATGGCGAGATCGGTTGCCGACCCATTGTTATTGATCTCTCCAGTACCTGCTCAACTGGTGAGGTCGTGCCTGGTGCTGTCGTGCTAGGAGTTTTCTAGTGAGTCTGTAGTTGAGCAATCGCCAGCTGTTGTGCCTAAAACATTTCAAAAATAATGTGAAGGCTAACCTCCGTTCTTCCCTAGTTGGTTTTCTGAGCTTCTTGTTGGTCTCCTTGGTGCATACTCCTATTAGCGTTGGAGCTTATATCGACATGTCGGGCGCCGCGGGAGACCACATCCACCAAAATTGGTCCTGGTGCATTCTCGAGGTTTTGTGGTGGTACACTAGCACCTAGAACATCCACATCATTTTCTCCACAGTTCTCAAGGTTGTTGTTCACTGAGTCAGGTATTTTGACCTGAAATTAAAGATCTCGGGTAAGAAAAAGTATGAAAGATAAGAGCTTGGGAGTAAAGTGATAGTCAACCAAATGATTGGTAATCGGGGCCTCGAGCTCGACTATTCGGGGGCCTCAAGGTCGAGTCTGGAGCTCGACTGGGAGCTATCGAGAGTGGTCGATGGGTGAATAAAATTTGTGATAATATCAATGCTCTTTATGGACAATAATACCAATAAATGAAAAAAAAAAGTAGAGCACAACAAATATAAGCAATAAATGAAGTAATAAACTTGAGAGAATATGTTAGAGAGCAGAGAGAATGTTCTTGGGTATTTAATATGGAGAAATAGATATATACAAAATGGTAGGGTCCCCTTTATATATGAGGGTAATCCCAAAATAGTACAAAATACATTAATTACAAAGATATAGAGATGGGACAACTAGTTGATACCCTGATTCGGGTTTGGACTAGCGTGAAAGAGTTTGTTGACTATAGTTGCATGCCTAGGGAACTCCCCTCTTTCACCATAACCGTTGGTCTGCACTGCCCCAGGTCGAGCGTTGACGGCCCTTGAAGGAGGAAGCCCGACCGTAATCTCGAGCCTTCGAGACATGCTTTTGAGGTGTCTTGATGAGGATAAATTGGACCCTCCGATTTTATTGTATACAATAATTAAAATTCCTTAAACTTATTTGTTAAAAGAAAGGGATTTTTACATACCTATACTCTATTGGAAACTTTATTACCCTTCCTACTCAAGTTTCAATTTAATTACATCCTATATATACATTTACCAATTATATACACTTTAGGAATTAAATGAGTACCCCTTTATATTAGGAATCAATTATTTCTCATCCTTATTCTCTTTCCCTCGTGTGTTCTCTCTCTCTCTCTCTCTCTCTCTCTCTCTCTCTCTCTCTCTCTCAACGTCTCTTTCTATCTCTCAATCCCTAATTTTCAGTAATGTAGAGCAAAGAAAAGAGAGCAACAATTCTATAATTGACAGCCATTAAAATTTTTTAAAGCTTTGAATTTGAATTTGGGTTTTCAAAAAATATTATTTCTTTTAATTGGGTGTTGTTTCAAATAATTAGGAATTCTCTCTACGTCTCTCTCTATCTCTCAATCCCTAATCCCAATAATGTAAAGCAAAGGAAAAGAGAGCAGCAATTCTACCATTAACAAGCTTTGAATTCGAATTTGGATTTTCAAAAATTATTATTTGTTTGGATTGGGTGTTGTTGCAAGCAATTGGGAATATGGTTTGGAGTTTAATCTTAATTTTGAGGGTGTTTTGGTGAAGATTAGACTTGACGTTGGTAGAATTTCAGATTGTAAGAAGAAGAAGAAGATGATGATGATGATGATGATATGACATACACTATACTTACGAAATTGTAGATTGTAGAAAAATTGTATTCTATTATTTTTATTTTTTTAATTTAAATATTGTATAAAAATTATATTTATATTGTACGCTATTGTAGATAAGTTATATAGTATATAATTAGTTGTATGAAATTTATTTTTTACGTATAAATCAGTTAAAAAATATACAAAAGATATATTATATAAAATTTGATTAAAAACTGTATTTAAGTGGTATGATATTGTAGTTGTATATAACTGAATAGAAACAATATATGAAAATTGAAGTAGTGGGTTTTATATCCACTTATCTTTGAATCATTCACTTTATAATTGGGATCTAATACTAAATTAAGGGATATATATATATATATATATATATATATATATATATATATATATATATATATATATATATATATAGATATATATATAAAGAGAGAGACCCATTTTGGAGTTTTGGGTATTGATTTTATAAGTGAAACTTTTTTGAAGGCCAGATAGCCTACTAGACTCCTATATTTATTCCGGTTTGACATTCCAATCGTCGTACTTCACTTATTTTTATTTAGACATTTCTATTTGCTCAAAACTATTATCTTAAACCCCTCTCTCCCGCGTGTTCTTCTCATGGATGACACATCTGTATCCATGCCAGATTTTCTATGACATGTCATTTCTTTACTTCAAAATTTTTAGTTTTCACTCCAGGATTAGTACACACCATCTTTGCAAAGAAAATTGACTCTCACGCACGTATCACTTTTTGAATTAGATTTTTTCAAACTTTCTACCATTTTCAAATTCTCTATTCCTTTTCTATAATTTTGAACTCTCCACCCAGTTTTAACCACCGAAACACAACCTTCACGTCATGGATAAAAACCCAAACGGTTATGATCAACAGACCCAACAACAGATTTTGTAAACAATAACAAATCCACAATTCTCATTTTTAAGATCCCTATTCTTCTGCAAACAGAGAAACGAATCAGAAATCTTGAGAATAAAAATATCAATTACACAAGAATTAAAGAAATTGCTTGGAAAGAGAAATACAACATAGAGAAGAAAGTGAAGCGAAAAAAAATAACTTACTGAAAATCAAGAATTATTTTTGAGAAGTGGGTATGATTCAAATTTATTTTATTTTATGTGATTTATGGGTCTGATTTTGAGGGAAAATGATATAGACAATTAGAGGTATATGCGAGAAGATGTTGGAAGTGATGGTAGAAGAGGAAAATGAGGCAAGGGTAGCAAAGATGGTGGTGGAAGGAAGCGACAACAACGTATGGACATGACTGATTGGATGGGTCTTCAAGTGTGGGTTTGACGATAAGTTGGGTGTTTGTTGTTTTATTTTTTACTATTCTATTATTTTATATATTTTTTATTTCAACTTTTTTCTTCTAAAATTTAGAATTAAAAATTCACATGTTTTTGCACTGAGTGTACCGAGCATTTTATCTACCTCTTTATCTATGCCATATAAGCAAGGTCTAACAATAAGATTTTTTTTATATATTTTTTTGCTTGGGCCGACCTTAGGTAGGCACCCTTCCAAAGTGCAATGGAGGTCACCAACCTAGGTCATGGATCTTATTAATTGCCCATTGACCCCGTCCAGGTAAGTAAGATTGATTAGGTTTAAGATAATAGTTTTAAAGATAAAAAAGTATCTGAATGAAAAAAAAATAAAAGGACCGAAATAATAAGTAATACGAGTATAAATATCATTTAGGTCGTTCTGCCTTTTCTGAATGACAAAGTTATGAGGACTTTGCCAGGCATTTGGAAGGATTTGAGTGGTAGCAGCTCAAAAAGCAGCTTTAGTTTTGCCATAAAAGATAAAGCTTCATAGTAATATAAAGGTGGGTTCTTTTGGTTTGTTTTCATTTCTTATTACAATATTAATCTATAACTCGGTGTGCAGTTTTCATGTATTATGGTGGTTTTGACCTTTGTTTACTATAGAATTCTTGTTTGAACATGTTAAGCTCAATTAATGGATAAAAATTGTATCTTTAAAGGGTTTTTGTAATAGTACTAGTTAGCTGATGTTTCAGAAAAATGACAGGTCAAGTGAATTTGCTATTGTTATTGAAAAACTTTTTATTGCTATATAGAATTGACTATGGTTGTTAAAACAATATGATCAATATGATCAATATGCAATCTGATATTTTCTTCTCTGTCATTTACAAGGCCAGCAGCAGCCCTTTTTATACAAAATACAATGGCAACCAATTCCTAACTTGTAGGATGTGTATTGAACTAGGATTCTATCATATGTGTATTGAACTAGGATTCTATCATGATCCTTAACATGTAGGATTTATATGTAACTAGGATTCTATAATATTATCTCTAATATTATCTCCAATACCCCCCCTCAAGTTGGAGCATACGGGTTACAAATGCCCAACTTGCGAAGTAAAAATTCAAACTTGTCTCTTCCCAAGGCCTTAGTGAATATATCAGCTAGTTGTACCGTAGTCGACACATATGAAGGTTGAATAGTGCCAGCAGTAATCGAGTCCCGAATAAAGTGACAATCTGCCTCAATGTGTTTCGTTCTCTCATGAAACACTGGATTTTGAGCAATGTATAACGCAGACTGACTATCACAATAAAGATGCATCCCACTCTTGTGTTCAACACCCAAATCCCCTAAAAGTTGTTTTAACCATTTTAATTCACAAGTCAATGCAGCCATCGAACGATATTCTGCTTCGGCAGAGGAACGAGAAACCGTATGCTGTTTCTTAGTTTTCCATGAGACAGGAGACAAACCAAGAAGAACAAACCAACCACTTAAGGACCGTCTGGAAATAGGACAACTAGCCCAATCTGAGTCACACCAACCTTCAAGCTGCAATGCACTATCCGATCTCAACAATATACCTTGTCCTGGGTGTTTCTTCAAATACCGAACAACACGCAATGCAGCTTCCCAATGTTCCACTCGCGGAGCCTGCATGAACTGAGATAGTATGTGGACCGAGTATGCCAAGTCAGGCCTAGTGACAGACAAATATATCAAACGACCAATTAGTCGACGATACTTCTCTACATCTTGCAACACATCTCCTCTCGCCAGGGCTAGTTTGTGATGTTGCTCCATTGGGAAATCTGCAGGCGAGGAATCAAGCATACCTGTTTCTGTAATGATGTCCATGGCATATTTGTTCTGACAAATAAAAAATCCCTGTTTGCTACGAGCTACCTCCAAACCCAAAAAATATTTTAAAAGACCCAAGTCTTTCATCTTGAAACAGTTCCCCAAGTATTGTTTAAAATTGAGCATAGCAGATTTATCATTACTTGCAACAATCAAGTCATCCACATATACCAGCACATTTAACTGTGTTTTACCTTTCAACAAAGTAAATAGGGAATAATCAGAATATGACTGTTTAAAGCCATAAGTTTTCAAAGCTGTTGCGAGCTTGGCAAACCAACATCGGGGAGCCTGTTTCAAACCATACAGTGACTTTTTCATCCTGCAAACTCTGCCACAATTTATATTATCAAAACCAGGAGGAATTTTCATATATACTTCCTCTTCAAGATCTCCATGGAGGAATGCATTATGCACGTCCATCTGATGAACCTCCCAGTTCTTCACTGCTGCTACTGCTAGAAAAGTACGAACAGTTACCATTTTAGCTACCGGAGCAAATGTCTCATTGTAATCCAAGCCTTCAATCTGATGATGACCAAAAATGACCAAACGAGCTTTCAATCTTTGCAAGTGTCCATGCTCGTCATACTTCTCTTTATATACCCATTTGCTTCCGAGGGCCTTTTTGCCGGGAGGCAAGTTAACAAGTTCCCAAGTACCTTGTTCCTCTAGAGCCTTAATTTCATCTGCCATTGCCTTTCTCCACCCCTCGTGTCTCATAGCTTCTTTGAAATTTCTTGGCTCATTCCCTACTGAAATAGCTGCAATATAGTTTCTATGTTTTTGAGAAAAATTGTGAGAATCAACGAAATGTGTTAATGTAAAGACCATACCTGAGGGAGATGTTGTCACGGGAATAACCGGAGGCGGAGATGGACGTTTATTATTTCGCACAGTGGTCACAAAGTCACGATATTTCACATTTGCGTACTTAGTACGCATTCCCTTTCCCATAGCATCACCTTGCTCGCGCACCACAACCCGCTCATCAACAAGCTGTGGTTCACTGACCACAGGCTGCGTTACAGCAGCTACCGCGCCACTGGCAGCCTCCTCACCACCAGCAGCTGCCTCGCCACTGGCAGCCTCCTCGCCACCAGGCTGGGCAGGCTGTGCAGCTGCGGCACCAGCACAAATGTCCTCATCAACAGCCCCCCTAACTCGTAGTCCACCCTCATAGCACTCATCTTCATCGTCACTTAACACACAATCCCCCTTAAACGAGGCCGGAGTTGGATTAGATGTCACACTATTGCTAGTTATGAAAGGGAATTCATGCTCAAAGAATTGCACATCACGAGACACAAATCGTTGGTTAGTTTCTACATCAAAAACTTTCCACCCTTTTTTCCCAAAAGGATATCCTAAGAAAACACATTTCCTACTACGACTTGCAAATTTATCCCCTTTTCCCCGTTGATCATGAGCATAACACAGGCATCCGAAAACTTTGATGTGGTCATAAGAAGGGGTTTTATTGAACAAAATTTCAAAAGGAGTTTTATGTTTAAGCAATCTAGAAGGGGTACGGTTAATCAAATGACATACGGCTTGAACACATTCCCCCCAAAATTGAAGCGGTAAATTTGCCTGAAATCTTAAAGCTCTGGCTACATTCAATATGTGTTGGTGTTTTCTCTCAACCCGCCCATTTTGTTGGGGGGTACCGACACACGAGGACTCAAATATTATTCCATTAGCCACAAAATAATCATTCAGATTATTAAACTCTGTTCCATTATCACTCCGGACTATTTTAATGTCACAAGAAAACTGACGTTTAATCAAAGCAATAAACGAAAGAAACAAGTATTCAACTTCCGGTTTATTGCTTAACAAATATGTCCACACACTTCTAGAAAAATCATCGACGATGGTCAAAAAATAACGAGATCCACACAAAGAGGGTGTCCTGTAAGGCCCCCATAAATCAATGTGAACCAATTCAAATAAACGACTAGCTTTACTATTGCTAATAGGAAAACTATTCCTATGTTGTTTTGCACGAGGACAAATATCACAGGATTTATTTTTAATGTCTCTAGTAGAACCACTCACAAACGGAAGATGTTGTAGAACTCTTCCCGACGGATGTCCCAACCGTTGATGCCATAACTCTGCAGAACTACTTCGATCAATCTTCAAAGCTTTCACCCCTGGAACCCCGCGGAAATAATAAAGTCCATCCACCCGATCACCCGCTCCAATCACCTTCCTCGTCGCTAGGTCCTGTATAACACACAATGTTTTAGTGATTTGCAAAGTACAATTTGATTCATCACATAATTGTGAAGCAGAAATTAAATTGCAGTTTAATTCTGGAACATAGAGAACATTTTTAATAGTCAATCCTCCTTCCAGTTCCACCGAACCCTTCGAATAAGCATTTGCACATCGGCCATCCGGTAAACCTACCGGATAATGAGACACACGGACCGCATTAATCAAAAGAGACGCATCACATGTGACATGATTTGATGCGCCGGTGTCGATTATCCAATCAACATCTTGCTTACCATGGAGTTTTGGCTTGAGAGTATTAAGATGGTCTAGGAGTTGCTGAACCTGAGCCGCGGAAACCCCCGCAAGAGCTGAGCCATCAGCGTGAGTAGCAGGCTGCTGCGTTCCTTGAGCAGCAGACCCTCCTGTCTTGTTTGCACGAGCAGGAGGTGGTCGCAGTCCACGACCTGCTGTACCTACTGCACGGCCCCCTCCGCGAGCCGAAGACGTGCTACCACGACCATTACCACGGCCTCCTCGAGGCCTATCACCCCACCAATCCGGGTATCCATGAAGCTGAAAGCAAGAGGCTTCGACATGCCCCTCACGATTGCAATAGGAACAAAGTTTATCCGAATTATCAGGTCGATTAAACTTTGGTCGCGGGTCAGATTGCACCTTGAAAGCCATGACGCTTTCTCGATTAGAGGCCACTATATCGGCCGAGCTTAGCCTCTCTGCCTGAATAATTTGCTGATATGATTTGTCCACCCCCGGAAGAGGGTCTTGAGCAAGAAGTTGTCCTCGGATGGAGGCAAACTTGTCATCCAAACCAATCAAAAAATGATGTACGTAGTCATCTTCCCGCAATTTTTCCACCTGGGAAACAATATTACATGAACAATTCCCACAAGAACACGACGGAACAGTGATATACGTGTGGAGTTCATCCCAAATTTTGGCCAGACGACCAAAATACATTGCAACAGATTCATTTTTCTCCTGCCTACACAAGCCTAAAGAGAGCTTCAATTGACAAATCCTAGTGCCATTGACAACACAAAAACGATTTTTAAGGTTTGTCCATAGCAAGTGAGCATCATCATATTCACCAATCGTAGAACGAATAGACGGTTCTAGAGTATTGGTAATCCAAGAGACCAACATTGAATGAACGACCTCCCAATCCTCTCGCTTCTGGACATCAGTAGGCTTCACAATCGAGCCATCAACAAAACCAAACTTTCGTTTGGCCTTCAACGAGGTCTTGATCGCCCTCGCCCACTCATCGTAGTTTTCACCACGAAGCTGAATAGGAGTGATGATATTTCCTGGACCATCACTTGAGCCCAAGTGATAGAGTAAATCGACCTTGGGTACTGAGGTGTCTTGCGCAGCTGCCATGACAGCGAAGTTGGAGGGGAAAGAGAAAAAAAAAAATTATGTGATAACTCTTTCTCAATTATACGTGATTAATGAATAATACGTATAAGGAATTGAAAAAAAACTAGGCTCTTGATACCATGTTAAAACAATATGATCAATATGATCAATATGCAATCTGATATTTTCTTCTCTGTCATTTACAAGGCCAGCAGCAGCCCTTTTTATACAAAATACAATGGCAACCAATTCCTAACTTGTAGGATGTGTATTGAACTAGGATTCTATCATATGTGTATTGAACTAGGATTCTATCATGATCCTTAACATGTAGGATTTATATGTAACTAGGATTCTATAATATTATCTCTAATATTATCTCCAATAATGGTATTTCTGAATTTTAACCTAGATATGATTTCTTATGTAAAAGTTAAAACGAGTTTTAAGGCAATGGTGGACTACAGTACATGCTCTGGAACATATTTAATTTCTAATGAAGAAACGGCTTTTTATGAGCCTTGTTGAGCTATTTTATCTGGAAATGTATTTTATTTTATTCTTAATCTTGATTGAAGCACATAAAACATGTACAACATAATTCACATATGCTAAACGGGTTCACCCTCATAGAAGAAGAAGACATCTCAAAGATGGAAATGAATAATATAATTGATTATAATAATCTAGCACTTTTACATATTATAGTGAAAAAGCTTCAAGAAGTGGTGCAATTTTGATAGGAATGTAATATTCTTACAAATACTTACTATGTTAGAAGATATATCTATTCGCATCAGCATTTCAGTGTTTGGGAATTGTCGTTTGTGAAAAGGGTGGAAGATACGGAGAGAAAGGGAAAAGATAAGAGGAAAAAAAGAAAAAAGGTATAATTAAGTTCCTTAGAATGAAGGCGTTAATAATGGATTGTGAGCCTTTTAAAATGGATTGTATATATTTTATAACTAAAATGTGTTTAGGTCGGGTAAATACCAAAACATGAACGTTTTTCGCAATAAAATTTCAAATAGTATATTGGTATGTAAAAATTCTAAGAAAATCTAAAAAGTTCTGAACAAGCAGAATCGAAGAGGTAAAACAATCACTCCATGCACATATTCGAATTATTCAGCCTAGTGAGTTGTGAATACCGAATAATTAAATATAAAATAAAAAGAACAAGTTGAATACTCATGAAACATGAGTAATTTAACTCCTTTTTTTGTATATAAAGTTGCCCAGACAGTCTTTTGGATTGTGTTGTATTCAAAAAAGCACAAGAGGAAACAAAAATACAACAATGATGATGCAATCACCCCAAAAGAAGGACAAGAGGTTCATAATATATAACCTCCTTCCTTAGATTTATGAACAATATTAACTAACAGAGAAATTAGGTTTTTCATACTTTGTCCTTATACTAGGAAGTTGCCATTTATCAAGGAGAAAGAGTCCTTTTGCATTGCTAGGCAATTCTTGGAGTGAATGATACAACCTTTTCTAATTTGTAGTTGTAGCCAATTTAGCAAGACAATCCACGTGATTCCCTTCTCTAAAACAATGTTTGACTGTAGCTCTAGTTTGTTTAATTACGAGGGAGGCTCGGCATATAGCCTTTTCAATCTTCATGTTGTTAGGATTTCTGTCCGTGAGCATATCCACTATGATCTTTGAGTCCAGTTCGATAGATAAATTAGTGTACCTATTTTAACTGCACCATTTCCCACCAAACTCTGCTGCTTTAGCCTCTGCCATGGTATGATCTGATAGGAATAGAAAGAGCCACAATAAGGTCCCCTTGACTGTTCCTGACCACCCCTCCAATATCTACCTTACCACTTTCTTTGCAAAAGCCTCCATCCGTATTAATTTTGATAGTGTGGGGTAGCGGAGATTCCCATGTAACTTGTATTCATTTCTGAAATGGTCTGAGTCTCTCGATATTATCACATAATAAAGGCCATTCCATACAAGTGTATTCACCCGGTACCATGTTGGAGATAGTCGTCTTTAATGTCCATGTTATTTCGTATCTCATCAAATTCAGCTGAAACTTCTTTTGTTTCCATATCTGCATGTATTTCTTTGTTTTCATAGTTCTCAGCATATGATTGTAGGAGTTATGTGAAGCATTTGATTGTCCACTTTATTGTTGACGGTTGTTTCCCACCATCTTTCGAAGGTAGCAATAATAGGCTCCTGCTATTTGATTCCAAATGCATTACCTATGTTATTGCATAGACATGTTGAACTATTTCTACCTACGCAGAAGAACAACATGAACATTCGAAAATAATTTTAGTACCAAATCGGCAAATAACATCATCAAAATGTAACCTATTTTTTAAAATTCTCCAAGAGATAAAGGACATTTTAAAAGGGAGAGTGTTATGCCAGATTTTGTTTATGACGATATTCTTCTATTTTTGAATCTAATACAATGTCATGATGAGTTAGAAGAAAATCTCCCATCATTAAAAGTAGCACAAATAGGGAAATCATCCTCATTTGGGTCACCTATATCTAGTTGAGCAATAATATCCATAATATGCACGAGGAGAACATCGTTGAGTTCGACAATATTCCATTCTCCATTAATTATGAAGTCTTTCACCTGTAATTAAGAGGATCTCCTACTACCTTGTAATATGTTGGCCAATGCACATTTACTTGTCTAGTTATCCCACCAAAAGCTACAATTACCTTTATGTATTTTCCATCTAATATTTTTCTTGGCTTTATCTCAGATTTTGTGCATATTTCTCCAAATATGAGAACCATTGGGATTTGACTTTTTGTTCATTGGATGGGCTCTTTTGCAATTTTGTTCTTGAGAAAGTTGGTCCACATGGATGGGTGAGTTATGAATCTCCACCATCTTGAATGCTAAGTATATCTATGATATCCTCCATTTTTCTAACACCACCTCCTCCTTCACCTTTGGGGACACAAAGATTATTCCATGAAGACCAATGAATTTGTTTTTACCTTCATTTGTGCTCCATAAGAAGTTTGCAAAGAGTTTCTCCATGAGCTCGGTAATTCCTTTAGGAGGATTCATAGTAGAAAGGATGTATGAGGGGAGGGATTGTAAGACATGTTTAATCAAGATCATTCTCCCTCTAGAGGATATCATATTGGCTTGGCATCTATTAAGTTTCTTGACCATCTTAAAGAGCATACCGTCAAATATATTACTAATCTTCCTCCCAAAATAAATGGCGCATCCCAGATAAGTGAAAGGGAAAGACTTATCCATATAACCTGTAGCATTCCTAATTCTATTAATTCTTGCAGCGCGGGTGTCATGACCCGGATTTCCAACTCTCGGGAGTCGTGATGGCGCCTACTAGTGAAAGCTAGGCCAGCCAACCATTTGTATTATTTTCTTTTTTCCTATTTTAATCCTTTATCAGTTAAGAACCAGCATTATGTAAACAACGGAATTTAATAAGCGGAAGAATGGAATATAACCATTTAAATATTACCAATACAAATACTTAAACATAAACTACCCAGAACTGGTGTCACAATTTCACAAACAATCTAGGAATTCTACAAACAAGGGTCTGAAAAATTAATACAATGTTGTCTCTGAAATACATAAATGAAACAAGAGGAAAGGATAGAAGGAGACGCCAAGGCCTGCGGACGCCTGTAGGACTACCTCGGATCTTCAAATGGACAGAAGACAGCCACCTAAAGCTAAGGTCTATATGCTCTAGTACCGGGATCTACACACAGTTCAGAGTGTAGTATCAGTATAATTGACCCCATGTGCTGGTAAGTGCCTAGCCTAACATGGCGAAGTAGTGACGAGGCTAGGACCAAACTACCAAATAACTTGTTCAGTTAATCATATACAACCGAAAATAAAGGCAAAACTTGCAATTAAAGATAGAAAGGGGAGTCATGTTGCAGGGAACAACAAATAGCAACAAAAACCAATAGTTAAATGTAAAGAACACCATAACTCAATTATCAATGTAAATCAGGAAAATCAAAGACAAGTGTACGGCATCACCCTTTGTGATTTTACTCTCGTCCTCACCATAAAATTAATATAATTGGCACAACACCACCCTTCGTGCTTTTAGCTCACATGATCATGACACAAAATGATCCTACGTGTATTGTCACTCATATAAAGGCACGAAATTGTACATCGTGCGGCACGGCATCACCCTTCGTGCATTGACACTCCCTCAGTAATATCATACACGACATCACCCTTCATACTTTAACACTCTTTCACAAAAATCATACACGGCATCACCCTTCGTGCTTTAGCACTCTTCCTTACCCAAACAACAATCACAAAGCAATAAGGGCAAGGGAATCAATAAAATCCCGGGAAAGGAATAACAGTGTAACAATCATATTCCGGCAAGGGAAACAATATCAAAATAATAAAATCTCGGCTAGGGAGATAACATTAAAACAACAACATCCAGGAAAGGGAGACAATATCATAATCATCTTCTCTTTTTCGCATTTACTTCACAACTCAATTCACAATTTGGGTCAATGCTCTATATTGTTTAATTTTCAATTATACTTCCACAAATCATTGCACAAATTGAGCCAATTTTCTTTAATGTTCAAATACCAATAATACTTCCACTAGTCTTGCTCAACAATAAAAATCATTACATAAGGCATGAACAAAAACAAACGGAGACACATTAATGAAAGTATAATCTCCAGGGCATGTTTGACACCAACGATAGATACTCGTCACCATGCCTATACGTTGTACTCAAAAACTAACATATAGCAAATAGGACACAACTCCTAATCCCTCAAGCTAAGGTTAGACAAAACACTTAACTCGATGCGAGGAACACAATTCAAGCCTCAACTACCGCTTTACCTCTTGATTCCACCACCAATTTGCTTGTATCTAGCCACAATTTACTTAACTATATCAATAAATGCTAAATGAATCAATTCTAATGCACGAACATAGGTTTTTCTAAAGTGTTTCTCAAAAAGTCAAAAATCGACCTCAGGCCCACATGGTGAAATCTGAGGTTCGAACCAAAACTCTATTACCCAATCCCCCACAAACTCAAATATATAATTTGTTTTTAAATCGGATCTCAAATCGAGGTCCAAATTCCCAAAATTCAAAAATCCTAGGTTCTACCCAAAACACCTAATTTCCCCTTGAAAGCCCTTGATTTTGAGTTGAAATCATGAAAAAAGATGGATTATATTGAAAGAAATGAGTTACAAATGGCTTACAAATGATTTGGAAGCATAGTTGTCTTTGAAAAATCGCGCAAAGGTGTTTTGGTTTTGAGAAGGTTTAAAAAATGGCTAAAAATGCGTCTAGATCTCAATTAACTGGGCTCTGATATCGCAATTGTGAATCCTTAAGGAGTCTGCTTTCTTCGCATTTGCAAAGATTTTGTCACATTAGCAACCACTAAAATATCCTGAGGGCTTCGCATTTGCAACTCTGGCCCTCCGTATTTGCGATGAGATCGTCACATTTGCGATTAGGGCCTATATAGGCCTTCTTCACATTTGTGATCATTCTTCACATTTGCAAGCTCACATTTGCAAGCCAGGCTTTGCAATTGCGAAACCTGCCGACTTGCAACACACCAGCAATTTCCTAAGTCCAATTTTCACTCTGTGGCCTATCCAAAACTCACTCGAGCCCTCGGGACTCTAAACCAAACATGCACGCAAGTCAAAAACGTCATATGGACTTGCTCGTGTAACCAAATCACCAAATAACATCAATAACTATGAATTTAGCATCAAAATCAAAGAAAAATCTCATGAACTCTTAAGTTCAAATTTTAACAACCGAAGGTCTGATTCATGTCGTTTTAAGTCCGTTTCTTACCATATTTTACAAGCTCAACTTAAACACCATATAAGACCTGTACCACGCTTCATAACCAAATAGGGGCCCGATACCATCAGATTCAATTACATTCAAATTTTCAAAAACTCTAGAACTTTTAGTTAAACAATTTTCTTCAAAAATTCATTTCTCAAGCTTAGGACCTCGGAATTCGATTCCGGATATAAGTCCAAGTCTCATATTTTCCTACCAAATCTCATATTTTCCTATGGACCCTTTGGGACCGTAAAATTATAGATCTGGATCCGTTTATCCAAAATATTGATCGAGGTTAACCTACATTCATTTTAAAAGCAAAATTCCTCATTTTTCACAAATTTTCACATAATGGCTTTCCGGATACACGCTCGGACAGTGCATGCAATTCGAGGTGAGATAAAAAAGAGGTTTTAAGGCCTAAAAACACATAATTTATTTTTAAAATAAGTGATGAACTTTTGAATCATCACATCATGTGTGAGAGGCTGTAATAAAGAAGCTCTTATCATTGTTCATTTTCTGCCCAGAAGTCTTTTCATACCTGTCAATAGCCTTTTTGATTAACTTGAGGGTCATGTTGTTTCCACCATAGAATATAACAATATTATCAGCGAAGGCTAAATGATTAATCATCAAACCTCTCGGATCTATGATAAAAGGAGTGAAGCCAATAAAGTCTATTCGAGCATTTAGAGATCTAGAAAGAACCTCAGCTCCAATAATAAACAAAGAAGGGGATAAGGGATCTGCCTATTTGAGGCCCTGGGTAGATGTGAAAAAACATGTTCTAGACCCATTGATGATGATAGAGTACCATATATCTTGTATAAGTCCCCAGATCATGTCAATCCAATACTTAGAGAAACCAAATTTCCTTATAACTGTTGTCAGAAAGGTTCAGAAAATTCAATCATAAGATTTTGCCATGTCAAGTTTTATAATAATATTGCCTCCTCTGTTCTTCTTGTTCACGCCTTGAGAAATCTCCTAAGCTAAAATGATATTTTCAGTGATTAAGCTTCCTTTCACAAAGCCACTTTGATTCTCTGATATAAGCTTCCCAAGAATAAGATTCAGCCTTCTGGAAAGGATCTTGGAGATAATCTTGGCAGTAAAGTTACTCAAACTAATAGGCCTCAAGTCGGAGAAACTACTAGGGGAGCCAACTTTATGAATAAGAACTAGACAAGATGACAAAAAAATTTAGTGAGCCTCCTACCATTGAAAGATCTTGAACAAAATAAGTGATCTCCTCATTAATGATATCCCAAAAAGATTGAAAGAATTTCCCATTATAACCAACCGGCCCCACTGCACTATTAGGATCCATGTTAAAGACAACAACTTTAACCTCCTCTATTTCAGGAATGGCAGTGAGAATTTCATTATCTGCCTCAGTTACACATCGAGGAATACAGTTGATGATATCATAATCATTGTAGTGATGATTGATGTTATAGAATTTTTGAAAGTGATGGACAGCTGCCTTGCCAATACTAGCATCCCCATCAATCCATTGGCCTCTATGATCTTTGATTTTTAGAATTTGCAGCCTTATCCTTATCCCTATGATGGTTCTATGAAAGTATTTAGTGTTAGCATCTCCTTCTTCAAACTAGTTCACCCTAGCTTTCTGTCTGAGAATATCATCCTGTATCCCCATCCGCCTAATGTACTCAGCTTGTTCATAAGATCCATTTGTTCAAGGTCTTTCGTTTTATATTCCTACTATTGAACTTGGTTGAAAATATTGTCAATGTCGTCTCTGGACCATTGAGTCAGTCTTCTGCTCAGCATTTTAAGCATTTGATGAAGTCTCCACTGAGGATTTCTATTGACATGATTTCTCCAAACTTATTCAACTACCTACAAAAAAATTGGTTAATTAGTCCATAAATTTAAAAAGTTGAAGTATTTAGGCTCACGCTGGTTAGAGTCCTTATATTGAATTAGAATAGGTCTATGGTCAGAGCCAATTCTATCCAAATGGTAAACAATATTACTTTGAAAGATTTGGGACCAATCATCATTGATAAACACGGTATCCAATCTCTTCCATATTCTTCTTCTTGGCTCCCAATTGTTACAACATGTGTATTTTGGACTAACAAAACCCAGGTCCATCATACCACAGTTATCCATGCAATTGCTGAATTCTAGACATTTGTTCATTCTGTGAGGTCTTCCACCCTTTTTTTCATCCGGATCTAAAATGACATTTAAATCACCTCCAATGCACCATGGACCATTCACATGAAGATTGGTTAACTCAAGACTATTTCATAGCTCTCTCCTTCTTCAGGAGTACATTTAGCATATACTGCTGTGATGTAGAGATCACTGTTGGCAGCTCCATAATGCAATTTTATAGTAAGTTGTTGATCATGGTTGCTCAGAATATAGTCATGTTGTTTCCTGACCACATGATCCAACTCTGACCATTTGAATTATAAATACAGTGTTGATAACCAAGGAACCTGCTGCACCTTTCTATTTTATTAGTACTAGCAAAAGGCTCCATAATAGCAACTAGTTCCACCTTATAGATGGAGATCAATTTTTTGAGCCTTGGTAAAGCTTTTTTGGTATTCACACCCCTAATGTTCCATAAAATGCCTTTTATTATGGAAACAATTCAGGCTAGCATGAGTACCCCCATTAAGGAGGTGTAGTATCTTTGCTTTTGATATTTTTTTCCTTTTTTCCTTTTCTTTTCTCTGGAACATGTGATCTAGAAAGACTCATCCTTTGAATTAGATTGTATTTGATTTTCGGGAACCATAATTGTTACCCTATTGGCGATGTCACCCCTATTTGTTGACTAGTCACATATCTATCTTGTTTTAAGTTGGATTCCATATTGAGATCAACTACCATCTCAATCCTAGGAAGATTTTGATTTCAGAAGGCACATTAGTAGATTCATTGACATAATCACTTAGGTTAAGGGCTCTCTTTTAAATTTATCTATTTCATAATCGTTGATAACTAGGGATTTTGAAATGTTTCATGCTCATTCTTGCTTACGCTTTGATTATAAATTCTTACAAAATAATCCCAAGAGGCTCATAGGTGTTGCTTTATTGCAAGTTTGATTAACAAAGTGACGAGATGTCAAAGATCGGCTCAAAAAGAGTGAAACCTGCACAAGTGCCAAAGACAAGACAACTCAGGACAAACAGCCTAGTGTGGCCGCACTACACTTTGTGTGGTCCGCACTAAAGAGGTTCAGGGACATGGAATCTAAGGCATCAAAACAGTGCGGCCACGGTACATATTGTGTGGTCCGCACAGAAGACACTGCAGTCGCACTACCTTTTTATGCGATCCGCGGAAGTAAACTTCAGAGAGATTTCAAGTGCTTAGCTTCAAGCCTATGTGGTTCGTAGTCGTGTTTGTGCGGAACGTGCTAGATGCCTCTGCGGCTGCACTCCATTCTATGCGGTCCGCGGAGCCTGAGTTCAGAGAGTTGATTTTTTAGAGTCAAGAGCCTAGTGTGGACGCACACCATTTTGTTCGGTACGCATCGACCCCGCAGGGGCATTTTTGTCTAATTTTTCCAGCTTAGTATAAATTGAACCTTCTTTCCATTTTTAGGATATCAGCTATTTCCACAATTGAACTGCGTTGGTGAGAAGCTATTTTGTAGCCATGTTGGGCATATTAACTTGGTTCTAACGATAGAATCTTTGTATTTACTTTAGTGTTTAATTAATAGGTCTTTATATTCATCTATTTCTCTATTTTTCTCTTCAAGAATGAGTAGCTAAGCCTATTAGCTAAGGTTGTGGCTCAACCCTAGTACGGGTAATGGATGGGTGTTGCAATTTAGGGCTAGATTGACTATAGGTGTTTGTTATTTGGGTCAATTTTATGGTTTAATTTATGAATTTGGTGGTTGCAAATATTGGTTTGTGCTACGTTGACTTGGATCTTCTTGAGAAAGAGAGCCTAAGTCTCCAAGATTGACCCAACAAGGAATTGGGAGGGACGCAAGAGAATTGATAGTCCCAGTTAAAGGGTTTAACCTCGAGAGAGTAATTACCCAACTTGAACCCTAGTTGCTTGAGTAAATTTGCCTACCCATTTGGTCTTGATAAAGTCAATTGGGAAAAATTACTCTCTCTACCGAGAGATGTGAAAGTGGGTTAAATATAGCAATGATTATAGAATATTTTCCCAATCATGTCAAGCATGCCTTAGAAGCAATTACCCATCAATTAGCTGCATAGGTGAAAGTCACTACCCTAGTTCCTTACCATCCATTAGATACAACTCGTAGCAATTTTCATTTAGCATAATCTAGTTGCAATCATAAATGGTAGTTAATAATAGTAGATTTTTAAAAGAAAAACCCAAAAATGTTTGGAAGTGATATTTGGAACAAATACCCAATTCTACTCTAGATAGATACTTGACTCCCTTTCTAGCTCCCTATGGAAATCGATCCCGACCCATAAATCAGGTAAAAGCTATTACGACCCTCTCTTCCTACTTTGTAGTAGCGTGGAGTAGACTACGATTAACCTTTTGGAACAGTTGCCGGGGAGCTAACGTCTTTGGCTATTTATTTAGCTAGTTTTGTGTATTGTTCTTCTTTTCTTCTTTGTTACTTACTTGTTTGTGACATTATCAGGTACCAATATGGTTTTATACAACACTAATGACCCTCTTGGAAACGTGATAGCAGGGGAAAAGGTAGATGATCTTGAGCAAGATGAGGTGCCTCTTGCACCTCAAGGACAACAGAGAGGCCGAAATACCAAAGCTAATCCAAATGATAATGTTCCAGAACCTCCTCCACCACCTCCAAGAGCAGCTCCCAAAGTAATACCGAACCAGGGCTACGCAAGTGCTATTGTCCCACCCCGATTCCAGGCGGTAAACTTTCAAATAACCAATTTTATATTGACCTTACTTGAGCAGCGTGGATATTTTACGGGTGATGCAGATCAAAATGCCTACAAACATCTCAAGGGGTTCGTAGATACATGTTGGGGAAGCAAGGAGATGAATTTTTTCGAGGATGTGCTGAGATTGGGATTTTTCCCGTTCTTACTCCGGGGAAAGGCATTAGATTGGCACAAAAGACTCCCCAACTATTCCATCACAACTTGGGATGAGTTGGCGGATAGGTTTATTGGATTCTTCTCACTGAGTCATATGGATGCACTTTGGGGTGAAATATTAGCCTTCAAGCAAGAGCAAATGGACTTTTGCATGAAATCTGGGAGCGATATAGGACTATGGTGAGGGAATGGCCAAATAACGACATGACCGAAGCCATGATCAACAAACCTTTTACCGAGGCATAAATACTACAAATCAATGCATTGTGAACCAATTGGCCGAGGACCATTTTATGAAGCTTTCTTATAATGAGACATGTGATGTACTTGATAAGATGGCCGACACTTCTTCAGTGTGGAAAAGTAGAGCGAATGTGCCCCAAGGTAACCCTACGATCATTTGTTTGCACAAGGAATTGCATGATCATGGTCAAGCTATTGTCGATCTTACTACTACTATGAAATAATTGGTGAAGGTGCACTTGCAACAAGTCCAATATCCATGCCAAGTCAACGCCATGGAAGGTGTCAGTATGCTTAAGAGAAGACAAAGAGGGCAACAATCTCAAGGGACTTATGAACAATATGACAATTATGGTGGCGGTTTTTCAAATGAGTGTTATAATGACCAAAGTGAAGGCGTTCAATATGTTAACAACTATCAAGGAAATAGAGGCAACTCTTCAAACCAACAATGGCGACCCCAGGGAAATTGGGGCAATCAACAACAAGGTGGTGGCAATTGGAACAATAACAACCAAAACAATAATTGGGGTTATCAAAATAACAACCAAAGCAATTGGAATGGAAATAACAATAATTGGAGCAACAAAAACAATCAAGGTGGATGGAACAAAAATAGAAACCAAGGCAACCACGGACAAGGCTTTCAAAGGCCCCCAATGTACCAACAACCAAACAATCCACCCCCCTTTCCCTTCTCAAGGTCCTAGTTCTTCTGGAAGTGATTTAGGTAGAATTGAAATGATGTTCGAGCAGATGATGAAGAAGAACCAAGATTTCGGCATTCAGTTGGCTTCTCACAATACCTCTATCCGGAACTTGGAAGTGCAATTAGGCCAAATCTCGCAAGCTTTGAACATTGATCCAAAGGGTGCTCTACCAAGTGACACGGTAGTAAACCCGAAGGATGGGAACAACAATCATATGATGGTGGCTACAACAAGAAGTGGGAGAGACGGTGATGTGAATGCCTCAAAGAAAAAGCAATTATGGATGAAAATGTTGAGTTGCAAGATGATGAAGTGCCATTGGTTGTTGAAGATGTGGTTGAAGAGAATGTGAAAAATGATGTGAGGATTGACATTGAGGAGGCCGATGTGGAGACTCAAGAATCCATGAACCCGTCTAGGGAATAGGTGATTAACATGCCCAAGCTGGTTGTGACAAAAACCAAGGCACCCTTGCCTGGACCACCCCCACCTTATCCTCAAAGGCTCGTAAATCAAAGCAGCGATAATCAAGTCAAGAAGTACATTGATATGATGAAGAGCTTATCCATAAATGTGCCTTTGGTGGAAGCTCTTGAACAAATGTCGGGATATGCCAAGTTTATGAAGGATTTAGTGACAAAGAAGAGGTCTATGGATTGTGAAATAATAAAGATGACTCACCAAGTGAGTGCTATAGTGCATTCAATGGCACCTAAGCTTGACGACCCCGGAGCTTTTACTATCCCTTGCACTATTGGGAGTGCAGACTTTGCCAAAGCTTTATGTGACTTGGGAGCTAGTATCAATTTGATGTGTTACTCAGTTTTCAAGACATTGGGGATTGGGAAACCTACACCAACTTCAATGATACTTCAAATGGAAGATCGATCGATGAAGCGACCTTCGGAAATTATTGATGATGTGCTTTTCCAGGTGGACATATTCATATTACCGGCCGACTTTGTCATTTTGGATTGTGAAGTAAACTATGAGGTTCCTATTATCTTGGGTAACCTTTCCTTGAAACGGGGAAGTCATTGGTTGATGTTGAAGCAGGTGAGCTCACTTTCCGAGTGGGTGATGAAAAGGTCTTCTTCCATGTTTGTAAATCCATGAAGCAACCCAATAGCATCGAGGTGTGCTCATTTATAGACCTTGTCACAACTGTGACTGTGGATGATACCAGTGCTATGATCAATGTGGAGGATCCTCTTGAGGCCGTGCAATGTCAATGATGATGCAAGCAGAGTAGAGTGTGTGAATGCTTTACATGGGATGGGATCTTATTCTTATGAGCCGAGAAAATTATCTTTGACATGCGAAGTGATTATAGGATCTCCTTGATCGAAATGATAAATTGAAAAATTCCACATCCTACCAATGATATGATCTCTAGTTAACCCTTTTATCCTTAGACTTTTTTCTTTCAACAACTATGATACAAGCCTATGCCTGTTCTAAAAGATACCCTCTCTTGGAACCCGATCTTTCCTTGAGCACATGGAAAAAGTATAAGTTTGGGGGGGAGACGAGGATGGCACACAAAGTGGTAAAAAGGCACATAAATGAAGAAAAGGAAAGGCAATGAATAAGAAAGAAAAGCAACAGACAAAAAGAGTGTTCAATATGAAAAAGAATAAAAAAGGATTCAAGAAAAGCAAAGAAAGAAAGGTGCGGAAAGTTGAAAAGGGAGAAAAGGTTTGAAATGCATAAGAAAGAGTGACAACGTGTCACTCTAACCCCTTATAAAGAAGTGAAATGACTCAAAGAGTTAAGCGAATTGTGGCAAATGAATCAAAAGAAGTGCTTAAGAGAAGATGGAACCCACTTGAACAAAAACATGTCCTACCCTAAACCAAAAGCCTTCACAAAGACTCTACAAAAACACTATATGATTTTGAGTTGAATGAAGCTTGCATTAGTGGATACTTACATAAGGGGCAAGCATATGGTATTTAGAGCCGGACTTATGACCTTTTCTTAAGAGAGATGAGTGAATTCCCATTAACCTTGGTCTGTGTGCCAATACTCTAAAAGGTGAGGTTTGCTTAGGGAGAATTGAGGATGTCTGAGTTTGGATTCCACAATGACCAAAGTAATTGAGAGAGTTCTTTGATGTAATGAGTCAACTCTTGATTCTCTTGTGTCACACTTGATCCATGGGTTTTCAAAGGTTAAAAGTTGTTAATGATCCATTTGTATTGAGGGTAATTTTTAGTCCCAATTGATGCTAGTTGAGGTTACTTTAGGATAGTAGAAAATTCTTGGATTTACCCTTAAGGGGTGGGTCTTATTTTGTTTGCTTGAGGACAAACAAAAGCTTAAGTTTGGGGAGTTGATAACTAGGGATTTTGACGTATTTCATGCTCCTTCTTTCTTATGCTTTGATTATAAATTCTTATAAATAATTCCAAAAGGCTCATAAGTTGTGCTTGATTGCAGGTTTGATCAACAAAAGTGACAAGATATCAAATATCGTCTCAAAAGAAGTGAAACCTGTAAAAGTACCAAAGACAAGACAACTCATGACAAACAGGTCTAGTGCGGTTGCACTACACTTTGTGCGATCTGCACTAGAAAGGTTCAGGGACATGGAATTTAAGGCATCAAAATAGTGCAGTCGTGGTACATATTGTGTCGTCCGCACTGAAAACACTGCAACCGTACTACCTTTTAATGTGTGGACCGCGCTAGATGCCTCCGCAGCCGTAGTCCGTTCTATACAGTCCGTGGAGTCTGAGTTCAGAGAGTATATTTTAGAGTCAAGAGTCTAGTATGGCCGCACACCATTTTGTGCGGTCTACACTGACCTCGCAGGGGCGTTTTTGTCCACTTTTTTCAGCTTAGTATAAATAGAACATTTTTTCATTTTTAGGGTATCAACTATTTCCAGACTTGATCTGCGCTCGTGAGAAGCTATTTTGTAGCCATTTTTTGGTATTTTAACTTAGTTCTAATGATAGAATATTGGTATTTACTTTAGTGTTTAATTAATATGTCTTTATCTTTTTCTATTTCTCTGTTTTCTCTTCAAGCATGAGTAGCTAAGTCCATTAGCCAGGGTTGTGGCTCAACCCTAGTATCGGTAATTGATAGGTGTTGCAATTTAGGGCTAGATTGAATATGGATATTTGTTATTTGGTCAATTTTATGGTTTAATTTATGAATTGGTGGTTGCAAACACTGGTTTGTGCTATGTTTACTTGGCTTTTCTTTAGAAAGAGAGCCTACGTCTCCAAAATTGACCCAATAAGAAATTGGGATGGACTAAAGAGAAGTCCCATTAAAGGGTTAAACCTAAAGAGTAATGACCCCACTTAAACCCTGGTTGCGTGAGTAAATTTGCGTACCCATTTGGTCTTGAGAAAGTCAATTGGCAAAATCACTTTCTATACTGAGAGATGTGAGAGTGGGCAAAATCGTACAACGGTTATAGCATGTTTCCCCAATCATGTCAAGCATGCCTTAGAAGCAATTACCTGTCAATTAGTCACCTAGATGAAAGTCACTACCCTAGTGCCTTTCGATCCATTAGATATAACTCATAGCAATTTTTGTTTAGCATAATCGAGTTTCAATTATAATTGGTATTTAATAATAGTAGATTGTTAAATGAAAAGCCCAAAAATATTTGGAAGTGATATTTGGAACAAACACCCAATTCTACTTTAGATAGATACTCGACTCCCTTCCTAACTCCTTGTGAAAATCGATCCCAACCCAAAAATCGGGTAAAAGCTATTATGACCCTTTATTCCTACTTTTTAGTAGTGCAGAGTAGACTATAATCAATCATCCCTCTCACTCAAGTTCTCATTTTCTCGAGTGGACTCCTGCATATTCTCCCTTGTTCCAATATCAATGGTATAAACTTTCCACTTCTATTTGTCTAACTTAGATATCGAATGCAATTGATCATTAACAGCCTTATCTTGGTCATTGACTGCCTTAGTTTGCTCATTGACAGCCTTAGGTTGATCTCCCAATTCACGAACATTAGCTTGACCTTTGAGTTAATAAACATTGTCATCAACACTGTTCTGGTTCATGTTTTGAAGGGCCAAACTTATTTATTTGTTATGTTTCGTCCTCTAGCTGGAGTCATCAGATAAGTTGTGCATTGGTTTGAAAACACTTTGGATCTCTCTTAAGAAGTTTTCTAGTTTTTGGTTTATTTCTTGATCTCTCCTTGATGTTTCTAGGTGGTTGTTACAAGTGTTTATCAGGCTTAGACTTATTGTTTTACATTCGACTAATTTTGTTAAAAGTCTGCTCAGCATTAGTATCAGTTCCAGTTCCATCAATTTCAGAAGATTCATCAACCTCAAATTCTTTAATTTGATCAACTAGTCTCAAATTTTCACTATAGACAGTAGTTCCAAGCTTCTATTTTTCAATTTTTTTCTTTTGACTGAAATTGTGTTCATGCTATCCAGCCTTATTAGCGGTTCTTTTTTGATCAGTCTGCTCAGCAAGTCCAGAAAATCTAGCATATTCAGCAGCCTTAGATTCATTATTTTGATCACCTAGTTTCACAATTTCCCCATTAACAACAGCACCAGTTTTCAAATTTTCATTCTTTTATTTTTGATTGTTTCTGTGTTCAGATTGTCCAGCATTGGCATCTGTTCTAATTTCAACAAATTCAACAGAAATAGTGGTGGCAGTTTCATTACTTTGATCAACCATCCCAGTATTTTCTCTATTAGAAACAATACCAAATTTATTTCCAGATTCCATATTTTGATCCCCAAGTAGTCTGTTGTCTTCATTATGATTTTCATCATTCGTTTGGCCTCTAACTCCCTATTTTCAGCAGTTTTTTTCCTTTCTAAAGATCTACAATTGACCAAGTTATGTCCCAGTTTTTGGTAGAATTTACAGTATTTAGGAATTCCCTCAAATTCAATTTTTTGCACAAAGCCTTTTTGAGGTGTATTGTTATATATTTGACCAACATTAATAGAGTTCAGTTGTTCTTTAAGAAATTGATTTCAACTCTTACTTAAGCAATACTAGGCCTTGTTCTTCCTTTAGTAGCTAAATCCATTTCAAGGGGAGTACCAATTGCACTCACTACTTGTTTAACATAATTCCAAGTGTGCATATGAAAAGGTAAACCGGGAAGAAGCACCCATACCGGAGCGATAGACAGGTCTTCCTCCGGCTTGAAATTCGGCGACCATTTTGAAGCCACATTTGTTGCCCTTCAATTTCGATAACTCTTTTAAACCAGACAACATTAAAATCTTCTTCACTAGTGAAATCAAGGAAAATATTGTACATATCATATACCCCAATCTTGACAGAGCCCCGAATTGATATTAATTCCTTGAATTTTAACCTAATTTTGTCAACTTGGTGCCTTGGTTTGAGGAATCTCCCAACGATTGTGAGCTTTCACTCCTCAGCCATGACACCATAGTAATATGTGGCTTTGAAAAGGACTGAGGACATGCCATTCTATATGGTGTGTGTTATAATTACAGACTCTCTGCCTTGGAAAATCAAAGAGGTTGGAGACGATGAAGAGAGGACCTTTGAAGCATAGGTCCATGTAATGCCAATTGGATCAACAGATTGGGTCGCCATGTTATTTGGAGTTGATTTCCCCCCAAACTCACCGGAGCGCCATCATCATGCAGTTCCATCAGATGGCGCATGGAGGATATTGTGGTCTATAAACTAGCCGTTGGGTTAAGTCGAGGAGAGAGAAGTGCCCAGTTTAGTAAAAAGTAAGATTACTGTTATAAGTTAATTTTAATTAATGGTATTTGAAACTTAGGTGGTATGGTTTGCAACAAATTTATGCAAAGAAAAATAAAACTGCAATAACAAACAACTATAAAAAAAAAGATTTTATTGATAAACACTATAGGTTACAACTTTGTTTATCCTTTGATTCTTCCTTCCGATTTACTCTACATGATTTGAGGCCCTTAGCGGTGTATTTTTTGAAGGTAACTTTAAGAAAAATATATTTGATACATCTTTGATCTCATAATAAATATTCCAAGAGTTTCATATTTCGAGAATTTGTGGAATTGTTGAGATCATCTTTGATGGATATATGTAGCTTTATTTATGGGTATGAATTAGGGTTTGTAGACTCCTAATATTTCAAGAAATGTTTTGAATTTAAGATTTATTTTGATCTGTTAAAATTTTAGTGTCTACAGTACTATTAAATGAGATCAGAATTTATTTTAGGATGTAGAACTGATAGTATGAATTATAGAGGCAATGGTACGTTCAATTAGTGGACAATAGAATATAATTGTAACGCAAAACTGAAAAACAATAAAGGTTGAGATGAAAGGTAATAAACACAACAAAACTTGCTGGGGTTCGATCCACACATCAATTCATATTAAAATATAATAAAATTAAGTGGTAATGTTAAAGCAAGAATACATATTAATTAATCATTAGTAAGAAACGATTAATTCCGTATATAACATATATGTCATGTAGAGTAATTATCAACTTGATTAGCATACAGGCATGGCTTTCAACTTGAAAATAAAGCCCCATTGGCCAAGCATAAAAGAAAATAGAACAAGTTAGACATTGTGCGATTGAACAAAAAAAATAACTATATCTGCTAGCTAAATAGGGACTTTTTGGGAATGGTCTTAGCATATATTCTAAAAATTGGCGATATTCAAAAATTGATTGTTCACCCACATAAGTTCCTCGGGGGTTCTCTATCGGATCAAACGTTTATTAAAGTCTACTGAATTGTCAAATTTTTACTTTTTAAAATTTCTCTATCAATCTGGTAGAGTTGATGTTATTAGTTATTACTCTATCTATTTTCTAAGATCATTGATCTTATTGTATTTCCATACTTCTGCTCTTAGGGATTTCTCTACCTGGTCGGTAGAGTTGATGTTATATTTTGTCTACCTAACTATTAAGTTATTAATTGAAGTCTATTAGATTGGCATGCTTCTCCTCTTCAGGGATTTCCATACCTGGTCAATAGAGTTGATTTCATTTTTGTCTACCTATTTTTTAGTATTCATCGAAGTCTATCGCATTGGCATACTTTTTCTAGGTTGTTTTAATAAAGTTTTTTTTGTAAATTTGCAACTTCAATTTCCATCAAAACACTCCAAATCTGGTCCAAATGATCTCAAATTTGAAATAAATCTTTCAAATACCAACATAAATATTCCTTAATACAAATTAGCCGAATAACACTAAATCAAAAACACCCACTTTATCTAATCTGTGTCTGAACTAGAATTTTAAACACAACTTATCAACATTCAAATGATTTTAACAATAATAGATTATTAGTTTTTATTTTCTACCAACAAACAAGAATTTCAAGCTCTAAAAACTAAAGAATTATGGCGTTCAAGTAAAAAAATGAGAGACTTTTCTAAGACCATAATAAAGGAGAATATTTCGCTAAGACCACTCCCTTTGAGGGTCATGTCAAGATAATTTTTGTTTGGGATATTATCATTTTTAGCTCGAGCCAGAAACTATTTACATCCGGTAGTCAAGAAAGTATATAAAAATTGTATAATATACATACAAAAATTATATATATATATATATATATATATATATATATATATATATATATATATATATATATATATATATATATATATATATATATATATATATAACACACAAAAAAAATTTATACATTATTTCGGCTATTACTTTTACAACATCTATATAGTGTCATTTTTGGGGGGAGTGCACGGTCAACCACTAATAACACATGTATTTACTTTTAAACCAATGTTTAAAATGTCTTTAGTCTTTAGCCACTGCTTTAATAAATTTTAACTGCCCGGACGAAAATACCCTTCTGTTCATGTCTTTAACTTTTGAACTTACCTTCTGGACTCCAGGACTATATGTCCTTAACTTTTGAACTTGTAACTCTAAGTTCAGGACTTTAGGAAGTCCTTAACTTCAGAACTTCATGACTACATGTCCTTAACTTTTGAACTTAATTTTAGGACTTCAGGACTACATGTCCTTAACTTTTGAACTAGGAACTCTAAGTTCAGGACTATATATTCTTAACTTTTAAACTTAACTTCGGGACTTCAGGACTATATGTCCTTAACTTTTGAATTTAACTTCACGACTTTAAGACTACATGTCCTTAACTTTTGAACTTGGAACTCTAAGTTCAGGACTTCATGACTACATGTCCTTAACCTTTGAACTTGTAACTCTAAGTTCAGGACTTCAGGACGTCCTTAACTTTTGAACTTATAACTCTAAGTTTAGGACTTCATGGCTACATGTCCTTAACTTTTGAACTTAACTTCAGGACTTCAGGACTACATGTCCTTAACTTTTGAACTGGGAACTCTAAGTTCAGGATTATACATCCTTAACTTTTAAACTTAACTTCAGGACTATATGTGCTTAACTTTTGAATTTAACTTCAGGACTTTAGGACTACATGTCCTTAACTATTGAACTTGCAACTCTAAGTTCAAGACTTCAAGACTACATGTCCTTAACTTTTGAACTTGTAATTCTAAGTTCAGGACTTCAAGACTACATGTCCTTAACTTTTGAATTTGGAACTAAAACCAAACAAAAATAGGAAAACTATCCCATATAAATAAATAACATGGGTTAAAATAGAGTTTATTGTGACTTGCGGCCTACTCTATTCTCTCACATTCTTCTACCCAAACAAAAGCCTAAAATAATAGGGAATTTTTCATAAAGTATCATCTTTTAGATCTAATTAGCCATTTATATATACCCTTTGCTACATTACGTGTTATAGATACCTTTTATGTTTTTATACCATGTATTTCATGTATTTAAGTTGTTGTATTCATTAATACAACAAAAAATAGGCATAAAAACGGGAATTCCAGTTAAATTTGATATGTATTCAGCTGTATTCAAGCGGTATTAATGTTAAATACAATAGCGTATCTACACAAAATCGGGAAGGTTCAACTGGTTTGAAATGGAAGGAAATAAAATCACATGATATTCTCCTAATTTAACTCAACGAACTAAATCGATGCCTAATAAATCTGTATTCTGCTAAAAGAAAGAAACTCAGAAACGCGAAAAAAGCAAAATAGCAAAGCAACATCTGCTCGATATTCTGCCATTCTCCTATCCGACTTTTCGATTGATACAAATTATATACAAAATAAGGTATAACTCCTCTATACATATGGCAAGTTTATCAATTTTGTTGCGTCATTCTGGAAAGTGGAACGATAAGGGCAATTATATCGATTTTTTATTTGAGGGAAATACCAATATATATATATATATATATATATATATATATATATATATATATATATATATATATATATATATATATATGTATGTATATATATATATATATATATATATATATGTTAGATTGTATTTGTCTGTATATGAGCTGTATTTTTTGTAAACACTTATGCTAATCAAATATAAAATGATTAGTTCTTTGCAGCTATGCATTATTATGTATTTAAGAAGAATGTGAATGGAGGTTTAAGGCTTCAAGCATTAACAAATCAGAACTATTCAAAGAGAGAGAATTTAATGATAACCATACATGTCCGCTGAAGGATATGGTGTATGAGCAGCGGCAAGCAAGTAGCAGCCTTGTAGGGGGTATGATAAGGCCTAAGCTTACTAACCACAAGAGGAAATACACCCCAAGGGATATAATCGATGATGTTGAATCAGATTTAGGTGTATATGTGAGCTACATGTTGGAGTGGAAGAAAAATGCAATGGATTTTTTGAGAGGGGAACCGCCTGATTCATATAAAAGCTTACCAGGATACTTATATACAATGGATATGACATAACCAGGTTCCCATATCAGAATGGTAAAATCGCCAAAAAACAAATTCATGCACGTGTATATATCCTTGTATGCCTTTATAAAGGGGTTTGATCATTGTACACCCATTGTTGTTGTTGATGGAAGTCACCTAAAATCTTACACACCAAGACATTCGTTTCGGCAAGCACGTTGGATAGTGCAGGTTAGTATATGAATTATAATACAATCTATTAATAATTTAGATATTGAAATACATGTTTTAAAAATAAGTATATTCAATTATATTTACAGGTCATATATTGCTACTAGCACATGGTGTTATTGATTCAGAGAATGATGCTGCTTGGACGTGGTTCTTTGAGCAATTCAAGACAGCATACGATTACAGAGAAAACATGTGCATCATTTCAGATCGAAATAAGAGTATCATTAAATTTGTATCGAGAGTGTATCCAGATGTACTGCATTTTACTTGTATTTGGTATCTACGGAACAACGTATATAAGAAATTCAAAAAGAGCCATGCCAAGTTGAGCGAGATATACTCCTTGATGGCAAAAGCATACACACAAGCTGAATTTGACAGTCTGATAGAGAAGGTGGAGAAGGTAGATATTATGGTGAAAGAATACTTAGAGTTAGCTGGTTACGAAAAGTGGGCTAGGTTGTATGCACCTTTTAACAGGGGATGGACAATGACATCAAATATTGCTGAGTCAATCAATGCCGCACTAGTTTCAACAAGGGAATTGCCAATATACGACTTCCTCGAAGAAGTTAGGAAGATGTTTGGACTTGGAATTGTAGTAACCGCAAAGAAGCTACACAGACATACACGACGCTTGGGAAAAATACCAGGAGATGCTGACTTTGAATGAGGCAATGTCTACACGTAATAACTGTAAGTTATATTTTAATGTCATTGTTGTACATAACTTAATTATTTTCTGAATTAATGGCATAAATACAATTGTATACAATCATTTTTAAGTATAACTACCATTAATACATATGAATACAACTATATTCAAACACATAAAAGACATATTTTTCCATAGAACTGATATGACTACAACTGAATATAACTAAAGACATGCTGCATAAACTATTGGAATACATCATAATACAACTAACAAAGTTGTATTATATGTAATTTTTATATGTATTGTCAATACGTATGATTCTAATGCTTTTGTTAGCATCATGTTGCCTAAAGTACAGCATATTTTTGAGAAGATCTGCACTTCTCACAGTTGATATTCTATTGGTCTAAATATATGATGTATTCATACATATGCAAATACACCAGTTGTAAGTAACTTATTAATTCAGCATTATGCATTTTGTATTCAGTTATATATGCTCAAAACTTATATTTCTATTTTTAAATGTAGGTGGTACCATCAACTGAATACTTACATACGATTAACGATGGTGGGAGGAATTACACAGTCTGGCTTTTAGAGAGAAAATGTGCTTGTGGGAGGTTCCAAATTGATGAATTGCCATGCCCACATGCTTGGGCTGTATTGAAGAGCAAGTTTCTAATGCCAGAAGAATATTGATCTAAATATTACAAACCAAATACGGTTGTAATAACATACGATGTGCTAGTGTACCCGCTACTGGACATAAATGACTGGAATATACCAGCACATGTTGCAGAGGAGGTTGTACTACCACCCAAATGGAAAAGACCTCTTGGAAGGCCAAAGAAGAAGCGCGATAAAACTTAAAGTGAATTGCTGCATCCAAAAAATCAACATTCATGTAGCATATGTGGTCAGGGAGGACATAAAAAGCGAACGTGTAGAATGCTCCACGTAATAAATAGTTAACCCTCTGACATGTATTGGTGCTTCAACGGTTTTTCAATACTTATGATGACATGTGAAGTAATAAATTCTCATTTTCTGAATACGTATAGTTGGATACAATCGAATATAACCTCGTCCACAAATACTTTGACAGTTTATTATAGACAGTGCCTGAGTTATATACATAACTGTTCAGAATTCACCGGAATATATCTATATACTCAACTGAATTATAACAATTTCAGTAAGTCTGAATTTATATTTTCTAACTAGACAATAACATGTTTAATACATCTAAATTGATATTCTTTTTCAAATATTAACTGAATTTGAAAGATACATAATAAAGATTATAGCTGAATCAAGAGAAATACATATGAATAATACAGTTGAGTAGAACTCAATACAGTTGAATACAACAAAATACAACTGAAGACAGTTGTATAAAACACTTGAATACAACAAAATTCAACTGAATAAGGCTGAATAAAACTCTTGAATCAAACAAAATACAACTAACTTCTGCTGCATAAAATAGCTGAATATAACCAACTACAACTTAATACACTTGAATACAACAAAATTCAACTGAATATAGATGAATAAAACTCTTGAATACAACAAAATACAACTAAATTCCGCTGCATAAAATAGTTGAATATAACCAGCTACAACTTAATACAACTGAATACAGTATAAAACACTTGAATACAACTAACTACTGCTGAATAAAATAGTTAAATACAACTAAAACTCTTGAATACAACTGAAGAATAAGCATGAAAACTTAAGAACAACCAGTGAAACAACTATTGAAAAGTTGCAATTGGCATGCACTAACACTATTGATAAAATGATAAGTTTTTCAAAGTAATACCATGTTCACCAAAAAACTACTCAAAATAGTATTCTTCTTCAAACTACATTAACTTAAAGCTACTCTAACACTATCTGCATCTTTGAATTTGACTCTGTTATTTGCCTAGCAATCTTTGAAGGTGTTTCATTCTCGTTTATGGCACCTCTATCTTCTGCATAGCATATTTCCAGAGAAGAGCACCATATCTTTGACGGAGTAGATTGAAATTAAATGTTGTTTGTGTAATCTCACCAAGAGCGCTCAGAAACTCTACACATGCTGCAACATGCACCCCACAATCCCTAAAAAATAATTGATTGAAAAAATTTAAAATAATTCATAGAATTAGATTTGTATATAACATACAAGAATAATGATTGAATACTTATATGCTCCCAGCTTTCTGTTGAGGCAGATCTGTTATGAAAAAACTTCAAAAGGATCATTATGTGACTTGTCAGTGTATACTGAGTAAGTAGACCAATCTATGCCTTGACTGTTTCTATAAAAGCCATTGATTGATAGATACAGAGGTAGTAGCTTAGCTAGTTTATCAATCTCAGAAGCTAAATAGGCATCATGACCTGCAGATCTGTACGAGTCATACTCTTTGATACATCTCTCCTTGAATGAGACAACAGCCAATACCCAGTGTAGTTTGTCTTTCAAGTTGACTGGTATCAAGACATTATCCACAGTATGCCATGGTACGTTATCTAGCAATCTGTAGCCCTTATGTACTCACATACCACATCATCTTCTTTGGCTACATTAGCATTACTATCTGTATCAGCATACCTGTTGAATATTTCATCGATTCATGTCTTAAATGTACAATCAACAGTTGTATACTTGAAGTTGGGTATTGGGTTTTACTTTCCCTTCTTTCTTAAGTAGTAAAAGATGATATCAATATGCTACATTTAAAATGGAATACACAACGTCAGTACACTGAATGATATTCAGAAAATATCAAATGTTGTCAACATAAGCGAACATGCAGTTGTATGTATTCTATTAAGTGCTGAAAAACAGATTTGTAAAATTATATGTTAAATACACGATGCACAATACATGTATGTATATGATAGAAGTGTAGAACTAACATATTGAATGTGGAAGGAGTCTTACATTGTCATTTCATACTTTGCTGTCAGATGAGAGAAGGTAAAATCATTTTTTTGAAGTGATTTGGTCAACGCCAAAATCCAACGTTATATGCAGTGTTGACTTACTCTTTTTGCAATGGTCTTCCAAATCACTTCTACAATGAATTTCAAAATACAATATGTCTATTATTTAAATTATCAATATATTTAATAGACACTTATACTAAAAAAAACTTACTTTTGGTAATGTTTAGCAAGAAGACCTTCACGAACCCATTTCTCAAACTTTTGAATGACTAATATAGGATGTGGTACGGAAATCAAATCATCTTCAAATGGGTTTTTCTTGTCGAATATGGGAGTCAACGTAGCTGAGGTGCCTATTGTTCAGGAAAGTCATGAATACAAACATTTGATTTTGTAAACAAGGGGAAAGAAGATCATATATTTATAATTCATTGTTTTTTAAAATAATTTACTAGCCTGCGGAGTCAAAGTTTGACTCATAAGGCGAAGAATATCATCTACTAGGACGCCGATTCCTATGTGAGGCTAATGGGGTTGCATCTGTTGGATTTTTAATTGTATGATGTATCACAATTCTAGCTTCTGGAATTTGACTTGGAAGAAAATGGTCCGGCAACTCAAATTGTGATGCATGTACTTTTTTGGATACACATTTAGGTGGTATGATACACAGCATCTCATATGTATTATTCCCATCAACCATTGCTTCATCACAAACAGGATTACCATCTGTATTCTATAATTATGCAGATGTATATGAGTGTTCTACGAAGGTCACAAATTAACAGACTGTATTATGTTTTTCTGGTAATGTATACAGATGTATGTGAGGATTAACAATTGTATACAGATGGTGTATATATTTGTATGTATTCAGATATATATGATGAACTTTAGTTTGTATGCATCTGGAACATAAAGTATATATTAATAAAATACATGTTGAAATTAAGTGTATATACAACCACATACATGTCTCAGTTCATATATTTATTTATATAAAATTAAATAGGTATGTATAACTTAATTATCATATATTTACTTGTATTTTAAAATATGTATGGTGTCTTATAGATGATTAATGTGAATAAATAAGAATCATAAACTAACAGAGGTTTAAAAATTTGTTAACCTCAAAATTCTCTCCTCCAGTTATATCACTCTTTGGCTGACCTTTTGGGTTATCTTGCAAGTCGACATCATGAGACATTTGAATACCATCATCACGTGTCAATGTGGGCTGATTTGCTTTAATATGTTCTAAATTTTGTTGAAGTTTTCATTGATCAATTTTCTTAAAGCTGTGAACTCGCCTGTCACCTAAGAACAACACAAAGAATTAGATAGGTGTTGGAAAAATATATGAATGTTACATAACATAACTGCATTATGTACTAATGGAATACAAAACTCACGTAGTCTTTGAATGAATTTAGATCATTCTTCAAACAGGATAGTTCATCCTCTTTAGAATCTTCAGGCTTCTTATCATGCACCACATTTTGATTGAGTTCAAATACACCAGTATAAGGAGTCTTGGGTCTAGAGGCTTCCTCTGAGTGATCTATAATCTGCTCTTTGCGATTCTTGTGGGGTGGAGATGAAGAAGGTCCAACACTTGCATCATATTTTTTCTTAGGCTAAAGATGCGGTGTAGGATAAAGTCATCCAAATCATCATGATCATCTGCATGCTTGTCTGAATGAGTATTGGTAGGGCTGGTATCTACCTCAACGCCTTCTAGAGGAAGTTGAATAACATCAAGCTCTACATCGCTTGGTTGGATGTCTTTGAAAACAATCTGGAAATTGCAAAAAAGAATGTTATATCCAACCTATATTTAAAGTTGATCATTGTCTCGAAATGTACATTGTATGAAACTGTAGGCTATAGCAAAAGGAAAGTATAATCTGTATGCAGATGACAGTGTATTGCATATGGATAATCTAGGTTGTATTTACATGTATATTGTATGCAAATGTATGTTGTATGTATATAATAATGTATGTATATGTATGGAAGATTTGGGTGTATGAAACCTGAATATACACTACATATTCATATGTATGTTATAAGCAGGATAGGCTATACTTAGCAAGTATTGTATGCAAAATTGAATTTCAGAAACTTATGAAATATTAATTTACCTTGTTTCCCTCGTCCGTGAACATGCCATTCATCAGATAAGTAAATGTTGGTTGATTTATAGTGATTCTCCAGTTGAGCAATCTGGGTACCCGATTACCAAGGCACTTTCAGGGTCAATCTTCGAGCAGCACTCATAAACAAAACTTGCATTGCGAGTGGCATACCAGCAATCCTATAGTACTTTTTTTGAAAATCCATTTTCTTACTAATAGATGTAATAAGGCTGCTGAATGCAAGAGTACTCCATGGATAATCAGAGTATCGCCCACTCTCGACTAAGTCAAAATGTAGTCGTGGGATTGTTGTGGTTTTCTTCTCTGATGAGAATATCCATGTGTGTATGAGATACAACAATGATATTTTGATGGCATCCATGTTGTTTCCATCACCTTACTTCTTTTCATCAAAGCATGACAATAAAGCTTCCTTGTTAACCAGCTTTGAACCACCAAAGTATGTCTGAACAATACGGTTTGGCACTTCTGTGTTGAACTTAAAGACGTAGGATCACCAACATATTTGAAACCAGTGACGAGGGCAAACTCTCTGACTGAGAAGGAAATTGTTGTACCATTTGAGTGTATGGAAAATATGTTATCAGTACTTCCTTCAAACTGCTTGAGCATGAAACACCTGAAGAGCTGATGTTGTACCTCGTACTGATCCATATCAAGGAGACTTCCAAATTAAGTAGAACTTAATAGTTTATATTGTTCTGGAGTAAGCTTTTCTTTGAGATCGGATACTATGTTTGTATTTGTATATGACAAATATGAGGTAAATATTTTGGTTGTTGTTTCACAAATAGTTCATTTCCCTGCATACGAACAAAAATTTTAAAAATATTTCATATTCATCTTCAATACAGTAACTCATTCTGTATTATGAATATATCTAAAATACATTTAAATACAATATATAATTTATTTATTTTTTGGTTAAACGATTCTTTCCATTGATATATCCCAAAAGATATTTACAATTTGAGGTTCGGTAAAAGTTTGGACTACTCCTACTCATTTACATCATTTCCTATACTAAGTTCTAATTTGCTCTAAGTACATTGTAGTATTTCTAGTGACTAGAGCTAAGGATATTTGTTGAGCTTGACCAATGCAGCTTGCCATTTCCTGCAGTCTCGGCCTCGGATATGGATTGATAAGGCTATTTCTCTGCACAGTAGAGCTGCATCAAAAGTTGACTTGTTAAATCCGATGTTGTTCCTTTCTCGCCAGATAAGAGCCACAGTGGTTATGAAGGCACAGGCAGTGATATTGTTTAATGCCACTCTGCTTCTTGCCTTGCTGCAGACCCACATCATTTTGTCTCCCAGTTTCCCACATTTCTATGGTATCCTAGCCAGGAGCAGATTCTGCTCCACAGGTTCTTGGTGACAGGGCAGTCAAAGAAAAGATGGCTAAATACAATATATAATATTCAACTTAGCACAACTCAGATATTGACTACATGAATGTGCAAATAAGTTTTAATACTTATGAATACAACTAGACACAAATGAATACAACATCATACATATACAAAAATGAAATATACATTATACCAAATAGTACAAAAATGTGAATACATACATACAACATACAAGGAAAACTGAAATAAGTACTGAAATACAAAGAATGTAAACTTGAATATATATAAATACATTTAAATACAACATATTATATTCAATTTAGCACAACTCAGATATTGACTATATGAATGTGTAAACGAATTTTAATACTTATGAATACAACTAGATACATATGAATACAACATCATACATATACAAAAATAAAATATACATTAATACCAAATAGTACAAAAATGTGAATATATACATGCAACATAAAAGGGAAATTGAAATAATTACTGAAATACAGAGAATGTAAAATTGAATACATCTAAATACATTTAAATACAACATATAATATTCAAGTAAGCAGAACTCAGATATTGACAATGTGAATGTGCGAATTGTTTTAATACTTATAAATACAATTAGATACATACGAATACAACATCATACATATTAAATAACTTAAATAATTATGAATACATACAAATTTCTTTGAATGCATATTGATACAATGACAGTTACCTTTTCGTGTCGTGTATATGATATTTTTTTTTGCATAAACTTCCTTAATATTGACACGTGAAGAATCATTCAAAGGTTTTTTCCGCTTTGAAGCAACTGAATTTTTTGTTTCTTTTGAAGATTTCGCAACTTGGACTTCTTTCGATTTGTTATTGAAGATTTCGTAACTTGGACTTCTTTCGATTTGTTATTGTGTAATTTAGTTCTTCTCTCTGAAGCTGTAGTTGCTGGTAAACCTGCAAAATCCGACTCCGCTTGTGTTATTTGTAACGAGAAACATGGCCCATCAAAATTGAGAATTTTGATGGGTATACCTCTTGTTATCATCTTGTGTGGCGTTGAAACCTCCATTGGAAAGAAAAATGAAAGCTTCCTGGCGATGGTTATTGTTTAAGAAACAAACAAAAATATAAGAATTAAAATCAGAAAAGCAAATAATGAAACAAACAAATTCAAAAATCTATGAATCAGAAGAGCAAAATAATAATATCAAAATCATAGGAATTAAACATACCCTAAGCGATTGTAATGGAGAGATAATGGAGGAGAAATAGAGAAGTTGGGTGGGAGAAGAGATATGAATCGTGAGGTGAGGGAGAAAGAGTAACGTGTATGCAAAAAGAGAGAGAAAACGTGGTTAGTCAATTTTACGATGATTATGTGAGAGAAAAGACTAAAAAGGAAAGAGAAAAATATCATTTAGCATATATGATGCCTTAAATGTATGATATGACTATACTTAAATATTTGGCTATAAAGTATAAAAGATATTTATAAAATATAATATTTTAAAATGATATTTATTTAAAATAAATTGGGTACTAATATTTTCTATAGAATATAAAAATTCCTTAATAATATCCTAAGTAGATCTTCAAATGAAATAGTCCACACGTACAACAATATGATGACTGAAGGCGTTAAACGTAAATGAGGTAAACCCAAAATTTCAGTAAGAGAATTTATCTCAAAAGACATACAAAATCTTTTAGCTAAGAATATTATTCATTAATTTTCAAGAGATTGTAGGTCTAGTCGGACAAACTTTCCTCATGTGTTATTGGTGTATTGCAATAGCTATCGAGGAGTACGGGCCCTTGCCCAACATTTAGTTTAGACGCGGCTCGAATACCTTTATGCTATAGGCTGTGTTAAGTATACTTCTTTGACAGAAAACAAACTCTTTTTCCATGACAACAGTCGCAACTATAGTAGATTTTACTCACTTAATATCATTTTCTTGCAAAGAGAAATACACATTTAATTAGTTAGCTTGAGTCAACAGATTGTCCAAAAGTGAAGCAAAATACCTCGTGCTCTTTGATTCTGATTCATTGTTATTTTCCTTTCCTTTAACATTTAAATCATTTTTTTTGCGGTAGCCGCCCTTATTGTCTTGTCATCTCAAAATTCCTCTTCAGAGATCCTTGTTTTTTTTTTTTTCCTTTATGGGAAGTAAAAGAAAACAATAAAAGGCTGAGGAAAACCAAAATTTTTGTTACCGGATTGACATATTGATTTGGAGTTCAAACACATCCCAGAAATTAACAGAAAAAGTAGCAAGATTAAAGCAAAAGAGCAAAAGTTTGATATTGAAAGAAAGGGACAAACACAAATGCGATGAACAGACAATGCAGTGCAATTAGTGAAAATGAATGCAGCTTTAAGGATGACCTAGCCGCCACGATCATGTCCAATTTCCCTAGATTCTTGCACAATGAATGCTGGCCATACATCAAGTAGCTTCTAGAAGCCAGACAGATCTACCGAAAAAAAATTTACTTGCACCCGGTGTTTATACAAAACAAATGAATATAATACATGCGTCGTCTTGCATATAAACATATCTAAGTACCTCTTGGTTGTGGCACAATGGTCCATCTCATATCCTTAATTTCCCAAGAGATACCCTAGTTGAGGTCCAAATTCACATAAATATTCAACCCTTTTGCATCAAAGAACATAAGCCACCATCTCTCTTTTCTAAAATAACGAAGGTGTCCAGATCAGCTTACGCGCAGTTAAACTAATTCTACGGGGTACCTGCTACTTCCCACCAGCACAAAATATAAAGCGACCATCTCCGTCCAAGCTCTTATATAAACATAGAAGGAAACAATCTCTTATATGCCTGCACCTCCTTTGGTGCTATATTAGTAATACACTTACCTTTCTCAAACAAGGCAACCATCTCCTATACCAAAATGGGGGTAGAAGAACACCCAAAGATACATGCAGTAGTGATACCACTTCCTCTTCAAGGCCATACAAATCCATTCACCCATCTTGCCATGAAGCTTGCTTCAAAAGGTTTTACCATCACCTTTGTCAACACAGAATCAACTCACTAGCACATAGTTAGAGCTTAGTTACTTAAAGATGAAGACAACAACCCTTTCTCCCCATGCACAGAAATCGGGTCTTGACATTCGTTTTGCCAAAATTAGAGATGGTTTCCCACTGAGTTTTGAAAGGAGGGCCAAAGCAGGCCAGTTCGTGGAAGGTCTTATTCATGTTTTCGAAGCTCATGTGGATGACTTCATTGAAAAACTAATCCTTTCGAAACCAGACGCGCCCATTGCGTGTATAATAGCTGACAGTTTCCATGTATGGGCATCAACAATTGCCAAAAAATATAATCTTGTCAGTTGTCAATGTTTCATTCTGGACTGAACCAGCAACAGTGCTTACTGTCTACTATCACATGGACTTGCTCAAGAGTAAAGGCCATTTTGAATGTCATGGTAAGAACTCCATATCTTGAATCTAATTTGTACTTTCTAATCCGTGACTACATTACATAATCAATTTATTCTGTAACTTTGTTCACCAAGGCTGGGATAGATACGAAGAATCATCTAGTATTTTGTCTCTGTTGGGATTTAAACATGAGACCTCATGGTTCTCAATCCACTTCATTGGCATCTAGACCATACCCTTGGTACATTACATCATCAATTAGCTAATGACTACTCATTTTTCCCAGATAAGAGTGAAGACACAATTAGATACATACCAGGAGTCCAAGCCATGGAACCAGCAGATTTACCTTCATATTGTCAAGATCCTGATTCAAGCACCGTGATGCCTCGTTTTGTTTATAAGTGTCTTGAAGATGCACAGAAAGCAGATTTTGTCATCTGCAACACAGTGCAAGAGTTAGAGCCTTCAGCTATCTCAGCCATACAAGAGAAGCAGCCATTCTACACAATTGGGCCAGTCTTCCCTGCAAGCTTTACAAAGAGCAATTGCAACAGGCCTGCTGCCAGAGTCAGATTACACTGACTGGCTCAATAGCAAACAAGATGGTACAGTGTTATACATCTCATTTGGTAGTCTTGCTAATATGAGTAAACAGGATATTCTGGAAATAGCACAGGGCATTTTAATAAGTAAGGTGAGTTTCATTTGGGTGCTACATCACCATATCCTAGGTTCTGGAGAAAGAAATATTTTGCCTCGTAGATGTGAGGAAGAAACTGTAGGTAGAGGACTGGCTGTGCCGTGGTGCTCTCAACTAGCAGTACTATCTCATCCAGCAGTTGGAGGGTTTTTGACTCATTGCAGGTGGAATTCAATCTTGGATTGCATATTGTATAAAGTTCCAATGGTGTGTGTTCCTATTTTAACAGATCAATTTACTAATAGGAAATTAGTGGTCAATGATTGGAGGATTGATGTGAATCTTTGCACTGGAAGATTAATCAGGAAGGAAGAAGTAGCGGAGAATATTGGAAGGATAATGAGTAAATCAGATGATTTGAGGAAGAATATAGAGAAAACAAAGATGGTCCATCAGAATGCACTGTCTGATGAGGGATCTTCGAACAAGAATCTCAACCAATTCATAGAAGAAATGAAGAACAAGATTCTTCAGAAAAAATGAGATGGCTCGGAAGAGACACATTCTCACTTACCAATAATGGTTCTGCAAAGCCAGAACTTAGCAAGTTATGTATTAGTTCTATAAAAATTGTTATGCCATGAATAATGACAAGCCATACAACAATTACTACGCCTTAAACTAGTTGGATCAGCAATATGAATCCTCACAACTTTTACTGCGACCAATTGAATTGATGGCATGAGAAAAAAAGAACTCGGCAGATACATTCATACCATAAAAATACAATGTCAATATCCTCTATATCCCAAGTTTGAATGTCTAATAATGAGAAGGTGAAAAAAATGTATTTAACAAAACACATCTTTTACTTCCAGTCTTCATGTTCACTTACTTTTCACAATTAAATTCTCCAGGAACTTGAACAATAGTTTGCCCTTGGGAGGCTTCCCAAACCAAACTGCACCATAATGTAACCTGGCCTTAAAACAGCCCCAAGCTTAAGATAACACACAGCTGAAGTCAACAGAAACAATATCACCATCTTGTTAAAATTTTGTTCATCCTTTTCTATATATCATCTTACAACCGCAACACCACTTCATATGTTTCACGAGACAAAGTGCCTCTCTGCATGCATAGCTAGAAAGGACTGAAACTTTAATTCATCAAAGGAATCTCAGGCACTGACATTGTACACTCCAGTATTCTACTTCTATGCATCATTGATTTAGCTCATTGGAGGACGATTTAAGAGTCAAAAACAACCCATGTTTATCTCTTTTTCAGTTTGTTAAGCTCATGGAACATTAATGTGGCTGCTTGAAAGATCATTTTCCCCATTAAAACCACAGGGTTATGAACCTACATAGACATGTGGCTTCTGGAACTTCCCATGAATCCACACTCTTCGCATGATCTTCCCATTCCGCCGATTCACTGACTGGACACAGCAATATTCAAGCTCAAGCTGCAAAAACGTTCATAAATATGTTAAAGCTTATTGGTAATGGAACCAAAATACCTGTCTGTAGTTCCACAAAGTAGCCAATGGGAAGTAATACCTCAGTGAATCCTGTGCCACAGAAGAGATCTCTTACACTATCTAAGCAAAAGAAATAAGACCTTGTACCATCAGAACGCATGTACTCCCTGTATCCTACTCTTTGATCCGGCTCGAACCGAAGCATGGTCATATCATAAAGACCTGAGTTTCACACTTCCCAAATTCAGATACAAATTTTACAAATTACCAAAAGATACATTGCCAATGTTCTGCAAGTAATGTCTAATATTTAGGTCAGGTTATTACCGTAATCCCTGAATAATAACAGGCCTCCGGGCTTTAGAACAGAGAAGCATTCTGCAATTGCTCTTGACATCCTGTGAAGTGGCACTGCTGATAGCGTAAATATCTGGAAATTACAAATGAAATAACCCTCTACTTAGACATTCGGTGAAATCAACACAATTGTGAATAAAACCGAGCCCTGATTTTTTTTTTAAAATAATCAAATTAAAACAAAAACGAGCCATGATCAGAGACATAATTAAGAATGTACATACTAGGGTAACAAAATCTACTCCCCCAATGCAGCTATCATTCTTTGCAGATATCGGTGGATCAGGGAAATCTTGCTTACTGCAGCTTTTTGCATCTGCATGAGCAAAACACGTCCATTTAAAAAAACCACCTGTTTGCAGTACCAGCAGAGAATGATAGATCATATCAAATAAAATGCAAAAGAACTGGTACATTTGCTAACCTAAGGATTGCATATTCTGCTTCCGCGAGAAACTTTCAGAGCAAGAAGTGCAGAATAACCAGTTTGGAAATCCACTCACAGAGAAATCACATAGGAATGAGTAAAACCGTTCTTTAGCCAAGATTATATTAGCAGCTTCAATATTCTCTTTAGCCCTCTCAAGAGCCTCTTTGCTGCAGTCACAGGCATACAGAGAGATGCTCTTGTTTCCACTGCAAGAGATAAGCAAAGTTTCAGCAATGAGATCAGGATAATGCGATTCTCAATCTTCGCATAGAACATTGAAATTCAATGTTAACAAATGAACAAGTAGGTCAGCCATACTATCACGAAAGAGATGAAGCAAGATGAAATTGGATAAACCTAATCTTAATTTAGAGAAAGAAAGAAGATTCGCCAACATTGCTCTTAAATAAGGTAAAGTAAATACATCATCACCAAACGAACACAGCTCTGATTTCGTGTTACTTATTTCTAGCCCGCACTGTTGTTTCTAGGTGAGGTTGAATAGGAAGTAAAGACCACTATATACACATCCATTTGAGCATGGATGCCTCATATATCGTGTTTGGACCTAAATGTTGTGGCTACTTCCAAGAAAATTAAAGAATAAGATGGCCAACTTCTCCACTCAAGATAATCAATTATGGGATATCAAAATATCAATGAACAAGAAACTATCATAGAACTAGTGGCTTATAATTATGCACCTTAAACAAAGAGAGTTTTGCCACTTCCTCAGACTAAAAATGCTAAAACAAATAAGTCACTTAAAGCAAGTAAGCTTCTTCCTCACCGTAATATTGGCAGAGCTGTACTACCATTTCCACATCCGACCTCCAAAACTGTCGAGCATTCCTCGCAAGAGGCGAGCTCAGGGAATTCCTTAAGTAAGTACCGCCGCTCCTACATGGAAGAAATTATGTCTAAGAAAGAACATAAAGTGGAATATATGTTTTTCAAACAGTTAACAGAAATGCTTATTCATGCTGTACTGCAATCAGGTCAACACAAGAGTACCTAAATATGCAACCAAAACAAATAGCAAAACAACAAGCAGATGATGACTACTTGTCTTAAAAGACAATAACATGAAGATGTCATTTGAAGAAAAATAAATGAGTTTAGAAGCAGAGAAGAATAGCCAAAGCAGTAGCAGTTAGAGAATGCCCCAGCTCTCATTCTAGTTGAGATGAGAAAATAATCCTTTTTCTCGCTATATGCCCCAGCTCTCATTCTAGTTGAAAATCCTTTTTCTTTTCTTTTTGAACAAAAAATTATCAGTTTAAACTCGCTATATGTTCTTTTTGATAAGGAACTCGCGGTAAGTTCTTATGGTACAAAAGCATAGGAAACATTTTCATACCAAGTTCTAGTAGTTGAACTGTGGTAGTGGTGACAGAAGAAGCCAATTTTTTTAAACCACACTCCTGTGTTCTATTTAGATTGATTTTGGAAAGAGCAACATTCTTTTTTTCCTTAGCCACCATTTAGTTTCTCACCACTATTGAAGAAAGGATTCGGAAAGATATCTACCAAGTTCAATTCTTTGCCAATTATCTAACACATCAAAACTCCTAGTCCCATGAAAATACCACTAAACTCGAACCTCAAAATTAGATTTCTTGGACTTCGCACCTAAAAACTTGAGATTGAAACCCTGGTAACTTAGCTACAAAAGCTTGCTTCCAATCTTATAGGGCTTGGACCTAATGTGTGTAACTCTCAAGATACCGCAGAAGGCCTCATGGATTAATCTTCATTGCTCAAGTCCAAAGAGGCTCTAGTAAGAGAAAGGGGCGAAATAAAGAGCTTCGTGAGAAGAGTTTAGCATATTGCTAACCATGTAAGCGGAGAGCATGCTTTCATTTCAAGTCTATTGTAGAGAGATTTGGCTATGAAAGAAATGTTCTACAAGAGATACAAAGTCAACCATTCAAGTGTAGCTTGTTGGCCAAGATAGGCAACATCAAACCCTTGATTTGTACACATACTTCGTTTTGTGGACTAGTTATTTTATATGGTCTAAAACTTTAGATTTGCATCACTGAGTTAAGTTGGCGCCCACAGTCCTAAACCCTTTTAAGAGTGAGAAAAAAGGCACTAGTACAATCATTCACACAGCCCCTAGAAGTCATCGGAATGAGCTCTCAATTATTCCTTTGAAGTATGACACTTCCCCTTCTAGTATTTCACTTCCTCAATCTAGTATGCAGGTCTCATACCTTAACTTCCTTGTTGTTGTGTCCAGATTTTAGCTTTTAGTATTAGCTTCCTACTATACCTCTTTGTCATTAGTGTTATGTAACACCTCTATTTTATAGCTCCTCAAATCATACCTTTCATGTCATGCCTCCTCATACCATTCCTCTCATATCGCAGCCCCATGTATCATATTTCTCAAGCCATAGTTTCTCATACCAGAAGAAAATGAAAAGTGGAGTGCATAGTCAGCATAAAAATAAAAGTGTGGAGCTTGGAGCTCCATGGTCGACTTTAGCCACTATGTTTCAACAATCAACTTCAAAACTACTTCTAAATATAGAAACTTCTTTTAGATATGAAAGTGGTTGCATCAGTTAGTAGTGGAGGTTATAGCTAAGTATCTTGTGTCCACTTGTGGGATCAAATTCATAAGCCAAATCACCTTAACTTTTGTGCTGATTAAACTTAGCTAACAGAGCATACTATGAGCATCATCCAAGGGACAGGTGCTATCTATCTCTAGAAGAGCATTCCTACAATCCTACTATAACTCAATTATGAGGTTCAGATTCCAACCTTTCTTTACCACTGACAAACACTTTTGGCAAATGCACTAATTCGGTTCCCACGTTGATGGCTATTATTGCACATTTAACTAATGATCTGTGACAAAGCAATCACTTTTCTCATAGAATTACTAAACTTCAAATATTTCAGCGAGTATATAGCAAATACACCATAACTGCTATAATATTAGTGAGCGAAAATATATGAAATACACCAATTGGCTTGAGTCATGCTAGGCACTGTCCTAAAAAACTATTTCAGCAATGTGAAATGTTTCCCCAAAATTAAACAAGCCTACCTCTATTTATTTAGAGGATACAGGAGTCAACAAAATTAAATAATACACCAACAAAACTTAAGAATTAGAATAGGAATTTCTGAAAGAATAAAGGTTTTCTATATTTTTAGTGGCAAGCTATTAAGGAATAATAGCTAATGATTAAAGAAGATTACTAAAGCTTTGGTTGGAAAGTATACTAACCAAAACGTGTAAGAAGGAAAGGAAATAAAGGAAATGTTTCTGATGATATTTTGGAAGTATAATGTGAGTCTATATATAAGTTTTAAAAAAGGCTAGAAATAAGACAAGTGTATTGCACTCTTGTCCATACATATGCCATTTGTTATTTAGCATGACAATTGGTTAAGTTTCCTTAAAGACAGGCGGATCCAGGATTTCAAGAGGATGGGTGCACTGTTGTAAAAAGGTGCAACTAAAATTTATATTTGACGGGTTTAACTTTAGTCTTTTACCATGAACCCACTACACTGTTGAAATTATAGGTTCAAACTTATATTCTTTTTGAAATTTTAGTAATTTTCACATATATCTATACTCCGTGCTGAAATTAAGATCATTCTGAGTGGGATTTGAACCGCTAATTTCACTGTTAAAGGTGCACCCAATAATAGTTACGCCATAAGAGCCTTTGAGCATGGGTTCACACACATATATTTAAGTAATTTTGAAGAAATATAGCATTATTATACATGGGTTAGGGAGAGGAGCATGGGTTCACGTGAACCCATATCTCCCAAGCTGAATACGCCTCTGCTTGAAGATATTGCCACATGGACATATGACTTCATGCAAGAAGCAACATGCTAGTCCAAAATATTTTTTGAAATAAATTAATTTATCAACAACTGCAGTTGGTTCCGAGCCTGAGGGCTAAGAAACTTCTTAGCTAATATTCATTTAATAAAGGACGTATTGCCTCCTGTGTCTATGCATTGTGATTGTCAAGTGGCAATAGTTATTGCAAAGAATAAATCTTATAATTGTACTAGTAGATACATGAAATTGAGATATGATGTCATAAAGCAGCTGCTGAGAGATGGAATAATTTTCATTGATTATACGAGGTCAGAAGTTAATTGGGCCAATCCTCTAACTAAACCAGTGGGAAGAAAATTAATTCTTCAAACCTCAAAAGAGATGGGGTTAAGCCCAACATGTTGTCAATAGATCCCGTGAACTAGGTGCATATGGGTAATAACAAAAGACGCCAAACCTATTGCATTTGGGCCTGCAAATCCAGCAAACCTTACTCTCGTATTCTTTACTCTTGCATTCCTAAAATATCTTTTGATGTAGGGGATTGTTGATAAATTAATTTATTTAAAAGGATATATTGGACTAGTATGTGGCGTCTTGCATGAAGTCATATGTCCATGTGGAGTCCTATTATATAACAAGTGGCATATGTATGGACAAGTGTCCAATACGCTTATCATATTTCTAGTCCTCTTTAAAGCCTACGTATAGGCTCTCATTACACTTCCAAAATATCATCAGATACATATCCTTTCTTTCCTTTCCTTACACGTTTAGCTTAGTACGCTTTCCAACCAAACCCTTAGTAATCTTCTTTAATCATTAGCTATTATTCCTTAATAGCTAACCATTGAAATATAGAAAACCTTTATTCTTAGGGTTGCTGGTGTATTATTTAGTTTTGTTGATTCCTGCGTCCTCCATATAAATAGAGGTAGGCTTGTTTAATCATGTATTCATAGGATAGTACCTAGCACGATTCAAGTTGCTATATTTTCGCTCAATAATATTATAGATATGGTGTCTTTCTTATATTTCCGCTCACTAATGTTATAGCAGTGATATCGTCATTTCCCCGTTGTGATTTGACTACAAGACAAACAACCACATTAACAAAGTTTACATATTTAACCAAGTTAAGAAACAAATTATGCAAATGCAAGATCAGTACAATATCAACAGCAACCAATTTCCATAAAATTATAAAGTTGAACACTTTCAGGAAAATCGTGGCTTTCTGGCAAGAAAAACAACCGCATTAATAATGTTACTTAACCAAGTTAAGAAAGAAAAATATACAAATGCAAGCTCAGGATACAATCAACAGAAACAGTGAATAATAGTTACCTTGAAGAATTTTCCAGAAGAATTCTGGCGAGTGTGGAAATTGTTCCATGCTTCAGAATCTTCTGAAGAAGAAAGCGTATGTTGATTTTGGGGAAAAGGAAGCAAGTGGTGGACAAGAGAAGGATCGTTTTCGATCTCGTGCCGAAGTTGGTCCCATTCAAAGTCTTTACTATAGTAGTTTTCTGCTGCTGCCTCAGTAATTTCTCTTGGTTCCATCATCTCCCCTTGTTTCAGAAATATGGCTGCGCTACTCAACTTCCACCCCTCTTTTGTTAACCAAAAGATTTGTCAAGGGTACGGTGTCACAAGGTGCTTGTGTACACCAAATAATATGATTATTAAGTACGGAGTAAAAAGTTAAAGTGAGAATACATGTTAATCAAAGTAATTAAGTAATGAAATATAAATCATGACATATATTCTGTATTTATAACAGTAATTTTTTTGTAAGCTAAGGCTGTATTCGGTTCCGGTTCTGGGTCTATTTGGGTCTGCGGTTCCGGTTCTGGCGGTTCCCGGTTCTGGCCGTTCCGGTTCTGGCGGTTCCCGATTCTGCCGGTTCCGGTTCTGGCGGTTCCGGACCCGGAACCGGAACCATACGGTTCCGGAACCGCCCGGTTCCGGTTCTGGCGGTTCCGGAACCGCGGGTCTGGCGGTTCCAGGCGGTTCCCGGCGGTTCCGACCTTTTTTTTTTTTTTTTTAAATTAATATCTTGTATAGTAGTGATTAGTATATTGTAGAATATATTTTTATATGGTGTACCATGTTCTTACTATAGCATATATTGTGCTTGGAAATTAGTATATATTCAAAATAAGTAGTGTATATTTTGTATATAAGTAGTATATGTTGTAGTGAAGTAGTATATATTGTATATAAATAGTGTATATTGTGTAGTAGTTAGTATAAATAGTATCATGTGTTGTATGTTATATATTATATGTTATATAAATATTTTATCTTCAAGGATTGATATAGAAGTAAAGACAAAGAAATATTGAGACAAATATATTCAAGTATATGATAAAAAGCATATTTATTGACCAAAATGGCATATCTTTCTTAGTCTTCCTTCCCCCAATGGAATGAGCACAACATGGTACTAATACCACCATTAAAAGGAAAAAAAACTAAAAGAAGACATGCCAATGTACAAGTTACATCATAATTTATGTATTATTTCTAACAAATCTCATAAAACCTTCAAGGTTTGGAGGTGGTTGTGTTGGCGGTGGTGGAAATGAAGCTTGTTCATCACCACTTCCAGGTGAAGATGATTCTTGAGCAAGTTCTGCTAGCATTTCTTCATAGCACTCATCTATTTCGGGTTGAGATTCAGCTAGCCCAAAGTTCCTTCTTTCAGAGCGGATCCAATCTCGGAAGAGCACTGATTTTTCCAAGATGTCCCGCATCGACGCTCTATGATCTCCTATTTGTAGTCTGGCTTGACTAAATACGCTCTCCGATGCAACAGTTGACGCTTGAATGGACAGAACATCCCGAGCCATCCTTGCAAGAACTGGAAAATGCTTTTCCCTTGTCTTCCACCAATCCAAAAGGTCGAAAGATCCGTCTGGATTATCATTCTCTAGCCCCTGCGACAAATAAATTTGAAGTTCGTTTAGATGGGAAATATCATCTAAATTCTCACCTTGAGTACCCCTGAACTCCGTCCACGATTTAAGAGCTGTTAAGCCAGCAACTCTTTTAGACGATTGTGACGTGGACGAAGTAGGAGTTGGAATATTAGGCCTAGCATGCTCTAAGGCCTGTTTATAAGCAATATAAACAGTTTGAGCATTCACTGTAATTGATGCTTTCGCATCAGATAGAGTAGCCATTTCTTCTGGTGAAAGATCTAAAGATTGATAAATACTATTATACCAAAAGTTAGGACCTCCTCCTTTCATAGTAGGGTTTAACATAGCAGCCACACCAAAAATAGGAGGGATTGGAAAAAAATATTTTTTAAATTTCTTTTTCATTTCAAATATTGCATGTTCATAAATTTCCCCTCCATCGTTAAAATCAGCAAATAAATTAGCAAGTGCGGCAATATATACTAAACAGTTTGAAATTGTAGGATAATATTGGCCAGATAAAGCAGTTGTAGCCACACTAAAATGTTCTAAAAAATCTAAAAGAATCTTAACGTTATTCCAATCTTGATTAGTTAGCATATCATTATCTTCATCCTCACAATCCCTAGAATTATAAGTAGCGGTTATTGGGTTTCTATATTCGTACGCCACTACTAAGCTTTCATACATGTAGTTCCACCTAGTGGGGCAAGGTTTAGGAACCTTTCTTTCTCTAAGGCCACTTTCGTCACATTTTTTATAATATTCTCTAAGTCTACTTCTACGGTTTGAATAAAAAGCCAATTAAGAGCGAATTTAACTTTTTCAATTTCTATGTTTAAAATTCTCATACCATCTCCAACAATTAAATGATAAATATGGCATATCTATCTAACATGAAAAATATTTGTAAAAGCAGGATTAAGTTTTCTAGTTAAAATACCTATTGCAGTTGTGTTGCTACTAGCGTTATCCATGGAAATTGACATAATTTTATCACTAAAACAAAAATATCTACAAACATCAGAAACAGTGCTAGCAATAAACTTACCTGTGTGCCGTGAATTAATTATTCTATATGCTATAATACATTTTTGCATAGCCCAGTCTTCGTCTATCCAATGACTGGTCACAGTTAGATAATCACAGTCATTTCCACTTCTACCAATATCAGTTGTAATAGACATACGATTACTTATATGAGTAAATAAATAGCGCAAGTACTGTTCATATTCATGCTTATATTTATAAATGTCGGCCTTAACTGTGGCGCGAGGCCAACCTTTATATGTAGGATTAGATACTCGTCTAATATATTGAATCCAAGCAGGATTAGAAGCAAAAGAATAAGGTAAACACATAACAGTAATCATTTTAGCTAATTCTTCACGATCCTTATTAGGATCGTAGTACAATATACCTTCGGTGACTGTGTTTACTCCTGGTTGAACTATGTTAGAACCAGTACTTTGGTTAATTGTAGTATCACGACTTGACCTCCCCTCTTGTTCCGCTTTCATTTGAAGATATCTAGCCTTATCGCTAGGATGTATTAGTATATGTTTAACTAAACTACCTGTTCCGCTACGATCACCCTTATACCTATGAACAAGTTCTTTACCACAAGTTTTACATTTAGCCTTATTTTTATCTCTTATTTGAATAAAAAAAATGCCAAACTAATGAAGTTTCTGAACGTTTCCGAGGTTGTCTACTAAAAGTGGGAGTTTGTACGGGTGGGTGTTCTGGGTCATTAGGAGCAGGACTAGTAGGTGTATCATCTAAGTCTACCGGAGGTTGGGTTTCGTCATCATCATCACCATCATTTCCCTCTGATACTGGTGCATTAGGATAAAGCAAATTCATAATATCATCATCTATTCTATCACCGACTGCTATATCATGTAGAAAATTAACATCGCTAAATTGAAAACACGGGTGATCACTATCAAGTATTCCTAAGTTTTCATTAGTATTTCTAGGTTGGCTACTAGTTTGAACTTGTTTATCTTTTCTAAGGCGGGGAGCCGGGGAGGGGTAGGATTTTGGCGACTACTTTCACCGGATTTAGATGTACCTTTTCCGAACATTTTTTTCAATGAAAATGCCATACTAATAATAATTAAGCAAAATAACAACACACAACAAATATTCTTAGCACGTAAGAGTTGAAACGAGTTTACCGGATTGACGAACAACTTCTTGAAAATTGAAAATTGTTGTAATTGAACACTTGAAAACTTCAATTCAACAACTTCACAATGTTTCACGAATTTGCAACAAAAATTAAGCACTTGCACTAGAAAGATTGAAAGAGAGCTTGAGAGAGATTGATAGAGATTGAGAGAGATTGATGAATTGGTGAATTAAAATGAAAGAATGAGGGGGTATTTATAGTTGAGAAATGGGAAATTGTGTAATTATATAAAGTTTGAGGTTAAATTAAATTTGAGGGGTCAAATGGCTAAATTTTAAAAATGCCAAACGGCTATTTCTGCAAGACCAACGTTCTGATTTCAGAATTTTAAAAAAAAAAATTTAAAAAAAAAATCTATCCGTTGGGAACCGGATAGAACCGGAACCGGAACCGGACCGATTCCGGCGGTTCTATACGGTTCCAAACGGTTCCGCCAACGGTCCGAATTTAAAAACAAATTTTTTTTTTTAAATATCGGGAACCGTTTGGAACCATATAGAACCGCCGGAACCGGTCCGGTTCCGGTTCTGGTTCTGGCGGTTCCGGTTCTACGGTTCTAATGGGTGGAACCGGACCGGAACCGCGGAACCGGAACCGCGGAACCGCCAGAACCGCGGTTCCGGTCCCGGTTCCGGTTCGAAACCGTTATTTCGTACAGCCTTATGTAAGCATGAAATTCATAGATGATTTGTATATGAATAGTTCCCCGACTATGTTTTTTGCGAGCTTCAATTTTGATCCGTGAATTTATAAAGCGTTAAATTCTGACTAGGTGTGACATCAATGTAATTTAAATCTTTATCAATGGTCTATGGATTAGGCGTGAATTGTGAGTGGTGTGTTTGGTATAACGAAAAATATTTTTCGTAGAAATTAGAAAAATATTTTTTTTGGATAATAGATAGTAATTTTAATTACTTTTTGATGTTTAATACGTAAATTAAGAAAAATGACTTCTCAAGAGTATTTATAATTATTTAAGATATAATAAACATGAAGCCATAAACTTTTACACCAATAACCTTCCGGACTATAAATTTCATAAACTTTCGAACCACTAAACTTTTAAAATCACGGAATTTCGATCGCGTCAACTTTATAATTTCTAAATCCCTAAACTTTCAAACACATAAACCTCCGAATTCATTATTTTGGAACTTGTAAAATTTTAAGCCTTTAAACCGATAAATAATAAGACTAAAATTGAAATATATATATAAATTTTTTTTGGGGGGGGGGGGGGAAGAGGGGCCGGGGGCAGTAAAACGAAAAAAAAACAGAAATTTGAAAAAACCTTCTTTTGGAGAGGGGGTGGGGCGGGTTGGTGAGGATGTAGAAGGTTGAGAAGGAGCTTTGGAAAATATTTTTCAATATTTTTTTCAATTGGAGGAAAATGAATTACCAAGGAAAATATTTTCCTAAACATTTAAGCCAACCAAACATGAGAAAATTAAAAAATATTTTTCGAAAAATATTTTTGTTCATACCAAACACACCTAGTCTTTTTGTTTTTCTTCTTTTTCTTGTAAAAATCCAAATAAAGAGTAATTTACTTTAGAGGTGGTAAAATAAATAAAAGGATAACTATTTATTCATATTATTCACTAAAAAATAGGTTGGGTAATAAACTTTTTAAAAATAAGTCAAATATGGATAAGATCCATATTATCAACTTAAAATAATACTTAATGGACATGCATTTTTATATTCCTATACACTATTGAAAACTTATTACTCCAGATGTTTTAGTAAATTATCTTACGTACACAAATTTTATTCACAAATATATACATTCCATCTTAAAGGTTTTCAGTCCATTATTAATGCCTTCAATTAAAATTAAAGAATTTAGTTACACTATTTTCCTTTTTTCCCTCTTAAATCGAACACAAAACTGACAACTTTCGATCCCTTATTGAATTGAATTGCAGTAGGCACGGAAAGTGTAATTCTTCTATCTCTAAGACACCTGAATACAGTTTCCACTTGAATTCATAATATTATTTGTCGTTCTTCATCGTCGATATACAAAAATAAACAACAAGAAAAGAAAAAGAAAAAAGAACATTAAGCATCAAGTACATGATAGAAATGAAATTAAAATTAGTGATCTGATTGCAAATTATGCTTCAAAAAAAGGAATATAAGGAGATATCAAACAATATATGTGTAAAAATTCTTCTGCAGATTCTAACTTATGTTCGATTTAAATTTCGAGCTGTGAAGATAATTAGGATTGCTCTTGGTGTTTACAACAAATTAAACCTTCAAAGTGTAGAGAGTATTGGGAGAAGTAATTTTCTCGTATTGCTCACAAAAGTATATATAGAGTACAGAGAGAAATCAAATCCTACCAACTATAGGACTGTACAATAATGAAGGAAATCAAATCCTACCAACTATAGGACTGTACAATAATGAGAAAATATTCTACCAATAATAAAAAGATACACACAATATATTCTAATACGCCCCCTCAAGATGGAGGGCCGGAGGACACGCCAATCTTGGACATTAGCAGAAGAAGTCGAGGACGAGATAAGTGCTTTGTGAGAGCATCAGCAAGCTGATCAGCAGAGGATACGTGAGCAACACGAAGAGACCCATTCTGAATCAATTGACGAACAAAGTGATAATCAATGGAGATGTGTTTCATGCGCGAATGAAACACAGGGTTGGCACAGAGGTAAGTGGTGCCAATGTTGTCACTGTACAGGAGCAGCCGGAAGAGGGACATGAAGCTCGCGCAGCAGGGAATGAAGCCAACGAACTTCGGTGGCAGCAGAAGCAATGGAACGATATTCAGCCTCAGTAGAAGACCGTGCAACGGACACTGCTTTTTGGAGCTCCAGGAAATAGGAATAGGCCCCAGAAAGACAACATAGGCACCAGTTGAGGAGCGGTCATCACAGTTTCCACCCCAATCAGCATCAAAGAAACAATGCAGAGGTATAGCAGATGAAGGACGCAGCCAGACTCCGAAGTCACGCGTCCCATTCAGATACCGGAAGAGGCGCTTAACTGCACCCTAATGAGTGACAGTAGGAGCGTGCATGAACTGTGAGAGTTTATTCAGAGCAAAGAAGATATCAGGACGAGTGAAGGAGAGATACTGGAGGCCCCCAAGGGCCTGACGATAGGCGGACACATCGGTAAGAGCCGAGCCGTCGGCCAGATGAAGGGGAGTGGACGCCGCTGTTGGCGTCTGAACAGGGTTGGATTCTAGCATATTATGACGAGTCAAAAGATCAACAACATACTTACGCTGAGAAAGAAAACACCCCTTGGAGTTGCGGAGAACCTCAACACCAAGAAAGTAGCTTAGATCACCCATGTCTTTAAGAGAGAATTTAGTCCCAAGAGAGTCAATCACACGGCTTAAGAAGGCAGAGTCATTACCAGTCAATATGAGATCATCAACATATACCAAAAAATAGGCTGTAATACCAGAATGCTGAAAGACAAAGAGCGAAGAGTCAGAGGTAGAGTTGACGAAACCCATGGCCAAAAGGCATTGGCGGAGCTCACTGTACCATGCCCGGGGTGCCTGTTTGAGACCATAAATAGCTTTCTGTAACTTACGGACATAAGATGGATAGGCTTTGTCAACAAAGCCCGGTGGTTGTGCCATATAGACATCCTCTGTAAGCCTCCCGTGAAGAAAGGCATTGTTCACATCCATTTGACGAAGTGGCCAGCCCTTGGATACAGCTAGACTGAGAACCAAACGCACAGTTTCCGGCTTAATAACCGGACTAAAAGTCTCCTGGAAGTCGACACCTGGTCGCTGATGAAAGCCTTTCGCAACAAGTCGAGCTTTGAACTTATCTACAGTAGCATCAGGCTTTCGTTTGATACGATAAACCCACTTACAGCCCACAACATTCTGTGAAGAATCAGGTGGAACAAGATCCCACGTGCCATTCCGTAGCAGAGCATCAAACTCCAATGACATAGCAGCGCGCCAGCGCTCATCAGATATAGTACTAGACAAAGTCTAAGGTTCTGTAACAGCTGGAGAGGATACAGCAGACATACCAAACTTCCTGTTGGGCGTAAAGATGTTATTTTTGCTGCGAGTTTGCATGTGATGACCACCCTGAGAGGATGAAGGTGGCGGCATAGTGGGTGTAGCGGTGGCGGGGGCCGCTGGCGCTGCCGTAAGAGGCGCTGGTGGCTCGGGCGTTGGTGCCAGCGGTGCGTCCGGTGAAGGATCACTAAAGGGAGCGGCGGCAGGTACTGGCGAGGCAGCGGAAGGACTTCTAGGGTGACCAGAATGGGTACGGGTGGAGACTCGGGGTCAGACAATTTGGAGAACGGGAAGATATCTTCATGGAAGGTGACATGACGCGAGACGAAGACTGTAGACGTTGAGGGATCAAAGCATAGATATGCACTTTGAGTAGATGAGTAGCCGAAGAGGACACATGCACGAGATCTGGGTTCCATTTTGTGTGAGGTGTAGGGCCAAAGCCAAGGGAAGCATTGACAACCAAAGACACGCAGTTTGGCAAGGTTGGGGCTCCTATGGAAGAGAGACTCAAAGGAGGAGAGCATCGAGAGATTTGTCTTGGGAAGATGATTGATGAGATAGACTGCTGTGGCAAAGGCATAAGGCCAGTAAATGAGAGGGACAGAGGCATAATGAAGGAGAGTGAGACCAGTATCGGCAATATGACGGTGACGGTGTTCAGCATAGCCATTGTGTTGAGGTGTATGAGGAGGTGAAGTGAGATGTGAGATGCCATGGGAGGCAAGAAAAGAGCGTAAGGCTAGGAATTCACCCCCATTATCAGTATACAGAGTAATGATTTTAGCAGAGAAATATTTTTCTATAGTGGACTTAAAAGTGGTGAAGGTTTGTAAGACATCAGATTTACGGCGTAAAGGGAAAAACCAAACGTACTTAGAAAAATGATCAACAAAAATGACATAATATTTAAATCCTTCATTAGAAATAATTGGAGAGGTCCATACATTAGAAAAATAAGCTCCAGCGGAGCAGTAGAAGATAAACTTGACTAAGAAAAAGGTAACTTATGACACTTGTGAAGCTTGCAAGAGACACAAGCAAAATCAGACACACTACTGGACGCTATACTGCTAGAAGACACTAAATGACGCAGGATTTTAGCTGACGGATGACCAAATCGAGAATGCCACAATGACGCAGGGAGCTTTTGTGCCGTGAGGGCGGACGGTAGACGGGAAGCCGTCGGCCAGTAGTAGGCGTCGTCCCTACGTGGGCCGCTGACGAGGGTTGCCCACGTGCGATGATCCTTCACCTGAAAATCAGTATAGAAAAAACAACATTAACATTATTGTGACGACATAATTGAGCAACAGAGATCAAATTTTTACTAATATGTGGAACACAAAGAGCCCCAGGCAATAAAAGAGAGGAAGAACGGAAAAGTTGTCCAGTATGTGTAATTTTTAAACCTTCACCGTTACCAATAACCACATCATCGAAACCAGTGTAAGGACTGTGAAGAGACATGTTGGCAAGATCATTGGTTATGTGATGAGAGGCACCAGAGTCCAGGATCCAATCAGATGTAGAGGCAATTATCGGAGAGTGATGGGCTGTGTGAGCAGCCAGATAAGATGATGGAGCGTATGCTGGCCACGGCAATGGTCCCACCGTAAGGGGGCTGATTGGCGCCGAAAATAGGATAGGACGGACAGCGGCGCGCGGAGTGGCCAAATTCACTGTAGATCTGGCACTTCCCATTGTACCCGCGAGATTGGCCATTGTTGGAGTAACCACCTCGACCGGAGAATGAAACACGGCTGCCACGGCCGCGCCCACGGCCACCGAAGCGGTTACGGCCGGACTGCTGTCCGGCGACGAAGGCAGCCGACGGAGCCAAATCAGATGCGGCGGAGTAGGCCGGCGCACGAGCACTAATCTGAGCCTCCATGCTTAACAGCTTGTCATGTAATTCAGCAAAAGAGATTGGAGATTCACGGGCTTGGATAGCATGAGAGAGCTCCATATACGGATCATCAAGACCATTGAGAACCTTAATAACAAGATCCTCATAATCAACAGTAACACCCAGGAGAGATAATTCATCCACAATCATGCGAATACCGTGCATAAAATCAGTAACAGATTTGGAACCTTTTACCGGATTATGGAGCTTCTGTTTGAGAGCCATGATATGACCACGAGAAGCAGTGCCGTATGTGCGCGCGAGGATGTCCCAGGCCTCTTTAGAGGTTTCCGCAGAGGCAATAAAGGAGATGATCGTCGGTGTGATCGACGAGATGATGGCACTGAGAATAAGATTGTCCTGGCGAATCCAGTATGGGTATGCTGGATTGGGGGAAGTTACCTCCTTGTCGACGATAGCGGCTGGTGGGCACGGCTTCGATCCGTCCAAGAAGTCGAGGAGGTCGTAACCCGTATGAAGGGTTCGAAATTGGAATTTCCACGCCAGGTAATTAATGAAATCCAATTTGAGTGGAAACTGAGCCGATGCATTGATGGCAATCGGCTGGAGACTACTCTCCTCAACCACCTTCCTCAAAATCCCCATATTTCCTGTACTTGTCTGTTGAAATGAGAAAAAATACTTTTACTATATCAAGAAAAGAATATACTCATTTTGTTGAAATATTTAAAAAAGTACTCTTTCTACAACATGAAAAGAAAGTACTTTTAATAATAGTTCTATTTAGGGTGGGCAGTGGACGAGGCTGGGATGGCTGGGGTGTGGTTAGTGGAGGAGGTCGAGGGTTGGGGTGGTTTGAGGATGGGATAGGTGAGGGTGGGTTGGTGGGCATGAGGGATAAGGTGGAGAAGGTTGAGAAAGAGTTTTGGAAAATATTTTCCCTCAAAATAATATTGTTTGTGAGGAAAGTGATTTCCAAAATATTTAAGCCAACCAAATATGAAAAAATTAAAAAATATTTTCTCTTCGTACCAAACACACCCCATGAGTAAAAAGAGTTAAATTGTTTCCATATATGTATGTTCCTTTTAGAACAAACTGACAAAGAATTGCATTTGGTTGAACAAGACTCATCGTTTTATCGAACAAAACTTGAAAAAATATTACTAGTAAAAGGTAATGAAGTTGAAAACCAGGACTAACCAAAAAGGCAGGAGAAAGTTTTCAAGCATAAGCCTGCCACATGGATTAATTGAGATCAGAAGAGATCATGTGTGAGGAATAAGTATCAGACTCTCTTAAAATCAGTAACATTCTCCTTGTTTCTTGGGAAAAAAATGATGGAACCCATACATCTTACATCTTTCACTTCAACATAAGAGCCAAGAACTGAAAATTTGCAAGCTGACCTATATAGTTACATAGTGGAAACTACATGGTTAGGAACAAAAGCTGGTTTCATCTAACAAAGATGTAATGTAATGCTCTTTCTTTCTCTATATTGGTATTATGATTAACGCTAACTGATTTCCGGCTCCGGCTCCTGCTGTTTTCCAGGACCATTTTTGAGGTTTGTTTTCACCATTAGTCGTACTACTACCTCACAAGCCATCGACACCACCCCGTTGAAGGACGCGTTGAAGTTCATCGGCCAAGCCTTGTAAGAGAACAGGTTTCCTTATTAGACCATTCATTCCAACCTGTAGGCATCTTTCCCATACATGTTCCTCTGAACTTGCAGTTAAAGCTATGATCAGCGGCCAACTACGGCTGCGAAATTTACGCACTCTCAACGCCACTTCAAATCCATCCATTTCTGGCATTTGAAGATCCAAAATGACAACTTGAAAGGTTGTTAATGAAGGGCCTAGGGCACTTAGGCATTGAAAACCAGTTGAAACAGCAGTTACTTGGCAACCAAGTTTTTCGAGCAGCTTTCTTGTTACCAGTCTATTTACATCATCATCGTCAGTGAGGAGTACATTTAGGCCTCTGAACATTGTGCTGGAAATTGGTTGCTCCAAAGGATTTCTATATTCAAACATGCGTTTCCTAAAAGACGACTGTTTTTGAAACCTGAGGATAAGAGTCATCCCTTGTGCGTGGCCCTGGGCGTTCGAAGACATCCATATATTTCCCTGCATCATCTGGAAATTTTATGCAAAAAAACATGCAGGTCAGAGTAAGCAATGTGGTGATCCAGTTATTTCTTAAATCACATTCAAGAGCAACTTACTGCTTCAGATAGTAGAGGTTAGATCCAGCAAGAAAAGAACAAAAAATATCTTGCCTGGATTATTTATTAGTATCATACGCAACATCTAGAAACTTATATGCAATGAAAAAAACAAAAATCAACAGAATATAATCAATTCAAAGGACGAAACCTCATACCAAAGGAGAAAAGGCCCTGTGTTCAGACTAGTTTCAGCCATGGTGGGTGATCGTTAAAAGAAACAAAAGCACACTACAATTGAAAAACATAGATGATAATTTCAAAATCACATGACCTGTAGTCAGAGCGGGAAAAATCAACTTGAACAATCAGTTGATTCAGATATTTCTACAAGGTCACTGAAAGCACTCCTTGATCTTATGACATCCGAAACACTAAATTTCCAATACTAAAATTAAAGGTAGACGGCAATACGTGCCCATTCTGTCTGCAGAAGCCGGAGGTTGAAAGGAGTACCAATTGTGCCGGAAGTTATGATACAAAGACAGTGAAGTTTTATCTTAAACCCCAGTCAGGATGAGTAATTTATCGTGTGACTATTTAACAGTAGTATACACCATTTCATAGTCAGAGGCTACTATTTTCTCACATTATACAGACATCGAAAAATTCAGCCCAGAAGCTCAACTAGCGAATATTCTTCTTCAACATTCCTACAAGTAAGGAGTCCCACTCTATCTCACCCACTAAGGCTCTAAAGCAGCTTGATAGAGCCAAGATTTGAAGATTAAGGGTTCAGGATTCCAGTAAAATTTAAGTTACTGAATTTTAAATTAATAATTTCTACACACTCAATGAAAGTCTTAATACAAATACAGGGCTTGGACCAAAGTTACTGGGTTTGGCCAAACCCATAATCTACACACTAGCTCCGCCCCTGAGCAGGTACTATTTACTCAATGCATTTTCTGGAACTTCTGATAATTTCTGCCAATATTTTCATTAATAGAAGATATCCTGAACTTTCCCTGCTCATTTTGAATTAGGTAGGAGACATGAGGTCAAGGCTACAGACCAGCAAAAACCAACCCCTTGGACTCGACTAATTGAAGCGAACTTGTTTATCTGGATGCTTAAGCACACATCTCTCTTCTCATATACACCCACCCCCAACCCCATCCCCCCAAAACCAAAAAAACAACCTCCCTCCTCTCACACAAACATCTGTTGCATGAAGATGTGCAGTTTTATATATCTATTTAGGTGATTATCTGAATAAAAATGCTTGTGCGTAGTTCCGCATTAAGAACTTAAGTGAAGCTAATTTACATGTTACCAATTTAAGAGAACTCACTACTATTCTCTATTCTTACCAGGATAAAAATGGCTTACATGGTATTTTTGGTAGTTGGTTCCAGTATCTCTCCTATTTGGCCATTTCAATTTTATTTAGAGGTAAAACAAATTTCAGAAGAAACTTCAAAAAAATTTAGTGTTCTCGAATGATGAGGCTTCGACAACCGCATAAACTTTCTCCCTCCAAAATACTTCCACTAGAAGATAAGCACAAAGAAGTTGAATGCCAGCATAATATGAACATATGGAACATTTGGCAGTTAATATGTACACTTGACATCTCTCCAGCTATTGCATCATAGAAACCTGTTAAGCTAATCCTTTTACAGATGAAAAGTAATTAAAGAACCATCTTCCACAGAAGAAGTCCTCAAGCTGCATCTTGTTCTCTGAGATTTCAGCTACCTAGTGGTCAATAAGAAAAAAGGGGACCTAAATTTTCATTAAATCATTCTATCAAATACAACAACAACAACAACAACCCAGTATAATCCCACTTAGTGGGGTCTGGGGAGGGTAGTGTGTACGCAGACCTTACCCCTACCCTGGGGTAGAGAGGCTGTTTCCAAATAGACCCCCGGCATCCTTCCCTCCAAGAACATCCCACCTTGCTCTTGGGAATACTCGAACTCATAACCTCTCGGTTGGAAGTGAGGGTTGCTTACCATCAGAGCAACCCCTCTTGTCTAATAGTTTAGCAAACCGATCTTACCAAAAACCTGAACTTCAAGGGAGCAGACCGATCCTTCACATTCAACCAGCAACAACAACTACTACGCCTCATCCCAAACAAGCTGGGCTCGGCAATATGAATCCTCATTCCTTTTATTTAGCTCAACTTATATCAGATCCTTCATATTCAACCTTTTTTTAAGACAGGTTGGCATTTGTTGGCAACCTTCGGAAGACATCAGTCCTCCTCTGACCACTTTATGGAATTTTTTTGAAATGGTCAACTCATCTGACCATCTTATTTCATGCATTTCCCACTTTAGGATGTTTTAAATGTTTGGCACACTTCTATCAATCTCCACATTTTATGCACCATTTACAAGTCTCAAATTTTTTTTAAAAAATCTAAAGTTAGAGTGTGATTTTATTTTTTAACATCAGATTACTTCCACATGTACTGACTATACTATGTTCCTCTACCACGATAAATATAGTACACAACTAAGAGTTGCCCCTAAATCTCCAAGCAAAGTCATATTCAATACCTACACACAGACATACGTCACTACAGGCCATGAACATTACTTATAATGTTCAAGAACTATAATTATCTACAGATAACTACAAACTAAATCAGGAAAACAACATGCATTCTAACCTGGACAAGCTTTTTGCACATGCTGAAACTCAAGCCCTCCGTTACCTCCTTGCTATTATGCCTACTTCCACCAAAGTGAATGGTGGAGATTGAACTATCTGATTGAGTGCCTTCAAGACTAACCTCAATTTCAAATTTTATAGTCACATATTCATCTGTCACGTTTGCTCTTCTTGTTCCCCAAACTTTGTCATTCCCACCATCTGCTCCAGTCTCTATAACCACTCTGAACACAACAGAGCCTTTTCCGACGCTGACGTTTAATAAATGTCCAACCATATGCAGCAAAACTTGAAACGTTCTCTTTTCATCGCCCATCACCTGATTAGGCAAAGACGTCGGAACATCCGTAGAAAACCCAAACCCCTTGTAAACGCACAAGCACTTAACAAGACAAGACGCCTCCCTGACCAGTAAATGCAACTGAAACGGCCTCATTTCTACTGGGAACCGTCCATCATCTTTGGCCGATATTTCCATCGCATCATTTATTAATGTCGAGAGAACAGTGCTTGTTTTCACCATTGTCTCAACAATAATCTTCTGGTCAGCGCTTGATTTCTCATCTTGAAATATGGAGAGCAAACCCAAAATTGAGTGCATCGGCCGCCTCATCCCATTGTTCATCACCTTTTGAAACGAAGCTCTCGCCTGGCTTGCCTTCATAGCGTTCTCTTTAGCCTTCTGCAGCACACGATTCCTCATTTCTAATTTCTCCCTCATTGTCTGAGACTCTTCAAGCACAGTGGCATGTGATAATGCCACGGCCACCTGATCAGCAACTACTTCTACTATCTCCATCTCATTATAGCTCCAGATTCTACCGTCAGCACTCGAAAGTACCAATACCAAAATGGCGTAACGAGTGTCAACCAACTCTGGAGTCCCACCTTTGAAGTCCGAAGCACGAAGCAATGGCATCCGAATTGCTGCAACAGCACATGGTTCACCGGATCCTCCACTGCTCGAGACTGCAAGAACCGAATCTTGCCTCAGTATCCTTACCCCCTTGTTCTTTGTTATCTCTAACACATCCGGATCATTAATTGGGAGCGAACGATGAGATTCTGCAGCAGAACTAGGGCTTAGCTCATGTGTCAAGTTCATTTGTGACCTACTTTCATTTGGCATCCAAACTGCACAATTCTGCAGCTTCAATGTTTTCGAAAGTTCAACGAGAGTAGTGTACAATATTGTGTGCTTATCAAGTGACTTCCTAATTTCTTGCGTCAGCATACGGACATGCATGCTTGCCTCAGTTTGTTTCTTCATAATAACAACCTCTTGATCTAGCTCTAAAACATTTTGTGCCAAGAACAATTCTCTGACTTTTATCTTAAGGAGAAGAGGGAACAGAGTCAGAAGGGTAATTGCAGTTGCACAAGAGACAAGGGCAGTAAGGATTTTGGCAACTGTTAGGGACAATATCAATTGAAAAGAAGGGTGAGGACCATAAGTCCATCCATTGAGCAAATGTGTCAATCCACAAAGTACTATAAACAACACGAATTCGACTAGAACCCATTTAAAAGGAAGATTGGAGCGGCTAATGAAGTAGAGCAACTCAAGGGGGATAGAAAAGTAAGCAACAGCAATGAAGAAGTCACTTACTTTTTGGCACTCTAAAATGGTACTTATGCTCCAAAAACCATCTTCATCACAGCAACCAAATAGTTCACTATCATTAGCTGAAACAGATATAACAACCAAACAAATCAACAGTCCCAAAAACAACCCTTTTAACATTGCCAACATCTTAATCCCTTGTCAGTCCATTCACAAAGTAATCTTGAAATATCAACTGAATTAAGATGAGAGCAGAACAACATGTAGACTAATGCCGAAGTTCCTAGAATGAGATCTCATTGGCTCCAACTCTCCACTATGTATTCTCAGATAACATAAGCCCCCAATATAAAAATAATAAAAATGATCTGTCACATGTCTAGATCTAACCTACATACATGCCTAAAGATCTAGCATAGCCTTTTGACCCAAGTCCCCAAATTTTCAATTCAATTAAAATTCATCAAACTATTCTTCTCACGGTTAAGTTCTTTCCTAGATTTTCTTCTGTACACTAAGCAAAAATGAAACCCCAGAAAAAAATAGAAAAAAAAAAACTAGTAAAAGAGCAACAAAGTTCTAATCTTGAGCTAAAATCTGGAGAGAAAAAAATGATCTTGAAGAAAAAAAGCACCTTCCTGTGGAGATTTAAGCTCCACAGGAAATTCTTTGTATAAAGAAAAGTTGGTACTGTTTTCAAGAACCTTTAACTAGTTTTCCCGATACAAGAAAACCCAAAAAAAATATCTTAAAAGGACCTTAATTGCATAGAAATGAAGCAGGAAGGTGAAAAGTAGGTAACTTTGATCTCAAAATGATACCAACAAAACAAAAGGACACAACCCCTCTTACCAAAATGCCACCCTTTGAAATGGGAAACACCCAAAAACACTTTGTCAAAGCCAACAAGTTAGTTAAAACTACAACACACGAAATCAAGAAAACCCAAAAAATCCACCCCCTTATTACTATTTGAGCCAAGACTAAAACCCAATTACTAATTAGATTCTTTGACTCATTGTTGAAGAAAAAAGACACCACCTTTACCCCTTTTTCAATGAGGAAAATTGGTCTACTCGTTTTGAAGAAAATAGAATGAGAAAAGCAAGATCAAGAAAAGAGGAAATTCCAATAAATTTCTTTTATTTATTTATTTGCATATTTATATTAATTTAAAATTATTTTTATGGGTCCACAAAGGTTACATGAAGAGAACCTAGACGTTCTGAATCCATGTCACTGTCTGTCAATCACAACAAGGCTCTAAAATAAGGTAAACTCAAAAGTGCTTTTTGCAAAATCACTTTTTCTATGTGCAGTTCTTTTCTGAAGTTATCTCCTAATTTTTGTGTGTAATATGTACAGTTACGTGGATACCAAAATGGGGTTAATCCAACAACAAACAACAACTACCCATATAGTCGCACAAAATAGGATCTGGGAAGGTATTATATAGACGAGTTTTACCCCTACCCCAAAGGGTAGAGAGGTTGTTTCCAATCGACCTTCGACTCAGTGAAGTAAAATAAAAACAAAAATAAAAATAAAAGAGCATTATTAACTCCAGTAGAAATAACGTAAATAATTATCTAAACATAAGAACCATAAATAAAATAGCATGCAATAATATCATACAGTAACTACCATAAATAACTACCACACAATCCAAAATACAAATCATCTATGGATAGCTCTGTCAAGTCTCACCCAACCCCGGATGAGGAGTACGAAAAACTCTAGGAGCCCCTATCATACAACCATGATACTAGACCTCTAGACTTTCCTATCAAGGGTCATGTCCTCGGAAACCCGCATTCTAGCCATGCCATGCTTAATCACCTCTCCCCAATACCTCTTAGGTCTCCCTCTGCCTCGCCGAACGCCGACAATCGCCAGCCGCTCACAACTCCTCACCGGGGCATCAGGACTTCTCCTATGCACATGTCCGAACCACCTCAGCCTCGCTTCTCGCATCTTCTCATCCACCAGGGCCACCCCCACCTTCTCTCAAATAACTTCATTTTTAATCTTATCTAACCTGGTGAGTCCGCACATCCACCTGAGCATTGTCATCTCCGCAACCTTCATTTTCTGAACATGAGAGTTCCTCACTGGCCAGCACTCCGCCCCATACAACATTGCAGGTCTAACCACATCTCTATAAAATTTTCCCTTGAGTTTCTGTGGAACTTTCTTAGATCTGCTTATTTTGAAACCCTTAGACTCGAGAGTCTGTGTCCATACCTCTAACCTCTCAATAACACCGACCCTCGTCTCGTCTATCAAAACTATGTCATCAACAAATAGCACACACCAAGGCACATCCCCTTGAATATGCCGGGTTAGAGCATCCATCACCAAGGCAAACAAGAGAGGGCTTAGCGCCGATCCTTGATGGAGCCCCATAACCACTGGAAAATTGTCTGAGTCGCCACTCACCGTCCTAACCCTAGTCTTAGCTCCATCGTACATGTCCATGATTACTCTGATGTAGGCTTCCGGCATGCTCTTTGCCTCCAAGAACCTGCATAGCACCTCCCTTGGGACCTTGTCATACGCCTTCTCCAAGTCGATTAGCACCATGTGCAGGTCCTTCTTCTTATCCCTGAACTGTTCCACCAGCCGCCTGACAAGGTGGATAGCTTCTGTAGTGGAGCGACCCGATATGAAATCGAACTGGTTCACAGATATAGATGTCATATCCTCACCCTCGCCTCGATCACCCGCTCCCAGACTTTCATGGTGTGACTTATTAATTTGATACCCCTATAGTTGTTGCAGCATTGGATGTCCCCTTTGTTCTTGTACAAGGGCACCATTGTACTCCACCTCCACTCATCTGGCATCTTTTTGGTCCTGAAGATCGCATTGAACAACCTGGAGAGCCACTCCACTCCTGACCTGCCCATGCACTTTCAGAACTCCACCGGGATCTCGTCAGGTCCGGTCGCTCGACCCCTACTCATCCTACGTAAAGCCCCCATGACCTCCTCCGCCCTAATGCGCCTGCAGTACCCAAGGTCTCTATGTTGCTCTGAATGCCCAACTCCCCTAGCTCTATGTTACGATCCCCTCCTCGTTAAGTAAGTCTCGGAAGTACGCCTGCCACCTCTTGGGACTCCAAAATGGGGTTAACCCGACGGCTTTAATTTAGTGTACTACTATTTGCCTAGCAATTTGTGTTTAACAATTAAAAATCGTATGCAATGACGTCGCAATCTTGACTGTTAAGGCAGTATGTTGTGGCCTGTGACGGTTTATCGCTTTTGCCTCATTATTTTTGAGCTATCAACGTCCAAAATTTATCGGTCTGATATTTGATTCCACGAATAAATAGGTCAGGTCAAAGAGTAAGTAGGAATTTGGACAAAAAAATTATATTTTTATTAAAAAAAATTATATTTTTATTAAAAAAAATTATATTTTTATTAAAAAAAATTATATTTTTATTAAAAAAAATTAAAGTTAAATTGAAAAATAATATTTAAAATTTAAAATTATATTTATACGTATACTTTACTTGATAATTATTACAGTCTTTTAAGTAATGCCTACTACGAATATTACTCATAGGGAGTGTAAGTGTAGGATTTGTTCATTATTAGGGGTGCAAGTATTTAATTTTATAATACATAGGATGTATTCAAAACTGAGTCATTATACAAGAGCATTTAGTGTAATTAATCCAATCATATATTCTTGTTTCTGAGCGTTTAGTGTAATTAAACCTATCATATATTCTTGTTTCTGAGCATAGGATGTATATTCTCGTTTCTTGCTCTTAGCTGCGTAATTATTGTGTTGATTTTTCTTCTTGCTTGAACTAGATAAAAGTGGCTATTTTAGAGTAGATGATGAAATTAACGTTGCTTGACTGATAATAAGTATAGAATTATCTAAAATAATTTAATCAGAAATAAAAATAATTGAACAACATATAATTTTGCTAATAGAACAAAGTTATGCCTGATAGTCATAAGTTGTAAAATAAGTCAACTTTCACCTAAATATTAAATCTTGAAAATAATTTGGATCAAAATTTTGTCTTGTCCAACATAAATTGTGAACAAGACAAGTTTTATAAATCCGACAAAACTTCTACACCAAAATTATAACCCGAGGCTCTTTTTATACAAACTTTTTGAATTTGACAAAAGTTTAACACCAGTGCCCATTTGTGTAATTCACGTGGAAGTATCAAAGTGCTGGATGAAACTCGGAATTTAATATGATCAACCTCGAGATAACATTGTTTTGAATTTATAATAAAAAGAGTAAGATTTTTGCAGTAGTCTTAAGGCGTGATTCCGGAATAAGTTTGTATTATGCGGTTAGACAGCTGTATAATAAGATTCCATGCTATAATTAAAATTGTATCTTATTTGGATTCCCCTACTATATAAAGTAGACTCCAATCATTTATAACGGGTTGCCACGCCTCCCTTTTGGCTACTGCAACCCGGCGAAAGGCGTATATAAGGGAGTATTTCCAATTTAAGGGCAATCGAAACGGGATTCAATCATTAAAGAGAAGTTCAGAGTTGCCACTTGGGAGATTTATGGTGTCCCAAGTCACCGATTAGAATCCCGAATTGAGGAAAGAATGACTCTGTTTAACAGTCCGCGAATCAGAAATCCGAGTAAGGAATTCTGTTAATCCGGGAGAATGTGTTAGGCATTCCCGTGTTCCATGGTTCTAGTACGGTCGCTCAACTGTTATATTTAGCTTAAATTATCTGATTTTAGAACATGTTTTAACTTATATGCTTTTTAACTTAACCCGCTTTTATCATCTTTTAGGGAAGTTTGCAATGTTATTAAAACATGTCACGAATTGCGTCACATAAATGCACCCGCAACTTTAGACATATTTCAATTTCATTGAGAATAGGATTTGGGTCACATAAATGCGCACCCGAATTTATGAAGGCACTTTTATTAAACGCGCGCACCTATAGCAACTACATCTTTGACATTTATGGGAAGGCCGTGAAATTTTCTAAACGGCACCTCCTATTCTTTCTATACGTTCTAATGAACTGAGGAGTCTACGCATGGTATTTGGTTTGATTTATCATGGCTCAATTTATTTTTATGAAGGTATTCTAACATGTGCTAAATTTGTTAAAGCTGTGCTTAAATCCACTAATTATTTCATGTACAGGCTGTGTATTTGGCGGAGTAGTATTTACACGCAACTTCGTTCATGGCCAATCGCGTGTACGGACTCAAATCTGGGCCACCCTAAAACATGATGTGTTAACGCTGACCAATAGTTATTGGGCCTGGTCCATGGTTGGCCCAAGCCTTTGATCCTTTCATTCAGGAACACATAATATGATAAATTCCTGATGTTTACTGGGATTTTCAAACGAGCCCAGTATCAATTAACGGAGGAGTCCTTACTATTAATAACCAATTTTTGGTTTGGAATTATACATAAAATTGAGTCTCTATCCATTCATGAGGGGAATAATAACAACCAATTTTGTACTAATTTCTAACATTAGATCTGACTCAGACGATTCATATACTCATCACTCAGAGTATATGAATCTAATTGCCAAAATTCAATTACACTTCAGGTCATACTGTATGAAACAAGTCTAAAATAAACTATTACCAAGCGTTCAGAGATTTAAAGGAACTGGAATGCTTCATAGCATTCTGATCTTCACATGACTATCGAATATACTAATTTCTAGGTCTGGTAGCTCTACGTGCACAAATTCAGCACCTGAACCCACCAGACTGAAGTTTGAAATTGACTATTACTAAAACATATACAAAACTTGAGCTGAGAGTCCAATTATTACACATGAAAAACGGTCCCAAACGTTCAAATCATTACAGACAGGGATCAATCTAACACTTAACTGCAACATGAGGATCATATCGATTACTACACTCATATTGCAGGATTAAATAGGTAAATGGGGGAAATAAAAACAACAAAAATGTAGATGATAACGTGATCTTCACATTTGAAAGTGTATTTCACTTTGAACTTCACATATACATGAGCTTTAAATGGTACATGTAGTGCAGCAAAGGAAACAACCTATGAGTAAATAGAATGGATCAACTAAGCAACCAACAGCCAATAAAACAGTATTTCCAGATTTCAGCAGAGTTTTTGGAGAGTTAAATCTTCAGAAAATGATTCAAAACAATCCTAATGGTATATCCAGATATAGAATCACTATTTCAGCTTTAGAATTGTAGAGAAAAGTTCCCCGATCCCCCTCTAATGCCCCCAAATGATTCAATTTATAGCAAAACTATTAGAGCATCAGATTTTTACTAGTTTCTTTTTAGTCCTTAATTCAACTTGTATTTTTGCCTAAGTAGTCCTTCAATTCCTAACTCGTGCCTCAAGTTTGAGGCTGGAATTTTATATCAGTCCTTACTAGAAGGTTCTATAGGACTCTTATAAGGATTTTATAATTTCAGATCCCTTTTATACCCTTGTTAGTTTTCCTAAATTACCCCAGCCCTAAATTTGACCACAGTCAGTTCTTTTACCCTTGGTTAGTTGAATTCAGGTCACATTTAGATTAACAGACAACCTAAAGATCAGATTTAGCCAGGTTCAACATTTGCAGACTTCCCCAGTCATCATACAGACTACCAAAACAAAGGCCTAGAAGAATTAACACATTTATCAACACCATATTTTTAGAAATGGCTTAATGAAAAGGCTTCAGAAATTAACACAATAAATTAATTCAAGGATTACCTTAGGAGGCAAGTGAAAGCTAACAATGAGCGATTAAGGATCCCAACCCCTAATCAATTAGGCCTTACTAAATTTACAGGTCAAGATACTGATTATACAAATGTCCGAAGATGAAGGGAGTTCCAGCCTAACACATGAACATTGAAAACCTTTTTCCAGAAAAACTTTGTTGGACAACTAGATAAACAACCAGACTCAAATAATAAGGAACTCAGGCTTTAACACATGTAATTATTGAACTTAATCGGTTATCCCAGGCTAGTGACAAACAAACATATGAACCCGAACCCTAATTTTTAGAAGAGCTTGTTGATAATCAAGACCAACAATCAGGAGAAAATCAAATACAAGAAACTCAAATTATTAAACATGCAATTAACAATCAGTCATTAAAAGAAATCCAATCATTCAGAGCTAATGAAAAAACTGAGAATGAGCAGGAAAACTTAGCTCTTATTCTTGTCCATTCTGACCATTTCAATCGGACCTTTGTTCTTCCATGGGGGTTCTGAGCACTCTCGGACAGTATCCAATCATCTTACAGGCTCAGGGAAGGTTGTTTTGAAGTTCTAAGACCTCAGTAGGTCTTAGATTTGAAATTTTGAGTGGTTGGGGGTTGTTTGAAACTCAAGGCTGGAATGGCTAGTGTCACTAGGGTTCAGGGATTATCTAGGAGAGGTTTGAACCATTTCCGGCATGTTTGGGGATTTAGGGTTGGGCTTTAGACTGAGATTCGAAGCGTTTCAGGGTGATTCGAGAGTGGTGGTATGCGTGGTTGGAACGGGGAGGTCGAGGTGTCTTGGTGGTGTATTGTTGGAAGGCTTTGGGATGGGGGTCGCCGGAGGTAGGGTTTCCGGCCACCTTTAAAGATATATTCGAGACGGAGGGGTGGTATTCGAATGGAGCTGGTTATGGGACGGGTTGAGGAGGTTGTGCTGATTAATGGGTGTAATTTTGGGGCCATTTGGTTGCCGGCCGCCGACGTGAGGCGATTTCCGGTGGCAGTTGGGTGGTTAGTCGGTGTTCAATGGGTGGTGCTAGGGTGGTTAGTGGTTGTTTGTCAATCGGAGGAAAGGGTATGAGGAAGGTGAGTTTGGTCATGTATATTACTGAAGGTGTTTGTACATATGTATACAAAGATGAAGATGCTTCCATGGCCGTTGGATTGTGCGAAATCAACGGCTGTGATGATGGGAGGGGTAAACAGTGTCTTTTGGGTGGATGTGGGTGTGAACTAGGTTGGTTGGTCGTTTGGGCTGGGTGTGTATGGGTTCAGAGATGGGAACAAATTGGGCCACTCAGGTCTGGCCCAATTGTGGCCAGCCTGAGTGGCTGCCCATATACATGTATTGTATTTTTGGTATATATATTTTTGTCTTTTCTTTTAATTAAATTTAGTTACTTATTTTATTTAAAAAACCACAAATCACAAATAAAATTAAAACAAGTCAAAATTAAACAACATAATTGCAAGTGCTGGACATATATATATATATATATATATATATATATATATATATATATATATATATATATATTCTTTTTAGTTTGTAGAACCAATTTATTTAACAATTAAATCTTAATTATTCCTAAACATGCAATAATGAACATGCACATGCAGTCAAATCCAAAAATTAAAATCCTAACATTTAAAAGAAAATCCTACACTTTTAGAGTTCTATATGAGCTTATTTTGACCTGTCAAAAATAATATGCTCACACGGATCATTATCAGAATTGATTCTTAACTTTATTATCCTTGCCTTATTGTTCTTACTAACCTACCTCGAGGTCATCATAACTTGAGGCCAAGACTTGCTTAAGCACTGGTTTGATTCAACTTACCTCTTTAATTTATATATTTGGTTTCTTGGTATTAGTTAGTATTAGAATACATCACGTACCTATAAGATCACAATACAAGCTTAATTTTTACTCAAATTTTATGGTAAACAGTTTGGCACCCACCGTAGGGCTAAATATAAATAGTGATTATTTCAGTACTGATTCTGATAACACACGTTTTTTTCACACTTGTTCTTGTCAAGAATTTTTGTTCTCAGGTTAAAACATGTCAAACTCACAAAACGCACTCATACACGACAATTATGGTCTTCAATTTAATGGGGAAAACAACAATGTAGTTACTCCGGGAGCTAGTGTGCCACCGATTAACCCTAGGGAAATGCCAATTGTGGAACCAGTCGATGTTAGTACACACATCGCTTTGAATACGGATTTAGGCGCAAGCCCTGGAGGAAGTGTATGCCCGGAAGTCTGATCCGGTGGCCAAGGAACACAGGGTATAGGAGATGGGAAGTTAGCCTCCAAGTAATATTCGAGATGCTACAAGATCAGCAGGTTGCTATCGCTCGGCTTCAAAGTCAGCATAAAACTCCAAGTATGGCCGAACCACAAATTGCTCGCCAAGCTGAGGTCGGTGCCAGAAAGATCGAATGGTAATGGCTCGAGGATTGACCCAATGATTATGATGATGCTCGAGGAACTCACTAAAAGAATCGAGTCAGGGGAGAAAAAAATATTGAGGATAATGATAAAAAGATGGAGACGTACAACTCCCGTATTGATCAAATACCAGAGGCACCCCTGGTCTTGAAAGGTTTGGATGCCAAGAAATTCGTACGAAAGCCATTCCCTCCGAGTGCGGCTTCGAAACCCATTCCCAAGGAGCTCTGTATGCCAGATATACCCAAGTATAATGGGACGAGTGATCCCAATGAACACATCATCTCATACAAAGGCTGGATTAAAGGAAATGACTTAAATGTTGATGAGATTCGGTCGGTTTTTTTGGAATAATTCGGAGAAACCTTGTCAAAAGGAGCAATAATTTGGTATCATAACTTGCCACTAAATTCCATCGATTCATTTGCTATGTTAGCAGACACCTTCACGAAGGCATACGCAATGGCTATAAAGGTTTGCAACGAGGAAATCGGAAGTTTTTAAGATAAGATAGAGGTTCGGTGAAATGCTAAGAGAGATCATCCCGATTTCAAATGGAGTGAATGGAATTACCACCGGTCTTATGTGATTGGACTGCGCAAGCTTTTACACAGTTTGAACGAGTGTAGTTCAATCACATCACGACAATTAAAGCAAAATCTGATAAAGTATCCAGCTATAACTTGGGCAAACATACATAATCGGTATCAATCGAAGATCAGGGTTGAGGACGACCAGCTGGGAGCCCCTTGGATTCAGTTTATCCAAGTAGATTGGCAGTTAAGGCCTCGAGGGATACTGACAAGGAACCAAGATCAAACATGGAACGGTATCAGCCGTATGTCGCAGATCGAAGGAATAATGGTTCGGGGCACAATCCTCCTTGCAATGACCAAAGAAATGATCAAGGGCAAAATTCTCGGGGATTTATGAGTAAGAATGGTTTTGATAAAAATACTAATCCTGCAGAAGCACCTCGGTTACCGGAGTATAATTTCATTATCGATGCATCGGGGATCATATCGTTTATCGAAAGGATCAAAGAGACCTGTGGCCAAGAACTATACAAACCGATCATTCTCAAAGAAATCTAAACTTGATGTGTAAGTTTCATGGCATGCGCGGCCATAGGACCGAAGACTCCAGATAGCTGAGGGAGGAGATAGCTCGATTGTTCAACAAGGGTCATCTCCGAGAGTTTCTGAATGATCGAACTAAGAACCACTTCAGAGAAAGAGATGCCATCAGAAAGAATAGTAGGAAGAGCCATAACATGTAATTCATATGATCGTTAGCGAGGTCAATGTTCCGCAAGGACCTATATTCAAACGTACCAAGGTATCGATTACCAGAGAAAAACGGACTCGGAGTTATGTGCCCGAGGGCATCCTATCCTTCAATGATGAGGAAGCGGAAGGAATTTCCCGGCCGCACTATCACGCCCTGGAAATTTCTATTTTGTTAAATAAAATTCAAGTTAAAAGTGTTCTAGTGGATCCAAGTACCTCAGCAAACATAATCAGATCAAGGGTCGTGGAGCAACTCGGCTTGCAGGACCAAGTTGTACTTGCATCTCAGGTCATAAAAGGCTTCAAAATGGCTAGCAAAACAATGAAGGGGGAGATAATATGAACATGGGAGGGACCATCCAAGATGCAAAATTTCATGTCATTGAAGGTGGTATGTGGTATAATGCACCATTTGGGAGGCCATGGATCCACAACATAATGGCTGTACCATCGAACCTTAATCAGATGATTAAATTCCCAACAGTGGATGGTGTGAAAACAGTTTATGGGGAACAACATGCTGCAAAGGAAATGTTTTTAGTCGAGGAGGTGACACTGATACCAGCACCTTCGACCTCGAAAAAATCGGGCACCAAAGATAAGCGAACAGCAAAGAGCAATCACCGTCCCTAGCCTCGACAGAATCGGAGAAGCAGGTAATCGAGGAAGAAGAAAAGGATTTTCTTACTCCTCAAAATTTCATTGTTACCGTAGAGTCAGATGCAACCAAGTAAACAGTCGAGGAGCTGGAACATGTCATATTGATCGAGTATATGGCCGAGAGAAAGGTATGCCTAGGAACGGGGTTAACCCCCAAACGCAGGAAAAAACTGATTCATTTTCTTATAGATAACATACATTATTTTGCTTGGTCCTACTTAGACATGATAGGGATTCCGCCAGAAATAGCAAAATACCAGTTGAGCCTCGACCCCAGGTTCAAACCAGTAAAGCAAAAAAGTAATCCCGAGTCCAAGGTGAAGCATGCATTCATAAATGATGAGGTAACTAAATTTCTTAAAACAGGGTCCATTCGGGAGGTAAAATACCCCGATTGGTTGGCCGACATAGTTGTAATCCCAAAAAAGGGAACAAACTTAGAATGTGCGTGCATTTAAAGGATTTAAACAAGGCATGACCAAAAAACTCCTATCCTCCGCCTAACATCGATTGCATGATCAATGCCACAGCTGGCCATGAGATCCTTAGCTTTCTCGATGCGTACTCCAGGTATAATCAAATTAAGATGAACCAAAGGACCAGGAGAAGACCTAGTTTATCACTAATTTTTTGACATAATATTACAACTTAGAATGTACGAACATTTTAAGGATTTAAACAAGGTATGCCCCGAAAAAATCCTTTCCACTGCCTAACATCGATCGCATGATCGATCCTACAACTGGCCACGAGATCCTTACCTTTCTCGATGCCTACTCCGGGTACAATCAAATTAAGATGAACCCAGAGAACCAGGAGAATACAACTTATCACTAATTTTTGAACATACTATTACAATGTAATTCCCTTCGGGCTAAAAACAATGTTGGAGCTACATACCAATGTCTAGTTAACAAAATGTTCGAGGAACAGATAGGTAAATCAATAAAAGTTTACATTGATGATATGTTGGTTAAGTCCCTATGCGTAGAGGAATATTTAAGTCATTTGCAGAAGACATTCAAAATCTTGAGGAAGTACAACATGAAGCTTAACCCAGAAAAATATGCCTTCGGGGTCAATTCGGGCAAGTTCCTCGGCTGCAGTATCAAATCGGAGAATCAAAATTAATCCCGACAAGATCATAGCCATCGAGTATATCATTGTCGTAGATAGAGTGAAAGCTGTGCAGAGGCTAACATGATGGATAGGCACCTTACGCCGATTTATTTCAAGGTCATCAGATCAGATCCACGGATTCTTTTCCTTACTCAAAAAGAAAAATAATTTCGCATGGACCCCGGAATGCCAACAAACATTAGAGGAATTGAAGCGATACTTATCGAGTCCACCTATACTTCACACTCTGAAGGTAGATGAGAAGTTGTACCTATATTTAGCAGTGTCCAAAATAATGGTAAAATGGTTCCATAAGAGCAAGGTACACAATTCCCTGTTTATTACGTAAGTCGGACTTCAAGAGATGCTGAAACTAGTTATCCAAACTTAGAAAAATTGGCACATGCATTAGTAAGTGCATATAGAAAGTTAAAGCCATATTTTTAGTGTCATCCCATATATGTGTTAACCACTTAACTCTTCGAAATGTTTTGCATAAACCCGAGCTATCGAGCCGATTGGCCAAATGGGCAGTCGAACTTGGTGGGTATGATATCAAATATCAAGTCCTAACGACAAATAGTCTCAAATCCTTGCTAACCTCGTGGCTTATTTTACACCGACCCTCGTACCAGAAGTGGAGAAGTAACCTATGCTAAAATCAGGTACATTATTAGGGTATGGACCTTTTTCAAGGACGGTGCCTCGAATGTGAAAGGTTCCGATTATGGCATTGTTTTGAAGCCACCTATAGGTAACACTATTAGACAATCTATTAAAACTTCTAGGTTGACTAATAGTGAGGCCGAGTATGAGACCACGATTGCAGGTCTTGAGCTAGCTAAAATCTTTGAGGCAGAGGTCGTTCAAGTGCGATTCTATGTTGGTGGTGAACCAAGTAAATAAAATCTTTGAAGTTCTAGAGGATAGGATGGAATATGTTTAGACAATCTACAGGTAACTTTGCATCGCTTCAATGGGAGGGCTCTAGATCATGTGCCTCGAGAACAAAACAATGAGGTTGATGCACTTGCTAACTTAGGGTCGTTAGTTGAAGAAGATGATATTATCTCGGGGACCGTCGTCCAATTATGGAGATCTATGGTTGAAGAGGGTCATGCCAAAATATATTCTACAAGTTTGACTTGGGATTGGAGGAATAAGTATATTTAATAGTTGAAAATGGAAAGCTCCCAACAGATTATAAAGAATCGAGGGCTCTACAAACCAAGGCTGCTAGGTTCACATTGTGCGAAGATTGAACATTATACATGAGGACCTTCAATGGACCATTGGTGGTATTTTTAGGGCCGGGGATACCGATTATGTTCTACGAGAAATTCACGAAGGCACTTGTAGAAACCACTTCGGCTCGAGTCTTTGATTCACAAAATTATTAGAGCAGGGTATTACTGGGATAGCATGGAAAGACTCTAAGGGGTTTGTTAAAAAAATGTGATAAATGTCAAAGGTTTGCACAGATGATTCAACAGCTTGGAGAGCAATTTCACTCTATCATCTCCCCATGTCCTTTTATAAAATGGGGAATGGACATCATCGGCCCTCTATCAACGGTCCCAGGTAAATCTAAATTCATTTTGCTTATGACTGGCTACTTGTCTAAATGGATGTAATCGCATACCTTCGAGAAGCTCAAAGAAGAAGTTATTGACTTAATCTAGGATCACATTGTGTGCCGATTCGGGATATCTGCCGAAAATCGTATGCGACAATGACAAACAATTCATCTGGAACAAATTAACAGAATTACTTGAAGCACAAAATAAAAAGGATCTTATCAACACTATGTCATCCGAGCGAAAACGGGCAAGCCGAATCGACAAACAAGACTATCATACAAAACTTGAAGAAAAGGCTAAACGACACTAAGGGAAAATGAAGAGAAGTTTTACCTGCTGTCTTTTGGCTATATAGAATGTCATCAAAGTCCAGCACAAGGGAAACCTTGTTCTCTTTAGTATATGGCTCCGAGGCCTTAATCCTAGTCGACGTTGGAGAACCCAGCACTAGATTTCGACATGCATCAAAGGAGTCAAGTCACGAGGCTATGAATACTAGCCTCAAGCTATTAGATGAAAAATGAGAAACTACACTTGTTTGGATGGCCACGCAAAAGCAAAGAATCGAGAGAAATTATAATAGAAGGACCAACCTTCGACACTTTGGAATCGGGGACTTGGTTCTAAGGAAAGTTACCCTAAATATTCGAGACCCGAATGAAGACAAACTGGGCCTGAATTGGGAAGGACCGTACTGAGTCATCGGAGTTATTGGAAAAGGATCTTACAAACTTGGCACGAATACGAACAATTGCCAAACAACTGGAATGTATCACTACTCAAACGGTATTATTGCTAAGGTATGACCTTCTTTTTTTCCATTTGTAGTTAGGACTAACTCACTGTAGATATTTGATTGAAGACAACGAGTGCACCCTTATACACGAAGACCTTAGGTTTTAAACCACGTGTTACACTCTTTTTCCCTTAGATCGAGTTTTATCACAAATGAGTTTTTCTGGCAAGGTTTTTAACAAGGCAACAACTATGTGCTACCTAAGGAGAATTCAACATCTAAGGCTTATTTTCAATCAACCTCGAATACTGGGGGCATCTCCCTAGGGGGTAATAATTTCGAGGAAAATACTTCATGCCAAAAAGGGTCTCTATAGGAAACTTTGTAATGGGCCAAACGGTAAGATGAACCGTGTCCACATAGAATAGTCGAGCCTCGATGGCAAAACATGTATGCATGTATGAATTATTAAAAGAAGCATTCTTTCTATATCAAGCACTTTGTGTCTCAAAGAAATTTGCTACTATACGAACTTCAGACTTGTGATTCTGTGAGAAAAGGCTCAAGAGCCAAAACGCAAACACACATCGAATACTTGGGTGCTGTCATCGACAATCAGTACATTCAAATTGTCTAAACCCTGAGTTCATTAGACCTCAAAGAGGTACCCCGACATAAAGGCCAAAGACATCATCCTCGAGGACTGACATTTTGGACAAGTTCAAAAAGTTATCGAGAAACAAGTCCAAGAGACACACCCTAAGGCTACTACCATATTAAAGGCTACGATCAAAGTAATGTGGCTCGGAGACGTCCGAATTCAGCAATAAAAATAGGCCTTCAAATTCTCAAAAAACTAGTTAAATAAAGGCTACCCTCAGCAAAATAATCAAAAGGCTTCAATAAAATCAGACCTCGAAATACCTTACGAGGTAACAACTTATTCAAATACAAACTTGTGCAAAGGCACTAAAAATAAAGGATTCCGATCGACACTGAACCCTCAAAAACCCAATTGATAAAAAATGCACGCCAAGGAATAAATAAATTTTTACTATGTCTTCTAAGCCGAAAATGGGAAATAATATCCATATCTTTGAGGCCATAATGGCCCGATCTAAAAGAGCCTAAGGGCCGACACACTTAGTGTTTGAGACCTTGTTCTCACCTAATCCGAACCCAAGGGTTCAATTATCCCAAGCGTAAATAAATAATAGCTTGATTATAGCTCGAAGACTCGCCATTATCCGGCATGAGCCCGTAAGGGTCTATGCCCTAAAGTTTGAACTTTATTCAAACTCGACCACAAAAATTTCAAAGAAAACATCTGAGATAAAATCTCAAACACATAGTTAAAAAGAATAAATTCATTACAAGAATTTTATTAGGCAGGAAACATCGAGAAACATTCAAGGAAATTCTTCTTTTATGTACTTGGAAAAAGGTATATACAAGAGACTGATGAAAGGTCTTACAAAAAGAAAAATACAAAAAGAGAAAGAAAAATCCTATCTATGACCAGGGCTGATCTCTCCCTCGAGAGCAACTTCCTTTTCATGCCCAACTTTATTATCGGACCCACTTTGGATGCCTTCACCATCATCATCATGTTAGGATTTATGCCCGTCACTAGAGGGGGGTGAATAGTGCGGCACAGGAATATTTATAAATATTGCGGAATTAAAAATTGCAGGAATAACGTAAGTGCAGTAATTAAAAAGACAAGGAAAGAACGCACCGAATTTATCCTGGTTCACCACAACTTGTGGCTAGTCCCCGAGAGACTCTCTCGAAATTCCACTAACTCCGTTAAGATTACGGGTGCTTAACAAACCGTTACACTTGCTCGTAGATGTACACTCCACAAGACTTCAACTTGCTCGAGGATACCGCACCTCAAGACTTCAACCTTGCTCGTGGATACCGCACCACAAGACTTCACACACTACGACTTAGGGTACTTAGCGAACCGACAATCAATGAGAAGATATGTTCCTCTCAAACACCTTTCTCTTTTACAACAAGAACTCTCTCAAAAGAGTAGATAAAGAGATACAAATTTAGCTCTATGAATAACTCAAAGTTGTCTCTCAAATGGCTCAACAAAAGCTCTAAGATGATGCTCAAATAATGTCAATATGTATATCAATATTGGGAGGTGTTGTGTGTTTAAAATCAGCTCAAAAGACCTCTTTTTATAGGTGAAAAATGGTGTATGTCCGTTGCTTAATTGGCAATCAATTATGCTGATTTTGTGCCCAGCTAATCGATTATTCAGTATCTGATAATCGATTATTCTCCAACGTTCAGAAAATCAGAAGCTGATTTTCTGCTGAATAATCGATTATCTGATACTGCATAGTCGATTATTCTGAGGCAGTGTTCAAACACTGGCAACGGTTATAACATAATCGATTATGCACTTTGAATAATCGTTTATTCTGTGGCAGTGTTCAAACAATTTGGCCACTGTTATAACATAATCGATTATGCACTTTTATAATCGATTATTCTGAGGCAGATTTGAAAACTTACTTCAAATACCATTTTGGTTAAGATGAAAACTTTAACATCATTTTGTTTGAAGTATTTAAAATATGTTTATGATTAATATGATTTAATAAAATATGTTTATGATAAATATGATTTAATAAAATGATTTTATGCATATTTATAATGACCTATGTTGAGCCAAAAGACGAGATAACTTAAGCGTTGCTCTTACATTTGTTCTACCTAACGGCCTACGCCTTGGGTCTTCGGTCTTGAACATTTGAGCTCGTCTTTGGCTTTTCCATTGCAATTCGTTCATCAATATGCTTCTTGGCATTCAAGCTTGATTGTTTGTCATATAATATCGTTTTTTGACACTTGACTTCATTGTTTGTCGTTCATCAAAACCTATACCTGAAAATCATGCTCATACAACCAAAGCGCACATATCATAGATAGAGTGATTTTCTACAATTTTCCCCTTTTTGATAATGACAAACAATAGGAGATATGCATATCGAGTTCCCCCTAACTTCATGCAATATCTCATACAATTCATGCAAACAATATAATTCCCCCTTAATTAAAGCATACTAGAATGTGAAGACATTCCCCCTTATTTGATGCATATCGCCTAAATTCTTCCCCCTTTTGGCATTAGCAAAAAGAGTATATCAATAATTATTGAAACTATTAACGATACCAATTGTTAGAAAAATAATCATACCAATCCTAATGACGGTTTTCATTATATATCAACTGTTATTCAACCTAAAAATCTTCATCAAAACATGAATCAATCATTTAACATAGAAATAATTGATACCAATTTGTTATTCAAAATAACACTTATTAAAACATGAATCAATAATTAATATCAATTGTTAGCACATATCGGCTATTATGTTCTTATCAAAAATACGATAACTAACCGACGCTCTCCCTCGATGCATTAAGGTTTCGTGCTTGGTGCATCTACTACAATATTGTAGTCTTCAAGCACACCTGCAAAAGTACCTAAAAATAGGTTTTCGGTACCCAACTTCTTTTGGGTCTTTGGGGGTTAGGCAAATAATAATAATCAAAATATGAATCTCTATGTTTAGCAAAACATACGGGTGCAATGTGTCCTACCCGGTTACAATAATGACATATGATATTAGGATTTTGCATATGTCTACGTTGAGCCAAAAGCGTTCTAGGTGATCTAAAGTTGTTATTCCTAGAAGCGTTGAAATTCCTAGAGTCGTTTCTAGGTGGTTTAACCTTATTTCTATCGTCCTTTTTAAGTACCTCACTTGTTCTAGAATCATTTACACTACATTTTTCTAGTGTATTTCTAAGTTCTACGTTCTCCATTTTTAAAGAACTACAAGAAGAACAATTTGAACTTTGAACAATTAAAGCGGCTTTATTCATCTCCTTGATTTTATTTTTGAGATCGACATTGTCATTTTCCAAAAATCTATTTTCTTCTTCTAAAACTTTGATTTTATTTTTAAGAAAAGTAATGTCATTTTCTAAAAGATCATTTTCTTCACAAGTCAATTTTTCAAAATCTTTTTCTTTTAAAGAAGGTTGTTTTTCAAAAGCTTTTTCTTGCAAAGAAAGTGTTTTCTCAAAATCTTTTTCTTGCAAAGAAAGTGTTTTCTTCAGTTCTTTTATGGTTTTGGAAGCTTTAACAAAATCACCATATAATTCATCATAAGCATTTTGCAATTCTTCTAACAAGTAAGAGTTAGAAATACTTACCTCTTCTTCTTCGTTGGCCATGAGGCATAATGCGGCAGTTTCATCGCCTGAGCGGTCCGAATCCCATGTTACGCGCCTATGGTGTTTCTTTTTCTTGTCCTTTGATTTTGGACAATGTGATTTGGTGTGGCCAAGTTTTCCACACTTTTGACATGAAGGACTTGGTTCTTCCTTCTTTATTTCCTTCTTCATAAACTTACAAAAATTTTCAATTATATCATTGGAAATACTATCATCATCGCTTTGCGAATCACTTACCTCTACTTCTTTTGACGATGAGGCTTTGAAGGCAATATTCGAATTGCTTCTAAGATATGGATTAAGAATTGTGCTTTCATAAGCTTTAAGGTTACCTCGTAGTCCATCAATTGTGACGTCCGTGATTCCTATCGTCTCTTGGATAGCATTTGCTTTGGAACGCCATTCGGGAGTGAGACTCCGTAGGATTTTTCGAACTAGATCTTTGTTCGAGTATACTTTTCGGAGAGCATGAAGATCGTTGACGATCATTGAGAATCGTTCGAACATACTATCGATGTTCTCATCTTCCCTCATTCTAAAAAGTTCATATTCATGTGTTAGAAAATCAATTTTAGATTCTCGGACTTGAGACGTACCTTCATAAGTGATTTCGAGTTTGTCCCACATTTCCTTTGCGGTTGTGCAACAAGAGATTTTCCGATAGTCGTCCGGATTCACCGCACAAAATAGTAAGTTGACGGCCGTTGCGTTTCTTTCAATTTTCTTGATGTCCTCGACATCATATTCATTTTCCTCCTTTGGAACCATGATTTCCCCAACTTTCTTTGTTGGCATTTGTTCACCTTTCTTGATGATTTGCCATAATCGAAAGCTGTGTGATTGGATGAATATTCTCATCCGCTCTTTCCAGTATGTATAATTTCTTCCATCAAAAAATGGAGGCTTCTCGGTGGAGTGTCCTTCGCTCATTATTCCTGCGTTCAATATTCTCAACAAAAAGATATATATGGCTCTCAACCGGTTAAGGCTTTCAGAGAGTTAGGCCCTGATACCAATTGTTAGAATTTATGCCCGTCACTAGAGGGGGGGGGGGGTGAATAGTACGGCACAGGAATATTGATAAATATTGCGGAATTAAAAATTGCAGGAAAAACGTAAGTGCAGTAATTAAAAAGACAAGGAAAGAACGCACCGAATTTATCCTGGTTCACCACAACTTGTGGCTAGTCCAGTCCCCGAGAGACTCTCTCGATATTCCACTAACTCCGTTAAGCTTACGGGTGCTTAACAAACCGTTACACTTGCTCGTAGATGTACACTCTACAAGACTTCAACTTGCTCGAGGATACCGCACCTCAAGACTTCAACCTTGCTCGTGGATACCGCACCACAAGACTTCACACACTAAGACTTAGGGTACTTAGCGAACCCGACAATCAATGAGAAGATATGTTCTTCTCAAACACCTTTCTCTTTTACAACAAGAACTCTCTCAAAAGAGTAGATAAAGAGATACAAATTTAGCTCTACGAACAACTCAAAGTTGTCTCTCAAATGGCTCAACAAAAGCTCTAAAATGATGCTCAAATAATGTCAATATGTATATCAATATTGGGAGGTGTTGTGTGTTTAAAATTAGCTCAAAAGACCTCTGTTTATAGGTGAAAAATGGTGTATGTCCGTTGCTTAATTGGCAATCAATTATGCTGATTTTGTGCCCAGATAATCGATTATTCAGTATCTGATAATCGATTATTCTCCAACGTTCAGAAAATCAGAAGCTGATTTTCTGCTGAATAATCGATTATCTGATACTGCATAATCGATTATTCTGAGGCAGTGTTCAAACACTGGTAACGGTTATAACATAATCGATTATGCACTTTGTATAATCGATTATTCTGTGGCAGTGTTCAAACACTTTGGCCACTGTTATAACATAATCGATTATGCACTTTGTATAATCGATTATTCTGAGGCAGATTTGAAAACTTACTTCAAAAACCATTTTGGTTAAGATGAAAACTTTAGCATCATTTTGTTTGAAGTATTTAAAATATGTTTATGATAAATATGATTTAATAAAATATGTTTATGATAAATATGATTTAATAAAATGATTTTATGCATATTTATGATGACCTATGTTGAGCCAAAAGACGAGATAACTTAAGCGTTGCTCTTACATTTGTTCTACCTAACGACCTACGCCTTGGGTCTTCGGTCTTGAACATTTGAGCTCGTCTTTGGCTTTTCCATTGCAATCCATTCATCAATATGCTTCTCGGCATTCAAGCTTGATTGTTTGTCATATAATATCGTTGTTGACACTTGACTTCATTGTTTGTCATTCATCAAAACCTATACCTGAAAATCATGCTCATACAACTAAAGCGCACATATCATAGATAGAGTGATTTTCTACACATCACTGTCGGAAGAGACGAGAAACTTGTCATCGGCTTCGAGCGCTTTTGCTTGGGCTATCTCCCCAGTAAGGTCGAAACCTCGAGCATAGATCTTTTCGAGGGTCTCCCTCCAAGATTGACACTTGGAAAAATCACTGCTTCATTTCTCCTGGTTGGAGGCTTCCCTTAGTTCCACTTGAGTAGCTTCAGCATCTCTTAGGTACACAACAACAGTATATCAGTCGTGGCCTTCGTCTTCTCGACCTTAGCCTTGGCTTAGGCAACGTCGGCCTCGGTTGCGGCAACTTCTCCTCGAGCTCATCGATCTTTTTGTCCTGGGGTAGATTTTTCACTTTAGTACCCGGAGCTGGGTCTCAACCGAGGCCAGTTTGGCTAGAGCAACCTCTTTCTTAGTAGCAAGCCAATACATATTTTCATTCCACCGTTTCAGGTCGGCCTTAACCTAGTCGACCCAGTGTTAAAAATAGCATAAAGCAAGGAAAAAAGACAACCCTTATTTCACAAAAAGTGAAAAGCGAATCGAACACTTTTTTGAAGTGAAGCAAATTTTTAAAAAAATTAAAATTAATACGTCATAGACAACACATATAATTGTAAGAAAATGTTCAATACTTGAATTAAAAAACTAAAGAGTAGCATCAATTAAAGCATAAAATGAGCATCCCATTAAAATATCAACTACATAACACATAAGAAATACAATAAGTACTAACAATAAAAAATATATAATTGGGCAGAAATTAGGCAAAACTTGGGCAGAAACAGCACATATATTTTTTGAAAATAATTCGCTAGTATTTTGGCACTTTTTAAACGTATAGAAAGAAAAAGAAAAATAAAAAGAAGAAGAAGAATGAAAATAAAAACATACATGTTGAAACTTGAAAGCTTTTGTTGTAATGTTGAAAAAGAAGAAGACAAACGTAGTTTGCTTGAACAAATCATTGCTTCATGTGAGGAAGAAATCTCTGGTTTTTTTTAGGAAGAAAAGGTTGTTTTAGAACCCTAGTTTGCTGCTGATGAAGTTTCTAAAATAGAAGACTCAACGATTTGGGTCTTTTAATTGAAAAAGACTCATTTGGGCCTTTTAATTCAAGAAGTGACCGCTTCTTCCGCTCCCGACTGTTTCACCGCTTTTTAGAGAGAAGCACTCACTTTTCTGTACCTGAGACACTTTTAGTTGGGGTAGCAACCAACCCATCTGCTTCGCTTCTCTCTTAAAGCGAGGAAGCGAACACTTTTTTTAACACTGGGTCGACCTCCCCTTGAAGCTGCCCTATCGTCTCCAGTTTTTGTTGTAACTGAGACACTAAAGTGTTAGCTCTACATTTGGGTCATGTATACCATACTTCCAAAATGACAGTTACCTGCTTGTCTAGCTCAGCCTTATTTTTGCGAGCTTTGGCCAAGCTCGCTCGAAGGTCTCTGAGCTCCTTCTCGTTTTGGTTGTAAAGGAGTTTCAGAGCCTTCCCTTCGTCCGATGATTTCATGAGCTCGGCCTCCCATTAAATCAACTCGTCCCAAAACCTGGTAATGGCCTACACTAAAAAAAGAGATATAAGTTAAGGAAAGGGGAAAAGAAAAAATTACAATTGTATGAGCTAATGCTTAACCGAGAGAAAAGACGATGAGCCTCTTCAAAAAGTGTAGATGTATCATTGAGGTCGGCAGCATCATTGACCCCATTAAAGCAATCCTGAAAATGATCTTCTTCACCGGGGACTCAGCTCGGATTAGGCGTTCGCAGAGCTTGAGCTTCCTTTATTGCCTCCTCGGAATAAGATGGTAGAGGAGGAGAATGACCTATTGTAATGGCCCCGAGCAAGTCACTCGGAGCGCTCTATTCAGACCCAGGCGTCTCGGTACTTATCCCATTTGGTGTATTTGTTAAAGGTGGAGGAATAATCTCGACCTCAGGAGATTTGATGGCTTTGCATGCGTCTTTCTTCTGAGCCTCCTCACCATGAAGTAGGGTCTCTGATTAGGAGGGCTTGACGGCTTCAACTGGCTTCCTGACTTGGGTCACTAGCATCGATTCTTCGCCCTCGTCTTCTTCTTTATCATTCAGTTGACGGATTGAGTCTATGTCTGCATGAATGATTTTCTTTTTCCTTCAAGTAGGAGCCCTCTTATTTTGGGGGTGTTCGGTTTTCTAAGCCTTTTTTCTCTTGTTATCTTTCCTCAATTTTGGAACCTGAGACTCAGTCTCTTCCCCGGGCGGGGCCGACCTCATTTCAAAGACATCTTCAATACATGCATGAATGAAAATTGGGCATAATTAAGATGGCACCTCCAATAAAAGGAAAAGCATCAAAGACTTGGGAAAAGAACTAACCGTGGTGTTTGGCCTCCCATTTGCCCTTCGACAAGTAACGGAATTTGCGCTCATCATACAAGGAGGTCGCAACTAATAGTCTTCGAGGTGGGGGATCGCATGGGACATCCAAGCAACCACTGCAAAAAAGTTAAAGTCATCACACAATGCGAAAACATGAATATAAGAGGATATTGGGAAAAGGACTTTATGAGCGGGGTTCCATTTTCCTGGGAACATCATTTTTTCCTTGGGGATGACGTCTGAGGTCCTCACTCGGACGAATCGGCTCATCCATCCTCGGTCATTATCCTCTTCATTTCTAGCGAAGAAGGCTTTGCTCGATCAGTGTTAGAGTTTGATCAACCCTTGAAAAAGCTGAGGTTGATACAATTGGATAAGGTGATTTAGGGTGAACTCTAGTCCCACAGCCAAAGTAGCGAAGCATAATCACTATACGACAAAAATAAAGGTGGATTTGGCCGAGGGTGACTTGATATCTTTTGCAGAAGTCGGTCACGATTTGATCGAGGGGACCCAGTGTGAAAGGGTAAGTTCAAACACTTAGGAATCAATCCACATGAGTGGTAATTCTCTCCTCGGGGTCGGGGATCTGTACCACAAACTCATCCCCCCAGCCACAGACTTTCTTCACGGACTTGAGGTGCTTCTTCATTATTGAGCTGATATACCGGGATACATTCTTGAATAGGCCAGGGATTGTAGGGTATTTCAATGTTAAAGTCTTTATTTATAACACATGGGCAGGGAATAATCTCATGAAGGGTCGGCACCACAAGTTTGGTCGGCCGGTAAGATGTGGAGGAAGCTTTCTTCTTTTGAAGAACTGTATTGGAAGTTCTTACCATTGATTTGAGTTAGAAGAAGTGGAGATAGGGGTGGTTTGGTATTTTATTACCCTAAAAAGAACGGGAGTAACGGGTAATGAGAGAGAAAAGATGAAGAAAGGGAGATATAAAAGAAGTTTGGAGGTGGTTTGAAGATTGAAATAAGGTTTCCCCGAAATTAAACCTTGTATTTATAGGCAAGCGGCGACGATTCAATGGTGCTAATGGACGACCACCACTGGTGAATCATTTAATATTTTAGGAAAGCAAATCGATGAGACATTTCGGTCACTTCGAGCGCCTAAGTCACTAGAATGACATCATCAAGGACTCCAAAAAATTGAGGCTCAAGCAATTCTTATCATTTCATTCTAAGAAATGCGGGAATTATCTGTATAAGGTCAAAATCATGTGCCCCCGATTTTGTAAGCTAGAGGTGTCATATCGGGAAGAAGTTCAATATGGACCGAGCTCGGGCCCGAAGGCAGAATACGAAGCTTGAAGATCAAAGTGCTCGATGAATACCGGGGCTGAATATGATCAACCTCGAGATAATACTATTATGGTTTATAACAGAAAGAGCGAGATTCCCACAGTGGCCCTAGACCACGGCATAAATCTGAATATATGTGTACCATGCGGTTAGACAACTATATAATACGATTCCCTGCTACAATTAGAATTGTACCTTATTTAGGATTCCCCTACTCCAATCATTTGTAATGGATCATCATCAATCATTAGCAAAAGAATATACACTCTTATTTTCTTGCTCATTACTCACCATAATTGTCTCTTAACTTTATTATCCTTACCTTACTATTCTTATTGACCTACCTCGGGGCCATTACAACTCGAGGTCAAGACTTTCTTGAGCACTGGTTTGATTCAATATACCTCTTTAATTTATATGTTTGATGTCTTGGTTGTTAGTTAGTATTAGATTAAATCACATATTTTTAAGACCACAAAACAAGTTTAATTGTTACTCAAATTTTTGGGTAAACAGTGCAATGAGATGATAAATTTATTAGGGCTCAATGGAATGATAAAACTTTTTTTTCATCATTAACCGGACAATGAAATTATAGAACTTTTGATAGCGAGTAGGACCCGTTTGTCCATAAAAATTGTTGGGAACAATAGAATAACTGGGCTCCATACTTTTTAATTTTATAGCTCATATTTCAATTTACAACTAACCAGCCCATAAATAATAGGCTAAGATTCAATATCCAACTCCAATAGGTTCTCAAAATTACTATTTAGTTTTTAAAAAATATTCCTCAAGCTTTTAAAATTAATTTTCGAATTAGTAATTGTGACTCAAATATTATTCAACAAACCAAATTCATTTAGATGGTGAAAATTAGATTTTTAATAAGCTTAAACATATGAGTTTAAATTTTGAATTTGATTCTGTGAGAAATTTAGAGTGAGTGTTATTTAAGCTTGTAAGAAATAGTATAAGGAGGTTGTATATAAAATTTGAAGTCATTTAATGGAGATTTGGATTGTTTTGAACAAGAATTGCAACTGAAAATAATGGAAGAAGTTCGTTTACAGACGCTTGTATAAAGGTGTATAAAAGTGTATAATAGAGTATAAGGTGTGTTTCTACACTCATATACAATATTATACAAGATTATACATAATTATACAAAAAGCCAATTTCGTTTTCTTCTTGGCGTCTTTTCTGAAATTTAACTCAAATTTTGCTCAAATCTACTCCAAATCACTTTAACTTAAAATATTTGAACTCCTTTTGATATTTTCAATCAATTATAACAATACCCAATTCAAACAACTAACAAATTAAAAAAACCATTTTCACAAGCAAAGCTTTGAATGGGCTCCAATGGTGGACTTTTACTCTTCAATTTTCTTTTATTGCAAGCATAGGAGACAAGGGAGAAGCAGAAAATACATGGCCATTTGAAGCATATGTAAAAGATGTGAGAAGAAGAGAGAGTGAAAGCAATAGTAACAAATAATTAATTACGTAGCTTTCAGAAGTAATAATTGTAAAAACACATATTTTGAATTTGCAAGTGCTTTCAAAATATATACAATGTGGACTAGGTGAGATAAAACTTAAAAATATGGATCATTTTTTATTATGGTGTGAAGTTATGTGTATTTTCTTGTAATTCTTTCAAAATTGTTTTCTTGTTTCGATTTTAAAAAAAAAAATGTTTTGTCCATAAAATTTTGTTAGTTTTTTTTAAAAAAATATTGAAAATGTGTTTTCAAACCACTTTTTTTCAAGAAAAAAAATCACAAAAATTAAAAATGATGATGAAAATTAACTGACACCCTGTGAAACATTCGAGATTTTTAAAAATGATGACAAAAATTAACCGACACCCTGTGAAATTTTCGCTACTAATAATGTTACTTTATGTATACTATGGGGTTAATAGTCAAGGTCAAAAAAGTACATCATTCGCTATTTGACAAGATAAATTCACCTTTCAAAGTTCTTGGTATTAGTCAATGTTTTACTACAAAATACAAATTATTCGCCTAATGCACTCTGTTAGGTGAGAAAATGAGGTAAATAATTCGGGCTTTCTTGTACTATTAGCAACCAATGCCTGTTTTTAAGTGGGCTATTTGCAGCCGTATCCTTTTTTATGACATCTTTTAATTTATATTTTATTTTTAAAAACTATTTATTTGGTAACCAATTAATATATTATACCCGTAAAGGAGGGTATAATTATACCCCTTCTAAAACATATAAAAGTTAAAACAAACATATCCAGATTCAAATTCCAGATCTCTTCTATATCTCCTCCGTATCTCCTCAATCAATCTGTCTCTCCTGAGATCGCGTCTCGCATTAAAATTCCATATTCAAATTCAAATTCAAATTCAAATTCAAATACATTGTAAGTATTCAAATTCATCTCCAGAATTTAAAATAGTTTTTGAATTATATGTTTTCTGATTGATTGATTGAAGTTTTTTGACGAACTTCACAGATATACTGAATTTGCATTCTAAATCTATTTTATGATGAATTCTAACATTCTAAACTGAAGTTATTTTGTTAACGTGATGGAAAATAATACAATGAAGAAGAAATTAAATTAAAACATTATATAATTGTTTTAAAATTGTCGGGATAGTTGCTGAAGTTTCTTTGTTAATGATTAAAAGCTGAACTTTTCCTCGTACACTGGGCAAAAAGAAATAAAACATAAATAAAAATTTCATATTGTACAAAAAAACTTTAGCATAGGTGCTAAAGTTTTTTAGTTACTATTTATAAACTTCAGCAGGAGGAGCTAAAGTTTTCCTCCTACGCTGGATAATTTAAAAATTCATATTGGGCCAAGACATTTCGGCATAGGTACTGAAGTTTTTTCTTAATATTTTAAAACTTAAGCATGGGGAGCTGAAGTTTTGCTCTACATTAGGCAAAAAAGTAAAAAATAAATTAAAAATTCATATTACATAGTTATTATTTTAAAATTTCAGCAGGAGCAGCTGGAGTTTTCCTCCTACATTGGGTAAAATATAAAAAATAAACAAAAAATTCATATTGGTTGTTTGAGTAATCTATAAAAACTTCGGCTAATGGAGTTAAAGTTTGAATAGAATTAATATTAAAAAATGCAGAGAAAAACTTAAAACAAAAACTTAATATTTCATTAAAACATTAAAAAAGATAAATCAAATTACATACAATAACAACAACAACCCAGTATAATCCCACTTAGTGGGGTCTGGGGAAGATAATATGTACGCAGACCTTACCCCTACCATTGGGTAGAGAGGCTGTTTCCAAATAGATCCCCGGCATCATTCCCTCCAAGAACTTCCCACCTTGCTCTTGGGGAGACTCGAACTCATAACCTCTCAGTTGGAAGTGGGGGTTGCTTACCATCAGAGCAACCCCTCTTGTCTTATAAATCAAATTACATAAATAGCAAAAACAATTAATCGTCCATATCATCATCGTCAGTACCAGATGGACTAGCATCTTCATCAGCAAGATTATCAAATCTTCCATACATCACAAGCTTATCAAGTTTGTTCTTAATTGTTTTTCATCTCCTTGTCGTATTTGTCAATGAGCTCATCCAATTTAAGTTAAAAAGCCTCTATATTGTCTTGCTTGATTTCTTCCAACATTTGCTTGATGACAACAAAAATTTTATGTCTGCTAAAATATATGCGTTTGAGTGAATAAATTCACAAGAAATAACGTACTTATATAGGAAAAAAACTTTTGCATGGTATATGAAAAGTCAAAGAGGAATTTTAATGGTTATATAATAAAAAGCATGCATGAATATGACATGAATATAATTATTACACTAACACATACCCCCAAACACAATATAATACTACTTTAATAGTTGTCACGATCCTAACTCCGGTCGTGATAGTGCCCGATACACTGCTAGGCAAGCCCGACCAATATTAGCCTCAACCATTTTTATACAGTTCTTGAATTAATTAACATAGATAAATTACTAAATCATCATACTGAAATTCTGAACAAAAGTTAAAACATGTGAAAATCCCAAAATACCAATACTACTACACAGCCCGAAGAATCCGGTGTAACAAGTCTGAGCTTCTAATACACGAGTATCAACCTACTACATATCGTTCTAAAGAAATGCGGAAATAAATCAATAAGATAGAAGAGAAAATCAGAACTGCGGACGTCATGCAGCTACCTTGATATTCTCGTATAAGCTTCTCGGCAGAGAAGTACTCACTCAGCCTCAAATGCACCTGGATTTTGCACACAAGGTGCAGGGAGTAACGTGAGTACTCCGACCCAGTGAGTAATAAACATAGATAAAGGCTGAGAATAAGAAATCCTGAATAGGCACAAAGTAATTTTATAAAATCGGCAATGTAAACCAAGTAGTATAAAGTCCGAAAACCAATCAAAACAATTAAGGAAATATTGCAACAGATAAGTAAGTAAATAACAGTCAAATATGAAATGCAACACATAGTCCAATACTCTCTAGTAGCTGCTGCGGCGTGCAATCCTCTCCATTCATTTATCATCGACGGTGCTTACTGGGGGTGTGCAAACTCCGGGAGGGGCTCCTTATGGCCCAAGCTCAATATAAGTCATCTCGTGGCATCAACTAGGCCCTCAGCCTCATATCAATATAATATCGCTGCGGCGCACAACCCAATCCTATACTCTGTCCAAAATCACATAAGCCCCTCAGGCACAATAATATATAAATATTCAGCCCAAACTTCATTAGAAATAATATTTAAGTTACAATTTTGAGAGAAATGGCTCAGTTTGAAAAATAGTATTAAATACCAGGATTGATTTCAATAGCACGTAAAAATAGTAAGATACCAGTAATAGCAATCCCTAAAGGATTCAATCAATTTGCACGAAGCCCAAATACGACAATCAACTCAAATCATAATGATAACATGTGATATTCAGTCAAATACGCAGAAAATTCATCTATCAAGACGAACCAAGTCACAATTCCCAATGGTGCTCTCTCCCACGCTCGCTATCCGGCGTGCAAGCCACCTCAATATAGCACTACGATGTGCAATTCCGGCAGGACATCATCTACATCTATTACTCACCTCAAACCTCGATTATAGCTTTACCCCTCGATTCCACCGCAATTTCGCTTGAACTTAGTCAGAATTTACTTAAATACATCAACAAATGCTAAGTAACTCAATTTGAATGCATAAAATAAATTTCCCAAAGTTTTGCCCAAAAAGTCCAAAAAATGCCTCCGGGCCCAAGTGGTCAAAACCCGAGGTTCGAACCAAAACCCTGTGACCTATTCCCCCAAGAGTCCAAATATATGATTTGTTTTGAAGTTACCTCAAATTGAGGCCCAAATCCCCAATTATAAAAAACGTAGGTTCTACCCAAAAACCCTAATTTCACCCATAAAAATCCTTGATTTTAGGTTTAATACATGATAAATGATGTTGATGATTGAAAGAATTGAGTAAAAATTGACTTACAAATGATTTGGAATGAAACTTGTTCTGGAAAAACCGCCTATGGTGTTTGGGTTTTGAAAGAATGGTGAAAATGGTGAAAATTAGACTAAGTATAAAATTTGTTGTGCCTCAAATGTGGGAAATGCGAACTATGCGAACCCTGTAGAAATGAGAATTGTGAAGGTATTGTTCGCATTTGCAAACTCTGCCAGGGATTAAGCACCTTGCATTTGCGAGCCCAAAGTCGCATTTGCGACCGGCTTAATTCCCCAATTTCGAACCCAATGGTCGCATTTGCGACCCCAGTGTACTATACCCTTCTTCGCATTTGCGACGCCACGCTCGCATTTGCGAGGCCTGCTTCGCAAATTGCAGGACTGAGTGTACCATATTTTCTCTAAGTTCAAAATGCACTCCAACATCTATACATCGAATCAAGCCTCAAAACTCATGATTTCTTCCAAATTTTCATAAAACATCAAATTTCCATTTTAAGTCCGAAACACGTTAGACTACGTCCATTTTCAACCAAACTTTACAGAAAGCGCTTAAACCATATATAAGACTGTACCGGCACTGAAATCAAAATACGGGCTCAATACCATAGTCTATTAATCAAATTTCATTTCCAATTTTTCCTTAATAATTTCCAGAAAATAATTTCACACAAAAGTTTATTTCTCGGGCTTGGGACCTCGGAATTCAATTCCGGGCATACGCCCAAGTCCCATAGTTTTTTGGGAACCCTCCAGGATCGTCAAATTACGCTTTCGAATCCGTTTCCCCAAAACATTGACCGAAGTCAAATGTATTCAATTTAATATCAAAGTTTAGCATTTTTCTCACAGAATTCATATTTAAGCTTTCCGGCTACGCGCCCGGTCTGCGCATGCAAATTGAGCTAACCCTAAATGAGGTTTTCAAGGCCTCAAAGTCATAGAATGAGTAAGGATATAAGTGATGACCCCCTTTGGGTCGTCACAATAGTATAGGTTACTCCTTTATACCATGCAATTAATGCTGAAACATGCTCAAGTTTACTGAATTTATTTACTAAAACTTTAAACCAATATGCTGAATTTTTTTAGTTCATTTCTAAAATTATCAGCACTTAATGAGTTGAAGTTTTTTTCCCTTTATTGATGAATCCTCGTCATACAAAAATTTCAGCTGATATGTTGAAGTTATTAAGCTTATGTCTAAAAACTTCAGCACATAATAAGCTGGATTTTTATGTGCAGGATTCATTAACTATGTCATACATCTTTTTCCAAAAAAACTTCACCAGAAGATGCCTAAGTGATTTAGTTCATTGTAAAAACTTCATCACAAACAACTTAAAAATTCTTCTGTTCACTTTCCTAATACTTGCCACTAAACATGAATCTGCAGGATGAGTTCGATTTGCGTTGTTATAACTTTCAGTGGGAGTTGGACTCCTAATTTCAAGTACTTGGATCATGATACAAAACTTATTCTATTTCATAATGACATATCATTCAATACTTTCCTAAAGAAAATTAGTGAAGTTGCAAATATTGACTAAACGAGATATGCACTAAAAGTATGATTTGATATCAAACTAAATACAAGTAAAGTAATACTTGTTTTGATGAAGAACTCAGTACGTGTATACATTTGCTTACAACTGATTCAGCCTACAAGAATTGCCATTTCATCATCGAAAAAATACAACCTTTCTAAAAACTACAGCATTCAACGAATCTCTTGCATATGCGACAGATTCAGAATCGTTTGCTAACTATCAACATGAAGTACGATAGCTAATAATGGAAGTAGACAATGGGCAACAAATTTCTAACATTACATTGCTTCAGAATATATAGTGCTGCAACAAGTACCCCCAATCTAATAAATTCACATCAGTTTTTCGATGCCCAAGAAGAAGAAGGACAACTAATAATGCAAATTGATAACCAACACACAATCCAACAAAGCTTTTTGTCACCTTCTGCAATGATAAGAAAAAATAAAGATGAAGTAAACATGGAGCTTATACCGATAACATCAGATAGAATTGAAGAAATTGTTGAAAGTTCTTGTGCTTCTCAGAAATCAAGAAAAAGAGTGAGAAGAAAGGTGAAAGAATATCCACCATGTAAAATACTTAGGAACAATGCTTTGCATGAGGAAATAAGAGTTGGATCAATCTTTGAGAACAAACAAAAAATGACTATTTTTTTCTACAACTTGGAGATAAACCAAAAAGTTGAATTCACTGCTGTTAGATCATGTTCCAAGAGATACGAGCTGAAATGCATCGTGGAAAAATATGGTTAAAATATACGTGCTACCAGAATAAAAATATTCTACACTGTTCAGGGTGATAAAATATCATAACATCCATGAATGCTCGGTTGATGCAAGAAAATCATATCAGAAGCATGCTACATCAAATTTTATAAGTGAACAAATTATAGAACATGTTCGAGACAAAAAGATAGAGATTACATTAGCATTTGTAGAAAATGAAATGAAAAAGAAATTTTGATTGACATTGGTTATCACAAGGCATGTCGTGCTATTCAAAAAGTTGTTGCTTGCATAAGGGGAACACCTGAAGAGAACTACCAGATGCTTCCTTCATACCTACACATGATGGTCGCCAAAAGCCCAGGAACGTACACAATCATAAAAATATATGAGCAGAATAGGTAAGCAAAACAATACTAACCATCAGCCTGAAGATTCAAATGTTACTATTTGAAATACTTCACACCTTATGATTTGTTTTTTTTGTGTTTCAATGTACAGATTTGCTTACATGTTCTTTGCTCCTGGGGCATCAGTAGATGGTTGGTGCTACTGTAGAGCTGTTATTGCAGTAGATGCAATATTTTTGAAGTCAAAATGTCGTGATGTTCTATTTGTTGTTGTATCAAAAGATGTAATGAATCAAATCTTTCCTATGTGTTCTGGTGTAGCAGATTTAGAAAAAAATGAGGCATATATTTGGTTCTTCGAGAAAATGAGAAAATCAATTCAAATCCGTCATGAACTAGTTTTATTGTCAGATAGGAACCAATAAATCACAAATGGGATTAGAAACGGTTTTCCTTAAGCTCACCATGATATCTGATGTTATCACTTTGAGAAAAATCTAAAGCAAGGACATGGAAAGGCCACATTAATAAATCTTTTTCAAAGTGTTGGAAGGTCATACAAACGTGAAGATTTTAATCAGCTAATGTCCCAACTCAAAAGTATTGACTAGAAAACATACAATTACATAGTGGAAGAGCCTCCCGAGAGATGGTCTCGATCGTGGTTCCCACGGAGACGTTATGATATGCTAACAACAAACATGGTAGAATCAATGAATTTTGTTTTACTAAATGGGAGAGAAATGCCTATTTTAAGAATGTTAGATTTCATCCAAGAAAAGTTGGGAGAGTTGTTTTACGAACGGAGAAAAAAGGTAAATGAAACTTTTCAAAAAGTATCAATATGGGCAGAAGAAGAGATGACTAAGACTTGGCTTGCAAAATATTTCTGAGTATATTTATTAACTTTAGCTTTTTACATTGTTGCACTGGTTTACTGTTACCTTTAAAAAATTTCATATTTTTTACTTTTGTAGCAAAAATACACTAATATAGTTTGTCTTAATTTTTTATTTCTTGTTAGGTGTTCAACCTTGGCTCAATGTTGTTTAAAATAAAAAGTGAAGCAATTAAATTCATTGTGGACTTAAAGAATAGAACTTGTGACTGTCTGAAATTCTATTTTGATGAATTTCCTTGTCCACATGCAATTGTTGCTATTAATAAGAGATATTTACAGAAATCTGATTACTGCTCAAATTGGTATTCAAGGGAAACATGGTTGAAAACATATGAAGGACATGTGAATATCGTGGAAGATAAAAAATCATGGGATATACCACAAAATATACAATCTGAGATCACAAAATCTCCCGATGTAGAGATTTTGCAAGGAAGAAGACAAATGAGGAGGCATATACCTGCGATTGAATCATCAATACCATTCAAGTCTACCAAATACAGTCGATGTAACAACTTGGGCGTAACAGAACAACTTGCTTATCTTCTCCAGCACCTCATCCATATTCCAAGATACACACTGAAAAATATTCCAACCTTCAATAATCCTTGGTCTGAATTTATACTTTCTTTATTGTATGACATAATTGAAATGTGACTTTTTTCATAGCAATAAAAAAATAAGCTCTTCGACTACTTACAGGTTTGGTTGCATTTTTAAAAAGTACATAATGACTTCTGCGAGAAAAAAAATTCAGATTATAGTATGTGAAATACATATGCTTAAATAAACATACACACACACACACATATGCATACAGCACACAAAAAGAAACGCATGTACAAACAAAAGCTGCAGCATCTATTAGATGAAGTTATAGAAAAAGAGCTTAATATATACTAAGTACCATACTGCAACTAAGAAGTATAAAGCAAATACTAAAAATAACAAGGATAATGTAATATAAAGCTAAGAACAAAGAGGATGGCAATTACATTGATATAAAAAGATATGAGAAAAAACACAAATTACAAACAAAACTTCAGCTCTATAGGCTGAAGTTATACAAACAACAACAACAACAACAACTACCCAGTATAGTCCCACAAAGTGGGGTCTAGGAAGGATAATATGTAGACGGGCCTTACCCCTACCCGACAGGGCAGAGAGGCTGTTTCCAGTTGACCCTCGGCTCAGTGGAGGAAAGGAACAAAAAAAACAAAAACAACACAAAAGAGCATTAGTAGCTTCAGCAGAAATAGCGCAAATAATTATCTAAACATAAGAGTCATAAATAAAATAGCATGCAATAATATCAGACAGTAACTACCATAAGGGAGGCTGAAGTTATACAAAATGAACCTAAAAAAAACTTCAGCTCTATAGGCTGAAGTTAACAAAAAAGCATACCATTAAAATATAAAAAAGGGATAACAAATACTAACAATCATCACCACCATCATCAACATCACCACCACCACCATCATCATCATTCATTATCATCATCATCATTATCATCATCATCACAGTACTCCTCAATTTCTCTAAATATCTCATTATCATCACTATTGGAGATAACTATAGAGTAGTCAGGCAAAAGACCAATGAATCCAAGAAGATCAATCTTCAACTTGTTGAATTCATCACACAAATGATTTTGTTCGACGATTACTCTGTCAATAAGAGGAATAAGAGCCTTCAGGTTGTTTTACAGCTTGGAATAGTCGGTCTAGCTGGGAAACTCAAAACTATCAAACTGCTGCACAACCTTGTCTAACCAGGTTGAATAATCTCCACAACTACGTTCCAGGTTAAGCCTGTTTTGAAATGATTCATTGGCACAAAGCTTTCGTCTGATTCTCTCCCAATCAGCCTTTATCTCATTCCACAAAAGCATAAGATTAGCCATCGGTTTGTTATTGTACTACTCACACTTAAAACTCTCCAACTTATTCACAATTTCATCCATATTAGGCTTACTAATTCCGCTTGCACCAGACATTTTTTCTTTAACAAAAGTTGAAAGACTAAGGATGAATATAAATTTTAAAAAAATATGATAGAAGCCTATGAAGGACTATGTTAATATGGACAAAGAGTTCACTTAATCAATTTAATATCTATTAATGTAAAAGTAACTTTTCAGTTGTTTTTACTGTTTTACGTTTAGAGAAATTGAATGAAACAAGATAATTAGGTGGTAAAAACAAGTATGTGGTAAATGCAAAAAGAAATTTAACTTCAACCCTAATAAAGACAACAATTTTTTATAGTAAAAAAATAACTTCAGCCTGAAAAATAACAAAAGACAAAAAGTTGATAGTAAATTCAAAAAAGATAAGTATCAAATTAAAGAAAATACCAAAACATGCTAAAGTTTTTGTCTTAAAGCTTTTTAAAAAAACTTCGGCCCAATGTGCTAAAATTTTTTAGTATATTTCCAAAAACTTTAGCACCCGATAAGCTGAAGTTTTTGTGTTGTATTAAATAGTTTTTTTCGTACCGTTTTTTTTAAAAAACTTTGGCCCAATGTGCTGAAGTTTTTTAGTATATGTCCAAAAATTTCAGCACCTGCTAAGCTGAAGTTTTTGTGTTGGATTCAATAGTTTTTGTCTTAAAGATTTTTCAACAACTTCGGCCCAATGTGCTGAAGTTATTTAGTACATTTCTAATACATTCAGCACTTGATAAGCTGAAGTATTTGTCCTGAACTCCGTAGTTTTTGTCGTAAAAAATTTTCAAATAACTTAGCAGAAACTGCTAAAGTTATTTAGTGTATTTAGTGATGAGCTGAAGTTTTTGTACTACATTTGACATTTTTGTATGACTTTTAACCAAAACTCCAGCTTAATAAGAAAAAGTTATTTACTTCATGTTCAAGTTTAGCATGAAGAATTTCAATAAAAATATTAAATTCATGGAAAAAGACACAAACATATTTGAATCAATCCAAGTCACATAATTCTCACAAAATAATGTATATTCACAAAATCCAATTTTGTTTTCACTTACATCCTTAGAAAAAAAGAGCAATATAGTTCTTTGTTTACAAGTTATTCTCTATTAAAAAATTCACAAAGTGTCTTCATATTCTCCATAGTCATGTCCTAGTTGCTCTTCTTAGTTTTCTTAACCACATTCCATGAACCTTCACTTTATCTTCCACCAAAGCGTTTTCTGTCAGACACGGGTTGATGAAGTTTAGTACTATAATATTTTTAGGAACTATCGTCTTCTTTCATAAGAAAAAAACAAGAAAATATTGGCCATAGACATGCTTATTGGTGTGCATCTGAGAATTCGAGAGTGGCCACATCAAAAATACTTCATATGTGACGGAGAGTGGCCACATCAAAAACTCGAGCCCCAGAAAATTTGCTTTTTTTCCTAAAAGTTAGATTTATCAACTAGTAAAAAGATCAAATTGTCCTGGTGCTCGAGTGTTTGATCTGCCCAATCTCTTTCACATATGAAGTATTTCGACTTCTCCTTCACTATCTTTCCTTCCCACGAACTCCCACTCAATAAGCATGTCTTAGCCAACATTTTTTTGTTTTTCTTTGAATACAAATTTATAGGAATATGATTGAAGTCTATGGATGACTATGAAATTTTCAACTGAAGAGATTGTTAATATAGGCAAAGAGTGCATCTAATCAATTTAATATCTATAAATGGAAAAGAGATTGTTAACTGCTTTTTGTTCAGATAAATTGAATATAACAAGATAAGTATTTGACAAAACAAGTAAGTGGTAAATGAAAGAAAAAAATAGTAAAAAGATAAGGCCACAAAAAGTAGGTGATATGGGTGATAAGTGACACAACGTAGCTAGAAATGCAAAAAAGATAAGAATCAAGTTTTAAAGAAAATACCAAAACATGCTAAAGTTTTTGTCTTAAAGCTTTTTCAAAAAACTTCAGCCCCATGTAATGAAGTTATTTAGTTCATTTCTAAAAACTCCAGCACATCATAAGCTGAAAGTTTTCATCGTGAATTATATAGTTTTGCCGTAAAGCTTTTTCAAAAACTTTAGCCCCATGTGCTGAAGTTATTTAGTTCATTGCTAAAAGTTTCAACACGTCATAAGCTGAAGTTTTTCATCATGAACTAAATAGTGTTGTCGTAAAGTTTCGGCCCAATGTGCTGAAGTTTTTTAGTATATTTCTTAAAACTTCGGCACCTGATAAGCTGAGTTTTTTGTGTTGGATTCAATAGTTTTCGTCCTAAAGCTTTTTCAAAAATCTTCGGCCCAATGTGCTGAAGTTATTTAGTATATTTCAAAAAACTTCAGCACCTCATAAGCTGAACTTTTTGTTGGATTTCATAGTTTTTGTCTTAAAGCTTTTTCAAGAAACTTCGGCCCAATATGCTGAAGTTTTTTAGTATATTTTCAAAAACTTAATCACCTGATAAGCTGAATTTTTTGTGTTGGATTCAATAGTTTTCTTATCACTTTTAAACAAAACTTCAGCTTAAAAAGCAGAAGTCATGCTTAAGTTTTTTCAAACAAAAAATGTACTTAAAATTCACGATAAAAGACACAAACATATTTTTAGACAAAAAAGTGAACTAAAAAATAATTAATACATATTCATAAAATCCAAATTATGTTCAACCAATCCTCTAATAAAAAAATTCACACAGAGTCTCTTCAAAATCTCCATAATCATCTCCTTCTTGTTCTTCTGGAGTTTCTTAGCCGCTACCTTTTTTCCATTTTCCATGAGCCCAAAGATTAGCAGCCTATTCTCTTCTAAGTATCAATGTCTGACTTTGATTGAAATTGAATACATCTTCTCTCTTCAACCTCAAATCAATAAACTTAAGAGCAAATATACCACAATCAACACGACAAAAAACACATGAAAAAGAAAATAAAGAATAGTTAACACAAGGGCAAAAATAATAAACATAAGATGCATGATAAAACATATGTGAAACACGTACTTGTTAGTCTGTTCCAGTGTGTTCATCCACCTAATTTTAAATTTTTCCAAAGGACTGTACCCATAAAATTTATTATGTTCCGCAAAATTTAAGCATTTGAGACAGTGTGGGATCAACCGGGCATAAATTCTGGCATGTTCAAGCGCACGATCGCATGTTACACTGCCCATGGAATCATACACATATATAGTTTTTTCTGCAAAGTCTAGAATTCCAAAAAATTAGTGCGTAGATTTCTAGACCTCCCTTGGCTTAAATCGAAATGGAAAGAATACTTTTTTGGTAGATGCCCATGAGATACCACACGAAAGGTCAAGGCCTTTTACGTAGTTGGATACCTTTTCATTTTTTGGTTCTTCCTCATATCAACTAAAGTCCATAAGTGGCTTAATAACCACTTCTTCTTCTTCTTCAAGCTGTTGTTTGGATATCCTCTTTCTCTTTGATTTGCTCTTTTTTTTTATCCTTTTCTCTTTTGCTTCCTTTTGTTCATTATCTTCATATTTTCTTCTGAAGGATGAATACTATCCACGATTGTCATATATTGATCGAAAAGTAAATATGTCACTGCACATCTTGATTTTGGATAGCGTGGAAGGTGATAGCAATATTTTTTGCGCAAGTCATGTATGTCCACATCAAATGCTACAAATCAACAACAACAAATGATAACATGTGAAATTATCACTATGAAGTTTAGAAAGAATACATTCACAACTACAAACAGCATGACAAAAATTTAAGCATATTTATTTTGCAAATAAGCTAAAAATCTTCAGCAGTTTACTATGAATAAAGCTAAAGTTTTCAAAATTATAGTGCAAAAAACTATACTATAAAAATAAGCTAAAACTTTGGTAAATACAGTTGAAAATCAATTCAAATAACAAACTTAATAACTTACTTCATCCGCATGATCAGGGTCAGGATCCATAAGCTTGGTAAAGAATAATTTTGGAATATCAAGTCCAGCTAATCTGAATCGATGGGAATCATATTCACTGGCATCCATCTCCAACCACTCTTTAAATCTTTCCATCAAATCTAGTGTCTTGATTAACATAATAGAATGGACACCTTCTTGTATTCTTTCCTACTTTCCAATCTTCACCCTTTTGTTTTTTTATTTATGAACTACGTAAGGAGATCTCAACCAAATACTCTCCATACGGATCTTTTTCCCTTTTTTATCTAGTTGTGATTTTGCTTGTTGTTCCTATTGTTCTGTCACAACTAACTGCTGTTGTTCAGCAGCACGGGGCAAAACTACAGCCATTGTGGCAGATGCTTGACCAACTCCCTGCTATTCACAAAGTTCTTGTGTCTCTTCACAAACAAAAACAACATCAGAATTACCTCCTGAATCACTCCCTTGTGTACTACCAAGTGAAAATAAAAATAAATTGAAGTTGGGGATATCACTGGTGTCACACATAGGAGAACTGGAAATCTTCCTTCTCTTAGGTTTTGGAAGAAGTTCCGATGCATCAGATGAGATCTGCAAAAGCAAGAAAAATATAAACATAAATAAAACTGATAACAAAACATACATTAGGCAAAAACACCGCTTGTAATCAAATTGTAGAAAATAGCTACCTGGTCTAAGTATTGTGACGCTGATGGTGTTTGCATTCCAACGGATCGTGTATCTTCATGCAATAAATAAATAATACTGACTAAATTTTATAAAATAATACCAACACAATTCACACCTGTCTGTGAGGCAACATGTGTGAATATATCTATTTCTCCTTTTTCATATAGCTGCACAAGCTCACCAAATTCTTTTTGAGCTACATCGAGTCTTTTTGAAAAATCATTTAAAAACATAAAAAAGAAAATAAAGTATGAAAAATTTCAAACTGTAAAAAATAGACTTCGATCAAATATAATAAATTCATGATCTATAGAATACCTTGACGTTTGTCTTCCGCCATGGTTTCCCCAGGCCGCATGCGTTTGTCGCTATCACCCTTTCCAACTTCATTCAATTATGGACCAACGTCAACAAGCATTTGAGTATTCTCTGGAAGGGCTTTCTCAAATCTACCTTCATTCAATTTTGCATCATCAGAGAGTTTTTGAGTTGTGTCAATTGAAGCACGACTAGTTTTAACTTCCGCTGCATATTCATAAAGAGGGGGAATAGATCAACTAGTTTTTCAACATAGAAAAAATTTATGACTGTAGTGAAAATTTCACTACAGCATATTATTAAAATATAGTTAGAATTTCAACTCAAAGAACGATGAAGTTAGCCAGTAACAAACAAAAACTTTGACAGTTACAAGAAAAACACTTCAGCTCTATAGTTGAAGTTCGAAAATTACAAAAACAAAATCTTTAGCTCTATAGATGAAGTTCACCAGTTACAAACCAAAACATTCACCAAAAAACATGTTGTATTTTAAAAAAAAATACAAACACATGAAACAAAACTTCAGCTCCTATCTAAGGTATCATTTAAATATTATAAACTTCACACTTTGTACCTGTAATAACAATTTCATGTGTATCACACCCTAGAAATTCTTTGCAAATAGCTAGTAATCATGCATACCGATCATCTTTCCCAGTAGTGCTAGACACATCACTCCCTTTCAGTTCTAAATTTCAAACAAGTCTCCATCACCAAACAAATTGCCTTTTACAACTACTTGATCATATGCACCTTGTCCATCGCCTTCAACAACCGCTTCATTATGTGTAGCATTATCATCTACGGCTTTATTCAATGCATAATCTTCAACTTGCTCTTGAACATGTTGATTGCCTTCAAAATTTGATGCATTTTCGTAAGAGTCATTCATCATATTATATTCTCGATGCTTACTAAAATCAAAATTTCCATCATTTATTGCGTTTGATTTGTTGAAAATCGTAAACAATTGTTCAAACTTCTCATCAAAATATTCCTAGAAAAAAAACTACTAACAATGATTAATTTGAATAACATCAGTGCAAATAAAAGGACTTCTTTATAAATTAACTTACCTTCACTTTTACAAAAAATACATCCACAATAGCAGATCGCTCCTCCTTCTTAAATTTATCAAAAGCTTCATGCACGATCATGCTTCTTTCTTTTCTAGCATGCCTTTGAACTTCCCGTTAACCTCTAGAATAAATACATGACAAGAATTCATATATAGAAGAAAACTTCAGCTCAAACCGCATGTTGTACTTTTACAAAAACAAAACCAAAAAACTCAGATAAAAACTATAGAACATATTGTCTCAAGTAATTAATTGTCATCAAAGTCAGATATAGAAGAGTTAGAACGACTATGAGTATGAGATGCTTTGCCAATAAAAGGAGTTGGATTCGGGTCTTTTGATTGATTCCGACTACGTGGTTATTTACCATTGTCATGAGTTTGACTCGATTCTTTTGATTGACTCAGAGTACGCGGTGATTTACCAATGACAGGAGTTTGAGTCACTTCTTTTGATCGACTCAGAGTACGTGGTAATTCACCACTTGAAGGAACTGCATTAACTACATTTGAACGAATTCGACTGCATGGTAATTTTCCAATTAAAGGCATTGACTTCAATTCCTCTTCTATTGTAATTATATCCAATACCCTAACGTTGTGATATCTCTGTTTAATAGAGAAATAGTATATTATGAGGAGAAAAAAACTAATACATCAACATATTAACACAAAGACAAAAAAAAAAAGGTAACTTACTCCATGTTTACTGAACATAAAATAAAGTTTGGGAAATTTAGGCTCTCCCATATATACATAACGTAACATGCTGGGGACCTGCGGCATATCAAGGTACTCATCCTCTCTTATATACTTCTCCCGAACATCTGGGAAGCGCTTATAAAACCAAACATATAAAGGATATGGAAATTCACAAAAATTTATACTCAGTAGCATGGGATTTGTTCTGCTTTTCCAATGCATGTTTCATGAATAAATGAGCTTCTAATAAGCCATATTACCCCAAGGATATTCAGCACAAACCTTATCGTCTTCAATGATAGATGCATACTCCCCCATCACACATGTCTCGGTATGTTTCCCAAACATAATATATTCTACAACAAGAATTTCAATAAGCTTAACTGCATCATCAACTCTCTTGGCATACGTGTACATAATTCACAACATTCTTTGGAATTTTATTGCGAGTCATAAAACTTCGAATATCCTTCAAAGTCATACCCTTAGACTTACCAAAATAGTGCTTCTGAATATTGCTCTCTCGATTAATTGATTTTTCTACATTATATGCTGTGATCCGCAAACCACACATAATGTGAAAGTTTTCAAGGGTGAAGGAAACATCATGGCCATAAAACTTGAAAGTTGAAACTAATGGAGTCTTGATCAATCGGGAATATTCGAGAAATACACAGACAATGAACCAACTTCATGCTGCATTTGAAATTCTCCATAGCCATAATGTATCTAAATGTACCATTTTAAGCTTATTCTGTTGTGTAGACTCAAGAAAGTTTCAATTAAATTCTTCAAATCATGGTTCCCCTTCTAGTAACCCTTAGAGTTAAACCAATCTCCATGTCACAACCCCAACCCCGATCATGATGGCGCCCAACACAATGCAAGGCATGCCCCACCATCAAACAATCACAACCCTTTTATGTAGAATTCTTTATTAGCTATTGGAGTTAAATTCCAATTTGATAACAATAGAAGTCTAAACAGCATATATGAAATAAGCGAAAAACCATAAAACATCTCTGCAATAGCCCGCTAGATCCGGTGTCACAGAGATATGTCTAGAATGCGGAAATGTAAAAGATAGAGGGAGAACATTGGGTCTGCGGACGCCATGCAGCTACCTAGATAACTCCGGCGGAAACAGAACTACTGAAGAGCTAGCGCTACACCTCAGGGGTACCTGGATCTGCACACGTTGCATGGAGTAATGTAAGTACTCCGACCCAGTGAGTAACAACCATAAATAATGACTAAAAGCATGAAATCACATAAAGGCACACGATAATTCTATATTAAAGCAGTAAAATCATCTGAAGCCGTAAAATGGTGAAGAGTCAAATAAAATCTCTTATAAAGCCGGCGAAAATATTTTGACAGGTAAATGACAAGTAGAAATCTGCCCCTCGGGCTCACTATCAATCTCTCATAATAGTATCAGCCTCTCGGGCTCAGTATTAGTCTCTCAGCATAAAATTAACCCCTCGGGCTCACTCTCATATCATATGGGTACCCGCGCTCACTGTGGGTGTGCAAACTCCGGAGGGGCCCCTTACGGCCCAAGCGTTATATCAAGCCACCTTGTGGCATCATCACTCGACTCACATCACTCAATCCACCTTGTGGCATATAAAGTAACTCAGGCCCTCAATCTCGTATCACTCAGCATATCCTCACATATGCCCTCGGCCTCACTCAGTCCAGAAACTCATCACAAGCCCCTTGGGCATCAGTAAAACAATAGTGCTCAGCACAAATAACATTTTTAAATATCATTTAAGTTCTCAAATTCGAGTTAAAGTGGTTGAGTTTGCAATACAATATTAAATCAATAGGACTAAGTTCAGGTGATATATCAAAATAGTGAGGAAGCAGTGATAAAAATCCATGAAGGATTCAAATAATCGGCATTAAGCCCAAATGGGGCAATAAGCCCAAATCATGATGAAAACAAACAAGTCTCAGCTAAATAAGCGGTAGAAACATCAATCTGGACGAACCAAGTCACACTCCCCAATGGTAAACGACCACGCGCTCGTCATCAAGCGCGTGTCTCACCTCAATATAGCACTACTTGTGCAATCCTGGGGTTTCAAAGCCTCAGGTTATCAATTACAATCATTACTCACCTCAAGCCGGCCAAAACTATAGCTCGCTATGCCCTTGCCTCTCAAATCGGCCTCCTCGAGCATTGAATCTAACCAAAACCACAAGGAATACATCACAATAGGCTAAAGGAACAATACCCAATCGAAAATAATCAAAAAACATCAAAAATCTCGAAACTGAGCCCCGGGCCCACTTCTCAAAACTCAGAAATTTTCAAATCACTAGGTTCCTTATCTTGCCACGGGTCCATACATCTCAAGAACTCCCAAATCCGAGCTCAAATGACCCATCTAATCCTAATTCGAAATATCAAAACTCAAGCCCTAGTTCTTCCCCTTTTTCCTTAAGATTCCATGAATTTCTAGGTTAATTCATGTTTTTAGTTCATAGGACTTACCCCCAATCGATCCTCTTTGAATCCTCCTTCAACTCCCGCCCAAAAGCTCTCAAGGATGCTCAACAATGGTGGAAAATAACCTAGGCTCTCAGATGAAACATCATTAAAAATCTCCTGCCCAACTCTCATTTTACTCAATGCAAACGCGAGGGCTCTCTCGCATTTGTGATGAATAACTTTCCTCAGACAAAAATTTCCCTTCGAGACCGTGGTCCCCACCTGCGAACGCGAAGCTTCCACAACCTCAATTATGTGAACGTGTCCCCATGACCACGAACACGATGTATAAAACCATGGAACCTCAGATCTTTCTATGCGAATGAGAACAACCTCCTGCGAACACGAAGCACCAACTCTCAGACCTATGCGAACATGAGCCCCAGGCTATGAACGCGTATGTGATCGCGATCATACCCACGCGATCGCGATGACCAAAATGTCTCTACTACAGTTGCTGCACTTTTTGCAGCTCTTTCATGTCTTAAACTTCCCGATAGACTATGCAAAACTCAACAAGGCCCCCGGGACCTCAACCAAAAGCACCAATGCCTCCTAACACATCATCAAAATTTTTCCAATCGTCAAAACACCTCAAACAATGCCAAAACCATCGAATTATATCGAATTCAAGTCTAAGTTCTTCTAAAACTTCCGAGACACGCATTTGATCAAAAACCCAACCAAATCACCTCCGAATGACCTGAAATTTTTCACACATATCTTAAAGCACCTAGCGAAGCTACTGAAAATCCTGGAATTCCTTTCCGACCCTCGGATCAAAATCTCATCTGTTAACCGGAATTCGCCAAAATACTAACTTTGCATATTCAAGCCTATTTCTACACCGTACCTCCAAAATCACTTCCGATCACACTCCTAAGCTACAAATCATCCCTCGAAGCTAAACGAACCATCAAAATCACATCCGAGTCCTCTAACTCATAAGTCAATATCCGGTTGACTATTCCAAACTAAGCCTTCCTTAAAGAGACTATGTGTCTCATTTCCTACCAAAACCAATCCAAATATACTCGATCACATCAAATACCGATAATGAAGCATAAAGAAGCATAAAATGGGGAAAACAAAGCGGTGACTCATGGGACGGCAGGTCGGGTCGTCACTTCGTCCCCAACTAAATTAAACGTTCATCGTCGAGCCAGTCAAGAAACATACCTGAAGCCTCAAACAGGTGAGGATATCTGCTCGCATCTCCCGCTCGGTCTCCCAGGTAGCCTCCTCCACTGGTGGCTCTCTCCACTGAACTTTCATTGAAGCTACATCCTTCGACCTCAACTTCTGAACCTGGGGCTCCAAAATGGCTATTGACTCTACATCATAAGTCAAGTCACCCTCCAACTGAACCGTGCTGAAATCCAATACATAGGACGGGTCCCCAACATATTTCTGGAGCATTGAAACATGAAATACCGGATGCACGCTCAATAAGCTTGGTGGCAAGGCAAGCATATAAGCCACATCTCCAATCCTCCTAAGGGCCTCAAAAGGCCCAATGAACCGCGGACTTAACTTCCCTTTCTATACAAATCTCATAACACCCCTCATTGGTAATACCTTCTGCAAAACCTTCTCACCAACCATATAAGACACATTGCGAACCTTCCGTTCCGCATAACTCTTCTGTCGCGGCTGAGCTGTACGAAGTCTCTCCCGAATCAACTTCACATTCTCTAAGGAATCTTAAACCAAATCTGTCCCCAATAGCCTAGCCTCGCCGAGCGTGAACCAACCCACTGGAGATCTACGCCGTATCCCATACAAGGCTTCATACGGTGCCATCTTAATGCTGGACTGATAGTTGTTTTTCTAGGAAAACTCTGCAAGCGGCGAAACGTATCCCAAGAAACTCCGAAATCAATACCTTAGGCACGTAACATATCCTCTAATATCTGAATGGTACGCTCGGACTGCCCGTCCGTCTGAGGATGAAACATTGTGCTTAACTCCACCTGAGTACCCAACTCTCACTGAAAAGTCTTCCAAAACTGAGAAGTAAACTGAGTACCTCTATCTAAGATCATAGACGCTGGAACACCATGCAACCGAACAATCTCCCGAATAAAAATCCCTGCCAGCCACTCTGAAGAATAGGTAGTACACATCGGAATGAAGTGCATGGACTTGATTAGCTGATCCACAATCACCCAAATCGAATCAAACTTCTTCAAAATCCAAGGAAGACCACTTACAAAATCCATAGTGACTCTCTCCCACTTCCACTCGGGAATAACCATCTACTGAAGTAGACCACCCGGACTCTAATGCTCATATTTCACCTGTTGACAATTGAGACATCGAGCCACAAATCCCACAATATCTTTCTTCATTCGTCTCCACCAAGAGTGCTGCCTCAAATCCTGATACATCTTCGTGGCACCCGAATGAATTGAATATCGCGAGCTATAGGCCTCCTCCAGAATAAACTCTCTAAGCCCTTCCACATTTGGCACACACATTCGGGTTTGTATCCTCAATACACCATCATTGCCAATGGTCACATCTCTGGCATCGCCATGCTAAACTCTATCCTTAAGGATAAGTAAATGCGGATCATCATACTGGCTCTCCCTGATGCGATCATATAAAGAAGACCGAGAAACCACGCAAGCCAACACCCGGGTGGGCTTCGAAATATCTAATCTCACAAAACGATTGGCCAACGCCTGAACATCGACTGCAAGGGACCTCTCCCCAACTGGAATATACGCAAAACACCCCATACTCACTGCCTTTTGGTTCAAAGAATTGGCCACTGCATTGGTCTTTCCCGGATGATACAGAATAGTGATATCATAATCCTTATGCAACTCTAGCCACCTCCGCTTGCTCAAATTAATATCTTTCTGTTTGAACAAATGTTGAAGACGATGATGATCGGTGAATACCTCACAAGATACGCCATACAAGTAGTGCCTCCAAATCTTCAAAGCATGAACTAGGGCAGCCAACTCTAAGTCATGAACATGGTGACGAGAAGCATAAGCAATAACTCTACCCTCCTGCATCAGTACACAACCAATCCCAACTCTCGAAGCATCACAATATACTATATAAGAACCTGAAGCTGATGGAAAAACCAATACAGGAGCTGTGTTCAAAGTTGTCTTGAGCTTATGCAAGCTCTCTTTACACTCGTCCGACCACACCAATGGAGCACCCTTCTAAGTCAACTTGGTTCAGGGCGATGCAATGGATGAAAATCCTAAACAAAATGGCGATAATAGCATGCCAACCCAAGGAACTATGTATCTCTGTGGTTGAGGACGGTCTAGACCAACTCTGCAGCGCCTTTATCTTTTTTGGATCAACCTAAATACCCTTGCTGGACACCACGTGCCCCAAGAAAGCCACAGAACCGAGCCAAAACTCACACTTGGATAACTTTTCATAAAGCTTATCCTCTCTCAATCTCTGCAATACTACCCATAAATGCTCTGCGTGCTCCTCCTGACTACGCGAGTACACCAGAATCTAATCAATGAATAATATAACAAATGAATCCAGATAAGGCCGAAATACATTTTTCATCAAATGCATGAACGCTACTGGGGCATTGGTCAGCCCGAAAGACATGATAAGAAACTAATAGTGACCATATCTAGTCCTGAAAGCAGTCTTAGGAATATCTAAATCCCTGATCTTCATCTGGTGATAGCCCGAACGGAGATCAATCTTAGAGAACACCAGTGCTCCCTGAAGCTGGTCAAATATCATCTATGCCGGGCAAGGGATACTTGTTCTTCACTGTTACTTTGTTCTATTGCCTGTAATCAATGCACATCCTCATTGTGTCATCATTCTTCTTCAAAAATAAAATCGGTGCGCCCCATGGTGACACACTAGGCCGAATGAACCCCTTATCTAGGAGTTCCTGAAGCTGCTCCTTCAACTCTGCTGGTGCCATACGATAAGGTGGAACATAAATGGGATAGTGACCGGCATCAGGTCAATACCAAAATCAATGTCCCTGTCCGGTGGCATGCCCGACAGGTTTGCAGGAATACGTCGGGAAACCCCCTCGCAATTAGAACAGAATAAATGCTATGAGCCTCAAATCCAACATCCCGCACAAAGGCTAAATATGAAAGACAGCCCTTCCCAACCATATGCCGCGCTCTCAAGAAAGAAATCACTCAGCTAGGGACATAATCAGTCATACCACGCCACTCGATCCTCGGTACACCCGGCATAGCCAAAGTAATTGTCTTAGCATGACAATCTAGAATAGCATGACATGGAGATAATCAATCCATGCCCAATATAACCTCAAAGTCCACCATGCTCAATAGCAATAGATCAACTCAAGTCTCCAAATACCCAATAGTCACAATACATGACCCATACACATGGTCTACAATAATGATGTCACCTACCGGAGAAGACACATGAACATGTAAAGCAAGGAGCTCTCGGGACATACCCAAATGGAAGGCAAATATGAGGACACCTAAGAATAGGTGGAATCGGGATCAATAATACGGAGGCATCTCTACGACAGACCGAGACAATACCTATGATGGCATCATCTAACCTACCTGGCAAAGCAAAAAAACAAGTCTGGCCACCGCATGTATGACGTCACCCTCTGGGGTGACCCTGGATGCCTGACCTCCGCCCCTAGCTAGCTGGGAGGGTGGTGAAGCCACTGGAGCAGAACTCGAGGGATGATTCCTTTGCTAGGACGCACTAGCAGCACGACATGGACACTGCCTCCACAAATGCCCATACTATCCACACTCAAAGCAACTCCCATGTGCTGGAGAAGGGGACTTATGGAAACCCCTCGCACTGGAGTGACAAGTTGATGAACTCGACATGGAAGAACCCTGACTAATGGGGAAAGAGGTGCACTCTGAGCTGGAAGGGCGATAAGAGAAGGCTGGCCCTGCTGAGGCCCACGATAACTACGACCCGAAGATGCCCCACGATACTCTAGATGGGCTGACTGGGCATGCCTGAAAGAATGGCCCCTACAATGCTGGAACTGGCCCCTATAGGGAGCACCACTGAAACTGCCAGAACCTAGAGGCCTCTTGGCCTCTCTCTCCTCTCTATCCTGACAGCTAACCGTCTCAATCTCATATCAACCACCTCCTCAAATGTAGCACCCAATACTCTCTCTCTAGTCATAAAGATACGGAGATGATAGTTGAGGCCATCAAATAACCTTCTAATCCTCTCACGATTGGTCGGAACCATCCATACGGCATGACGAGCCAACTCGAAAAATCGCGACTCATACTATGACACAGTCATATCCCCCTGTCACAACCACTCAAACTGTCTATGCAGCTCCTCCCTGCGGAACTCCGATACATACTTCTCCAAGAAAAGAGTGGAGAACTGTTGCCAAGTAAGGGGCGATGCACCAACCAGCCTACGCCGCTCATATGCCTCCCACCAAGTGAAGGCGACCCTAGTAAACTGAAAAGTGGTAAATGCCACACCACTAGTCTCAAGAGTCCCTGTTGTATGGAGCATCCGCTGACATTTGTCTAGAAAGCCCTGGGCATCCTCACCCTCAGCACCACAGAATGACGGAGACTTGAGTCTACCAAACCTCTTAAGACGAAGCTGCTCATCATCTGGCATAACATGTACCATAAACTCCTGGATTGGTGCAACCAGCGGAGCTGGGGGTGCCTCCGGTGTCTGTAGGTCCTGCACTACCTGCTTAGGTGTGCGAGAAACATGGGTCTGATTTCCTCCCCCGGCATGTGAAGTAGCTGCTACTATGGTGGCTAAAACTGCCTGAGCCAGGCTAGTGCAAACTGTCAAGATCTCTGCCAAGGTCTCCTGTATACCCGGAATCACGATGGGCACCGTTGGTTCCTGAACTGGTACTACTGCTGGAGCCTGATCAGGAGCTGGGGCAGCTGGTGGATCAACAGGTTCTGTCTCTGCTACCCTGACTCTGCCACGACCATGACTGCGTCCATGACCTCTAGTGGCCTTAGTGGGAGGCACTGGTGGTTGTCCACCTCGTCTAGTAGCACGAGTCCTCCCCATCTGTGAGAGAATAGAATAACAAAATATTAGTTCTCGGATAAACAAAGGCGCACTACAAGAATTTCAAGAATATGAAGTTTTCCTGAAGGTTCTGCAGCCTCTCGAGGATAAATACAAATGTCTCTGTACCGATCGGCGAGACTCTACTAAAACGGCTCATGACTCGTGAGACCAAGTAACCTAGGATCTAATACCAACTTGTCATAACCCCAACCCTAGTCGTAATGGCGCTCAACACAATGCTACACAAGCCCGACCATCAAACACTCACAATCCTTTTATATAGAATTCTGTATTAGCTATTGGAGTTAAATGCCAATTTGATAGCAATAGAAGTCTAAACAGCATATATGAAATATGCGAAAAACCATAAAATATTTCTACAATAGCCTGCTAGATCCGGCGTCACAAGTCTAAGCCTCTAAATACAAGGTTTCAAAATTCTACTACAGAGATATGTCTAGAATGCGGAAATGTAAAAGATAGAGGGAGAACATCAGATCTGCGGATGACATGTAGCTACCTCGATAACTCCGGTGGAAACTGAACTGCCGAAGAGCTCGCGCTACACCTTAGGGGTACCTGGATATGCACACACATTGCAGGGAGTAATGTGAGTACTCCGACCTAGTGAGTAACAACCATAAATAATGACTAAAAGCATGAAATCACATAAATGCACAAGATAATTCTATATTAAAGCAGTAAAATCATCTGAAGCTGTAAACGGTGAAGAGTCAAATAAAATCTCTTATAAAACCGGTGAAAATAGGTATTTTGACAGGTAAATGACAAGTAGAAATCTGCCTCTCGGGCCCAGTATCAATCTCTCATAACAGTATCAGCCCCTTGGGCTCAGTATCAGTCTCTCAGAACAGTATCAGCCCCTCGGGCTCAGTATCAATCTCTAAGCATTAAATTAACCCCTCAGGCTCACTCTCATATCATATGGTGCCCGCGCTCACTATGGGTGTGCAGACTCCGGAGGGGCCCCTTACGGCCCAAACGCAATATCAAGCCACTTTATGGCATCATCACTCAGCCTCGCATCACTCAAGCCACCTCGTGGTATATAAAGTAACTCAGGACCTCGGCCTCGTATCAATCAGCATATCCTCACATATGGCACTCGGCCTCACTCAGTCCAGGACTCATCACAAGCCCCTTGGGCATCAGTAAAACAATAGTGCTCAGCACAAACAACATTTTTATATATCAATTATGTTCTCAAATTCAAGTAAAAGTGGTTGAGTTTGCAATACAGTATTAAATCAATAGGACTGAGTTCAGGTAATATATCAAAATAGTGAGGAAACAGTGATAAAATCCATGAAGGATTCAAATAATCAGCATTAACCCCAAATGTGGCGATAAGCCCAAATCATGACGAAAACAAACAAGTCGCAGCCAAATTCGCGGTAGAAACATCAATTAGGACGGACCAAGTCATACTCCTAATTGGTAAACGACCCCGCGCTCGTCCTCTTTGAATCCCTCTTCAATTCCCGTCAAAAAGCTCTCAAGGATGCTCAACAATGGTGGAAAATAACCTAGGCTCTCGGATAAAACATTATTAAAACCTTCCGCCCAGCTAACAGTTACTCAATGCAAATGTGAGGGATCTATCGCGTTCGCGATGAACAACTTGCCTCATACCAAAATTTCCCTTCACGAAAGCGATCCCCCACCCGCGAACGCAAAGCTTCCGCAACCTCAACTACGCGAACGCATCCCCATGACCGCAAATGCGACGCACAAAACCACGGAACCTCAGATCTTTCTATGCGAATGCGGGCAACCTCCCGCGAACGCGAAGCACCAGCTCTCGAACCTATGCGAATGCGATCCCCAGGCTGCGAATGCATATGCAATCGCAATCATATCCACGCGATCGTGATGACCAAAATTTCTCTGCTACAGTTGCTGCATTTTCTGCAACTCTTTCAAGTCTCCAACTTCCAGATAGACTATCCAAAACTCACCCGAGGCCCCCTGGACCTCAACCAAAAGCACCAACGCCTCCTGCCATATCGATCAAACTTGTTCGAATCATCAAAATACCTCAAACAATATCAATACCGTCGAATTATATAGAATTCAAGCCTAAGTTCTTTTAAAACTTCTGAGACACGCATTTGATAAAAAAAACCTAACCAAATCACCTCCGAATGACCTGAAGGTTTGCACACACATCCTAAATCACCTAACAAAGCTACTAAAATTTTCGGAATTCCGTTCTGATCCTCGGATCAAATCTCACATATTAACCGAAATTCGCTAAAAAACTAACTTTGCCAATTCAAGCCTATTTCTACACCGGACCTCCAAAATCACTTCCGATCACACTCCTAAGCCCAAATCATCCCCCGAAGCTAACCGAACCATCGAAAAATCACATCTGAGCCCTCTAACTCATAAGTCAACATCTGGTTGATTTTTCCAAACTAAGCCTTCCTTAAAGAAACTGTGTGTCTCATTTCCTACCAAAACCAATCCAAATTGACTCGATCACATCAAATGCCGATAATGAACCATAAAGAAGCATAAAATGGGGGAAAGAGAGCGGTGACTCATGGGACAACGGGTCGGGTCGTCACACTGCAAACTCAAAATATCTTTGTCCTAATCTTGTAGATGGAGGAGCAGGGACATAAGGACCAGGGGAAATTACAGGTAGTCTAGGTGCTTTAGGTGCTTTACTTTCTTTAGCTGCATTAGGATATTTAAGTACTTTAGGAGCCATTTGTTCAATAAAAGTAAAAGATACAAAAAATAACATCAGGAAATTATCAAAAATATCAGTTCAAATTTCAATACATAAGAAAGCTGAATTTCGACATGTATAAAACAAAAATTTCAGCTCTAGAGCTGAAGTATTTTAGTTAATACTTAAACACTTCAGCAGTAGGAGCTGAAGTTTTTCTCGTACACTCGCTAAATTAAAAATTCATATTGCACCAACAAATTTTCGGCATAGGTGCTGAAGCTTTTTAGTTATTATTCAAAAACTTCAGTAGTAAGAGCTGAATTTTCCTCGTACACTGGGTAAATTAAAAATTCATATTGCACCAAAAAAACTTCGGCATAGGTGCTGAAGTTTTTTAGTTATTATTTTAAAACTTCAACAGTTATAAAATAAAAGCTTCAGCTCTAAAGCTAAAGTTCAGCTGTAACAACACAAAAACTTAAGCTCCTAAAGCTGGACTACACCAAGTACAAACACAAAAACTTCAGCTCTTAAAGTTGGACTTCACCAGTTACACACAAAAACTTCAGCTCCTAAAGCTAACTTTATCACTTACAAACATTCAGCAAAAAAACATGCTGTACTTTTTACAAACAAAACACAAATTCTAAACCAAAAATAATTAGAAAATATGAAAAAAAAATTCAGTTAATATTTAAGGTATCATTATCATCTCTTTAACTGTAATTTGTTTTAAAAATCTGAACATCTAATCACAGAAGAATTTATAGAATTTTCATCAACAACATAAATATCTCGTTCAAAAAACCTAAAAACACAATCGTAAAAGTAAAACTAATGCCCTTATCAAACTAAACACTAAGAAAATATTTTATCATAAATACATAACTATCAAAATCAAAACTAAAAATTAAATCGTAAAATAAAACCGATAAAGTTAATGCAATGTACCTGTGATTAAATCGTAATGTGGGAAGAACGACGACTAGCAATATAAAATTCAAAACAACGAAAAAGGTTCGATTTAAGAAGAAGAACAAACCAAAAAACACGAATAACGGGAGAGAGAGATAGAGACAGTCGAGTACTAGCGTATACTTGAGAAGAAAGTAGTCTTTTAATAAAGAAGGGCAAAATAGTCTTTTCAAATGGCTTTTAACAAAAAAATGAATACGGGTACAAATAGAAAGACAAAGTGACTACAGATTAAAAAGAGGTGCCCAAATAAGGCGCCCTGTGCAATTTTTAATTTTTATGTATGTTCAAACTTTTGTGAATTTTCTTTATTAAGTTTCTTTACATAGTTAGAAAATATCAACTCGATAATAGTGGTTTCACAGCTAATTCAACTAGTTCTACGCTATTCAAATTATAACTTCTTAGTTATAGATGTCCTTTTGGAAACAAACTACCGATATTATTTCGAATTACACCCATCAATTTAAATTCTATTTAAATGCACAATAAAATATTAGATTATTAATTTGTAATCATAGTAGAGATTAAGAGACAATCATAAAGATATAACATAGATTCTGTGCTAATATGCCCAATACATATATCGTCTTCTTTTATCATGTCTCTAACTTTAAGAAACTTAAGGCTAACATACTTAGAGCCTCTTGTTCTCTTATTTTCTTAGAGAAGAACACAATTTCACTACCGTCACGCAAAAAAGTAACCAACTCAGATATAAAATTCACAATTTGCAATTTAGTAAGAAAATTCTTCATCCAGACATCATGTGAAGCAGTCTCAAACCAAGCAATAAACTCAGCTTCTATTGTGGATGTAACAGTGATACTTTGTTTCTCATTTTTTCAATAAACAACACCTCCAACCAACATAAAAAATACCCAAAAATTAATTTTATAGTGTCTTGACAACCTGCAACATCAGAATCTGAATATACCAGCAGGTATAGATCATAACTTTTTGTACAAAAGCATGAAGTCTTTGGTCTGTTGTAGGTATCTCATCATTTTCCTTTCAGTCACCCAATATGCCCAGCCAGGAATAGAAGAGAATCTTCTCAACATGTTAACAACAAATGTAATATTAGGCATCGTACAAATCTATATGTACATCAAACAACCAGCAACACCTATATATGAAATATCTTTCATGGTTCTCATTTCAACTTAATTTTTCGAACATTGATCATTACTTTGTTTATCCCTTTTTTTCAACACATACAATTGTCTACAGTCTTGAAAAAGTTTTAAGAACACTCTCAATGTAGGAACTGTGATAAATTCAATAAACCACGTGACCTATCTCTTTTAATTTCTATCCTAAGAACAAAATAGGCTTCACCAAGACCTTTCATATCAAAAGACATAGAAAAAAATTATTTGTTCTCATTCATCAAGCCCAAAAGATTTGTGGCAAGCAGAATGTCATAAACATAAAGAACCATAATAATGAAATTATCATTAGCCATTTTAAGATAAACACATTCATCAAGCTTATTTTCCATAAATTCAAATTTTATAATAATTTCATCGAATTTCAGGTACCACACCCCGGAGGCTTGCTTAAGCCGATATATAGATTTATTAAGTTTGCACACAACATATTATTTACCAACTTCTTTAAACCCTTTAGATTAAACCATGTAAAAATTGTCAAGCAGAGTCTCATTCAGGAAAGCAGTTTTAACATTCATCTGGTGTAACTCAATATAAAAATGAGCCATAAGAGCCATTACAACTCTAAATGCATCCTTAGATGAAACATGAAAAAAGGTTTCTTTAAAATTAATAAATTCTTTCTGAGTGTAACTCTTAGCAAAAAACCTTGCTTTATAATGGTCTATGTTGCCCTTGGAGTGTCTTTTGGTTTTAAACACCCATTTGCAATCAGTAGGCCTAAAACCTATAGGCAATTCAACTAACTCCTACACTCTATTGTGTTCCATGGAGCGCATTTCATATTCCATTGCCTCATGCCATTTATCAACATATGGAAAGAAAATAGCTTGAGCATATGATAAAGTATCAGTTAACTCTACAATACCACTAAGAATTTCAGTCACATATACGATAAAATCATCAAATATGGCAGATCTTCTTTCTCTTTGTGACCTACTGAGCGGTTCATTGAGTTCGTTTTGCTCAGGGACCAAGGGATCTGTGTCACTGTTCCCTTGATTCTCCCCCGTATGAATAGGTTGGTTTACCATCTTTTCATGTACAATAAGTATATGGATAATGACTTCCTTCTCTTTTAACACAATTTCCTTCCCACATGAACAATCACAACCACAAACATCATGCTCAAGAAATTTTGTATTAATAGACTAAAAAATTCTAGTGCCGCTCCCAGGAAAGAAAAAACGAAAACCTTTTGAGTGATCAAGATAGCCTATAAAGAAATAACTGGTAGTTTTAGGATCAGTTTTCTTTCTATGGGTGAATAAATACAAACTTCAGCTGGACATCCCTAAATGTAAAAATGACTCAAGCTAGGTTTTCGGGTTGTCCATAGTTCAAAGGGAGTTTTCAAGTCAGATTTTGTAGGAACTCTATTTAGGATATAGTTAGTTGTTTTTGAAACTTCGTCGTAAAGTGACTCAGGTAGGCTAGTCCCTGACTTCATACTTCTCACCATTTCCATGTGAGTAACAATTTCGTCTTTCATCCATAGCATTTTGCTCAGGAACCTGGCATGGTATATTGTGCTACTATCCTACATTCTTGCAAAAATAAAGCAAAAGGCCTCATTCATTGACCAAAAACATTATATTTTTTTATAATACTCACTACTGCGGTTAGACCTCACTATCTTAATGGACTTCCCAAGCTGTTTTTCAACTTCAGTCTTAAATTTTAAACTTATCGTGATGGTGCGTCTCGTGAAGAAAATGTCAGCCAACACACTTCCAATTTACTTTAAGTAGTTAGAATAACAAATACCAAGTCTTTAACAGAAATAAAATCCTAAAATAGCGGTATAAGTTTCAAAATAAAAAAAACCAACACAGCCCGACATCGGAATGTCACAAGTCATGAGCATCTAAGGCAATACTAGAAGTCTGAGAGTCTACTCCACTACTACATAAAAAAATCAAAAAGGAAATACAACAGAGGGAGAATGCACTTGGCTGCAAAATCGCCAAGTAGCTACCTATTAAACTCCGAAGACCTGCTGGAACTATCAACCCTCAGTAGCAGGACATGTAGCGCCCGCATCTGCACACAGGGGTGCAGGGTGTAAAGTGAGTACTCCAACTTCAGTGAATAATAACAATAAATGAAAACTAAGCGACATATAATCATGTTAAACACAACAATAAGCTATAACAGGAAGAACAAAATCAGTAAAATATAAGTAAATAGTGAAATCTCATAAAACACCTTTTAAACATTTAAACAATTAAAGGAAAAGCAGCTAGAAAGATAAGCACACAAAACTGCCCCTCGGGCTCAATAACAATAATAGAATCAGCCTCTCGGGCAATATCACAAAATAATACCGGACCTTCGGGCTATATCTCATATCACAACGGGTACTCGCTCAATGGGGGTGTACAGACTTTGGGGGGGGGGGGGGCTTACGACCCAAGGGCAATATCAAGCTATCTCGTAGCATCATAAACAGGCTCTCAGCCTCATATCAATCACAAGCCACCTTGTGACGTACAATCTCAGGCCCTTGGCCTTATTATCATAATCAATACATCTCCGTTGCACCGTGCAGCCCGACCCAAAAGTATCATCACCATACATGCCCTTGGCCAACTCAGTAAGAATCTCATATGCTCCTTGGGCATCAGTAAAATATGAAGTTCAGCTCAAAATATTTTTTAAAATATCATTTAAGGTGTTTAAATAGAATAGCATAGCTGGGTTTTGAAAACAATAAAAATATTGTATGGCTGAGCACATGTATGAAATCAAACAGTGAGAAAATATCAGTAAAATCCCCGAAGGGTCCAAACAGCTATCACGAAGCCCAAATATGGCATCTAGCCCAAAACATAGAAATATCAAACAATTTGCTATTAAGTACGTAGTAAAACAGTCATTCAGGATGGACTAAGTCACAATCCCTAACAGTGCATGACCCACACTCGTCATCTAGCGTGTGAGTCACCTCAACATGGCCGAATGTTGTGTAATCCGAGATTTCATACCCTCAGAACATCATTCAAAATCATTACTCACCTCAATCCAGCCCAAACCCTAGCTCGTAATGTCTTTGCCCCTCGAATTGGCCTCTAGATACTCCGAATCTACCAAAATTATAACGTAATCATCAAAATATGCTAAAGGGACCAAGCCCACTCGAAAATAATCGAAAAATAATGCGAGTCCCAAAATTACCAAAACCCGACCCCCGGGCACACATCTCAGAATTCGATAAATTTTACATCTTTAGATTCTTTATCTCCCCATGAGTTCATACATATCAAAAGTTCTAAAATCTGATCATAATCGGTCTTTCAAATCCTCAATCAAAAGCCTAGGTTTATAAGCCCTAGTTTTTCGAATTTTACCATTAATTAAAGCTCTAATATGCAAATTAATACCATAAAAATGAGTTTTCATAAACCAAAACCTTACCTCAGTGATGTCTCCTAGATTTCTCCCTTCAAAATTGCTCAAAGCTCCAAAAGTTGTGTTTACAATTATGAAACCCTCTAAAATTCGCAAATGAAAAAACTTATAAATTCTGACCTAGGTATTTTCGCATCTGCGGTCATTCCACTGCATTTGCGGTAAAAGAACTGCTTCTGCGGTTTTCACTTACGCTGCCCAACTCCGCATCTACGATGATATATCTGTACCTGCGTCATTGCAGGTGCGGCTCCTAGACCGCTTCTGAAATTCCTACTCTCCTAGCCATTTTACACTTCTACGGCCATTTTCCCCAATCTACGGCGTCGCACCTGCGGCCTCCGATCCGCAGGTGCGGAAACACGAGAAGCAACAAAAGTCTCCAACTTCTCAAAATCTCAACTCTTCCGTCAACCATCGGAAATCACCCCGAGGTCCCCGAGACCTCAACGAAAAGCACAAACATATCCTTTAACCTTACTTAAACTTGTATCAATCTTCAAAATACCACAAACAATATCAAAACCACCAAATTACATCGAATTCAAGCATATGGTTCTAAAATCTTCCGCATTCTGCTTTTAATCAAAAAGTGTACCAAATCACATCCGAATGACCTGAAATTTTGCACACAAATCCCAACTGTCATAACGAAGCTACTGTAACTTTTAGAGTTCCATTACAACCCCTATATCAAAATCTCACCTACCAACCGGAAATTGCCAAATTACCAACTTCGTCAATTCAAGCTTAAATCTACTCCAGAACTTCAAAACTCATTTCGATCATGCTCCTACGTTCCAAATTACCTCCCGAGGCTAACCGAACCATCAGAACTCACATCTGATCCCTCTAACGTATAAGTCAAAATCCGGTTGACTTTTCCAACTTAAGCTTCCTAAAAAGAGACTAAGTATCTTAAACCTTACTAAATCCTTTCCAAATCCGAGTCAACTAACCCGATCACATATAGAACTGATTAACCAAGAAATAAGAAGCATAAATGAAAAAATAGAACGGTAACTCATAAGACTACTGGCCGGATCATCACATATCAAGTGCTTTAAAATTTTCTTTTAAAAGATATATATATCAGTATCTTGAAAAATTATCAATAAAATTAATAAAATACTTATGATTGGTCAAAGTAGGTAAGGTCCCCTAATATCAGTATGAATAACTTCTAAGAGTTCAGAACTCCTAGTGGAATCCTTTCTCTTAACGTTGTTCATTTTACCCTTAACACAATCCACACAAGTTTCAAAATCTTTTGGATCAAGAACACATAAAATATTTTCCTTTACCAATTGTTCAAGTCTTTATTTAGAAATATGACCAAGACGCCTATGACATAACAAGTAAGACATTCTACTCATAACATGCCTTTTGTGGGCAAAATTTTTAACATGCATTGTAGAAAAAATTTCATTCAACACGTTCAAGCGATATAAACCATCATTTAAAAAGGAATCAACAATAATATGTTAATCATAGAAAATTTTAATAATACCATTATTTTTTTGAAATGAATAATCAACTTTGTCAAAAAGGGAAACCGAAATTAAGTATTTTCTAAACGAATACTAGAATTATTTTTAAAAGATAAAATAGATGTCTCTATAAACTCTACTTTTGTTTTGAGTCCATTGCCCACAACAGCATCGGCTTTATCCTTTTTTGTCTTTCGTCTGCTTACTATATTCCGCCAGTCATTGGTTACATGAATAGTTGCACCACTATCCAACCACTAGATATTTAACGGAACATGAACAAGACTAGTTTCAAAGCAGACAAAAGCCAAAAGATTACCTGATTTTTTTTTTCAGAGGACAACTAGCTTTGTTATGACCTACTTGTTTGCAATCCCAGCACTTGATTTATTTCTTAATCGGCTTGAGGACCAATAGGAATATAAGACTGACCTCGATTAACTTCAGGCTTATTAGTATGACCACTAGTACCACCTGGATGATGAGACTGACCATATTTCTTTTTATGGAATTTGGGTCCACATTTTTTTATAAGAGGGATAATCTGCTGATCTAGATGAACTAACAAAGTTCACTATACCCTAAACTTTTTCTTTTGGATCCTTCCTTCCTCTGCCACACAAACAGTCATAAGCTCATCAAAAGTCAACTTATTGTTTGTGCATTATAGGTTGTCTTAAGTTGATTAAACTGCTCAGAAAGGGACCATAGAGATTGGTGAACAAGAAAATCATCGGTAATGGTTACACCTAAATTATTCAGATTGGTAGAAATATTAACGAATTTTATAACATGATCACATACGCTACCTACAAGGTCATATTTTATAGTAGACTGGGAATTAATCACTCTACATATCTTAGCTTTAGCAGATTCTAGGAATTTCTGTTCAATGGCAATCAAGAAATCGTTTACATATTCATTATCCTTAATTGCACCCTTTATGTGATCAGAAATGGATCTCTTCATGATCATAAGGCTCAACTTGTTAGCGTTCATCCATTTCTCATACTTAGTCTTTTCATCAGTAGTGTAGTAGTTTTAGGTTGAACAGGTTCCTATTCGGTCAATGCAAAGTCTAGGTACATCAGACCTAACACTATTTCAACATCATATTTCCACTTCTTGTAGTTACTACTAATCAGAGTTACAATGGAGTAGTCATGTTGTTAACAACATTAAACTCCATGGATTAAGTAGTGATAACAAACGACGATTAAGCCTGAGAACAACTTTCATGATCCACTAATTACACGTTCTCACAGTCCGGAGAACTTGACCGATGTGATATCAACCGTTACCAAGTTCAAGAGGCAGAATACGCTAGAATTTTCTGATGCTAGGAAAAGGGTGGTTGAAGTCTATTTGTAAAGAGTGCATATTATCGCATGCCCGTTGTTATTGGGTCTCACTTATCCACACAGCACAATATATAATATCAGTCATTTTATTTATCCATCAGCTGAACCACATTACTATTCTCTCATGCTATAACCAATTAAATAAATACAAATTCCAATACAAAAATTATTTCTCCACCTTCTTTCTAAATAGTATCAACAAATCAAAATGTCACAGCAAAGTGATTTCACGAGATATTGAGTCTTTTCTTACAATTAAATAGTTGAGTAGTTGAACAAATTTACTTCAAATAAAATGATTTTAAAAAAAAAAATTTCTTCAAAATTACTAATATCAACTACACTAAGAAGTAAGTGCTAATTCGTCTTTAGAAGTCGTGGAGTCTTATAGCCTGTTTGATCAATTTTTTAAAATTAACTTAATATGAAAAGTATCTTTTCTAAAGTGTTTTTCAGAAATATATTCTTGATAAGAAGCAGTTTCTTTAATTAATTTTAAAATACTTTTGAGCAGTAAGTATTTGATTAAGCTATTAAAAAATAATTTTTAATATATATTTTTCAAAAATACTTAAAAAATATTTTTGAAAAAATAAAATTAATTTTTTCTGCTTCTAAAAAACTGTTTTTGCTTTTACTTAAAAATATTTTTTTTATTTTTAAAATCTTAACCAAACATCTTAACTTTGAAAAAGAAGTATTTTTAATTTTAAAAAAATAGTTAACACTTTTGACCAACAAGAAATTTCACAACAAGTATTAGTCACCATTTTCTTACTTTTTCTTTTCTTAATCACTCCTTCCTTAATTTGGAAAATAGCTTCTATTGTACATAGTTCTCTTTGGACATAGACGAAATTATGAGGTGAGCGACACGTAGTCGGGGACCAAGGTGGAAAAGACATACCAAATTAGGAAAACTGTTGTTTGAACTACAATATCAATTATTGTCTTTTTCCTCCCAATTAAAAATATGTTTGAGTTTGGAAAAAATCACAAGCGGTGGGCAACGAGGGTTTTGGTTGAGCACGTGAATTTTAGAAGAGAAAGAGTTAGCCAAGAACAGAAACTTCGACAGTGACAGACACCATTTATTACTTCATAACCTTACATGTTGCGTCAATTTTTGGTCCATGTGTATCTCCGCATAAATAATCTTCGGGAATTTCCATAACGTAAGTATACCGGGACTCTAACATAATATATTGGAATTCTAGCTGTCACTCCTCCTTTTTACACATCCGAAGGGGTATGAGTTTTTCAATTAAAGTGACATTATTCGAAATGGAATTATTTTATTTATTAGAGTCGCTATTTGGAATAGTTTATTTGGTGTCCCAAGTCACCGGTTTATTTTTAAATCCCAAATCAAGGAATTTTTTTGTTTGTTTTTTTTAAAGTCTGCAAACTAGAAACTCTGGATAATGAATTTTGTTAACCCGAGAGAAGGTATTAGGCATTCCCGGATTACGTGGTTCTAGTACGGTCGCTTTAATAATTATATTTGGCTTAATTAAATTATTTTACATAATTTAGAACCCATGTGCATTTTACATTTCACTGCTTTTAATTACTTAATTATTCGTGATTACAAAATTATCTTAAAACGAGTTACGCGTACGTGTACTCATTTTATTTAGTGCGCTAAAAATCATAGCATGTGTACATATACATAATTAATAGCCCTTAATTAATATTAAAATTACTTGGCCAAAGTCACGCGAACATGTAACTTAGTGTTAATTTGAAAATCGACGCCTTAATCATGTCACGCGTACGTGTACACAATTATAATAATAAATTAAAAGCACACCTAAAAGTATACTACTGGTATTCATTATTATTTTCCTAAAACTACTTTGAGATTATTGTGAAGTTATTGCATTATGGATAAAAAAACTGGTTTATTGGGTGCAAAACTTATTCAAGTTTTTGAATAAAATAGCATCACAAATTGCAACATTTCCTTGTACATATATTCGTGGGTATCATAATTTATATGTAGAAGTGAATCAAATATATATGGTCAATGGATTTAGAGTGGGTGGAATTTTTATAGTCTATACATCATTTTAAGAATTTTGCAAATATATGTTTTGATCCAAAGGAGTACTTCGAAATATAGATCCACCCTATTTCACATTATTCAACAATCAATTCTAACGTAATTGGGATAATTTTACTCAAAAAATAAAATAACAACTTAAATTGCTTACATGCCAAAGGCAGTAGATAGTCTTAACTAAAAAAAGTAACATAATTCTACTTTCTCTCTTTTATATATATATATATATATATATATATATATATATATATATATATATATATATATATATATATATATATATATATATATATATATATATATATATATATATATATATATATATATATATATATATATATATATATATATATATATATATATATATATATATATATATATATATATTACTTTTTATTTTAAGACCAAATACATGAGCAAATTAACAATTTACAGAAGTGATTTAAGCTTACAAGAATAGCTCTTGTTTTAAAAAAACAATTACTAATAAGGATGAAGGCTTTTCGAAAGAGACATATGACTGACATTCATTCATTTTTATAATTTTATTTTTATTTTTTGAGTTGATATGCATTTTTTATTTGAACCCATAAATATAATTTGTGAAAAAATGAAAGAAATGTATTTCTTTTATATTACACCAACTTTATGTTAGGTCTCCGTATATGTTTGAATCAACGGTGAAGAACAAGAGATGTGTGGCATACGATAATTACTAAATATCAATTTTGATAAACAAATAGAGATCCAAATAAAATTATTTATACTCCAAGAAATTTGCTACAGATAAACAAAGAAGACAACGATATCAACTATATTTATCAGAACAATTGATCTCTTTTAATGATTTCTTCTATCAAATCATGTATGAGCCAAATATTAAAGAGACAGAGATAAACCTTTTGTAAAGATTTCAGGACAATCACAACAACAATCTACTGATTTCCAAAGTTAGCAATGCTAACTTTTCTAGAACCACAAAGTTGAAACCGCGAACGAAATCTCGAACTTCGGCTTCTCACTAGTTAACTTAACTAATTAATTTTTTTAATGAATGTTTACACTAAAAGAACAATGCTCTTTCTTCTTCTCTTTTTTCAATTGTCTTTCCTTCTTTTTCTTTTTACGATTCTGTTGTCCCCCTTTTTTTTTCTTTTTCTTCTTTTTTTTAACAGAAGTCTCTCTCTTTATATAGATGAGTATGAGTAGTTTTATAACTTCTAAGGAAGCGGGGAAGTGTGGATTGGGAAGTTAGGAACGTGAGAGTTAGTGGGAAAGGAAGTTACGTGAAGTGGGGAAGTGGGGAAGTTGGGTCGTTTATTTTTTATTTTTTTTATATTTTTTAAACTTTATATATATTTATTTAAATTTTCCTAAGCCCTTTTTTAATTAAATAAAAAAAGATAAAAAACGCACACACGCATATAAAACTTAATTTAGATTTTAAGAAAATCTAATATTTACATTATAGTTTAAATTAAACTATGAAAAATACTATAGCTTACATTCAAAAATTAGAAGAAACCAAATATATATATTTTTTGTAAATTTTCTTCTATTTAAAAATAGGAACAAAAGTTATACTCTAAGAATGCAAATAATTTTATTTATTTTTTTGTATTTTTTTTAATTTTCATAAATGAAACCTATTAAGAGAAAGATAAAAGTTTATATATTAAGATTTAAATATTTACACTGAAATAGTATAGAATTTGGTTGAGGTCAAAAATTAGGTGTTCACAGCATGCCCCTCATTGCTTGGAAACATGAAGAGTTTTCAAGCAAAGAAAATGAACAAGGCGACTGATTTTTGACCTCACTATTATTTAAAAAGGAAAAGAAGAGAAGAAAAATATGTGACTGAGCCTTTGTTTTAGGCAGCCTACATATCCGGGGTTATAAGGGAATCAGGTCACGTGTAGTTCAAGTGAAAGAAGAGTGACAGAGTATTCTCGGAAAGAGAGTCGAGCGAAGTTCCATCGATGTTACGATCCGCGGTTCCTAATATTACATCAAAATGAAAAGAAAATTACATACTCTTGAAATCTAAGAGTTATAAAATTTCTATCTAAATGTCGTCTGGAATCTTGTCTTGATTCTTGACTTGCTTCTCCCGTTGACTTTAGACTGAAACTTGATGCTCTTGATGCAACAGACTATGAAATATTCTCGCAGACTTGTTTCTCGATCAGATGATAGGAAGAAAGATCTTGTCCATATGTCTATGCATGCATTACGTCAAAGCTGGTTGCGGCTGGTAATGAGACCAAACGTTCCACTTTCTCTGGCGAGAGATGGAATCTTAATTTTTGCATATCCAATCCGTGCTTTACAGAAAAACCTACAAGTCATCATAAACAAACAAAACGAACAAAAATTTTCTACCCCAGTTTGCACTAGAAAATTTTGTGAGTGATTGAAAACACATTAAACTATCATTGCTATTGCAAAAATAAAGAATTGAAAAAGAAGGAAAAAATAATGCAACCAGGGGATGTTGTACCCTGTGTTGGCAGAAAATAATGCAACCAGGGGATGTTGTACCCAGTGTTGGCAGAAAATAATGCAACCAGGGGATGGAGTACCCTGTGTTGACAGAAAATACTGCAACGAGGGGATGGTATACCCTATGTTGACAACAAGATGAGACAACCAGGGGATGTTGTACCCTGTGTTGACATAACATAATGCAACCAGGGGATGGTATACCCTGTGTTGACAGAAAATAATGCAATCAGGGGATGGTGTACCCTGTGTTGACAACAAGATGAGGCTCGTGGCACTCTGAAAGGCTACTAGGGAATGTTATACCCTTATGTAGAAAATAATACCAGGGGATGTTGTACTTTGTGTTGACAGAAAATAATGCAACCATGGGATGGTGTACCCTGTGTTGACAACAAGATGAGACAACCAGGGGATGTTGTATCATGTGTGAAGATAGGGTGTTGATTCCTATAATGAAACCAAAAATAACATGATTACATGCATATTGGAAGGAAATCATGGATTTGAGAACTTCACTTGGTGATATTCATCTTTTCACAAACTGTTTCTTAATATTGTTTCTTCCTGTTCTGAACAAAGAAAGATTCATTAGTTTTAAACTAGTGGTCGGTTTTTGGCCTTGATTATATCAATCTCTTGACCTCGCCTCGTCTTCTTTAATGATTTCAACTGCAACTAATTATTTCCTGAATACCAACTGCATTTCTAACTATGGAGAACCTTTAGCTTTTCCAAACTTTTCCATAAAGGTACTTAACCTTTTTCAACTTTATGTTGCACCTTTTTCAACTTTATGTTGCCTTCGTGAGCATTTCGCTTTTGACTTCTTTCAGATTTTTCCATTTCAAAGCATCGGCCAATCATGGTCAGTCGAGGTTGACTTGATGTCCTTGTCGAGGCTGGGTGCCTTTTGAATAGATCAGCTCGCTTTAAACGAGAACCCTGTAAATCGATCTTGCCTTATTTTCTTTGCCTTATTTTTTGGAACAAAGTTCAATCGAAAGGGATTCAAAAAAAGAGGAAAAAAATGGAATAGAGAATGAGTTTAAAACAAGAGGTCCCTTTCGGGGAAAAGAAATACGAACTTATCGGGAGTACATGCAGACTTCAATGAACATGACATGCCTTATGGACTGGATGCCTGATCTGTATGAACCGTCCGTTTCTCAAAAACTCATCGCAATGTTTGACTTGAAATCGGGAAACCTTGATCATGATTGTGTTGATGCTATGGCTGCATGGATCCTCTTTTCGATCAGCAATGCCCTTTGCGGGTTTTCACTAGCTGATCTCTCTCATTTGTCTTCTTGCCATCGTCTTATAGTGCCCTTTGTGAGTTTTCACTAATAAGACTCTCTCATTTTTATTTTCTCTACTCACTATCACCCTACAGTGCCCATAAGGGTTTTCACCAATAGGACTCTCTCATTATATTTCTCTCATTTGGTTGCATCTGATCCAAGTATTTGTATCCTCCAATTGTTGAACATTCTCGTCGATTGATCGAAAGGACTTGAAAGGATTTGGGTCAAAAGAATTTGGATTAAATTACAACATTGGAACCTTTCATTCAAAACCATTGCCAAAACATTATAATATCTACCCCAGTTTCACTTTTTTGGGGAATTTGAATTTTTAACTTGGTGTGACTGAACCTCAGAGAGAGGTTGCCTACGTATCCTTTCGGAATTAAGTCGAACGTAGTTCAGGAAACTTTGTTTTTAAATTTTTTTTTCATTTTCGTTTTATTTTGCTCTTTTTTCCTTTTTTGCCATTTTTTTTTGTCATTTATTAATAATAACTTCTAGATTCCAAAGAGGGTAATCGAAGAGAGGGAACCGGCTCAAAGGGTTTGCAAAGAGATTAATGTTGTTTGGTTAGTGAGAAAGAAAGCTTTCGTCATCCCAATGAAAGAATGTTAATACCACGTAATGAGTTAATTATTGTATCTTTTGGCTGCATCTGCATTGGCAGTTGTCTCAGGGACATTTCCTTCGATGTCTTCCAAGTACAACACTCCATTTGGAAATATTGTTGTTACAATGTATGGACCTTTGCAATTTGGAGCAAAATTTTCCTTAGCTTCTTCATGGTGCGGGAGAATGTGTCTTAGGATGAGTTGCCCCAGTTCAAATTTCTTGGGACATATATCATGGGCCATTATTTGTTGTACCACTTCCCATGGTAACCTCCGACCAATCACTTTCCATCAAACAAAGACAATGTTTCAATTGGGTCTTGACTCAATCCTCATCGGTGATCCCGGCTTCAACAATGATCCGAAGAGAGGGAATCTCACTTTTATTTCAATTATTTGTTTATTTTCTTACAAGGCTTCTCTTCAAAAAATTATGCTTCTTCATTTATTATTTCGAAATCTAACAGCGTTTTTGGATCTGGGCATGAAGTCCGCAAGCATGCCATGTTATTAAAATTTGCATCTACAAAACTAAAAATAGAATAGGAAAGGTGACAAGATTAAGAAAAGAGACATTCATGGATGATGAAATATTGCTTTTATTTGTTTGAAAAAAAAATAGAAGGGTTTACATCAGATTGTAAGACAGTAAAGTAAAAACATTCGGATGACACACTGAAATAACTCGAAAGGTAGAAAAGATAGCAAGACCGGCTACCGAGACTCCCGTCTGATAGGGAAAGTTTCTGGGTTGGTCCCTATATTTCTTCAGTCGTGGCAATGACTACTATGGATTTCAATGCTTGATCAAATTTTGCATCATCGAATCATCCCGAGCAAGCCATGTCCTATTGCTCAAATCTGGTAAAGTCAAGCTCACATTTGCCTTCATTTTTTTATTTTTCACTGCCAATTTGTCTACTTGCGTTTATGTGACCTTGGATCAACAACAATGTTGCTTGTTCTATTATAAGAGTGCACTGTGGCCCGGGCCTGAACCGGACTGGACTAGAACCGCGGTCCTGGCGGGCCTAACGGGCATGGTGGGCCGGTCCTGGTGGCCCTGGGCCTAGTGTTATCTTTAGGCCTGTGACTGGCCGGTCCAAGACCAGTAGCCCGTGAGCCCGAGACCGCTAGGCCTGGGACCGTCAGCCGGGCTGCGCCGGTCCTGGTTGGCCTAAACGGGCCCAACGACTATTTTTTTATAAAAAAAATTGGTTTTAAAAATCAGCAATGGCCATATTTAAACCGTTTGGACTGAAAATATGGTCGTTTGGAAGTTTACAAAATGGCCATTTGGCCCCCAAACTTTAATTTAACCCCAAACTTTATATAATTATACTTTTTCCCATTTCTCAACTATAAATACCCCCTCATTATTTCATTTTTATTCACCAATTTATCAATTTCTCTCAATCTCTCTCAATCTTTTTACTACAATTGCTTAATTTATAGTTGAAAATTCGTGAAGAATTGTGAAGGATTTGAACTGAAGTTTTCAAGTGTTCAACGATTTTCTATTTTCAAGAAGTTGTTCGGCAATCCGGTAAACTCATTTTTACACCTCCTTTTTACACACCCGAAAGGATATGAGTTTTTCCAATTAAAGTGACATTATTCGAAATGAAATTATTTTATTTATTAGAATCGCCACTTGGAATAGCTTATTTGGTGTCCCAAGTCACCGGTTTATTTTTAAATCCCAAATCGAGGAAAATTTTATTTTATTTTTTGTTTTTTTTAAAGTCTGCGAACCAGAAATTTTGGATAAGGAATTCTGTTAACCCGAGAGAAGGTGTTAGGCATTCCCGAGTTTCGTGGTTCTAGCACGATCAGCTTAATTAAATTATTTTAATTACATAATTTAGAACCCATGTGCATTTTACCTTTCACCGCTTTTAATTACTTAATTTTTCGTAATTACAAAATTATTTCGAAACGAGTCACGCGTACGTGTACTCATTTTATTTAGTGCACTAAAAATTATAGCATGCTTACATATACATAATTAATAGCCTTTAATTAATATTAAAATTACTTGGCCAAAGTCACGCTAACGTGTACCTTAGTTTTAATTTGCAAAATCAACGCTTTAACAATATCACGCGTACGTGTACATAATCATAATAATAAATTAAAAGCACCTCTAAAAGTATACTACTGGTGTTCATTATTATTTTCCTAAAACTACTTTGAGATTATTGTGAAGCTATTGAACTATGGATTTAAAAAATTGGTTTATTGGGTGCAAAACTTATTCAAGTTTTTGAACAAATAGCATCACAAATTGCAACATTTCCTTGTACAGTCGGCATCATAATTTATACGTAGAAGTGAATCAAATATATATGGTCAATGGATTTAGAGTGGGTGGAATTTTTATAGTATATACATCATTTTAAGAATTTTGCAAACATATGTTTTGATCCAAAGGATCCTTCGAAATATACATCCACCCTATTTCACATCATTCAACAATCAATTCTAACGTAATTGGGCAAATTTTACTCAAAAAATAAAATAACAACTTAAATTGCTTACATGCCAAAGGCACTAGATAGTCTTAACTAAAAAATGTAACGTAATTCTAGTTTCTCTCTTTTATATATATATATATATATATATATATATATATATATATATATATATATATATATATATATATATATTGTTAATACTTTTCTTTTAAGACTATATACATGACCACATTAACAATTTACAGAAGTGATTTAAGCTTACAAGAATAGCTCTTGTTTTAAAAAAAACAATTATTAATAGGGATGAAGGGTTTTCGACAGAGACTTATGACTGACATTCATTTATTTTTATTTTTTAAATTTTTATTTTTTGAGTTGAAATGCATTTTTTATTTGGACCCATAAATATAATTTGTGAAAAATAAAAGAAATGTATTTCTTTTATATTACACCAACTATATGTTAGGTCTCAGTTTATGTTTGAATCAATGGTGAAGAACAAGAGATGTGTGGCATAAGACAATTGCTAAATATCAATTGTGATTAACAAATAGAGATCCAAATAAAGTTATTTATACTCCAAAAAATTTGCTACAGATAAACAAAGAAGACAACGATATCAACTATATTTATCAGAATAATTGATCTCTTTTAATGGTTTCTTCTATCAAATTAATGTATGAGCCAAATATTAAAGAGACAGAGATGAACCTTTTGTAAAGACTTCAGGACAATAGCAGCTACAATCTACTGATTTCCAAAGTTAGCAATGCTAACTTTTCTAGAACCACGAAGTTGGAACCGCGAACGAAATCTCGAACTCCGGCTTCTCACTAGTTAACTTAACTAAACAATATTTTTAATGAATGTTTACCCTAAAAGAACAATGCTCTTTATTCTCCTCTTTTTTCAATTGTCTTTCCTTCTTTTTCTTTTTACGATTCTGTTGTCCCCTTTTTCTTTTTCTTCTTTTTTTAACAGAAGTCTCTTTCTCTTTGTATTGATTAGTGTGAGTAGTTTTATAACTTCTACGAAAGTGGGGAAATGGGGATTGAGAAGTTAGGAACGTGAGAGTTAGTGGGAAAGGAAGTCACGTGAAGTGGGAAAGTGGGAAAGTTGGGTTTTTTTATTTTTTAATTTGTGTTTTTTATATATATTTTTTTAACTTTATATATATATATTTATTTAAATTTTCTTAACCCATTTTATAATTAAATAAAAGAAGATAAAAAACGCACACACGCATATAAAACTTACTTTAGATTTAATAAAACTATAAGAAAACCTAATATTTACATTATAGTTTAAATTATTCTATATAAAATACTATAGCTTACATTTAAAATTAGAAGAAACCAAATATATATATTTTTTGTAAATTTTCTTCTACTTAGAAATAGGAACAAAAGTTATACTATTAGAATGCAAATAATTTTTTATTTTGTATTTTTTTTAAATTTTCATAAATGAAACCTATTAAGAGAAGGATAAAAGTTTATATATTAAGATTTAAATATTTACACTAAAATAGTATAGAATTTGGGTGAGGTCAAAAATTAGGTGTTCACACTAGCATAAGTATATTGGAACTCCAGTATATTATACTGGAGTTCCAGTATACTATACTGGAGTTTCAGAATATTATACTGGAGTTCTAGTATAATATACCGGTCCGGCATAATATGCTGAAATTTATACTGTATATGGTGAAATGGGAAAGTTCAATTTCTCGTCATTAAGGTATTTCGGAAGATCACCTCGAAGGCTCGAAGCCTTGGTCGAGTATCCTCCCTCGAGTGTCGCTGACACTCGACCTCGGGGTAGTAGTGATCACGGTAATGGTGGAAATGGCAAAGTTCCCTAGGCACACGGCTAGGAATAACATAGCCTAGTGGACTACTTTAAACCCGAATTAGGGTGTAATCTAGTTGTCCTATCCTCATATCTTTGTAACTAATGCATTTTGTACTATGTTGGGATTCTCCTCCTATATAAATGTGATCCTTGTCATTTAGTAAACCTTGTTGCTTCAGTTGCTCCACACGAAATATACAAGAACATTTCTCTACTCTCTAACACATTCTCTTGATATTATTGCTTCCATTTACTATCTTTATTATTGTTCATGTCATTTAGTGCTTATCATTGTCCATAAAGAGCCTTCATTAATTTTATTATAACTATTAGTCATACCTCGACCACCTTCGATAGCCCACAGCCGAGCTATGAAATCAACCTCGAGGCCCCGAATCAGCAAGCTCGAGGCCCTGATTGTTAACCTATCGGTTTGGTTATCACCTTATTCTTAACTCTTATTTAGTTTCTATGTCTCACATACATAACATTAGCTGCTTAACAACTAGCATAAAAATAGATCACGTATTTTTAGAGTCCCATAATTAAATTAAATTGCTATTACCATTGTTACAATAAACAGTTTGGCACCCACTGTAGGGCTAAAAATAATAGTGATTATTTTCTAGCTGGTTTCATTACACAACGCAAGTTATCTTTCACATCTTTTCTTGTCCAAGATCTTCAATTTCAGGTCGAAATGCCTAACTCAATAAGCAAAGTGGAAAATGACGACCTTGAAAACCATGGAGAGAACAGTGTGGCTGCTCCAGGTGTTGGCGTACCACCACGATACCTTGAGAACCCACCGGGACCAATCCCAGCAGACGCAGTTTCATGCGACGCCCAACAGGTCATTATAAGCCCACATACAAACAGGAATGTGCACCAAGGGGATCCATAAGAAGCTCAAAAAACCCCTAACTAGGGGTGAACGGGAGGTTAGCCTTCATGTTATTTTTTAAATGTTGCAGGCACAATAACTGGCAATTGCTCAGTTACAAAGTCACTAGAAAACTCTTAGCACAATAGCACCGAGGATAGATTCGTCGACCGAACAGGTACAGGAGAGATCGAGAAATAACGGGTCGATAGCCGATCATGTCATCGTAAAGATGCTCAAGGACCTCACCACAAGGATCGAATCGAATGAGAAAATGATAGAAGCCAACGACATATGGGACGATACTCACAAATCCAAGGTCGATTAAATTCCAGGAGTGCCTCCGATCTTGAAAAGTATAGACTCAAAGAAGTTCGTACAGAAGCCGTTCCTACAGGAAGCATCCCCAAAGTCCATTCCAAAGAAGTTCAAAATGCCAGACTTTAGAAATATAATGGTACCTCGAACCCAAACGAGCACGTTACCGCTTACACCCGTGCAGTAAAGGGCAATGACCTGAAGGCCGTCGAGATCGAGTCCGTCCTGCTGATAAATTTGGAAAAACACTTTCCAAAGGGGTGATGATGTGGTATCATAACTTGGCCACAAACTCAATAGACTCATTTTCCATGATGGCAGATTCCTTCATAAAGGTGGATGCCGGAGCCATCAAGGTGGTCATAAGGAAATCTGACATATTCAAAATCAAGCAAAAGGTGAACATGATGTTGCGAGAATTTGTATCTTACTTTCAAATGGAACGAATGGAATTACCACCAGTCTCTGATGACCGGGCAGTGCAAGCCTTCACTCAAGGTTTGAATGAGCGAAGCTCATGGCTTCAAAGCAGTTGAAGGAGAATCTGGTCTAATATCTCGCCATGACCTGGTCGGACGTCCATAACTGATACCAGTCGAAAATCAGGGTCAAAGATGACCGGCTAGGAGCCCCCTCTGGCACAGTACACCCAAGAAGACTCGTGACGAAGGAGCCAAAGCCAAACAAATAAAGATATCAGCCATACATCGAAGATAGAAGGAACATCCCAAGGCGTAACCCACCTTGCAATGATTGAAGGATAGACTGAGGACAGAATTCTCAGGGACTGAACAACAGAGCCGGGTTCGATAGGAATGTGGGGCCGGCTGAACTGCCTCACTAATCGGAATATAACTTCAAAATCGATATGTCAGACGTCGTGTTCACCATCAGCAAAATCAGAGGCCAGATGGCCCAGACTTGTACAGTCGGATCCTTCGCAAAGGAACCATAACCTAGTGTGCAAATTTCATAAACATGCACGGGCATATGACCGAAGACTGCAAGCAACTTAGGGAGGAAGTGGCCCGATTACTCGACAATGGTCACCTCCGAGAATTCCTCAGCGACTGAGCCAAAAATCAGTTTTAAGAAAGAGAAACATCCAAAAAGAACAAAGCGGACGAGCCACAACATGTCATCCACACGATCTTTTGAGACAGCTGCCACTAGCCAAAACACCAAAGTCTCCACCAGCAGAAGGACTAAGAAATAAACTAACAATAAGATTGCAACCACGAGACATGCTCTCGACCGTATCCGAATAAAGGACCGTACCGCATCCTCCGAACGAATTCCAAGGTTCAAAAGTGCCATCGCAACTGAGGTATAACCATCTTCCTTTTTATTTTATATTTTACACAAACCCTTTTGCAAGAGCCCGATGGAAGCAGTCGAAACGATAACCCATCCCGAAGACCTTAAGGTTTTAAAGCATCCATTGCACGCTTTTAATATGATCGAGTTTTTATCTCGAAAAAGTTTTTAACGAAGCAACATCCACATGCTAACCAAGGAAGACTCGACAGGTATTCAAGGTTTCTTTAGCAATCGACCTCGAACACTGGGGACATATCCTCGGAAGGTCATCCACTCGGAAAAGCCAAGAAACTCCATATAGGGTCCCAAAAAGGAAACGATGTACCGGGCCAAACGGTCAACCGAACCATGTCCATATAGCTGATCCCCGAATGGCGAAAATATGAATACTTGTACCGAGTGATCGAAGAATACCTTTTATCAAAGCTTCTCACACTCCAATAGAAACTCAGCATTTTCACAATAGTGACTCCTCCGTAAAAAATAACCTGAACACTCGGGGACTAGCATCAACAATTTAACACCTAAAAAACCTCTGGGTCAGGACTCTAAACTCATAAGTCCGCAACAAGGCAACATGAAAACCACGAAACGTCTCCAAGGCTGAAAGTATCCCGAACACTCGGGACTGGCGTTAAAATCTCAAAAATTGTATGACCTCAGGGTCGGAATCTCCAAAATCGTAAGCCCCCAGTGAGGCAATACCAAGTTTACGAGTAATGGCTCCCAAACCAGAATACCCTCGATGAATCGGGGACTGTCTCCAATCATTATTCATTAAAAACCCTAAGCCTATAAGACCCCAATCAGGCAGAATCGGTCTCGTAAAACCTACATAAGGCAACAACAGTATCTGTAAGACATCAAGCAAGGGATGAACCATACTTGTACCAAGTATCAAAAACCTGTATGACCTCAAAGGCATGAAAATTTTGTAAGACCTTACTAAAGGAATAACATCGATCTCAAAGTTAAGGCTATATATCGAACTTGTAAGAACCCTAAAAGGCATATCCTCTATATAGACGCCTAAACGTTTTCACTCGGGGATTAAAAATGGCTCCGGCCAAGCACAAATGACTACTGTCATAAGGTTGTACCAGCAAAACTAATGCAACTCGGGAACGCTCGACTGTCGTTACAAAATCACATGCCTTTAATTAATTTGAATCTACTTTGAAAAGAATCGATTAAATAGGCTACCCTCGACAAAGGTAAAAGAGCTTTGACCATGTCAACTCCAAATTACAAGCTTTGAGCTGCCCATCCACCTATCCAAACCTCCTGAGGTTCTTGACCATCGCCACATAAAGACTTATAATCGAGGTTTTTATCAAACCTGTGAAGAGTCAAGCAAACACAATGTAAAAAATCCTTAACCAGAGAAAAATAAAGCCTATATAAAAGGTCACATCAACCCAAGGTGTAGGAGATATTGTCGCTAGCCCACCTACAAGGTCGCTTCGACCCAAGGCCTAAGAGCCATTGTCGCAAACCCGTACAAATATGAAAACTTGAGGGTAGAATTAGCTCGAGTCGAAACCTGACTCAGAGATTGAACCCAAAATAGTTAACTAAATATGCCTAAGAGCAAGGCATAAGAGCAATTGTCGCTAGCCCACATAAAAGGTTTCTTCGACCCAAAGCGTAAGAGCCAGTGTCGCCAACCTAATAAGCCTCAAGGCCACATGTGAAAGGTCACCTCGACTCAAAGCATAAGAGCCATATTCTCCATCCTAATGAGCCTCGGGGCCATATCAAGAATCTAAGGATTCCTACTAACTCAAAGGCCACTTGATCTAGCTAAAATCTAGGCAAATAAAAGCCCAGGGATACCAAATTATGAGGTTTCCCCCTCATACACACATGTAATAAAATACAAGCTCCATTTACAGTATACTGTGAAAGTACTATATACAAAGACAGAGAGAGAAAATAAACGTCACCCTTGGGGACTATGGCCCAATGGCCCCATCCTCGCCACTTTTGGCATCGGATAGAAGGAACTTAGCATCATATTCCTCCGCCTTGCCTTGATCGATCTCTTCCAAAAGATTGAAGCCCCTGGCGTGAATTTCCTCGAGAGTTTTCCTCCAAGATTTGAACTTCACATACTTTTTACTACTGCTTACACGACCAAGAGTTCTCCTCAGCTCAGCTCTAGCAACGGCATCGCTCTCCAAATAGACCGCCACTTTCTGGTCTACCCTAGTGATGCTCATTACAGCCTTAGCCCGAGCATTCACCACTTCGTCCTTTGCCTTTGAAATATCGGACTCGAGCCTTGCGATCATGTTCACTCGAGCAAAATCATTCGCACAAGCGGCCCAAATTTGCTTCTCAAAGGTGGAAGCCTTAGCCAAAGCACTCTCCTTGGCCACAACTTGGGCATCTATATGAGCCTCCAGCTCATTAAATTCACATTTGGCCGCACCAACTTCGCCCCATAGTCGTTCCAGCTCCACAATTTTGCTCTCCAACTGGAATATCAAAATATTAACCTCCGAAGAAAAAAAAGATGAGCATACGACAAAATTAAATACAAGATACATGTATTTCGAGGCGACTCTCGCAGATCTAGCTTCGATCCGCCTCACACCACAGGGATACCAGCTGGCTTTCCTTTCTCGCATAAAGAAGCTTAAAGGATTTCTCCCTATCCGAAACTTTTCACAGCCTAGCCTTATAGAGAATCAGCTTGGACTTAATCATGTCAAAGGCTTGTGAAAGAAAATTCAATAAGAAAGGAAGAGTGTGAAATCGGAATAATCCTATGCCTGCTACCGAAGCTTACGATAAAGCCAAGCCGCTGAGCCTCACTAAAGGCCGAGCCAATGTCTGATGACTTAGTATCCCCCAAACGCCTTTAGTGGGAAAATAAGAAGGCACCACGTGCTCCACGCTCTTCAAAGTACCCTCAGCAGAAACAGGGAATGTTCTTTAAAAAACGGAGGCTTTCGAAGCCGAATGATCGGCCTAATTGCCTCTTTTAAACCTCTGAGAAGAACTCGCCCCGCTGGGAGCTTCCTCACACCCTGGAGACCTCTTTCGTTTATCAACCCCCGACCCCAAGGTCGGCAGTCTCTCCTCCTCCCCCGGGGGGCATGACCTTATCTCGAAAAATCTCCAATACCTGCGGCAACTAAGTTAGTATGCTGAAAAGAAAGGTACCATTCTAGGGAAATAATCCACCAAGCACCTACAGTGATGCTTTGCCTCCCATTTTCCCTTGGACAGGTCTCGCCACCTACGTTTATCATAGGTCGAACAAGTTGCCAGCTTACAGGACCATTCGGCCAAATTAGGGACATTGGTTGGCAACCAAGGAGTCACTACAAAATAATGAAATAGAAAAATTTTTCTATGGAGCCCACCTCCATTCAAAGTGATAAAAATACAAGTACAGCACTTATGTGTAAAATTCCATTTCTCAGGAAAGGTGATAAATTCTCCAGGAAAGATATTGATCGTCCGTGCTTGAACAAATTGATTCATCCATCCTCGATCCTCATACTCTTCTCCATTAACGACAGGAGACAAGGTGAATCGACGCTACAGAGTAATCAAACCCCGATAATCCAACGCCCGATATAACCTTACAAGATGGCTGAGGATAAATTCGAGCCCGACCTTATATACAAAATATCTTATCGTCTGCACTATCTTCCAAAGGTATGGGTGAGTAGGTGCCAAGGTAACCCGATATCTCCGATAGAACTCAAGCACGACCCGGTCGGGGGGCCTGACGTAAAAGTATGCGTGTACACGCTCAAAAAACCTTCGACGCAGGTCATGATGCTCTCCTCAGATAAAGATACCTGTAGTACCACTTCTTCTCCCAATCCGAAGTCTTTTTTGATCAATTCGATGTGTTCCTCCCCTACTGATGAGACGAACCTTGACATATGATCCCGATGACTTTGAACGTTGGGAGGTCTCTCCAACGTAAAATCTCTCCTCGAGACAAAACACCTCGAGGCCCACTCGTCGGGCACCGGCATTGTACCACCGGCCGAATGCAGAACAGAGGCAGAACTCCCCTCTCTTTGATGGGTAGATGTCGACATAGTAGTCATGGCTACGATAAAATAAGTGGGGAGGGTATAGATTTGGGAAAATATTTGAGTTGAAACAATTGGAGAACTAGCACAGAGGGCCAAGTTCTATAGAAAAAATGGTTACTAGAGTAGCAGAATCTCCACTTGAGAAACAAGTGAACGAACATATAGGGGAAAAGCAACGGTTGCTTGCCTACCCGGAGGGCCAATTAATTCTGGCCATATGAACGTCACCTTTTTCTTAGGAAATGTATAGGACCACCCCCCAAGTCCTTTTATTAGATTGCACAAATGCTGCTATCCCACGAAATTCGAGAGGTATTGAAACCTCGAGGATTTCTCGCTATCAAAAGCATTTGCCCTAAAGAAGCTGTCAACCTAACTTAAAGATAGGAATGGATTTCGGGATACTGATCGCACCAAGTATGGGCTCCAAAGAGTTAATGTTAAAATTCAAAGGTTAACTCTGCAAGAGTGGCGAGATATAAAGAATGGAAAGACTTGGAGCAGAAAAACTCTTTTGCATTGACAAAAATATACTTACAATGGGCATCCTTACAATACTTTTTCCCCCGGGAGTACGTACACAGAAAAAAAAAGAAAAAAAGAAAAGCAATACAAGTTATCCTCTGAACCATCACCAAGTTCCTCATCTGGAGTGATCAAGAGCGCCGATCGTCTCTCCAACTCTCGGGCCTCCTCAATCTCGGCTGAAAGAACGACACCTCTGGCTCAGAATCCCTCCAAGGCTTCCCTCCTCGCCTTTGCTCTAGCATGATCGATAGCCCGAGCCAGTTTCGACCCGGAATCTATCGATATATTACGAGCTATTTGATTTGTTGTGGCTTTTCTGCATATAAGTAGAAACGTTTCCTTCAATCTCGAAATTGGCTGAAGTCAGCACAGCAACCTCCTTACGAGCATTTTGGAGAAGACCATGGGTCGATGACAACTCCGATGCCGCTACCTCATTTCGTTCCCTCAGCCTGAGGATCTCAACATTCTTTTGCCCGATCAGCGAATCCCTTTGCCCGATTTACAAATGAAAAGCTAATCCAGTTAGTATTGAATTATGGGAACAAAGGGAGGATTCACGCACGGCAATACCTACTCAGAAAGGTTTTCCCGAAGCGCTCCTTCTAAAGTAGCTCGGAGTTCGCATGACTCTTTCTCTTATCGGGCAGAGTAAGCCTCTAACTCTCCCAGTCCCAAGGTAAGACTCTCAAGCTTATATTCACGGCATGAAATCTCCTCATGGAACCTAGAGAGGGCATGTTCATGTGTATCCTTACACTACAGCATGATAGAAAAGTTAGAAGAACGAAGAATAGTGCTCGGGACTAAAAGAAATACACATAAAATAGCTATCACCTGCTGAAGGAACCTCTTTGCTGCCTTGACGGTGCTGGGAGCATCGAGATCGATGTTATCACTAACATCGTCAAGAAAGTTGCCAAGCGCGCCTACCCCCTTGACAGAACCCCCCGCTTTGATGGTGTTCATATCTTGAGCGTACTTATCTCCCCTGACGAGAACTGAGGGACTGAACTAAAATTACCCAGGGCATCGATGTCCTAGATGGGCAACTCCTGCCCCTGAAAATCTCCGGGTCCGGACCCTTCAGGACCAGCGGCAACGGACCCCTCGGCGAAAACTGCACCTGATCCTATCATGGGATCGAGGACCACATTGACCCCCTCCTCGACAATCTTTGATGCACAAGACCGACCCAAATTATCCTTTCCGGATTTAGCAACCTTCGATCAAGTTGCCTGCGAGGCTCCGATGCCCGACCTCGTTCTCTCTACCAATCAGCACTCACCCTCATCATCATCATCATCCTCAGCACCGAGGCTTGCTCCGGAAGTTGAAGACGAGGTCCAAATGGCTGCTTTAGGCTTGCGTGACATAGGTTTCTTTGCCACGGGAGGATCGACAACCGCCTTACCTTTCCTTTTCTTGCCCTTGGCGAGCTCCGAAAGCCTCATCCATATATTTCACCAAGGCGGCCTGCACGAGCATAGTGATCGTAAATCATCAGCACAAAGGATACATGAAGAAACATAAGGCTAAAACATACGTGGCAAGAAAAACTTTACCATGATTCTTGGCCACCCACCGCTTAGCCAAGTCCGGAAAAGACAAGACAAGATATGGGAATGAGGTATCCAATCGCTCGATCCATCTCAGCAGATCCGAGACCGCTTTGGGATACCAAGCGGTAGCTGCAGAAACCAAAAGGGGGTCATTTTTTCGGAAGGAAAGAAAGAAAATCACAAAACATGTCCAAGAGAAAAATGCTTACGCTATGTGTTCCACTTCTCCGGGAAAAGCATCCTCCCGGCTGGAGTAATGTCCGAGGTCTTCACCCCAATGAACCTACTCATCCATCTACGATCCTTGTCCTCGTTGGTGCTCGAGAAAAATAAATTTTTTGGATCTGTGGTGAAGCCAAATCAAACTTCGAGAAAATCAAGGGCTGTACAACCTAATCAAATGGTTGAGGGTAAAGGTCTCGCCCCCAACCTATTGGAGAAATGGCGGAGCATCAAGACTATCCTATAGAAAGAAGGATAGATTTGATCGAGCGTCACTTGGTTTTTTTGCAGAAATCGAGGATAACCGGATCTATCTTCGGAGGAGGGGATATAGAGAGATTAACTGGACCCGAACTGAGCGGGTAATTATATACATAAAGGAAACTAGCCTTGTGATCCGTTATGTTCTCATCAGGGCTGTAAAATCCACATCATTGCCTACCCCCATCGGCAGTCTTCCTTCACCTTCCCTATGTTGGTCACAATACTAATGTACCGGGACACTTGTTCGCATTGGCCCGGTGCAGATGAGATTTTGTCGATGATAAAGTCCTTCGACGTGTCAAGATTGGTGGGAGTATATTATCCCAATATGGGCATCACTTTAGATTTCCCTTTAGGTGTTTGAGATGAAGTGGCAGCCCTATTTTTTCGAGGAATCGTCTTGGAGGTTCTAGCCATGATGATGGTAAAATTTCTCTAAGAAAGTAAGAAGAAAAGATGAAAAAGGGGATGGAGATGGCTTTGTGAATTTGAAGATGTTGAGGAAGTAACTATTATTAAACAATTTATGCATTTATAGGAGTCGAATGGGCAGCGGAAGAGACGAACTAATAGGGATTTGTGGGCTTCTCGATAGTCGTATTTGACGGTGACCCTTGCGTGAATTTTCGGCATAGAATTTAATGCTCTGATAGGATGACATCATGGAAATGATGCCCAAGGAATAGAAGCTCAAAATTGTTTCCTATCACTTCATTCTAGGAAACACGGAGACTATCTGTATACGATGAAATCGGAGGGTCCAATTTATCATCATTAAGGCACTTCGGAAGATCATCTTGAAGGCTCGAGGCCGTGGCCAAGTATCCTCCCTAGAGGGTCATCGACACTCGACCTCAGGATAGTAATGATCACGGTAATGGTAGAAATGGGGAATTTTCCTAGGCGCAAGGCTAGGACTAACAAAGCCTAGTGGACTACTCTAAACCCGAATTAGGGTGTTATTTAATTGTCCCATCTCCATATATTTGTAATTAATGCATTTTGTACTATGTTGTGACCCCCCTCCTATATAAAGAGGATCCTTGTAATTTTGTAAACTCATATTGCTTCAGTTTCTCCACACGAAATATATAAGAACAGTCTCTGCTCTCTAACACATTCTCTTGATGTTATTGCTTCCGTTTAATATCTTCATTATTGTTTATCACTAATTGCTTATCACTGTCCATAAAGAGCCTTCGTTGATTTTATTGTAACTGTTAGTCATACCTCGACCACCTTCGATAGCTCACAGTCGAGCTTCGAAATCGACCTCGAGGCCCCCGAATCGACAAGCTCGAGGCCCCGATTGTTAACCTGTGTGTATAGTTATCACCTTATCCTTAACTCTTATTTCGCCTCTAAGTCTCACATATATAGCATCAATTGCTTCACAACTAGCATAAAAATAGATCACGTATTTTTAGAGTTCCATAATCAAATTTAATTATTATTACCATTTTCACGGTAAACACATACATATGTGCTCCAATCTCCAGTATATTGTGCTAGAACTTTCCGCGTGTTGGAGTTCCAACATAATATGCTGAAAGTTCATACACAGATGCACCGATCTCCAGTATATTATACTGGAACTTTCTGTGTTTCAGCAAAATTGTTGCTATTTTTCAATGACTCTGGAAACACCGGCTATTTTTGAATTACCAGTCCAAAAACTGGCTATCCCGTACTATTTTTACTCATTTTCCCTCTCCATCTCCCGATGTAATAACAAAAATAATTTTTAAAAGAAAGTCAAGCAACTAGGGCTCGGTCCAGGAGCCATCAAGACTGGAACATGACACTTGCTAGCAGTAGGGGTATTCATGGTTCGGTTTGGATCAATTTTTCCTTAAAAAGAAACCGAACCAAGTAAGTCGGTTTTTCAAATATTAGAACCAAACCAAACCAATTAAGCCGGTTTTTCTCGATTCAATTTATGTCGATTTTTCAATTTCTTCGGTTATTTGTCGATTTTTTCTTAAATATAATATATACACTACCAAACACATATTCCAACGATCTCATTTTCAATGTAACACTATCAAATCAATTACCCTTTGAGAAATCTATTATTTACCAAGATATTTTGATGATAATTGAATCAAATAGTGATAATAACTTAAGGACTTAGTTAAAAATATGTTATTTTTAACACGAAATAGATTCTTACACTAAGCAAAAGAAAACTACCAATCAAACTAGAATGTAAAGGTAAAGAACTATATTAAAAGTGCAAATTATTAACATTTATCATAAATTTTTTAACAACACACACACACACATATATATATAGGTGTAATAATAAATTTGAAATAACTACTCCTATAGTCAGATTGGTTCGATTTTTTCTAATAACAATCAAAACTAAATCAAATTTGATCGGTTTTTAAAATTCAAAACCAAATCCAAACCAAACCAAAAAGTATCATTTTTTTTGGTCGGTTTGATTTGATTTTCTATTTGGTTTGATTTTTCAGATTTTTATGAACACTCCTGACTAGCAGTTGTGGAGTTAGAAATTCAAAAATACAATACTATAGCTAAGATTGTAATCCGCCACATATACCAAGGTGTATCATTAACACCCACTGAAAAAAATACACACTGTGGCTAATAAACTTTTTTATTTTATATATAAACTATATATTAAATTCCCTTGATTTTTTTGTCAAAAACTTTTGTTGCCATACTCCTCCTTTCCCTTGTTCATATTTCCCAAATACTCTTTTCTTATGTCTAAGGGATACTAATTACAAAATCAAAACTTCAAATGAATTTATTACCAACTGGGACTTTTTTTTAACTGATAATTGATATTTTCCAATTAAATTGATAAAATTGTCCTTTAAACATTTGTAAGAATTGACAAAAGTACAAGGGTAATATGGAAATCTAAAAACTTAAATATACACATTGAGATTTGTGTAATAAACAATATAGACTAGGGGGCTTAGTAGATAGGTGCCTAAAGTGTGGTCCTCATTCCAACGGTCTTATGAGAAATTTCCAAGAAGTTGTACTATGCACAGCATAATATTCCAAGGCATATTGAGATAATCGACCATAATTTGAAACTTGAGGAAGTAAGCACGTTTACAAATAAAGACTTTGTTTGCCATTTGCCACATGATAGTCAGCGGCCTCTACTGTCACACAACAAAGCTCATCTGAAATCTAAGCATCGGTACAGCTACGGAGATCGATTTTATAAATAATATCCAAAGTCTACGGCTTGATCTAACTGTTGATAGTGAGATCTTAGCAAGAACTGATGGAATAGTCAGGTGCGTGCAAGTTACCTCAATCCAACTGCTAATAAAAGTTAACAAAGGGCATGATGCAGCCATCTAAACTCACTGGACAGATAAGTAACCAAGTGGCAAAAAGTTAGGAGACATACCCGCTTCTCCCATGTGAGAATAAGTACAGACTTGGTATGACATATATGTGACGAGACTGTAACTCAAACACGACGATCTGTCCGGCCTAGCAAACTTTCAATGCCAAAGTTAGCTAGTCAGCCTACCCGGAAGCTTAGTAGAACTTAAGAAAGACTAAGCTTGTAGAAACTTGGCGAAGGAAACTAGTAGTTGGAAGAACGAACTCTTTTAATAAGAGAACTTCGAGAACTTTACAATACTTTGAATGCTTACAACTTTGCTTGATTGCTTCTTGGATTCCAAATGCCAACCCATATTAATAGGGGAGGCTTACAAGCTCTAGAGGTTCTAGAGAGTTCTATAGCCTTCTAGCTATGTACATGTCCTAGAATTCTATGGAGAGTTCTACTACATTCTAGGTAGATACAAGAGTGTTCTAGAGAGAGTTCTAGAGTGTTCTACAGAGTTCTAGAGAGCTCTAGAGAGTTCTAGAGAGTTCTAGAGAGCTCTAGAGAGTTCTAGAGATCTCTATAAATCTCTACACCTAGTAGAATATACAAGATAACTCTAGAGGGGTCTAGAGTCTTCCAAGGCCTTCTGGGGCATGCTGGACTGTTCCGGAAGCATTTTGGAGCTGTTTTGAGCCTGTTTTGGGGCGAAAATAGTGCCGTCCGTAACATTCTCCCCCGCTCAATCTCGCGACGACCTCGGCGCGTGCTCCTTGTAAGCCTGGATGAGGTCTTGGTGATTCCACAAAGTTAGTTCATGCTCCCAGCTCGCCTCGCTGTCGGGAGACCCTTTCCACTTGACAAAGTATTCAGTGTAGCTTGGGTGAGTCCCCCGTCTTGGAATGATGCTGTGCGCAAGGATCTCTTCTGCTTCTTTCTCTGGCACCGTTGTGATGGCAGTTGGTGCTCGCTTAGACTCTCCTCGACTTGGATCTTCCTTGTCTTGATGATATGGCTTCAAAAGACTCACAAGGAGGACCGGATGCATTTCTAAATGTGATGGAAGAGTCAAGCGGTAGGCTAGTTTGCCAATGCGTTTCTCTACTGGAAACGGTCCCTCGTAGCGCCTTACTAGCCTTTATGCACCTGGCTGGATCTTCGACGCTGGTGAGGAAGGAGTTTTACCATGACCAAGTCTCCTTCCTCGAACTCCAAGTGACGCCTCTTAACACCGGCCCATTTCTTCATTTTCTGCGCTGCCTTTGCTAAGCAGGCTTTTGCCAAGTTTGCCTTTTCGTGCCAGCCTTTGGCAAACTTGTATGCTGACGGATTGGGCCCTTTGTAACCAATGGCCAAAGTTTGTGGCGTCATCGGTTGTTGTCCCGTTGCTAACTCGAATGGACTTGCCCCTGTTGACTCGCTCTTCTGCAGATTATAAGAAAATTAGGCAATGTCCAATAACTTGGCCCAATCTTTTTGGTTGGCGCTGACAAAGTGGCGAAGATATAACTCCAGCAAAGCATTCACCCGTTCCGTTTGCCCATCAGTTTGAGGGTGAAAGGCTGTAGAGAAGTTGAGTTCGGACCCCATGATTTTAAAAAGCTCCATCCAGAACCTTCCCATGAAGCGGGGGTCCCGGTCGCTGATAATGGTCTTCGGAATGCCCCAATACTTCACCACATTTTTGAAAAATAGTCGAGCAGCGTCCTCGGCAGTAAGCTTTGCTGGACCAGGAATGAATACGCCATATTTGCTGAAGCGGTCCACTACAACCATTATGTTGCTGCAGCCTTCGGACTTGGGTATTGATGTGATGAAGTCCATGGAAATGCTTTCCCATGGTCTCTCTGCAATAGGCAATGGCTCCAAAAGACCCGCTGGTGGGCGTTGTTCAACCTTGTCTTGCTGGCACACAAGACAAGTTTTTACGTATAGCTCCACGTCGTCCCGCATGTGGGGCCAAAAGTATGCTCGTTCAGTCAGCGCCATCGTCCTTTGGACTCCAGGATGGCCTGCCCATCTGGAGTCATGACTTTCCTGGATGATCTCCTTCCTTAAGCCTCCCCATTTTGGCACATAAACCCTATTTCCCTTGGTGAGGAGTAGCCCGTCCTCTAGCCAAAACTTGCGTGTCTTCCCTTGACGTGCCAATTCCAACAAATTTTTGGCTTGCGGGTCATGTTCCAGCCCCTCCTTGATGCGATCTACTATAGGGAAATTTGGGCTTGTGATGGAGGCAAGTTCGGCCTTTCTGCTCAGTGCGTCGGCCACAACATTTCCCTTGCCCGGCTTGTACTCCATCACGAAATCAAACTCTGCTAAGAAAGCTTGCCACCGAATTTGTTTTGGTGTAAGCTTCTTCTGCTTAAGGAAGTAACTGGTGGCAACATTATCCGTCCTCACGATGAACTTGCTGCCCAGGAGATAATGTCTCCACGTCCGTAAACAGTGCACTACGGCGGTCATCTCTCTTTCTTGGACCGTGTAGCGCTTTTCTGTATCATTTAGCTTACGACTTTCGTAAGCCACAGGGTGCCCTTCTTGCATTAGGACGCCTCCCAGGGCAAAGTCAGAGGCGTCCGTCTGCACCTCGAAAGACTTGGTATGGTCGGGCAAAACCAATACCGGCTCCTTGATCACGGCAGCCTTTAACTCCTCAAATGTTGTTTGGGCCTTATCAGTCCACTCCCAGGTCCGGTTCTTCTTCAGTAGATTTGTGAGTGGCGCGGCGACGGAAGAGTAGCCTTTGATGAACTTCCGATAGTAGTTAGCCAAGCCAAGGAAAGACCGAAGTTCTGGAACTTTCTTCGGCGGCTCCCAATCCTGTATCGCCCGAATTTTGGACTCATCCATCCGTAGCTTTCCCTCACCAACAATGTGTCCTAAGAAGGAGACTTCTCGTCGAGCAAATGCACATTTCTCCTTCTTGACATAAAGCTCGTTCGTGCGGAGTACTTGGAAGACTTGTCTTAGATGATTTACATGATCCTCCAGTGTGTTGCTATAGATGACAATGTCGTCCAAGTACACCACTACGAACTTGTCTAAGAAAGGCTGTAGGACACGGTTCATGAGGGTGCAAAACGTTGCAGGCGCATTGGTGAGTCCGAAAGGCATCACAAGGAACTCATATGAGCCGTACCTTGTGACGCATGCTGTCTTAGGCTCGTCTCCCTCCGCAATGCGGACCTGGTAGTACCCCGATCGCAAATCCAGCTTGGTGAACCAACGAGCTTGCCCAAGCTGGTCGAACAAGTCGGCAATGAGTGGTATCGGGTACTTATTCTTGACCGTGATCTTGTTAAGCGCCCGGTAGTCGATGCAAAGTCGAAGTGACCCGTCGTGCTTCTTCTGGAACAATACCGGCGCTCCATAAGGTGCTTTTGATGGACGAATATAGCCCATGTCCATCAACTCCTTCAATTGCCTCCGTAATTCCTCAAGCTCCGGAGGCGCCATCCGATAAGGCACGGCAGCTGGCGGGGTGGCACCTGGTTCCAGCTCTAACTTATGATCCACCTCCCTTTTAGGTGGTAACCTCTTTGGTAGCTCCGGTGGCATGACGTCTTGGAACTCCTCCAAAACGTGCTGGACCTCGGGTGGCATGGACTCAGTTGTAGGAATGGCAGCTTCTTCCTTTAAGGCAACAAGGTAGGTTGGCTCTTCCTTCTTGATGCCCTTTGAGAGTTGCATGGCCGAAATTTGTTTTTCTTGGAGTCGGGTTTCCCGCTCTAGTGGAACTAGATGGGTGTTGCCTTCCTCCAAGATATATAAGGAGTTCGCAAAGGGAATTGGGACGGCCTTGACCCTGTCCATGAACTCAATACCCAAGACGAGTGGATAATCGTCCATGGTCACGATCGAGAAGTTTATGTGGCCGTGCCAATTGCCTAAGCGAACCGGCACATTGCGGGCAACTCCAAAGGTTTCTGTTGGTGCAGCATTGACGCCCTTGAGCCAACCTCGGCTTGTCTCGTACCGGATGCCCATCTCCTTAGCCTGCTGGAAAGTGAGGAAGTTGTTGTCGGCTCCAGTGTCAACTAATGCCTTCACGGTATGCTCCCCAATCTTGGCCTCGGCAAACAACCTCCCTTTCTTCTCGTTCTTGGGCACCTCAACTTTTGCCTGAATTGAGCTTAGAAGCCGCATGGCCCCAATCTTTGCTTCCTCCTTCTCGTGATCCTCGATTAAGGCCGAAAGCTTACTCTTTTTGGGGCAATCCCTCGCATAATGTGGTCCATCACAAAAGAAGCATTGGACCGGGGTCTTCGGTTTGGGAGGGAAATCTCTACGTCCCTTGGCCCTTTCTGATGCCTCCTTGCCCTTAGGCGGGTCTCCCCCGCTCTTTCCCTTGCCGCCCTTGTCCTTGGGTTTAGGTTTCTCCACTTTCCTAAACTCAATAAGGGACTCGGCAATGGATATGGCAGTGGTCAGGTCTTGTGCACCACGGCGTTGGATTTCAAGCCTTGCCCACTGCTGCAACCCGTCCATGAAGGCAAAGAAAGCTTCTTTATCAGGGTAGTCAGGGATTTCGAGAAGTACCTTTGTGAACTCTTTGACGTACTCCCGGATGGTTCCTTTGTGCTGCAAACGCCTTAGCTTGCCACGAGCTTCCTCCTCGACGTTGCTTGGGTAGAACTGCTTCTTGAGTTCTGCCTTGAAATCTGCCCAAGTCTTGATAGAGCAAGTGCCTTTCTCTATGTCGCTTTGTCTTCTCCTCCACCAAACCATTGCGGTGTCCTCGAGGAAAAGACTACCCATGCTTACCTTTAGAGCCTCATCTTGCATGTCGAGAGCCCTAAAGTATTGCTCCATGCTCCAAACAAAGTTGTCTAGTTCCCTCGCGTTTCTAGACCCTTTGAAGTATTTGGGTCGGGGAACATCTATTTTGGAAGGGGTAGTCCTTACCTCGGACGTAGTGGCAGTGCCTTGTGCAAGAGCCCTTTTGCACAAGCTGAGCTCCTCCTTGGTGCTCTCCAGCTCATGTGAAAGCCTCCCTAGCCCTTCCCGCATGGACGAAATCTCTGTCTGGTGTTTCTCCTCAACCGCCTGAAGACATTGCGCCAGGACTTGATTCACGGCGGACTGCATCTCCTCCCGCAATCCGTCTAGGCCCTCCTCGACCCTTTGTTCGACCCCCTCGAACCTTTGGTCGGCCTCCATGAACTTGTCCTGCCCATCGGCAATGGCCAACTCCACCTTGGCCAGCCTTGTCTCCAACTCCCCCATGACGTCCCTGGAGCGAGACCTTTGGCCCTTAGATTTGTTCCCTTCGGTTTGGGTGAGTTCACTGCCGCCTTCCATACTCCCTTAGATGTTCCAACGAACCTGACGCTCTGATACCAATTGTGACGAGACCGTAACTCAAACACGACGATCTGTCCGGCCTAGCGAACTTTCAATGCCAAAGTTAGCTAGTCAGCCTACCCGGAAGCTTAGTAGAACTTAAGAAAGACTAAGCTTGTAGAAACTTGGCGAAGGAAACTAGTAGTTGGAAGAACGAACTCTTTTAATAAGAGAACTTCGAGAACTTTACAATACTTTGAATGCTTACAACTTTGCTTGATTGCTTCTTGGATTCCAAATGCCAACCCATATTTATAGGGGAGGCTTACAAGCTCTAGAGGTTCTAGAGAGTTCTATAGCCTTCTAGCTATGTACATGTCCTAGAATTCTATGGAGAGTTCTACTACATTCTAGGTAGATACAAGAGTGTTCTAGAGAGAGTTCTAGAGTGTTCTAGAGAGTTCTAGAGAGATCTAGAGAGTTCTAGAGAGCTCTAGAGAGTTCTAGAGAGCTCTAGAGAGTTCTAGAGAGCTCTAGAGAGTTCTAGAGATCTCTATAAATCTCTACACCTAGTAGAATATACAAGATAACTCTAGAGGGGTCTAGAGTCTTCCAGGGCCTTCCGGGGCACGCTGGACTGTTCCGGAAGCATTTTGGAGCTGTTTTGAGCCTGTTTTGGGGCGAAATAGTGCCGTCCGTAACATATAGGTTTGAAGCAACTAGGTAACTCAGACCTAATCAACCTCTTTTTTCACCAGTATACACAAAGTCAGTAACTCTTCGTTTTATATATCCCCAATGAACAAAAAATTTTAGATAACTCTAAAGCACAAAGACAGCAAGGTAATCCAGAGCAATGCAGGAAAAATTCTTGAGGTCCATACATCAGTGCATTTGGGAGCAGTTTTCCTCTGCAAAAAAAAAAAAAAAAAAAAAAAGAGAGACTAAAGGAGGTGTTGCTAACCTGTACAATGTAAAGAGTTTGTATATTCTCTTCCAAAAGAACCTATAACTTAGGAATGTTTTTCACACTACTCCTAACACGACAATTTTCGCCTAGTCTTGAAGGTGGTCATAGTCCCCATTTTCTGGAGACTGGTGCATGCCCTGACCGGTGCTAACCCTCCATTCAGTTTGATGTAAAGGCGTTGGTTGCATGCCGCGAGACTGCATCATAAATTGACCTCCGCCCATATTTTGATGAGAAGAATCAACCACCGAGCGAAAGCCTACACTTGACATTGGTGACCCACCAATTTGCTGGGAAATATCATTCTTTACTCCACCAGCTTTTGAGTCAACAGAAAATGAGCCAACAATCACCTAACCAACACAGTCAATAACAAACTGTCAGAAAGTCGGAACTTAAAGTCACAAAAGAAAAGGAAAAGATTCTATATTTCACAAGCAAATTAAACAGATTGATCACTGGCTTCTTGCCATTTCTTTGTGCAAGTATCACCACTTCTTGTTTTTTAATGGGTCTTTCCCTTTATTGCAAGAAAGTCAAAGATACATTTTGGTCATCTGGACTTGTACTTCTTAGTTGTGATTTGTACTTTTCGTTAATAAGTATATCAGAAGTGATTTGTTTACCATGAGAAAACTTCAACATAATACATGGACAGATGCTTCACCAACTACTTCATTGGTGGACAAAACAAAAGGAAATAAAAACAAGAAATGAAGAAACGGAATGAGTCTCAAGTCAGGTACGCAATTATCAGTGAGAAAGCATGTCAACTGTTCAGCCAGCTTGGCCGTTAACAAATTTTTTTCTCTAATATCAGATAAGATAAACTGAAGATCAATATCTTAATTAATTTTGTTGATGTCTAAGATTATAATAGAAACTTATAATATTCTTAAAAGTAGAAAACCTGAATTGGACCTCCGGCTATCAAGGGACCACCAACTCCGCCTCCAATAATTTGACCATCTGTACTTGCCAGACACACACTAAGCCCACCAGTTCTGCCTCCAATCTCAGTGCGTACATAAGATCCAGAAAGAGTGAGAATGTCAAATCGCCCCTGGCATGAAGTAACACAAAGTTGTATAACTGTTCTGTATACCTCATTGACAGGAAAAATGCAACAAAACATTGAATTTTGAATAATGTTCTCTTATGACAGGCTGGAGTGATGATCCTCTGGCGTAGAATGATGTTAATGGCAGCTTACTATAACTGTAAAACAGAAAAGGGTAACAGGAAACCCTGCTAGGCTGTTCTACATCCAACGGATAAAGCATGGATACTATTTAGGCATCTCAAAAATGTGTTGTTTACAAGCTAAAGACTAAGACCAAATATTAAGCTGGTCTTTCTTGGACATCGGGCAAATAGTAGATGTGTTCAAGTGTCAGTTGACATATATAAATTAAAAATATGAAGTATTAAATCCTCTTCCTCTTATTGTTTGGTGAGCATCGTGAAGATATTATGGTCCTAGAGGTACAACCGGCCACTATCTCTAAAACAGAAAAATGACCAGAGAATGCTAGCCCTATGTTCTTTGTTGGAATATCTGGTATGCTTGATATATTTTTCATTGTTGCATCTCAATATAAGTATAAAGTATTTGGTCAAGTTATGACCGCTGCCATACAACGACAACTACCCAGTATAGTCCCACAAGAATACATAATTGTGCTTGAACCGCAAATGAGAGAATAGGGCTATATAGGAACAAATAGTTAAGTCTTACTTCCTCGAAAAGAAGGAACAAAGAGTTAAAGTAACGGAAAAGGGGTTTCACACTACTAAAAGAAAAGAAAAAAAGTAAGGCGAAAGAGTTACAGGGTAAGAAAGTTGGACTAATATTAAACTAAGTTTCACCTCCAAAGAAAGAAAAATAAAACACATAGTAGATGTACTACTACTTTGCTTGTATTAAGGGTGATAGCATTGTTTGATCATTCTTTTTTTTTTTTTTTTTTTTTTTGGGGGGGGGGGGGGGATGATGCTTTACACTTCTAGAACAACCTTCCCCTCTCTCATTTTTATTCAAAAACCACAACATAAAAAGTAAAGCTTCACAATGGTTAGATTCCAGTTGCATTACGAAAATTTAAGCTGTGTGTGAAACATGTGTGGAAGTCAATTAAGAACCCCATGGGAATACGAAATTCAGGGACAATATGGGACTCTTAACAATATCACGCTTGATTTGATGTGTCCTATTATCAGTAAATTTTTGAAAGTCATCCTGATTCCAATCAATAACAGTCAATTTTTTGGATAAATTCAATCAACAACAATGACGCACAACCAAAACAATAGAATTAGGGTTGAAAGCATGCACAGAAAAGCAGCAAATTTCCTTCACTTTATGATTAATCCTTGTATCTTCTATATTCTGCTCTAGACCTATGTTTGTCTGCAAACTCAGTGCTTCCCATTGCTAACCACATCAATAAGAAATTTTCTACCTCATATGTAATACTTCCTCCAGATATTGCTGGCTGACGCAGAGAGGCATTAGAGATTGAGCCAGATGCCGATAATACGCATAGTTCGTATTTGCTTTGTTGCATGAACATCATGATTTTCTGACCAACATCCTGTTAAGTGAATTATGAAAAAAGCATAAGCATAAAATGGCAGACAAGTACAATATGTAGTCAGATGTACATCTCCAAGGCAGTGAAGTTAATTAGGAAAGGTGATGTGCCATTGAAACTGCCATGCATATTAAGGAAAAACTAATACTACATATTCTGATGAATAATGAATGGATGAGTAAAGGACTAAACCCTGAATCATATATCTGTGAAAACTAATCATCAACATCACGGGTTTGATCCCAAAGAAACAGAAATTAGTTTGATATGCTCAGCATATAGAAAGAGATGATACTAAAGGCACCATTTAAGTTGGTGCAACAAGAAATTAACCATGGGCAGTACCTTCTAAATAGATCAGATACCATGCATACACTGTAATGGAACATCACTTTTGACTTAATATCAATTGGTAAACCCGCACAGAAAAATGGAATGCAAACATTTCTAATTACAACCAGTTACTGAGGTCAGAAGGAACATAAACCAAAAGTTCCAGCGGAACTGCAAGAGTAACATGGACACAAAGACTCAGGAAAACGCGGCGAATATCTGAGAACCCATAGTACGCCAAAGATTTTGGAGATGGGGATATCTTCAAATTTGCTATTGGCATAAGTAATGACAAGTGCAGCAAGAGAAAAGAAGAGAACATGAGCCCTAGCAACTAGATCAAATCAAAAGGCACTTAAACAGAAATTATATTCGATTTAGCAATAGAAGAAAAAACAAAATTCTCTTAAAGCATCAATCTCTCTTTTCCATCACATTCTTTTTTTGGGTCCCTCTCTTCTCTATAATATATGCAATTAACAAGTGCAAAAAAGAACAAACCAGATATTCCCTTTAATAACAAAAGGAACAGATGATTATAAGGCTAGCTGTTTTGCTATCTTCACTTTGTGCTATGCGATTACTATTGTTAGAATAATAGTGTAAATAGGAGTGAATCACTCTAATACTATATGAATTAGGATTAGGATATGTAATGTGTGTGTATATATATATATAGGGATCATTGTAGTATTGAAATAATAATATCTCAATAAATATTTTTCTCCCGTGCATTCTCACATGGTATCAGAGCAACCGTGAGAAATTCATCGTTGTGCGTCATACCAACGACATCCGGGAAGGAATAACAAAGTCACCGTGCAATTTCCCAGTGACCTAAGTGACTAATCGCGTCAAAGTCACTAATTATTAGTATTGTGCAAAATCCGAGACCACCACAAGGTTTGGAAGAGAATTCCGACCAACCCCAGAAAAAATCACCGGAAAAGCACCCCCCACGCGCCTGCCGGAGCTCTGCCGCCAGCGACGCGTCTGTCCCACGCGCCGGCACGTGAGCCACCTTCCGGCCAGAATTTCAAAAAAAAAATTTCAGGACAGTCTGATCGTATTCAAATTCCGAGCCTACCCATATTTTTATTTTTCAATTCCGACAACCTTGAATTTTTTCCGGTAGCTACAATGATTTTCCGGCAGCTACAGTAATTTTTCCGACAACTAAAGTGTTTCCTTCATCTGTTTCAGCAATTTTCAGTTGATTCTTTCTGATTATTTGGTGATAATCCAACGATGTCTTTGGGACTCGATGCTTTCGGGTCTAGAAACCCGGGTTCTGGCAATTCCGGTGTTATGATTACCTCAGAACCTTTTGTTCAAACTACCTAGCTTGGGCTTCGTCTGTCGAGTTGTGATGTAAAGGTCAAGGAGTTCACGATCATTTAACAAAAAAGGCTATCGAAGGTGATGAAAAGCGCAAAACACATTGGGAAAAGGTCGATGCTCAGTTATGTAGTATCTTGTGGCGATCTATTGATTCCAAGTTGATGCCCTTGTTTCGTCCATTCCAGACATGTTATTTAGTTTGGGAAAAGGCTCGTACTTTATACACTAATGACATATCTCGTTTCTATGATGTAATATCGCGAATGACAAGCTTGAAGAAACGGAAATTGGATATGTCTACTTACTTGGGACAAGTACAGGCAGTCATGGAAGAATTTGAGATGCTGATGCCAGTTTCTGCTAATATTGAAAAGCAACAAGAGCAACGACAGAAGATGTTTCTAGTTCTTACACTAGCTGGACTCCCTAATGACCTTGATTCAGTACGTGACCAAATTTTGGCTAGTCCGGCTGTCCCAACAGTTGATGAACTATTCTCTCGATGCCTTGCTGCAGCACCAAGTCACCTAGTGAGCTCATCACAGACACTTGATTCATCTGTCCTTGTATCCCAGTCAGTGAACAATCGGGCATCTCCTACTATGGAGAATAGACGCGGAGGAGGTCGTTTTGGAACATCTAAACCCAAGTGCTCTTATTGTCATAAACTTGGACACACTCGTAACATGTGTTATTCTTTACATGGCCGACCACCCAAAAATGCTTATGTTGCTCAGACAGAGACTACAGGTAATCAGGATTTTTCTTTATCTGAAAAGGGAGTACAATGAGTTCCTTCAGTATCGGGCAAGTAAGCAGAAATCTCCTCAAGTAGCTTCTGTTGCTGGTAATTCTTTTGCTTGTGTTTCCCAGTCTAGTACTTTTGGATAATGAGGTTGTGGACTCAGCCGCTTCTGATCATATCTCTGGTAATAAATCACTTTTGTCAAATATTACGTATTCACAGTCCCTTCCTACTGTTACTTTAGCCAATGGGTCTCAAACCAAAGCAAAAGGAGTTGGACAAGCAACTCCCCTACCCTCTGTCACTCTAGATTCCGTTCTCTATATCCCTGGCTGTCCTTTTAATCTTGCATCTGTTAGTCGTTTGACTATCCAAAAATGCTTATGTTGCTCAGATAGAGACTACAGGTAACCAGGGTTTTTCTTTATCTGAAAGGGAGTATAATGAGTTCCTTCAGTATCGGGCAAGTAAGCAGAAATCTCCTCAAGTAGCTTCTGTTGCTCAGACTGATACTTCTTTTGCTGGTAATTCTTTTGCTTGTGTTTCCCAATCTAGTACTCTTGGACAATGAGGTTGTGAACTCAGCTGCTTCTGATCATATCTCTGGTAATAAATCACTTTTGTCAAATATTGCGTATTCATAGTCCCTTCCTACTGTTACTTTAGCCAATGAGTCTCAAACCAAAGCAAAAGGAGTTGGACAAGCAACTCCCCTACCCTCTGTCACTCTAGATTCCGTTCTCTATATCCATGGCTGTCATTTTAATCTTGCATCTGTTAGTCGTTTGACTCGTGCCCTCCATTGTGGTATATATTTTATTGATGATTCCTTTATTATGCAGGACCGCAGTACGGGGCAGACGATCGGATCAGGACTTGAATCAGAAGGCCTTTACTACCTTAACTCGCTAAAATCCACCAAGGCATGTCTAGTTACGGATCCTCCGGACCTAATTCACAGACGTTTAGGACACCCAAGCTTATCCAAGCTTCAGGGTACCTAGTTTGTCTAGTTTATCCACATTAAAGTGAGTCATGTCAGCTCGGGAAACATACCCGAGCCTCCTTTCCTCGAAGTATTGAGAGTCATGCAGAGTCTGTTTTTTCTTTCGTTCATTCTGATATATGGGGTCCTTGTAGAGTCCGTTCAACCTTGGGGTTTCGTTATTTTGTTAATCTCATTGATGATCATTCAAGATGTACTTGGATTTTCTTAATCAAAGATCGTTCTGAGTTGTTTTCTGTTCTCCAAAATTTTTGTGCTGAAATTAAAAATCAATTCGGTGTTTCTATTCGTACTTTTCGCAGTGATAATGCCTTAGAATATTTATGCTCATCATTTCAGCAATTTATAATTTCTCAAGGAATTATTCATCAGACCTCTTGTCCTTATACCCCTCAACAAAATGGGGTTGCTGAGAGAAAGAATAGGCACATCATCGAGACTGCTCGCACACTTCTCATTGAGTCTCATGCTCCGCTGCGTTTTTGGGGCGATGTAGTTCTCACAGCTTGTTATTTAGTTAATAGGATGCCTTCCTTTCCCATACAAAATCAGATACCGTATGCCATATTGTTTCCTCAATCACCCTTATACTCTGTTCCCCTCGTTTTTTGGGAGCACTTGTTTTGTTCATAACTTAACCCCTGAGAAAGATAAGTTAGCCCCTCGTGCTCTCAAGTGTGTCTTCCTTGGTTATTCTCGTGTTCAGAAGGGATATCGTTGTTACTCACCTTATCTTCGTAGGTACTTTATGTCCTCCGATGTTACATTTTTTGAGTCTAAAACTTTTCTTTACCCCTTCTGACCATTCTGACCTCCCTGATATATATGCGATCTTACCTATACCGACCTTTATGGAGCCTACTATAGATTCTCCTTTACTTTCCACTACTGAAGTCTTACCCATTCCCTCGGTTGAGGAATCTAGTATGGCTCCTCCTAGACTCCCTGTCACAGGAACACCGCTTTTGACATATCATCGTCGTCCGCACCCAGCATCAGGCCCAGCTGATTCACGTCCTGCACCTGACCATGCTCCTACTGCAGACTTGTCTCTTCCTAGTCCACCGATTGCATTTCGGAAAGGTAAACGGCCCACACTTAATCCTAATCCCCATTATGTTGGCCTGAGTTATCATCGTTTGTCATCACCTTATTATGCTTTTCTATCTTCTTTGACCTCTGTTTCCATTCCTAAGTCTACAGCTGATGCATTGTCTCATCCAGGATGGCGACAGGCTATGATTGACGAGATGTCTGCTTTACACACGAGTGGTACTTGGGAGCTTGTCCCTCTTCCTTCAGGTAACTGTTGGTTGTCGTTGGGTGTACGCAGTCAAGGTTGGTCCGGATGGTAAGGTTGATCGTCTTAAGGCTCGTCTTGTTGCCAAGGGTATACTCAGATATTTGGGCTTGATTACAGTGATACCTTCTCTCCCGTGGCTAAGGTAGCTTCAGTCCACCTTTTTCTCTCCATGGTTGCTATTCGTCATTGGCCTCTCTATCAGTTGGACATTAAGAATGTCTTTTTACACGGTGACCTTGCAGATGAAGCTTATATGGAGCAACCACCTGGGTTTGTTGCTCAGGGGGAGTTTCGTGGTCTTGTATGTCGCTTGCGCCGGTCACTTTATGGTCTAAAGCAGTCTCCTTGAGCCTGGTTTGGTAAGTTCAGCACAGTTATCCAGGAATTTGGCATGATTCGGAGTGAAGCTGATCACTCTGTGTTCTATCGGCATTCTGCTTCGAGTCTGTATTTATCTGGTGGTTTATGTTGACGATATTGTTATTACCGGCAATGACCAGGATGATATTGCTAAATTGAAGCAACATCTCTTTCAACATTTTCAGACTAAGGATCTGGGCAAACTAAAATATTTTCTGGGTATTGAGGTCGCTCAGTCTAGCTCAGGTATTGTGGTCTCACAACGAAAGTATGCCTTAGATATTCTTGAGGAGACAGGAATGACAGGTTGTAGACCTGTTGACACTCCGATATATCCGAATTCTAAACTTCTGCCAGGACAGGGGGAGCCGCTTAGCGATCCTGTAAGATATAGACGGTTGGTTGGTAAATTAAATTATCTTACAGTGACAAGACCTGACATTTCCTTTTCTGTGTGTTGTGAGTCAGTTTATGGGTTCTCCGTGTGATAGTCATTGGGATGCAGTTGTTCGCATTCTTCGGTACATAAAATCAGCTTCAGGCAAAAGGTTATTGTTTGAGGATCACGGCCATGAGCGAATCGTTGGATACTCAGATGTTGATTGGGCATGATCACCATCTGATAGACGGTTCTACGCCCGAATATTGTGTGTTAGTAGGAGGAAATTTGGTGTCCTGGAAAGCAAGAAACAGAATGTAGTTGCTCGGTCTAGTGCAGAAACAGAATGTCGAGCAATGGCTATGGTAACATGTGAGTTAATTTGGATCAAACAGATACTCAAGGAGTTGAAATTCGGTGAGATTAGTCAGATGGGACTTGTGTGTGATAATCAAGCTGCTCTTCATATTGCATCAAATCCAGTGCTCCATGAGAGAACTAAACATATTGAGATTGACTGTCACTTTGTTAGAGAAAAGATACTATCGGGAGATATTGCTACAAAGTTTGTGAAGTCGAATGATCAGCTTGCAGATATTTTTACCAAGTCCCTCACTGGTCCTCGTATTAACTACATATGTAACAAGCTCGGCACATATGATTTGTATGCACCAACTTGAGGGGGAGTGTTAGAAGAATAGTGTAAATAGGAGTGAATCACCCTAATCCAATATGAATTAGGATTAGGATATGTAATGTGTGTGTATATATATATATATATCATTGTAGTATTGAAATAATAATATCTCATAATATTTTTCTCCCGTGCATTCTCACAACTATAATAAGATAATGGGTTACATATGTGCTTTCCAAATTTCACATACTATCAATAGAGTAGAAGACCAGAAGAATCAGTTTATCCTTTCTCCTTTCTGAGGCTGTGCACAATAGCTCAAATTCACTTGTCAGTTTTTCACCAAGAATCCTAAAAAGAGGTACTTTCTTGATTCAAAAATAAAAAGAGTGAAGCTACTACTTTAGATAGCTTATAGGTATGTGCCTAGCTGAATTTTCTATATATAAGTTGGTAGCCACAAGATCCCGAATTTGCCAAACTTCTTGAATGTTGGCATAATTAGAAGGAGATGCTGATTTTCCCATAGGCAATTTTATCTGAGTTAAATGCTATAACAATGTTATATGGGAGAAATTTTAAGCTTGAGTTTTTGGCACACATCAGGTAATTTTCTTTTAAAAAATATCGATGCACACATTAGAACTAATCCTAGAAAAAAAAACCTAATTCAGTTTTCTAATTAGAACCAAACTTCTAATATACCTAGGACAATATTCTTGTCATCATTATAAAGATATACCAACAAGAAGTTTACTGCTCAGGCACACAACCAATGATTGCGTCCATGATATATGGTTTTAATCATACGACTCTTAATGCATGGTATCATTTACTTGTATAATCCTTACTTCTCATAGACAATGTTGGAGTCACCTATTTAACTGCCTCTTTGGCTTGTATCTTCACACTAAACAAGTTTTAACCTTACAGGAAATGCAAAAAGTTCCTTCATTCTTGGCACACAAATAATTGTATATGCTGTCATATAAAATATCCGTCCAATAATAACTATGTTAGAGAAAATAATCCATATTCCATAATTGTTTCAGTATAAAAAGGCAGCCCGGTGCACAAAGCATCCTTCGTTCACGCAAGATCCGGGGAAGGGCCGTACCCCAAGGGGGTGTGATGTAGGCAACCTACACTAATGCAAGCATCTAAAATGAATAAGCAAATCAAGCCATGTAGTTCAGATCTTAAATGCGAAAGGAAATAAAAGAGAACCGACCATGCTGGAACAAAAGAGGAAAAGAAGTAACTAGCCAAGAAAGCCGTAGTATCAAAAAATCATAAATGAGAAGAGTAACACGCTCCACGCATCAGTAAAAGAGGAAAGTTTGAGCATAAAGGATAATCATTTAACATAAAATCTTCCCTTCTCTAGAGGTACAATAAATGGACCTAAGTGGAACCGATTTATGTAGCCTAAAAACATCAATTATGATGTCAACAAGTTACCACAGCAAACTGAAATGATGGCAAGCTAAATAAAAAAAATGGGTGTAAGCGTGTCATAAAAAAGAATTGGACATAATCAAGCTAGACCATCTAGAAAGTGCATGAGTAAGTGTAATAGAAGTATCATCAGTTGGATATTCAAATAATAGCTCCAATCTTCCAGAAATCCAAAAGCCCCAACACCTTATAACTTCACCCAGTACAATTTATGGATTTTTTTTTTTTGATAAGGTAAGATATTATTAAACGGTACCAAGATGGTACAAAATTACAAACATCCAAACTAATACAACAAAGCAACTACATTCCTCCTAGCTCCTCTAGAAAATCCATATATTATTCCATATTTTCCATTACATGTCTTTTACACCAAAAATACAAGTTTAATAAGCATCTGTTTTTAATCCTGGATACATGCTGCCTTTCCCCATAAATTGTACTTTCCAACCATATGGTGATATGGTTGGAAAGTACAATTTATGTCCGTTTTATCTGTTCCAATTTATTTGATCCCTTATCCAATTTATTTGCTCAAGAACGTTCTTTCATTCAAGAACGTTTTTGAGGATTAACTAGATATGTAAAGTGAAAGTATCTATTAAAAACAGATAAAAGTATACGAGAGGAATCATTTATCACTGATTCAAGCACGGTGAAGTTTGCATAATGAGAAGAGTTAATAGAGAATTTGGAAGAAAATTTCTGAACATACTTCTCCAGTAGACACATTGATGATATGAGGTGAAAAACCTTGTCCAGCATTACCTGCATAAAACAATAGGAGAAATTTGAGTAAAACTGGACCCTTTCCCAGCCTTTATCAATAGTAACTAGGACTTTTAAACATTGGGCAACAGAGTCAACTAGCTCAAAGTATGAACATAATTATATATACGAGGCAAAAAATTAATTTAAGCTCTTCCAATTACACAGCCCCCCCCCCCCCCTCCTTTCGAGCACGAGACTGCATAAAACAAAAGGCGACAAACTTGTAATGCTGCACAAATCTCTTAGATTGACTCTTTATTTACTACTTCACTGGTTTCTGCATACAATGCCCAGTATTCTGCCTCTACACTTGATTTTTTATTAAAATATTGCTAATGTTTTCCTCTATTAACCAGCAAAGCTATTGATAACAAGGGCGTAGCATGGACAAGGTAACATATTTTTCTACTGCATACAAACCATGCAAACATCACATTTTTAAAACCTTAGTTTAAGGAATGGAAAAAAAAAGGTGGAGAAGTAGGAGGTCCAACACAAGAATAAAGTATCCAATAAACTATGGCAGAAAATAAAAAAATAGAAAAGCATATATACGGATATAAGCATGTGACTATATGCCCCTCCCGCATATAATGCGGTATACTATATTACTTTCAAACACATTTCAAATTCTGATAGATGGATAACATTCCAAATTCTAACAGATGCATATAAACACCAAAGAACAGATGTTTAAAATTCCGTCGTGGCGCGTGCACGAGCGTGAGAGACAGCAGGACTCACCCAGAGCAGCCAATTGGGATTTCTTAGAAGAACCACCAGCGGCGTCAGCTCCAGCACAGCGGCTCAAAACATGATCCCTCTTTTTGGGCGGAGCCGAAGCCGAAGAGAGCCGTTTAGCAGCTGCAGCTTGTTCTGGCGTGCTATACTTTCTGGGCCTTCCTCGCTTTCTCTTCACGCTCTCCATCGGCGACGACACGGCAGCGGACGCCAGTGAACCAGTGTACACCATGTGAGAAGCGGCAGCAGTGGTAGCGGAGGCGGAATTGTTAGTGGAGTTGTTTTGTACAATTCCATTGGTGGTGGGGTTAGGGTTTTGCGGTGGTTGTACTTGTGGTGGTGGTTGGTGGTGGTGAAAGTAAGAGCTGAGTCCACTAGTTTCATGATTCGGCTCCATAGAGAATTTTGAGAGAGGTTTTTGGATTTGAGAAAATTGAGATTATTTTTTCTTTTTTCTGAATAAAATTCTTTTCTGCTTTCTTTTTTATTTTTTTTATTTTAACGGTGTAGATGAAGGTAGTGGTCCTTTTGTGGATTTTTACAGCCGTTAGATGGGAAGTTAGTAGGATTCTATACACTTTTTTGAAATTTATAGATAGTGCATATCCGGATATAAGATACTCATAATCCGATATATGAATGTACGTAATGCATATCTATTAGTCTACCTTTTTTGTGAGTTTACATAAGTACCCCTAAACTAGTTTTGAATTTCAAAAAGACCACTTAACTTTATGGGATTGGAAGTTAGTACAATTGGTAATTTCGTAGTTAATGTCTAAAACTTAATTTCAATTATTAAGTACTTAAACTTTATTTTTTAAGTTAAAAATTATTTAATGGGTCTGAATATATATGAATGACTAAGATATATGATAAAGTCTTAATATCATTTAAGTATTATATTTATCGCTATTGGTTTAATAATTTCTATAAATATAGCATTTTATATTATTCCATCTGTTATAAACTAAAGCAAAAGACAAGAACAATAGAACAAGAACAATAGCAATAGAGAGAAGAGTAGAGAGAGTTCTTCTTATTGAGTTGAGATGGGTGAATTACAATGGTAGAGAGCACCTCTATTTATAGGGAGGAGGAAGATCTTGCTACCAATAATAGGACTCTAAAATCTCTCTAATTAAATACATTAAAGACATTCACCTTAAATAGAAGTGTAAGAATCTTCTATTTCGTAACACTCCCTCTTGAATGTCTATTCAATGATGTGCCTCATAAAACCTTAAAACCAACACCCAATGGGAAAAATTAAAGTAAGGAAAAAGAGTACACATGTTTGAATATGCGCCTATTGGTTGCCTCGTTAAAAACCTTGCAAGGAAAACCCAGTGGGAAAAAACCTTGTAAGGGAAAAAGAGTGCAACGCGCATTGACTCCCCCTAATGAGTACATCGATGTATATCCTTGAGCATTTGCATTCCAATCTTGTGCATCATCTTCAAAACGATCTTTGGTAGATGCTTGATGAATAAATCAACCATATTGACTTGAATAAATATTCCGCACCTTGAAATCATCATTCTTGATGGGTATGAACATCTTCATATGATGTCGTGGAATAACACTTCAATATCTCCATAGATACATTCTCAATGCCATCATGCTTATAGTTATGGCAAGATACATATGTACACAAATTGTACTTAGGATGCGGTACTTCAGGACCAAGAATTGCATATGCTTCAAGCAACTTAAATCTTTCAAGTTAAGTCATATAAGTCGTATAATAAACTTTAGCTGCATATCAATCTTTCATTAGTGATACTAAACAAATAAGATATCGAAAACTGACTATACATACCTTTGACTTTTATCTTTCAAGCATTTGAACTATAGGTTCAAAACTACATGTCTTTCATATGGAATCAATTCTTCTTGAATTGTATCTCTTCCATTTAGTTACTTTCTTTGGGTCAGCAAATGCGTATAGCATGCTTTGCAATATGTTGCAATTGAATTATCCCTTTTATGAACTTCAGGTTCATATCATGATATTCGGGGATATACATATACAAATGATAATTCATCCCATGTAACCTTTTCTCAAGTGTTTATCATGTCTCCCCCTCATGTTAGTAAAGCTAACATGTTTCCTCAACTTTGGGAAATCATCTTTGTGCATTATGTCAATATACACAGCACCTTAATATAAGATGAAATTATTTGGTTCCTGACCCTGAACCACTTGTGAGGGGAGAATATACTCTCGTATACAACTTATATCAAACTGATATATATATAACTTAGTTCTCATAAGAAACAGTTTAGCTATTAAGTGGAAGCACTCAATAATTATCTTGCTAAACCAACTTTGATATAAACCAACTTATCAAGATGAACTATCTTGAGTAGAAAATCTGGAAACTATGCTCGAAGTTAGATTACTGAGCGATTTACCTCGCAAGCACTGCCAGGCTGCGGGTTAATAACAATGGCGCATGTAACCATATCATAGATGCATCATATGTGGTATACATGGCAGGTGAATGGGCCCATACTCACCTTTCATATTTCCAGAATTTATGGGCTTCAACCCGAACTCTTTAGTTGGTCCGTTCATTAATGAGAACAAGTGATACAAGAGTATTCGTAAAGAACTTTCTAGTTCTTTAATATTCACCTATGTGAATTTGCACATCATACTTAAAATGAGATGGCTAACATGAATGCCAACTGAATAAATTATCAATATTGGTAAACTTCAAATTTACACCATGACATGTGCACTTATCAATAAACTTCGGGTTTATTATGACATGGGTTTTATACCAATAGATATCCACTTTATTGTGGCATTCTTTCGTTTGTGTAGTACAAACTGGAGAACAAAGCGGGTAGCTTTTCATATACGAATTACCCCGCTACAAGTTGTAGTAATAGGAGAATCAAAGCCTTCCTTTATTATAGTCTCAATATAATCAATCGCTTTCGCATGTACTTTGGAAACTGAATAAGTTTCTTTGAGACTTACTACAGCACAATACTCAATTGTGTTTCTCCAACATAGTAATAATTGGCTCTTCGAGAGCTCTCAATTAATTTTGTACTACCACAGACTGAGGTTCGAGATCCTCACATTCTTGCATTCCGTATTTTCAAGAGTCTCAGGCTCAATAGATTCTTCGTGAATCTCGGAATTAATCAAATCATGAGCGTCCTCATGTGATTCTTTCATAGTGTCATTTAGATCGTTCTTTTTCCTCTTTCTAGGATTTCGATCTTTGGAACCTAATGGTCTGCCACGCTTCTGGCGTGCATTTGACTCATTGGATATGACACCAGATATTTGTCCAATAGGGACTTCAATACGGATCGGAACATTTTTCGCGTGAATGTGGGATTTCGTTATCCTCTTCAAGTCCGTAAATGCGTCAGGCATTTGATTTGCTATTCTTTGCAAATGGATAGTCTTTTGTACCTCTTTCTTTCAAATAGAGGTATGTGGATCAAGATGAGATAATGATACATTTTTCCACAAAATTTCCCATTTGGTTTCACCGACTTCTCCCCCTAATTTTGGGAAAAGTGTCTCATCAAATTGACAGTCTGCAAATAGTGCAGTGAACAAATCTCCTGTCAATGTTTCGAGGTAGCGAATAATGGAGGACGCGTCAAACTCAACATATATTCCTAACCTCCTTTGCAAACCCATTTTGGTGCGGGATGGCGGTGCTACAGGCACCTATACTGCGCATCCAAAGCTTCTTAAATGGGATATATTGGGTTCATGACCCAAAACCAATTGCAATAGGGAATATTTGTGATAATTCGTCAGTTAGAGACGAACTAGCATTTCTGCATGCGAAATGGCGTGACCCTAAGCCGAAGCGGGCAGCCGACAAAGTAGCGTTGCTGCATGCAAAATGGCGTGAACCCAAATCGAAATGGGCAGCCTCGTTTTCATGAAGAATTCAAGATTTTTCTTATCTATTATCCATTAACTTTGCAAACGCAAGGTTGCGTGATGGCAACAAGCACACATTAGACCATCTACAGGATGCGTCTATCAAGACCATAAAATACCTAAACTACCCACTAGGTGGGTGAATAGGTTCACAAATGTCCCCTTGTATACGTTCCAGAAACTGGGGTGACTCAGTCCCAACCTTTGTTGGGGATGGTCTGATAATCAGCTTGCCTTGATAACACGAAGTGCAAGGATATTCATTACTTGAAAGAATTTTGAAATTCTTTAACGGATGCCCATATGAGCTTTCTATGATCCGTCTCATCATGGTTGATCCTGGGTGACCCAGTCGATCATGCCAAAGTACAAATGTATTGGACTCAGTATTCTTTAGATTTACTGTTGAATGTGCCTCAATTGCACTAATTCTTGTCCAATACAGGCCACAAGATAAAGACGGGAATTTCTCAATAACCCTCTTTTGGCTGGAGACATTCTTTGAAGTGAGGACGAGATATTCAAGATTATCTTCATCCATTGTCTCAATATTGTAGCCATTCCGGCGTACATCTTTAAAGCTCAACAAGTTTCTCATAGACTTGGAGGAGAACATTGCATTCTCTATGATTAACATCGTGCCCTTGGGCAGAGTTACTATAGCTCTTCCGGAGCCTTCAATCAATTTACTACTTCCAGAGATTGTAGTAATGTTTGCCTTACACATATTCAATTGAGAGAAATACTTCCTTTCTTTGAGTATTGTATGTGTAGTACATGAATCAACTAGGCAAATACTTTTACAGTTGGATGTTGATCCAAGTTCGCTTTGTGAGATATCCATTTTGCTTTCCCATAGTTTGACATACAAAAAAATACATAAATATAAGTATAAACAACTTCAATTCTTTTGTTTCGCGTTTAAACAGCGTTTCGGGAAGCAGTTATTTAGGATATTCGAATATTGTATTCTAATATTCGAATATAATGCCTTGCGGAAAAAATAATACTTTAATGCGAAAAATATTAGATATTCGAATATTTAAGCACATATTCTAATATCTTGCCAGATATTCGAATATAGGAATTCTGATATTCGAATATCTGGCCCAGATATTCGAATATCAGACTCTGATATTCGAATATCTGGCCTGGCGGAAAAAAGTTCGTTTTATTGCTAAATATTAGACGATCGACTAGTTTTTAGGTTAGTCGATTACCTCTACTGTACAATAAAAATATTTGAGCATATTGAAACATTCTAAAGGGCTAATACTAACATCATATCATGAATTAACTAATACGAGCTAATGCTAATGACTATTAATTTATTCATTGACTAATACAAGTAGAATCAAACAGCTCCATCTTCTTTCATCATGGTTCCATCACCGATTAGGTGGTCTATCTTTCCCTCGGGTTGCTCAAAGAAGTCTGCCACATCCAGGTGGGTGATATCCTCATTGTCGTCATAGACAAAATTTGTTTCAGGGCCTTTTCTCTTTCGAGATGCTTGATAAAGGTCAACCAAGTGTCTTGGTATACGGCAAGTCCGAGACCAGTGCCCATTTCCACCGCAACGATAACATATAGTTTCTGAACTATTTGCCTTAGGATCTTCTGGACCTCGTTTCTGCTTTCGGTGGTTATCTCTCTTTGGGGGGTGACGGACTTCTTTGGAATTTCTTCCTTGTCCACGTCCTTGGCTTTGACCCCGTTTATGACCGTGATCATGGTCCCTTTTATGTTTGGCATAATGCGAGTGCACCATATCTGCTTCAGGCAGTGGTGTAGTCCCAGTTGGTCTATTTTCGTGATTTCTCATGAGCAGATCATTATTTCGCTCAGCCACTAGTAAGAGAGAAATCAGTTCAGAGTACTTCGTAAAGCCTTTCTCTCAGTACTGTTGCTGCAGTACCATATTGGAGGCATGAAACGTTGTAAACGTTTTCTCAAGCATATCGTAATCGGAGATGTTATCTCCACATAGCTTCAGTTTAGAAGTAATTCTGAACATAGCAGAATTATATTCAGAAACGGACTTAAAGTCCTGTAGCCTCAGATGGGCCCAATCATATCGTGCTTGTGGCAGAGTGACCAACTTCAGGTTGTCATATCTCTCCTTTAAGCTGTTCCACAAAACGAGTGGATCCTTGACGGTGAGATATTCAATCTTCAAACCTTCGTCAAGGTGGTGGCGCAAGAAAATCAAGGCCTTCGCACAATCTTGGGTGGATGCTTTTTCTTTATCTTTGAGGGTGTCTCCGAGACCCATAGCATCTAGGTGGATTTCAGCATCCAACACCCATGTCATATAGTTCTTGCCCGAAATTTCAAGGGCAACGAACTTTCTTTTCATAATGTCAGACATACTCGAAAATTAAATTAGGAAGAGGGAAAATACCTTGGATTTTCGAGAATGATACTTGAGACGGTAGAGTCTCGTGCTGATAACGTGTTATAAACTAAAGCAAAAGACAAGAACAATAGAACAAGAACAATAGCAATAGAGAGAAGAGTAGAGAGAGTTCTTCTTATTGAGTTGAGATGGGTGAATTACAATGGTAGAGAGCACCTCTATTTATAGGGAGGAGGAAGATCTTGCTACCAATAATAGGACTCTAAAATCTCTCTAATTAAATACATTAAAAACATTCACCTTAAATAGAAGTGTAAAAATCTTCTATTTCATAACACCATCTACTTTTACCATTGATTATTGCCGTCCATTATTATTAACTATCATCACATTCGCTCACCGTTATTTAGTACAATCACACATAACCGTATCATCAGTCACATCTATTATTCTATCAATTATCAATTTATCTGCAATGTCGGTTCAATCTAATTTATTTTTGGTATTTTGTTTTTAAGATGTCAAATAAGAATATTACAGTTTTTAGGATTCTCATTAATTAAATAAATAGGAAAACGTTTAATATAACATAAAATTGCAATTTTTATCTTAAACAACGTTAAATAAAATGAGTAACTTTAACTTTTAAAATACATGTATTTTTTTAAAAGTACTTTTTATAATAATAATTTTTTGTAGGTGTAATGTATTATTCTCAGTAAAAATTTACCCCCACTCAATATTTACACCAAATTAATAAATGAATAAAATATGCTTGTACATAGACTTATTTTACATAGTAATGATTTCTCATTTGTTTAAGTCACTTAACCATGATAAGTTAATAATATTCGTTATAAATACTAGTTACGATAAAATTTTACGAGTACCTTGGGCCTCTTGGCCATATGACCCACTTTCAAACTTCAATTGACCAAGTAACCTTCAAGTTTTAATTATTGTAGGATTGACCTTAATATTTAAGTAGTCCTTAAGTGGAATTATAAAGTGAGGAGGGAGGGAGGGGGTGGGGGATTTAGTCTTTATCTCTAATGTTTCACTTATTATATTTTTGGCCCAACCTATATATATATCTAATAGTTCCAAATTTAAAAAAATCCCCAACCCTTCTCGTTGTTTCTATCATCGGAATCCCCATTTTTCGCTGTTAAATCCTCCATTACGGCTTATTTTTCCTGCATTCCTCACAAAGAACTCCCTTATTTTCCATTTATCTCAAAGCCCCATTCTTTTGATTTATCATTTATGGAGAGGAAATTAAAAAAAATGGTGATTTTTGGATTTGTCGAATTGGGGATGAGATTGGCGATACATTGGATTGATAATTCATTCTAAGTGGTATATTGTATCTCCTTCATCTGGTAAGTATTTGCATCTCATCTTCTTTGCCATTGTTAATTTGGGTCTCTGTAAATTTTATATGCGGAGTGCTCGACCATGTGCACAATAGACTACTCGTTCACAATAGAGTGATAAGAAATTACATATTAATATGCGATCTATATTTTAATGAATGGATTGAGGGGCCAAATATGTGGAATTGAAATTCCTAAAAAAAAAAAATTTACAATACCTATTTATATACCTAGAAATTGCACATTTTACGAATTTATTTATGTCGTTATTACACATGAAAAACTAACATGTTCGCCAAAGCATTTGAGTGTTACATATATGCTTAGCTCTGTGCTGAAGAGGGACAATGATTTGCAGTCTTACCTCGTTGATGTTACAATTAATGGTATGAGACCTGGTTTGAAGATATTTGTGATTGGAAATGTGTTTGAAGAAAGGCTGAAGTTCTAGTTGAAATGTCTCATCAAAGTTTAAATGTGGCAGATGCACCACCACTACAACACAACCACCAATTTTAAAAGTAGATGAGGAAAGAATGGTGAAAGATGGCTTCAATGGATTTAATCATGACTTGCACTTTGGTAACAATAAAATAAACTTTGTTTACGGTAAAAATATGTTATAACATGTGGTCATCCAAAGGAAGGACACGTGGAACCCAAGACGAGCATGGCCAGAGACCGAACACAATTGTTCCCTTTATCACCGGAAGGAATAGCGTTCATAAAAGTGTGTTAAACGCTCTGCACCCGATAGATAAAGAATATTCTGCAACATTAAGAGTGATGAGCCGTTATAGGGGATTTGGCATTATGTTCAACATTACATCTTCATCAATGACCCTTATAACTGACACTAAAGAAGGGCATCCTAGGACCTCCTTCCCTAGACATAGCTATAAATAGTGAGCTCAGTTATCATTGTAAAGGGAGGAACTTTTTGGCAAACTTACACTATATTATATACAAAGCTTAACATAATCTTGTTTTCTCGCTTCTCCATTTCACTACTGTTGTGCCCAAAAACCTTGTTTCCAAAATTGTTACTTATGTCATTTCGTCGACATTTTAAGACGAAGAGCCCATTTGGACATAAGAATTTTTTTCTTTTTTTGGGATATTTTTACTTTATTTTTCAAATCAACGTTTGTTCATAAAATTTTTAATTTTCACTTGAAGATGCATTTTAAAAAAATTTTGAAAAATTTAAAAATTACATAAAGATGTTTTTTAAAATTTTCACTCAGATCACTTACAAAACTTCAAAACAGCCTTTTGAAATTTTACAATTATTATGTCCAAACGCCTACTAAGTATTGCATAATTCTTCGATTATTTTATCATTTCAGAATTAAATTAGTTCACTTGTCTAGAAACCACGTATAAATTCAATTATACGTTTTACGAGTAAATACTTATATGGTCAGAAAGATGCAGATGAAGCGGTAGAGCTTCCAAATATTGTCAGTCAGGGAGCTGGAGATGAAGGCTGGTGGAATCTTTAGCTACACAAAGAAGCCACCTTGCTGGTATAGGTTTTTTTCTTGAAAAACAACAAATTGGATCTAAGTATAGAGTTGGAGTTTGCTTATGTGAAAATGTATTTTACATTTCGTATGAAGAAGAGTAGCAGTAAATTAAATTCGGTGGCATATCGAGATGTGAGTTGCCCATGAAAGTTATGCACTTTAAAGTACGAGAGTTCTAATAGGTTTTTCACTACCAAGTACTATGGCGAGCACACATGCGAGTTACGACACATATCAAGCCATCATCCTAACGATTATTTGAAGACTTTGGGTGAATATTACCACGAACAGTATATTAATGGCAAATACCCATCCTCCTCAAATTTGAAAGATGTTATTTTTGTAGATTTTAACCAAAATCTTACTTATTGGAGAAACTGGAAGGTAGATGAAATAGCTAAGGCTATGATATGGGATTCTTATGAAGAAGTGTATGCTTTATATAAAGCGTATCGCTATGTTATATTGTCTTATAATGAAGAAAGATTATTACTTTGAAGGTTAATGATAAATTACATTTTATATATTTTTCTTATTTGTTGGAGCTTACATCAAGAGATTCGCGCATATGAGAAAGGTTAATGTTATTGATGAACATTCTTGAGTGGAATGTACGGAAGTTGTTTGTTATCTATTGTGTCACAAGATACATGAAATCATATTTTTCAGTTGCGTTTTGTGTAGAGGATAAACAATGAGATGATTCTTCGACCTATTTTCTGAACAGTTGCAGCACATTATTAATGATAGTGATGAACTGTTTGTTATTTCTAATCGACATATGTCTATTGGAAATGACTTTAAAAAAGTTTCTACTGCCACTCATCATGATTTTTGCACGTGTCACATTATTGAAAATATGTGCAAGTTTGTGGAAATTTTGTTAAGCATTTTTTTCTACCGCACAATCAAATAGTACTGGAGAATTCTTTGACCATTTTTAGCAAGTGCGTGATAAAAGTAGGAAAGTAACGGACTGTCTCGCGAATGAAATTGGATTTCAAAAGTGGAGCAAAGCTTTCTTTCTTGGAAAAGCGATACGACGTTTGACAACAAATATTGTAGTAACACTTAACGCAATACTTAAGGATAAAAGAGACTTCCTGATCAATTGCCTATTCAATCATATCGTTTGAAAGTCTGCAGAAAGTTCAAAGAAAGGCATGCTGAAATAAAAAAATTGACCATTTTTGTTCCTTCTACTGTAAGATTATAAATAATATAGTTGTCGCTGATGCACTTTGGATGCATCAACTAGAGAATAACCAGTTTAGCATCATCGGTCAAGGTATAGTTTAGTATTTTGATTTACAGATGAACAAATTTCTTGTTGTCAGTTTGATTTTTAAAAAATATCATGCCCACATACAATGACAACTCTGAGATTGATCTTTCGGGATAGATGTGGTTCCTCCATTTACGAGCACTGCTCTCTGGTCTACAAGGTTTCAATATATTTGGTTGCATATAAGGAACTCATTCATAAAATCCTTATAAAAGAGAAATTTATGGTGTCTCGTGAGATTTAATGCACAAAAATACTTACACCCGATGTCGAGCCTACAAACAGTAGAAGAAAGACTAAGAGATGGACAATCATTTTAGAACCTGGTTCTTCTGGCAGCAGGAAAAATGCAAAATAAGTATTCCATTTGCAAAGAACTTGGCCACAAGAAGACCACTTGTAAAGTATTATTACAGTATTCTTAATCATTTAGCTACTAGTTTTGTAATAAAAATGATTAACTTTTTAAATATTCTACAGTTGTTTTTAATCAATTATTGTTTCTACTATTAACCGGTGCATAGTATATCATGGACTATATTTTATAGTCAACCACCAACATTGTCCATTAGAGACCTATGATCTTGAATCAATCTTCTTATTTTAATAAGAAGTCATGTGACCAACCTGTCTCATAGACTACTATTTAATAATCAATCACCTACATTGTCTATTGTAGACTTATGATCTAGAATCAACCACTTATTTTAAGAATTTCATTCGACCAACTTCTCCCACAAGCTACTGTTTTATAATCAAGCACCCATATTGTGTATAATAGACCTATGAGCTAGAATCAACCTATGTTTTTAGAAGGAGTCAATGACCATCTTATCCCATAGACTATTATTTTATGATCAACCCCTTTATCCTATCTTCAACCACGTGTAATCAACTAATATTCTATTGTCAACCTCCATCGATATTTTCAAGTTAATCAAGAATTGTTGTGCTGGTTAGATAGTCTATTGACAATCACTGATTTCGTAATTACTTTAATGTCCAATGTGAATAACCGCTGGAAGCCAATATGAAAAAGACTAGTCAATTAATTGCAATCCATCGAATATGCCGATTCAAAACATCAAATCGTTTATCATAACTCTCAACAATCACGTTATTTACGAGAAATAATACGGAATGTCACCATTTAGTGTAATATTCTGCCTATAAATACACTATATTTGATTTAAAAAATTATTCATCATTCTTCCAAATGAATTAGTGCAAAGAAAAAACCTAATCACTTAACAGAGCATGCCTTCGAAGCCAAACATGGACACAATTTTTATTAGGGAATCACTAGATAAGATCACTCGAGAGATCCAAGAAGACAGAGTGAGGCAAGAGAGGAACATTGTTGCATCGCACACATGTTGCAGATTATATTTCACAGGGATGGTGTTCACCACTGTGTTAGCCCTCCAAATTCTTCTCCCCGTGATCCTTCTCCCTTTAAGTTTAGTTTTTTTTCTTAAGTTTATGAAAAAAATGTATGTTGATGTGATGAGAGATAATTAATAAAAAAAATTATTACTTGTTGTTTATTTATTTTTCTACCTTGTATTTTTTTCTATTTGAGAACATTTATTTACCGTGGAAATAGTAATAACAATTAAATTTGTGACGGGACTTTAAAAATATGTGATTTATTTTTATGCTAGTTGTTAAGTAGTTGATGCTAGATATATGAGAGTTAGAAACAAAATAATAGTTAAGGAGAGAGTGATAATCGAACCGATATGTTAACAATTGGGGCCTTGGGCTGGTAGATTCGGGGGCCTCGAGGTCGATTCCAGAGCTCGGCGACGAGCTATCGAGGGTGATCAGGGTAGGGCTAACAGTTATAAGATAATTCAAGAAAGCTCTTTATAGCCAATGATAAGCAATAAATGAAGAACAACAATGAAGATAATAAATTAGAGCAATAATATCAAGAGAATATATTAAAGAGCAAAGAGAATGTTCTTCTATATTTTGTGTGGAGTAATTGAGGCAACAAGAGTTACAAAAATGATAAGGATCCCTTTTATATAAGAGGAGAATCCCTACGTAGTACAAAATATATTAATTGTAAACATATGAAGATGGAACAACTAGACATGACACCTGATTCAGGTTTAGAGTAGATTGGCTAGGCTTTGTAATCCTTGGTCGTGCGCCTTGGGAACTATCTATTTTCATCATAGTCGTGGTTAGCCTTATCTTGAGGTCAGGTGTTGATGACCTTCGAGGGAGGATAATCGGCTGTGTCCTTGAATCTTTGAGATGACCTTCCGAAGTACCTTAATGACAAGAAATTAGATTGTCTGATTTTGCTGTATACAGATAGTCTCCACGTTTTCTAAAACAAAGCTATGGGAAATAATTTTGATATCCAACTCTTCGGGCTTCCGCCGATGACATCATGCTGGTGACGCAAGCCTCTGTGATAGCCGAAACATCTCGTCATTTTATTTCTCCAGAATTATTCAAAGCATTACGATTTCTCATTCCCTAAAGCTATGGCGTCACTGATGGTTCAGCTCCCAAGGGCGCATTAAATGTGACTGATGTTACGTCTTTCGAAGATAATAATGGCGTCGTCAGTTACGTTATCATCCTTCCTATAAATGGAGGCTTCTTGGGGTCAACCTTTAGTCCAAGTGTTTGCCCATATTTATCCGTTCTTCTTCTCTTACCACCTTTCTCTATTGTTGTTCGCCATGTTTGGGGGCCATGGCCTCACGGTTGTACAACGGCGCTTCTATCAGCCACGCCACGACCCATCTCTTGGACCTCCCTTAGTCGAGTGAGATCATACCATTTCGTCTTCATTGTTGTTGTTGTTATTTTTATTATAATTATCGTCATTGGCTCGAGACGACGAAGGAGGAGACTGATTCTTCTCGGTTTGGGGAGATATTTGGATTCTACACCGTTGCTCAAGGGGGTGTTCGGACTCTACACCGCTGCTCGCCTCCCCCAATCCTATGTGGTGCCTCACTACGTTTGCTTTCCATGGAGATGGTACTATCTACTAAGTGTTGCATCCTGCACCGGTGTGATGTCTCAAGAAGTGCCTTCGCAATAATAGTGCTGGCAAGGTCCATACTAGCCAGATTTTTGCCCAACCACTTCTTCATCTCTTTTTGCTTCTTCTGCGTCATTTTGTTCTTGTTCAAAGCTTCCTCTTACTTATCTCACCCTTAAAGATTCCACTCTGGAGGATCGAGATAAAAACACTCGAGGAGATAGTGTCTGGAAGATATTGCCTTTGAGGACGTATGCCCGAGGAAATAATGCTTGAAAATGTTGTTGTCGAGGATGTACCTTCAAGAGTAGACTAGGCTCTAGGATTTTACTATATGTATATCTTTTTGCTTCTTTGTTTCTGTGTAATGACCCCTCGTGGGCTTTTGTAATCACATGTAAGGACTTCTCGTAGGTTTTTGTAGTCGAATATTTATGAATATAAAGATTTTTCTTCAATTTTGTCTTTGATACTTACTATACTCCCTTTTATTTATTTTGATGGAGACTTTGAATGCATGACTATGTCAGTTACTTCCTATGTCGAACACATATGTGAGTATCTTTTCTGATTTTTGATTGATAAAATGGCTATCCGTGGGGCCTTTACCATTCCTCGGACCAAGCCTGGATTGATCCGATAAACTTGGGCCACATGGACCCTTACTTTGAGCTGTATAAAATTAATACCTCAAGCCTTGAAACTATAATTTATCTCTTAGATCTTGAGGTAATCTTTGAGGGGGAATTAGCTTCGAGGCTCGATGATAGGGGCTGCTCCTAAACTTTCGAGTGTAGCCCCTGAGTGAGAGTTAGATCGAGGCATCTAGAAACTTGCTTTAAACTTAGTGAATACAACCTTAAGGTGTTGTAGATAGGTTCTGGTTTAGGGGCTTTCGAGGTTTAGATAATATCCCGAGGTTAAGCCCTTATGAACAAAGTTTGGAGTGCTTATCTCTTTGGAGCCTACTTTCTTTTTTGATAAGAGCCCTTGAGGTCGGGTATCACCTCGGGGATGGAGATGATGTCGTCGGCTTCCTGGAGCTTAACTTTCCTTTGATGGAGGTCCCCGAGGTCGGGTACCACCTTGGGACTAGCGATGATGTCACTGGCTTCCTAGACCCTAGATTTTCTTTGATAGAGGTCCTCGAGGTTGGGTACCACCTCCGGGCTGGCGATGATATCGCTACCTTCCTAGAGCCTAACTTTTCTTTGACGGAGGTCCTCGGGTCGGGTACCACCTTGGGACTGGCGATGATGTTGCTGGCTTCCTAGAGTATAACTTTTCTTTGATGGAGTTCCTCGAGGTCGGGTACCCCCTCGGGACTGGCGATAATACTGCTTAGCCTTTCAGGTGGGCGAATTGTTGTCGTTTTTCCATATATATATATATATATATATATATATATATATATATATATATATATATATATATTGTTGTTTCTGCTACTTTGGAGACCCTACCATCTTTGGGTAGTTACCCTTTTTTTTTTGTGTTAAGCTTTTCGGCACTTCAGTACTATCGTACTTGCACAAATATCTGCTCTAGTTTTTTGATTTCGCCACCATCATGACTGCTATATCGAGGTTCGTTCAGCAAAGAGATGAGAGTTCCACCCCCGGTATTCAGGACCATTAAGAGAGTATTTTTGAGATTACTTGTTCGATAAAAGAAGAAAGCATTGGGTTAGTGAGAGAAGACTGTGGATGGGGGGAGGAAGTAGCGTTACAGATACTTTCACCAAGTGAAGGAATCACGTACTGTGCAGACGGGTTCTTGAACGTGTACATATATCCTTTCACGTTGGGCTCCCTTGATAGGGTTGTGCTTGACTTTTGTTTAAAGTTTCGGGTTTCCTTGACGCAGATCCATCCATCGTTTTAGCAGATAGTGTTGATGATGAGGTTTTTTGTGGAGAAAGTGGGCCTGACGCTCAGTCATCTTATCAAGCTGTATTGGCCCTTTCACCATCGGGGTCTGCTAACCTTGCAATGACGGTTGACTACGCCCTTCGCCATTGATGACGAGGGGGATGTAGATTGGGATTGGTTGAGTCGATTCGTCCGAGTATGGACCGCTGATATTATCCTCATGGAGATTATGCCATTTCTTGAGCAATGGAATTATACATGTAAGTGATGCACTCTGTGCCTTCATAGCTTTGTTTGTGGTGAAGACTAGTTTCAGAACCGTGCCTTCTTTTCTTTTTCTGTAGCGGTTCCATTGGTGCCTGATGACGTTCACAATTTTTCGGGTTGGGTTAAGAAATTGGCAACCCACTCAACTTGTGACGAACACAAGTGGCAAGATTTGTCCCAGGGCATATGGGAAGTGAAACATCATGGCAGGTGTCATGCTATTTTTTTTCTTTCTCCCTTTACTCAGAGAGGCATTTTTCCCTTTTTGTGTATTAATCTTGCTATTCGTAAGCATTAGAGGGCCTTCTGAGGCGAGGCGACACTACTTCGGAGAGGGGGACCGGTTGCTAGCTTCCGGGCTAAGGAGCAATAATAATAAGTGGGAGATGCCTTCACAGCGCGATGACACTCGAATAAAGGCAAAAATGGACCAAGGGTCCAAAGTGGAAGCATCATCTAAACCTGCCACGCCCATGGTTCCTAGTTCTAGTAAGGTGGTTTCTCCATTGCTGCCGCCTTCTCTTCCCGCTGACGGTACTTCGAGGGATACTAGAAACCTGGGGTCACATGCTTCGACCAATTGTGCCTCGACTGGAGCCAATTCTTTAAGAGTTGAGACAACTAGTTTATCAGATATGCACTCTGCTTTTGAGGAAGCTCCACAGCTTTACTTTGTGGTGAGTTTTGTCATGGGCCTTTTGCGTTTCATGTTTTCCCTTCTTTATTGGGTTTTCTTTTGCAGGCCTTCGATGAGCTTAAGTCTGGGCTGCTTCGCAACGAAGCTAGGTTGTGGAAAGCTCTGGATGAGGAGAGATTCCTTAGGCTCCTTTACAGTGAAAAGGAAGTCGAGTTGGCCCACTTGCGATATGAAGTGGGTCGGAGCTTGAATTATGAGAGCTACTTGAAGGAGAAAGTAACTTTCTGTGCTGGGTGAGCGTGTGTTCTTCCTTCTCGCTTCCAAATCTAGCCTTTTGTTTATTTCAGTTGCAGAAAAAGAAGGAGGACCTGGAGCGCCTTCGGATGAGGTTGGTCGAGCCAAGCGTGATATGATGAGCTAAGAGCTCAAGGCAGAGGTTCAGGCCATAGAGGAGAAGAGTGCTCTAGCTAAAGTTCGCACCTTTGAGACCCAACTTCATTTAGCTCATGATAATTCTTTGGCTCAAAAAAATACAATTACGAAGCTTGAGTCTGAACTTTTAAAGGTAAGGGTCGAGATCGTTAATGCCCAAACTGAAGCTACAATGATTCGAACTAAGGCTGACCAAGAGATGTTGATCTATTTGAAGGATGTTACCGATGCTCAGGCCGAACTGAGAAGGGTCCTCGACCGTGAGCAGAGGATCAAAGAATATGCTTGTTGCAGGTCTCGAAGAAATACTCTCGAGGAGATCTGTGCTAGGGGTTTCGTTCTCTCGAAAGATTTGGCGCGAGTGAGAGTGAACAAGCATGATGCTTGAAGGCTGCTGCTCAAGACCGAAGAGAGCGAAGACAAGGCCGGCAGGTCGTAACCCTATGGGGGAGGGAAGGCATAGATTTTTCCGTTTGTATATGGCTTTTTTCAAAGCATATTTGTAGATGGAGATTGTGCTTTTTATATGTGTATAAAAGAAAAACCTTGTGGATTTATTTCTTATGTATCTCTTTTTGTCTCGTATTGGCTAGGCAGATTGGTCTTTGATTTGGTAGGAATTCTCGGATCCGCGATGTGGCCCTAGGGCTAATTAGGCTGGCTCGTAGTCTCTTACCCTCATGGTCGATGCAACCTTTAGTACAAGTTGGCGATAATGGCTCTTAAGCTCTTACCTTGGGGCATTTTAGTTAATTGTTTTGGGTTCAGTCTCCGAGTCGGGTTTCAACTCGAGCTAAGTCGACCCTCAAGTTTGTAAGACCTCGTTTAACCTCGTTTGGAAATCATTGATATATTTGATATGTGTGCTTTGGTTGTATTAGCATGATTTCCAGGTATAGGTTTTGATGAATGACAAACAATGAAGTCAATTGTCAAACAACGATATTGTATGACAAACGATGAAGATGCATTAGCAAACAATCGAGATGGTTGACGAATCAATGATGATGAATCAAACAATCAAGATTGGATGCCAAGAAGCATATTGATGAAGGGATTGCTTAGACAAGCCAAGACGAGCTCAAAAGTTCAAGACCGAAGACCCAAGGCGTAGGTCGTTAGGTAGAACCAATGTAAGAGCAACATTTAAGTTATCTCGTCTTTTGGCTCAACATAGGTCATCATTAATATGCATAAAATCATTTTATTAAATCATATATATCATAAACATTTTTAATATACTTCAAACAAAATGATTTTAACGTTTTCATTTTAACCAAAATGGTTTTTGAAGTAAGTTTTCGATTGTGGTATATAAAGGTATATTCCAACTTTGATTCTGGTATATTCTGGTATATTCCATCTCTGCTGGAAATTCCAGAGAAGTAGGATAATCGATTATCAAGTTTCAATAGTCGATTATTCTCATGTCCGTTGCCTTCCAACGACTAGTTTTTTGACCGTTTTAATAAGATAATCGATTATGTAAATGTAATAATCGATTATTCTGTCAGAATTGAGTATTATTGTTTAAATATTGAGCAACGGACATATCACCTCTAAAATCTATAAATAGAGGTCATTTGAACTCATTTGGAAGTAACTACATCTCTCAATTATCTATAAACATCTTGATATTATTTGTGCATCATTTTAGAGCTTTTGTTGATCCATTTGAGAGACAACTTTGTGTTGTTCATTGAGCTTATATTGTATCTCTTTATCTACTCTTCTTAGAGAGTTCTTGTTGTAAAAGAGAAAGGTTCTTGAGAAGACCATACCTTCTCATTGAGCGTTGGGTTTGCTAAGTACCTTCAATCTTAGTGTGTGAAGTCTTGAGGTGCGGTATCCACGAGCAAGTTAAAGTCTTGTAGAGCGTACATCTACGAGCAAGTGTAACGGTTTGTTAGGCACCCGTAAGCTTAACAGAGTTAGTGTAAACTCAAGAGAGTCTCTCGGGAAACTGGACTAACCACATGTTGTGGTGAACCAGTATAAATTCGGTGTGTCCTCTCCTTACTCTTTTAATTACTGCACTTACTTTACTCCTGCAATTTTAATTCCACAAAATTTATCGACATTCTCGTGCCTCACTATTCACCCTCCCCCTCTAATGACGGGCATAAATCCTAACAGTTGGTATCAGAGCCTAACTCTCTAAAAGCCTTAACCGGTTGAGAGAACGTTCTATATATTTTTTGTTGAGAATGTTGAACGCAGGAATGATGAGCGAAGGACACTCCACCATTAGGCCTCCACTATTTGATGGAACAAATTACACATATTGAAAAGAGCGGATGAGAATTTTCATCCAATCAAATAACTTTCGCTTGTGGCAAATCATCAAGAACGGTGAACAAATGCCGACAAAGAAAGTTGGGGAAACCACGGTTCCAAAGGAGGAAGATGAATATAATGCCGAGAACATCAAGAAGGTTGAATATAATGCAAAGGCCACCAATATGTTGTATTGTGCGGTGAATCCGGATGACTATCGGAAGATTTCTTGCTGCACAATCGCCAAGGAGATGTGGGATAAGCTTGAGGTCACTTATGAAGGTACGCCTCAAATCCGAGAAGCAAGAGTTGATTTTCTAACACATGAATATGAAATCTTTAGAATGAAGGAGCCTGAAAGCATCGATGATATGTTTGATCGATTCTCAATGATCATCAACGATCTCCATGCTCTTGGGAAAGTATATTCGAACAAAGATCTTGTTCGAAAAATCCTACGGAGTCTCACTCCCGAATGGCGTTCCAAAGCCAATGCCATCCAAGAGTCTATAGGAATCACGGACGTCACAATTGATGGACTAAGAGGTAACCTCAAAACTTATGAAAGCACAATTCTTAAACCTTCATTTGGAGATGATAAAAGTCCAGGTATTGCCTTCAAAGCCTCATCTTCTAAAAGAGTAGAAGTAAGTGATTCGGAAAGCGATGATGATACTATTTCCAACGATTTAATTGAAAAGTTTTATAAGTTTATGAAGAAGGAAATGAAGAAGGAAGAACCAAGTCCTTCATGCCATAATTGTGGAAAACTTGGCCACACCAAGTCACATTGTCCAAAACCCAAGGACAAGAAGAAGAAGAAACACCTAAGGCGCGTGACATGGGATTCGGACAGCTCGAGTGATGAAACTGCCGCCCTATGCCTCATGGCCAACGAGGAAGAAGAGGTAAGTACTCCTAACTCTTACTCTTATGAAGAATTACAAGAAGCTTTTCAAGAATTATATGATGAATTGAAAAAGTCTTCAAAAATCTCCAAAGAGGCCAAGGTTAAATTTAAAGTTTTAGAAGAGAAAAATAAATTTTTGGAAAATGACAATATTGATCTTAGAAATAAAATTAAGGAGATGAATGAAACTTCTTCAATTGATCAAAATTCTAATTGTTCATATTGTGATTCTTTGAAATTAGAAAACATAGAACTTAGGAACACACTAGAAAAACATAGTGTAGACAATCCTAAAATAGTTGAAGAAATTAAAAAGAAAGGGCCCAGGAAAAATAAAAAGCGTAAAAAGAATAAGAATCATGTTAGAAATTGCGATGCACAACCTAGAAATAATTCTAGGAATTTTGTAAATGAGTCTAGAATTAATCATTTTAGACCACCTAGAAATGATTTTAGAAATTTAATTAATGAGTCTAGAATTAATCATTTTAGACCGCCTAGAAATGACTCTAGGAATTTCAACGCTTCTAGGAATAACGACTTTAGATCACCTAGAATGTTTTTGGCTCAACCAAGACATATGCACAACCCGAATGTTATATGTCATTATTGCAACCGGATAGGACACATAGCACCCGTATGTTTTGCAAAACATATGGATTTATCTTTTAGCTATGATTATTATTTGCCTAACCCCCAAGGACCCAAAAGTGTTTGGGTACCTAAATCCTATTTTTAGGTACGTTTGCAGGTGTGCTTGAAGACTACAATATCGTAGTAGATGCACCAAGCACGAAACCTTATTGCATCGAGGGGGAATTTCGGTTAGTTATCATATTTTTGATAAAAACGTAATAGTTGATATGTGTTAACGATTGATATGTCTTTGTTAACAATTGGTATCAATTATTTTTGTTGATTCATGTTTTGATAACTTTTATTTTGAATAACAATTGGTATCAATTATTTTTGTTAAAAATAATGATTGATTCATGTTTTGATGAATATTATTTTTGGTTTGAATAACAGTTGGTATATTCTTGAAAAATAAATGATTCATGTTTTTAATACAACTATTGGTTTGTTAAAAATTAACAGTTGATATGTTTTTAAGTAATATGATTTGCTAAAAATAACCTTTAATATTGTTGTTATGTTTTTACTAACATTTGGTATCATTTTATGTTGGTATGATTTTTAATTATTTGAAAATCGTCTATCATGTATATTCCTCATTGTATTTCCTATTTTATTTTTGACACTAACAGTTGGTATACCCAAAAGGGGGAAGTGTCAAAAGGGGGAAGTAGGCTTTGTATAATCTTTTTGCTAATGCCAAAAGGGGGAAGAGCTTAGGCGATATGCATCTAATAAGGAGGAATGTCTCTACCTTTTAGTATGCCTTATTTGAGGGGGAATAGTCAATTAAGGGGGAATATTTTGCATGACTTATATGTTGAGATATAGCATGTCTTTAGGGGGAATCCGATATGCATATCTCCTATTGTTTGTCATTATCAAAAAGGGGGAAATTGTAAGACCTCGTTTAACCTCGTTTGGAAATCATTGATATATTTGATATGTGTGCTTTGGTTGTATTAGCATGATTTCCAGGTATAGGTTTTGATGAATGGCAAACAATGAATTCAATTGTCAAACAACGATATTGTATGACAAACGATGAAGATGCATTAGCAAACAATCGAGATGGTTGACGAATCAATGATGATGAATCAAACAATCAAGATTGGATGCCAAGAAGCATATTGATGAAGGGATTGCTTAGACAAACCAAGACGAGCTCAAAAGTTCAAGGCCGAAGACCCAAGGCGTAGGTCGTTAGGTAGAACCAATGTAAGAGCAACATTTAAGTTATCTCGTCTTTTGGCTCAACATAGGTCATCATTAATATGCATAAAATCATTTATTAAATCATATATATCATAAATATTTTTAATATACTTCAAGCAAAATGATTTTAACGTTTTCATTTTAACCAAAATGGTTTTTGAAGTAAGTTTTCGATTCTGGTATATTCTGGTATATTGAAGCTTTGATTTTGGTATATTCTGGTATATTCCAGCTTTGCTGGAAATTCCAGAGAAGTAGGATAATCGATTATCAAGTTTCAATAGTCGATTATTCTCATGTCCGTTGCCTTCCAACGACTAGTTTTTTGACCGTTTTAATAAGATAATCGATTATGTAAATGTAATAATCGATTATTCTATCAGAATTGAGTATTATTGTTTAAATATTGAGCAACGAACAAATCACCTCTAAACTCTATAAATAGAGGTCATTTGAACTCATTTGGAAGTAACTACATCTCTCAATTATCTATAAACATCTTGATATTATTTGTGCATCATTTTAGAGCTTTTGTTGAGCCATTTGAGAGACAACTTTGTGTTGTTCATTGAGCTTATATTGTATCTCTTTATCTACTCTTCTTAGAGAGTTCTTGTTGTAAAAGAGAAAGGTTCTTGAGAAGACCATACCTTCTCATTGAGCGTTGGGTTTGCTAAGTACCTTCAATCTTAGTGTGTGAAGTCTTGAGGTGCGGTATCCACGAGCAAGTTGAAGTCTTGTAGAGCGTACATCTACGAGCAAGTGTAACGGTTTGTTAGGCACCCGTAAGCTTAACGGAGTTAGTGTAAACTCGAGAGAGTCTCTCGGGAGACTGGACAAACCACACGTTGTGGTGAACCAGTATAAATTCGGTGTGTCCTCTCCTTACTCTTTTAATTACCGCACTTACTTTACTCCTGCAATTTTAATTCCGCAAAATTTATCGACATTCTCGTGCCTCACTATCAACCCCCCTAGTGCGGGCATAAATCCTAACAAAGTTTTCAGATTTATGTGGGCTAGCAACAATGGATCTTATGCCTTGCCCTTAGGCGTATATAGTTAACTATTTTGGGTTCAGTCTCCGAGTCAGGTTTTGACTCGAGCTCAATCGACCCTTAAGTTTTTAGATTTGTGTGGGCTGGTAATAATGGCTCTTATGCCTTTCCCTTAGGCATATGAAGTTAAATATTTTGGGTTCAGTCTCTAAGTCGGGTTTCGACTCAAGATCAATCGACCCTCAAGTTTTCAAATTTGTGCGGGCTGGCGACAATGGTTCTTACGCCTAGGGTCGATGGGCCTTTAAATGTAAGCTGATGAACAATGGCTCTTATGCTTTGGGTCAAAGCGACCTTTTATTGGATTTATTTTCCCTCGTTAAGAACTTTTTGAAGTAATTTTTTCCTGATCCTTCGTTGGTTCGAGAAGAACCTCAATTTCGAGTCATTTTTATGGCGATGATTAAGCACCTCGGGAGGTTTTGCTTGGAGGTTGAGTATCTCAAAGAAAATGATGTGGAACTGACATGGTTGAAGCTCTTTTGCCTATATCAAGGGTAGCATGTTTAAGCGTTCTTTTCAAAGTAGATTCGAAGTAATTGAAGGCTTGTGATTTTATAGTGACGGTCGGGTGTCCCTGAGTCACGTTAGTTTGGCTTGTACAACCTTATGACCGTGGTCATTTGTGCTTGGCCGTAGCCATTTTGATCTTGAATGAAGTATTTTAGGCATCTATATCAAGGGTATGCCTTTTAGGGGTCTTACAAGTTCGATATATAGCCTTCATTTCGGGATCAAGTTTATGCCTTTAGCAAAGTCTTACACTTTTCATGCCTTTGAGGTCTTACAGTTTTTAGATACTTGGTACAATTACGGTTCATGCCTTGCTTGAGGTCTTACAATTTTTAGATACTTGGTACAAGTATGGTTCATGCCTTGCTTGAGGTCTTATAGATTTTTGTTGCTGCCTTATGTAGGTCTTACGTGATAGAGTTTGCCCGCTCGAGGTCTTATCGCCTCAGGTTTTTTAATGAATAGTGATTGGTGATAGTCTCCAAGTCATCGAGTTTGTTCTTTCTTGGGAGCTGTTACTTGTGTGCTTGGTATTACCTTATTGAGGGCTTACGATTTCGGAGATTCTGACCCTGAGGTCATGCAATTTTTGAGATTTTGGCGCTAGTACCCTAGTGTTTGGGTCACTTAATTTCCATGCTGCCTCATTGAGGGCTTATGAGTTTGGATTCTAACTTGGAGGTCATCCAGATATTGGATTGTTGACGCTAGTACCCGAGTGTTTGGGTCATTTTTCGATGGAGGAGTCATTATTGCAAAAAAAGCTGAGTTGCTTTTGGAGCGTGAGATGTTTTGATAACTTTATTCTTTGACTACTTGGCACAAGTATGCATTTCTTAGTCGTCGGGGTTCCGACTATGCGGACATGGTTCGCTTCGACCGTTTGGCTCGGTACATCATTTTCCTATTAAGACCCCATTTGACATTTCTTGGTTCTTCCAAGTAGAAGAACTTGGGGGGGGGGGATACCCTCTAGTATTTGAGTTTGATTGCAAAAGAAGCCTAGAATATTTGTCGAGTCTTCCTTAGGTAGCATGTGTATGTTGCCTTGTTAAAAACCTTTCCGGTAAAACCCTCTTCGGGATAAAAACTCAGTCGAAGGAAAAGAGTGCGACTGATGCTTTAAAACCTTAAGGTATTCGGGCTGGGTTAGCGCTTTGACTGCTTTGATCAGGTGGCTGCATAAATGTTAGTATGAAATATAAAATGAAAAAAGAGATGGTTATAACTTAGCGTGCGATGCGCCGACGATGTTCCAAGGTCTGGTATGTCCCCATCGCTTGTAATGAGGACGTGGTATGGTCCTCTGCTATGTTTAATCGAGCTTAACCAAAGATGTAGTTTTATTACCCTTTAGCTCTTTCGTGAGTGGAGGTATTGGTGACGGTACCACATCGTGCACCGCGAACATTTTCCTTCCCGCGTGTTGTTCCCCGTAGATGATTTTAATCCCATCCTTTGTTGGGAATTTCATCATTTGGTGGAGGGTGGATGGTATTACTCTCATGCAGTGTATCCACGGTCGTCCGTACAAGGCGTTGTACCTCATGTCTCCTTCGATGACATGAAATTTGACATTTTTGGTCGTGTCGGCCACGCTGACTAGGAGATTTCTTCTTTCGTTGTTTCACTCGCCATGTTGAATCTGTTGAGGACTTGAGTGGCGAGCACAATTTGGTCGAACAGCCCGAGCTGCTCCATTATCCTCGACCTGATAATGTTGTCCGACCTACCTGGGTCCATGAGTATACATTTTATTTGAAATGTATTCACGAGGAAAGAGATTACTAGTGCGCCATTATGAGGTTGAGACAAGGTCCTCGTGTCCTCTTCGCTGAATGTGAGGGAATATGTATTCCTGGGTACGCTTTTCTCTGGTGGTGTATATTTTTGTTCTTCTCATCACGGGTTCCTAGGGAGCATCGACGTCCCCCAAGGTCATGTGGATAATATGTTGTGGCTCATTAGTTTCATTCTTCTTGGCCGCCTCTCTTTTCTGGAACTGATTTTTAACCCGATCACTTAAGAACTCTCGGAGGTGACCTTTATTGAGTAGCCTGGCTACTTATTCTCGGAGCTGGTGGCAATCCTCGATCCTATGGCCGTGCATGTTGTGAAATTCACATACTAAGTTATGATTCCTTTGGGAAGGATCTGACTGTATAGGCCTGGGCCATCGAGTGTCTCTGATTTGTATGATGGCAAACACGATGCTCGATACATCAACATTGAAGTTGTATTCTAACAAGCGAGGTGCCTCAGTTGGCCCTGCATTTCTATTGAACCCCGCTCTATTGATCAATCCTCGAGGATTATATCCTCGGTCTACCCTGCGATCATTGCAATGTGGGTTGCGCTTCGGGGCATTCCTCTTGTCTTCAGTGTATGACTGATACCTTTCTCTGTTTTGCTTGGGCTCCTTTGCTAAGAGCCTTCTTGGGTATACTGATCCTGAGGGGGCTCCCAACTGGTCATCTTCGACCCTGATTTTTGAATGGTATCGGTTGTGGACGTCTAACCAGGTCATGGCGAGATAAATCAACCAAATTCTCTTTTAGCTACCTCGAAGCCACTATGCTTCGCTCATTCAGGCCTTGAGTGAAGGCCTGCACTGCCTAGTCGTCGAATACCGGTGGTAGTTCCATTCATTCTATTTGAAATCAAGATACAAATTCTCACAACATCTCGTTCTCCCTTTTCTTGATTTTGAAGACGTCAGATTTCCTTGTGGCCGCCTTAGTGGCCCCGGCATGTGCCTTTATGAAGGAGTCTTCCAGCATGGCGAACGAATCTATGTAGTTTAGGGCCAAGTTATGATACCACATCATTTCCCCTTTGGAGAGTGTTTCTTCGAACTTTTTCAGCAGGACGGACTCGATCTCATTATCCTTCAGGTCGTTGCCCTTTACTGCATATGTGTAAGCAGTAACGTACTTGTTCGGGTCTGAGGTACCATTTTACTTCTGAAGATCTGGCATTCTGAACTTCTTCGGAATGCACTACGAGGCCTCTTCCTTAGGGAACAACTTCTTTACGAACTTCTTCGAGTCTACACCTTTCAAGATTGGAGGTGCTCACAAAATTTGGTCGACCCTGGAGTTCTAATTTTCGACCTTCTTATTGTTGGCTTCTATTATTTTTTTTGCCTGATTCGATTCTTCTAGTGATGTTCTCGAGCATTTTTATGATGGCAAGATCGGCTATCAATCCGTTATTGCTTGATCTCTCCGGTACCTGTTCGGCCAGGGGAGCTGTCCCTGGTGTGCTAGGAGTTTCCTGGTAGATTTGCAGCTGAGCGATAGCCAACTGTTGTGCCTACAACATTTCAAAAATAACATGAAGGTTAACCTCTCGTTCTTCATTGGTTGGGGGTTTTCGAGCTTCTTGTGTATCTCCTTGGTGTATGATCCTGTTTGTGTGTGAGATTTCATCGACCTACTGTGCGTCGCGTGAACCCACATTCGCTGGAATTGGTCCTGGTGTGTTCTCGAGGTTTTGTGGTGGCACACCAACAATAGGAACAACCTTACTGTTCTCTTCTTGGTTTTCAAGATTGTCGTTTTTTAACTCAATTTACTGATCCAAATATTTTGACCTAAAATCGAAGATCTTGGACAACAAAAGGCGTGAAATATGTTGCATTGTGTAGTGAAACCAACAAGAAAATAATCACTATTATTTTTTACCCCACGGTGGGCCCAAACTATTTACCGTAAAAATGATAATAACAATTAATTTATTGATGAGACTCTAAAAAAACATAATTTATTTTTATGCTAGCTGTTAAGTAGTTGATGTTAGATGTATGAGACTTAGAAACAAAACAAAAGTTAAGGAGAGAGTGATAATCGAACCGATAGGTTAACAATCAGGGCCTCGGACTGGTCGATTCGGGCGCCTCGAGGTCGATTCTAGAGCTCGGTAGCGAGCTATCGAGGGTGATCAGGGTAAGGCTAACAATTATAAGATAATTAAAGAAGACTCTTTATGACCAATGATACGCAATAAATGAAGAACAACAATGGAGATAACAAATGAGAGTAATAATATCAAGATAATATATTAGAGAGCAGAGAGAATGTTCATCTATATTTCGTGTGGAGTAATTGAGACAACATGAGTTACAAAAATGACAAGGACCCTCTTTATATTGGAGGGCAATCCCTACATAGTACAAGATACATTAATTGTAAAGATATGGAGATGAGACAACTAGACATAACACCTGATTCGGGTTTCGAGTAGACCGGCTAGGTTTTTTCAGTCTTGGTTGTGTGCCTTGGGAAGTCCTTATTTTCATTATAGTCGTGGTCAGCCCTATCTTGGGGTCAGGTGTCGACGACCCTCGAGGGAGGATACTCGGCTGTGGCCTTGAGCCTTCGATGTGACCTTCCGAAGTACCTTAATGAATTAGACCATTTGATTTCGCCGTATACAACACTTAACTGCAAAAGAAAGAAAAACCAAGGTGAAATAATTATGTTCTAATAGAAAAATATAACTTAGCGGATATAAATTATAAAGTACTTTGTATTTAAATTTTCCGCCAAGGAATCGCAAAATTTTCACATGAATTGTTGAATAAACCTACAATGTATAGTCTACCTTGTGGTCTATGATTCCATCATAAATGATAAACCAACATAATTTTATTGTGAAGAATTAAGAACTGTATATCAATCATAAATTAGATTGGCAGAAAGGCAGGTGATCGATTATTAGTTATTTGTTAGTCTAAAATATTAATTTAGTTACATTAATTAAAAAATGATAATTGTTTGTGAATAACTTAAAGTTGTACTCATTCATCAAATTACAAAATTTAAATCGGATCAAATGGATTAGTATTGCGTATTAATTATATCGATATTAACCTAAGTCGATAGTTGCTTAACACAACTTTCATTATATAGCCATTGACCATTATTAAAATATAATATTACGAAAATGTATGTAATCTAAAGACTAATTACCTATTATAGAGGATGTTTAAAGAATAGCTAAAAACCAAAAGCTATAAGTTGGTAATATTCAATTTTTAGGTTTTGACTTATTTTTATACTTTTCATGCCTAAAAGTAGGTGCTTTTAACTACTTTTTATCATAGTCAAACACCAGAAAAACTAAAAAAGTGCTTAAAAGATAATAAGCATTTAAAATAAGCCAATCCAAACGCCTCATAATAGATCAAAACATTACTTAATATCAACACATGCTAATATTACAATCCAATATTCAATGTACAACATTCGTCTCCTTAAAGGTATTACTTGTTGACAACACTTTACTAGAAAATACACTTACACTTAGAGGTCTTGCTTCTTGAGTTGTTACATATTCTAGAATGATCAACTCTTAATGGTACGAAATACACTGTCAAATATAATAACTTAAAATGCTTATATATGATTAATAAGATATTTTAACGCTATAAAATAGAAAATAAAAACCAAGGTCGAACTTAGTGTAATTCTTATTTTAGTGAATTCTCGACCATAAGTTTATCCTCGACCATAGTAAGAGTTGAGGATGCAATCTAAAGTTGACACTCGTCCACTAAGGAACTATTGATCTTTGTTGAATGTTCATGGTAATGGTTCAGGATTACGGTTGGGGTTAAGGTTCAAGGTATAGACCATTAAAGAGGTTTATCAGTAACTAGTGGTTGATGGAAGATAACTCGTGATGTTCATGAATTAAAATATGTTCACGTGTTTTTGACCCGTTTAAATTTACCCATCTGACCCATTTAAAATTACCTATTTGACCGACCATCCAATTTTTACTTCTGAAAAACAATACTCAAACAATTGAAGAAAAATGAGTCAAGGGTCGAGAAAAAATTGTCACTGCGGTATAGTTGCCAGCCAATTCAAAACTACAACTTCGATGAATGCTAGTAGGCAATTCTCAAAATGTTCCAAACCTAAGATAAATATATTTCACAAATTCACCTCTTTTTAATTTAGGGATTCAGTTTTACTAATAAATTATATTTTCCATTTTAATTGATAGGGTAAAAGGTGTCAATTTTGGGAATGTGATAATGATCTGCTAGATCCAAGGATTGCTGACCTTTTCAATAGTTTGAAGTGTGAAAAAGACGCTCTGAAGCGTAAAAAAATTGTTCAGTAGATGAAGGTGACTGAACTTAAAAATTTATTATGAATTGTACTATTGCTTATGAATTGTTCTCACGTGATGTTTCATCAAATCTAATTGTGATTGCTTATTGTCTTGTGATGTTCTTGGATTACAATATTATCTCTTAGCGTGCAAAGAAATAACATACGGTTAAAGATTGAGTATACAAGACTATTACTCATATTATAGCTAAAAACTTCTTGGATTCGTCCTATTCTTCACGAATTTGGGTTTCATCTCCATGAAGCGGTTTAGGGTTTTAGGCGTCATGTGACACTGTAGTTCAGTCTATATTATCTCATGATATTATTGCGACATGTATATTGAGTGTGATAACTGCCTTCTTAAGTAGTTTTTAAAAGTTCTTTAAACTATACTTCGTGTCCAGTTCTAAAAGGTTTAATGAATGATTTTTTTTCTGACCACCACCGAATGAAAGGACAAAGTATATAGGGCCTCTTCAGTCTGCCCCTTGTTCAAATACCATTTTTTCCTACGTTGTTCGTTGCTCCCCAAGCTTAAAGCACTTTTCATTGTCTATGACATTCCTAGATTGATATGACTAATTTTCTGATGAGATTTCTAGCTTGCATTAAGGTTCTGAAGCCCCTCTTATATCTCTGTAACTTGAGAGCTAGGTAAACCTGAATTTAGAGTCACCTTGATTTGGGATTACAGAACATCAACTAGATCAGAAACCAAATTTTAAAGTGACTTCGGAACATGGTTGAAAGCGTCAATCGAAAAACTTTCTTATCTAATGTCAGCATCTGAAGTCTACTCCAACCAAATTGAAAGCTTAATTCGAAAGACTAGGCTCAAGGAGGATCAATGGCTGATTCTCCATTGGGTAAAGTTAGAATGTTGGTTAGATTGCAATCTATGCTTATGGAAAGAAAAGTTATGATAAGCAATCTACATGTTCACAAAGAAAGGTTTGCCTGTAAGTGCAGTTTCCTTCGGTTGGAGCATGTCCTACTTGGATCAATCAGCTTATTCTAATTTGCCTTTTATTATGTGATTTTTAGGAAGTCATTGGATCATAAAGTTGCTTCACACGAGTGAAATGAACTTGTCCCTAAAATAGAAGAGAAAAGAGCTAGAATGAGAGAGGATAATCATTGAGAAAGATGTCTTATCTGTCTGGACAAGAATATGATTTCGTATTATCGTGAGCTGATGCCCCTATACTCTTCTTTATGTTTTTAGATCGCGCTTCTTATAACCAAAGAATATGAAACATGGGTGTAGGTCTTTTATCGAAATGAAATTATTTTTTTTAATCTTTTTATTTATTATTTTATGATGAATGAGGAGTCATTACACATAATATGCCCGATCGGCATATCTTTTTGTTTTATGGCGCATAACTCTTCTTCAGTTAGACTTGGGAATGGCACGGGCATAGGCAAAATAACAGAGCAATTACTAGTAACATAACAAAAAAGTTTTCCTCGTTAATGTTTGCTCGCGACAATTATGACCTCTCGAGAGAATCCACGACTGCAATTACGACTAACTTTTATTGGATTTCTTTTCCAATTCAAAGCTGATAGTTGCCTAATGCAAACGTTACCAGAGACGGACATTTTCTACCACCACAAGACAACCCAACAAAGCGAAAAAGAGAAATGTTACACCACATCATATATGTACATATCATGCATGCAACCTAAGCCATCACTTCTCACATTTTACAAATTAATAGAAGTAGCTCTTTGAAGATCTTCAATCTACTGGCCTCAAGAATTACCGATTCTAACAGATTAGATAATGAGATTGAAGTTTACGTAAATCAAGTGTCACATCTTCTGTCAGTTTATGTATCTTCAAGCTCTAAGGTGGCATTGAATCCAAATTCAGTTCCAACAGTAAACGATGATTTGAGTTCATCGGCAGTTTGGGTGGTGCTAATCTTGTTATCCTTCACTGACAAGTTCTCCTGTAGAATAAATGACTTTCAAAGTTCAGAGAAGATCTAATTGGAATTCAACAACGGATGAAATAATATTGATTAACTTGCCTTCTTCACATAATCAGCGAGGGTTGAGGTAACAATTTCTCGGATTACAAAATTAGTAACTCGATCTTCACCAAGTATCTGCAGTAGAAAGTCCCTAGGAACCTATGGAAGTCATCAATCAGCTGTCAGGCGTAAAGTAGAGAAATGCACTAGAACTAGGATATCAGTTCCCACCCAGTATAATCCCACATAGCAACAACAACAACAACCACCCAGTATAATCCCACATAGTGGGGTCTTGGGAGAGTAGTATGTAGGCAGACCTTACCTCTACCCTGGGGTAGAGAGCCTGTTTCCAAATAGACCCCCGGCATCCTTCCCTCCAAGAACTTTCTACCTTGCTCTTGGGGAGACTCGAACTCACAACCTCTCGGTTGGAAGTGGGGGTTGCTTACCGTCAGAGCAACCCCTCTTGTCTTAGGATATCAGTTCCCATTTCCAGTAAAACATATTAATATTATATTTCTTAAAGAGGCGATTAACAGCAAGAAGAACGATCACAAATAATGAGGACCAATCTGCACAATAATAAGCAGAAGTACTTCAATTGAGCCACACTTCAGGACATGAAAGTCAAATCTCATTTAATTAACCCCTCCCTTATATGGAAAAATCATCCTTCTCCAGTCAAATTGACATGAAATAATAGTGTTCTTTGTTTCATATTGATATTTAACATCTGGAAAAAAAAATCCTTTAGAAGTTAAAAAAATACAACTACTGTTTTAGATACTCTCCAGCTAACAGCAGAAAATAATCTATACAAACTTTTTGGGTTTTAGTGCTAATCACACAAGGTAATATAAATTGGGCTGTAAGCTTTGGTGTCATGAAAAGAGGTTTACAGAGGAACATCACAGGAGGAAAAACTAACGGATGAAATCTGGCCGCGAGCACCGCAATGTACATACCTTAGATGTTTTCCCTGGAGCAGCAACCATGCCAAGATTACAATAAGTTAGATTCATGCACTAGAGATTGAAAGACTATCAATTTACAAAATATTAAAAGTGGAACATGGCATATTAGCTGAAATTGTATGTGATCACTGCGAAAGTGAGAGGGATATAGGATAAGACCCGACCAAACTTTGATGGCCTCCACTCTCTATCTACCAAGGTCTCTCACAATTAAAATTGAAAGAAAAAAGCAAAAAGCACCGGTCAATAGCAAATTACCCAAAAAAGAATAGTTTTCATTCCCGAAACCACTATGTTCGTTTCTTGCTTATCAAGTTTATCCAACTCATATTCTGCCAAAACAGAATTTTGCGATATATCCCCACACTCATTCTTGATTTCTTGTAAATAATTGAAAATTAGTTGTCTTTTCTGGTTATGACTTGTGAGAGAACAACGTCCCTTGTCACACTGATCTCACTAGCCAACTTTCATGTTACTCAGTGCAAATGCTAGTTTCTGGCATTCCCAATGATTTTCCTGGCCAAGGACAAAGTTGACTGTTGAAACAAGTGGGAGAAGAATTGACAACTCTTTATTTTTTAATTACGGTGTGTCCGGGCCAAGTAGCGCCCACCTCGAAAAATTGAGAACTATTACAAAACACAAATAGTAATATGACATGAATAAAGGATACTTTTGGAATGCCAAAGTTGAATCAGCTTAGGTACTTTATATGATTAAATGGAATACACTGCCAAAAGCAAGTCAGATGTAAGAAGGAAAGAAAATATCAAGAGCCGTGGTTAGACCTGCAATGTTGTATGGGGCGGAGTGCTGGCCTGTGAAGAACTCACATGTTCAGAGAATGAAGGTTGCGGAGATGAGGATGCTTAGGTGGATGTGTGGGCACACCAGGCTGGATAAGATCAAGAATGAAGTTATTCGACAGAAGGTAGGGGTGGCCACGGTGGACGAAAAGATGCGGGAAGCGAGGTTGAGGTGGTTCGGGCATGTTCGGAGGAGGGGCTCCGATGCCCCGGTGAGGAGCTGCGAGCGGTTGGAGATTGTTGGTGGTCGGCGAGGGAGAGGGAGGCCTAAGAAGCATTGGGGAGAGGTGATTAGGCAGGACATGGCCAGAATGTAGGTTACCGAGGACATGACTCTTGATAGGGGAGTCTGGAGGTCTAGAATCAAGATTGTAGGTTAGGGGCTCATAGGTGATTAGTGTTTTAGTATGGTAGTTCTTGCTTGATATTACTGCATGCGACTGTATTTATGTTGCTTATGTTTGCATAACTATTTACGTTACTTTTGTGGGAGTACCTATGCTTTATTATTTGATTTTGTCTTGCTTGTGTTTCTAATTTTATCTCTGTTTCTTAATGCAGCTTTCCCATTTTTACTCTACTCGCCGAGGGTCGATTGGAAGCAGCCTCTCTGCCCTTTCGGGCAGGGGTAAAGCTCGTCTACAGATTACCCTCCCCAGACCCCACCTGGTGGGAGTGTACTGGGTAGTTGTTGTTGTTGTTGTCGTAGGAGATTGAAAGTTGTAGCAATGTCTCCTTGATCAAATCATTAAATAAAAATATACCTCCTTTTTCCCTGCGGAAGCCTGGAACAGGTGGTGCAGAACGTGCTAAATTTGCCAAAACTTTCTCAAAAACTATTCTTGTGTCCTCCTTGTCCACATCTACTCTGACCTAAGAAAATAAAATTAAGGAATTTGCAAAATACCACCAAAACACATGGGAGAACACTATGTATCTTCAAAACATAAGAGTGATTAACATATCTACACCTTATTAAGATGAGAAATACAAATACAAAAAATATACATGCATGTACACCAGTTTTATTTATTGCTAATAGAAAGCCCTACAGGACACATTCATATAATATATTCTAATCTGGATACCAACGGGATCAGGATAAAGCCATGAGGCCTGTGGGAGTTGCTCCTGAAACATGTTTCTGAGCTATGGTTCATTATCCAAATGAGTACAACTTGTTTCTCCTTATACCAGGCAACCAATTTAGAAGTCAAGTGATCTGATGCCTTGTGTCTCTCACTGTATGGAGTGAAGAATATAGTGGAAGTATCACAAATCAGAAGGGCATTTTTGAATGTATTAGACACTTCCATTCAAAAAAGGGAAAATCTTGCTACAACCTACCTTCCTTTTTCTAGTAATTAGTAGTAATAGAGAATGATAAGAAGAGTAAAAGTAGGTTGATGTAGCTATTAGTACTAATGTGTAAGGCAAAAAGCTTTTCCTTTTTAGGAGATGCCTAAGGAAAAAGTAGAATTCACCATAAAAAATGGAGGTATTGTTTGTGTCAACACCATAAAGTGTGCTTTTGTCTTTTTTAACATTTTCCTCATCCAAGATATAGTTTATAAAATAGCCAATTATAAGCTGATCAAAGGCAGGTAAACGTGTTCCCAATTCCATCATCAAAACAAGTACACGAGCTGTACACCTCAAATATATTCTCAAGAATAAACAAGGGGTAGGTAGCGGACGCCCATAGACTAAGGATTGGGTCATGGAACATAGGCACTCTGACGGGTAAGTCCATAGAGTTGGCGAAGGTTCTTCAGAAGAAGGGGGTTAACATAGAGTGTGTCCAGGAGACTAGGTGGAAAGGGTCGAAGGCGAGGAATGTAGATGTGTTTAAGCTGTGGTATTCTGGGGTCGTGAGAGGTAAGAATGGAGTGGGCATCTTGGTGGATAGGGACCTAAGGAAGTCCGTGGTCGAGGTTAGGCGAGTGAACGATAGGTTAATGTCTATTAAGCTGGTTATTGGGGGTTGCGTCTCAACGTCATCAGCGCTTACGCGCCGCAAGCGGGCTTAGACGAGGAGGCTAAGAGGTGCTTTTGGGAGGACTTGGATGATCTGGTGAGTAGTATTCCCCAATCTGAGAAGTTAGTTATTGGAGGGGACTTTAAATGTCATATTGAGGCTGATGCTGGTGGCTATGATGAGGTGCACGGTGGCTTCGGATTTGGGGTCAGGAACGGAGGAGGCACTTCGCTGCTTGATTTGGCCAGGGCTTCCGAGCTTCTGATTGCGAACTCGACATTTCAGAAGAGGGTGGAGCATTTGGTCACCTTCAAGAGTTCAGCGGCGAGGACTCAGATTGATTACATCCTCATTAGAAGGAGCGATAGGGGTATGTGCAAGGACTGCAAGGTTATTCCGGGAGAGTCTCTTTCAACTCTTCATAGACTCCTAGTGATGGATGTCGGTCTTTGGGTGAAGAGGAAGAGGAGGGGCGCTAGGGGTCAACCGCGGATTAGATGGGGTGCTTTGACTAAGGAGAAAGCACAGGAGTTGGAAAGGAGGTTAGTTGAGGGCGGAGCTTGGAGAAGTTTTGGGGAAGCGGACGCTATGTGGACAGTGACGGCGAACTTGGTTAGGGGTGTAGCACGGGACGTGCTCAGGGTACCCAAGGGATATTCAGGTAGACATCAGGGTGATTGGTGGTGGAACGATGTAGTCAAAGGAAAAGTGGAGGTGAAGAAGGCGGCGTACGCTAGGTTGGCAGGGAGCACAAGCGAGGAAGAACGGAGAGCGAACATGGTGATCTACAAGGAGGCGAGGAAAGACGCAAAGATGGCAGTCACGGAAGCTAAAAACGCGGCGTTCGGTCGCATGTATGAGGAACTAGGGGAGAGAGGCGGGGATAAGAAGTTATTCCGGTTAGCTAAAGCAAGGGAAAGGAAGACACGTGATCTAGACCAAGTTAGGTGTATCAAGGGCGAGGATGGTAGAGTTCTGATGGGGGAATCTCAAATCAAACAGAGGTGGCAGGCGTACTTTCGGGACCTACTTAACGAGGAGGGGGACCGTAACATAGAGCTAGGGGAGTTGGGGCATTCAGAGCAACATAGAGACCTTGGGTACTGCAGGCGCATTAGGGTGGAGGAGGTCATGGGGGCTTTGCGTAGGATGAGTAGCGGTCGAGCGACCGGGCCTGACGAGATCCCGGTGGAGTTCTGGAAGTGCGTGGGTAAGTCAGGAGGGGAGTGGCTCTCCAGGTTATTCAATGCGATCTTCAGGACCAAAAGGATGCCGGATGAGTGGAGGTGGAGTACAGTGGTGCCTTGTATAAGAACAAAGGGTGCGATCTTCAGGACCAAAAGGATGCCGGATGAGTGGAGGTGGAGTACAGTGGTGCCCTTGTATAAGAACAAAGGGGACATCCAGTGCTGCAACAACTATAGGGGTATCAAATTAATAAGTCACACGATGAAGGTTTGGGAGAGGGTGATTGAGGAGCGGGTGAGGGAGGTAACATCTATATCTGGGAACCAGTTCAGTTTCATGCCGGGCCGCTCCACTACAGAGGCTATCCACCTTGTCAGGCGGCTGGCGGAGCAATTCAGGGATAAGAAGAAGGACCTACACATGGTGCTTATTGACTTGGAGAAGGCGTATGACAAGGTCCCAAGGGAGGTGCTATGGAGGTGCTTGGAGGCGAAGAGCGTGCCGGAAGCCTACATCAGAGTAATCAAGGACATGTACAATGGAGCTAAGACTAGGGTTAGGACGGTGGGTGGCGAATCAGTTCCAGTGATTATGGGGCTCCTTCAAGGATCGGCGCTGAGCCCCCTCTTGTTTGCCTTAGTGATAGATGCTCTAACCCGACATATTCAAGGGGATGTGCCTTGGTGTATGCTATTTGCTGATGATATAGTATTGATAAATGAGACGAGGGTCGGTGTTATTGAAAGGTTAGAGGTATGGAGACAGACTCTCGAGTCTAAAGGTTTCAAAATAAGCAGATCTAAGACAGAATACCTGGAGTGCAAGTTTGGCGCCGAGCCGAGCGAGGTAAGCAGTGACGTGATGATTGGTTCTCAGGCCATCGCCAAGAGGGACAATGTCCGATATCTTGGGTCTGTGATTCAGGGGGACGGAGAGATTGACGGGGACGTCACCCATCGTATAGGAGCGGGGTGGTCAAAGTGGAGGCTTGCATCAGAAGTCCTGTGCGACAAGAAAGTTCCACACAAACTCAAGGGGAAATTCTATAGAGCCGTGGTTAGACCTGTGATGTTGTATTGGGCAGAGTGCTGGCCCGTGAAGAACTCTCATGTTCAGAGAATGAAGGTTGCGGAGATGAGGATGCTTAGGTGGATGTGCGGGCACACCAGGCTAGATAAGATTAAGTATGAAGTTATTCGAGAGAAGGTAGGGGTGGCCCGGGTGGATGAGAAGATGCGTGAAGCGAGGCTGAGGTGGTTCGGGCATGTACGGAGGAGAAGTCCCGATGCCCCGGTGAGGAGCTGCGAGCGGCTGGAGATTGTTGGCGGTCGGCGAGGCAGAGGGAGGCCTAAGAAGTATTGGGGAGAGGTGATTAGGCAGGACATGACTAGAATGCAGGTTTCCGAGGACATGACCCTTGATAGGGGAGTCTGGAAGTCTAGAATCAGGGTTGTAGGATAGGGGCTCCTAGAGTTTTTCGTACGCCTCATCCGGGGTTTGGGTGTGGGTCAGCAGGGTTACCCATAGATGATTTGTTTTTTAGCTTATGTCCCCCCTATGGTTGTTAGTTATGGTAGTTACTGTATGATATTATTGCATACGATTGTATTTATGTTTCTTATGTTTAGATAATTATTTACGCTATTGCTGCTGGAGTTACTTATGCTCTATTGTTATTGTTTTTGTTTTTGTCTTTGTTTTTGTTTTACTGCTGTTTTTCCTTTTATCCTATGAGCCGAGGGTCGATTGGATACAACCTCTCTGCCCTGTAGGGGTAAGGCTCGTCTACATATTACCCTCCCCAGACCCCACCAGGTGGGAGTATACTGGATAGTTGTTGTTGTTGTTGTTGTTGTTGTTGTGCTTCAAGATGAGATAATAAATTCAGATGAAATAAATTCACTGAGCCGAGGGTCGATTGGAAACAGCCTCTCTGCCCTTTCGGGTAGGTGTAAGGCATGTCTACATATTACCCTCCCCAGACCCCACTTTGTGGGACTATACTGGGTAGTTGTTGTTGTTGTTGTAAAGTTGATGAAAAGAAAGCAGTCCTGTTGATGGTACTGATATATTGTCTCTTCTATTTTCTGGCTTTTATGATGCTGTTATTATTCCTTTGGTTTCTGTTGATGGTACTGATATATTGTCTCTTCTCGTTTTCTTGAGTCAAGGATCTTTTGGAAATAACCTCTCTACTCCCTCAGGGTAGGGGTAAGGTTTGCGTACACACTACCCTCCCCAGACCCCCCCCTAATGGGATTTTACTGGGTCGTTGTTGTTGTTATTGTTGCTTTGTTGTGTATTCCCTAAGTTGAAAATTACAGTTCTGTAATTTCTCCCTTTATAGTTGAATATCAGTTCCCCTGTTGCATAACCCCTTTGCAGTAGCATGGCGTATGAAAAATTAAAACAAATTATTCTATAAACACAATTTGTCAAAGTTGTACCAAAGCAAATCTGATGACAACTAAATAGTCAGAGGTTCAATTTCTGATAAGGAGCAGGGTTGGTTAAATTTCTTGCATATATTTCGGTGAACAAAGGATTAATATACCCTACCTCAAGTAGTTTAGGTATTGACTGATTTATTTGGTGAGACAACTTTCTGAACAAGCTGATAGGAAAATTATGATAACCCATAATTTAGAATTCAAGATAATGGTTGCTGATAAGATAAGAATTGACAATTCTTAGTTACTTTTTTCTATAACTTATTACCTTGCCACATTTCTCTGTTATTCTTCCGTCAGATTTCCTTCTAGCATATCTATATCTTACAACAACACTATGATTAGATATTTTAGCCACCCTTTAACACTAAGTTTGTATCTTAAACCTTAACCTTTCCAATTATCACTCTTAAAGTTTGTCGAGTAGATTCCACGAAAAATTTCTTGCTAAACTAGTGAACTAAAGTATCATGATTAATACATATTAAGATTCATATGTTTGTCACCAAGCATGCGGAATGTTAGAGTTCCAAGTTTAAGGCATAATAATGAATTGCAGTCGTTATTGCATGTGTATTATCGTGTAATTACATTTCTACAGAAATTTTACTTGAGTACATGATGCAGTTGAAATTTTAAAAACAGATATTTCTTTAAAGATATGAAAACCAGTATCCTGCACCCAAAAGCTGATATCCTTATTAAGTTTATTACTATGATTTATTAATAAATTAAAGGAATTTCTTATTCATGCCATTATAGGAAGAGCTGTTAAAGAGAGCATTTTTACATTATCTAGGCTAGACAATGATAGAGAAACATTATGAAAGAAGGAAACCAGGAAATTGTAAGCGGAGAATGAAACATGTGGTAGACGACTTCAAAGGAAAAGCCACTTAATCAAAGGTGGTACAGAAGTTGTTTACCCCTGATATGTAACTGCTGTTACGGGATAAATTGCAGCATGGCTGGATAAGATATTCTTGGAGATAACCCTGACACTACTCTGCTGTGAAAATAAAGCAAAAAGAAGCCAATAATGCACTAATAATCAGCTCATAATGTTTTCTATGGAGAAAACACACACTAGTCACAATTCAAATGATTTCCTCAGGACAAACACATACGCAATTCAGCCTAGTTGTCTGTTTGTTACAAAGCCTACAATTTACCCCGCCCCGTCCATCTATTTACTGCTAAACAACACCCCTTAGTTGAGTAGGCTTTCTATACACAAGAAGGCCACTGCTGGAGGAGACAAACATAAAAAGCTTTAAATAATCTGAAAAAGGCTGAAGTGATTCAGAAAAAAACGGAAAAGAACTCAATGAACTAGTCGGTTGCAGATTTAGCCCAAAATGTAACCAGTAAACAAAAAAATACTAATATGTTGAAGCGCATTTGGAATCTTAAAGAACAAAAAAAATGTTGAAAATAAACAAAATAGTAATACGTACAAGTAAGGAAATTTTTTAAGAAAATTGATGCATTTGAAGAAGAAGATGAAGAAAAACAATAAAAGCTCTATTGAAGTAAGAGTATTTTGGTTGCCCTTACTGGAGAGTGCATAAGCAGGTAGGGGGAGGGTGAAGCCATTGTTATTGCCACTGCGCTCTTTGCTGCCATGGAAACAAAGAGAGAGCCGTTAACTTCTAATCTTCTTGTTCGATTCGGCTTTTATATTTATCGGGTCGGCTTGGGGTTCAGTCCAGTGATTTATTCTAACTTTAAATTGTTTCTTTTTGGCAAAAGTATTTTCAAAATGCAATTGAAAATATTTTCCATAAAAAATATTGTATCTGAAAGTACTTCTTCGTTGGAAAAAGTATTTTATGAATTATTATGGGTAGGGGTGCCTATTGATATTTAAAAACCAATTAAAACCGATCGAACTATACTGTATCAAATTGATTTTTAGGTTTCTTTTAATAAAATTGTAGATTTTTATATAAATTTATAACCGTATCGATAATTAGGGTAATTTTTATTTTATTAAAATAAATTAAAAAATATCAAACTATGCCGAATAAATTTACATGTGATATATATATATATATATATATATATATATATATATATATATTAATAATAAAAATGGGCCTTGAAAATGTAAAAACTATTACAAGCCAACAATTAATCAACTCAAAATCCTAGCCCCAAAACTTGTTATACTACTCCTATAAAAATTAAATTATTTTCGGCATATTCACTAGCAAGACATAAGGTAATCTAGCGATCATGAGTAGCAAGCTACAATGTATTGAATTTTCATATGATTTAAAATTTATATTTTCAAATATTTAATCTTCTATAGACTTTATTCTCGAGTCTCTACTTGCTTAATATCTTTCCACTCGTGTGATTTATATTTTTTTTTGTCTTTGCTTAGTTTCTTTTATACTACTATAGGATAGTTGATGGATCTATAATTTAGACATCTTTCATGTTTTCTTAGTTCATCATCTTTTAAATAGTAAAATTGTCTAGAGGTTTTGATAGTCCTATAAAAGTAGGCATATTATTGCATTATGCTTCTACTAGTGACTTTTAAATGATATTTAAAAAAATACCCAAAATTAACAGAATTGTACCAATACCGAAAAGAAATCGACATGAATGGTACGGTTTTTAAAATCTAATTTTGGATATACATTATAGAATAATCGAAAAATTCGTATGATACAAGTTTTATAAAATAACCGACCGAACCAAAACATTGACACCCTAAATTATGAGGGAAGTGCACAGCTAGCCACATATTATAGATGTATTTACTCTTAATTTTAAAATTTATTTACTCTTTAGCCAGTGCTTTAATAAATTTACTTGCCTAGAAAAAAAATACCCCTGTGCTAGACATGGTATCATTAACTTCATGAGTATTGTGTAAATATTAAGGATAAAGTGTCATGAATTATCACATTCTATTTTAAACTATAGGACATCATGACCTTAACTTCAGATGTGCGGTGTAAATGTTAAGAACATGTTGTCCTTAACTTCATGAGTGTTGTGTAAATATTAAGGACATGACGTCCTTAACTTCATGAGTATTGTGTAAATATTAAGAACTAAGTGTCATATATTTGCACCTTCTGTAGTTAAACTTTAACACATCATATACTTAACTTTATATGTGCAGTATAAATGTTACGGACATGGTGTTCTTAACTTTATGTGTGCAGTGTAATCTGGCTCAGCAAGCCTGTTAGGTTTTATTCTACCCAAACTAATTCATGAATAAAGAGGAGGTGAACTCCATTAACCATACCTTGTAAATATTTCATTAACAACTTCCATTTTATTTCTATTTTCAGTTTCAATCATAATGTCCAAAATATTACAGTTTTTATTGTTATGATGATGAAAAATATATTTTCCAAATACCAATACTTCTAATTTAATCCTCAATATCAAATACCACCCACAATTTGTCTACGGAGCCTATAAATATGACTGAAGAGTAATATGAAATGATGACAACAAGGCTCCGCTATACCTCAAAATACAAAGTACATGATGAACAACGGTACAGGACCCCAAAGTGAAGAGGGGCTCACTAAGTCAGTTGAAAGGAAGATGCATCACTAGCTGTGACCAACACTGCCTGCTATGGAACACCTACATCCATTTAAAGACGTAGCGCCGTCGACAAAAGGGACATTAATGCTGTCGAATAGCACTGTATGTATAACCAAACACCATTTCATAGAAAGAAAAACCATACAAGAACAAAGAAATCATAAGAATTCAACAAAAGCTTTAAACAATCACCAAGTCATCAAATAAAAGGGATCACATAGCTTTCACATAATTTCCATAGCGTTAGAATGGGACATTTCATACTGTTGCGCCATTATTCATAGTACCACCACTTTCTTGCGCGGAGTCCGATCACGGCCCGATCAACTAAGATACCTCATTTGAGACATATACCTCGATTACTATTTCATTCTCACTTTCCGGGTTCAATATCAATACAATACCACAATGTTGTAGCATGGCGTCCGATCTCGGCCCGATCGGCTAAGTCGTCTCATTTGAGATGTATACCTCAATCAAAATTTCATTCTCACATTTCGATTTCAATATCAACACAATACCACCATGTGTGTAGCATGTCGTTCGATCACAACCCGATTGGCTAAGCCGTCTTACCAAGACGTTACCCTTTTTCATTAATCATCTCACTTCAATTTTTGTTTCACTTATATTATTTTATCGGCACTTAGGGCCACAATTATCACATCGTACTTGGCACTAGGCCACATTTCATAATTCACATTTTCTATCACTTTCCACTTTCAACAACAAGCTATTCAATCCAAGATTTCAAGTACACATGAGAGGAATTATGAATCATGGGCATATACAATATTTCAGAAATCATACACCTCAAGTTCATTAGTAATGGAACTTTAAACACAAATGGTTCTTCCAAAGCGGAGGGGACACACCAAACCACAATGGAAACACACATCAAAGTCATAAACAATCAATTACATAAATTATAATTGAATTACTCTTTTCCAATCATGATAATATACAATTTTAACATCGGAGTATGTAACAACTCGGATCACATTGGATGTACTTATATGGCAAACCATTATCTCAAACAGCCACCTGTGGGCATAACTTATGTACAAAGTCTTTAGGACACTTTATTATCGAAGTCATTTATGGAAAGTAGAGTCAAGGCTCATTTCATAATTTGTTTCATATTTTCTCATGTCATAGGCATTACCAGGAACAATTATAACTCAAGTTCTCGGCACGTTGGCTGCACTCTATTTCCCAAATTCATTTGATTTATTTCAACTATCGTTATACATAGAGGATTTCACATAGTTTGACATAACGATCTCATATTAAACTTGGCTTGAAATATAGGCATTTTAGCACATAGTTCACATTCTTCACATATCCTCAATTTACTAAGAATAGCATATTGAACACATTGAGATACACGTTTCACATATATCTTGCAATACCAATTTCTTTGAAATAACAAGCACTACATCAATCAAATTTCGGACTTAAAATATTTGCAAGGACACCATGGGAGCTCAATTTCTAAGAAGAGGGAGTTTTAGCCATATATATCTTGTTTAAGCTTTCCTTAAGTTACTACAACATTCAAGAAATTTTAGCAATCCCAATCTCTTAGATGAAGATCTTGTGATTGGTTTCCTTGATTCTTGAAGATTGATGAAAGATTGAATAGTTTGAATGTTAGGCTCCCTCCTTCTCTCTCTAAAATTCTCTTAACTCTCTCTAAAATCATCAGAATATCGCCCCAAATGAAGAATTTGCTAATCGCCATTAGTCGAGGTGAGATAGGAACAAAAAATGCTCATAGATGAAGAGTCGACGGGAACTGTGGACGAGATGTCGACAATGGACGGGGTCGAACATCGTTGATAAAGCTGTAATGGCTAGTCCTAGAAATAAGATATCAAAGGGAATATTCTAGTGAATATTCTATGCATTTGTACTATTAGGATTTACTAGAAATATGTCTCATATAAATAGAAAGAATTGTCTAATGATGTGAGGCACGTGATATTCATCTATAAGAACCAAATTTTGGCTAAATATTCTATCTTTTACTAAGATACAACCAGGACCTTTATAACGACACGACCACCCGTTTTAAGAACTTAAGTCCAGTTTGGCGGCATAAGGTCTTGAGTAGATTCGTATTATGTGTTATGCCTTGCGTGCATAGTCGAGTTCAGTTACCCGATGATTTAGAGTCAAATTGAAAGAAGGATTTTAGTTTTGGAAGCTTAAGCGGCGAGAGTTGATTGGAATTTTGAATTTTGTGTAAACAACTCCAGAATGGGTTTTGGATAATTTCAACAACTTCGTATGGTGATTTGGGACTTAGACGTTGTTCCAGATTTGGATTTGGAGGTCCGTAGGATAATTTGAAGCATTTAAGCGAAAGTTGGAAAAGTTAAAGTTTGGAAGACAGAGAAGTTTGACCAATAATTGATTTGGTAATATCGGGGTCGGAATGTGACTCCAAGAGTTGGAACAACTGCGTTATGCCTTGGGACTTGTCTGCAAAATTTGGCGTCATTCCAGGTTAATTTGATAGGTTTCGGTGCGAGTTTTAGGATTTGAAAGATATAAAAGTTTATAAGTTTGATTCATGGTGTGATTCCTAGTTTCGAAGTTGTTTGATATGATTTGAGACCTCGAGCGAGTCTATGTTAGGATGTGAAACTTGTTGGTATGTTTAGACGGGGTCTCGGGGGCCTTAGGTGTGTTTCGGATGGGCTACGAGCCATTTCTTTCTATTTTTGGACTGTTGCTTTCTGTCATCTAGTTTCCTTTATTGTGTTCGAGTCACTTCCTCTGCATTCGCGTATTGTTATTTTGGAGGATGAATATTTTCTCTTCGTGTTCGCACTCTCCTGATCGTGTTTGCGAAATAGTGTCTTTCTCTTCTTCGTGTTTGCAGCTCCACCTTCGCGTTCGCATAGTAGAAACTAGGAGTTGGGTGTTGGAGACTATTTCCTCTTCGTGTTCGCGTCCTTCTTCGTGCGTTCACGTAGGTTCCTATTTATTATTCTTCATGTTTTAGGACCTTTGCTTGCGTTCTCGTAGGGTCATCCTGGCAGCCTTCATTTTTTTCTTCGCGAATGCAATTAGTCTTCTGCGTTTGTGATGCTTTAATGCCCAGACAAAATAAATAGTACTCTATTCTGAGGGTTTGCTATTTTCACAATTTTTGAAGTTCTAGAGCTCAGTTTTGACCAATATTTTGTGGGGTTTTCAAAAAAATAGATTGGATAAGTGTTCTTCACCAAGATTTATCATATTCCATTATTTTATATTTATTTTTATCCTTTAATTAGTGTTTTGGGTTGAGGAACAATGAGGATTTTGAAGAAAACTTTCAAAATATAAAATGATGATTTGAAGGACCAAATGGTATCAGAATTTGATAATTTTAGTATGGTTGAACTCGTATCGGAATGAGTGTTCGGATTTTGTAAAATTTTGTTGGGTTCCGAGGGCGGGGGGGGGGGGGTACACTTTTGGGTTGATTTTTAGTTTTTAATAAAGATTGAGGCTTTATGATCCAGAATAGTTTCTTGTGACTCTTATTTATACTTTGAAGTTGTTTTGGCTACATTTAAGCTGTCCACATGTTATTTCACCCAAGAAGTTTATTTTTGAGTATTGGTATATCTTCCTTGAGGTAAGTATCTTGCTTAACTTTATATGGGGGAACTACCCCTTATGATTTGAGTCTTCTGTGCTGATCTTATCATGTAAAGTCCGTGTATGCAAGGTTAAAAGTACGTGCTCGGGCTTAATTGTGGAAAATTGACCTTTTAGGGCTCTTTTGGTCTTTATGTTCACTAGATATGAAGTTGTTTTTCTATGATTGAGTTCTCATTTACTAGTTTTCATCTCTTCATCTTTTAATTGGAATTAATTGCTTTATGGTCCACTTTTATTGCCTATTTGACTCCTATGTGACTTAAATGAATTTGTTGCCTCCTTTATTGCCATGCTATCCCTCCCTAATCACTTCTTCTTAATTGAACATACAAATTGTCTCTTCTGAAATTGTTCATCCTTAATTGACATTTATGATAATCTTTCTGGTGCTTATTCTTTATTGAATTCATTATATCTTTTTCGTAATTGTTCAACCTTAAAAGAAGTTTAGATATCCTAGATCTTAGTTGACTTATCCTTATTTGGAATTATTGACTCGTGTTATCTCCCTTGTTGTTGAACTGTGCTTTGTGAGATCGTTGTTTCATATTATTTTCTCCCTTGTTGAGCTATTCTTGTTATGACTGGTATTCTCAATTGTGGTTACCCCTTGTGAACTAGTTCTAATATTCCTTTGTGATCGAAAGCTCTTGAGTTGATTTACTTGTTCTACTCTTGTGTTATTTTTATTTTGGTTGTGGTACTTGATATGTGGAGATTTTGACTATTTATTAGCGCCTTTTAGCTTTCGTTTTTGTCCAAAAGTGTTTAATTATATTCCAAAAAATTGATGAAATATCTTAATTACAGAAGTATTGAAAAATGAGCCACAAAGATGAAATTCAACTCAAGAAGGAGTGATCTGAACTCAAAGACAAAATCAGGCACAAACCATAAAGTGAGGACCACAGATTTCCATCTACGGTCGCAGAATGTGAAGGGAAGTATGTCAAAGGACTAGTGCAATGTGCGGTCTAACCAAGACCAGAAGTTTAGAGAGTGTGCATATGGAGTTCAAAAGAATTGCAGACCACACAATTATTGTGCGGCCATAGAATTCAGCCACACGGCTGCACTCAGAATTGTGCAGTCCGCAGAAGGGCCCTACGTGGCCGCACCAAGAATTATGCGGACTAAAAAATGTGAGAGGTGAGCCGAATTTCAGAATTGTGAGGCTGCAGATCCAATTCCTATCAAGATTGAAGAAAAATGCAGACTGCATATAGAGTTGTGCGGCCATAGAACCTCCGAAAGAGCATTACTGTCCGAAAAATCCAGCGTTGCATAAATAGACTAGTTTCATGAAATTAGGTCAAGTTTTGAAGATTGAAACTCATGTAGCCGTTTTCCTTACTTCTTTAGGAAACTTTAGATTACTTGGGTGATTTAATATTGAATTTTTATCTTTTAATCTTTTAATCTTTTAATGAGTTTTATTATCTTTTCTTCCTTATGTTTTTCTACACCCATTATGAGTAGCTAGATTTTTAACGAGGGTTGTGACCCAACCCTAGTGTGTAAGCCTAATAGGTGTTTGATTTATGGCTTGTTTATGGTTGGGTGTTTGTTATTTAGACTTGTTCTTTCTTTTAATTAATTAATGGTTGCAAACATTAGTTTATGTCTATTTGACTTGGTCTCTACTTGAGAAAGAGAGATCTAGTCTAGGAAAAATTGGCTAACAAGAATTTGAGATGAAATCAAGAAATTGATAGTCCCAATTAAAGGGTTGAACCTAGAGATAGTAAAACCCTACTTGAGAATTTTATCAACTAATTTGTTCAATATCCATTTGAACTTGAGAAATCAAAATTGGGAAAAATCACTCCCTTACCGAGAGGTATTGAGTGGGTACTTGAGTGTTGATAGCTATAATATAACCCCACCAACAAAACAAGATTTAATACAACATGTTAGGCAAACACCTAGGTGAAGGTCATAGCCCTAGGACTTTTACATTATTCGAATACAACAACAAAAACACAATTTTTTAGTTTCAATTATTTGTATTACAATCTTAGTATAAACTAGACCTAGATCAACTAAATTTTTGGAAGTGTAATCTAAGATAGTTCAAGCTCATTCACCATAATATATACTTATAAATCCATTCATATAGCTCCCGTAGAATTCGATCCGGACTCTCAGTTGGGTATTGCAATTAAATAGACCATTTCATAACCTCGAATAGAGGTGTGACTTGGACAAGATCAATTTTGGCACCGTTGCTCGGGAGCTAAACAGATTTAGCTATATATTTCATTTTGTGTGTGAATTTTCTTCTTTTCCTTCCATGTTACTAATCCATTTTGTAAAACAATTGTAGGTAAAACAAATGATCTCAATATCACACCTCCTTTTTCACACACTACACCCCGCGAAGGGCGTAAAGGGAGTTTTTCCAATTAAAGGACAATCAAAGCGAGATTTATTTATTTAAAGCTTTCAGAGTTGCTACTTGGGATAATTAATGATGTCCCAAGTCACCGGTTTAAATCATGAATCGAGGAAGGTTTTACTCTGTTATATAGTCTGCGAGCCAGAAATCCGGGTGAGAAATTCTGTTAACCCAGGAGAAGGTGTTAGGCATTCCCGAGTTCCGTGGTTCTAGCACGGTTGCTCAATTGTTATATTCGGATTAATTATCTGATTTTAATGCATTTTATACCTATGTGCAAATTGAATCTTTTAAACCACTTTTATTTAATGTTTTTAAGAATATTGCAACGCTATTAAAACGCGTCTTGAACCACATAACATAGATGCACTTGTGATCCTTGACATGTTTCAACATCGTCGGGATTTGAATTTGGGTCACATAAATGCGCACTCGAATGTATGGAAAATAATTATATAACTAGCGCGCCTAAAATGCATATGCGTTTGCAAGTTTACGAGGGCCATGGAATTCACTAATTGCACACTTCGATTTCTAAGGATCAATACGATATCAATTAAATGAGTGCAATACAATTGTTACTTTCGTTGACGCGCCCCAATTCTAATTAAAGGATATAATTAATTAACAAAATAGTCTAAAATGATTGAGACTCCACTTGTTTGAATTAAATGTTTCAAACTACAAGACTCTGAGGAAACCTATTTAAAATAGCCTAAAATACGTCCAGGGACTGTATTAGACTTGGGCCCAACGTTGAGCCCCAAATTAGAAATTTTAATGGTTCGATTGAGGGACTTAGTATCTAATCCCTACTAGCCAAGAAATTGACAAAACATGTAATGGGCCAATACATTTATGCATGAGCTCTGGGCTCATTGTTACGCAACTGGGCCAACACGAAGCCCAGTAATTATAGTCTAAAACGATCTAAATCAAGTAATGCAATTGACTGAGACCAATGCAGACCTTAACAAAAATTGACTGCTGAAATCTGATGAGATACTCAAGCACCTAAACTGACTTGCTCAGAGAAGAATATGTTGAATAAAAAACTCATTCACTTGTACTTCATATGATCAACCATGGTAAACTAGTTACATACTTAGCCACATAACAACCCCCAATACTATGAACCCCTCTTCTTTTAATCATGATTGCAGCACTTAAAATCCCAGTAAGCATTTAACAAAAATCCAAGGGCACATGAATGACTAAGCATGAATGCTATATACTAAGGCATCTTGTGCCTAAGTCCATGAGACTGAAAATGTCCTATTAGTCATACAGTAGCTCCAAAATAATAAGAGAAATTCTAATACTAAGATCTATTTAACAGTATAACACTTCAACTAATAGCAAAACTTTAAAACAAAAATAAAACATTATCAAAAAAACTGAAGAGGTTATACTTTCAAATTCTTCTTTCTTATTTCATTCCTCAATTCGAAGCTTTATCGGCACAAATAGAGTTTCAGAGACATGTACCTGATTATGGCGACAACAAAGGAGCATAAGCTTGGGAAACAACAATAGTAATGAATTAAGGCAGCAGAGCAGCAAGACTCAACAACAACAGTAATGAATTCAACTCAAAATTCAACCCAAATTCATACAATACTCAAAAAGGAAACCAATTTAAAACGAGTAATGCACAACCAACCCCAGAAATCAATTTCGACCTCATTTCACAAATCAATTCATATTTTTACTCTCCAAAATGAACCATAAAGTACTTCAGGATATCAATAAAACAGTAAAAGTTTTATATTTTTCTAATTGTTCTTTTTAGCTCTTTCAAGTCAGAATACTCTCGCTTTTCTCATTCTCTTCTCTTTCTAATTGTTTTAAGCTCTGAAATCTCTTCCACTCTCTCTTCCCGCCTCTTCAAAGGCAAGGTTAGAGTGCCTTTATAGGCAAGCAAAGTAGGGCATCTCAGATTTTAATTTTTACCCCGTACTCCTTTTGAATTTTTGTTTTAGTTAAGTTACCCCTAGATTTCCGACTTGCTATCCAAGTAATACTATCAAGAATTAGAAATTGGAACTCAAACCCCAACCTAGAAGCTTCTAGGGGCTTCTTATTTCAGTACCAAAAGATTCCCTAACTTAATCTACCCAAAATGCCCCTTTTAACTACCCTGAATTACCCTTTAATTTGATTAAACAACTGGGGTTCAAAATGGATCAACCAATTCTAGAAACAATGAAGCAGACATGCAATATTCAATCACAAAACTTATCACGATTAAGCTAAGCATTAATTAAAAACAATCTAAAGCCTAAGTTGAATAATAGACAAGACTAATACTACTGGACCTAATTTCAACTCAAGGATTACACATAGAAATCACACAACAGAAAAGATTAGTATAATTTGAATCAAAACTAATTAAGCTCAGGTACTTAAGATGGACATCAATTCAGCGGAAAAAGACTAATACAATTCAAATCCAAATTGATTAAATTCAGGAATTTAACAAATGAAATTCAATTAACACCAATTAAACCTAATTCAAACTCATGTATTAACCAACTAAGAATGATAGAACTTGACCTAAACCTTACTTAACTCGTAAAACAAATTAGTGGAAAAGAAATGAGGCAGAGGGAAATAAGAAAAGAAAAGGAAACTTAGCTTAAACTCTTCGAATTAAAACTTGAACTTGAGATATGGTCTTCATGCACGAGGGTCTGGGTCTTGAACCCTAGATCTAAGACTCGATCAATTTCAGGGGCTTTTGAGAGCAATGGACTGTGGACCAGTAGATAGGGGTGGTAAGGGTTATAGGGTGTGATTTTTGGGCGATTTGGTGGTGTTGAGTTTTGACAGTCCCTTTTTGAATCAATATTCGAGAAGAATCAAGGGTGTTTGAAGGATATTGAGTGCATATTTGGGATGAGGGAGAGTTGGGTGGCAACGATGCCGGACATGGTGGAGGCGGCCGCCATGGGTTCAAAGATTCGAGCAGTTTGGGTGGGATTTGAGGGAAATAGGGTGTGGACTTGGGTAGAGGAGAAGGAGAGGAATCAGCGGTGTAAATTTGACGGCAGTTGGAGTTCCACTGCCGCCGTAGGGGATTTTCGGCTGGCAGCAGACGACGGTGAGCGGTGGAGACGAGACGGCTCTTGGGTTTCAGGGTAAGAGAGGTTAGAGATGGGGGGCTTGGGGGTGGGGTGGGGTTTGGACATATATATATTACAAGCAGGCCAGTTCTCAGCCATTGGATCGTATCAACCTCGACGGCTGAGATTTATTTACCCAAAACAGCGTCGTTTTGTATTGGGGAGAGGGCTGGATTGGGGTGTGGGGTATTGGACCGGTCTGGGATGGGATTTTTGGCTGGAAATTGAGTAAAATTGGCCCAAATATTTGTTCTTCTTCTTATTATTTCACACATTTTTTCAGGTTTATTTTTTTCCTTTTTTTAATAATTAACTAAAATCTAAATTAAATTATAAATCCCTATCAAATTGCTAATTAGTCCTACATGATAATTATCATAAATAACAAAACAAAATTAAAGTAAAAACTACCTAAAAATCAAAATTAAAATTAAAAGTGCAAATTAAGCTATTTTAGATTTTTCCTTTTTTATAAAATGTCTAATTGTTAATTAATTCTTGAAAAATATCAAATGAACTTATAAATGCATATGTAACATATTTTTTGTATTTTTTACTGATTAAAATACACAAACAAAATGCATATAATTAATGGAAAATGCCATAAAAATCCACAAAATTTATTTTATTTGAATTTATAGGAGTAATTCGTGTTCGTGTAGGGTAAAAATCACATGCTCACAGCTGCCCCTCTTTTCCCGGAAACACGAAGAGTTTTCGTGCAAAGATAAGTGAGCGGACACGAGTGATTTTTGCCTGTTTGACTACTCCGTGAAAAGCATTTTTGAAAAGTTTGATCGCATGCTGCTTCAGAGATTGCCTACATATCCTCGACTAAAAAAGATTCATGTCAGTGTAGTTCAGGAGTGTTTGGTAGATGAGACTACCAAAGTTGTGACCTCACTGCTGTTGCTGCTGCTACTACTGCTTGCTAGATCCCCTTATTACACCAGTTTAACATAAAAAAGAAGCTAGACTAAGCTATGATCCATGGATTACAAAAAAAAAACCTATCTATGTCTTCAAACTTGCTCTCAATGCTTGTTGCCTTGTTGCCTTGTGTATGTTCCTGTGAAACTTCCTTGTTGCCTTGCTGACTCGTATTTCTTTCACTGAGACTCCTTGTTGCCTTGTTGACTTGTATTCTCGGGTGAATCCTTGTTTCCTTGTCTATGCTTCTCTTTCTCCATATTGATGCCTGATTGCTGAACTTGAATTATATTCCCTTGTTCTCCAGGTGGGCGCCTGATTACCAAAACTCAAATTATGTTCTCCCTTATTCTCCAAGTGGGCGCCTGATTACCAAAACATGAATTGTAATCCCTTGTTCTCCAGGTGGGCGCTTGATTACCAAAAACTTGAATTATTGTCCCTTGTTCTCCAGGTGGGCGCCTGATTACCAAAACTTGAATTGTACTCTATTGTTCTCCAAGTGGGCGCCTGATTACTAAAACTTGAATTGTTCTCCAAGTGGGCGCTTGATTACCAAAACTTGAATTGTTCTCCCTTGTTCTCCAAGTGGGCGCCTGATCACCAAAAACTTGAATTGTTCTCCCTTTTTCTCCAAGTGGGCGCCTGATTACCAAATCTTGAATTGTTTTCTCTTGTTCTATAGGTGGGCACCTAATTACCAAAAACTTGAATTGTACTCCTTTGTTCTCCAGGTGGGCGCCTGATTACCAAAACTTGAATTGTACTCCCTTGTTCTCTAGGTGGGCTGCCTGATTACCAAAAACTTGAATTGTTCTCCCTTGTTCTCCAGGTGGGCGCTTGATTACCAAAACTTGAATTGTTCTCCCTTTTTCTCCAGGTGGGCATCTAATTACCAAAAACTTGAATTGTTCTCCCTTGCTCTCCAGGTGGGCGCCTGATTACCAAAACTTGAATATTACTCCCTCGTTCTCCAGGTGGGCGCCTGATTACCAAAACCTTGAATTGTACTCCCTTGTTCTCCAGGTGGGAGCCTGATTACCAAAACTTAAATTGCTTTCCCTTGTTCTTCTGGTGAGTGCCTGATTACCAAACTTGAAATGTATTCCCTGAAACTGCTGCATGTAAAGCTGATTACAACAAAAAAACAAAAGAAAATTTCCTTCCCCAGTTTGGTGCTGGACGCATTTGTAAGTGTTAATTGAATCGTGTTACCCAATATTTGACAATTCTTAATTAAAGCCAGTTTTTAAGTCTAAGTTATCTCTGCTGGGGATTGCCAATTAAGTTACACCCCATTATCTAGGGGGTACAGACAACTCCTATATAAATCCTATCTCTTGTATTCATTGGGAAATATTTATGCCTGATTACGTTACTCATGGATGTTTGAATTTTAAACTAAATCCCGTTTTCCAGGAAGGTCCTAACAACTCTTAACTGAATTCGATTTCAATATGCGAGTCACTTTATACTCTTTGGTATTCATGATTATCTCCAACCTTTAAATAGGTCCCATTTTAGGGTCCTGAGAATTTCAAATTAAATACCAATTTAATTCTCGGTTGACTTTGCTGGGGATTGCTAATTAAAGTTACACCCCATTATCCAGGGGATTGCCAATTAAAGTTCATGGTCATACCTGTTAGGTACTTGCTTTTCAATGGATGACTTCCCCGAGACCTCCAGAATTTTTGCCCCTGTTTTAATGAAAAAAAATCTTGTCAGTTTAAAAATACAGTGGTCAGTTTGTGGTCTTGAACTTTAAGGCAATTACTTCTTCACTTCCCATGATGACTGATTTCCATTCGAAGACCTTGCTTGTTCCTTGACTATTCACTTCCTTTGCCACCCTTAACACAAAAAATACTTCTTCTCTGTTCAACCTAATACCTTATATCTGTTGCATTGCTCTTGAACTAACATTTTCCAACCTTTGTGTCTCACATGACCCTAAGGCATGTCAATTGCCACCCCCTCAGTGTGTATGCGGTTCTTTTTTGACTTAAACCATTGGTCCTGTCCTTGAGGTATGTGGCTCCCTCATTTGCCCTGATAACTTTGATTTCTGTTTGAAAGATCTTGCTTGTCATTAGTTAACCACCCTTTTTGTCAATCTTATCATAGAAGATACCTTTGTTCTGTCCGCCCTCACCCTTCATCTGTTGCATTGTTCATGAATTGATATATACCAAGCCTTTGGCATTTCACAAGGATCCCAATACCTGTTGATTATTGCTAACTCGGTGTGCCTGCTGTTCTTTCCTGACTTATAACGCTTTGATGTGTCCACCAGATCCCATTTTGTCCAATTAGAAAGCTGGTGGCAAATTTTGAAGTCATTTCTTACTTGTTTTGACCCAACAGACTCAAGAAGAGGAAGTAAACAAGACAAAAAGAATGGAAAAAGATGATTCCTAACAAGAAAGCTATAAAGTAGAAACCTATTGGATGTGGATACTAACTCTAATGACCATGACATGCACATGCGGCCTATCCTGTGAAGCAAATATGATGTTCAGCTCCTGTTATACATGAAACTGGGCTTCAATGCTCCGTTGTTAGTCATCTTTCATAGTCTCTATCTGGTGATTTCCCATCTGATTCTCAATACTTATTCAACTTGTAGTGCTCGTAGGGTTTTCACCATCAAGCCTCTTTCATTTTGGTCTTTCTCTCAACTCACCGTTGCATTATGGTGCCTTTGAAGGTTTTCATCGATAAGATACTCCCATTTTTTATTTCTTTTCTGCTTGGCTCGGGGTGTTTCCCTTGATATGAATCACCTCTTCTTGCTTGACTTGGCATTTATTTAAGACATATCAGAAGGTCTTTCTTTAGACGTTGTGCAGGCTTTGGATAGGGTTAGAAAGAAAGGGTATTAGGGTTCAAAACAATCCAAATGAGTTCAAAATTACAACTTTTGAAATCAGATTTCCTACAACAACCATAACTTATGCCCTAGTTTCTTGCTTGGGGACTTTTGAATTTTATTTTAATGAGACCGAACCGTGAGGCTGCCTACGTATCCTTAAAAGGAATCAGGTCAAACGTAGTTCATTCCATAGGAATTACTTTGTATGTTGTGATTTTTCTCTTCTTTCCTTCTTTTGTTTTTTTCTTTTTGTTGTTGTTTTTCTTTTCTTATTTTCTTCTTTTTCTCTTCTTTTTTTTCTTTTTCATTTTTCTCTCTTTTCCTTAACTTGTCTTTCACGCTTGTGTTTCTGTTCTTTGCTATTGATTTAAAAGAGGGATATGAAAGAAAAGGAATAATGCTCAAAGGGGTAACAAAGGATTAAGTATTTAGATAGCAGAACAAAATACCTTCGTCATTCCAATCTTCAAAATGTGCCAAGTACAATCAACCCTATTACACAAACTACAGAAAACTTTTTGTAACATCTTTTGATTGTACCAGACTTGCTTACCATATCCACTCATTTTCCTTCTACATCTGTTAACTAAAAGCACCATCAGACAAACCTCACTTTCATTACCACAAATGACCCCTGTCAATTTGGGGCAAACTTGCCGTTAGTTTCAGATCGATGCAGCATGGTACATTTAATAGCGCTTCTCTATGTTCTATCTGGCCCAGTTTCACACAATTCAGGCTTGAAACGATCTCAAGATTATCCGCCCTAGTTTCTCACAGTTTGGGCTTCAAATGATCTCAAAATCATGTACTTATTTCCTTCAAAATTGCTTTACTGCTTCATGAGTAATCTTTTCAGACCAGACCTAGAATTATGCATGCATGTCATGTCACTAAAGCCAACAGGAAAAGAGTTGTAGAAAAAAAAAGAACTAAACAACAGAAAATGACTAGAAATAACAGAAAATAGGAAATTTCATTAGACAGGCGGTGAAACGGTCAGAACAACAAGACAAACAAACTAGACTGAGCTTACAACCCTGAAACAAACCTAGACAGCACTAAACGAGCTACTATGACTAAAACAAAAGCAAAATGAAAGGTAGAAGGGTTTGAGTCACAAGAGAATATCCGGATTACAACCCTGCAATAACCGGGACAACAGGAATGACAATAAAATAACCACCAAAAACTCCACTTTGGCTAATCAAGAAATGGAGCGTCTTCCCAATTACCAAGCACCACATTTATCCACTAAATTTAACATCAATAGTACCAAGACCATTATCAACTTTAACCAACAAGTTCCCTGGATGATTCGCATGCTCCCTGTCCCTGTCATTGACCCAACTACCCATTCTTGAATCATTATTTCCATTTCCCGTTTTCAAAGAGCGGCAATCTTCTATGCTATGCCCCTGGATATTAGAGTGGTACATGCATCGAATAGCAGGATCAAAGCCTTTCGCATATGGGTCTGGAGTACAGCCAAGGAGCGGCTTAATCAGGCCGACATGCTTTAACTTTTTGAACAAGCTTGTATAGGATTCTCCGATGGGCGTGAAAGCATTTTCTTTTTTCAGTAGTCTTTTCATTTTATACTCTGGCCTTGGTTTGAATCTTTTGCGGGCAGGTGATTGATATTCCTGAGGGGGCGGGTAAGACATTTAGGGAAGTGGTGCGGGCCATCGCGGGCCTCGTGGGTGTGGAGCATATGGTGGTGCATTATTGACAGGGTACGAGGAAAGTGATGCATGACATTGAGGGTTCTGTGGAGAAAAGTAGCATCGGGGAGGGTCATTTGGAATACAAGGATATGCATGGGACTGCTATCAAGGCTAAAATCTTTTATCAAGAACGACCACTGGACCTTGTCGTCGGCAGGGTTCGGCAACATCATTTTTATCAATGGAAGGACTATCCCAAGCAATTTGTTGGTTCCACCCGAGCCAAAGATCCCTAAAGCTCTCCTTGGGTTTCTTTCCCATATTAGATAGGGAGGAGAGGTCTGGGACAATGTCTATATCATGCTGAAAGTGTCGCATAAAATCTCGAGCCATATCTTCGAAGGTATGCTACTTACCGACATCTTGACGATTATTCCATTCCAAATCTACCCCAGTCAAGCTCTTACTGAAATCAACAGGTCACCTCTCTCGCCAACACTTCTGATTTCCTTGCAATAAACCTTCAAGTGGGCTACCGGATCTCACAACCATCATACAAGTTAAATTTCGACACTTTAAATCTCGCGGGCAGACGAGCATCAGGGGACACTGATAGTTCTTTGTAATTCATGCTACTCTGGTCTCTCCTCCCTTGAATGTTCTTTAAGGACTGATATATGCTTTTCAGCTTCCCAGATATCTTACCTCGCCCTTCTTTTCCTGTAACCTTTTCATTTTCAGCATGAAGCTTATCCTGAGGGTTCTCCTTGTGGGCAACCTTGGAGGGGTAATATTGGGCATCATGAGATTAGAATGGGTATTCAATATGATGAGTGATGGAGCTACTTCGATGAGTGGGAAGTGCCAAAGTTTGGGCAAAGGGAGCATCCAAAAAGCCAGGTGGTGGCGGGGGTGTTGTCTTCCCAGTTATCCAGGCTTGATACATGTCCTCCATGTGTTGTCTTAACATGCTTACCTCTTCGACCAACCCGTTGTCCCGTTCAACCAACTGCTTTGGGGAACCAATGTCAACCAATTCACTTCTGCTGTTGTTTGCCATTGTCTTTGACTTTATGTTGTAGAGAAGAGTTACCACTTCAAAAACCACAAACCAACCACCCTTCTGCTATGAATACAAAAAAATGAAGCCTATCCTAAGATAATTTCACTTTATGTGCAATGCACCTATCCACAATTATCGATTTCTATTATGCACTAAATTGACTGCTTGCTTCATCCCGGCTTTTATCTTATGCCACTTTCTTTTCCTCTCTTGTTTTCTTTTTCTTTTTACCCTCTCTTTAGCTCATCCTTTTTTTCCTACCTTTTTGTGTTTTATTATTCTCTCCATTATTTTACCATTGTTTCTCTCATGATTTTCTCTCTTTTCTTTTCCATTCTTTCTTATTTTGGTTGTGGTGAAATCCTATGGGGATTGCCTACGTCCGTGCGTAGTTCTGGAAGATGAGTATAGAAAATATTTTTGGAATTTTGATTTTCATAAAATAAAACACTTGATTACAACTGCTAACATACTTTAAGAAATGAAATCAACAAACTCCGACTCAAACGAAACCAACAGACTTTGATACAAAAAATGAAAATAACTAACTTGACAACCTACTATAGACTCAAAATAGAAGAAAAATACAGATTTTTCCAATGGACTAACAGACATGAGTGAAAATCATGAATACATTAAAGCCTCTAATGCTCGTGGGACCTGCGGGACATCATACGATCTCGCTGCAGGCATGTGTGCTAAATCCCTTTTAAGGTGGTGGAGGTCTTCCATCACTTGACAAACGAAGGTCATCACGGTGGCAAAAAAACATGGATCTTGTCATATCTTCACAGTGGCTACACTTTACGGTGATGTAATCAACGATCATCCGTACCCTTTCTCTCATAGCACCCTTTTCTTGCAATAATCACCCGATCTGCTGGGCCTTGGCCTCCAGAGTTTGTTCGACTACACAATTTATCTCTTGAAAATTGTTGCAAATCTCTTTCCAGCCATGCTATTTCCGTGAAACAATGCTCTATTGAGGTCTTTTTCTTGCTTAACCATTTTGTTTTCAGCCATGATGACCTTCTTCTACATTTTTGGCCAATTGTTTTCAAGCCCTGTTCAACCCACCCTCTGCTTTGTTCAAGTCAAAACCACATTCTCCTACTTTCCGCCTCAGATTGTCTATGAGCTTTTCATCCTTCGCACTTCTGGTGGGATTCTCTGCGGCTATTTTCATTTTCTGAATTTGGGCTTACAAAGCTTCATTTTCTTTGGCTAGCCTTTTATTTTCTCCCTCATCTGGCGTGGCCTACAAACCATTCTCGAATTGAAGGTTTTTGAATTGATTTTCCAATTTCCCTATTGTGGCCCTGTATTCGTTTTCCTTGGTCAACCAATTCCATTGTTTTTGTGACGCCTTAGCAAACATCTAAAGATGTGGCCTCTTGGCCCGCCTTCCGAACTCTACTTCCTTTTTATGCCAAGTCAGGTACCCTGGTGAAACCTCGCCTTTAGACAAGTCTCGTACCCGAGTGTTCACCATCAAGTACTGACATTCACTCCAAATCTAGCGGACTGCTGCTTCGTGAAACTGACCATTAGGACCAATTTCGACCACATAGCGAATAGTGTCTTCATCCCTGGGAACCATTTGGAACCTCCCTCACTATCTCAGCACCCTGTACAAAGCAAATGGTTAGATGCTCCGGAGACCCATCAGAAGGAAATGTGGTCCGGTTGTTGGCATATATACAATTTCATCAATGGGGAGCCACCCGAACGTCCACTCTATTTGACTTACACTTATGGTACGGAGATATGATACCCATTCTGTTACCCCCATGGTAATCTGAAACCATCAACTATGGTATAAAATTTCTCTATGCAACTCTTTTGCGACGACCCATGACTCATGAATTGAGGTCCATATCTGTAACAACAAGTTGCATCCTTCAAAGAAATTTCCTGCGGCTTTACAAGCTGTGAGGGCACGGAAGATTTCAGATAATATCATAGCTGCGAGGTTCTCTTGGTCTGAGTGATAAAAGTGCTGACAACCCCTGCTATCCATATGTCAATATTTTTGTCTTTTCGTGGAAAGACCAAGAGGCCAGAGAAGAATACCATAAATGCTAAACACCGATGTTCTTCCCATTTGAGTCGGTTTCCCTTGCTACAAATTTTGTTTTCGGGGTCGTTAAACCCCCTGTGTGCCCATCCCTCTGGTATATAAACTGTGGAGTACAAAAACCGGCTGACAGATCTGGATTGTGAACCCCTTTCTTATCTTTAATGACTCCAAGAATTTGTGTACAACAACGAACCTTGGCGCAATCAGATACTGGTGTCTCAAAGGAATTTTGGGCCCCCGACATATGCGGCTATTTCTTCAAGGGTTGGGGTGAGTTCAAATTCCAGGAATTGGAATACATTGTGGGCCGGGTCCAAGAATGTAATCTATGCCTTTATGATATCTCCTCTAGGATTAATTTTCAACAACCCGATGAGTCTTCCCAGGTGCGCAATGGCCTCGTTTTTCCCCGATTTACCTAAATCATTCCACCACATATGCACTTCAAAGGGATCTTGTTCATGAATGTTATTGGCAAATTTTGATTTCTGCTAATTCTGCACATTTATTAGGGTGATTAAGCAAAAGTCATGATTTATTGGACTCAAAAACAAAGTTGACATTTTCCCTTCAATTTCATTTCAAAAAATAAAATCATGGCTTCGGAAATACGGCAGTTCAACACTTCCGGGGGAAGGTTTTAGGGCTAATTTTGACAAAACTGCTTTATTTATTAATTACAAATAAAATTTGGTTCTTATCTGGCTATTTTTACAAAAATGAAGTTGGGCCCGATATGGGTTGCCTACGTATCTCACACCATGTGAGAATCAAACTGACGTAGTTTGGGAAATCTTGACAAAACTAAAAATCAGCTTCTTTTCCCTCTTTTTTTTCTCGAAAATAAAATCCCTTTTTTTGTTGTTTTCTATTTTTTTAAAACAAACTCTTTTTGTTTGTTTTGCTCAAAATTTCGGCAGCATTTTAGTATCCATTTTTGAAACAGGCAAATTCCTTCTTTGCTATTATTATTTGTAAAATTCCCCTCTCCCCTTTTTTCAAAAACCGGCCAACATGCAAATCCAGAATAAATGCACAAGTAGCTCGCCAGATGCATCAAGATGGTCCATTATTTTGGGTCTTGTCCTAGACAGACCCAACCCCTATGTTGAGTCCCCTAAATCAAATGCATGATGCAAATAAGCGTTCCTACTAGCGCTACGACATGAGGTTAAGTTATTCTAGGTTTAAAACCTGGATATAGGGTCTAGACTGTGTACCCGAGCAGACAACTCAAGTCGAGGAGGGGCTACGTACCGGGAACCAAAAGGCCATCCGCTTTGTAACTTGTCCGAGCCTCTTTCTTATTTTGAGGTATGACACTAATAGAATAGGGAGTCTCGACCAGCGAGCACATCCCTGGAGATGAGAAGAGAAAGATTTTGCGGCAGTTTATATATAGTTCAAATAATATCAAAGCGGTAAAACACAACATTAGCACATTGGGAACAATCATGTAAAAAAATTGGATATTAAATAAAGCCAAATACAATAATTATCCTAAGCTCGAATTCTGAAACCTGAACTAGAGATTCTGGGCAATCCCCAGTAGAGTCGCCAGAGCTATCACACCTCCTTTCACACACTACACCCCGCGAAGGGCGTAGTTAAAGGGAGTTTTTCCAATTAAAGGAAAATCGAAGCGGGATTTATTTATTTAGAGATTTCAAAGTCGCCGTTTGGGATAATTACTGGTGTCCCAAGCCACCGGTTTAAATCCCGAATCGAGAAAGGTTTGACTCTGTTATACAGTCTGCGAGCCAGAAATCTGGGTAAGAAATTTTGTTAACCCGGGAGAAGGTGTTTGGCATTCCCGAGTTCGATGGTTCTAGCATGGTCGCTCAATTGTTATATTTGGCTTAATTAACTGATTTTAATGCATTTTATACCCATGTGCAAATTGAATCTTTTAAATCGCTTTTATTTAATTTTTAAGAATATTGCAATGATGTTAAAACGCATCTTGAACCACGTCACATTAATGCACCCGTGATCCTTGACATGTTTCAACATCGTTGGGATTTTGATTTGAGTCACATAAATGCGCACTTGAATTTGGCGAAAGTCAATTATTTAACTAGCGCGTCTAAAATGCATATGCGTTTGCAAGTTTACGAGGGCCATGGAATTCGCTAATGGAACACCTCGATTTCTAAGGATCAATACGATATCATTTAAATGAGTTCCATGCAATTGTTACTTTTGTTTGGCACGGCGGGCCCCAATTCTAATTAAAGGAGCTGATTAATTAACAAAATAGTCTAAAATGATTGAGATTCCAGTTGTATGAGTTAAATGTCTCAAACCATAAGACTCCGGGAAACCCATTTAAAACAGCCTAAAATACGTCCAGGGACTGTATTAGACTTAGGCCCAATGTTGAGCCCCAAATTAGAAATTTTAAAGGTTTGAATGAGGGACTTAGTATCTAATACCTACCAGCCAAGAAATTGACAAAACATGCAATGGGCCAATACATTTATACTTGAGCTCTAGGCTCATTGTTGCGCAACTGGGCCAACACGAAGCCCGGTAATTACAGTCTAAAACGATCCAAATCAAGTAATGCAATTGACTAAGACCAATGCAGACCTTAACAAAAATTGGCTGCTGAAATCTGATGAGATACTCTAGCACCTAAACTGACTTGCTCAGAGAAGAAGAAGAAACTGTTGAATAAAAAACTCATTCACACTTGTACTTCATATGATCAACCATGGTAAACTATTTACATACTTAGCCACATAACAACCCCCAATACTATGAACTCCTCTTCCTTTAATCCTGATTGCAGCACTTAAAATCCCAGTAAACATTTAACAAAAACCCAAGGGCACATGAATTACTAAGCATGAATGCTGTATACTAAGGCATCTTGTGTCTAAGTCCATGAGACTGAAAATGTCCTATTAGTCATACAGTAGCTCCAAAATAATAAGAGAAATTATTATATTAAGATTTATATAACAGTATAACACTTCAACTAATAGCAGAACTTTAAAATAAAAACAAAACATTATCAAAAAAACTGAAGAGGTTATGCTTTCAACTTCTTCTTTCTCATTTCATTCCTCAATTCGAAGCTTCATCAGCACAAATAGAGTTTCAAAGACATGTACCAGATTATGGAAACAAACAAAGGAGCATAAGTTTGGGAAACAAGACCAGTAATGAATTAAGGCTGCAGGGCAGCAGGACTCAACAACAACAACAATAATGAATTCGACTCAAAATTCAACCCAGATTCAAACAATACTCGAAAAGGAAACGAAATTCAAACGAGTAATGCACACCCAACCCGAGAAATCAATTTTAACCTCATTTCAACCCCAAACCAATTCATATTTTTACTCTCCACAATGAGCCAGAAAGTACTTCAGGATATCAATAGAACAGTAAAAGTTTTATATTTTTCTAGTTGTTCTTTTTTAGCTCTTTCAAATCAGAATACTCTCGCTTTTCTCATTCTCTTCTTTTTCGAATTTTTTTTAGCTCTGAAATCTCTTCCTGTCTCTTTTCCCGACTCTTCAAAGGCAAAGTTAGAGTGCCTTTATAGGCACGCAAAGTAGGGCATCTAAGATTTTAATTTTTACCCCTTACTCCTTTTGAATTTTAGTTCTTGAAAAATGTCAAATCAACTTCTAAATGCATATGCAACATTTTTTTTACTGATTAAAATGCACAAACAAAATACAAATAATTAAATAAAAATGCCACAAAAATCCACAAAATTGTAATTAAATAAAAGAAATTATTTTGTTTGAATTTATTGGAGTAATTCGCGTAGGACAAAAATCACATGCTCACACTCAACAACATTGATCCTCTTGGAAACATTCCTATAGGGATGTGGACATGGAAGATGACAAAATGGAAGAGGTTCCTCTTGAACCTCAAGCAACTAGACGAGGCCGACCACCTCAAAACAACATTCTCGTTCCACCCCACCTCCACAAAGAGCGGCTCCATATCAGGTGTTGTCGAATGAAGGGTATGCAAGTTCCATAATCCTGCCCCACATTAGGGCGGGCAACTTTCAAATCACAAATATTATGCTCACATTGTTAGAGTAATGAGGATTTTTCACGAGGGCTCCAAATCAAAATGCGTACAAACACTTGAAGAGATTTGTGGACACTTGTTGGGGAGTAAACACACAAACATTTCCGAGGATGCTTTACGATTGAGTCTATTTCCTTTCTCTCTATGGGGGAAGGCCTTGGATTGGTTAGCAAGTTTTCCAAACCATTCCATTCATACATGGGATGAATGGAGGAGGAATTTATTTCCAAATTCTTTTCTCCCGGGCATATGGCTACTCTTAGAGACGAGATTCTAGCATTCAAAGAAGAACTCACTGGGCCTTTGCATGAGAAAAGGGAGAGGTAATGAATATGGTGAAAGAGTGCCCAAAAAATAACATGAAGGAGTCTATGATTCAACAAACTTTCTATAGGGGGATCAATACTACCAATCAATGCGTGGTCAACCAACTTGTCGGTGGAAATTTCATGAGAACGCCATTTGTGGAAGCTTGTGAGATCCTAGATCAAATGGCGGATACTTTATCAGCATGGAAAAGTAGAGCAAATGTTCCTCAAGGTGATATATATGTGATTCACTTACATAAAGAATTGCATGATCATGGGCAAGCTATTACCGAGTTGACCACCACAATGAATCAACTAGCCAAGGATCAACTTCAACAAGTGCAATGTACTAAGCAAGTCAATGCGATAGAGGGAGTTAGTATGATGGTAAACAAGAGAAGGAAAAAAGGGTCCTCAAATGCAAAACCTTGTGGAAATATTTGTACAAGATGATAGTGGGTTTGATCAAGATAAATCTTACAATGAACAAGAGGAGGAAGTAAAAAATGTGAACAACTTCCAAGGGCAAAGAAAAAAATTCTCAAGGCCCCAATCAATTATAATGGTGACCTCAAGGTAATCAAGGGAATTGAAATTCTAGCAACCAAGGAAATTGGAATAGTGGAAACAACCAAGGCAATTGGAATGGAAATAGTCAAGGATATTGGGAAAGCAACAACCAAGGGGATAGAACAATAACCAAGGAAATCAAGGGTCGGGTTTTCAAAGGCCCCCGATGTATCAACAACCAAGAAACTCGCCTCCTTTTCCTTCCCATGGTCCAAGTTATTCCAACAATGATATGGGATGAATTGAGAACATGTTCAAACAAATGATGGAGAAGAATGTCGACTCAGATGCTCAACTATCCTCACACAATACTTCAATTCGAAATTTATAACTTTAATTAGCAAAATTCTCGTAAGCTTTAAACACTCTTCCTAAGGGGGCACTACCAAGTGACACACTGGTGAACCCAAAGAGTGGGAACAACACGGGACATGCCATGGCCGTTACTACAAGGAGTGGCAACGGAGGGGATGCAACCACCGTAAGACAAAAGAAGCTTGTGGATGATGAGCAAGTGGTACAAGAAGATGAGATCCTAAACAAGAAGGTGCAAGCATATGAAGAAGTGAGGATTGATATTAATGACAATGTGGAGGAGACTCACGAGGAAGTGAACATGTATAGGGACCACATTGTTGATATACGATAATCAATAGTGCAAAAGGCTAAGGCACCAATGCGTAGGCTCCTCCTCCACACCCTCAAAAGCCTACCATGAAAAAATTGCTAGAATCAATTCAAAAAGTTCTTTAACATGATGAAGAGTCTAATGTGCCATTGGTTGAGGCTTTGGAGAAAATACTCGGTTATGCAAAGTTCGTGAAGGACTTGGTGACAAAGACGTGGTCGTTGAATTGTGAAACTATTAAGATGACTTATCAAGTGAGTGCAATTGTGCATTTCGTGGCTCCTAAATTGGAAGATACCAATGCTTTCACAATCCCTTGTACCATTGGAAGTGCCGACTTTGCAAAAGCTCTTTGTGATCTTGGGGAAGTATTAATTTGATACCCTATTCGGGTTTTAAGACTTTGGGGATTGGGAAACCAAGACCCACATCTATGAGATTATAAATGGCAGATCATACCATGAAGAGACCGTTGGGTATAATTGATGATGTGTTGGTGCATTGATAAATTCATTATCTTGGCGGATTTTGTTATTCTCGATTGTAAGGTTGACTACGAGGTGTCGATTATTCTTGGGAGAAGTTTCCTTGCTACGAGGAAGGCTCTAGTTGATGTTGAAGTCAGGAAACTTACTTTCAGGGTTGGTGATGAGAAAGTGGTTTTCCATATGTATAAGTCTACGAGGTAACCCAATAGTTGTGCTCTTTTGTGGAGTTGGTGACCGATGTGATTATTGATGAAACCAGTGATGTGATGAATGTTGATGATACTTTGGAGGTCCTCTTGCTCAATACTGATAAGGAAATAGAAGGTTACGTTAAATGTGTGAACGTTTTGCAAGGAATGGGATTGTACACTTATGAGCCCTGCAAATTGTCTTTGGATCTTGAGAATAGAACCACTCCTCCAACAAAGCCTTCAATTGAGGAGCCTTCCATCTTGGAGTTAAATCCATTACCTCCATATCTTCCGTATGAATTTCTTGGCCCTTCTTATACTGAACCAGTTATTCTTTCCTCTTGTTTGACTAACATGCAGGTAGATTCCACAATGGTAGTGCTACAAAAGAGGAAGAAGGCTATTGGAGGGGCATTGGCGGATGTTCGGGGGATAAGCCCCACATTTTTAATGCACAAGATCAATTGGAGGAAGGTTCCATACCATCTATTGATCATTAAAGGAGACTCAATGAAGCCATGCAAGGGGTTGTCAAAAAGGAGGTCATCAAGTGGTTGGATGTTGGGGTTGTGTACCCCATTTTCAATAGTTAATGAATTTTTCCAGTTCAATGTGTCCCAAAGAAAGGGGGAATGACGGTGGTCACTAATGAAAAGAATGAGTTGATTCATACAAGAATGGTGACCGGGTGGAGAGTGTGTATGGACTATCACAAGCTCAGCAAAGTCGCAAGGAAGGATCATTTCCCACTTCCCTTCCTAGATCAAATGCTTAATAGATTGGCCGACCGTGCTTTCTATTGTTTCCTTGATGGGTATTCCAGCTACAATCAAATTCTTGTTGCTCCGGAAGATCAAGGCAAAACTACTTTCAAATGTCCTTATGGCCCTTTTGCATTCTTGCGGATGCCATTTTGGTTGTGCAATACACCGACAACTTTTTAATGGTGTATGATGGCTATCTTCACGGACATGGTGGAGGATTTCCTTGAAGTCTTCATGGATGGCTTGTTAGTGGTCAGGGATTCTTTTGATGATTGTCTAGCAAAGTTGGACAAAGTGTTGGCAAGATGTGAAGAAACAAACTCGTTGCTTAATTGAGAGAAGTGTCATTTCATGGTTGAGGAAGGTATTGTCCTTGGCCATAAGATCTCAAAGAATGGAATTGAAGTTGAAAAGGCAAATATTGGGGTGATTTCTAAACTTCCACCTCCAACTTCAATCAAAGGCGTTCGGAGTTTCTTAGGCCGCATGGGATTTTACCGCCATTTCGTCAAGGATTTCTCTAAGTGATAAACCCGTTGTGAAAGCTTTTGGAGAAATAAACCAAGTTTCATTTCAATGATGATTGTATGAGAGCCTTTGAGTTGCTAAAGCTCAAGTTGACCACTACTCCCATTATCACCGCTCCAAATTGGAGCATTCCTTTTGAGCTCATATGTGATGCAAGTGATGTAGTGGTAGGACTATTTTGGGGGCAAAGCATCAACAAAATCTTTCATATGGTCTATTATTCAAGCAAGACCATGACTAGTGCCCAAGTCAACTACACCGTTACGGAAAAAGAGCTTCTTACCATTGTGTTTGCTATTGAGATGTTTCACCCGTACTTGATGGGTGCAAAAGTTATTGTTCATACGGATCATATGACACTTTGCTATCTCATAAGAAAGAAAGATTCCAAAGCCCATTTGATGAGATGGGTAATTTTATTGCAAGAGTTTGATATTTATATCCAAGATCAGAAAGGGAGTGAAAAGCAAGTGGTAGACCACTTGTCTTGTTTTGATGAGGAGGGGCGGCCGCATGATGGCCTTGAAATCAATGACTCCGTCCCTGATGAGAAACTTTTGGCTATTTCAATTAAAGAGGTGCCTTGATTCACGGATCTAGAAAACTATCTTATGAGTGGTATCATTCCGGTTGAGTTCTCTTGAAACCAAAGGACAAAGCTCAAACGGGATTGTCAAAACTACTATTGGGATGAACCGTACCTTTTCCAGATTTGTACGAATAGAGTGGTTAGAAGATGTTTGCCGGAGAAGGAACAAATTGAAATTCTTGGGGGTTATCACTCTTCACCGTATCACCATTCTGGGCACGTTATTTTTGCCCTATATGAATACTTTCACAAATTCAAAACAAAAAAATATTTTCATTATTTGTAATTTTGTGGATTTTATGGCATTTTCTGTTATTATTTGCATATTGTTTGTGCATGTTTATTTTCTTTAATGGATTAAAAATTCAAATAAATATATATGTTGCATTTGCATTTAGGATTTAACTTTGCAGTTTTAAGAATTAATTATTAATTAAGTTGCTTTACAAAAAAAAAAATAGAAAATCACAAAAATAGTCTATTTTTTCTTTTTACTTTTAATTTTGATTTTTGATAATTCTCCCTTTAATTTGGTACTTAACTTAGTTGTGGTAATAATAATGTGAAGTTAATTAATTCAATTTGATAGGATAATTTGATTATGAATTAATTTAGGTTTATTTTTAATTTAGTTTTAGAAGAATTTTGAAAAGAAAATTGAAAAGGAAAAGAAAATAAAATAAGAAGATAATCAGTTGGGCTAGTTTTAATTTAAGATGACCAGACCCAAAAGTTTGTTTCTCAAACCGGCCAAACCGGCTCAAACCCGTTCCCCACCTGTCCCCTCATCACAGCAACCCAAACAACCCCGTTTTAGTAGGGCTCAATCTGGGCCGTCGATGTTCTTTGAGCCAACGAATCAAAATTGCACCCCCTTAAATATTTATATGTACGAACCAGCCCAACCCCTCTCAATTGTCTTTCTCACACCCCCTTTCTCTCTTTAGATGAACCCTAGACGCCACCTCTTTTTTCCACTACGCTCAGTCGGCGGCGCCTCTCTAACCACCCATATCTTTACACCATAACCCCTTTTTCCCCTCATAACAAATCCATTGTAGGTTTCTTTCGAATCATCGTGAAGCCAGTCAAATTTTCGATCAAAATCTTGACCTTCAAACTTTAATCTATCCAAACCACCCCAAATTAATACCCCAGAACCCCAGTGACCCCCTCGTACCTAATATGTCATATATTTCCCTCGAATCTGTCTGGAAGTCCACAAATAGCAAGTCTGAGTTCGGAACCGTAAAACCTTATAAAGTCAAACTGGCAAGACGATTGAGAATTTAAAGTTGAATTTGACCTTAATCGCATGTTTTCAGTCAAGGGCACCCGAATAGGGTCGAGTTCGGCCAAAAGTTGAAGAATCCTCAAAGACCGGTCCAAGTCAGTCGTTCGTTCAAGTTGGGTCGATATTCCTGGCATTTTCTTTTCCATTGCTTGTATTGTTACTTTCCTTATATTTTTCTTCCATTCCATTCTCTCAAAAACCGTCCTTGCATGCCTCTTCATACGATTTAGTTTTGAAGTTCATGCTTGTTTTTCCTTTTATTTTATTTTATTTGAATTCATTAGATTAATTGTGGCTTAGTTCCCTTATTTTTAAATTTTGGGCCGAAGTGGGAGCATTAGTCCAAAGTTTGTTTGATTTCAATACTAGTATGTTTATCTGCCTTTTAGATTTCCTTATTTGAATTATCGAAATGGTCTTCGGTCCAAAGGAAGGGGGTTAGCGCAGATTCTGAATTTGAGCAGCTGGGTCAAAATTAACCCATCACCCATTTGGTTCAAGGGTAATTTTAGTATCATTAAGGGTTAACTTGGAAAGTATAGGTAAGGGAATCTTTTGTAACTAATTAGGGAAGCTTCTAAGAAGCGGGGAGGGAGGATTAATAGGAAAAGCTGATAATTGATTAAGGACTCCTAAGCTAAAATCAGAATTGGAATAGGGGCCTAATGGAAAAACTAAAGTCCTAAGAGCTGTTCTAATGCCTTTCCTATAAAGGCATCCTTTCTTGGAATTTAGGGAAGGGTTTCTACATAGATAAATACTAAAAAGCTTAAAGAGAACGGTTGAGTACTGCAAATCCTTTGCATTTTGTTAGAGATTAGCTTGGTTTGTTGTTTATCTTCATAAGTTTGAAACCTTTCAAGAGTTTTCTAGTTCATTATGAATTCAAAATAGTTTGGAAGGACTGTTTGTTGCTGTTATTTGGCTGTGTTAATACTGCTGATACTTTGCTGCTGGTTTTCTCCAACTTCAAGTTTATTTTCATTGTCGTTCTTTGCTGTAACCAGGTAAACATTTCTGGATCCTATTGAATGTGAGGCTGGATTTGAAGTATGCAGTTGAAATATGGAGTTTTGAGCATAATATCAACTTATTTGCTCATAATTTAGCTTTATGATCTGCATTACATTATTCTTCTATTGTCTGATTCATTGTATTGGTCTGGGTTGTTGACAATACTCTCTTGGGGTTGTATTTAGTCTTTTCTTAGCATGTGAATTTAGTTTTTCTGTCAAGTATCTTATAGCCGGGTTTTGGTTTTGATAGCTGAACTCTTGTCATTGTATTTAATCTTGGACTGTTATGATATGGACATAACTTAGGTGAATAACATGTAAGTTGTATGGTAGTGTTGTGTTCTAAGTCAATTTCTATGACTTTATTTGTTCTAGTTTAGTTTCAAATGACTTCCGTTTTATTGATTTATTTGTAAATGTCAGAGCAAAAGTTTGAAGCCTTTGCTGTTAGACATTTTGTTAAAAGGCATTAGTGTTGAATCTTAAAATATTTTTTGGGTTCTACTTGGTTTTTCTTTGATGAAATCAGTAAGCATTAATTTCTTCTTTTAAAATCTGGGGTTTGACAGGTTTAAATCCATGTTAGTAGGTGTATTCTCTTGAAATCTTGTCAGTTTGTTTAGTTGAAAATCAAATTCTGCTATGATAAAGGACGTAATAATTGGTGTTTGAGCCACATAATGTTAAGGTATTGCACTTTACAATGAAAGGTGATTTGGGGCTTAAAAATACATTATGCAATTGTATGAACTAGCAAGATTTGTTGGTGTTTGCTTGTCTCAATCTTGGGGTTTTGTGAAGTAGTGTATTTTATTTCAACAAATGTACTGGATCACGAAATTTGACCTTGGGCATTGGCCCACCTGTGCAAAATACCCTTCGCCAATCCAATATGCAGTTTGGGCTTTTTGCGAGCCCGGTTGTCCCCTATTCTTCGATGTGGACCTCCTTGTCAATAGCAATTAGGCCGCTGCCAGATTAGGCTTTTCAAATAACCAAATAACCAAATTGCTAATTTCTTTTTAACACTAAGTCTTTAGATTTAATCTAAATATTAGCCTTAGAATAATTCTAAATTTCTTTAGTCTCTTAGTTAATCAATCAGATCTTTTTAAACTAGATTGAGGTGTGCCATCTCACCAAACTAATGATTTATGGCCCTCACAAATACTAACTATACATTAATGATAATTTTTTGTAGAAAAGCCTTAGGACATAAAATACAATCATGATTGTGTACACATTTTCGTGTCATAATTACGATTCTAAAAACCAATTCGGAGTATGTGTTCGCACAACTTCGATCAAATCCATCTTGATAATAAAAATAGGTTTTCATAGGCTAATAATTAAATTTAGTTCATGTAGTCCGAGGTGTGCCCTCCACAATTTAATCCTACAGGGCCCTCGTATTAATTTCTTAATTTAGATATAAATAATGTAGTTTTGCTTTAGGTACATTTAACATATTATTGTGGTTGTGGACACGTTCGCGTGACATGATTGCGATTTCATAAAATAAAATCGGAGTATGTGTTCGCGTAATTTCTACCAAACTTTCTTAATAATAATAAAGCATTATTAATTGTGGACACGTTCGCGTGACACGATTTCTGACGCTCCAAACAAATAGGTACACGTGCGCATGACCCGTTTCAAATTAATTTTTTGAGGAGAAAAATCACATAGGTTCTCAAATCTGTAATTAAATAATTTAATAAGCTAAGTATGATCAGAGCAACCATGGTAGAACCACGGAACCCAGGAGTGCCTAACTCCTTATTCTGGGTTAGCAGAGTTCCTTACCCAAATTTCTGTGTTTGCAGACATAAACAGAGTCAATCCTTTCCTCGATTCGGTATTTAGAACTGGTGACTTAGGACAACTTAAATTATCTCAAGTGGATGTTCTGAATTTAATAAATAATTAGTCCCATTTCGATTTTCACTTAAATTGAAAAAAACTCCCTTATGCACCCTTCTGGGGATTTAGGAAAAATGAGGTGTGACAGCTCTGGCGACTCTGCTGGGGAAAGTGAACCCAGAACTTCTGGTCCAGGGTTCAATAATTCGAGCTTATTTTATGATTTTTACTTGGCTTCATTTATTGTTAATATTATTGTATTTAGTGAACCTTTTTTGCTAAATGCTATTTGTTTACCCCTTTAATATATATAATTGTCTTCTTACGCCACCCCCCTGAGTCTTCTGAAAATGGTGCATACGTTCGCGTAGCACGTTTTTTCTGTAGAAATTATACCAAATAGAATGAGGCTGGGCAAGCGACAAGGCTGAGTAGACTTCAGTGCTCTCGATACGTCGCCCCCTCTTTAGCCCCAGGTGTCCGCTCGGGTACCCAAGTCTAGACCAAAATCCTAGGATTTACACCTATAAGAACATAACCTTACATGCTGGATCCCAAGTAGGAGTGATTGTTTTCATCATGTGCATTTGACTTAGGGGACTCAACACTGGGGTTGGTCCGTCTAGGACGGGTGTACCCAAAATAACTGACCATCTTGATGCATTCTATGTGCTATGTGAAAATTTATTTGTTTTGGCTTGCATGCGTATCGGCTAAAGAAAATAAAGCAAGAAGAAAAACCAAGAGTAATGTAGGGAAGGGAATAAAGCCCGTTGCTTAAAAAAACCTCGGTATTTGAAAACAAATCCCGAAACTCTGCCAATATTTTTCAAAAAAAAGAGTCATTTTAAAAGAGTCAAATACTGTGTCCTTTTCAAACGTGTCAAAGTTGATCGAACTACGCATGTCTAATTCTCATCGGATCTGGATACGTAGACAACCTACATAAATTTTGGTCTTATTTTTGAAAAGAAAAAAAAACAACAAGAAGAGTGCTAGTGGTCAAGTGAATGTAGTTTGGATTTTTGGTCAAAACGAGCCGATCCAGCTTTGGTCATGTTTTAAACCGTTCTTGGCGACATAGCCTTTGTATTTTGAGTTGTCCAAGGGCTATTTTCGAAAAGAATGAACAAGTTTGGGAAGTAATAGTCCTCCCGAGCCTCAAATTCATGTGGAATTGGGAGAGGGCCAGATTTGCAAAAACGGTCGTTTGGTTAAAATTGGCATATAAAGGAAGGAATCATTGGTTCTTCAATTTTTCATTAGAAACTTGTTGTACAAAAGGTCCGCTGGAATCAACCCTGACTTTAACCTTCCACAGAAACAAATGAATATTATCCAGGATCCACTACAAGTGGTCAGGAAGCATGCTCGGTTGCACTTGCGTATGTGGTGGAATAATCTAGACGAAGACGTTCAGAAATGGGTAAAAAAGCAACTGGGTGCTCTTATAGGCATTTTTATGATTACACCACAGGAAGATCTAATCAGGGCTTTGATAACTTTTTGGGGCCCTGTCCACAATGTTTTTCGTTTTTCGGACTTTGAGATCACCCCTACCTTGGAGTAGATGGCCAGATACATTGAGTTTGGCCGGGATTTGAGGAAGAAACAACTTATATTTCCAAGGGATTTGTCAGTGGATAAGTTTTTTGACCTCTTAAATATCAGTAAACAGATGAAGAAATCCCACGTATGCAAAGGACATGTTTCTTTCCATTTCTTGTATTTCAGGTTCGGGCATTCCGCTGGGTTTGAAATGCATGAAAACGGTTTGAAAATAAACAAGATAAGGGCCTTTGGAAAATTCATCGCCGGTTTGCATTTATTGTAGCATTCTTGGGAATAATGGTTTTTCTAATGAGGAAGGGATAGTGGATACTCGTATGGTTAGAATTGCATAAGTCCTCACTATAAAGGGAGATCACACACTTGTCCCGTTAGTGCTGCCAGATATTTATCGAGCATTGACATTGTGTAAAGTCGGGCCTCAATTCTTTGAAGGTTGAAAAATCCTTCTGCAAATGTGGTTGATCGAGCATCTTTGCCATCACCCCAAATTTATGAGTTATGGTTCGAGCCTGAGTAACTTCATCACCAGCTACGAGGAGAGGGTAACAGATTATAACATGCTAGAAGGGTTTGAAGCATGGGTCTCCCACTTGAAAGCTCTCCAAGCAGAGCAGGTCGAGTGGACTATAGGATGGCTTCCGAGGACAGAAGCCATATACATGACTGCTACCAAGGGCTACTTATGATATTGGGGGTAAAGAGTGTAGCCATATGCACCTCAGAGGGTCTTGCGGCAATTAGGAAGATATCAGATTGTGCCCAACAATGAAGATCGCCCAGGTCATAGAGCTGCATCCAGAAGCAGCATTGCCCGAGGCTTTAGTTCACTAGGATTGGAATAACTACCGGTATCTAAAGAATGGCACTTATGTAGCAGATATGGAAAAAGGGGAAGTAGATCTAAGCAATGTTGCTTGGTTTGAGAAAGGGTCTTGTGAAAACAACGAGCCGGAGCCCAAGCTTGAGAGGCTTGCCAAAAGACATCATATTCAAGCTTTTGACGACAATATCCAAGAAATGTTGGCATAGGGAGAAAAAGAAAAAACATATCAAACCGAGATTCACACCTTGAATGAGAAGCTGAGAAACATGGAATTCAACAATAATATCCAAGAACAAGAAGCCGAAGGCAAAAAGGAAAAGTTAGTTAAAGAAAATGATGCACTTCAAGCCCAGATTTAGGAAATGCAAATGGCAGTTGCAAAATCCCGCCAGAAGTGTAAACGATGAAAAGCTGATAAACAACCTCAGGAAAAAGATGAGTGAGTATGGTTTTGATCTAAACAAAGCAAAGGGTGTACTAGCCAAGGCTCAAAAGCAATTGGCAAAAAATATGGAGGAACGAGCACACCTGATTAAACAGTTTAAAGAAACGTACGACATCGAGGTTGTGGCATTGAAGAAAAGGGTCATCATCGCTGAGAACAAAATGGTCAAGCAGGTGAAAGACTTTAAGGTTGAAAGAGAACACAGTTATACAGCAATGGCACAGTTAGAAAAAGATTTGCAACAACTTCAGAAGCAGAACCAAGTAGCCGAATAAATTTTGGAATCCAGGGCCCATCAGATTGGGCGTTTGTTGCAAGAAAAGGGTGTCACAAGAGAGAGAGAGAGTCAGAAGGAGCGCCAATTACATCGCGATGAAGTGCAGTAGCTGTGAAGATATGACTAGATCCATGTTCTTTGCCACCACAATGACCTTTGTTCGCCATGTAATGGAAGACCTCCACCACCTCCATAGGGATTTAGCACGCAGGCCCATGGCGAGGCCGAATGATGTCTCGTGGGCCCCGGAAGCAGTAGAGGTATTGGTGTATTCGTGATTTTCATTGGAGTTTGTTAGTTTTTCCTTGAGTCTGTATTTTCACCTTCTGTTAGAGTCTATCAGTTTGTTCTTGAGTCTGTATTTTCACCACTTCTTCAGAGTCTGTTAGTCTTTGAGTAGTTAGGATAAAAGCATTTCTTCTTATGAAAATTTAAAAATTCTAGAATATGTTACTACTTATTTTATACTTATCTTCCAGAACTACGCTCGGTCTAATTCATGCAAGGTCATGATACGTAGGCAATTTCCATAAGATTCGACCATAACCAAAAGAAAGAGAAAAGAGTGATAAAAAGAAAGAAAGAAAAAGAAAAATAAGAGAGGATAAGAAGGAAAAAAAGAGAAAAAAAATAAGAAACCGTGAGAAGAAAACAATGGCAAAACAAGAGAGGGAAGTGAGAGAATAAAAACAAAGAGAAGTCAAGCAAAGAAAGGCAAGAATGAAAAAAGGGAGAAAAAAAAGAAAATAAGGAAAAGCCGGGATGACGCGAGCAGACGATCAAATGCATAATAGAAACTGATAACTGCTTAGGTGCACTCATTCCCCAAATGTGCGGTTGCCTATCTATTAAACCCTGACCGCTAACAATTTTGTTGTTGTCATCCAGTAGCAGGTAGGTGGCTATTTTTTGGCATTCTGGAAACCTGCCTATATAATACCTGGTCCAAAAACATGTTTGCCATGGCCAACCAGGAGCCTGATGCGAGTATCATCGATCCCTCGAGAGAGGTGGAAGAGTTGGATGTCAACGCGATGAAAGAAGAGATATATAGACTGAAACAACAAATGGCTGAAATGTACCAAGCATGGGCAAAAGGGCAACCACCACCAGCTTACCCCACCAACCCTGCCTATCATCCTGCCACCGATTCGTCCCTGAGCTTTCCTATCTACTAACACTACCGGAGCATAACTTCCCGAACACCACCAGCTCCACCACCCAAACTAGTTCCACACCCTCCTCCACTAGCCACTCCTATCTTCGTAGCACCCCCACACGCTACACTACACACATCTTCCAGCGAACCTTTGTTCCAAGCCCATGATAACCAGTATTACCCCTAGGAGCCCACTTTTAAAGCCCCGGAACCCTGTTCATACACCCCTCGTTTTGTTCCCCACGCCGAAGCTGAGGAACCGGCCAAAAATCCCGAACAAGAGGATATGTTCAGGAAAGTTAAAAGCTTAGAACAATCATTCAGAGATATGCGGGGGCTGGGAGGTCACGTAAGTGTAGCTTACAAAGATCTATGTGTATTTCTAGATGTGCAATTGTCGACATGGTTTAAGATGCCCAAGTTTGATTTATACGACGTGCACGATAATCTAATGGGACACCTGAGAGGGGTTTGTAGAAAAATAAGGGGAGTTGGAGGGAAAGACGAGTTGCTAATGGCATATTTTGGTAAAGTGGTTTAGCATTGGAATGGTATACCCGGCAAGACCACGACAGGTGGTATACATGGGATGATCTAGCCCATGCATTTTCTTACCACTTCCAGTACAATCTTGAAATTATTCCGGATTATTTGTCTTTGATGAAACTTGAGAAAAAGCACAATGAAAGTTTTAGGGAGTAGGGATTTCGTTGGAGAGAGCAAGCAGAGAGGGTTGACCCTCCGATGAAATAAAGTGAAATGGTAGATTATTTCCTGCAAGCCTTAGACCCTATTTATTTCAGTCATCTAGTATCGGCTGCAGGTAAGTCCTTCAATGAAGTAGTGAAAATGGGGAGTATGGTAGAAGAGGGGCTCAAGTCTAACAAAATCATGAGCTATTCGGCAATCAAGGCAACCACCCAGGCCATTTAAAGTGGAACTGGGGGAGCGATTGGAACGAAGAAGAAAGAGGATGTACCATTGATTGATTCAGGAGCTTGGTTCAGACCCAAGGGGTTCACCTTGCCACTATTATCAGCCTCGAAACCAAGCCTACCCCGTATAACCTACCCCAACACTACTATCCACCACCAGATCCTTATTTTTCTGTCCACCATGCCCAAACATACAGCCAACCTCTTGCCCACGCACATTGGCATGCACCAGCCCCGCAGAATACCTACCCAGCACCGCAAAATGCTTACCTGCCCCCATGAACCTAACAAAACCCCCCTAGACCAGATTTCCGGTCCAGTCAAGCATTTAAGAATGAGAGGTTGGAGAAGAAGAAAATTTCACTCTGTTAGGAGAGTCGTATACCAGTTTGTTCCACAGGTTGAGACAATTGGATATGCTAAGGCCGATTGAGTCAAAATTGCCAAATCCTCCCCCGAGAAATATTGATTATTCTGTAAGTTGTGAATATTGTTCTGGTGCTCCGGGGCATGACACAGAGAAACGTTGGCATTTGAAAAATGCTATCCAGGAGCTTATTGATTCACATCGGATTGAAGTCCAAGCTCCGGAAGCGCCCTATATCAACCAGAACCCACTGCCAACCCATCAAGAAACAAACATGATTGAGATAGTGCATAAAGAAAGGGAGCCAAAAAGCCTTCACAGACCTTCATGATGATCCGAGCCAGTGAGGTAAAGCCGACTGAAAAAATAACAAGTGAGATATCAATGCTCAAGTTGAGCGAGACAAGCAGTGAGCCTTCTACGGTAATCAAGAAGGTGTCCTCAAGTGAAGGTGCAGTGAAACAAGAAAAAGCAAAGGTGGTGGTACCAGGGGTAGCAAACAAGCCTGTTGTGGTTGTGGAAGGTGCTCGCATAGAGACCGTCATTATCAAACCTGTAACTCAGCTACCAATAGTCTACAGCAAGGCCATCCCTTGGAATTATGAGTGAGTGACAGTGACTTACAAAGGAGAAGAGGTTAAAGAAGAAGTATGTGAGAACTATGGATTGACCCAGTTAGGGATATGCTTTGCCCCCGAGGAGTTAAGAAAAGCTAAAACCTCCAAATATAACCCAGTATTGGTGAAGAAAGCTCTGACTGAAGAAGAAGCAGAGGAGTTTTTGAAAAAGTGAAGGTGCAAGACTATTCTATTGTGCAGCAGTTGAGGAAGACGCCTGCTCAAATTTCACTATTGTCATTGTTAATTCATTCAGACAAGAACCATCGGGCACTGATGAAGTGTCATGACCCAAATCGAAGAGCCATGACGGGCACCTGGTGCCTTACTCGACCTAGTACCAACATAAAATATCTTTCTTATCATACTATAATAGGGAGGTGAGCCAGAAAACCCATCATAAGATAACAAGAATAAAACATAAGGGAATGCTTAACATATGACGACCAACATGATGTGCAAACTTATACATGTGATATACTGGACTACAAGGCCGACATGACCATTTGTAAACTCAAAACGTAGGCCAACAAGGCCATAAGTTTATACATACACCCGACATCTATCTACAAAAAATCATAAAGGTCGGGACAGGGACCCGCCATACCTATCAATAAATATCCGGAATATACTGACCAAATAGGCAATTCCGGAGCAAGTGGAGTGCACCAACACCTTTTACTGAGCTGATAGCCTACTTGGAGAAATGCCAACCTATCTATTGGGACCTGCGGGCATGAAACGCAACATCCCCAAGCAAAAGGGACGTCAGTACAGATAAAGTACTGAGTATGTAAGGCAGGAAAGCATAAACAAGAGTAGTAATGTAAAGAGAGATAGATGAGAAACAACTTGTAACATCTGAGTGCCTCTGGGGGCTACTGATATGAAATGCATAATACATAAACTTTTAAAACATTTGCCTCTATGGGCATCATCATCATCATATCGTACCCGGCCTCATAGAGGTCTCGATAAAAACGTACCCAGCCATCATAAAGCTCGGCAGAATCGTACACGGATACGTGGAGCTTGGTAAAACCCAACTTATCTGTGGTTCCATAGTAGGTGTCGTACCCGACCGACAATAGCGCGGCTCGGTAGAGTAAATTAGATACATATATATAATGCATGCTCGACTCATGGAATCACCTTCTAAACCTTTTAGAGTGTCTTAAGAACCTTATGGACATCTATACCCTCAATATGAACCTTAGTAAGATTCAAGGATCATACATATTTGCTTTGAATAATGTTATAAGGAAAGAACAACATGGCCAACCTTATTTTCTAGGAGTAGATCCGTTATGAATTCGTGTACCGTTTATGTTCATGTCACTTTAGATCATGCCAAAAGAAAGAAGTAAGTTCCTTAGCATACCTTAAATACGTTGAGCCCTTAATTCATTCCAAGTGACTCTTCAAACAATTCAACTCGATCTATCATAGCATAAGGAGATTCAGAAATTAGTGTTGAGCAAAGGCCAAATCTATAACTTAAGCTAGTAGATGATTTTACTTAAATTTGGGCAACATCTCCTTTTTAACAAGGGCCTCCACCAATACCATATACCAACAACAATAACCAGAGAAGTCCATCAACATCTAAATGTCAATAACAAGACACCACATAACAATAATAAGTCACAACTACTTCACGACGAGGCGGCAAGCTCCAATTGGAATCCGTATAACCCATCTACTCCTTATAGACTTCTTACATTAAGTTAAAAGTATCATTAACATGATAATGAAGCCATTCATCAATGATTCCATCCTTATACCATATATTTATAACAAATGAAATAATCCACAACTCCAACTATCTTCAAATTAGTAACTTTATTCACTAGTTCATATCTACTCCATCCATTTAACTTAACCAACATAAATATAACCTCAGGCACATGAAAGAACACAATATAACTTCCTACTACAGTAAATTCAAGTCGAAATGCAAGTTATATTTAGCTTACAATAACCCTCAATGGCAATATAACATCATAGAAGTGACTTAAGCTAATCCAAGTATTATCTTGTAGTTTATCATCTTAAAAACTTAACCGACATACAAGAAAGCTTAAGCACAATTAGTAGGCTGTTATACTCACCTTAGACAGAAGAAATAACTTGGAATTTCATCCAAATACAGCCCACAACCATCCTCAATGACAACACAACCTCAAAGAGGTGTTGTTCTTCACTAAGACTTGGTTTTGATGTTGAAATATGGTGTAATCCATTTGAAAGAAATGAAATAATATAGGGTTGATATAACAACCATGAGAGAGTATTTTAAAGAATATAAAATACTTAAAATAACCTCCCATACGAGCTGAAACCACCCAAAAATCAGCAACAACAAGAAGAATAAGAGACTTACTAGCGCCACAAGATTCCCGATACTTGATTTGTGTTGTTTTCCCTTTGTTTGGGTCTTGAATATTAAGAGAACCTTGAGAAGGTGTTCCTAGGTTTCTAAGGTCTGAAAATAGTGATAAGAAACGACTTAAAATGGGTTGTAGGTGCTCTTTATAAATCCAAATGTCTTAAACCGCCTTAAGTGAGCCCCATGAGTGGTGCTTGGCGCAGCCTCGCGAAAATGCGAATATCTCTCTACTCTGATATTGTATGGATGAACGGTTTAATGAGTTAGAAACTAGACTTGTATATCTTAAATTTGGTATATAGATCATTCCTTGATTTCATGAATATTGGGAGGAAAATGCATCTACATTTGACCTAAGTTTCAGCAAATTTATGAATGTAACTTATGATGACCTTTGCCAACTCTTGTTCCATAGCTTGCTTGCCTTCAAAATGTTGAAAATGAATATCATACGACTAAAATAACTCATACAATAACCTCCTTATCATGTTAAGAACCCTAGTCTCACCCCAAAGTACATGTTATAACATTCCAAATTTGTCGACTTTCAACGAAACTTATTTTCTTCTGTTCGTTTAGCGTCTAAGCTTTCCAACCCTTTTGGTACTTGTTATTCATGATCTTAAAGACTTGTAACCTCCAAGATAAAAATATGAAACCTAATTCTGAGCTTATATTAGTTGACTTACGACGTACTCTCACGTACGAAAACATGGAATGTAACATCATTCCCCCCTTAGAACATTCGTCCTTGAATGTTGACTGATGCGCTTATCAATTTTATAAACTATAGATCTTACGAATACTTTAATGCTCATTTTTCCATCTAAGTACTGTTTAGTGAATAAATCCAAACGCTTGGGCGTTCTCCCCTTTTGGTCTCTTTCTCATGCCATAACATGTGATTGGAATTTTTCCAATATCGTAATATTTTCTAGTTTATGTCATCTTGTATGTGCTACTCTTTCCTTGTATGAGCGCCTCAAAACTATCCTTCCCTTTTTCCTCCATCCTTTAGCCAGTATCTAAGCCTCACTTTATGAATATATACAGAATAATAACAAGTTGTCCCTCTAGGAATCTATAGGTGTACTGATGTTCTTCACTTGGTACTTTGTTAGATTTATAACTATTGATATATCTTGTTTTATAAACTCAGATATTCATCCTTACGACTTTTCTGCATCTAGGAAGGTCAACTGTACCATAACTCTTACTTTTATTTTATTATTATCGAGGTCTGTTATCCAACTCCAAGTTATCCCCTTGCTATTTATCCTACATGTATAAATCTAAGTCCTTTAATGCTTCCTTATTATTGTTCATCTTAAGAATGACAACCTAACCTCCTCTCATACTTTTTAACTTGTATCCATCCATTGTTGATCTTAATACCACTCATAACTTGAGACCTCTTACGTGATACTTTGCCACTACGGCTCACGTCTCATTGGGGAATACCTAAAGTAATTTTTCCTGATCAACCTAGGGATAATACTATGCTTCAATAACCATATTTCATTGCATCCCAATATAATTCATCTTATGTGGCTAATCTAATCCCGTGCAATTAATGAAATCCCTTTCTCGTTAAATCGTTACTCAATCAAAGGCCTAAGCTTCATCCTCTTATCTATCACAATTTCACCCTTATTCTACCGCCAGGATAGATCTTCTAACTGCACCTAGTCTTAGACTCCTCTAAGTTCGTTTAGGTTGTACCTATCTTTCAATAACTTATGGAGGCCATCAACTCTCTTGTTTTGATGGGTTTAATCCCGATGACGTACATATTCTCGTCACCTTCTCACTCATCTTTTCATACCCTTACTCTTATATACCTAAAACCTTTTGGCTCTACAATACTTTACCTTACAACCTACACCTATCTGTTTATACTACTTTCAACCTTCCTTAACTTGCTAGCACCATAAATTTCCTTTCGTGCCTTCTCAGCTGTCCTTAAATGTAAGCAATTACTTTTCCTGGTCGTTCTAACACTTGTTGCATAAATACTTGGCTTGTCTTATTGCCCACGAATACTATAATTTCCTGTATCTCATATAATCTCAAATATCACCTTTTATGACTTTTTTTTCTTTCCATTCCTGTTGTTACAAGGTCATTTACTCTTTAGCTCACTATGCTTAGGTGGAAACTTTCTCCCTTATTTCCCTCAGCTAGTCTGTTGTTGCAGTATTTCGGGAGATTTTGTGGGTCTTGTAAAGTTGCGAGCTTGTTATATCGTGCACCTGAAGGAAAGTTTCGTTGTTCTTACTCTCCTATAATAGTACTTAGTTACATACCTTTGTGCCTTTGTACTCGTAGGTTTTCTTCTAGGATCAAATTTTGATTGTTTCCTTAGTGGAACTCTCTCTTAGTTTCATAATACTTAAATGATACCTTTAACTACCTCAAATCCTATTTAAAATTTTCAAATAATTGCGACTCGTATATGCGAGACTGAATGTACTGTGCTACAATTCACTACATTTATCTTGCATGATCTATTGATTTATTTGTGACCTCTTGTCTAGCCATAACTGGGATCTTCTTGAACCAACTACTAATTACTCGTTAGTGCATTCTCATATATGTATATATATATTCTGCATTATCTCTCTTGGGATATATACTTTTGCTTAACTTATCTCTCGCCACTAGCTCCTGATGTATCAAGTGTCCATTCACACTTATTTATCAATAATATCCTAGTCGAAAACTTTTACTGCCTCTCACTAAAATCGTGCTTGTATAATGTTCTGGAGTCGCAACATATCTATAGGAATTGAATAATGCAACATCATCCCTTTCTCCTTTTTATCACATTCTCCCTTTACCATTCCATAGTTAGCTGAACCGCTGAACTCCAAATTAATACCATATCACACCATATTCCCCCATTTTGGGGAGTACTAAGATTTTTTACTACGATGATCTACCTATAGTTGTTGTACCTCTTCATTTTTGGCGTCATTTTCACATTATCTATGAACCTTAATCGCCTTATGTTAACCTTCTGTACTAGGAATAACTAAATTTCTTACGCACGAAGGTGACACCTACTGTATCTGGCACACTTAGTCCCTTAAGATTAACTCTGCCCAAAGTGCTTGCTTTAGGTGAGCAACTTCATAAATGGCCTTTAAAGGTTATTCGTTTGTCACCCATCCTATTATTAATGGAGCACAATCTTTGAAATTCTCACGATGTCGACCATTATCAAATCCTCCAATCCCTAATTCATGTTCGGTTTTATCTTTTTCACCAGCCATACTGATTTTTGTTACTCTAGGGTCTAACCTTTCCCTTTGGGCCTATTCTATTATTGCCTCAAGGCTTGTCACCTCTTGTATTTTCTTTCACCTGACTATAAACTCTCTCATCGTGTCATATTTTGATTTACTATTATCACCCTTATATCGCATCTTACTCATGATGCTTCATTTACTTTCTTCTTATTCTTCGACTAATACTTCTATATATCACTTTATTCTGAAAACTTCAACAAAACTTCCTTTCACTTTAATCTCCTTTTGATTCATCTAAATGGCTCTTCGGGATGCCTAAAATTCTCTCTCTCTCTCTCTCTCTCTCTCTCTCTCTCTCTCTCTCTGTAGGGCGGGAGTCATACTAAGGTAAATATTTTATCCCTTTTAGGATTCCGCTGCCTATCTTCTGAAATTGCTGAATATTCTAGTATTCATATCTGATTGCACTATTCTAGATATCTAAATCTGGGTGCCTTACAAGGAGATCTATTACCACCTTTGTAGTACCCGTCGAAAATGTTAGCAAATGGTAACAATCCATCCGCAATTTTTTTCTTTACTCTAACCCCAGCTTGATCCCGATATTACATCATTCTCTTAAACTATATTTGTCAGTTCCCATAGGAAATAATTAAGGTGGGTGTGGTCAATTATATAAAACTTTGTTACTATTGAAAATAACTCAAAATGCTTATATATTTCTCTAACTGAATTGCATATAGTGATAATCTTCATTGTCTAGGTACTTCGTACTTCTCTTTTTCTTTTGTTTTTTTTCTCATGTTATTTCTTTCACTTATTAAAACTTATATCCACCTCCTAATTTTCCCATTGCTCTTTACCATATGGGTGGATAGATATTCATGCCTTGGGGCTCCTTATCAAGAGGCTCACATATCTTAGTATACACATGATTTCCTGAAGACCTAAAATTTACGCATCATAAGCATGATACAAATTAGAGTTCCTCTGATAAACTCTTACACGTCCACATTCAATCTCTTAATAACTGCCTTTCTGGATATAGGCATCATCATATCATGAATAAGATAGAGTTTAGGAAATTGTGTTCTTATAACTAAGCTCTACCACACGATCTAGAGTAAGAAGAAAGAGTGACAGCCCTAAATGCCATGTAGCCTCCTGCTTATAAGTGTTTTGCACTACACACCCATAAACAAGACTCTACTAGACACGACATGTAGACTAACTAGGACAGAACTGCTCTGATACCACTTTTGTCATGACCCAAATCGAAGTGCCACGACGGACACCCAGTGCCTTACTCGACTGAGTATCAACGTAACATATCTTTATTATCATACAATAATGGGTAGGTGATCCAGAAAACCCATTGTAAGATAACAAGAATAAAACATAAGGGAATGCTTAACATATGACGACCAGCATAATGTGCAAACTTATACATGTGATATACGGGCCTACAAGGCCGACATGACCATTAGTAAACTCCAAACATAGGCCAACAAGGCTTTAAGTGTATACATACACCTGACATCTATTTACAAGCCTCTAAGAGTACAAAGGAATCATAAAGGTCGGGACAGGGCCCTACCATACCAATTAATACATATCCAGAGCATACTGATTAAATAGGCAACTCCGGAGCAAGTGGAGTGCACCAACACCTTTTGCTGAGCTGATAGCCTACTTGGAGAATGCCAACCTCTCTATTGGGACCTGCGCGCATGAAACGCAGCATCCCCAAGCAAAAGGGACGTCAGTACGAATAAAGTACTGAGTATGTAAGGCAGGAAAGCATAACAAGAGTAGTAATGTAAAGAGAGATAGATGAGAAACAACTTGTAACATCTGTGTGCCTCTGGGAGCTACTGATATGAAATTCATAATACATATATATACATAAACTTTTAATACATTTGCCTCTATGGGCATCATCATCATCATATCATACCTGGCCTCATAGAGGCTCGATAATTATGTACCCGACCCTCATAAGGCTCGGTAGAATCGTACCCAGCCACGTGGAGCTCAGTAAAACCCAACTGATCTGTGGTTGCACAGTAGGTGCCGTACCCGGCCAACTATAGCACGGCTCGGTAGAGTAAAATAGATACATTTATAATGCATGCTCGACTCATGGAATCACCTTCTAAACCTTTTGGAGTGTCTTAAGAACCTTATGGACATCTATACCCTCAATGTGAACCTTATTAAGATTCAAGGATCATACACATTTTCTTAGAATAATTTTATATGGAAAGAACAACATGGACAACCTTATTTTCTAGGAGTAGATCTGTTATGAATTGGCGTACCGTTTATGTTCATGTCACTTTAGATCATGCCAAAAGAAATAAGTAAGTGCCATAACATACCTTAAACATGTTGAGTCCTTAATTCCTTCCAAGTGACTCTTCAAACAAGTCAACTCGATCTATCATAGCATAATGAGATTCAAAATTAGTGTTGAGCAAAGGCCAAGTCTATAACTTAAGCTAGTATCTCATTTTACTTAAATTTGGGCAGCATCTCATTTGTAACAAGGGCCTCCACCAATACCATATACCAACAACAACTATCAGAGAAGTCCATCAACGTATAAATGTCAATAACAAGACACCACATAACAATAATAAGTCACAACTAATTCACGACGAGGCGGCAAGCTCCAATTGGAATTCGTATAACCCATCTACTCCTCATAGACTTCTTAAATTAAGTTAAAAGTATCATTAACATGATAATTAAGTTATTCATCAATGATTCCATCCTTATACCATATATTTATAACAAAGGATATAATCCACAACTCCAACTATCTTCAAATTAGTAACTTTATTCACTAGTTCATATCTACTCCTTCCATTTAACTTAACCAACATCAATATAACCTTAGGCACATTCAAGAACACAATATAACTTCCTCCTACAGTTACTTCAAGTCTAAATCTAAGTTATATTTAGCTTACAATAACCCTCAATGGTAATATAACATCATAGAAGTGACATAAGCTAATCCAAGTATTATTTTGTAGTTTATCATCTTAACAACTTAACCAACATACAAGCAAGCTTATGCACAATTAGTAGGCTGTTATAATCACCTTAGACAGAAGCAATAACCTGGAATTTCATCCAAATACAGCCCACAACTATCCTCAATGACAACACAACCTCAAAGAGGTGTTGTTCTTCACTAGGACTAGGTTTTGATGTTGAAATATGGTGTAATCCATTTGAAAGACATGAAATAATCTAGGGTTGATATAACAACCATGAGAGAGTATTTTAATGAATATAAAATACTAAATAACCTCCCATACGAGCTGAAACCACACAAAAATCAGCGACAACAAGAAGAATAAGAGACTTACTAGCGCTACGAGATTCCCGACACTTAATTTGTGTTGTTTGCCCTTTGTTTGGGTCTTGAATCTTGAGAGAACCTTGAGAAGGTGTTCCTAGGGTTCTAAGATCTGAAAATAGTTAAAAGAAACGACCTTAAACGGGTTGGAGGGTATTTTATAAATCCAAATGTCTTAAACCGCCTTAAGTGGGCCCCATAGAGAGGTGCTTGGCGCAATCTCGCGAAAACATGAATATCTCTCTACTACAATATTGTATGGATAAACAGTTTAATGCGTTAGAAACTAGACTCGTATATCGTCAGCTTGATATATATATATCATTCCTTTATTCCAAGAATATTGGGAGAAAAGTGCATCTACATTTGACCTAAATTTCAGAAAATTTATGAATGTAACTTATGACGACCTTTGCCAACTCTTGTTCCACAACTTGCTTGCCTTCAAAATTTAGAAAATGAATATCATAAGACTAAAATAACTCATAAAATAACCTCCTTATCATGTTATGAACCCTAGTATCACCCCAAAGTACATGTTATAACATTCCAAATTTGTCGACTTTCAACGAAACTTATTTTCGTCTGTTCGTTTAGTGTCTAAGCTTTCCAACCCTTTTGGTACTTGTTATCCATGAAAACATGGAATATAAAATAAAGATCCTGAACGAGGCCCATATTGCTGACAACATCTCAGTAAAACATTTGGAAATAATAGCCAACAAGATTTTTGAGGTAAACCGAGTCACTTTTTCTGATGTTGAATGGCGCGTAGAGGGTACTGAGCACAATAGAGCCCTTTGTATTACGGTGAAGTGCGAAGATCTTTGGTTACTCGGGTACTGGTCGACAATGATTCTTGTGCAAACATTTGCTCTCTCTCCACTCTAAACAAGCTGAAAGTGGATGATGAACGAATTCACAAAAACATTATTTACATGCGAGGGTTCGACAGTGAAGGGAAAGATTTGGTCGGTGGCATAGTTCTTGAGCTGATAGTCAGACCAGTTGACTTTACCATGGAATTCTAGGTGTTAGATGTGGCTGTCTCCTACAATCTGCTATTGGGTCAACCTTGGATTCATGTCGCTAAAGCGGTCCCTTCTACTTTGCATCAGATGGTAAAGTTTTAATGGGATAGACATGAAATAGTTGTACAAGACGAGGATAGTTTGTATGCCCATAGTGATGCCATTGTACCATTCATTAAGGCTAAGGATGACAAAGGGCTTGGGTATACCAGGTTTTTGACACGGTATCGACAAAGAAAATTCCAGAAGGGGATTGCATTCCAGTTCCGAAGGTAGCTACTGCATCAGTCATGGTAGCCGTTGAAATGTTGAGAAATGGTTTTGTCCCGGGGAAGAGCTTGGGTGTGTCCCTGCAAGGTATCATACAGCCAGTGGCTCTCCCCAAAAATATAGACATTTGGTTTGGGATTCAAGCCTACAATTGCAGACGTGAAAAGAGCCATAAAGATGAAACAAAGGGCATGGGTCCTCCCAAAGCCTGTCCCACATCTCTTCAGATTATTTGTCAGGCTCGACACTGAGAAGCACCCAGCAATAACAAGTCCTAGTTTTGTGGTTGGTCCTGATAAGGAATTGCTTGAAAGGTTTGAGAAGTTGTTCGAAGATGTGAATATGGTAGAAGTTGGAGAGGGTTCTAGCAGGCGGATGTGCAACTTGTTGGGCCCAGTGCAAAGACTAACAATTGGGAAGCTACTCCTGTCCCGAGCAAGAAGGAGTTTTGGTAGTTTGCTTTGATTTTCTTTCAGTTTATTTGGATTATTCTAGGGTTGTAATTCAGATTCTATGTTCCGTCAGTTTGGATGTATAAACCTTGTTATCTTTCAATTTCATTAAAATGCAATTTCCTTTTTCATCATTTCTGGTAGTTTTATTTTTGCTTTTCTTTTTCTTTCTTGTACAATCCCCTTTATGCTGGTTTCAATGACATGACATGCATGAGGAATCTTTGGCTCAGTATTAAAAGCCAATCTAATCCTGAAATAATAACTCAATAAATAGAATGTGATGATGAATAAGAATATGATGAGGATGAGGCTTTTGAAGAGATTAGCAAAGAATGAAGCCATTTTGAAGAAAAACCCAAACCAAACCTGAGTGATACAAAATCAATCAATTTAGGGGACCCAGATAATATCAGAGAAACTAAGATAAGTGTCCATCTTGAATCGTAGCTCAGGAAAGAGATAATCAAAGCATTGTTTGAATACAAAGATATCTTTGCGTAGTCATATGATGACATGCCCGGTCTAGGCACTGACCTGGTTGTTCACAAATTGCCCACTGACCTGGCATGTCGTCCCGTCAAACAGAAGTTAAGTAAATTTAAAAACGACATGAGTGTAAAGGTTAAAGAGGAAGTCATAAAACAATTCGATGCAAAGATCATTCGAGTCACGTGGTATCCCACGTAGTTAGCCAATATTGTGCATGTACCAAAGAAGGATGGTAAGACCATGGTGTGTTGAATATCACGATCTCAACAAGGCAAGCCTAAAGGATAAATTCCCACAGCTAAATATCTACATTTTGAGTGATAACTGTGCCAAACATGACATTGGGTCTTTTGTGGAATACGGGCTATCATCAGATTCTAATGGATGGGGAGGATGTATAAAAGATGACATTCATCACGCCATGGGAACATCTGCTACAAGGTCATGCCTTTCAGGTTGCAAAATGCTAGGGAAAATTACATGAGGGCAATGATGACCATATTCCATGACATGATACACAAGGAGATCGAGGTTTATGTGGATGATGTGATCGTAAAGTCGAGAAATCAGTTTGACCATGTCAAAGATTTGAGAAAATTCTTCCAAAGGCTCCGCAGGTACAATCTTAAGCTCAATCCTGCAAAATGCGCATTCGGCGTGTCGTCTGGAAAAATGTTGGGATTCATAGTCAATCGGCGGGGTATTGAGCTGGACGCATCAAAGATTAAAGCTATCGAAGAATTGCCACCTCCGAGGAACAAGACTAAGGTAATGAGTTTATTAGGGAGGTTGAACTACATCAACAGTTTTATTGCTCAGCTTACGCCAACTTGCGAGCCTATGTTCAAGCTATTAAAGAAGGATGTTGCGATCAAGCGGACATATGAGTGTCAAGAAGAATTTGATAAGATAAAAGGGTACTCTTCAAACCCGCCTGTGTTGGTGCCACCAGAACTAGGGAGACCGTTGATTCTGTATTTGATGGTTTTGGAAAATTCGTTTGGTTGTGTGCTGAGTCAGCATGACATCACCGGTAGGAAGGAGCAGGCCATCTATTATCTCATCAAGAAGTTCACATCCTACGAGGTTAAATACACTCACCTAGAAAGGACATGTTGCACCCTGACTTGGGTGGCACAGAAGCTGAAACATTATTTGTCATCTTACACTACCTACCTCATCTCTTGTTTGGATCTATTTAAGTATATCTTTCAGAAACCTATGCCCACAGGGAGGCTTGCAAAGTGGCAGATTTCGCTTACAGAATTTTACATCGTCTATGTGACCCGGACTGCGACGAAAGCCCAGGCATTGGCCGACCATTTGGCTAAGAACCCAGTGGATGAAAATATGAGCCTTTGAAGACTTACTTCCCTGATGAAGAGGTAATCCAAGTCAATGAGTTATATAAAGTTGGAGAGCTAGGTTGGAAACTTTTCTTTGATGGAGCTGCTAACATGAAAGGCGTTGGGATAGGAGCTGTACTGATTTCCGAAACCGGACATTACTACCCTATTACGGCCCAGCTTCATTTCTACTGTACTAACAACATGGCTGAGTACGAGGCATGCGTATTGGGTTTGAGTTTAACTGTAGAAATAGGTGCCCAGGAAGTCTTGCTCTTATGGGACTCTGACTTCCTGGTGCACCGGATTCAAGGGGAATGGGAAACATGAGATTTGAATCTCATACCATACCGATAATGTTTGCATGATCTTTGTCAACAATTTTGATCAATAGAGTTCAAGAATATTCCAAGGATCCATAATGAGGTTGCTGATGCTTTGGCTACCTTGGCGTCAATGTTACATCATCCGGATAAGGCTTATATTGACCCGTTGCATATTCAAGTCCATGATCAACATGCTTACTGTAATGTGGTGGAAGAAGAACTTGATGGAGAGGCTTGGTTTCACAAAATCAGGGAATATATTAGGATGAGGGTGTATCCAGTACAAGCCACAGTTGATCAAAAGAGAACAATTTGGCGGTTGGCAAGCAGATTTTTCTTCAGTGGAGGGGTTTTGTACAAAAAAGCTCCAGATCTTGGATTGTTGAGATGCATAGATGCTAGACAGGCCACGACCATCATGACCAAAGTACATCCACAGTTTCTGGACCATATATGAGTGGGTATGTTCTGGCAAAGAAGATTCTCCGAGCAGGTTATTATTGGCTCACCATGGAGCGAGATTGTATCAGTTTTGCTCAAGTGTCATCAATGTGAGGTGAACAGAGATTTGATTCATTCTCCACCATTCGAATTGCATACAATGTCTGCACCATGGCCTTTGTTGCTTTGGGAGTGGATGTTATTGGGCCAATCGAGCCAGCAGCGTCCAAGGGGCACATGTTTATTATGGTAGCCATTGATTGTTTCACCAAGTGGGTTGAAGCTAAAACTTTCAAGTCGGTGACCAAGAAACCGATGGTCGATTTAGTGCATTCAAATATCATTTACCCGTTCAGGATCCCGAAGGTAATCATCACGGATAATGGTGCAAATCTCAATAGTAATTTGATGAAAGAGGTATGTCAGTAGTTTATATTTACATCGCAATTCACCCATACCAGCCCAAGGCGAATAGAGCAGTCGAGGGAGCTAACAAGAACATAAAGAAGATACTTCAGAAAATGGAGGAGATTTCCAGGTAGTGGTATGAGAAGCTGCCCTTTGCATTGCTGGGTTATCGCACTACTGTTCGTACTTTAAAAGGGGAAATTGCTTATTTGCTCGTGTCTGGCACTGAAGCAGTGATACATGCAGAGGTTGAAATCCCATCCCTTTGGATTGTTGCTGAGGCCGAAATTGATGATGATGAAAGGGTCAAAACCCGCCTGGAGCAATTGAGTTTGATTGACGAGAAAATATTAGCAGCAGTGTATCATGGCCAGTTGTACCAACATAGAATGGCAAGAGCATAAAACAAGATGGTGTGTCCACGAAAGTTTGAAGTGGGTCAGTTAGTATTGAAACGTATCCTCCCTCATCAAGCTGAGGCAAAAGGAAAGTTCGCCCCAAATTGGTAGGGGCCATTCATCGTGACGAGAGTGTTGTCCAATGGTGCTTTGTATTTAACAGATGTAGAAGGCAAATGTGTAGAAATGGCCATCAATTCCAATGCGGTCAAGAGATATTATGTATGATTTTCTTTGAATTTGTTTGTACTTGGCATGTTTTGAAGATTGGAATGACGAAGGCATTTTGTTTTGCTATCTAAACACTTTATCCTTTGTCACCCTCTTTGAGCCTTATTTATTCCTTTCATACCCCTTTTTCGGAATCGGTAGCAAAAGATCAGAAACATAAGCGTGAAAAATAAGTAAAGAGAAAGAAAAGAATGAAGAGATAAAGAAAAAAGAAAAAAAAGAGAAAAAGAACAAAAAGAGAAAAGGAAGAAAGAAAAGAAAAGAGGAGAAAGAGGAAGAAAAAGAAAAGAAAATCACAACAACAAAGTAATTCCTATGAAATGAACTACTTTCGACCTAATTCCATTTAAGGATACGTATGTAGCCTCATGGTTCGGTCCGATCAAAACAAAAATCCAAAAATCCCCAAGAAAAGAAACTGGGACAGAAATTGTGGTTGGTGTGAGAAATTTGATTCCAAAAGTTGTAATTTTGAACCCAATTGAATTGTTTGGAGCCTTTGATACCCTTTCTTTCTAACCCTATCAAAAATCTCACATTACAATCCAAATAAAGACCTTTCAATCAGTCTTCGAGAGATGCCAAGGTGAGCAGTAGAAGTGATTCACATCAGGGGAAACACTCTGTTTTGAACAAGTAAAATAAAAAATGAGAGTCTTATTGGTGAAAACCCTCACGGGCACCGTATGGCGACGGAAAGTAGAGAGAAATCAAAAAAGAGAGAGTCTTATTGGTGAAAACCTTCACGGGCACCTTAAGGCGATAGTGAGTTGAGGGATAAAAAAATGAGAGAGGCTTGTTGGTGAAAACCCTTTGGGGTAATGTAGGCCAAAAAGGTCAAAGTTTCGGTAAAGAAATTGGGTTTTGAAGATCTCAAGCACACAGTACGCTATATGAAAGTTGATTGTTTGGACAGATTAGGCCAATTAATCTGAAATGCATGTCATGATCATTGGCGCCAGCTGCTCCACTCAGATAAGTCTCATTTTCTTTTCCCTTTCCAACAACCTTGTAGTCGTGGATTTTTCTTATCCTTAACTCTTAAAGTCATTTCATTTCGTTTATTTTTGGTTTATTTCTCTAAAAGTTTCTAGTGTCGATTTAGTATAAGCAAATAAGAAGGGATTTCAATGCTTACTACCAACTTCAAAATTTGCGCAGGGCACAGGGCGACCAAGGCATCGCTAGAGATAGTATGATGTGAAATGGGATGTATAAGGTCATGGGAGTTTCATAAGTAAAATGGTTTAGTAATTTTGCAGGAAATACAAAGTGATGTTCCAAACGTTAATACCACACAAGAGGGGGGGGGGGTGATTTGTGTGGTACCCAATTTTCTCACTAGAAGAACCTGGTTCTTCAAGGTATACTAACTATGACTATTTGCGGAATTAAGAGTGCATAAAATATGGAACATAGATATTTTTACGTGGAAAACACCTGGCTAAAAAGGTGAAAAAACCACGACCAACTTCTCAGTAGTATTTTTCCCAAACATCCACTAAACTCAATAAGCCAAAACAGCATTTACAAAACTCCTTTAAACCTAAGGATTAACTCTAATCCTAGTGTGGCATACAGCCTCAACTGTTGCGACACTTTCAAGTTAACTCTAACTTGAATACTCAACTTACCTAATATAATTTGCTTCTATAAAAGCATGAAAGGTACAATTTTAAATCACCTACTACAATAGAACTAGAATAAGAAAACACAATGGAACTGGTTCTTCAATCTTGTTCAAGTAGTCGCAGGCGTGCACACTTGATCTCACGTAAATTTCTTGCAAAATAATCTTGCTCTTTTGCTCTCAATTTTTCTCTAACTTCTTTGTATATGTGCGTGCCTGTACAAGAGAACAATATTACTTTTATTAAGTTAGTAATCAGAGTTTGATAAAAACTCGAATTGCTGATCCTTCATCAAGTTCGAGTCCTAAAACAATTCAAACTCCAATTACTTATCATAGATCCGGATATAGTTCTCTTCATATAAGGAGACCTCTTCTCCTTATCTCATATGCAATCTTTTCGATCAGTTCAGAAGATATTTAGAAGATATTGCTGCTCGATCCCAAAGTCTTATCTTCTTCACGTGCATCTCATATGCATAGGCTGTAACAACTGTGTCTCCTACGATAGACCTATTCCTTCACTGAGTTCATTTGTCATTCTTCAAAACTTCAACTGAACTTGGGCCAACAAATTCCCTCTTTTTGATGATGAAAAACTGTGTGCTTTTACTACTCAGAGAACTTGTGGAACTTAGCTTGATTTTCACATAGTCACACTTTAAGTTAACTTATCATTAAGGACTAGGTTAAATCAGGTTATAAATATCACTTTATATCAGAATACAAAAACTAAAGCACAATATATCTTCCCCCTTTTGGCATCATCGAAAAGTTGCATATTATATGACAACCAGATATTAATTAGTACTCATGGTCTCTGGGGCAACTACAGGTAAAAAACAAGTTTCAGTTAACCAATAATCAACAATACAAAGAATGTAACTATTAAGATCAGCAGTTTCATAGAACAAGATAAACAGAGCACATTGTCATTGATTGGGAGATGTTTCTACAATACAAACCACAAAAAGAAAATTAACATCCAACCATGAGCAAAAGCAAAAAAAATATCCCTAATCTGGGTCACTGAGGGGGTAGTTTAAGCTGGCGTTTAGGGCTTGTAGGTACGAGAGGGCTGGGTTTGGAGAAGGTTGAACATATTTTGAAGCATTCTTTCACTCTTCTCCTTTTCGATTGCTAGTTCAACTCTAAGTCCATCAAGTTCAGTTTCTAATTTAACAACACGAGCCTTCAGCCTGGCAATCTCAGCATCTTTTGTTCCACACTCCTGGACCAAAGCCCTGACCTTGCTATTTACAGGAGTCTTTTGAGATGAACATGGTTCAACTGGGTTGGCATTCTGTGGATAGTTGCAGACCATGAGAGTCTTTACACCAAATTTCTCTTTGCTAGATGCCATCTCTTATTTCTTTAACGACAGATGTAGCTTTTCTAGAACAATAGTCAATAGGAACCCATAGGGTTTGACATGAGCCTTAGAGCCGTTGATGACTCTATCCAGTAGTTTTACAATGAATGCAGGCCATTTAATCCGCTTTCTTCTCACAAGACACTCTAGAAGAACCAGGTCCATATAGTTGGCCGTGTGCCTTCTCTCCTGTCTGGGCAGCAAACATTTGTTCTCAAACTAAAAAAGCACCTTGTGCTCTACCCTCATCTCACTTTTCTGAACAAATTGAGCTTCAGGCACATATTCAGGAGTTGCAGAATCACATAAATTTCTGGTGATTTGGAGTGCGCTAGGAAGAGTGTCCAGGCAAGGCCACCTTTGCCTTGTATAATCATCATATCATGCACAGGGAATCTCCATAATCTCTCCCAATTTCGGAGCATCAAACTGTACCTTGACTCCTGTCACCAGACTAGTAACAACCCCATTCACTACTGTAGTATTTGCCATAAACTCGATCAACCCTTTTCTTGCCAGTTTTTCATCTAGTTGAAGAAACATGTTCTTCCACCCTTGTGCATCCAGAGCATCAACCAATCCTTTCATACCTGCCTCCTCCAGGTCTTTCAGAATTCTCCCTTTCAGGATCTTTCTTCTGCCAAAGATGACAAATCTATCCTGTTCCTTTTTGATATTCCTCCTCATTTTCTTCTCCATTCCATTCTTCCTCTTCTTTTTCAATAATCTACTTTTGCTTTCTTTTCCCAGCAGACCTAGTTCTTTTAGCCAACGAGGACTCAGCATATATGGGTACAAAGGAAGTCTTCTTGGTCGAAGTTTTGGAACCTTTTGGTTTAGGTGATGGTACCTTTTCAGTTCTTTCTCTTTCTTGATGGACCAGGTCCATCTCCTCTTCTTTTTCATCTTCTACCTCCTCTTCTACCTCGATACTCTCCACAACTTTCTCCTTCCTTTTTTCTCTCTTTTTCCTCCTGCTTTCTTTCAGTGCTTTTTGCAATTTTTCCTCATTTTGTTTGACCCTGCTTCTAGTTTCTCTTGAGGGGACAGTAGACTTGGGGATGGTGTTTTGGTTTTCTTTGTTGGCTTGGAAACAATTAGCGCTTTTATGGAAGAAGCCTTGCGCTTCTTTGGATCATAACTGGCTCCAATTTTCTTTATAAGGTCAGCTAAAGTTTCCTCACCAGATGAACCACTTCAAACTTGTTGTTTACTTAAATGAACAAGACCTCCTGCAACGTCCCCAGAGCTATTTCCCCATGACTTGTAGCCACTTTCCTCAATATTTCCACAAATCGCTAGAATCTCGTCTTTCCTTTTCCTTCGTCTTCGACTAGATTCATCCCCCTTCACATCTCTCAAAGGACCCACTAAAACAAACCTATTTTCCATATTATCGATTCCATTAGAAGAACCATAGCATGTATTCACTTTCCTAGGGTTTTCTTGATTTTTATCTGCGTCAGAAGACCCTCGTTCTTCTCCATCACTTGCAGAAACGAAGATGTCATACTCAGAACTTGAATCAGATGATTACTTTTTAGAGTACTCCCCTTTTTGGCTGGCTCTCAATTTTTCGTTTAAGGCCGTTCTTAGAGCACCAGTGGCTACAGTTTTTCTTGACAACATCTTTTTCCGGCGGAATCTGGGTTTAGAGTTGTCACTAGGGGGTGCAGACGAAGATGTATTGGTAGATTTCGGTAAGGGTGTCCTTGTATTTTCTTGAGGGTTAGACATGGTGAAGGATTTTTGAAGATTTTGGGAATTTTTGGTGATTTTGGAGAAGAAGGGTGATCAGAACTTAATGGTGGGTATGGACCAAATTAGGAGTGTGTGGAGTGTTTTAAAAGGGGCAGGATTAGTAACTACAGCCTTTTGCAGTGGTCAATCAGGAGTCTAATCCCATTAAGGCTCCAGTCTTTAATTTTCACTGGTTTTAGGGAAAAACTCCAGTTATTATTTAGAATTTTAGGATAGGAAAACTGGTCCAACGCTTAGCGGTTATATTTTTGGGAGTTTGGTTAGAATGGGACTTCTTCTCATAATTGGAATATCTAATTTCTAATTGTGCAAGGTATAGAAACATGCCCGACCTTTTCATATGAACATAGACTTGATGAACCAGGTTCTTCAAGTAGAACTTCTCTTGAGTATACCTCATGTATCAGAATAGAAAAAAAACTTTGTAAAAGATCAATGAAATTAAAAGAAACATGTCACAGTAGTATACTGATTAGAGTATGAGACTGAGCAAGAATTAGCCTAGATATTCACATAAAGTCAGAACTTCTAACCAAAGAAAAAATACTTTTTTTTCATTGCATTCTGAACTGGACCTGATTAGGTGATCTTAATCATCCCAAATTCTAACTTGTTCCTTTCAAAGTTTTCTCTATATAGTGCTTTAGTGAAGGTGTCAGCTATTTGTTTATCAGTAGCACAAAATTATATGAAAATTAACCCTTTCTCATAGTTATCTCTCAAGAAGTGGTGTCTAACATATATGTGCTTTGTACTTTTATGATGAACATGGTTCTTTGTCATACTTATAGCACCAGTGTTATCACAAAATATTGGAATACATTCCACTTCAATTCCAAAGTCTACCAACTGTTGTTTGATCCATAGAAATTGAGCACAACAAGAAGCAACAACAACATATTCAGCTTCAGCAGTAGATAAAGCTACTGAGTTTTGCTTTTTGGTAGCCCGTGACACTAGACATTACCCAGAAAATGTGCCATACCTGAAGTACTCTTCCTGTCCACCAAGTAACCTGCATAATCAGCATCAGCATATCCTACTAGATCAAAGTTACTACCTTTTGGATACCAAAGACACAAATCAGTGGTGCCTTTCAGATATCTCAAAATCCTCTTGACAGCTATCAAATGTGACTCCTTTGGAATTCCCTGGAAACGAGCACAAAGCCCTATACTAAACACAATGTCAGATCTGCTAGCAGTAAGATACAAGAGTGAACTAATCATACCTCTATGCAACTTTTGATCAACTGATGAACCAGGTCATCAATATCTAATTTAGCGGCAGTTGTAATAGGTGTATCTATTTCTTTAGAGTCCTCTATTTTAAACCTTTTGATTAGTTCTCTTGTATACTTCTGCTGATGGATCATGGTCCCATGTGGACTTTGTTTGATTTGCATGCCTAGGAAGAAGTTTACTTCACCAATTATACTCATTTCAAACTCACTCCCCATTAGTTTTGCAAAGTCCTTACTCAACTTATCAGTAGTAGCCCCAAATATTATGTCATCAACATATATTTGTACAACAAGAAGGTCTTTACCTCTTTACCTTAGGAACAAGGTGCTGTCAATTTTACCTCTTTTGTACCCATGCTCCAGTAGGAATTTTGATAGTCACTCATACCATGCTCTTGGGGCTTGTTTGAGCCCATATAGAGCCTTGTCCAGTTTGTACACATGCTCAGGACATTCCTTGCTTTCAAATCCTAGAGGTTGTTATACAAACACTTCTTCCTTGAGGTAGCCATTTAAGAAGGCACTTTTGACATCAATCTGATGGAGAGTGAATTCCATATGTGCTGCAAAGGTAATGAGGAGTCCGATTGCTACTAATCTAGAAACTGGAGCAAAGGTCCTTCCTCTTGGCTGTAGCCTTGAACCACCAGCCTTGCCTTGTTTCTTGTGACAGTTCTATCCTCGTCAAGTTTGTTCCTGAAGACCCATTTGGTACCAATGACTGATCTATCCTTGGGTCTTGGAACTAGATGCTAGGCTTGACTTCTTTCAAATTGATGGAGTTCCTCCTGCATTGCATTGACCCAATCAACATCCTGCAAAGCCTCAGCAACATTTTTAGGTTCAATAAGAGATAGAAAAGCATCAAATGCACATAGATTATTTAGTTGTGATCTGGTTTTGACTCCAGATGTTGGACCAGTGAGAATGTTCTAAATGGATGAGAACTTTGATACTTGTGAGGTTTCGCGACCAACTTGTTTCTGCTGAATGTTTCAGCTATTTTCTGAGAGTCAGGTTCATGAACATGTTCCTTCAAGGGGTTTATTTCAATTCCTCTTTAATTTCTTCCCCCTGTCAGGTTGCCCTGTAAGGAAGTACCTGTTCCATCACCTGTTCCTTCTGTAGGTGCTGCTTTGACTTGAGTTGATGCTTCACCCAAGCCTTTGACCAGTCCGATGGCTTCATCTTCATGTTCTTGTCCGTCAGAAAGAATGTTAGTTTCATCAAAAACAACATGAACACTTTCTTCTACACACAAAGTTCTTTTATTAAACACTTTATATGCTTTGCTATGTGAAGAATATCCCAAGAATACTCCCTCATCACTTCTATGATCAAACTTACCTAGGGAGTATTTTCCATTATTACATACATAGAACTTGCAACCAAATGCCGTAAGATGGGATATGTTTGGTTTTCTCCCTTTAAGTAACTCATAGGGAGTCTTCTAAACAAGTGATCTAGTCATGCATCTATTTATTATGTAACATGCAGTATTTACAGCCCCTACCCAGAAGCTGTAGGGTAATTTACTAGAGAAAAGCATGGTCCTTGCCATATTCTCAAGATTCCTGTTCTTTCTTTCAACTACTCCATTTTGCTGAGGAGTCCTAGGAGCAGAGAAGTTGTGATCTATACCATTTTCATCACAATACTCAGAAAATTTTACATTTTCAAATTCAATTCCATGATAAGACCTAGTTGATGCAAGTTGATTTCCTAATTGTTTCTGAGTTTTTCTAACAAAAGCAGTAAACATTACAAGGGGGAAGCAGGTAAGGTCATTCTTAAAATCCAAGAAAATGGTAAGTACGTCCAAGACATTGGAACTAGTTCATATGGATCTATGTGGTTCAATGAGAACCATGAGCAGAGGAGGAAAGAAATATGTGTTGGTGCTAGAGTAATCATCAACTAGAGTAATCATCAACAAGAACCAACACATATTTCTTTCCTCCTCTGCTCATGGTTCTCATTGGACCACATAGATCCATATGAACCAGTTCCAATGTCTTGGACGTACTTACCATTTTCTTGGATTTTAAGGATGACCTTACCTGCTTCCCCCTTGTAATGTTTACTGCTTTTGTTAGAAAAACTCAGAAACAATTAGGAAATCAACTTGCATCAATTAGGTCTGATCATGGAATTGAATTTGAAAATGCAAAATTTGCTGAGTATTGTGATGAAAATGGTATATATCACAACTTCTCTGCTCCTAGGACTCCTCATAAAAATGGAGTAGTTGAAACAAAGAATAGGACTCTTGAGGATATGGCTAGGACGACGCTTTCTCTAGTAAATTACCCTATAGCTTCTGGGCAGAGGCTGTAAATACTGCATGTTACATAATAAATAGATGCATGACTAGACCTCTTGTTGAGAAGACTCCTTATGAGTTAATTAAAGGGAGAAAACCAAGTCTTTTGTGCCACAGGAAGGGATCATTGTCTAACACTTAAGCAAGTGAGTTTATTTTTTGAAAGAGTTGACAAATCTATGATTTAAATATTGTTAACTCTTTTTCCCTGCAAAACAATCTTTTCAGTGATAAGGTTAATCTCAAAACATTTGGTAGAGGTAAAATCCACAAGGTTGCCTCTGTCACACAATTGTTACACACTTATTAAGCTGTATTTTAAACCATCTATTAGGTAGACATTCTCTGTGGAGTGAGAATAAGTCTTGCCTACCTTTCCAAACCAAATGATCTCACCTTTCTTTCCATTACCAAAGAAGACATTACCTCATTTTAGGTTCTCAAGTGAAAGGAATTGGTCCTTATCCCCAGTCATGTGCTTCGAGCAGCCACTATCCATATACCATATTTGGCTCCACCCTTCACTTGGACCTGAAAACAAAAATTAGAGGTTAGTCTTAGGAACCCAAACTAGTTTGGGTCCCTTTCTATAAGCAAAAGGATGTATCAAATTCCTTTGGACCATCCAGGCAACTTATTCTTTTCTTTAACAAAGATTTTGTTCCTTTGACTGTCAATTTCTTTTGCATTACATTCATATTTATAATGACCAGTCTTACCGCAGTGTGTGAAGGTTTTGTTTTCAGGAAGAGTGAGGTACTTGCTTTTTCGGTCCCATATAGGAGCTTGAGTCCCATAGCCATGTCCTCTTTTGTTACTGCTGTGATTCTCTTACAACCAGAAGAGAGCATCTGAGACTTAGTTCCACTTGCAAGTTCTGTCTAGTTCATGTTTTACCTTTCCTAGATCTTCTTTTAAAACTTTGATGAATTCATCTTTCATTTTTCCCAGACTTGCTTCTAGAGTGAGATGTGAGTGATCAACTATCTTCTTTCCTGTTCCTAATTTTAATTTTAGATTCTCAGACCTAAGTTCTAAGACAATGTTGTCAAGTTGAAGAACTTGGTTCTTCAACTTAGCATTTTTGTTATCACTCTCATTTGCCCTAGACTCTAGACTTTTACATTTTTATTTTAGTATCACACATTCCCTAGACAGAACTTCTTTGTCATTGTTGATTACCTAAGACTCATCACTGAAGTCTATTAATAACTCAACCAGTTTTTCTTTAGACAAGAATTTAATCTTGTCTTTGAGATTAAGAATACTTACCTCTTATTCATCGTCTGATTCTCTGAAGGCCATTAAAGCTTGCTCCTCCTCAGTTTCATCTTCCGAGTGTTCAAATGAGGTTTCTCCCCATGCAGCAACCATAGCTTTAGTTGAACCTTCGTTTCTTCTAGGTTGAACCTGTTCCTTCTTCCTGTTTCTTCGTTCCGCTCTTTCCTTTTTCCATTCAATTTCCCGTTGAGGGCAATTTTTGATCATGTGGTCAGTCTTGCCACACTTGTAGCATCCCTTATTTGCCTGTTTCTCCAGAGCTCTTATTTTATGGAAGCTTGTACTTCTTGAAGAACCCTTTCCTCTCATTAGATACCTTTTCAAATCCCTAGTGATCATAACCATTTAATCATCTTCCAGTTCAGCACATTAAGCAATTCTGAGGGCTAAGATTTTCTCCTTTTTGGGGGTATCCATCATCATGGTTTGTCTCCTCATTTCATAGGTAGTTAATTTTCCAATCAGTTCATCCAGTCTGAGGGTAGCAATGTTCTTGGATTCCTGAATAGCTGTAATTTTGCTTTCCCATGTGACTGGCAGAACTCTTGTCAGAATCTTCTCAACCTTGTCTTCTTCAAGGATAGTCCTACCAAGAGATTCCAGTTCATTTGTCAAAGTGGTGAATCTAGTGTATATCTCCTGGATAGTTTGTCCTTCCTTCATAGCAAAATTCTCTTATTGAGAGTACATAAGTGTTCCTCTTGATCTTTTCACTTGAGGTATCCCTTCATGAGCCACTTGTAGAGTGTCCCATATTTCTTTAGCAGTTGTGCAGCCTTGGATCCTACTGTACTCGTCTATCCGTAGGCCACATACAAGCCACTTCTTAGCTTTAGCATTTTTCTCCCATTTGTTCAAGTCTTCAGCAGTGCAGTCAGTTCCCAGTTCCCAAGTGGTGCACTCATTGTTGATCTTCTCCTAAGGTGTTAGCCTCTTCAAGGATAACCTGCTCTGATACCAATTAATGTACCAAACGTTTACACCACACAAGGGGGGGGGGGAGAGATTTGTGTGGTACCCAATTTTCGCACTAGAAGAACCTGGTTCTTCTAGGTATACTAACTATGACTGTTTGCGGAATTAAGAGTGCATAAAATAAGGAACACATATATTTTTACGTGGAAAACACCTGGCTCAAAAGGTGAAAAAAACACGACCTACTTCTCAATAGGATTTTCCCAAACATCAACTAAACTCAATGAGCCAAAACAACATTTACAAAACTTTTGTAAACCTAAGGATTAACTCTAATCCTAGTGTGTCATAAAACCTCAACTGTTGCGACACTTTCAAGTTAACTCTAACTTGAATACTCAACGTACCTAATATAATTTGCTTCTATGAAAGCTGGAAAGGTAAAACTTTAAATCACCTACTACAATAGAACTAGAATAAGAAAAACACAATGGAACTGGTTCTTCAACTTTGTTCAAGTAGCTGCAAGCGTGCACACTTGATCTCACGTAAATTGCTTGCAAAATAGTCTTGCTCTTTTACTCTCAATTTAGCTCTAGTGTCTTTGTATATGTGTGTGCTTGTACAAGAGAACAATATTACTTTTATAGAGTTAGTAATCAGAGTTTGATAAAAACTCGAATTGCTGATCCTTCATCAAGTTCAAGTCCTAAAACAATTCAAACTCCAATTCCTTATCCTAGATCTGGATATAGTTCTCTTCATATAAGGAGACCTCTTCCCCTTATCTCCTATGCAATCTTTTCGATCAGTTTAGAAGATATTTAGAAGATATTGTTTCTCGATCCCAAAGTCTTATCTTCTTCACGTGCATCTCATATGTATAGGCTATAGCAACTGTGTCTCCTAAGATGGACCTAGTCCTTCACTGAGTTCATTTGTCATTCTTCAAAACTTCAACTAAACTTGGGCCAACACAAAGGTTCAAACAGATGGACCAAGGATGTAATACAATGGTTTGTGTATAGACCAAGCAAGTCATCCAAATTCATGGGGACCGGAAGTTAATCGAAAATTCAAAAGGGTTTCTTGTCCAGTTCGAGAAAGTCAGTTAAAACAAAGCACGACAATGGGGAAGCCACTTTCAGCAAGAATTCCACAAACTAGCCGCCACATTTTTAAAACTGACAAGATTTTCTTTGATTGAAACAGGGGCAGAAACTTTCGATTTTTTTGGAGAAACCCTTCGTAGGGGGAAAACAAGCACCAAACAAGTATGACCGTAAAGTTTTAGGACCCTCCTGGAAAATGGGACCTAGTTTAAAATTCCAAACAACCATGAGCAGCATAAGCTAGAATAAATGTACCCCAAAGGAATATAAGTTGGTTTCAAAGTTCGCATGTTTAAGATAGGATTCAGTCAGAAGTTTTCAGGACCTTCTTGAATAATAGGACCTAGCTTTATGATTTCCATTAGGTAACAACATTTAGCATAAGTTCTGCTAGGGTATTATAATTCAGCAGTAAAGAATTGTCACTTTTAGGATGAAATTTGACTTTGGATTTTCAGGACCCTCATGGATAATGGGATGTAGCTTTAATACTTTCTTAGATAACAAGAAAGTAATACCTTTAGAAGATATAACTTAGTTTTAAAATTGTCGTTTAATTAAGAGTTGTCATGACCATCCTCGATAATACGATGTAGCTTTAAAATTCTTAGTAATATTTGGTAACGTTATTCAGCTTAACACACACATATGTGCCTAGCTGCCGAACTGGGGCAAACAATTTTCTTTGTTTTGTCTATTTAGTTGAAATCAGCCCACCTGGAGAATAAGGGAACACGATTCAAGCTTTGGTAATCAGGCACCCACCTGAAGAATACGAGAATATAGTTCAAGTTTTTGGCAATTAGGAACCCACCTGGAGAATAAGGGAATATACCTCAAGTATTGGAAATCCGGCACCCACCTGGAGAACAAGGGAATATAATTCAAGTTTTGGCAGTCAGGTACCCACCTGGAGAACAAAGGAACAAAATCCAAGCTTTGGTAATCAGGCACCCACCTCGAGAATAAGGGAATATAACTTAAGTTCTGGAAATAAGGCGCCCACCTGGAGAACAAGGGAATATAATTCAAGTTTTGGTAATCAGTCACCTACCTGGAGAACAAGGGAACATAATTCGAGATTTGGCAGTTGACACCCACCTGGAGAACAAGGAAATATAATTCGAGTTTTGGTAATCAGGCACCCACTTGGAGAACAAGGGAATATAATTCATGTTTTGGTAATCAAGCACCCACATGGAGAACAAGGGAACACAATTCGAGTTTTCGCAATCAGGCACCACCTGCAAAACGAGGGAATATAATTCGAGTTTTAGTAATTAGGCACCCACCTAGAGAACACGGGAACACAATTCGAGTTTTGGAAGTCAGGAACACACCTTGAGAACAAGGGAATATAATTCGAGTTTTGGTAATCAGGCACCACCTGGAGAATGAGGGAATATAATTCAAGTTTGGTAATCAGGCACCCACCTGGAGAACAAGGGAATACAATTCAAGTTTTGGTAATCACACGCCCTCCTGGATAACAAGGGAATACAATTCAAGTTTTGGGAATCAGGCACCCACCTGGAAAACAAGGGAACACAATTCGAGTTTTGGCAGTCAGGCACCCACCTGGAGAACGAGGGAATATAATTCGAGTTTCGGTAATCAGACACCCACCTAGAGAATGAGGGAATATAATTCAAGTTTGGTAATCAAGAACCCACCTGGAGAACAAGGGAATACAATTCAAGTTTTGGTAATCAGGCGGCCACCTGGAGAACAAAGAAATACAATTCAAGTTTTGCTAATCAGGCACTCGCCTGGAGAATAAGGGAACACAATTCGAGTTTTGGCAGTCATGCACCCACCTAGAGAACGAGGGAATTTAATTCGAGTTTTGATAATCAGGCACCCATCTGGAGAACGAGGGAATATAATTCAAGTTTGGTAATCAGGAACCTACCCGGAGAACAAGAGAATATAATTTAATTTTTTTTAATGAGGCACTCACCTGGAGAACAAGGGAACACAATTCGAGTTTTTGCAGTCAGGCACCCACCTGATGAACGAGGGAATTTAATTCGAGTTTTGGTAATCAGGCACCCATTTGGAGACGAGGGAATATAATTCAAGTTTGGCAATTAGGCACCTACCTGGAGAAGAAGGTAATACAATTCAAGTGTTGGTAAGCAGGCATCCACCTGGAGAACAAGGGAATACAATTCGAGTTTTGGCAATCAGGCATCCACTTGGAGAAAGGAAAGTATCTAAAATTACAATTTGAGTTCAGCAATCAGGCGTGCACCTGAAGAAAGGGAAAGCATCTTAGATTATAATTCACGTCTACAACAAAGGGATTTCACCGGGAGAATACAAGTCAACAAGGCAATAAGAACCACAAGATCAAGTTTGAAGATATAGATAGGTCTTTTGCTATTCATAGATCATAGTTTAGTCTAGCTTCTTTTTACTTTGTCAATCGTGTAATAAGGGGTTCAGTAAGCAGTAGCAGCAGCAGCAGCAACAGTGAAATCACAACCTCATGGTAGTCCCAACTACCAAAACTTCCCAAACTACACTGACCTGATTCCTTTTTAGCCAAGGATATGTAGGCAACCTCGGAAGCAGTGTGCAATCAAATCTTTTGAAAATGCTTCCCACGGAATATTCAAACAGGCAAAAATCGCTCGTATCCGCTCACTTTATCTTTGCACGAAACCTCTTCGTGTTTCCGATCAAAGAGGGGCAGTTGTGAGCACGTGATTTTTGCCCTGTATGAATTACTCCCACAAATTCAAAAAAAATAATTTTTCCAATATTTGCAATTTTGTGGATTTTGTAGCATTTTCTGTTATTGTTTGCATATTGTTTGTGCATGTTTATTTTATTTAATGAATGAAAACTACAATACACACACACACACACACACACACACACACACACACACACACACACACACACACACATATATATATATATATATATATATATATATGTTGCATTTGTATTTAGGATTTAACTTTGCAGTTTTAAGAATTAATTATTAATTAAGTTGCTGTAAAAAAAAATAGAAAATCACAAAAATATTCTATTTTTTCTTTTGAATTTTAGTTTTTATTTTTGATAATTCTCCTATTAATTTGGTACTTAACTTAGTTGTGGTAATTATAATTTGAGGTTAATTAATTTAATTTGATAAGATTATTTGATTAGGAATTAATTTAGGTTTATTTTTAATTTAATTTTAGAAAAATTTTGAAAAAAAATTGAAAAGGAAAGGAAATAAATGAAGAAGATAATCAGTTGGGCTAGTTTTAATTTAAGACCACCAGGACCAAAATTTTGTTCCTCAAACCCGGCCAAACCGGCCCAAACCCGTTCGCCACCTGGTCCCCCCTCAGCAACCCAAACGACTCTGTTTTAGTAAGGCTCGATCAGGGCCGTTAATGTTCTTTGATCCAACAGATCAGAATTACACCCCCTTAAGTATTTAAATGTCCGAACCAACCCACCCCCTCTCAATCATCTCTCTTACACCCCTCTCTCTTTCTCTCTTTCTCTTCAGATGAACCCTAGATGCCGCCTCTTTTTTCCATCGCGCTCAGCCGATGGTGTTGCCTCCAACCACCCCCATCTTTATACCATAACACCCTCTTTTCCCCCTCATGAAAAATCCGTCGTTGGTTTTCTTCGAAACATCATGAAGCCCGTCCAATTTTTGATCAAAATCTGGACCTTCAAACTATATTCCATCCAAACCACCCCAAATTAATATCTCAGAACCCCCCCGAACCCCTCGTACCTAATATGTCATCTATTTCCCTCGAATCTGTCCGGAATTCCTCAAATAGCAAATCTGAGTTCGGAACCCTAAAACCTCATAAAGTCAAACTGGCAAGACGGTTGGGAATTTAAGGTTGAATTTGACCTTAATCGCATGTTTTCAGTCAAGAGCACCCGATTAGGGTTGATTTCAGCCAAAAGTTGAAGAATCCTCAAAGACCGTTCCAAGCCAGTCTACCGTTCAAGTTGGGTTGGTATTCCCACTTCTTTCTTTTCCATTGCTTGTATTGTTACTTTCTTTATCTTTTTCTGCCATTCCATTCTCTCAAAATTCGTCCTTGCATGCCTCTTCCTATGAATCTTTTTGAAGTTCATGGTTGTTTTTTCTTTTATTTTATTTGAATTCATTAGTTTAATTGTGTCTTAGTTTCCTTATTTTTAAATTTTGGGTTGATATAGGAGCATTAGTCCAAAGTTTGTTTGATTTCAATACCAGTATGTTTGTCTGCCTTTTAGATTTCCTTATTTGAATTATCAAAATGGTCTTGTGTCCAAAGGAAGGGGGTTAGCCCAGATTCCGAATTGGAGCACTTGGGTCAAAATTAACCCATGACCTATTTGGTTCAGGGGTAATTTCAGGATCATTAAGGGTTTATTTGGGAAGTATAGGTAAGGGAATCTTTTGTAACAAATTGGGGAAGCTTCTAGGAAGTTGGGTTGGAGGATTAATAGGAAAATCTGATAATTGGTTAAGGACTCCTAAGCTAAAATTAGAATTGGAAAAGGGTCCTAAAGGAAAAACTAAAGTCCTAAGAGCTACCCTCATGCCTTGCCTATAAAGGCATCCTTTCTTGGCATTTAGGGCGGGTTTTCCCCATAGATAAATACTAAAAAGCTTAAAAAATGGTTGAGTACTGCAAATCCTTTGAATTTTTGGTAGAAATAACCTTGGTTTGCTGTTTATCTTCATAAGTTTGAAACCTTTCAAGAGTTTTCTAGTTCATTCTGGGTTCAAAATAGTTTGGAAGGACTGTTTGTTGCTGTTATTTGGCTGTGGTAATACTGCTGATACTTTGCTGATGGTTTCTCCAACTTTAAGTTTATTTCCATTGTTGTTTTTTGCTCTAACCAGGTACACATTTCTGGATCCTATTGAATGTGAGGCTTGATTTGAAGTATGCATTTGAATTATGGAGTTTTGAGCATAGCATCAACTCATTTGCTCATAATTTAGCTTTCTGTTTTGCATTACATTATTCTTCTATTGTCTGATTCATTGTATTGGTTTGGGATGTTGACAATACTCTCTTGGGGGTGTATTTGGTCTTTGCTTAGCATGTGAACTAAATTTTTCTGTCAAGTATCTTATAGCCGGATTTGGTTTTGATAGCTGAACTCTTGTCATTGTATTTAATCTTGGACTGTTATGATATGAGCATAACTTAGGTGAATAACATGTAAGTTGTATATTAGTGTTGTGTTCTAAGTCAATTTCTATGACTTTGTTTGTTCTAGTTTAGTTTCAAATGACTTCAGGTTTATTGACTGATTTGTAAATGTTGGAGTAAAAGTTGGAAGCCTTTGCTGTTAGACATTCTGTTGAAAGGTATCAACATTGAACCTTAAAATAGATTTTGGGTTCTACTTGGTTTTTCTTTGATGAAATCAGTAAAAATTAATTTCTTTTTTTAAAATCTGGAGTTGGACAGGTTTAAATCCATGTTAGTAGGTGTATTCTCTTGAAATCATGTCAGTTTGTTTAGCTTAAAATCAAATTTTGCTATGATATAGGATGTACTAATTGGTGTTTGAGCCATATAACATTAAGGTTTTGCACTTTATTATGGAATGTAATTTGGCGCGTTATGCAACTGTATGAACTAGCAAGATTTGGTGGTGTTTGTTTGTCTCAATCTTGGTGTTTTGTGAAGTAGTGTAATTTAGTTCAACTAATTATACTAGAACACGAAATTGGACCTTGGGAATTGGCCCACCTGTGCAAAATACCCTTCGTCAGTCCAATATGCAGTCTGGGCTACTTGCGAGCCTGGTTGTCCCATGTTCCTCGATGTTGACCTCCTTGTCAATAGCAATTCGGCCGCTGCCAGATTAGGCTTTTCAAATAACCAAATTGCTAATTTCTTTTTAATACTAAGCCTTTAGATTTAATCTGAACATTAGACTTAGGATAATTTTGGATTTTCTTAGTGTCTTAGTTAATTAATTAGATCTTTTTTAACTAGAGTGAGGTGTGCCATCTCACCAAACTACTGATTTATGGCCCTCACAAATACTAACTAGGCATTAATGATAATTGTTCGTAGAAAAGCCTTTAGGATCGGTTAAAATAAAACCGTGATTGTGTACACATTTGCGTGACATAATTACGATTCTAAAAATCAATTCGGAATATGCGTTCGCGCAACTTCGATCAAATCCGTCTTGATAATAAAAATGGGTTTTTATAGGCAATTAATTAATTTAGTTCATGTAGATTGAGGTGTGCCTCCACAATTAAATCATACAAGGCCCTCTTATTAATTTCTTAATTTAGATATAAATGATTGTAGTTTTGCTTTAGGCACGTTTAATATATTATTATGGTTGTGGACAAGTTCACGTGATATGATTGCGATTTCTAAAAATAAAATCGGATTATGCGTTCGGGCAATTTCGGCCAAAGTTTCTTAACAATAATAAAGTGTTATTAATTGTGGATACATTTGCGTGATATGATTTCTGACGTGCCAAACAAATTGGTGCACGTGCCTCTGACCCGTTTCAAGTTAATTTCTTAAGGAGAAAAAGCACATAGGTTTTCAAATCCGTAATTAAATAATTTAATAAGCCAAGTATGATCAGAGTTACCGTGCTAAAACCACGGAACTCGGGAGTTCCTAACATCTTCTCTCGTGTTAATAGGATTCCTTACTCGGATTTCTGTGTTTGCAGACATAAACAGATTCAATCTTTTCCTTGTTTCGGGATTTAGAACTGGTGACTTAGGACACTGTAAATTATCTTAAGTGGTGACTCTAAATTTAATAAATAATTAATCATGTTTCGATTGTCACTTAAATTGGAAAAAACTTCCTTATACTCCCTTCCGACGGTGTAGGAAAAAGGAGGTGTGACAACCATGGTGGAGCAAGAACGACGGCCAAAGTATTGAGTTATGGTTTCTATTGGCCCACTCTCAACAAGATGCTAGTGATCTTGTCATGCGTTTTGATGGATGTCAAAGGCCAGTGGAATCTCAAAGAAAAATGAAATGCCCATCACCACCATATTGGAGGTTGATATTTTAGATGTACGGGGTATTTACTTCATGGGCCCGCTTTTGAGTTCTTATGGAAACACCTACATCTTGTTCGCGGTTGATTATGTGTCCAAGTGTGTTGAGGCCATCGCTTTTCCCAACAGCGAAGCAACTTTGAAGAAGAAAATCTTTACAAGATTTGGCAAGGGCTATCATAAATGATGGGACACCATAATTGAAGAAGAAAATCTTTACTAAATCTTTACAAAAATTTTGATACCTTACTCTCCAATTATGGTGTCACTCATAAAGTCACGACCCCCTATCACCCTCAAGCAAGTGGTCAAGTGGAAGTCTTCATCCGGGAGATAAAGAGTATTTTGTCTAAAACAGTAAATGCTAACTAGATGATTTGGTCAAAGAAACGTGATGATGCTCTATGGGCTGATAGAACGGCTTACAAAACATCGATTGGAATGTCTCCATACTAGTTGGTGTTCGGGAAAGCTTGTCATCTTCCGGTAGAACTTGATCATAAAGCCATGTGGGTTTTTAAGAAGTTGAATCTTGAGTGGGATGTCGCCGCCAACTTAAGGGTGGCACAATTGAATGAGCTAAATGAGTTCCGGGACCATACATACACAAGTTTGTCCTTATACAAGGAGAAGATGAAGAACCTACATGACAAGTACATTCGGCACAAGGAGTTTAAAAAAGGTGATCTTGTGTTGTTGTTCAATTCTCGGTTACGAATGTTTTTGGGAAAGTTGAAGTGTAAATGTAGTGGACCGTTTGAGATTGTGGGTGTGACACCCTTTGGTGCATTTGACTTGAAATATAAAAATAATGAGGTGTTTAGAGCCAATGGTCACTGGGTGAAGCACTATCTGGGAAAGTTGATGATGGCCATGTCATGGTGGTTCTTCATTTCAAAGTGATGATGGTAATCTACATCATGCGGCAATGTTAAATCAAGCACTTCTTGGGAGGCAACCTATGTGTCTTTTTCTTTTTCTTTTTTGCTTCTTCCTTAGATAGGTCTTGTTTTGTGCTAACTGGTTTTGAAGTGTGTTGTAGGAATGAGTGTACTTTGGAGGAACTGTACTGAAAAAATTAGCAAAGTGTGGAAAAAGTGCAGATCGCACAAATTTGAGTGCCATAGTAGAAAGGGATCTCCGACCGCACAACTCTTGTGAGACCCGCACAACTGGAGGTCAAAAATTGCACTCTCTGAAGTTTGCCTGTCAAAGAAATGAAAAATGTGCAGATGCACAAGGAAATGTACGGTCCGCACCAAGTCTGTAACCACACTCAGAAATATGCAGACCATAGATCATCGAAAGGGAAATGTGTAACAGGTAAAGGAGTGTGGACTGCACATGAAATTGTGCGGCCGCACTCATCTCTTGAACCTTAGGCCATCGCGATAAGTATAAATGGTGCTCTTTATTTGACATTTAAAACTTTACATTCTCTGATAATTAGAACAAAGTAAAACACAATGCACTCAATTGATTCCAGCATCCAACACTCATTTCATCATCTTCGATTCTTCCTTAGCATCACTAAATTACTGGTATGTTTAATCCATATTTCAAAATTTTCAATTTTCTTTATTTTGTTCATAATTAGTTTAGTTAATTTTTGGCCTAATGTCAAATTCATCATCATGTGTGCTTAAATTTGTGTGGGTAACTTCCTATTTCCTATTTGGGGGATAGGTACATTGTTTATCATGTTTAGTTGGTATTACCATGTCCAATTTATGCTTAAAGTTAGAAACCCTAGGTTTACTACCGATTCTTTTTGAATTGTGCGGCCGCACAAGAAATTATGCGGTCCACAGATTGTTAGTCTAAGGCATTTGATGTGAAATGATTGTGCGGACCACACTTGAAATTGTGCAATCCGCAAAAATTGAACTGCGGTCGCAGAAAAGTGTATGTGGCCAAAGATTGAGCAATTCTCTATCTTCATAAAGTTGTCATTTTTGAGGTCCTAATGTGCGACTGCACTCAAAATTGTGCGGACCGAATTTCTATTGTGTGGTCGCACTATAACTTATATGGACCAAAAAATCACATTCGCGGTCGCACTTCAAAATTATGTGGTCTGCACAAACCCATTTGCGACCGCACTAAAAAATGTGCGGACCACACTTCCCCCATCTTGCATACTGTCTTATTCTGCAATTGCATGATAATCTGAAATTGAAACCTAATTGAGTCCTATTGCTATGTATTGAAGTCAATGGTTAGATCTCAGGGAAGAGGTGTTACATCCAAGGGGAATGGTAAACTATCTCGAGACTGAGGCAAGGGTACCATACCACTATCCGTACAAAGAGTTATACCAAATAAGACAACAGTCGGGAGAGCCCTAAAGCTTACTGAGTTTGGTTCATATGTCCCGTCTAGGGAAGCATCAGAAGGAAATTCAGTGGCCTAATGCACAGTCATAGCCAAGGCATCTCCCGAGGAGCTTTCAACTCCGAGATGAACCTTCCACCTAAGCAAGCACTTATGAGGGTTCGAAAGATGATACTCAGGGTTCAAAGCCGACATATTCTCATGCCCCTAATGCACCAGTTACAGTTGATGATGTCAATGATATTGCAGATAACGGTCAAGGGGGTGATACCAGAGTTGCCGGCCTTGAGAGGTCGAATAAGAAGGAGGTTTGGGAAGACAGATTTGTGAGCCTAACTGCTTTCAACATGTTTCGAGAGTGGTGGCCTCAGAGATTGCTCCTACATGAGCATCAATTTCTTTTGAAAGATTTGGATAGATACATACTGATTGTGGAAAGACAATTCCAAGAGAGATAAATGTGGACATGGTCCATTTAGAGTGTGGTGGATTCCAAGGAGCACTTAATCTTAATCTGAGAATTCTACGCCAATGTGGTGTATATGAAGAAGAGGACGAAGGTGACTAAAGTGAGGAGCTTGAAAGTTAGATTTTATCATACCTCACTGGACACATATTTGGGGCTCGATGATTTGAAGTCGGTGCAATATTTGGAGAATTTGCACTGGGTTATGCAGCTCGCCCATGGCTAGTTGAGATTTTGGCATCCCCAGGACCACCACCACCATAAGTCACAGCAGGGGTTCCTGTTTAGCGTAACGCCATCAACTTTGAAGCAAAAGGGTAGTAGACCTTTGTGTGCAATCAAATAGATCTAAGCAAGATGAAAACAATCTACCAATCCCAAGATAAGATCTAGTGGCTTCCATCATTGCCAGGTACCCAATCAATGTGGGTGCCATCATGTCAGTCAACATGTCTCTGGTCGGTAGGCTGGGTTATAGCTATAACTCATATCCCAACACCATCACAGAGTATCTTGCGGATGCGGGGGTGGAGTCACATAGCTTTGATACATAGGTTCGGGCGAAAAAGATCTTCATATGGTACTCTTTGAAGGATCTAAGGAACCTTAAGAGCAAGGCAAGTCGACTACTATTTTGGGACAGTCTGATGAGCCTTCAGTGGTAGTTGTCGATTCAGCTGACATGCCTACCACTATACCCAGGCCTTCTAGTAGTATAATTGTCATACCTCCACCTCTATATTTCGGGCTATCAACACCAGTTCCATCCACTTCTATTTTGAAGATAGTGCATATGCCAGCTCATCCATTTTCTGTGCTGCAAGTATCCCAAACAATGGTGAATCCCAACAACTGGATGCAGACAACTAGTGCAAAGATATCTGACCTATCCAGTGATATTATAGCCCAGACATGCACCCCATCTCCACAGATTCCTCTGACAATGGAGGACACTTTGATGAATATTATGTAGAACCATAAGACCATCATGGATACTTAGTGGCACATGGAGCAACAATTGAGGAGCTTGGTAAGTAGGTGAAGAAGATGAGGAAATCCTAGGCTTCAAATAAATCAGTTGATAGGTTGATATGGGAGATGACCAAGATAGCAGACGTTGGGGATCTTCCATTTGACTTGCTGATGGAGATAGCTACAGCAGCACCATCAGCACCAGTGGCACGAGTTGGCCAGTATAAGGAGCTAGACCTTGCTGCCCACACTAATGAGGCCGTGATACAGATGTTCATAAACCAAGCTACTCCCCCGAGTAGAGCATGATGAGGTCCAGTTGGAGGAGCCTGAAGGAGGTGATGTTGCTATGGACACGGAGACCACATAGGGAGTGTCCTCTCTATTCTTTCCCTTCCTTGTTTTTATTTTGTTAAGCATTGGGGACAATGCTTATTCTTATTCGGGTGGGGGGTGGGGTGGGGGTGGGGAGTTTATTTGATTTGATGACATTTGGCATTGTCCTGTAATAACTAATAATATTTTTTTTATTTTCATTATGCACATATTCTTCTCTCTCTATTGATGTATATATTCTCTTTCCCTCTCTCAGTCTGTATATTCATTTATGCTTTCAGTATTTTACTTTATTAGCTTTTTTATTTTGTTTTCCTAGTACCCGATATTTAGAGTAATAAATTCTTATTTACTTTGATAGATACTTTTTATTAGTTTATTTTCATGTTTAAGTGATAAATAAGCCTTTAATTTTCTTAATTCTACGGTTCTTTCGAAACGTGGTTTTTGTCTGAACCGGGTGACTCTTCCTAATGATGGATGGTGTGATAACCTTCTTAAGGGATTGAGTCCGTTTTTAATGTTTAGGTAAGAATAGTAGTAATAATGAATAAGAGGACCTAATTGAGTAAGACTAGAAGATTCAAGCATGCTTCACCTGGTACCAACACACTAAACTACGTGCTTATGATTAAAAATAAGTTCTAAGAAGAAATAGCTCTAGTTAGTGACCTTCTTACTCTTGTGTTGACTTAAACAATCATCAAGTGGTTTAGTTGAGTAGTGATTTTCAATCTTGAAATGGTTGTTCTGGGCACTCAACTCTATCCTCTTTAACAATCAAACTATGTGAGAGGTGAGATATTTGTGTTGCAAGTCCAAGTACCTGTGCGAATGATCTAGAACTTACCTCGAATGTCTTTCTAGGCTAAATTCTAAGTTTTGCTTGGGAAAGTGATTGTAGGATCTCTTTGACCAGCTTGAAATTTTCCATGTCCCGCCAATGTTGTCATCCCTAGTCAACCCATTTGAGACTAGGACCTTAATCATTTGATAACCATATCACAAGCTTTACCCGTTTTGTAGTGACCCTTTCTTGGCACCCGAGCTTTCTTTAACAGTCTTGAGAAGCAAGTGGCTAAAACATAAGTTTGGGGGAGTGATGAGGAGGTTGAATGTGGTATCAAGGAACTAAAAGATAAAAGAAATGAATAAAAGGAAAGGTAAAGAAAAAAGAAAAAAGAACAAAAGAAAAATGCAAAATGAAAGTGAATAAGTTGAAGAATTGAAGGGATTCAAAGAAAAGCAATGATGCAAAGCATGGAGAAAAAGAAGAAGGAGAAAATGAATATAACGACCAAGAAAGAGCAATGTTAAGTCTATTAGTTTCCCTAAGGAAAAAGAAAATACTTGAAAGATTCGGTAAACATGAGCCAAAAAGAAAAAATGGAGTACTTAAGGAAAGATGAACATGTTCTGTTCCAACATTTCCTACCTTAGTCCAAAAGCCTTCATTATATTCCGAAAAATCCCTACGTTATTTGAAGCTAAGTGAACTTACATTAGTGATTATCTACATGAGGGGAAAGCATATGGTACTTAGAGCCGTACTTGTGACATTCTTTTAAGAGAGATGAGCGAACTTTTCACAAATTTTTGAATTGAGTGCAATATTCTTAAGTGAGATATGCTAACGAAGAGTAGATGAAGAGTTTGGGATCCACAATAACCTACATGAAAGAGCAAGCTTCCTTGATGAATAAAGTCAACTCTTGATGCTCAAGTGTCACATTAGAAATTTTTGTGCTTAAAACTTCAAATCATAGCCTAGTTGATAATTCATTAATGTAGTGGGTTATTTTCATTAGAATTATTTGTGCTTAAACATTAAATCATAGCCTTTTTGATAACTCATAAATATTATGGGTAATTGTTGGTCCTAGTAGATGTGTAATTGATGCACCTTAGATTAGTTGGACTAGCTCTTAACTTGTGGAGGTAGGAATTACTTTAATTGCTTGAGGACAAGCAAAAGCTTAAGTTTGAGGGGATTGATAAGCAGGGATTTTGACTACTTATTAGCGCTTTTTAGCTTTTGTTTTCATCCAAAAGTGTCTAATTATATTTGCGATGACCCAGCCGGTCGTCTTAAAAATTAACGCCTCGATCCCATATTAACTACTTCCCCCGAGTTTATTTATGCTATTTTGATTTTCCAGGATGTTCGGTTTTAAGTTTCAGAGAGTTTTGGGACACTTAGTCCCTAAATGAGAGCTTAAGTGTAGGAAAGTTGATCATAGTTGGGACAACGTAAAGACGCCTAGGAATTAGAATCTAATGGTTTCGTTAGCTCCGTTAGGTGATTTCAGGCTTAGGGGCATGTTCGGATTGTGTTTTGGAGGTCCGTAACTTATTTAGGCTTGAAATGCCGAAAGTTGAATTTTTAAAGTTTCCGGTTTGATAGTGAGATTTTGGTCTGAGGGTCGGAATGGAATTCCTAGAGTTGCAGTGGTTCCATTATGTCATTGGGATGTGTATCCAAAGTTTCATGTCATTCAGAGGTGGTTTAGTTGGGGTTTTGATCAAATGCGTGATTTGGAAGATTTTGGAAAAGTTTAGGCTGATTCTGATGGTTTTTGGTTGATTTGATGTTGTTTGGGATGCTTTGAAGATTGGTACAAGTTTGATTGATGTTTTAGGATTGATTGGCAGGTTTGGTTAAGGTCCCGGGGGCCTGTGGCGTGTTTCGGATGCTCAACGGACCATTTTTGGACTTGGAAGGCATCGGATTTTGCTGGTATGTGTTGCAGACATTTCTTCATCGCGATCACGTAGAGAGTATCGCGATTGCGAAGGCTTAGGCAAGGCTGAGGGAATATTTCTCTTTGCGTTCGCGTGAGGAGGAATGCAAATGCGTAGCTTTGAGGCAATGTTGAATCGCGAAAGTATGGGCTAGGCCGCGTTCTCATAGAAGAAATAAGGCGACAGAGGTTGTTAATTATTTTTCTTCGTGATCGCGACTGGACTTATGCGATCGTGATTAAGGGAAAAACTTAAGCAGAATTTAAAACCCAAAATTGAGGGTTTAGACCATAATTCATATTTTGGACTTGGGAGCTCGGGAGATAGATTTTTGAAGGGAGTTTCACCTGGGCGATTTGGGTAAGTGATTATTACTCGGCTTAGAATAATTTTTATGAATTTACACTTAAATCCATCTTTTAATTTCGAAATTTTGGTGGAAATTGGGGAAAAAGTTCTTAGACCAAGAGATTGAGTTTTGACCTTGGGTTGGGATAATTTTGATATGGTTAGACTCGTGAGAGTGAGAGGATTCTGGAAATATAAGTTTTACTCGATTACGAGATGTCGGCTCGAGGGGCATTTTGGTTATTTTACCTAATTTTGTGTATTAGCTTAGAATTTAATTGTGGAATCAGTTACTTGAGGTGTTATTTATAATATGCAAATTGAATTGAATAAATTTGGGCCATTTGGAGTCGGATACTCGTGACAAAAGCGTGGTTTCGGGTTGACTTGAGCTTGTTCGAGGTAAGTGGCGTGTCTAACCTTGTGTGAGGAACTTTTCCCTTACAATTTGGTATATTTGATAATTGAAATGCCTTGTATGTAAGGTGACGAGTGTGTACTTGTGCTAACTATTTGAAATCCACTTTTTCATTAAGTACTACTAGTATGTTTACCTTCCTGTTTAGTTCTTGTACTATTTAAGCCTGTGTTAGTTTAGTAGAGGCATGCCTAGGTGATTAAATTGCCTTATTTGTTTAACTGCGTTACCTGAAATCCATGCAGCATGCTAGGCTAGACTATTTGTTTGCCTTAATACGAAATTCGATATTTTCCGAGCTTTTCTCCGGTTGTTGTGTATTTACATTGGGACTACAGATGTGGGATTATAGTAGCTCTCCCCCCTTGTCTAGTTCCATTTGGGACTACAGATGTGGGATTCCGGTAGATCCCCCTGCACAGTGATATGGACCTACGAGAATGCACCCGATAGATTCCCCTAGTACTGGGTATTTATTGTTTGGGACTACGGAACGGGATTCCAGTAGATTCCTGTGTTCTATGAGCTGGACTACCGGACGGTACCCCGAGAGACTTAAAGAATATGTATCCTTGGGACTTCACGATGGTATCCTGGAAGATCTCCGGTGGAGCATTGTTGACGTTGAGTTGTATTTTTCCTTTGGTATTTACATTGTTTCTTCGTAGTTGTTGTTGTCATTTATATCTGTGTTACCTTCATTATTGCTCATACTTATACTATTTTTTGTTCTATTCTATCGAATTATGTCTTTTATTTAACCTTAGTAGGGCCCTGATGCTCCTCGTCACTACTCAACCGAGGTTAGGCTTGGCACTTACTAAGTACCGTTGTGGTGTACTCATGCCCTTTCTTAGCATGTTTTTCATGTGCAGATCTAGGTACCTCTACTTAGGCTTACCATTCTTGAGGCGAGGCGATTATAGGGACTTCGTAGTATATCTGTCGAGTCCGCAGACCGAGGAGTCTCTTTCTATTCCTGCATTTAGTATTTAGCCCTTCTATACTTTCTGTTCTTCCTAGACATTCTGAAGATTAGAGCAATGTAGTATTTTCTTTGCTTGTGGATCCGTGAGTTTTCGGGTTTTGGGATAGTTGTATTAGATTTTGAGAAGTTGTGTGTATATGTCGAGCAACATTTACACATTGTTTCCTTCAGTTATTTTTGGCTTTTGATTATTTAATTCCCAAGTTTAGTTATTTTTCGCATTTGTTAGGCTTACCTAGTCTTAAAGAGTAGGTGTCTCACGATAGCTCACAAAGGGCGAACTGGGTCATGACAAGTTGGTATCAGAGCTCTAAGTTCATAGGAGTCATGGATCACAATCCAGTCTATTAGAGTCTCTCTAGTCAGTACGGAGACATATGTACTTATCTATGAGAGGCTATGTAACTATTAGGAAAATTCCACTTCATTTAATTTCCTTGTCGTGCGAGATTGTTGATATCACAATTCTAAACTTATGTCTTTATATTCTCCCACAGATGGTGAGGACACGTGCTACTTGAGATTATCAGGCGCCCGCGCCCCCTACTGCATCTTTAAGAGGCCAGGGCAGGGGTATAGGTCGAGGACGCGCACGAGGTGCTACTAGAGCACCTGCGCGAGCTACCACCGAGGAGCTACCAGTAGTGTCAGTGAAGGTCCAGGCACCTGACACACCTACTGCTACTACCACATTAGCACATCAGGAGACTGTAGCACAGTCTATGAGCACATACCCCATTTTGGCTCAAGCAGGGTTGCTTCCCCTTGCTGAAGCCACATCCCAGGCCGGGGGAGGAGCACAGACTCCCACTACCCGCACTCCTGAGCAGCGAGTGCATATTGATCAGGTCCCAGAGATTACTCTTGTGCCGCCTACATTTCTAGTTCAACCCGAGGACAGGGTAGCAACTTCAGAGGATGAGCACCAGAGACTTAAGAGGTTCAAGAAGTATGATCCTCTGCCGTATCCTCCGCACTATGGGTATATCAGGATCAAGCAGGGTTCATTCACTACCTTCCAGCTTCGAGGAGCCGCCTATCAGTGATGGTGCACCTATGAGTTAGACAGTCCGGACGAGGCTGCTTCGCTGACTTGGACCCAGTTTGCAGATCTATTTTAAGAGAGTTTGTTCCTTAGAGCCTCAGAGATGCATGGCGCGCCGAGTTTGAGCATTTGCACCAGGGTCCTATGACTGTCTCAAAGTATTCTATCCATTATATTAGCTTGGCTAGGCATGCACTGGCCTTGGTTCTACTATTTGTGAGAGGGTTCACCGGTTATTGAGGGGATTATTCCCAACATTAGGTCTAGTATGGCTCGTGAATTGGAGGTGGATATTCCTTATCAGCAGGTGATGAGAATTGCTAGAAGGATTGAGGGTATGCATACTAAGGAGAGAGAGGAGAGGGAGGCCAAGAGGTCTCGAGAGTCGGGCCATTATTCTAGTACATGTACCTCAACTGTAGGTCGTCATGGTAGGGGTTATATGAGCCACCCTATTCATTTGGCTAATCCAGTAGCTAGTAGTGCTCCAGCTCTTCCTAGGCCTCAGGAGCCTTATTATGCACCTCCAGCTTCTAACGCACCTCCTACGCGAGGTGCTTTCAGAGGTCAGTCTAGCGCACCTGGCCCGAGATAGTCACAACCACCACGTCCACTCATAGCTTGTTTTGAGTGTGGTGACACACGCCATATGGTGAGGGATTTCCCCAGACTTGGGAGGGGTGCACCTCTACGGACTTCTCAGCCACAGCGTGCCATGCAGAGTTCTCAGGCCATGGTTGCAGCTACAGTTGTTACCCCACCTGCTCAGCTAGCTAGAGGTGGAGGTAGGGAGGTAGAGGTCGCCCTAGAGGAGGATGCCAGGCCCGATACTATGCCCTTCTGCCTGTACCGAGGCTGTTGCCTCTTATTCTGTCATCACAAGTATTATATTGGTGTATCACAGAGATGCATCAGTTCTATTCGATCCAGGCTCCATTTATTCTTATGTGTCTTTTGCTCCGCATATGGGTGTATCTCAGGATTCTTTGAGTTCCCTTATTTATGTATCTACTCCTGCAGGAGACTATCTTGTTGTAGACTGCGTTTATCGATCGTGTTTGGTTGATCTTAGTGATTTTGAGACCAGAGCCGATTTATTGTTTCTCAGCATGGTAGACTTTGAAATTATCTTAGGTATGGACTGGTTGTCGCCCCATTATGCTATTCTTGATTGTCACCACCAATATCGTGATGCTAGCTATGCCAGGTGTGCCGCGCGTTGAGTGGATGGGTGCTTTAGATCACACTCCCAGTAGAGTTATTTCTTTCTTTATAGCTCCGCGTATGGTTGAGAAGGGGTGTGACGCATATCTAGCCTATGTGAGAGATTCAGTATTGATACCCCTTCAGTTGATTCAGCTTCAGTAGTGCAAGACTTTACCGATGTATTTCCAGTTGATCTTCCAGGCATGCTTCCTGATAGAGATATTGATTTTTGGATTGATTTGTTGCCGAGCACTCAGCCCATTTTCTATCCCCCGTATTGTATGGCTCCTCCTGAGTTGAAGGAGTTGAAGGATCAGTTGCACGAATTGCTTGATAATGGTTTTATTCGACCTAGTGTGTCACCTTAAGGTGCTTCTGTCTTGTTTGTGAAGAAAAAGGATGGTTCTATGTGTATGTGTATTGATTATTGCCAGTTGAATAAGGCTACAGTGAAGAACCATTATCCTTTTTCTCGTATTGATGATCTATTTAACCAGCTTCAGGGTGCACGACTGTTTTCTAAGATTGACTTGCGCTCAAGTTACCATCAGTTGAAGATTCGGGAGTCAGATATCTTGATGACTGCTTTCAGGACTCGGTATAGTTATTACAAGTTTCTTGTTATGTTATTTGGGCTGACCAATGCCCCAACAACTTTTATGAATTTGATGCACAGTGTATTCCGGCCATATCTTGACGCTTTTGTCATTGTCTTTATTGATGACATGCTGGTGTATTCTCGTAGTCGGGAAGATCATGAGTAGCACCTAAGGACAATGCTTCAGTCTTTGAGTGAAAAGAAGTTATATGCAAAGTTTTCAAAATGTGAGTTTTGGTTGGATTCTGTGGCATTCTTAGGCCACGTGGTATCGATTGAGGGTATTCGGGTGATTCGAAGAAGGTAGAGACAGTGCAATGTTGGCCCAGACCATCCTCAGCTATAGAGATCTGCAATTTTCTCAGTTTGGCGGGTTACTACAATCGTTTTGTGGATGGGTTTTCATCGATTGAAGCCTCTATGACTAGACTGACCTACAAGAGCTCTCCATTCCAGTGACGGAAGAGTGTAAGGCGAGTTTTTAGAAGCTCAAGGTAGCATTGACTACGGCCGCAGTTTTGATATAGCCTACAGGTTCAGGGTCTTATACAGTCTATTGTTATGCCTCGAGGGTTGGCCTCGGAGTGGTGCATACGCACCCAGACCGTTGAAGATGCATGAGAAGAATTACCCTGTCCACGATCTTGATTTAGCTGCCATTGTTCACGCCTTGAAGATTTGGCACCATCATCTATACGGTGTGCCTTGTGAGATTTATATTGATCATTGGAGCTTGTAGCACATGTTCAAGCAAAAGGATCTAAATTTTCGTCAGAGGAGGTGGTTAGAGTTGCTGAAGGACTATGATATCACTATTTTATATCACCTAGGCAAGGCCAATATGGTGGCCGATGCTTTGAGTCGCCAGGCAGAGAGTTTGGGGAGTTTGGTTTATCTACCAGCATCAGAGAGGTCTATGGCGATGGATGTTCAGGCCTTAGCCATCCAGTTTGTGATATTTGACTTTTCAGAGCCTAATCAGGTTCTAGCTTGCGTGGTTTCTCGATTTTCCTTATTTCATCATATCAGGGAGAGACAGTATGATGACCCTTATTTTCTTATCCTCAAGGACAAGGTTCATCATGGTGATGTGACCATTGCGAGGATGGAGTATTAAGGATGCATGTCCAGGTCTATGTACCTAACATTGATGGGCTTTGGGAGTTGATTCTAAAGGAGACCCATAGTTCGCGATATTCCACTCATACGGGTGCCGTGAAGATCTACCAAGATTTGAGGCAGCACTATTGGTGAAGGAGGATGAAGAAAAATATAGTTGGGTTTGTAGCTCTGTGCCTCAACTGTCAGTAGGTGAAGTATGAGCACTAGAGACCAGGTGGGTTGCTTTCGCAGATAGAGATTCCATAGTGGAAGTGGGAGCGGATCACCATGGACTTTGTAGTTGGGCTAACGCAAACTTTGAGAAAGTTCGATGTTGTTTGGGTGATTGTGGATCGGCTGACCAAGTCCGCTCATTTCATTCCTATGTGTACTACTTATTCTTCGGAGCGGTTGGCGAAGATTTATTACCGGGATATTGTTCGTCGACATGGTATTCCAGTTTCCATCATTTCAGATAGAGGTACTCAGTTCACATCACGGTTCTAGAGGGCCGTTCAGCATGAGCTGGGTACATGGGTAGAGTTGAGTGCAACATTTCACCCTCAGACAGAAAGGAAGTCCGAGCGCACTATTCATATTCATAAGGATATGTTACGTGCGTGTGTGATTGAGTTTGGAGGATATTGGGATCATTTCTTGCCATTGGCGGAGTTTGCTTACAAAATCAATTATCAGTCCGGCATTCAGATAGCATCATATGAGGCTTTATATGGTAGGCGGTGTAGATCTCTGGTGGGTTGGTTTCAGCCGGGAGAGGCTAGATTATTGGGCACAGACTTAGTTCAGGATGCTTTGGAAAAGGTTAAGGTGATTCTAGATAGACTCCGTACAGCTTAGTCCAGACAGAAGAGCTATGCGGACCGGAAGGTTCGTGATGTTTCATGTATGGTTGGAGAGCGGGTTTAGCTTTTGGTTTCTCCTATGAAAGGTGATACGAGATTTGGGAAGAAAAGGAAGTTGAGTCCAAGGTTTATTGGCCCTTTTGAGATATTGAGGCGAGTTAGGGAGGTTGCTTATGATCTTTCCTTACCTCCTAGCCTGGCAGGAGTTCACCCGGTATTTCATATTTCGATGCTCCGAAGGTATCACGGTGATCCATCACACGTGTTGGATTTCAGTTCAATCCAGCTGGACAAGGATTTATCCAATGTTGAGGAGCCAGTGGCAATATTGGACAGGCAGGTTAGAAAGTTGAGGTAAAAGAATATTTCATCAGTGAAGGCTTAGTGGTAGGTCAGCTGGTCGAGGAGGCGACAAGAGAGACCAAGAAGGATATGTGCAACCGTTACCCTTATCTTTTCTCTACTTTAGGTAAGTCTCTATGCTCGTTCGAGGACTAATGAATGTTTTATGTGTAGGAGGATGTGACGACCCGGCTGGTCGTCTCAAGAATTAATGCCCCGATCCCTAATTAATTATTTTCCCCAAGTTTATTTCTGCTATTTTAATTTGTCGGGATGTTTGGTTTTAAGTTTCGGAGAGTTTTGGGACACATACTCCCTAAATGAGAGCTTAAGTGTTGGAAAGTTGACCGTAGTTAGAACAGCGTGAAGATGGCCTCGGAATGGAAATCTGATGGTTCAGTTAGCTCTGTTAGGTGATTTCGGGCTTAGGGGCATGTTCAGATTGTGTTTTATAGGTTTGTAGCTAATTTAGGCTTAAAATGCCGAAGTTAAAATTTTGAAGTTTCTATTCGAAACTGACATTTTGATCAGAGAGTTGCAATAGTTTTGTTATGTCATTTGGGATGTGTGTGCAAAATTTCAGGTCATTCGCACGTGGTTTAGTTGGATTTTTACCAAAAGCGTGATTCAGAAGATTTTGGAAAAACTTAGGCTGAATCCGATGTGTTTTGGTTAATTTGATGTCGTTTGGGGTGCTTTGAAGATTGGTTAAAGTTTGAATGATGTTTTAAGATTGGTTGGCAGGTTTGGTTGAGGTCCTAGGGGCCTCGAGCATGTTTTGGATGCTCAACGGACTATTTTTTGACTTGGAAAGGCATCAGATTTGTTGGTGTGTGTTGTAGACTTCATCGTGATCGCATGGAGAGTATCGCTATTGCGAAGGCTTAGGCAAGGCTGAGGGAACTTTTCTCTTCACGTTCGTGTGAGGAGGAATGTGAACGCGTAGCTTTGAGGCAGTGTTGAATAGTGAAAGCATGGGCTAGCCTACGTTCGCATAGAAGAAATAAGGCCGCAGAGGTTGTTAATTATTTCTCTACGTGATCGCATGAAGTCAACCGCGATCGTGTAGGTTGAGGGAGTTAGAGCATTGCGTTCGCGGATAGGGTTCTGCGTTTGCATAGAGTAACCTAAGGCGCGTGCTATTTTGTTCTTTACGATTGCGACTGGCCTTCCACTATCGCGCTTAAGGGAAACACTTGGACAAAATTTAAAACCCAAAATTTAGAGTTTAGACGATAATTCATATTTTGGACTTGGGAGCTTGGGAAATTGCAATTTTTCAAGGGATTTTCACCTGGGCGATTTGGGTATGTGATTCTTACTCGGTTTAGACTAATTTTCATGAATCTACACTTAAATCCATCGATTAATTTTGAAATTATGGTGGAAATTGGGGGAAATGTTCTTAGACCGAGAGATTGAGTTTTGGTTGGGAGTTTGACCTCGGATTGGGTTAATTTTGATATGTTAGACTCGTGAGAGTCTGAGGATTCTGTAAGTATAAATTTTACTCGATTCCGAGACGTGGGACCGATGTGGGTTTTGGTTATTTTCCCTAATTTCGCGTATTAGCTTGAAATTTAATTGTAGAATCAGTTAATTGAGGTGTTATTTACAATATGCAATTGAATTGAATAGATTTGGACCATTTGGAGTCGGATACTCTTGGCAAAAGCGTGGTTTTGGGTTGATTTGATCTTGTTCGAGGTAAGTGGCTTGTCTAACCTTGTGTGGGGGACTTTTCCCTTAGGATTTGGTATATTTGTTAATTGAAATGCGCTGTACGCACGGTGACGAATGCATACTTGTGCTAATTGTTGGAAATCCGGTTTTTCATTAAGTACTACTAGTATGTTTACCTTCTTGTTTAATTCTTGTACTATTTAAGCTTGTGTTAGCTTAGTAGAAGCATGCCTAGGTAATTAAATTGCCTTATTTGTTTAACTGCCTTACCTGAAGTCTGTGCAATATGCTAGGCAAGATTATTTGTTTGCCTTAATATGAAATTTGATATTTTTCGAGCATTTCTCCTGCTGTTGTTGTGTATTTACATTGGGACTATTGATGTGGGATTCCGGTAGCTCCCCCTTTGTCTGTTTACATTTCGGACTACGGATGTGGGATTCCGGTAGATCCCCCTTGTACAGTGATATGGAACTATGGGAATGCACCCGATAGATTTCCCTAGTAGTGGGTATTTATGTTTGGGACTACGGAATGGGATTTCGGTAGATACCCGTGTACTATGAGCTGGACGACGGGACGGTTTACCCTGAGAGACTTATAGAATATGTATCCTTGGGACTTCAAGACGGTATCCTTGAAGATCCCAGATGGAATATTGTTGATGTTGAGCTGTATTTTTCCTTCGCTGTTTACATTGTTTTTCTGTAGTTGTTGTTGTCCTTTATATCTGTGTTACTTCACTGTCGCTCATACTTATTCTTTTTTTTTGTTCTATATTGTCAAATTATATCTTTTCTTTAACCTCCTTAGGGTCATGACCTTCCTCGTCACTACTCAACCGAGGTTAGGCTTGGCACTTACTAAGTAGCGTTGTTGTGTACTAATGCCCTTTCTCTGCATTTGTTTCATGTGTAGATCCAGGTACCTCTACTCAAGCTTACCATTCTTGAGGTGAAGCGATTCTACGGGACTTCGAGGTATGTCTGGAGCATACGCAGACCGAGGAGTCTTTTCTATTCCTGCATTTAGTATTTAGCCCTTCTGTACTTTCTGTTCTTGCTAGACATTTTGGAGATTAGAGCTACTTAGTATTTTCTTAGCTTTTTGATCTGTGAGTTTCTGGGTTTTGGGATAGTGTATCAGATTTTGAGAAGTTGTACGTATATGTCGAGCGGCTTTTATACATTGTTTCCTTCAGTTATTTTTGGCTTTTGATTATTTAATTCCGCAAGTTTAGTTATTTTTTGCATTTATAAGGCTTAACTAGTCGTAGAGACTAGGTGTCGTCGTGATTGTTCACGGAGGGCGAGCTGGATCGTGATAATATTCTGGATAACTAATGAAATATGCTTAATTGCACGAGTATTGGAAAATGAGCCACAAAGAGAAAATTCAACTCAAGAAGGAGTGATATGAACTCAAGGACAAAATCAGGCACAAAAACATAAAGTGAGGACGACAGATTTCCATCTAAGACTGCAGAAAGTGAAGTGAAGCCTGTCAGAGGACTTGTGCAATATGCGGGCCACACAATTATTTTGGCCGCAAAAGCTAACCAAGAACAGAAGTTTATAGAGTATGAATATGGAGTTCAAAGGAAGTGCGGACCGCACAATTATTGTGCGGCCGTAGAATTTAGCCGCTGTCGCGCCCCCTTTTCTCACGAAATCAAGTTTCGACATTTTTGGGACATCTCTTTTTTTAGAGTATAGAAATTGGAATTGAAAAATTCGCCACCTAACAGATTAAGGTGTATTAGGTAACCTACAGAAAATAACTCATATAACCAGTTTACATCACCAGAGATCGGGTAAGGGCTTGAAATTACCTTGAGGGGAAGTTGTTAGGCACACCGTGAGGTCCATAAAGGTGGGTCCTTGCCTAAATTGAACTATGAATTAGTCTAATAAGAAGCGAGGATTAGTTAATAGGGATGGGGGTCCTAAGGTTTTTATCCTAATGGATCACCTCGTACAACATAAATAATACTTCGTAAAGCACACTATTTAAGTTGTTACTCACATTATTTAGTGGGCACAAACTATCATCTCCTGCTACCCGATTACCATCTTTAAGTTGTTACGTAAAGCACACTAGTTGATTCTAAACTGTACCTTATGAGTGCACTACCCGTCCAATACATATGGTCATGGTGGCGTTGGGACTTGTATATTGGATGGTTCTAAACTCAACCTAGGTTGCTCAAAATGTGAAATCTAAGTGACAAACAAAACAAATAGGACTTTCAGATAAGGAACAACTATGGGCTCACATTGACCTCCACACATAGGCAACAAAAGCACACAATTGAATCAGCAAACTTTATTAACTTTGAAATCCTATAGGCAGAATATCTACGTGAGAAAAACCGAGTATAAAGGCAGTTTTATTAAGGCCAGCATTAAGTCCTATTTGTTTGCCTACTAATTCTATTCAGCATGAATTTGGGCACTTCAAGCAGTAATATGTCACAATCATAAACCCAGAATCATTATTAAGTCCTACAGAAACGTTGCCTAAGTGATTAACAAATAGCAGTTGAATTCAGAATCGATCAACAGGATCCTATAGGAATGATTTCTAGAAGCTTATTAAGTACATGTCAATAGACATGATTTCTGGGTGTAGCACTGATTTTAACTCGTAAAGATAGATTTTTATTTCCTATAGGAATGCTTTCTAATTGTTGAATTGACTTAAACCTTGTAGTCATGATTTCTAAATTTGAAATTGACTTTAGTCCTATAGGTATGATATCTATTGATTTAAACCCTATAGGTATGATTTCTAGGTTTGAAACAGAAGTTTTTAATCCTATAGGCATGATATTTATTAGTTGTGTACGGGAAAAAATTAAACAAATTTTCAGAAAGGACGGTTAGCTCAAACAACAAGGTCCAATAGGCATGATTGCTAATGCACATTTGTTTAAAACATGTATAGGTCCTATGAACAGGATTTTCTAATGTACAGAATTGAACGAAAGTCATGTAAGCAGGATATCTAGTATGCAAATGTAAAATACAAACTCAAGATAATCATGAAAGTCCTATAGATTGGATTTCTAAATACAATATAGTACTCATACAATTCAATCAACACAATTAAATCCTATAGGCAGGATTTCTACACAGTTTTAACAAATGATATAAGAAACACCCCTCCCCCAACCCCGCTTTACTAAATATCCCCAAATATGTTATTGCATAGTTATTATAGACCAGAATTGCTGAATGAATTACATAATGGTAATAGCTACACTAAATGGAGCCTTCATAGGCCCAAATAAAATTGGGAACCATGCATTCCCACATAACAGCTTTGAAGCATAGCAGTGATTCATCCACAACATATTATAACCAAGATTCCAGTGTGTCAAAGTTCCCAAGAGCCTCAGGCACCCCCGGCAATGCTCACACTAGAACCATACATTCAGAAAGAGTTCATAAAAATTTGGAAAACCAGTCCCCCAGTGTGTCAGAGTTCAAAGAAGTGTCGAGGACCCTAAGCAGCACTCACACTGGGGTGGTTGAGAACCTAAGGGACTAAGAGTATATAAAGAGATAAGGGCCATGTTTTTAAAAGATTGTCGGATTTCAGAAGAAACAGGATTCAAAACATAGAATTGTAGGCAGAACTGCACCAAAGAAACATACATAATTCATGCTTAAACACATAGTTCAAATAAGTTAAAGTCTAGTTAAGCTAAATACTTATGCTAGTATTCAAAACAGTTATGGTTTAATCACGGCAGCAATTAGTCAGAAACATTTGAGTTAAACAAACAAGACGTATGAGTTGAGAAACAAGCTAATTGATTACATATTTGTAATGTGAAAAGTTAAAAAAGGTGAAAAATTAACGTCAATGCATGAAACAAATTGAAACTTAGGCTAACTCAAAAGAATATTCACATTTTTCGAAACCAATTAGTCCTAGGTTAATAGTGTTACTAAATGGAATCACAGAATCATGCTGCAAATTGAAACAGGCTAGTCATGCAAAGCATAGACAATGGAATTTTCAAAGGTTAGGACATACCAGTTAAGTGAGAAAGCAAGTAAGTATCACAACAATGAGGTTCCATAATAATTTTGGTCTTGGCTTTCAGCCGGCCAAAACCAAGAGACACTTAGCACAAAATCAAACAAGATAGTAAAAGAGAGCTTAAGCTTTTTAGTGAGAATCAGAGAGTTCGAGTCCTCTCTTAGAGGGGGTAGGGAATGGGTTTAAATAGTACTCAACTAGGTAGATAAACATGGTAATGAATAAGTCTTACACAAATAAGGAATGGGAATAACTTAAAATCAATCAAAGTCAGAGTTCAATAATTAGCAGCATATAATCATGCCAGTACTACTTAAATTAGAGAAAGCATTATACATAGTCAATCAGTAGTCAAGTATCATATCAAATAAGGAATGGAAATAATGAAAACATGCAAACTGAACAAAATAAGGAAATATATGTTATCGTACATGAAAGGAAAGGTTGGAATCTTAGCAAAGATTTCCAAACCCTAATTTGGGGTAAGTAAAAAAATTAATCAACAATGAACGCCAGAGTTAAGGAAAAATAGATAGAAACATTAAGAGAAATGATTAAATAATTGAGACCCTGGAAAAATAGGCAGAAATACAAATACATATAGACAGAAATAAATAGGGTAAGTGAAATCAGTAAGAAGTAATAAATAAATTGTAAACATAGAGATAGATATACAGAAACACTAAAGGAAAAAAAGAATCATTTTGGATCTGGAAAGATATTTGACCCTAGTTTTAGGGAAAATAAAACTGATTTTGAAATACACATAGATAGATATACCGGAATATTAAGAAAAAATAGGTGAACTATAACAAATTTTGAAAAGATTCGGACCTAGATTTAGGGTAAACGAAAAATCGAACCAAATGTTAGACATTCATACCAAAAAACGAAGAATGAACATAGATGAAAAAGAATGAAGGTTCGAACTAGATTTGGTCCGGAATAAGGAAAATTAGCTTGCCATGTTAGGCAAGAAATTATGTTATTCCATAAACGAGTAACCAATAATGATAAAGGATCAATAAGGTAAGAAAGTCCTCGATTGATTCCATATCTGGCTGGAATTGAAAGGGGTTAAAGGTGACGACACTAGGGTTTGAGAGGACAAGATGAGAGAATGAGTGTATAAAGACGGCGGATGGGGTGAAATGATTAGGGTTTAGATGGGTTACGTTAATTTAAAAGGTTTTGGGTGATGTGGGCCATTGATTTCGGAGATCAATGGTTCTGATTCAAGGGTTGTGGGTCAGGTTATAACAAACGAGTGTTAAGATATGGTCGGTTAATGGGTTAGGTTGTATTTGGCTGGGTTGATGGGTATGCTAGGTTCCAAATTAATTAGAAAGAGGCTAGATTTTAAATACCCAATTAAATCAGTAAAGTAATTTATAAAAATAATTACTAAATAATAAAAATTGCCATTTGAGCATGAAAATTTTAAAATAATAATTTAAAATTAAAAAATATAAAAAAGGTCATTTTATGAGTAGGCATGTAGTTATGCATATATATAAGGGCTATTATTGCAAAATGTACAATTCTAGCATAAAAATGTAAATATAATTATAACAAATACAATTAAAATATTTAAGCACTATATGAGCCTAAATGATGAATTTAGATGATTAAATCATCATAAAATAATATGAGGTATAATTATTGGATATTTGTATAATAAAAAAATGTAGTAATAAATGAATTTAAAGCCTTTAAAATTGTAGCTAAAATTATAAAATATTTTTGCATGTTTGTATATCTAATAATAATGCATGTGCACTATTTTGGATATATATATATATATATATATATATATATATATATATATATATATATATATATATATATATATGCATATTTAAAGTATATGAAGGAAAATTAGGTATCAACAGTTGCCCCTCTTTACTTGGGAAGGATGAAAGAGTTGTCAGGTAAAGAAATGATGACCGATTTTGACCAAATGGGGTGTTTTGAAAAATATAGGTTGTACCCTGGTCAATGAGCTAGCTACATATCCCTACAGGCCATGTGTAGTTATGGACCCAACGGTGAATGAAACCAATAGAATTGTTGTAAGAATGGTCGTATGTTTTGGAAAGGATTCCTTTTGGGAAGGATAGTATCGGATGGGTTTATGCAGAGTTATGAATATGAATCTGAAGCATAACGGATGTATCACAGGGCAGATATCTAAATGCGATTCTTATCATGAGTCATATGATTAGAGGCACCTGAATCTATTATCCAGGTGACAGAATTAATATGAGTAAGCAAGCAAAGTTTGGAATCAGAAACAGGGTTCTCAGTCAACAAAGTACCAGCAAAGTTTGCAGCATATATGGGAGAAGGAGTTTGAGCAGTGGATTCTCCCAGCTTGGGCTGGTGTAACAAGTTCATCAGCTGGTCATAATCATGTTTGCTCAACCCTGGAATCACAGAGCAATTAATGTGAATCGATTACGTTTGAAATAATGGCAGAGTGTCTATGGTATGAGCGAAAACCGGAGCGAAGGTTGCTTCCATTTTAAGAACAGTTACTTCCTGGATCACCTATAAAACTTAAAAACATGGTGCATGAAAGTATATAGATTATCGCGTGAATTTATACATGATGCAAATTCCCTTCGGGCCTTGAAGGTTGTCTTTGGACAGTGAGGATGTCGTCCCTAAACCATGACGTATCGGGCCATGAATCATGAGATAAGGGATTCACATGCCATGAAATAATATTCTCGAGCCTTGAGAATGGTGCCTCTTAACCATGACGCCTTTGAATAATGATGTGCAGTATTGAGAGATCCTCCGGCCATGACATGGTGTCTTCAGGCTATGAGGATGATGCCTTCAAATTATGACACCTTTGGATAAGTTGGCTATACATCAACCCATGAAGTGCAAAGACATGATACCAAAGGTGATAACAAGACAAAGATTAATCTTTTTTGGGGGCAGAGCTTAGCCTCAAGAGAAGAGGATAATGCAAGGTTTAGAATAGAGAAACATTTGTGCAAGGGGAGACAATGCTTAGTCTCATGAGAAGGCAGTGTTTAGCCTTATGTAAATGGGGAGGAAAGCTTATCTCATGAGAGAATTGAGACAGGGCTTAGTCTCATGCAAAGAGAAGGCAATGATTAACCTTATGCAGGTAGGGAGGCAGGTATAACTTGCAAGATTCGAGACAATGCTAGTCTCATGAAATGTGAAGGCAGAGTTTAGCCTTATGCAAATAGGGAGGCAGGGCTTAGCCTCATGCAAAGAGAAAGCAACTTAGCCTGGAAGGTTTGAGACAATGCTAGTCTCATGCAATATGAAGGCAGAATTTAGCCTTATGTAAATATGAAGGCATGGCTTAGACTCATACAGGTTTTGAGACGGGGCTTAGTCTCATACAAAAATTGAGACACGACTTTGTCTCATGCAAAGATAAGGTAATTCTTAGCCTTATGTAAATATGGAGGCAGGGCTTAACCCTATGCAAGGTTTCAGATAGGGCTTAGTCTCATGCAACAATTGAGACAAAGCTTTGTCTCATGCAAAGAGAATGAAATGTTTAGCCTTATAAAAATATGGAGGCAGGCTTAGCCTCATGCAGGTTTTGAGACATGGCTTAGTCTCATGCAAATAGAAGGAAATCCTTAGCCTTATGCAAGTAGGGAGGCAGGGGTTAGCCTCATGCAAGGGTCGAGAAAGAGCTTAGTCTCATGCAAAGAGAATGCAATGCTTAGCCTTATGCAGGTGGGGAGCTAGGGCTTAGCCTCATGCAAGAATTGAGACAGGGCTTAGTCTAATGCAATGGACAAATAGAAAATAGGAGCAGGATATTTCTTATGTGGAGAAATATTTGTGCTTGGTGGCCTGGTTGCTATAAGGATAATTATTTTAAGGCGCACGTAGTTATGGTTGTTCCTTGTTCCTGCATCCAAAGAAAAATCCTGAGTTTTGTAGGGGAGGTTGATTCGTGCCTTTGTTTGCTTGTTTTGCTTTGCTTTGCTTTGGAGATCCTGTTCCAGTTACCCTGGATAACACCTAGCTACCATAGAAATAAAGTTTTTGAAAAAATATGCACTTACTTGATAAAATAGAGTTATTTTAGAAAACATAGCGGTATATAATGTCAAGTAAATTAGATGAACTAACGATTGCAACACTTTTAGATACATTGCGATTTTCTTTGCGTTAGAATTTTGAGGGTCCTCCTCAAAATTCTGCCCCAGTTTATTAAGTGATCCTTTTGCATGTAACAAAGTTTGTTAGATTTGTTTTGGAATTTTGAGAACCCTTCTCAAAATTATGCCCCAATTACTTTACCGACTTCTGACTATCTTACACATAGTGACGTCGGCAAGACTTGCTCCGGAATTTTGAGGGTCCTCCTCAAAATTCTTCCCCAATTTCTGGTTATGGTAAAATGAAGATTTTATTAAGATGCGACCGAACCCATAGGGCTACCTACGTATACCCTCTTAAAAGGGAATCAGGTCAAGCATAGTTCAGTGATATTAGATGAATAAATGTAAACAATCTAAACATAATATCTTTTGACTAAGTATGACTTTATAGGTTTTGGCCAAACATTTCCATCCATTTCTTCAAGTATGAGTGTTCCTCCTGTCAGCACCTTGTGAAACATATAGGGCCTTTGCCAATTGGGTGAAAACTTTCCTTTAGCTTTGTTTACCTTGAAAATGGTATTAACAATTATATTTGATTTTATGGTTCCAAACATTTGTGATTTATTTTAATACCAGTTGCTAGACAATAGATGCTAAATGTAAGTAAAGGGAATAAGATATGCAAACCAATATTGTCGCAAGGCTGGGCCGTGAGGTCTAGCTAGGGCAGCTAGCAGTGAATAATTGGTGTAGAAACAATGATATCCAGGGATAAATAACATTCAATAAATGAAGAACAATCAACAAATAATAAATGAACAAATGATAAATCTATATAGTAATTGTTGAGCACGTTTAGGCAAGAGAAGCAAAGAATGTTCTATTGTATTCAATAATCTGTATTACAAAATGAAAGGGTCCCATTTATATAGGATGGAGTAATCCCAACAAAGTACATGTCTAATATGACGAGGAAATGCTATTGGTGTAGGTGTATAAGGGTTTCGTACATATTTGTTACTATTCTTGCAGACTTGGTCAGCTCTAACCACGTGTACTTGGGAGATTTCCGCCTTTCCATAACGAGCATCGATTTGTACTTTTTTGAGATTGACCATAGTGAGCCTTCGATGTTCTCCCTTGAGGGACGGTTAGAGTCACACTTCACATTCAACTATGAGCTTCTCGAGGTTGTGTGTGGAGTGCCACAGTATCCGCAAAGTCGAACTCCTTGATTTTGGTCATATACAGATAGTCCCCGTATTTCTTAGAATAGAATGATATGAAACTACTTTGACCTCAACTTTTTTTAGCCTCTCATGATGATGTCATGCTCATGACGTAAGCATCGAAGTGATTGAAATGTCCCCTCGCCTGGTTTCCCCAGAAACATTGAATGCGTCGCTGGTCCATTTTCCTAAAAATATTGAATGCCCATCAGTACATTTCCCCAAAAAACTTGAATGCACAGATGGTCCATTTCCCTAAAGAATATATTTCACCGTCGATTTCATCATTGTCCCTATTTAAATAAGGAGTTATCATACTCATTATTTCTTCATTAACTTTTAGCCCTTTCCTTTCTCTATCTCTTATCTTCATGGTTCAAAGTTGTGACCACAAGGTTATATGCATCAATTTACCAGTTATGCCATGACTCCCTTTTTTAAAGTTTTATCCCGCTAAGTGGGATTATACTGGGTTTTTGTTATTGTTATTGTTATTGTTATTGTTATTGGCTCGAGACAACGAGAGAGGGGCACCAAAATCTTCATACATCAAAAGATATGTGAAAATTATACGGATGCTCATCTCTCTTAACTTCAACTTGGTGTGGCACTTCGTTCCCTTTTCTCTCTACAGAATGAGGTGGCACTATTATCTACTAACTTTTTCATCCTACACCAGTACAATACCTCAAGAAGTGGCTTCACAATAGTAGTGCTGGCGAGACTCATACTCGCCAAGCCTTTCAGTAGGCTACAGTTTTCTTTGCTTGTTAAAAGCGTTTGCTCTTTGATAGGCTATAGCCTTTTCTTCATCTATTGCTGTTTTGGAGGAGGTTCTCAAAGATGTTGCTCTAAAGATCGAAATAGAGTCCCCAAGGAATAGTTTCTCGAAGAGGTCGCTCTTGAGGATATACCCTCAGAAGTAGATTGGGCCTTTGGCTGTTATTTTTTGCTTCTTTGATTTTTTGTAAGGTCCCTCGTGGGCTTTGTAAAAATATCTTATGAATATAAGAATTTCTTCTTTTTTCCTTCGATTTGTGTTGAACTCCATCCTGCCTTCGTTTGTGAAAAGCCAAGTGTGTGAATCTAACGATTAGTACGAATACTAGGCCCAGAATATAATAAACCCTTAAGTTTTTAATTGATTAATATGATGCTTCTTAAAGTCCTTTGTTGTCCCTCGGACTAAGCTTGGATTCATGTGATGTGACCTTAAGCCTCGGGGACTTCTAAATCCGAGTTGACTGAGCACTGGGCCCCAATTTTTTGAAATAAAACTAGACTTTTTAGGCTTTGTTGATAACCTTCGAGTGATATTTTATCGAACTCAGGTAGCCTTTGGACATAGCAATCAGGTGAGTATTTGCTCGATCATCTAAAATAAAGATAGCCATAAGGCTTTGTAAGTGGTCTGCAAGTGAGAACTTACTCGAACTCGGGTAGCCCTTATGCTTAATAGTCGTGTGAGAATTTGCTCGAACTCGAAATAAAGATAGCCACAAGGCTTTGTAAATAGTCCCAGAGTGAGAACTTTCTCGAACTCGGGCATTGGGCCTAATAGCCGACGGATAAAGATAAAGCTAAGGCTTTATAAATAGTCCCTAAGTGAGAACTTGCTCGAACTCGGGTATCCCTTGGGCTTAATAGTCGAGTGAGCATCTACTCAAACCCAAATTGATTCTAACAAATTGATTCCCTTTAAAGAGTGTAGGAGGCTCTCATCAGAGGCTTGACGAGCTCAGAGCTTTTTCTACCAAAAAGGAGGAAGGACTTTGAGACCTTCAGGCTCGTTAAGAGACGATGTCTCAAGAGCGGACCAATTTATTCAAGTAGGTAATATAGTCTTTATATGTTTTTATTTTCGTACTTCTCCTACTATAGTAAGTATAAGAATCTCCATACTGAATTGGTTGTCACGCTATCTGCAGCCATGTCTGAAGCCGATGCACTCATACCCTCGTATCGAGAAGATGTTGTTGCAGTAAATGCTCGAGCCAAGAAGGTATCTGAGGAGGCCAAGTTTAACTGACCCAAGCCCTAAAGTGTGATTGATTAAGGTCTCAGAGATAGGTTCTCAAGGATGTACATGTAGGGGCATCAGTTTGTCTGTGAGATTGTGAGGATGAAGACCCTAGAGGAATAATCGGCAGCTCTGCTTTCTTCCGATGATGGTTCAGCCAGTGGTTCGGTGAAGTCCCTTAGGGTGAGAAGGTCGTTGATATTCCAGGGATCGAGAGCCAAGCCATTGAAGGCACAACCTCCAAGGATATATATATATATACACACACATATCTTTACTTTTCATCATTCTTGTCTTTCCTTTTCCTTTTTGGAATAAACTGTGATGCTTGTCGATAACCAGTGTGATGTGTCAAACTTATAATATAAACCCCTTAGGTTTCTTTCTCAATGGATGAACGATAACAATTGATCATTCGGGGTTCGATCATCGATTATTTAATACATTGGCCCTTAAGCTCCTTAGAGTAGCCCTGGGCTCTTTAGGATGGCCCTTAGGCTCTTATGCATTGGCCGTTAGGCTCTTTAGGCTGGCCCTTAGGCTCTAATGCATTGGCTCATAGGCTCTTTAGGTTGTCCCTTAGGCTCTTATGCATTGGCCCTTAGGCTCTTTAGGCTGGCCCTTAGGCTCTTTTTAGATTGGGTCAGTACAACCTCTAATATGGCTATAGTTTTCCCTCATTTTGGCTAAAGACTTTTGAAGTTTTGATTATGATTTGGCATGTTTTATGTTCGTTCGACTCTTCAACGTCTCAAAAGAGAACCTCGATTATGAGCTAATATATGATGATGGCTGAGTACCTTGGGAGGTTTGCTCGAAGGATGAGTTTTCGAAACCTTTTTATTGTGTGGGCTGATATTATCGAATTTCCTTTGCTTATGCCGAGGGTAGCCTGATGAATCAGTTCTTTTCAAAGTATTTGAAGGCCTTCAGTTATATGGCGGCAGTAGGACATCTCCGAGCTGCATTACTTTGGTTGTAGCCTTTTGGTTCGACCGTAGTCTTTATGTTTGACCGTGCCTTTAGTCTATGGGTGCGGTAACCTTGGTGCCTTTAGTCAAGTGTAAGCCATTTTAGGGGTCTTATAAGTTTGAATATATAGCCTTGGCCTTAATATTAGGGTTATGTCTTTTTTAGGTCTTATAAATTTGAGTACGCCTCGTTGAGGTCTTATAAGCTCGGTATTGACTCAATGAGGTCTTATAAGTTTGGGCATGCCTCGTTGAGGTCTTACACATTTTATGTTGCCTCACTGAGGGCTTACAAGCTCAAAGTTTCCTGATCAAGGTCTTAATATTTGAGTGTTTTGATTGCTCGATGAGATGACTATCGATGATAGTCCCCGAGTGTTTGAAATTTTTTGGTCCTTAAACCGTCTTATGAGAAAGTAGTAAACTTCTTCGAGGCACAAAGTGTGTTGATAAGCAAAGAGGCTTACTCAATTACTTGATATATGAGTACATTTTTTTTATTTTGGAGGCTCGATTATTCTATATGGACACGGCTCATTTGACCGTTTGGCCCAATACAAATTACCCTATCGAGGTCCTCCTATGCATAGTTTGATTTCTTTGAAGAGGTGACCTCCCGGGTAATGCCCCTCAGTATTTGAGGTTGATAGAAGAGAAGGCTTGAATACTTGATGAGTTCTCGTTAGGTAGCATATAGATGTTGCCTCATTAAAAACCTCACCGGTAAATCCCATTTGGGATAAAATCCAATCGAAGGGAAAAAGAGTGCAACACATGCTTTAAGATCCAAGGTCTTCAAGCTGAAGGGTGTTTCGGCATCTCCTATCGAATGCCTGTAAGAAATTAGTATGAGACATAAAGAGAAAAAAGGAGAAGGTTATACCTTAGCAATAATAGCGTTTGAGCATCGATACATTCCAATTACTTGGAAGTTGCTCGCCTTCCTTGGTGCTGAGTATGTAGGACCCTTTGCCTACTATTCCAAGGACATGGTACAGTCCTTCCAGCCTGGCCTAGCGTCCCTTCATTTGTGTTTCGAGTGTTGGGGGTGACTTTGCTTAGGTCTAAGTCCCCGACTCTGAAGAATTAGAGGTTTGTTCTCCTGCTATAAAATCTCTCAATCCTCTATTTTCGGGAAGCCATTCGGACTAGTGCGGCCTCTAACTTTTCTCCTAGTAGCTCGAGAGCTATAGTCATGGCTTGGCTATTTGAGTCCTTAGTGGCATGTCGAAATCTGGTGCTTGGTTCTCCGACCTTGACCGGTATCAAGGCCTCGGACCCGTATACCAAAGAAAATGGTGTCTCTCTTGTACTTGACTTCAAAGCTGTTCGGTATGCGCATAGTACTTCAGGCAGTAACTCTTTCCATTTCTCATTCGCATTTTCTAACTTCTTCTTCATGTTTTGAATGATGTTCTTGTTCATGTACTCGGCCTATCTATTTTGCACTTGGGTTATAGGGTGTTGATAGAATCCTCTTGATTTTATGATCTTCAAGGAATTTCATCACCTTGCTGCTTATGAACTGCCTCCCATTATCATATGTATACTCGGAGGGGATCCCGAATTGGCATATGATGTGGTCCCGGATGAAGTCAATAACTTCTTTTTTCTCTTATTTTCTCTGCGTTTCCACCCATTTTGAGAAATAGTAAGTCATAAATAAGATAAATTTAGCTTTACATGGCGCCATTGGTAGGGTGTCGACGATGTCCATGCCCTATTTCATGAACGATCAAGGTGATAAGACTGAATGTAGTTGTTCACTGGGTTGGTGGATCATTGGCGCAAATCTTTGGCATTTTTCACACCTTCGAACAAATTCCTTGGTGTCCTTCTCCGTTTTGTCCCAATAGTAGCCTGCTCTGATCTCCTTTTCAACCAATGAAGCAACGCCGAAATAATTTCCACAAGTACCCTCATGGATTTCTTGAAGTACATAATCAGTGTCCCTCGGTCCCAAGCATACTGCTAGAGGTCCGTCGAAGGTCCTCCTATATAGTGTTCCATTCTCGTTGAGTGAAAATTGAGCTACTTTGGCTCGAAGGGCTCTCGATTCTTTTGATTATGCAGGTAGTTTACCGTTTCTCAAAAGTCGATGTATTTATTCCTCCAATCCCATGTTAGGATGTTAAGTTGATCTCAGTATGGCCTTCTTCAATCACTGACTTGGTAACTGTATAGCCTCCCCCAAGAGTATGTCATCTTCTTCAACAGACGACCCCAGGTTCGCGAGTCCATCAGCCTCGTTGTTCTGATCTCGAGGAATATGGAAAAGAGTCCATTTTTTGAAGTGATGCATATGACCTGAAGTTTGTCTAAGTATCTTTGCGTCCTATCTTCTCGAACCTCGAAGGTTCCATTTACTTGGTTGGCTACTAGGAGGGAGTTGCATTTTACTTCGACGACTTCTGCTCCTAGGTTCTTGGACATCTTGAGACCTGCAATCATAGCCTCATTCTCTGCCTTTTTGTTAGTAAATTTCAAAGTTTTTATAGATTGCCTAATCATGCCACCCGTAGGCAGTTTCAAAATGATGAAGATCCCGGACCCTTTCACATTTGAGGAACCATTGGCGAACAAGATCCATACCCCCGATGATGTGACCATTTTTAGCAAGAGTTCTTTCTCTACGTCGAGCACGATGGCATGTGTAAAGTCGGCCACAAAGTCCGCCAAAATTTGGGACTTGATAGCCATTCGAGGTTGGTACTCGATATCATACCCTCTGAGCCTGATGGCCCATTTGGCCAATCTGCCTGACAATTCAGGTTTTGTGCAAGATGTTTCGAATAGGGTGTGCTATTAAAACACATATACGATGGCACTGAAAATAAGGTTTTAGTTTCCAAGATACACTTATTAATGCGAGAGATAATTTTTCTAAGTGTGGATACTTGGTTTCAACATCTCCTATAGTCCGAGTTACGTAATAAACAAAGTATTACGTACCTTGTTCTTTACGCGAATCAACACACCACTTACTGCTACTTCGGATACAGCCAGATACAAGTACAATGTTTCATCTTCTAATGGATATGGATCAAAGAGGGGCTCGAAAGATACCGCTTTAATTCCTCCAAAGCATGTTGGCATCCCGCAGTCCACCCAAAGCTATTTTTCTTCTTGAGCAAGGAGAAGAAATGATGACTTTGATTTGATGATCTCGAGATGAATTTGCCTAAGGCTGCTATCCGCCTGGTCAGCTGCTAGACGACCCTCACATTGTTAACCACCATGATTTCTACAATGGCCTTGATCCTCCTATTCGACACTGTGAAGCCTAAAACGTTTCCCGACCCTACTCCGAAAGCACATTTCTCGGAGTTGAGCTTCATATTGTAACTTCTAAGGATGTCGAATGTTTCAGAAATGAGTCAAATGGTCCTATGGGTAGGGACTTAACTATCATGTCATCCATGTAAATATCCATAAATTGGCCTATTTGATGTTCGAACATCTTATTAACTAGGTGTTGGTACGCAGCTCTTGTGTTTTTTAGCCTGAAGGGCATTACATTATAACAGTATGTACCATACTTCATGATGAATGAAGTTTTTGCCCTATCGTCTGGGTTCATTTGGATTTGATTATACTCAGAGTAGGCATCGAGAAAAGTGAGGATCTGGTGGCCGACCATGGCATCGATCAAGCAATCGATATGGGTAATTGGAATGAGTCTTTGGGGCATACTTTACTCAAGTCTTTGTAATCTACAAACATTCTTAATTTATTTCCTTTCTTGGGAACCACTATTGCATTAGCCAATCATTCGGGGTATTTTACCTCCCTAATTGATCTTATTTTTAGGAGTTTTGTTACCTCGTCTTTGATGAACACGTGTTTTACCTAGGATTGAGGCCTCCTTTTTTGCTTTACTAGTTTGAACTTGGGAACGACACTTAGTTGATGGGTTGTTATTTCCAGCGGATCCTTGTCATGTCTAAATGGGACCAAGCAAAGCAATCAATGTTGTTAATAAGAAATTGGATGAGTTTTTTTTCTGAGTTCGAGGGTTAATCTCATTCCCAGGTATACCTTTCGATATGGAAGGTGCTTGATCAAGATGGCATGTTTGCATTCTTTGACTATTAATTTGGTTGCATCCGACTCCTCGGGATCAACAAAGATCCAATGAGCGAGGAATTCTGCTTCGTCATCTTCGTTCAAATACTCACAGGCCACATGTTCCTTAGGGGCCAGTCGGTTTCCTAAATTATTCAGCACAGGAAGAGTCGATGATGGTGCCATGTTGTTACCGTGAACATCTCCTTCGTTGTATATTGATCCTTGTACACCATTATTATACCATCCTTTGCTGGGAACTTCATCATCTGATGAAAATTTGATGGTACCGCCCTCATGTTGTGTATCCACGGCCTTCCAAGTAGGGCATTGTACCTCATGTCACCTTCGATGACCTGAAACTTGGTGTCTTGAATTGTACTAGACACGTTGTCTAGATTGCCATGTTGAATCCACTGAGGACTCAATAGGTGGTCATGAGCTGATCGAGCAGTCTGAGCTATTCCACCACCTTCAACCTGATTATGTTGGTTGAGCTACCTGGATCTACAAGAATATGCTTAACTTGTTCATAAGAAAATAAATTAGCAATGCATTATTATGTTGTTGGGACAAGGACACAATGTTTTCTTCTCTAAATGTAAGTGTGTCTTGGGTATATAGCTTTGATTTTGCCTTTCAGTTGCGATGGACACTTTGGCTTGTTTGAACATGAGTCCTTGCGGGACATCGGTTCCTCCAATGGTTATGTGGATGACATGTTGTGGTTCTTCTAGTTCGTTCTTCCTGTTCGCCTCTCTTTTCGAAAATTGGTTTTTAGCTCGGTCGCTGAGGAATTATCAAATGTGGCCTTCGGCGGTCAGTTGGGCTACCTCTTCTCGAAGCTTTCTTCAATCCTCGGTCTTATAATCGTGAGTGCTGTAATATTTACATACCAAGTTAGGGTTCCTCTCTAAAGGGTCTGATAGTATGGGTTTTGGCCATCTGGTACCTTTGATTTTACCTATGGATGATACAATGTCTAAGACATCGACGTTGAAGTTATACTTAGATAGTCGGGGTGCCTTTACAGCCCAGTGTGCCTATCGAACCCGGCTTTGATCATGAGTCCCACAGAACTTTGACCTCGATCTATACTTTGATCTTCTTGAGGTATCTTATGTTTGGGGGCGTTTCTTCGATCCTCTATATAAAGGCCGATATCTTTCCTTGTTTCATTTCGAATCCCTTTATGTAAACCTTTGTTCCTTTTTTAAGATCCTACTAGGATATACCGAGCCCTAAGGGGCTCTTAGTTGGTCGTCTTCGACCCTGATCTTCGATTGATACCTGTTGTGCACATCTGCTCATGTCACATCGAGAAAATCAATCAAACTTGTTTTTAGCTACTTCGAAGCTACCAAGATTTGTTTGTACAAACCTTTAGTGAAGGAATGTACTGCCCAGTCATCAGACACTAGTGGTAGTTCCATTCGCTCCATCTGAAAATGAGATACAAATTCCCTTAGTATCTCGTTTCTCTCTGTTTGATTTTGAAGACATCGGACTTTCTTGTGGCGACCTTGATGGCACCTGCATGTGCCCTGACAAAAGAGCCTGCCAACATGGCAAATGAATTATAGAAATTGGGGGTAGGTTATGATACCACATCATATTCCCCTTTGATAGTGTTTCTCCAAATTTCTTCAACAAGACGGACTCAATTTCGTCATCCTTTAAGTCATTCCCTTTTACAACACAAGTATAAGCACTATTATGCTCATTGGGGTTTGTAGTCCTGGTATACTTTGGGACATTGGGCATTCTAAATTTGTTTGGTATGGGCTTCTGAGCCGTACTTGGTGGATATGGTTTCTCTAAGAAGTTCTTTGAATCTACGCCCTTCAGAATCAGAGGTGCGCCCAGGATCTGATCGACACTCGAGTTATAAGTCTCCACCTAGCCTATATCTTCTTTTCTCCTAATTCAGTCCTTTTGGTAAGGTCCTCGAGCATCTTCACAATACCTGGGTCTACTGCTGACCCATTGTTACTCGATCTTCCTAGCGCCTGCTCGACTCGAGGTGCTATTTCCGGTGCTACCATGCTTGGAGTTTTCTGTTGACTGTGCAGCTGAGCAATAGCCACTTGTTGTGCTTGTAACATCTCCAACATGACTTGAAGGCTAAACTTCTCTTTCCTTCTCGTGCACACTTCCATTAGTATGAGAGCTTACATCGACATGCACAACATTGCATAAGCTTACATCAACCGGGATTTGTGCTGGTGCCACCCCTAGGTTTTGCGGTGGCACACCGACATCAGCAACATTCTCCCCATGAAGCCCAATACCGTTGTTTTCATTTGCATTTGCTGATTTAGACATTTTTTGACTTGAAATCGGAGATTCTTGGACAAGAAAAAGTGTGAAGGATAACTTGTGTTTTCAAAACACTAGCACCAAAACAATCCTATTATTTTTAACCCCAGGGTGGGTGCCGAACTATTTACTTTGAAAATGATATTAACAATTATATTTGATTTTGTGGTTCTAACGATATTTGATTTATTTTAATACTAGTTGTTAGGCAATAGATGCTAAATGTAACTAAAGGGAATAAGATATGTACACCAATATTGTCACAAAGCTAGGCCTCGAGGTCTAGCGAGGGCAGGTAGTAATGAAAAATTGGTGAAGAAACAATGATACCAAAGGATTAATAATGGGAAATAAATGAATAACAATAAATAAACAATGAATGAACAAGCAATAAATCTATAGAGTAATTGTTGAGCACATTTTGGCAAGAGAAGCAGAGAATGTTCTATTGTATGCAATAATTAGAGTTACATAATGACAAGGGTCCTCTTTATATAGGAGGGGGAATCCCAACATAGTATGTGTCTAATAATGATGAGGAAATGTTGTTGGTAATGTTGTATAATGGCTTAGTACGTATTTGTACTATTCTTGCAGACTTGGTCAGCTCTAACCAGTGTGCTTAGGAGATTTCCCGTCTTTCCATGACGATCATCGATTTGTACTATTCAAAGATTGACCGTAGTGAGCTTTCGATGTGCTCCCTTGAGGGACACACCTCGGGGTCGCACTTCACACTCAACTTTGAGCTTCTCAAGGTTGGTGTGGAGTTCCACAGTAGCCCTAAAGTCGAACTCCCCGATTTCGGTCGAATACAAGCTTCATCTTGATGTGGGAAGATGCACTTCAGTACCAGCTACCCCCATGTGAATTGTGTTTGGCTTGACCCTTTTGTTAAAGGCTCTGGACATTCTATTCTGATAAAGATGACCATAACACATTGCATTTATTATTTTTCCATCTATGAGGGCTAGTTTCTCATAGCAGCTCTTTATCCATTCTGCATCGCTGAGTTCGGCTTCTTGTATAATCCTCAAAGAAGGAATTTATACCTCAGCGGGAATGACAACTTTGGTATCATAGAAACAAAATAGGGAGTTGCCCAAGTTGATATGCGGATTGTGGTACGGTATCCCAATAAAGCGAATGGTAACTTTTTATGCCATTGCTTGTGATTTTCTACCATTTTCCTTAGTATTTTCTTCATGTTCTTGTTTGTAGCTTCCACAGCTTCATTCATTTGGGGCATTTATGTTGTGGAATTTCCATTGTTGATTTTGAAGGTTTCACACTAGGCTTTCATCAAATCACAATTGAGATTGGTAACATCGTCCGTGATGATGGACTCGGGAGCCCCGAATCGAATAATAACACGATCCCTGACAAAATCTATGACGACTTTTTTTGTTACAACTTTGTAAGATGCAGCCTCCAACCATTTTAATCGATGGCCACTAAAATGAACTTGTGCCCATTTGAAGCAGTGGGCTCGATCAGACCGATGACATCCATTCCTCAGGGGGAAAAGGCCAAGGCGCCCTTGTTGCCTTGAGTTCATTTTGTGGTACCCTTATCATGTCTGCATGTATCTTGTATTGCTGGAATTTCTAGACATGCCAGATGTTATCTGCTTCCATAGTCATCCAAAAATATCCAACTCTTAGTATTTTCTTGGCTAGAACAAAACCAATCATTTGTGGTCCACAGGTTCTGGCATGTATTTCCTCGAGCAATTTGGAAGTTTCTTTGGCATCAGCACACCTTAATAGTCCTAGATCAGGTGTTCTCCTATACAATATTCCTCCTTTTTGGAAAAAATGATTGGATAGTCTACACAATGTATGTTTCTGAGTATGGTTTGCCTGCTTTGGGTATTCTCCTTTTGCCAAATATTCTGTGATGTCGTGGAAGCATGGATTTCTATTTGTTTCTTCTTTGATGTGGGCACAATAAGCTGGCTGACTATGGATCCTTACTAGAATGGGATCAATGATATTCATATCTGGGTGTTGTATCATGGATGACAAAGTAGCTAGTGCGTCTGCAAACTAGTTCTAGACTTTTGGAACATGTTTGAATTCTATCTTTTTGAACCTCTTCATCAATTCTTGCACATGATACACGTATTGTAGTATCGTTGTGTTTTACGTAGACCATTCTCCTTGAACCTAATGTATTAGAAGATCTGAATCGCCAATTACCAGCAACTCGTGTATATTCATATCGATGGCCAAATTGATCCCCATAATGCAAGACTCATATACTGCCATGTTGTTAGTGCATGGGAACCTAAGCTTTACGGATACCGGATAATGTTGACATGTCTCTAATACCAAGACCGCTCCAATACCCACTCCTTTGAAATTTGCAGCTCCGTCGAAGTACATTCACCAATCGTCATAGGCTTTAACAATGTCCTCTCCTACGAATTACACTTTTTCGTCATAAAAATACATTTTTAGTGGTTCTTATTCTCCTCCTATAGTGTTTTCAGCAAGATGGTCTACCAAATCTTGTCCTTTGACTGCCTTCTAAGTTACATAGATGATATTGAACTCACTCATCAATATTTGCCACTTGGCCAACTTCCTGGCAGGCATAGGCTTCTGAAAGATGTACTTCATAGGATCCTTCCTTGATATGAGGTATGTGGTATAAGCACATAAGTAATGCCTCAATTTCTTAGTTTTCCATGTCAAATCACGACAAATGCGTTCTAGCAAAGAGTATCATGCTTCATAAGGTGTGAAATTCTTACTCAAGTAACATATGGCTTGCTCCTTTCTTCCTGTCTCATGTGTTGTCCTAAAATAAAGCCGAAGGCCCCATCTAGTATGGACAAATAAAGTAGCAAAGGTCTCCCAGGTTCCGGCGGGACTAGGGCTGGTGGTGTGGACATGTATTCGTTAATTTTATCAAAAGCCTATTAACAATCTTCAATCCAACTGGTTTCTACATCCTTCCTCAAAATTTTGAAAATTGGTTCACATATTACTCTGGACTGTGCTATGAAGCAGCCGATGTAATTGAGAGGTCCCAGGAAATGCATCACATCCTTCTTGTTCTTTCGTGGTGGCAATTCTTGGATAGCTTTAACCAATGACTGGTCCAAATCGATTCCCCAACAGCTGCTGATGAATCTTTATAATTTTCATGCAGGAACCTCGAATGCACATTTTTTATGGGGTTCAGCTTTAAATTGTATTTTCCTAGCCGGTCAAAGAACTTCCTCAAGTCTGCTATGTGATATGAGGATTTCTTAGATTTGATGATGACGTCGTCAACATATACCTCTATTTTCTTGTGTATGATATCAAGGAAGATGGTAGCCATGGCCCTCATATAGGTGGCCCCAGCATCTTTCAGACCGAATGTCATCATTTTGCAGCAGTACACCCCCATGGTGTAATGAAATTTGTTTTCTCTGCGTCTTCTTCGTCCATCCAAATATGATGATAACCTGCGAAGAAACTACAAAGGATTGGAGTTCATTCTTGGCGCAATTGTCAGTTAGAATGTGTATATTTGGCAGTGGAAAATCATCCTTAGGACTTGCTTTGTTTAAGTCCCGATAGTCAACACACACCCTAACTTTCCCATCTTTTTTTGGAACCGATACGATGTTGACTAACCAGATTGGGTACTCAACTAACCTAAGGACTTTGGCTTTGATTTTCTTAGTGACTTCTTCCTTGATTTTAAGCTTATGTGTGGTTTGAATTTTCTGAGTTTCTGCTTCAGCGGAGGACACATTGGATTGGTAGGCAACTTATGAGCCACTATGGATATGCTCAGGCCAGTCATGTCATCATATGACCATGCAAAAATATCCTCATATTCTTTCAAGAAACGAGTATATTCTTCCTTTTCTGGTGGTGATAGGTGAATACTTATGCAAGTCTCTTTGATAATTTTAGAATCTCCTAAATCGATTGCCTCGGTTTCGCCCAGGTTGGACTTAGGTTTGTCCTCAAAATTCTCGACTTCTCTGATAACTTCCTCATGTATATCATCCTCTTCTTCCGAGTCACTATCCTTATGTTGCGTTGTCTCATTACATGTCACAGTTATTGGTTCATCAAGGTAATAAATAGTAATGATATAAAAGAAATATATGAAAGATAACGATAACAAAACATCATATTATTTGATAAATGCTGAAATGTTAAACAAAATATCGTCTGAATGACTTCAAAACAATGTTTTCCAAAATGAAATACCGAAAGGAAGATATTTTAAAAACAAAATGCTCAAAAAGACTTGTTTTTTCAAATAACATTAGTAGCCATGCTACCTCGGGACTTGTCTAGCCCTTGATAGTGTAGTGGTCCAGTTCTTGAGAAATTCTCCCTTCACCATGGTCTGAATGGTAAGGCCTTCTTCCTCCTTCTCATCTTCAACTATTACATTGAATCCATATCCTTGTCTTGAAGAAACAAGTTCCTTAGCCAGCCAAAGCTTCCTCCTCCACAGATCCCCATATTGTATCGGCCTGGTGAAAGGTCTGACTCAGATGCGGCATTGGCTGCTCGAGAGGGTAATAGGGTCCATGCCATGGAGGCGACCAATCATCATACTCTAGCCATGTATACTAATATCCGAGCCAAAAGTTGAGCCATATTCAACTGTATTGGTTTGGTAATGCCCTGGAGTTCCTTCCCAAGACTTTTGGCCGATTCATACCCTGACCATGTCAATATGCTTTTTATCTTTCTACTCCATCATTTATCTTTCTCAATTGTATTTACACGCTAGATGCACTGATAAGTTTCTCCACCCAGCTTTCTTCTATTCTCAACAAGCGGGACAGTTTGACTGGTGTAAATGGGATTACTTCCATCTTTGTGAATGATTATTGTGAGAAAGCACGGGAGAAAAATATAATTGATATTAAACATAGTACAATGAGCCCTATATATATATATATATACACATAACCTATCCTGCTCCTAATACACATTGGATTAGGGTTCTACTATTTACATATTCTAACACTCCCCCTCAAGATGGTGCATATAAATCATATGTACAGAGCTTGTTACATATGTAGTTAATACGAGGACCAGTGAGGGACTTGGTGAAAATGTCTGCAAGCTGATTATTTGACTTTACAAACTTTGTAGAAATATCTCTCGAGAGTATCTTTTCTCTGACAAAGTGACGGTCAATCTCAATGTGCTTAGTTCTCTCATGGAACACTGGATTTGACGCAATATGAAGAGCAGCTTGATTATCACACACAAGTCCCATCTGACTAACATCACCAAATTTTAGCTCTTTGAGCAACTGTTTGATCCAAACTAGCTCACATGTCGCCATAGCCATTGCTCGATATTCTGCTTCTGCACTAGACCGAGCAACCACATTCTGTTTCTTGATTTTCCAAGATACCAAATTTCCTCCTACTAAGACACAATATCCAGAAGTAGAACGTCTGTCAAAAGGCGATCCTGCCCAATCAGCATCGGAGTATCCAACAATCTGCTCATGGCCTCGATCCTCAAACAATAAACGTTTACCTGGAGTTGATTTTATATACCGAAGAATGCGAACAACTGCATCCCAATGACTATCACACGGTGAACCCATAAACTGGCTCACAACACTCACAGGAAAGGAAATGTCAGGTCTTGTCACTGTAAGATAATTTAATTTACCAACTAACCGCCTATATCTTGCAGGATCATTAAGAGGCTCCCCTTGTCCTGGAAGAAGTTTAGAATTCGGATCCATCGGAGTGTCAACAGGTTTACAACCTGTCATTCCTGTCTCCTCAAGAATATCTAAGGCATACTTCCGTTGTGAGATCACAATACCTGAGCTAGACTGTGCGACCTCGATACCCAGAAAATACTTTAGTGTGCCCAGATCCTTAGTCTGAAAGTGTTGAAAGAGATGTTGTTTTAATTTAGTAACACTATTCTGGTCATTAGCAGTAATAACAATGTCGTCAACATAGACCACCAGATAAATACAGAGACGTGAATCGGAATGCCGATAGAATACAGAGTGATCAGCTTCACTCCGAGTCATGGCAAAGTCCTGGATAACAGTGCTAAACTTACCAAACCAGGCTCGAGGAGACTGCTTTAGACCATAAAGTGACCGGCGCAAGCAACATACAAGGCCACGAGACTCCCCCTGAGCAACAAACCCAGGTGGTTGCTCCATATAAACTTCATCCTCAAGGTCACCGTGTAAAAAATGCATTTTTAATGTCCAGCTGATACATGGGCCAATGGCGAACAGCAGCCATAGAGAGAAAAAGGCAGACTGATGCTATCTTAGCCACGAGAGAGAAGGTATCACTGTAATCAAGCCCAAATATCTGAGTATATCCGTTCGCAACAAGACGAGCCTTAAGACGATCAACCTTACCATCTGGACCAACCTTGACTGCATACACCCAATGACAACCAACAGTAGATTTGCCTAAAGGAAGAGGGACGAGCTCCCAAGTACCACTTGTATGTAAAGCAGACATCTCGTCAGTCATAGCTGTCGCCACCCTGGATGAGACAATGCTTCACCTGTAGACTTAGGGATGGAAACAGAGGACAAAGAAGATAGAAAAGCATAATAGGGTGATGACAAACGATGATAACTTAAACCGATATAATGGGGATTAGTACTAAGGGTGTTCCGTATACCTTTCCGAAGTGCAATCAGAAGAGACAAGTCCGCAGTAGGAGCAGGGTCAGGTGCAGGACGTGAATCAACCGGGCCAGACACTGGGCGAGGACGACGATGATATGTCAAGAGTGGAGTGTCTTGTGCAGGGAGTCTAGGAGGAGCCACAGTAGACGTTCCAACGTTTGGAATGGGTAAGACTTCTGTAGCGGAACTTGAAGGAGGAGATATAGTAGACTCCCTAAAGGCCGGTATAGGTAAAACCTCATATATATCAAGATGGTCAGAATGGTCAGAAGAGGTAAAGAAAGGTTTAGACTCAAAAAATGTGACATCGACTGACATAAGGTACCTACGAAGATCAGGTGAATAACAACGATAGCCCTTCTGAGCACGAGAATAACCAAGGAAGACACACTTGAGAGCACGAGAAGCTAACTTATCTTTCCTAGGAGCTAAGTTATGAACGAAACAAGTGCTCCCAAACACACGAGGGGGAACAGGGTATAAGGGTGACTGGGGAAACAATACCTCATACGGAATTTGATTCTGGATGGGAGATGAAGGCATCCGATTAACCAAATAACAAGATGTGAGAACTGCATCGCCCCAAAAACGCAGCGGAACATGAGATTCAATGAGAAGTGTGCAAGCAGTCTCGATAATGTGCCTATTCTTTCTCTCTGCAACCCCATTTTGCTGAGGGGTATAAGGACAAGAGGTCTGATGAATAATTCCGCGAGAAGACATAAACTGCTGAAATTGAGAGGATAAATATTCTAAGGCATTATCACTGCGAAGAATGCGAATAGAAACACCAAATTGATTTTTAATTTCAGCACAAAAATTCCGGAATATAGAAAACAAATCAGAACGATCTTTCATTAAGAAAATCCAAGTACATCTTGAATGATCATCAATGAAACTAACAAAATAACGAAATCCCAAGGTTGAACTGACTCTACTAGGAACCCATATATCTGAATGAACTAAAGAACAAACAGACTCTGCACGACTCTCAATACTACGAGGAAAGGAGGCGCGGGTATGTTTCCCGAGCTGACATGACTCACACTCTAATGTGGATAAACTAGACAAACGAGGCACCATCTTCTGAAGCTTGGACAAGATAGGATGTCCTAAACGACTGTGAAGTAGGTCTGGAGGATCTGCAACTAGACAGGCCTTGGAGGATGTTAGTGAGATAAGGTAGTAGAGTCCGTCTGATTCAAGTCCTGTTCCAATCGTCTGTCCCGTACTGCGATCCTGCATAATAAAAGAGTCATCAATAAAATATATACCGCAATGGAGGGCACGAGTCAAACGACTAACATCTTAAAAGGACAGCCAGGGGCATAAAGAACGGAATCTAGAGTGACAGAGGGTAGAGGATTCGCTTGTCCAACTTCTTTTGCTTTAGTTTGAGACCCATTAGCTAAAGTAACGTTGGGAAGAAACTGTGAATACGCAATATTTGATAAAAAGGATTTATTACCAGAGATATGATCAGAAGCAGCTGAGTCCACAACCCATTGTTCAAGATGACTAGACTGGGAAACACAAGCAAAAGAATTACCTGCAACAGAAGTATCAGTCTGAGCAACAGTGGCTACTTGTGGAGATGTCTGCTTACTTGCTTGATATTTAAGGAACTCATTATACTCCCTTTGAGATACAGAAAATCCATGGTTACCTGTAGTCTCGGTCTGAGCAACATAAGCATTTTTGGGTGGTCGACCATGTAAATAATGGCAAACGTCACGAGTGTGACCGAGTTTATAACAATAAGAACACTTCGGTCTAGATCTTCCAAAATGACCGCCTCCTCGTCTATACTCCATAGTATGAGATGCCCGATTGTCCACTGATTGGGAAACGAGGATAGATGAATCAAGTGTCTGTGATGAGCTCACTGGGTGACTTGGTGCTGCAGCAAGGCGAAGTAAGCGAGAGAATAATTCATCAACTGTGGGGACAGTCGGACTAGCCAAAATCTGATCGCGTACTGAGTCAAGATCATTAGGAAGCCCAGCAAGAGTAAGAAGTAGAAACAGCTTTTGTCGTTGCTCTTGCTGCTTTGCAACGCTAGCAGAAACTGGCATCAACGTCTCAAATTCCTATATAACAGCCTGCACTTGACCCAAGTAAGTAGACATATCTAATTCCTGTTTCTTTAAATTTTTCATCCGTGATATCACATCATAGAAATGAGATATGTCATTAGTGTATAAAGTACGAGCCTTTTCCCAAACCAAATAACATGTTTGGAATGGACGAAACAAGGGCTTCAACTTGGAATCAATAGATCACCACAAAATACTGCATAATTGAGCATCGATCTTCTCCCAATGTGCTTTGGCTTTTTCATCTCCTTCACTAGACTCTTTGATTAGATGATCTTGAACACCTTGACTTTTACACCACAACTCGACAGACGAAGCCCAAGCTAGGTAGTTTGAACCTCCCATTAAAGGTTCTGAGGTAATCATAACACCGGAACTGCCAGAACTCGAGTTTCTAGACCCGAAAGCATCTAGTCCCAAAGACATCGTTGAATTATCAACTGAAAACTCGCTGAAATTAAAACAGAAAACTGGAAACTGAAAACTGCTGGAAAAAAAAACTGGAACACTGTAGCGCCGGAAAAAGCACTGTAGCTACCGAAAAAAATTCAAAGTTGTCAGAATTGAAAAATAAAAATATGGATAGGCTCGGAATTCAAGGGCGATCAGACTGTCCTGAAGAAATTCTGGCCGGAAAGTACTGTAGTTGCCGAAAAAGTCACTATAGTCGCCGGAAAAAACTCAAAGTTGTCGGAGTCAAACGAAAATAGGATGAGTAGGGTCGGAATTAGTAGTCGACCAATCTGTCCTGAAGGAGTCACCGGAAAAAATGGCCGGAAAGAGTGTCACGTGACGGCGCGTGGGCTCACGCGCCTAGGGTTCTGGCGGCGCGTGGGGGCGCGTGGGGCTATTTTGGCCAGAGAAATTTCTGGGGTTTTGTCGCCGGACAGAGGCGAGTCTTTTGGTATTGCTGGATTTTGCACAGCACTGACCGAGACTGATTTTACTTGAAAAAGTCGCCGAAAAAGAGTTCCGATGATTGATTTTACTTCCCGGAATCGCTGGAATTTATGCACACGATAAATCTCTCACGATTGCTCTGATACCATGTGAGAAAGCACGGGAGAAAAATATAATTGATATTAAACATAGTACAATGAGCCCTATATATATATACACATAACCTATCCTACTCCTAATACACATTGGATTAGGGTTCTACTATTTACATATTCTAACAATTACCTCCTGATGTTTCTATTCAAACTTCACGGCCTGGTGTAACATAGAAGCCATAGCTCCATCGGCATGTATCCAAGGTCGTCCTAGTAGAAGATTGTACATAGTAGGTATGTCTAATACTTGAAACTCAACATCAAACCAAGTAAGGCCAATCTGCAAACAAAGGTTAGTTTCCCTAATTATGGCCCTTTGAGACCCGTCAAATGCCTTCACATACATACTCTCTACTAGTATCTCATGGAAATCTTTACCCAGCCTTTTCAAAGTAGTTAATGGAAAAATATAATGCTTGAACCCCCATCTATTAAGACTCGGGTGATGAATTTGTCCTCAAACTGTATTGTGATGTGCAGCGTCCTGTTGTGACTGAATCCTTCAGATGGTAGTTCATCTTCATAGAAGGTGATCTTGCGGGTTTCCAGTACTTGCCCTACCATATTGTCCATCTCTTCATTGGTGATGTTGTTGCGCACATAAGCTTCATTCAACAACTTCATCAGAGCATTCCTATGCAGCTCAAAATTTTGCAACAGCGACAGGATGGATATATGCGCAGAGTCTTGTTCAAATGATCAACGATAGAGTATTCTCTTGACTATACCTTCCTCAAGAGATCATCTGGACCAGTTTCAATGAATGCTTAATTTGTAGCAGCTTCCTTGCTTGTTCCTCCCAAATTTTTGGGTGTATAGATCTTTCCCATTCTGGTCATCCCCTATGCGGCGCCAAATTCTTCCATCTTTACTTTTCCTTTTCTCCTAGCTTCGGCAACGTAATCGTAGGGTATGGCATTAGACTTGAAAGGTAGTGGGGATGCTAGCGTCAGAGTGAAGGGTGTAGATACTTCTACTTCAAATGGAGTAGGTATAGGCACATGTACTGTTACTTCAATTTTAAATGGGACTGATGTGGAAACTTCAACTTCGACCGGTGGCTGCATCTGTGCCATAATAAGAGTGATTATTACTGTAAGTATAAGGTTATCACCTTCCCGAATAAGACCAATCAACTCTTCAGGATCCCATTCTTCATCAGTTTCTATCACATTTATTCCTTCACCCCTATGATCTGGGAGGAGATTGTTGCGGACATTTGGTGCAACATTCTTTTCTTGTATAACTTTGGTACTAATAAGGGTTTGAATATTGTCTTCAAAGTGTGGCATTCACCAATACTATGCCCTTTCATACCAAAATGGTATTTTGTTTGGGTTGACCCGCTAGGAGGTGTTTTCTATGGCAACAGCAGGAATAGGGGTAACATATCCAGCAGCCTTCAATATTTCATGTAGTTGGTTGATGGGCTCAGCAATAGGGGTGTATTGTCTGGTCGGCCTGCGATCAAAATTAAATCTGGATTTTTTGATAGTTTTGATGGGTTAGAGGTGAATGTTAATAAGCTGGTTGGGTTTTATAAGTGTGATAGGCGGTATCGGGGTTGAGAATATCTTGGAGGTGAAGGTTGTTATTTGGGTGAGGTATTGGTATGTGAGTGGAGATTTTGGACCTTGGGCCACCATTACTATGATGACCCAAAAGGTCATCACTTGCTATTAAATTAAATTCTATGTTTTCGATGCCTTGAAAACCTTATATAGAGCGACCTCGATTTGCGTATGTAATTCGGATGCATAGCAGGAAAGCTTAAATATGAAAATCTGGTAAAAATGGTAAAATTTGGCTATAAAATGAGTTAATTTGACTTCGATCAATATTTTGGGTAAACGGATCTGGACCCATAATTTGACGGTCCCGGAGGGTCCATAGGAAAATATGGGACTTGGGCGTATGCCCAAAATCGAATTCCGAGGTCCCAAGCCCAAGAAATGAATTTTTAAAAAAAATTATTTTCTGAAATTGTTTAGGGTATATTGAAATGAAATTTGATTAGAACATGATGGTATCGGGCCCATATTTTGGTTCTGGTGCACGGTACAGGCCTTATATATGATTAAAGACGATCCTGTGAAATTTGGTGAAAACAGATGTCATTTGACGTGATTCGGACCTTAAATGGGAAATTCAATGATTAAGAAGTTTTGATAAATTTCATTGATATTGAGGTTTAATTCATTGTTTTTGATGTTATGTTGGTGCTATGAGTACAAGAATAAGTCCTTGAGTGTTTTTTAGGCTGTGTGTATATTTGGTTGGGAGCCCCGAGGGCTCGGGTGAGTTTTGGAGAGGCCATGGACTGCATTTTGAACTTAGAAAATTGCAGGTTTCCAGTTAATGTGCACCGTTCTAAAGGCTTCGCAAATGCGAGACATCCATCGCAAATGCAAAGATGAGACCTAGGCAGGCCTGATCGCAAATGCGACCAACTCTCGCAAATGCGAAAATCCCCTATTCAGCCTTGGGTCACAAATGTGACCTTGTGTTTGCAGTTATTAAGTCGCAAATGTGACAAATCATTCGCAAATGCGAAGGTTCAGCTTTACTGGAGGGTTTGAAAATGCGAATGCAGTTTCACAATTCCCAAGTTAGTAGGGGTCGGGGTTCGCAATTGCGAACCCCTATTCGCAATTCCCATATCTGAGACCTGCAAATTTTATACTTAGTCGATTTTAAAACCTATTTTTCATATTCTCTCAAACACAAACACACTTAGTCAATTTTTCCAAGGATTTCTTCTTCTCCAAATATATTGTAAGTCGTTTTAACTAGTTTTCTACAATCATTAACATCTTTTAACATGATTTCAGCTTAAAATTAAAGATCTTCATAGGGGGGGATTGGGTAGAACCTAGGTTTTTCAAAAATTGGGGATTAGGACCTTGATTTGAAGACCGATTTCAAAAAAATTATATATTTAATTTCATGGAGGAATGAGTAATCGGGTTTTGGTTTGAATCTCGATTTTTTACCATGCAGGCCCGGGGGCGATTTTTGACTTTTTGGACAAAACTTGGGAAATTCATTTTCATGCATTTAAACATATTTATTTAGCATTTATTGATGTAATTAAGTAACTTGCGACTAGATACGAGCGAATTGGCGGTGGAATCAAAGGGTAAAGCTATAATTGAAACTTGAGTTGGCCGTGGAAGTTCGAGGTAATTGTTTGTTCTAATCTTAGCTTGAGGGATTAGGAGTTAAGTCATGTTTGCTAATTGTTTCTTGTCGAGTACGACGTATAGGCATGGTGACGGGTATATACATGTTGGTGTCTAGAATTACCATGAGTCTTTATATTGTGGATATCTTGATTTAGTTGTGTCTTTCATGCCTTGGTGATGATTTCTAATTGTTGTGAAAAGTTTGTGGAAGGAATTGTGAGCTTTGAACATCAAGGAGCATTGGCTCAAGTTATATTACAAATTGTGAAAGTATATGAGATGATTGAACCCTTTGGAGCATTGGCTCAACTGGTAAAGTGAGTTATGAGATAAAAGTGAAAGAAAGATAAAGAGTTACTGAATTGTTCCCTTGCATGTATATTGTTGCCTTACTGGTTATATCCCTTGCCGGGATGTTGATATTATTGATGTTGTTCCCTTGCTGGAATTTAATTATTTAATTGTTGTTTCCTTGCCGAGATTCCTATTATGATCTTATTTATTTCCTTGCCCCATCTGTTTGTGATTCTTTTTTAGGGTGAGGAAGGGTGTTAAAGAACGAATGGTGATGCCATGTATTGCTTATTTAGGTGAGGAAAGAGTGTAAAGCACGAAGGGTGATGCCATGTATTGTTTATGATTGTGAGGAAAGAGTGTAAAACAGACAGGGTGATGCCGTGCTGCATGGTATACCATTCTAGCCGATTCTATTGATTATATGGTGAGGAAAGAGAGTAAAAACACGAAGGGTTGGTGAGGACGAGAGTAAAAGCTCGAAGGGTGATGTCGTGCATTTATTGATTCTGATTCTTTATTGGCATTCGAGTTATGTTGTTTCCTTCGTTACTTAATGTCTTTCTATTTGGACGTGTTATCTCCCTACAGCATGCTCCCATTCCCATATTGATTGGTTATCTCTGTATTTCTCTTTTACTGTATATATATATTTGAACTGCACAGGTTTATTTGGTAATGTGGTTCTAGCCTCGTCACTACTTCTTCGAGGTTAGGCTAGGCACTTACCAGCACATGGAGTCAGTTGTCCCGATACTACAGTCTGCACTGTGTGCAGATCCCAGAGCAGCTTTTGGGCAGTAGTTGGAGTGCTTCCTTCACTCCACCCGGAGAGCCAAGGTAGACCCGCGGGCGTCCGCAGGCCCTGGAGTCCCCCTCTATCTTTATTTCCTATTTCATTTTTCCTTTATTCAAAAATAGTATACTGTTATTTCTTTAGACCTTTTATGTAGTAATATTAGATAGTTTGTGGCACTGTGACACCAGATTTTGGGTGGTTGAGACTTAAGTGATTGTAATAGGCATAGAATTCAGATGTTTGGTTGTTAACTTCTACTTAATTAATTTAAAGTTCCGCAGTTCTTCATGCTAGTGCCTTGTAATTGTTAAAAGAAGTAAGTTGATAATGAAGTATGCAGTTAAAGATTGGCTTACCTAGCTTTCACTAGTAGGCGCCATCACGACTTCCGAGGGTGGGAAATCCGAGTCGTGACAAGTTGGTATCAGAGCTCTAGGTTACATGGGTCTCACAGTTCACAGACAACCTTAGTAGAGTTTGAGGGATTGGTACGGAGATGTCTGTATTTATCCCCAGAGGCTACAGAGTTAGGAAAACTTCACATTTATTCTTTCTTGTCGTGTGGTTTGTTTCTCAATGCTGATTGATATTCTATTCTATTCTTTCGCAGATTCCGAGAACGCGCGCTTCCTCATCCGTTGACCAGCAACTCGAGCAACCAACAGCAGCTCCCCACGAGGGGCAGAGGCCGAGGCCGAGGCAGTGCTAGAGGCCAAGGTTGGGGCAGAGCTCAGCCCCGAGCAGCAACACTAGTGGCACAGCTTTAGGTTGATTTTGATGTGAGGTTCCAGCCCCAGTAGTTCCGGTGGGCCCAACTCAGGTCCCAGAGGGGTTTATTGCCACTCCAGTTCTTCAGGATGCTCTGGTCCGACTAGTAGGCCTCATGGAGAGTGTTGCCAGAGCAGGTTTGCTTCCTGTTCCGTCTCTCAGGCTGGAAAAGAGCCTAGACTCCTGCTACTCACACTTTGAAGCAGGTTTCTCCTTATATTCAGACTCCAGCGATTCAACCAGTTGGAGCAGTACAACCGGGTGTGGTAGCTCAGATCAGTGATTGAGTAGATATGTTTGCCGATGCTTTGTGGAGGTTGGAAAGATTCACCAAGCTCTTCACTACTATTTTCAGTGGTGCATCTTCTAAGGATCCCCAAGATAATCTAGACAGTTGTCACGAGGTCCTTCAAAACATGGGGATAGTTGAGACTAAAGGGGTCGATTTTGCTATTTTTCTTTTGTCTGGATCTGTCAAGACTTGGTGGAGAGATTATTGCTTGGCTAGCCCAGTCGGATCGCCAACCTTGACTTGGGAGCAGTTTGCACAGCTATTTCTGGAGAAGTTTCTCCCCATTACTCAGAGAGAGGCCTATCGGAGGCAATTTGAGCGTCTCCAGTATGGTTCTATGACTGTTCCCCAATATGAGACCAGATTCATTAATTTGGCTCGATATGCCCTTATTATACTTCCCATTGAGAGGGAGAGAGTGAGACGGTTCATTGATGGACTAATGCATCCGATCCGTCTCCAGATGGCTAGAGAGACTGGAAGTGATATATCCTTCCAGGAGGCGAGCAATGTGGCCCAGAGAGTTGAGACGGTACAATCATAGGGGGTGGTCATGGGACAGAAAAGAGACCCCATCATTTAGGCAGATTCAATGGTACCTCGTCTGGAGGTAGGGATTCATATGGTAGAGGCCATCCTCCAGAGCCTTTTCACTTAACACTCCATGTTTCTCACAATGCTTCACATGGTCGTGGTTTTCAGATGCATTATTCTGATCAATAGTCCCACAGTGCACCACCAGCTCCAATTAATGCACCGCCTCTTCAGAGTTTCTAAGGTGGTCATTCAGGTCGACAAGGTCAGTAGTCTCAGCAACCGAAGGCTTGTTACACTTGTGGTGATACGAGCCACATTTCTAGGTTTTTCCCTTGAGCACCGGGTATCTCTCAACATCGAGGTTCCTGTGCCATGGTTCAGGCACCAGGTGCTCCACAGCCTACCCAGCTAGCTAGAGGTAGGGGTAGAGGTGCTAGAGGTGGAGGTAGAGGTCCTAGAGGTGGATCTTAGACCGCTAGAGGTGGAGGCCAGCCAGCAGCAGGCCGTCCCAAGGATTTAGTTCAGCGTGGTGGGGCCCAACCCAACGTTATGCTCTTCCAGCCAGGCCCGAGGTTGAGGCTCAAATACATTTATTACGGGTACGATTTTGGTGTGTGATATAGATGCTTCAGCGTTATTTGATCCATGGTCTACACACCCGTATGTGTTATCTTATTTTTCACTGTATCTGGTCATGCCTAGTGATTCATTGAGTATTCCTGTTTATGTGTCTATACCGATAGGTGATTCTATTGTGGTAGATTGAGTCCATTGTTCTTGTATTGTGGTTATTGGGGGTCTTGAGACTCGAGTATATTTATTGCTTCTGGACATGGTCGATTTCGATGTTATATTAGGGATAGACTGGTTATCACCTTACCATGCTATCTTGGACTATCCTGCCAAAACTATGACCTTGGCTTTATCGGTTTTTCCTCATTTAGAGTGGAGAGGGAGTCCTAGTCATTCTACCCGTAGGGTTATCTCTTATGTGAAGGCTCGGCATATTGTCGAGAAGGGGTGTTTGGCTTATTTGGCATATGTCTGTGATTCTAGTGTTAAGGCTCCCTCTATTGATTCGATGCCCATTGTTCGTGAGTTTCCTGATGTTTTCCCTTATGACCTGCCAGTTATGCCACATGACAAGGACATTGGCTTTTGCATCTATTTGGCTTCGGGAACTCAGCCCATTTCTATCCCGCTGTATCGTATGGCCCCGTCGGAGTTGAAAGCGTTGAATGAGCAGTTGCAAGACTTGCTTGAGGCAGTCAAGAATTGGCCTAGACCGGCATCAGCTATAGAGATTCAGAGTTTCTTGAGATTGGCAGACTACTATTGTCGGTTTGTGGAGGGGTTTTCATCTATTATAGCCCCGATGACCAGGTTGACCCAGAAAGGTGCGCAGTTCAGATGGTCGGAAGAGTGTAAGGCGAGCTTCCATAAGCTCAAGACAGCTCTAACTATGACACCGGTGTTGGTTTTTCCCATAGGTTCAGGGCCTTATACAGTTCATTGCGATGCTTCTCGTATTAGACTTGGTGCAATGTTGATGCAGGGTGGTAAGGCCATTGCCTATGCTTTTCGGCAGTTGAAGATTCATGAGAAGAATTATCCCGTTCATGATTTGGAGTTGGCGGCCATTGTTCACGCATTGAAGATTTGGAAGCACTATCTGTATGGCATTGCATGTGAGGTGTTCACGGATCACAAGTCTTCAGTATTTGTTCAAGCAAAAGGAGTTGAATTTGAGGCAGAGATGGTGGTTGGAGTTGTTGAAAGATTATGATATCACCATCTTATATCATCCAGGAAAGGCCAATGTAGTGGTCGATGCCTTGAGTAGGAAATCAGCCAGTATGGGAACTCTTGCTTATATTTTGATCAGTGAGAGACCGCTTACTTTGGATGTTCAGGCTTTGTCCAATCAGTTCAAATGGCTGGATGTTTCTGAGCCCAATCGTGTGTTAGCTTGCACGGTCGCTCGTTCTTTTTTATTGGAGTATATCCGTGATCAGCAGTATAATGATCCCCATTTGTGTGTCCTTAAAGACACGGTGCAGCACGGAGGTGCCAAGTAGATTACCTTAGATGATGATGGAGTTTTGAGATTGCAGGGTCGCGTTTGTGTGCCTAATGATGATGGACTCCGAGATTTGATTTTAGAGGATGCCCATAGTTCTCGATACTCTATTCATCCGGGTGCCGCAAAGATGTATCAGGATTTGCGGTAGCATTATTGGTGGTGGAGAATAGAGAAGGATATCATCGCATATATAGCTTGGTGTTTGAATTGTCAGCAGGTTAAGTACATCAGAGGCCCGGTGGTTCATTTCACAGGAGTGAGCTTCCCGAGTGTAAGTGAGAGCAGATCACTATGGATTTCGTTGTTGGACTTCCGCATACTTGGAAGAAGTTTGACACAGTATAGGTCATTATTGATAGGCTGACCATGTCAACGCATTTCATTCCTATGGTAGTCTCCTATTCTTCTGAGAGGTTAGTTGAGATCTATATCCGGGAAATTTTTTGCCTTCATGGTGTTCCCGTGTCTATCATTTTGGACCGAGGTACACTGTTTAACTCACGCTTCTATAGAGAATTTTAGCGAGAGTTGAGCATACGGGTTGAGTTAAGCATAATATTTCATCCTCAGACGAACCAGAAGTCCGAGCGGACTATTCAGATTTTGGAGGATATGCTCCGAGCTTGTGTCATTGACTTTGGAGGCTCATGGGATCATCTTTGTCTTTAGAAGAGTTTTCCTTTCAACATCAGCTACCAGTCGAGTATCCAAATGGCTCCTTATGAGGCTTTAAATGGTAGACACTGTCAGTCTCCGGTTGGATGGTTTGATCCGGGAGAGACTCGGTTGTTAGGTATGGATCTGGTTCAGGAGGCCCTGGACAAGGTCAGGGTTATTCAGAATATGCTTCGTACAGCTTAGTCCAGGCAAAATAGTTATGTAGATCGCAAGGTTTGATATGTGGATTTATGGTCGGTGAGCGAGTATTGCTTCGAGTGCCGCCTATGAAGGGCGTGATGAGATTTGGGAAGAAGGGAAAGATTAACCCTAGGTTCATTCGTCCGTTTGAGATTCTTGATCGAGTGGGAGAGGTGGCTTATATACTTGCATTGCGGCCGATCTTATCAGCTGTGCATCTAGTGTTTCATGTGTCCATGCTTCGGAAATATCACGGTGATCCATCCCACGTGTTAGATTTCAGCACTGTCCAGTTGGATATAGACTTGTCTTATGAGGAGGAGTCGGTGGCTATTCTAGGCCGGCAGGTTTGTCAGTTGAGATCGAAGAGTTTTTCTTCTGTTCGTGTTCAGCGGAAAGGTCAGCCTCCTGAGGCATCGACCTGGGAGTCCGAGTCCAATATGCGGAGCCGTTATCCCCATCTTTTCCCCGACTCAGGTACTTCCTTATTCTGTCTGTTCGAGGATGAACAGTAGTTTTAGAGGTGGAGGATGCACTTGCTTTTAAATTAAATTATGTGTTTTTGAGGCCTTGAAAATCTCATATAGAGCCACCTCGATTTGCATGCGCGGTACGGGCACGTAGCCGGAAAGCTTAAATATGAAAAATGGTAAATTTTGGCTATAAAATGAGTTAATTTGACTTCGATGAACATTTTAGGTAAACGGAGCTGGACCCGTGATTTTACGGTCTCGGAGGGTCCGTAGGAAACCATAGGACTTCGGCGTATGCCTAAAATCAAATTTCAAGGTCCCAAGCCCGAGAAATGAATTTTTAAAGATAATTATTTTTTGAAATTGTTTAAATATTGTGAAATGAAATTTGATTAGAACATGATGGTATCGGGCCTGTATTTTGGTTCCAGCGTGCGGTACAGGCCTTATATATGATTTAAGACGATTCTGTGAAATTTGGTGAAAAACGGATGTCATTTGACGTGATTCGGACCGTAATTGGTAAATTCGATGTTTAAGAAGTTTTGATAAATTTCATTGATATTGAGGTTTAATTCATTGTTTTTATGTTATTTTGGTGATATAAGTACACAAATAAGTCTGTGGGATATTTTTGAGGTTGTGTATATATTTGATTGGGAGCCCCGAGGGCTCGGTGAGTTTTGGATAGGTCACAGAGTGCAATTTGAACTTAAAAAATTGCAGGTTTTTAGTTAATGTGCACAGGTCCATAGGTTTCGCAAATGTGAAGCCTGGCTCGCAAATGCGAGACATTCATCGCAGATGCAAAGATGGGACTTCAGTGGGCCTGATCTCAAATGCGACCAACTGGTTTGCAAATGCAAAAGGCCAGTCGCAAATGCGACGTTTATGATCACAAATGAAAAATTCCCCTATTTAGCCTTGGGTCGCAAATGCGACCCTGTGTTCGCAATTACCAAGTCGCAAATGCAACAAATCGTTCGCAATGCGCAGGTTCAGCTTTCCTGAAAGGTTCGCAAATGCAAACCCAGTTACACAATTCCCAATTTAGCAGGGGTCGGCGTTCGCAATTCCCATATTCGAGACTTGCAACTTTTATATTTAGCCGATTTTAAAAACCATTTACATATTCTCTCTAACACAAACACAATGAGACGATTTTTCCAAGGATATCTTCTTCTTCAAATCAATTGTAAGTCGTTTTAAACTAGTTTTCTTCAATCATTAACATCTTTTAATCAAAGATTTGTTTTGGGGGGGGGGGGTTGGGTGTTTTGGGTAGAACCTAGGTTTTTCAAAATTTGGGGATTTGGACCTCGCTTTGAGGTCCGATTTCAAAATAAATTATATATTTGACTTTGTGGGGGAATGGGTAATCGGATTTTGGTTCGAACCTCGAGTTTTGACCATGCGGTCTCGGGGGCTATATTTGACTTTTTTGACAAAACTTTGGGAAATTTATTTTCATGCATTCAAATTGATGTTTTTAGCATTTATTGATGTAATTAAGTAACTTACGACTAGATACGAGCGAATTGGCGGTGGAATCAAGGGGTAAAGCTATAATTGAAACTTGAGTTGGCCGTGGAAGTTCTAGGTAATTGTTTGGTCTAATATTAGCTTGAGGGATTAGGAGTTGAGTCATGTTTGCTAATTGCTTCTTGTCGAGTACAACGTATAGGCATGGTGACAAGTATCTATACGTTGGTGTCTAGGATTACCATGATTCTTTATATTGTGGAGATCTTGATTTAGTTGTGTCTTTCATGCCTTGGTGATGATTTCTAATTGTTGTGAAAAGTTTGTGGAAGGAATTGTGACCTTTGAACATCGAGGAGCATTGGCTCAAGTTATATTACAAATTGTGAAAGTATATGAGATGATTGAACCCTTTGGAGCATTGGCTAAAGTGGTAAATTGAGTTATGAGATAAAAGTGAAAGAAAGATAAAGAGTTATTGAATTGTACCCTTGCCGGGATACTGTTGCTTTATTGGTTATCTCCCTTGCTGGGATGTTGATATTATTGATGTTGTTCCCTTGACAGGATTTAATTGTTTAATTGTTGTTTCCTTTCCAAGATTTCTATTATGATCTTGTTTATTCCCTTGCCCCCTTTGTTTGTGATTGTTGTTTTGGTGAGGACGAGTATTAAAGCACGAAGGGTGATGTCGTGTATTGTTTATGATTGTGAGGAATGAGTGTAAAGCATGAAGGGTGATGTCGTGTCGCATGATGTACCATTCCATGCTGATTCTATTGATTATATGGTGAGAAAAGAGAGTAAAAGCACGAAGAATGATGCCGTAAGCACTTTTATTATATAATTTCATTAGTGAGGACGAGAGTAAAAGTACGAAGGGTGATTTCGTGCATTTATTGATTATGATTATTTATTGGCAACCGATTTATGTTGTTCGTTACTTAATGTATTTCTATTTGGATTTGTTATCCCCCTATAACATGCTCCCCTTCCCATATTGACCGGTTATCTCTGTATTTCTTTTCTGTTGTATATATATGCCAGTTGAAGATTATCATGGAAAAGTATACCATCGAGCCAGATCGATATCACGCTGGACATGTGTGTTTCTACCCATCATGGTTAGAAGATAACATAGTAGGAATGGTCGAGACAGGGATTGGTCAAGGAAACAGAGTCATAGATGAGGTTGCTAAATCACAAGTGAAGTATGAGAAGCTACGCAAAATAGTCCTTGAGTCGGAAGCCAACCATTTGGAACAATGTAAGTTATACATGGAGTCAAACGAGTAGAGACGAGGCTAGGACCAGACTACCAAATAAACTTGTGCAGTTCAAATATAACTTCTCATGTATAACTTACATTGTTCCAAATGGTTGGATTCCGACTCAAGGACTATTTTGCGTAGCTTCTCATACTTCACTTGTGATTTAGCAACTTCATCTATGACTCTGTTTCATTGACCAATTCCTGGCTCGACCATTCCTACTATGTTATCTTCTAACCATGATGGGTAGAAACACACATGTCCAGCGTGATATCGATCTGGCTCGATGGTATACTTTTCCATGATAATCTTCAAATTCCATATGTGCTGGGCCTCACATTTGTATGGAATGGCATCCTCTTGAAAGTCTACTCTATAATGACTCAGTTTGGAGACTCGTGGTATGTCTTGTTTTCTACCAGCTTGTCTCATAACTCTGATAGGAACATAGGGATATATTCCACTTAACAAAATCAACACCAAGTGCGGAACACCCCTAGATCTGTTGATGAATTCATTAGTAGGGAACCACTTGAACATCCAATGAATCTCGCTTAAATTGCTGAAAAATTATGCCCATTCTGTAGCATTCTCGGGCTGTGCAAATCTGTCCCGGATAAAGGTCATTCTTTTATGATGGTGGAAAGCTATATGATCGTTCCATGGTCTCCGTGGAGACTCCTGGCGATATTGACCCCTCTAGAGATGTTCTAACAACCAAATCTATAGTAGCAAGTTGCAACCCTTAAAATGTTTGAACCCTTTCTTTCAACGATCCAGAGCCCAGTATATGTATGCTACAATCATCGGAACATTAGTATAGGTTTGCCCCTCAATTCCCCCTATTAAAGCCTCAGTTACCATGGACAACCTGGTTAGAATTATGTCCCCTTGGCTTGGGAACACTATCATACCCAGAAAGAAGACGATGAATACAAAAACCCTAGATGAGTCCAACCCAAGGAAGTGATGGAGAATTCATCATGAAAGATACATTAAGATTTGCTGCATCCATATCGTTCATAGAGGAAGTTGAAGGGTATGTAGGACTTCTTTAGGCACTTCAAGTCATCATTCTTTCTCAGACCCATCCTTTTCAGAAACCCTCTAGTAGTGCGGTTTTCTGGTACTTGTAAACCTGGACTATCCCATGGTGATCTAGTGAATCCTTTGATTTCCTCCAAAAGAGGAGTCATTTCTATGTCGCCAAAATGGAATACAGCTCTTTCTTCATACCAGAACATAGTAGCATCCTCGATCAACATGTTATTTTGTTGGATGTCTAATAAGGAAAATAAATTTCCAAGAACCCTTTTCACCTGATTTGTGTCACTTGGCGAAAGGTTTCCCCACCAGTCTAACGAAAATGTTGGTATACTTAGGACCATGCCGAACCTGGGGACTTCTATCCTCATTTTCTGCAAAAAATAAACAGAGTTAGACCCTTGACCCCTATGAAATTGACTATTTACACATTAACGATTAGCATGTCGGCATTTATCTCTCTAAATAATGCATATATTGTGGTTGTGTCCATTGGGATTATGGAAATCCAGGTGGACTTTGGACAAGGCTTTGTTAGAGGGTTATTATGCGGACAACATATTAACCCAGGCTAGCTTTGATCATGATGCATGCACAGTTATAACAGAGTAAGGTTTCTATAAAAGTCTAGACTGGTACCCTCATGCGGACAACTCGAGAGGGAAAGGCACAGAACCATCGACTGCACCACTGATCGACTAGTTTTATCGCAAATAAGCCTTTCTAAATTTAAAGGGTAATTTATGGAAGATCGCGAACACTCATCAAGCACCACAATAGTATTAGCACGAACGGAATATGATGTTGAGCATGAAGGTAAGTAAAATAAAATAACATGTTGCCAAGTATTTTCACGATAATAATGATAAAATGTGGTATTTAATAATTTTAAAGTCATTTAAGAAAGAAAAATAAGGAGAAAAGTTAGTTTCCATAGTAAAAAGTGATAAAACAGGGGAGAGAATCATAAATGAATGAAGATAGGCAAATAAATTAACAGAGAGTGAGAAAGGGAAAGGGGGTGCAAGTATTAACGAAATAATAAACATATGCTTAAAGACTAATTCACAAACAAGTTCGTTATGGCAAGATCCTAAAGGTAATCCCCAGCAGAGTCGCCATACTATTGCGCCCCTTTTTTCTCTCGAAATCGGGTTTCGACCTTTCTGGGACAACTCCGTTTTTGATAGGGTATAGAATTGGAATTTAAAGATTCGCCACATAAAGGATTAAGGTGTGTTTGGTCACCTAGATCAAATAACTCATATAACCAGTTTACATCACTAGAGATCGGGTAAGGGCTCAAAATTATCTTAAGGGAAAGGTGTCAGGCACCCTTCGAGGTCCACAACGATAGGTACCATCCAAACTTGAACTATGAAATAGTCTAATAATAATAAGGGATTATTTATTAGGTATGGGGGTCCTAATTGTTTTAGCCTAAAGGAACAAACCCCCCCCCTGTAATATGAATAATACTTTGTAACTCCCTCGAGTCGGGGTGTTACTCATATTATTCAACGGGCACAGACTATCATCTCCTGCTACCCAATTACTATCTTTAGGTTGTTACCTAAAGCACATTAGTTGATTCTAAGCTGTACCTTATGTGTGCACGACCCATCCCATACCTATGGTCCTGGAGGCGTTGGGACCTCTATCTTGGATGGTTCTATACTCAACCTAGGTTGCGAAAAAAAGTGAAATCTAAGCGACAAACGTAACAAATAGGACTTTCAGATAAGGAACAAGTATGGGCTCACATTGACCTCCACACATAGGCAAGAAAAGTACGCAATTGAATCAGCAAACTTTATTAACTTTGGAATCCTATAAGCAGAATATCTACGTGAGAAAAACATAGTATAAAGGCGGTTTTATTAAGGCCAGCATAAGACCTATTTGTTTGCCTACTAATTTTATTCAGCATGAATCTGGGCACGTCAGGCTGTAATATGTCACAATCATAAACCCAGAATCATTATTAAATCCTACAGATACATTGCCTAAGTGATTGACAATAGCAGTTGAATTCATAATCGATCAACTGGATCCTATAGGCATGTTTCAACAAGCTTATTAATTACAGACCTATAGACATGGTTTCTGGGTGTAGCACTGATTTTAACTCGTAAAGATAGATGTTTATTTTCTATAGGCATGCTTTCTAATTGTTGATTGACTTAAACCTTATAGGCATGATTTCTAGGTTTGAAACTGATTTTTTAATCCTATAGGCATGATATCTATTTGTTGTGTATGGGAAAAATTAAACAAATAGTTAGGAAGGACGGTTATCGCAAACAACAAGGTCTTATTGGCATGATTTCTAATGCACATTTGTTGAAAACATGTATATGTCCTATGAACAAGATTTTCTAATATATAGAATTGAACGAAAGTCCTATAAGCAGGATCTCTAGTATGCTAATGTAAAATACAGAATCGAGATTATCATGGAAGTCCTATAAGCAGGATTTCTAAACATAGTATAGTACTTATACAATTCAATCAGCATAATTAAATCTTATAGGCGGGATTTCTACCTAATTTAGCAAAAGATATAAGAAAAAGTCCCCCAGCTTTACAAAATATCCCCAAATATGTTATTACATAGTTATTACATACCAGAATAGCCGAATGAAGTACTTAATGGTAATAGCTACAATATAGGAAGCCTTCATAGGCCCAAATAAACCTGGAACAAGGTTTTCCCATATAATAGCTTTGAAACATAGCAGTGATTCATCCACGGTACATTAGAACTAGGCTTCCAGTGTGTCAAAATCCTCAAAAGCCTTAGGGACCCCGTACAATGCTCACACCAGAGCCACATATTCACAAAAGAGTTCATAAAAAGATTGGAAAACCATCCTCCCGGTGTATCAGAGTTCAAAGGAGTCTCAAGGACCCTAGGTAGTGCTCACACTAGGGTGGTTGAGAACCTAAGGTACTAAGAGTATATAAAGAGAGAAGGGCCATATTTTTAAAAGATAGTAGGATTCAGAAGAAATAGGATTCAAAACATAGAATAGTAGGCAGAACTACACCAAGGAAACATACACAATTCATGCTTAAATATATAGTTCAAATAAGTTGAAGTCTAGTTAAGCTAATTACTTATGCTAGTATTTAAAGCAGTTATGGTTTAATCACAACAACAATTAGGCATAAACATTTGAGTTAAACAAACATGATATGAGTTAAGCAACAAGCTAACTGATTACATATTTGTAATATGCAAAGTTCAAAATAGGTGCAGAGTTAACGACAATACATAAAGCAGATTGAACCTTAGGATAACCCATGAGAAGATTCACATTATTCGAAACCAATTAGTCCTAGGTTAACAGTATTACTAAATAGAATCATAAAATCATGCTAAGAATTGAAACAAGCTAGTCAAGCAACGCATAGAGAATGGAATTTGTAAAGGTTATGAAGTACCAGTTAAGTGAGAAAGCAAGTAAGTATCACATCAATAAGGTTCCAGAATAATTTTGGCCTTGGCTTTCAGCTGGCCAAAATCAAGAGACACTCAGCACAAAAATTAGAACATGAGAGCAAGAGAGAGCTTAAGATTTTTTAGTGAGAATCAGAGAGTTCGAGTCTTCTCTTAGAGGGAGTGAGGAAGGGGTTTAAATATTACTCAACTAGGTAAATAAATATGGTAATGAATTAGTCTTATAAAAATAAGGAATGGGAATAACTCTAAGATCAATCAAAGTTGGAGTTAAATCTATTAGCAACATATAATCAGGCAAGTACTACTTAAATTAGGGAAAGCATTATACATAGTAAATCAGTAGTCAAGTACCAGAACAAATAAGATAAGAAAATTATGAGAACATGCAAACCGAACAAAATAAGAAAAAATCAGTTTTCGTACAGGAAAGGTTGGAATCGTAGCAAAGATTTCCAAACCCTAATTTGCGGTAAGTAAAAAAATTAATCAGCAATTAACACCAAAGTTAAGGAAAAATAGATAGAAACATTAAGAGAAATAAATAAATAATCGAAACCTAGAAAAATAGGCACAGATACAAAGACATATAGACGGAAATAATTAGGGCAAGTGAAATCAGTTAGAAGTAATAAAAAAATTATAAACACAAAGATAGATATATAGAAACATTAACAGAAAAATAAGAATCATTCTAGATTTGGAAAGATCTTGGATCATAGTTTTAGGGCAAATAAAACTGATAAAACACACATAGATAGATATACCGGAATATTAAGAAAAAATAGGAAAAATATAATAGATTTTGAAAAAATTCAAGCCCTAGCTTTAAGGTAAATGAAAAATTGAACCAAATATCAAAGATTCACACCAAAAATGAAGAGTGAACATAGATGAAAAAGAATGAAGGTTCAAACCATATTTGGTCTGGAATAAGAAAAATCGGCTTGCCAGTTAGGCAAGCAATTATGTTACGCCATAAATGAGTAACCACCAACAATAAAGGATCAATAAGGTTAGAAAATCCCTGATTGATTCCATAAATGTCTGGAATTAAAAGGGATTAAAGGTGACATTGCTAGGGTTTTGAGAGGAGAAGATGAGAGACGAAGTGTAAAAAGATGGTGGTTGGGGTGAAATGATTAGGGCTGGGATGATGTGAATCGTTGATTTCAGAGATCAACGGTCCAAATGCGAGGGTTATGGGTCGGGTTATAACAAATGGGTATGAGGATTGGGCTGGTTAATGGGTTAGGTTTTATCGGGCTGGGGTGATGGGTAGGCTAGGTCCGAAATTAATTAGAAATGGGCTAGATTTTAAATACTCAATTAAATGAGTAAAATAATTAATAAATAATAAAAATGGATTTTGTGCATGGAAGTAATTTAAAATATTTATTTAATATAATAAAAATATAAAAAATCATTTTCTGAGTAGGCAATGTAATTATGCATATATATGAGCTATTATGCAAAATGTACAATTCTAGCCTTAAAAATGCAAATATAATTGAAAAAATCCAATTAAAATATTTAAGCACTATATGGGACTAAATGATGAATTTAGATGATTAAACCATCATAAAATAATGTGAGAGATAATTATTGGATACTTTTATAATAAAAAGCGTAGAAATAAATGAATTTAAAGCATTTAAAATTATAGAAAAAAATTATAAAAACACTTGTGCATGTTTGTAAATCCAATAATAATGCATGTGTACTATTTTGAAAGTATATATGCATATATAAAAAATATGAGGGCATGAACAGCCACGTGATCGCACTCAGAATTCTGTGGTCCGCAGAAGGGCCCTACGCGGGTGCACCAATAATTGTGCGGACCGGCGAATGTGATAGGTGCGGTCGAATTTTGAAATTGTGCGGCTGCAAATCTAACTCCAATCAAGACTGGAGAAAAATGCATATCGCACATGGAATTGTGCGGCCACAGAACCTGTGAAAGGGAATTTTTTCCCTAAAATTCCAGTTTTGTGTAAATAGACTAGTTTCACGAAATTAGATCAAGTTTTGAAGGTTGAAACTCCTGTAGCCGTTTTTCCTTACTTTGTTTAGGAAACTTTAGCTTACTTGGATGATTTAACATTGGGTTTTTATCTTTTAATATTTCATTATGAGTTTTATCATCTTTTGTTCCTTGTTTTCTTTTGTACCCATTATGAGTAGCTTGATTTTCAACTAGGATTGTGACACAACCCTAGTGTATAAACCTAATGGATGTTTGATTTATGACTTGTTTATGGTAGGATGTTTGTTATTTAGCCTTGTTCTTGCTTTTTATTATAGAATTAATGGTTGCAAACTAGTTCATGCCTATTTGACTTGGTATCTACTTGAGAAAGAGAGCCTTAGTCTAGGAAAACTTGGCTAACAAGAATTTGAGATGAAATCAAGAGATTGATTGTCCCAATTAAAGGGTTGAACCTAGAGATAGTAAAACCCGACTTGAGCATTTTATCAACTAATTTGTTCAATATCCATTTGGACTTGAGAAATCCAAATTGGGCAAAATCACTCCCTTATCGATAGGTAGTGAGTGGGTACTTGAGTGTTGATAGAAATAATATACCCCGACCAACAAAATAAGCTTTAAAGCTTAAAACCCATTAGGTACACACCTAGGTGAAGGTCATAGCCCTAGGCTTTTTACATTATTTGAAAACAACAATAAAAACATAATTTCTTTGTTTTAGTTATTTGTATTGCAATCTCAGTTTAAACTAGACTTAGAATCAACCAAATTAGTGGTAGTGTAATCTAAGATAGTTGAAGCTCTTTCACCATAATATATTCTTCTAAATCCCATTCATATAGCTCCTTATGGAATTCGACCGCTACTCTCAATTGGATATTACTATTGCATCGACCGTTTCACAACCTCGAATAGAGGTGTGACTTTGACAAGATCAATACTCAGTGTTGTGGTACACGAGGTTTCTACCATGCAGTTTGGCACGAGGTTCCTGTCGTGTTAGTGTTACTATTGATTACGCACATGCGGCATGACAAGGCAGGATATATATGTGTATTTGCGCATGTGGCAAGGACAAGGTGAGAATATTATTATGCACTTGTGGCGAGACAAGGCGGGTTCATTATCGCACACGTGGCGAGACAAGGTGGCCTATGTCAGGGATTGATTTGTGATGACTTGTGATGGACTGGGGGCATTCTTTTTGTTGTTATTTGTGTAGTGATGCACTTTCTTGTATGAGTTCTATTTGTGGAAAATTGTGGGAAACATTTTACGTGTTGTCCATTTTCTCTATATTTACTAGTCGACATGAACTATGTAGAATACTTGCACAAGCATACATGTAGTTACTCACTCCTATTGGTTAAAAGGATAGATCTTGATATTGTTGAAGTATTAAATTGGTAAAGAGGGCACATGAGGCCAAGTGTTTAGTTCCGGAATTTGTACCCGTAAATTATGAATACGCCGAGGTTCGGCACCTCGTGGAGGTTATTGGCTAAAACCTAGTACGAAATCGATCGTTTTGTTGAGTTGCTATTATCTTTCCTTATGGTGATCATCAGATTTAAACAGTGTTTCACTCATTCTACTATGTCATTATTACGGTGTTCCGCTATTAGTTGTTGCTTTCTTTTTCTTACTGTAATTACCATATTATTTGGCATTACGCGTAGTTTTTTATATATAGATATCGTACTCTATCGTTTCTTCACTTATACTTGTGCAGGTTGTTGTTGTAGTAGGTGTCTTGATTGTCTCTTATCACTACTCCACTGAGGTTAGTCTTGTTACGTACTAGGTACCGCTATAGTGTACTCATACTATGCTTTTTTTCTTCTGCACAATTTTTGTGCAGATCCAAGTGTTTTGATCATTAGTAATTGTACAGATTGTTATTATGGAGATTCAAGGTAAACCTACTGCTGAGTTCGCAGGCTTCAGAGTCACCTTCTAGATTTTATGTTGCACTGTTTTATCCTTATTTCGGAATAGTTGTATATATAGATTTCTATCAAATACTCTGTAGAGCTTATGACTTGTACTACCGGTTTGGGTTTGTAATTATGTATAGAGGTTTCTATTTGAAATTGCTAGATGTTGGTTATATTTTATTGTTATTCCATTAATGTTAGGCTTACCTAGTCTCTAAGACTATGTGCCATCATGATACCCGACGGAGAGAAATTTGGGTCGTGACAACCTTTTCATCAAGATTCTTGTCCAAATTATTTCCTACTCTCCATCCGATCCGAGAATAATTCGAACATTTAAGGAGTTGTCTATCACTCATCATTGTCAGAAGGAACAGCCACCTAGTTCATCCTTTATTGGGTGGATCACTCATTCTATTTGTTCAAATGCAATTTATTATTATTTATTATTATTAAATGCTCTATTATTGCTCACACTTCTTGGAATGATTATCGCACACCATTATTATATCTCTACTAGATCTATCCAACGTTAATCTCTCTTTCATAACTCGCATCTAGAAATATTATTGTTAACTAGGTTTAACCCCTTATCACAGAAATGTGATTATTTGAACCAAGGATCATAGGTCAGACAATTAGGCACTGTCTGTGGGTATTTCCTAGTTAAATTTTTAGTTTCTTCTAGATTTACGACTAACACGGATCATTACCGTAAAAAATAAGAAAGAACAAGATCTCCTTTCTTTGTGTGCACAAATTCAAACATGGCATGTAATAGAGAAGAAAGGAAGAGAACAATAAGTGACCTCCCAACAAACCTCATGATTTTCAACAATGAAAGTTGTCAAACAACAGACGAAGACGCGTCACCAATGCCTCCCCTTGATAAGATGGGTCACCTCCTTCTCACTGCAACATCACAAAATCTCTTGGTGAGGGAGTCTCACATCTGCGCAAGAGGAGACGCTCCCAGCTGTAAAAACTCTCCTTGAGGAATGGATAACTGACATGCTAACTAGCGTCCTCCATAAACCCGCTCAGGACACGGCTACAGAAAATGCAAAGACTTGCATTATACAACCACCAGACGAGCAGCACAACCAACTCCCTCCTCCTCCAATGACAGGTATTACTCACAATGTCATTAATAGTACATATGACGAAACTCCCGTAGCCATTCTAAAAAGGATAGAGGAAATGGAGAATGAGAACAAATCACCCCAGGACCAAATGAAAGATCACCAAGAAAGGGTCGATAAAATACTGAATGCCCCTAAGCTCTTGCCGAGGAGAGATGCTGGTCGGTTCGTCGTGCAGTCGTATAGTGATGAAGCAACCCCACATGCCATACCAAAAACCTTTACAATGCCGTCCTAACTCAGGATATATGATGGATCAACCGACCCTGAAGATCATGTGACTCATTATGTCACCGTCATGAAAGGCAATGACCTCACAAAAGAACAAGTGTCTTCTATTTTGTTGAAAAAATTCGGTCAAACCCTAATAGGAGGAGTGTTAATATGGTATTCTCAACAACCTGCGCATTCCATAGAAACTTCCAAAGTGATGGCTAACAAGTTCGTAACAGCCCATGTTGGGGCCAAGAAAGCCGAGGCGAGAGTGAACGACATATTTGCTATTAAACAGTTTTCAGGAGAGGGATTGAGGGACTTCTTCACCCAGTTGAACCAAGTAAGGATGACCATAGCGAACGTGTAAGAAGCAATGGAGGTTGTAGCCTTTCAGAACGGGCTGAGCACGGATGGTTCGAAGGAGACTAGAAAGTTATTAAGTCGACTGATGAAGTACCCCCCCCCCACCAGTTGGGATGAAATACACAATGCATATTGTGCCAAGGTCCAAGCTAATAAGGACGAACTCAATAGAACAACTCATCGACAATCTCAATACAGGTCGAATCCAGAAAAAATCGAAGAAATGATACTATAAAAGTTCTCACAACACCCTGATCTAACAGGCAACGATAATAACCGTATGTCAGAATGGTCGTTGTGTCCTCCTCCCGCTACGAAAAGGCCCACCTAGGCCAAGGATAGGGACTTATCAAAATGATAGCATTATGCCCCCTTATTATCCACTCAAAACTTTTGTATGTCACCTAGAGAGATAGTCTATGCCCTATAGAAGCTCAGACCAAAGGTAAAGTGGCCGCAGAAGATGAGGTCAAATTCGAGTACCAGAGAGTTGACGGTCTCTTCAAGTTCCATAAAGCACGAGGGCAGAAAACCAAAAATTGCATCGCACTAAAAGGAGGTCGTAAACATGTTACAACAAGGACACCTCAAAAAGTTGCTTAGCGATCAAGAAAGTGCCAAATTTGCTAGAGGATGCAAACAACATCAAGGATCGCCGAAGCCGCCCTCACTAGCTCGTACCATCCACATGATCATCGGCAGAGGCAATGATGCTTCCATCAACAACGTGAAGTTCACCACTACCCACAAGCTCAAAAGGTTAATCACTCGTGACTGATATGATGAACTCGAAGGGAGTATCATCTTCGATAAGTCATATACCAACGATTTGGCTTTTATTCACTATGATGCCCTTGTTATCACTTTATGAATTTAAGATACTGATATGAGACGCATTATAGTAGATGATGGGAGTGGCACGTGAATTATACATCCTCGAGTATTTTCACAAACAAAACTCTAAGATAAGATAGTGTCCTGTTACATAACGCAACTGATTTTGACAATATAGTCGAATGAACATCTGATGAAATCACATTCCACGTTCCGGCTGGTGGTGCCACTCTGAAAATCACATTCCACATCATGTATGAAGACACAACTTACAAAGCTATAGTAGCTGACGAGCGCAAAACACACCACAAAATTATTGCTCACTAGTCAAAGATAGTATAGTTTAATTATCGTCTCCACATGGATTGAATTTAAATAGTATTCGAATAATTTTCAGTTGATTAATATCCAGAAAAATTAACACTTGATATGATGACTATTACTACGATTAACTACTAAAAATAAGCACTTAATAGTTGATCACAAAAGACAATAGATGAGCAACGAAGAAATATCAATGAGATAAATAAGGGTAATTGACTAGATAGGTGCAAGATAACTAACTCGCGATCTAATTCTTGAGTAAATTGACTCTATAATGGTTGATTCTCACAAATTCAACCGATAATCAAATTACACTTAAATTTAATGTTCCTTTTTCGATTAAACATTAATTTCAGTAATTAATCAAATTAAAGCATGGTAAACAATTGAAACAATAAAATGATGGTTATAATCTAAAGGATAACTTCTCACGAATATTCCCCTATTTTCTAATTCGATTAATAATTCAAGAGGCTCTTTCGATTACCTTTTTGAATCAAAAATTAAAACTAGTATATAATATGTGAAGAAATTCAATATCAAACTCCTCTTTCAATTAAGAAAAATAATAAATAACTCCACAATACAAATTAATGCTCCATCAATTAATTCTACCAATTATCAAGAATTGAATCCTTAATCATGTTGTAAAGACACCGTATCTGTCAACACCCAAATGAAAATTACTCTATAGTAATGGAGTATGAAATCTCAATAAGGTTTAGAAATAAATAAAACTCAATTCTAATGATTGATACAAACTTCTGTATTGCACCGATTGCAGGTTAAATTAATGATGAATTCTTTAGTTTTCTTGCCTTGTTTTGTTCTCCAATCTTTTGTAGGTCAAAAAGTGTCTCAAAAAATATACTTTTAGTGTATTTATACCAAGTAGGAACAAACCCAACTACCCTCTTTGAGCCGAAATGGAAAACCCTGCAAAGTTATCACTCTTCATGCGTCGTATGGTGCATCGCCTCAGAGCCTTTTTGACTCAGTTGCAATTTCAAACTCTCTAAACTCCACATATCTAACAGATATTTCCCCTAGAGCGTCGCACTATGCGTCGCCCCCTCCGTAGAAGCGGTGATTTTTCTTGTCAGGCCAAAGAAACCCAGTCTCTGAACTTATCAAACTTCTGACACATATTTGCATTAATGCATCGCACTATGCTACGCTCTATGCGTCACATTAGTGCATGTAATCTGGCCCTCGCACTTTCTTCCCACTTTCGTATACAATGCCTGTCCACGAGCCCGGTCCAATCCTGGTTTAATTCTTTAGCTTTTACTCAGACTTCAAAACTTCAATTTATCCTTTTAACTCGGAATCATTTTCTGCAAGGCATAAAGTATGTAAAAGTGAAAATCACCATTGTTTAAGCTTAAACACACATAAAATGCAGTAATTTAGAGCGTAGAGTGTAGACTGTAGACATATAAAAATTTATTGGGTTTAATCCATATAAAATTTTGGATTAAATTCAATTGGGTTAAATAATTAATTTGGGTTTTACGAATTAAATAAGTCCATTTGATTATTTTCAAGCCCAAAGTCCATTTCATCTTAAGGCCCAGACTCATGCCATGTGACATGGCATATCCAGTAAAACTCCAGGATAATAAGGTGATTCCATGTGTTAAATGATGTGGCAATCCAAGTCAAAAAGTAAGACCCAACCACAAGTCGCCAAGTGGCTAAAATGATATGGGCCAATCAAAATCAAGCAAGAGAGTTCTTATGTAGCTTGACTGTCCATTCTCTACAACTATAAATAGAGGGGTTGCATAACTCTCAGGGGACATTCAGAGTTGGAGAAGAACAGTCCGCAATTGGTGAAGGCATACACAAACAGAGAGATCAATCATCAAGTGCTTAGTGCTTCAACAAAGGAGTGATCAACGGAGTTCTTCCCGGAGATCAACCCATAACAACAAAGTGTTGCTCGATATTCATGGTGATTAAATACATCATAAGGAGGTCTGCATCATCCTATATTCTAGAAAGACGCTTCTCAAGCCCTCGAATCATAGAGAATTTTAGAGAGGGGAATCAAGGGATACATAGAATTGTACTCACAAACATTTATCAATAAAATCTCTTTTTCTTACTATTATTTTTGTTGCAGTTTATTTTTCGTCTTACGAAAATTTGTTGTAAACAAATTTTGGCACGCCCGGTGGGACCAATTCTGCCCTTCTCTCCTTCTTGCAAGTTGAAAACAACAAGCTTCAGATCTACTGCTACAATGGCCTTCTACAAGTGTGATGTTTCATGCAAAGATGCTACTGTTGCCGCATCCGCTCAGCTCAGTCGTGTTGGCCCAATCACTCAAAGCAAGTTCAAGGCTAGTGGCTTGGATGGATTCAAATACTTTGCCTCCTTGGGATGGCAAAGAAAATCAGGTCTCATATGACGTTTGCAACCGCAATCTCTGGGGGGAAACACCCTATTCTCGATGTTTGACGAACTTTCTCTAACAGCCTCAAACCTTGGTGGATTTGAGGATTTGGTGGATTCTTCAGTTTCGACGAAAGTCAATTCCTTCATGACTGACGCAACTAACGTGGATGAAAAGTTTTCCATGATGGAACAAACTATAGAGGTATTGAAGAAATCTGTTGAAGACAAAGACCTTCAAATCACTCAACTCATGAACAAATTGGAGGCCTATGCACATGGAGAGTCGAGCCATGCCCTACCACGTTCACCTATCTTCACCTCCTAGAAAAAAGCTATTGAGGAATCATTTTCAAAGTTAAACATTCAAAAGGAAAAGCAATCTACTTCAGTTTTGGCGTTATCTGTCCAAAAATTGCAAGGCATGATAACAAACACCATTAGAGCTTAATATGCCCGACCATCGCAAAGTTTGTTGTACTACTCAAAGCCTTATACTAAGAGAATTTATTGTTTAACCATGCCCACCAATTATCAACCACTAAAGCTGCATCAATTTGATGGCAAAGGGAAACCAAGGGAACATATTGCCCACTTTGTCGAGACTTGTAGCAATGCTGGAACACATGGTGAACTTTTGGTAAAACCACTTGTTTGTTCTCTGAAAGGGAATGCATTTGAATGGTATATTGACTTGGATCCCGAGTCCATTGATAGCTGGGAGCAACTTGAGAAGGAATTCCTCAATCATTTTTACAGTACCCGAAGAACTGTAAGCATGATAGAGTTGACAGTCACCAAGCAAAGGAAGGATGAGGCTGTGGTGGATTACATTAATCATTGGAGGGCGTTAAGTTTGGACTGCAAAGATCGCCTTTCAAAGATATCTGCTGCGGAGATGTGCATTCAAGGAATGCACCGGGGTCTTTTATACATCCTACAAGGGATCAGACCGCGAACTTTTGAAGAACTTTCAACACAAGCGCACGACATGGAGTAAAGCATCGCAAGTCATGGAAAGGTATCTCCATTTGTTTATCAAAAGGAGTTCAAGAAAAATGTTGCATCAAAGAACAAAACCAAAGAATCAATGGCGGTGAAATCAACTTCTGTAAAGGTCACCACTAAGCAAAAAGTGAAGGAGGATAAGACCCCGAGTCAATACCCCAAAGAGGAGAAGCGTCGTCCCACCTTGAAGGAATTAGAGGAGAAGGTTTATCCATTTCCAGATTCAAATGTACCAACAATACTTGATGAACTGCTGGACAAGAAAGTCATCGATATCCCTAAATCAAAAAGGCCAGAGGAAATTGGCAAAGTTGGCGATCCGAAATACTGCAAGTTTTATCGTGTCATTAGCCACCCTACAGAGAAATGCTTTGTATTAAAGGAGAAAATTATGGCTCTTTTAAGTGAAGTAAAAATCATCATAGACATGGATAAAATAGTAGAAGTAAATCATGCAAGTATCGCGCTCAAGGAAAAGAAGTGTTCAAGGTTACAGAACGCGTCAAGCACTCTCTTCTTACAATTTGGAAGTTTCGAGCCCATTGAAGTTGATCTTCCAAGGAAAATTCTTGAAGGTTCACTAGAGATAGACAATCACTCCAAAGACAAAGACGATGAGAGTTGGATTCTAGTCTCTCGCAAGAAGCGAAAACATAAGGCAGTTTTGAGGCTACGAATTCCTAAGCCAAGAGCAAAAATAAGCGATGTGGATAGGCTACAACCACCAAGAACTATCAAAATCTTACATTAGCAAGAAGATTAATGGTGCCTTATCGCCGAAGTTCCGAAAGCCCATCACACTACATGAATTCTTTCCGAGAAAATTCTTTCATGGAGGTCATGTTGGTGCAACTCATGTAGTTTCTAGTACTAACAAAAAACGGAAAGCAACGATGAGCCTTCTCCAATGAAAACACAAGAACATCGTGATGACGGAAAAGTTGTCACATGTTGTGCAACAATTTCATTCACAGATGATGACTTGCTTCTGGGGTCTAAGCTACATAACAGACCTTTGTTTGTTGTAGGGTCCATTTGGGAACAACATCTTAATCGCATACTTGTTGATGATGGTTCGGCTGTCAACATCATGCCAAAGATGGTGCTAAAAAAGCTTGGGATCTCTATCGATGAGCTATCCAAAAGTATCCTAACAATCTAAGGTTTCAACCAAGGAGGACAACGAGCCATAGTTATGATCCGCGTAGGATTATCCATTGGTGAGATGAATTCAAACACCCTGATTCACGTCATAGATGCTAAAACATCATACAACTTGTTGCTTGGATGTCCTTGGATTCAAAAGAATGGGGTGGTATCATCTACTTTGCATCAATGTCTGAAGTACAGAAAAGATAGTGAGATAGTCAAAATTGACGCAGGCATCAAGCCTTTCACTCAGCAACAAGAATCGGTGTCAGTGACACAACGCTTCAATGCGGATGGTCAGTATTGTGACGTGCACTTCTCTGTCAAATCTCGATGGATCATACCCGTCATGAACCTTCAAAAAAGGAGTGGTGGCCATCCACTTCTACTCATGATGAGTATGGGAGAACTCGCCATGTATATCATCTCCAAGCCTGCAAAAAAAAAGTAAAAAAGAAGTATGATGTCCAGACAATCCTCTCGATTCAGGCACTTGATTGATCAAAGATTTGTTGCATCTAGATCAAAAGGGCTAGAGCTTTGACATTTATAGATGTTGTAGCTCACCGAATCTTCTTGATACGGTGTAAACAGCTCATAGATTGGATGCTTCCATCTTGAGATATGCATTTTTTTAGCAAGAGCACGCAAAGATGAAAACTCGAGCCAGCATGTCGGAACTCGTGTTCCAGATTCAGCAAATTATCTGGGAAAACCTAGGGATATCCTGACTGTTATTTCTAGATATGTTGTACCTACAGGAGTCTAATTTTCAGTTTCGCAAACTTCTTGTGATTTGGACGCTCCGATCTCGAGATATGATTTTTTCACACAGAATGCGCAGAGCTGTGAGATCAACAGGCCAGACATATATGCCAACTTCAAAAAATAATTCCAGAAAATACATACGGAATTTGGCTCCTAATTCTTGATATGTTGGATTCTTTGAATCTAGAATTGGTAGAATCAAGCGGCTCGTGATTTTGAATCTTCGATCTTATGATATGGATCTTTTGTCGAGAGCGCACAAAGCTATGAGATCAACACGGGCTAGACGTGTAAATAGATTTTGAAAATTAATTCCAGCTGATGCAAAAGGATATCATGCTGATTTTTGATATGTTTCAGTCCTATGAGCCTACTTTCGTTAGAAACAAACGACTTATGATTTGAAGTCTCTTACAGCAAAAATGAATTCTTTTTCGTAAGTGTACAAAGATAGCAGACAGCTTCTTTCCAAGAATTTTGCATCGTGAAAACATACACAAAAGAATGGTTGCTTAAATAGGCTTGAATTGAATTGGCCAAGTTGTTTCTATCCTAAAATACAATACAATTTATGGCAAAATTAATAACGAATCTTGCACAATACATGGAAAGTTGACTAATGAAAGGCCTAACGTGAGACAAGCACTAAGATACAATGAATCTTGGTAAAAAAGGAAATAGGCCTAACTTGAAACAAACATGGAAAGTTGAATGACAATTTGTAAGAACTTTTCATCTTTATAGTTTTGTAATCCAAACCAAATTACATTGCACGCACTTGTTCGACGACCAAAATATTGGAAGGTTAATTTTTGCTTGGAGTTTGTGTTTAGCACTTCACATAAATGTGCAACTGGATGAAATTTCAGATTTGACCGGTAGAAGTCACCACAAGTACTAAAACAAAAATATCAACGTTCGTTGGTATTTCAAGTCTCGTCATTTGTTTCAGCAAGCCTACATTTCGATAAATCTTGAAGAAGGGGGCATCTGTAGACATATAAAAATTTATATGGTTTAATCCATACAAAATTTGGATTAAATTCAATTGGGTTAAATAATTAATTTGGGGTTTACAAATTGAATAAGTCCATTTTATTATTTTCAGGCCCAAAGTCCATTTCATCTTAAGGTCCAGACTCATGCCATATGACATGGCATATCCAGTCAAACTCCAGGCCAATAAGGTGATGCCACGTGTTAAATGTTGTGGCAATCCAAGTCAAAAAAGTAAGAACCAACCACAAGTCACCAAGTGGCTAAAATGACATGGGCCAATCAAGATCAAACAAGAGAGTTCTTATGTAGCTTGACTGTCCATCATCTACAACTATAAATAGAGGGGTTATATAAATCTCATGGGACATTTAGAGTTGGAGAAGAACAATCCGCAATTGGTGAAGGCATCCACAAACAGAGAGATCAATCATCAAGTACTTAGTGCTTCAACAAAGGAGTGATCAACGAAGTTCTTCCCGGAGATCAACCTGTAACAACAAAGTGCTGCTCGACGTTCTTGGCAATTAAATACATCACAAGGAGGTCAGCATCATCCTATATTCGAGAAAGACACTTCTCAAGCCCTTGAATTACGGAGAATTTTAGAGAGCGGAATCAAGGGATACATAGAATTGTACTCACAAATATTTATCAATAAAATCTCCTTTTCTTACTATTATTTTTGTTGCAGTTTATTTTTCGTCTTGCGAAAATTTGTCGCGAACTATTAAGCCCCCACACTTAGGCCCTCGTCCTCGAGCAATCAAATTGCCCTTCACATAACAATGACCTTTTCATCAAACAATATCCCTAACATATCATGCCAAGAATATTGAAAATAGATTAAGCACCACATCATAACATCCTAATCTCAAGACCCGATTCAAAAGCACCATGCATTTTCCACAGCCTCTTCACTTACTCTAACATAGAGGCCAATGACATTACCTTTCCTTCGCAAATTATGTGCCCTTACACCAAAGATAGAGAGTACTTCCACACAAACTAAAATTCAAGAACAACTAGAAATTTGAGATAGAATTAATTAACTCTCTCAGAAACAAAATCATTGTGCGACAGAGAATGTACCATAGGCTTGCGCGTATTATAATACTCTACTAATTTAGCTCATCCAATTAAAGATAAAGTAGGACTTTAATTGGTTGTAACATAGCTGCTGGACGGGTAAGATACATATGGATGGCTACGCCTCCCCAAGCACTTTAATACTTACAATTTCATAATTTAATCCCCACACTTCTGTTGGACCTAAACCCAGCCTTCCCATCATATTATCACCAAGCTCCTAATTTGTTTTAGCACAGACAAAGCAACATTTACCACTAGTAAGAAATAATTTTCTTTATAATATATACAAATATCAACTTTTTTTCTTTTTTCTAGATTCTGATTTCCTCTTCTTCTTTTTCCAATTCCCTACAGGTGGCTCTCATAACTTTTTTAAACTGTGCACATTTTTTCTTTTCTATAGTTCCACTCAAAAATTCAACCATAACTTCGCTTAGCTTTTAACAAGCTCATAAATATACCAGGTACTCATAAAGAGGTAAAAAAGGTTCAAACAGATAGTTAATTCAAACAAAGGGTCAGGCTTGTAGTGTGGTTGCCAATAAAAAATAAAAATAATTAGGCAAGTCACATGCATATAATTGGCTCAACAAAGAAATGTCTATATCACTTTCTATACTGAACAAGACTGCTATTTCGCTTTACAAATACACGGGGCAAGTTCTAGACGTTAACTGACATGCACAGAATATCAACAAAAACCTCACTCACACTTTGGCACATAACTCACTTAGGGTCAGATCTTTCCCGACTCTCCAGTCAAAGTAGTTAATCAAGGTTACTATCAACCAATTTAAGGCACTTATCTAAAAGTCAAGAACTGAGCCTAGGCGTCACAACTAAGACACTCACTACTCTCAAAGCATATGCAGCTAAGGGAAATTGCTTCAAATTAGCACTATGACTCAAGATTCTTTATTCTATGAAATAAAAATAAAAGCTAACTACACCTGATTCAATTAAAACCCTTAGAAAAAAATCGCAACACAAAGAAAAATCAAGAGAGAACTACTACACTACCTTAGAAAATAAAAATTAAATTAAACTAAATAACATAAACGACACATTTTTCGATTTTAAAAATTTTATATTTCTATTATATAGAAAAGGAAAGATGGTTGACCAAGGGCATATACGTTATTTAATAAAAATTATATATTTGCATTTCTTAAATGAAAAATACACGTGGACCCCACAACTCTAGCCACAACTCTCCTTTAAATGCACTATGCATGTGCGCTCATTTCCAATCTTTTTCTCATTTTAAAATTATTAATTTTAGATTATTCAAATAGAAGTTTCCAAAGAAAAAATAAAATTAATTTTTAAATAATACAACAACAAAGAGAAATATCTATATTTACAAGATTTTCATGTCTGCCCATAATTTCTTAAAGCAATTTGAAAATAAAAATTAAATGATTTTTATCTATCCATATTATTTGAAAACGGTTTCCAACTAAATATTTGTATATTCAAAAATAATTTTAAAAAATGTAGCTTCTTAACCCTCAAAAGTTAATTAACTAAACACCAACAAATAATAATTTTAATCATATATATTGTTGGGTCAGTATACATGCCTTTCCTCATCTAGTTTGTATGTATATATGTATGTGTGTGTGTATATATATATATATATATATTTCATTTTTTTGTTCAACTTCAAATCCTTCGAGAAGCCAGCCGATGAAATCCATCGTTGGGCAAAGTCGAACTACTACTACGTGAGTTACTAGCTATTACAAGCCAATTAAAATTCATATTTGCTATTACATGTCATGTTGTCTAATAAGCAAGAAGCAAAACAAATAAATACAAGCAAATAGGAAGACCCCGTCCCACACTTAAGATATAGCATTGTCCCCACTGCAAAATAATAAACAAGGGTGGTAAAGGACTCCCAAAGGCGTGGGCCTAGTCATCGGCACCATTAGTGGTGACGGGAATAACAGTATCATCATCGTCCTCCACAACAGAGTTGACATCCTCATCGGGACGAAGTGCAGGACCACCATCTAATCCTAGAAAACGTCTGGAAGGGAACCCCAAATAAGATTATTGAACCAAAGCCTCAATGTCAACCTCCCCAGGATCATCCCGCAGTTGCATGTCAGCAAACATATATATTTTTACATTCATTTTCTATTTTAGTAAACAATATTTTTATTGAGAATTTCTTTTTTGTAGGAAACAAATTTTAACTTTTATTGATATCTTAGTGCAACCAATATTTTCACACCATATTAAATTTACAACTAAAAGATTGAGTATTACTATAAATATCATCTTCTACTTCTACACAAAATAAAAATAATATACGCGTACGCTTTACCTTTTCCATAAATGGGATTGCAATAGTAAAAAGGATTTGCAATATTAAGTCATTTCTTCTATGATTTTCCCCCTATAAATAACACTATACCTATCTCGTAATTCCCCTATCTCCCTCCTTCCCCCGCCCCCAACTGAGTAAAATCTTAAGGGCTCATTTGATGGGAGGGAAAAAAAATAATTATTTTGAAATTAAATATTAAGATGAATTTATTTATATTTTGTTGAGATATAATTATGATATAACCAAGTGTAGAATTAATTATTTTGGAATTATAATATTTTTTTTGTTTTATAGGAGAATAAAATAATTAATAATGGGATAATTTGTTACCACCTGAGTGATACGCACACGTACATACCCACATCTTAGCTCCTCGAACCGGAGTGACGTGTGAAACCGATTCCGTCGACATGCGGTGCATTACTTACCCCGGTTCAAACTCACGATACTGTATTCGAAAAACTCCAGAGAAATTAAATAAAAAAGCTACTAAAATAAGCGGAAATAGAAAAATATCCCAACATTAAACCCATAAAACCCTACATTTGTTAAACCCCAGTCATCTTCTCCATTTCTCAAACTCCTATAGAGTTAAAACAGTCTTATCTCTGCTTCTATAATGGCTAATTGAACTTAACTAAAAATACTATGGCGGCGAAGAAGAAGCAAAATCAGAACAAGCAGAATTCAGTGAAGAGGAGTAGTAGTAGCCAAATTGAAAAAGCAGCGAATTGCACTAAAAAGAAGAATAATAATAAAAGGAAGCAACAGCAACAGCAGAAACAGTTTTTGAATGAGGATGATTATAGACTTCGGCTTCAGGAAGTATTGTATTCACAGGATTATATTTTAGCTAAAATTTTCAGAAAGGACGGTCCTCCACTTGGTGATGAATTTGATTCTCTTCCTGAAAATGCTTTTTGTCTCCGCCAGAAGAAAGGTAATTTGTATAGAAAAAATCATTTCAAATTTTAAGTGAATTCTTTATAAAGCAAAATGGTTATGATTGTTGATTGTGTAGGTGATAGTTCTATATATGGTTGTGTTCCATTTCTAACACTGGTTGAAATCGTAGCTATGCGCTTTGGTAGCTAATGAAGTCAGTCTGTTATAAGCAATTGAGTCTGTCCCTACTGACGCTACAGCTTCTTTTGACTTTGGGTTCAGACTCAGGTGTAAATTGAAGTCAGTCACAGAGTTTAAGTTCTGTGCATTATCAGTGTGAATTATTTTTACACAATCATGTCATTTATAAGGTAATTAAGGGTAAAAATCTTGATAAACATTAATTGGTAATTTGATAAATATGGTATTTACCTGCTATCAGAGGTTATAACACACTTACAACAACAACAACAACTACCCAGTGTATTCCCACCAGGTAGGGTCTGGGGAGGGTAATATGTAGACGAGCCTTACCCCTACCCGAAAGGGCAGAGAGGCTATTTCCAATCGACCCTCGGCGCATAGGATAAAATGAAAAGCAGCATTAGAACAAAAACAAAAACAAAAACAAAGACAAAATTAGAAACAAAAACAGGACAAAACAAAACAATAAAGCATTAGTAAATCCCGCAGAAATAACGTAAATAATTATGTAAACATAGGAAACATAAATACCATCGCATGCAATAATAACAAACAGTAACTACCCCACTAACAACCATAAGGGGGACATAAGCTAAAACACGAATCCTCTATGGGTAACCCTGCTGTCCCACACCCAACCCCGGATGGGGCGAACAAAGAACTCTTATAACACACTTATATAACTTAAATCCATATATACATATATGTGTGCGTGTGTGTTTGTGTTTGTTTGTGTGTGTATAGATCTAGATAGATATTATCAGATTCGGCAGGTGGCAGTGATTGATTCAGTACTATATATCTGCAGTAGGTTCTCTATATGTTTTTGTATAGTGTCCTGCTTGGGGAGCTATCCAACGGTAGACAATCTTAGGAAGAGAGGTTTATTGTGGGGAGCAGTGTTGCATGTGCAAAAAGCATGAGAAGTGTCTCGTTTTTTTCTTTTTTGTGGGGGGGGGGGGGGGAGGGGAGGGGGTCGAGACTTTGCTTTGGAACTTTGTGCCTGTCATTTACAACCTTCAATATCCAAGGGGTTAGCCAAGAACAGTAGCTGAAATTATATCAGGATGGAGCTAAGAGGCAGTTGATTAGAAGAAAAAGAAGCTATGGAGGATGGTGCCTTGGCGTGATATCGATCAAATTATATTTGATTTATCCATACTTCAAAAAAATTTGTTGTTTGATTTTTCCAAAGGAAGAAAATATAGCTCAGGCGGAAGCAAAGTGGGTCAGCTGCTCCTCAACATATATCTACCAATGAGCATTTGACTCAAATATTCAAAATTTTGCTGATAGATGACATTGCTTGGCATTTGATGCTCCAATGGCTAGCCTTGCTATGCACATAGAGAGAAGAGGGATAAAAGGAAACAAATCTCAAAGTTTATAACTGTGCACATGAAGAGATGATTCTAATGGTAATAAGTAGTAGGAAAGATTAGGCAATAGTCACTTGTCATTGTGGAACACTATTACATCTTCCTCTTCTATTTGTTTCTGTGGCTGATTAATGCCAGACTGCCAGATACCTTTTTTGGTATACTTGCTGTACTAAATCTTGTTCTTTCATTTCTCTTCCACGATCAGGTTCCAGAATTTCTAGTCATGCGAGCCAAGAAAACCAAAGAGCGACTAAGAGGAGAAAGGTAGGCAAGATATATTCCAGGACAAATGTTCATATTCTCTAACTGCTCATTATCAACAATTAGTTATTGTCAGTTTGTTATATTCTCTTTGTATTTAACCTTTTTTCCCAAACCAGGTCTCTGCACCTGCCAACTCGCATTGCCGAGCTTCATGTGAAAGTAGCCCTCCTGTTAAGAAGCATGGTATTGGGAAAGGTCAGATAACAACAAAAGATGTTTCAGTGAAAAAGTATGGCACTGGGAAAGGTTTAATGACTGAGAAGAGGGCTTCAATTAGAAAACATGGCATGGGGAAGGGTTTGATGACAGTTTGGCGGGCAACAAATCCTGATGCCGGGGACGTCCCCACTGGTGTTGATTCTGGAGAGAGTGCTAAAGAGAGAAAGAAGAAGTTGCTGCAGCGTCAGTCTATTTTGGTTGAGCCTCAGGCCATGCCTTTGATATTTAGTTAGCAATTTATAGTACATGCTTGTCTTCTAAGTTCCCTTTCTCATTCTTTGCAAAGGTTGTTAATTGCTGGCTGAACTTCTATATGCAGAGAAAAATTGAAAAGAAATTGCAGGATACGAAGAAGGTTGGCATGAAAAGCAGAAAGGTATTAGTCTGGCTAATGCTGAAAAGCTTCTATTGTTAGTGGTTGGAGTTGCTTTTTTTGATATATAGTGGTTTGGCTGATTTTAGTTTGGCATTTCATAATTGCAGCCAGAGAATAAAAGGATTGAAAAGCAGAAGCTGCTTCGTAAGGAAAAATGTGAACTTGGGCTGGAAGAGAGAAAGTGCCAAGAAGTCTTACCTATCAAAAAAAGGAAGTGCCAAGAAGAGTTTACTCAGTTGGAGTCGCTAGTGGATGATGAGGAACTTGAGTTAATGGAGTTGGATGCAGGACCTAACTCATTAACATGCTGTACACACTTCACAAGCAATGGACTACGTGGCTGTTCACTTTGCAAAGGTAGAATAAGGCCCCCTCTTTTTTCTCTATCCTCTTTGCAAATGTTAGTTAATTGTTATATTATATGGTCTAATTGCTGTCAGTGACCAAGTGACATTACACGATTCACCAGTCATCAATTTGCTATTAATACAGATTCGCAATCTATGTTTAACAAAATTCCTTAATGCTTTAGGTTTACTTCCAAAATTTCCTCCGGATTCAGTAATAATGAAGCTACCTCTCTATATTCGACCGTGGGATTCCTCTCCAGAGCTTGTCAAGAAACTTTTCAAGGTACTCGGGAAATAATTTTTTTTTTTTTTTGCGTTGTCTGATAGTGCTAATACAAATAAAAAAAAATGAAAATACTAGATTGTCATGCTAAGTGCTAACTTGGTATGCCTCATTGTTAATGTACTGTTTGTTAAAAAGATTTACTGCTCTTGTTCTCAATAAAGTTGCACAAAGATGATCCGTAAAAGTGGTGAAGCATTTTGCATTTTGATACTTTACTTAACATAAGCTTACTTTCTTTTTTCCTATTTCCTTTTGTCCATTATAAAATGCATATGGGCTAATATGCAGTTTGTTTTTGCAGGTCTTCTACTTTCTTTGTACATACGCGGCAAGAATTGATATTTGTTCCTTCACAATTGATGAGTTTGCTCAAGCATTTCATGAAAAAGTAAGTTCAGCTCTGTACTAGTTATTCTCCATCATTGTCTATTGAGACCTGATAGCTGCTTCTAAAGATGGTGATCAGATGTCTACCACTTTCCGATTTTGATATGATTCTTGTTGCTTTCAGAATTCCTTGCTCCTTGGTCAAGTTCATTTAGCCCTTCTCCGGCTTCTTTTGGCAGATGTTGAAATTCAGCTTGACAGTGGATTAATTCATCAAGCAAGCAGAAAGTGCAATTTCTTGGGATTGGTTCACTCAGTGAGTCTACATGCATTCAGATCCATTGGCACTTTTAAGGCCTTTTATTTTAGCATGAGTTTGAGTCTTTAAGAAGCAGCTGTGAGACAATTTTTATACCTCAATTTTTATGTATTTGCTATCTGGCTAGTGCTTCCTAGAACTTCAATCAGAATGTGGATTGTTGATTTGATTATTGTCACTTTGCTACAAAGGAGGTTACATTACTTTGGTAGGACAATAAAGAGAAGAGAAAGGGAGAAATAATGATGCTTCAGAAAATGAAAGGGGAAGGATCTAAAATATGGTAGAAATGGAAAAAAGAGAACTTGATCATATCATCAGATATCCCACAATTTGTGCTGCACTTTTATACTCTATTTCTATTGGGGTGATTCCCTGACCTACACCTACACGCCTAACCCTATAAGTTTGTATAAAGTATCCTGGAACATATTAGTATATATTTGCTTATTGAATCAATTCAGAAGATTTGACATGAATTGTACTTTACTGAAAATGGGACAAAAGGGAAAGTTACGGACCTATAATCTTGAATTCTCCAGGAAGTGCATGTAATGAAGGTAGTTGGTCTTTAATAATTTTATCACAAAAACAAATTAAAGGAAAGGTATAGGTCCTAGATCACCTTTTACATTTGGTATATTCTACATGCTCCCTCTATGCATTCTTCAGATACTTTTCTTCCACAGTTGCAATGGTAATACTGGTCCTTGGAAATGATTAATCCTTAGATATCAAGTGGTGTAATGGGTTTGCTAATCTCGTTCCCTTGTGAGGGTATGTGCCGTTTGATTATTTATATGCTTGTCTATTCTGCTGACAAACTTCTGTTATCTCTGTTTTTTGAAATCTTAAGTGTGCTATATTCTGAAAGTGGAAGCACTTATTTTATTTCAACACAGATTGAACATGAAGAATTTAGTCTGAAACTCTGGATAAGTTCTCTCAACGCCTTAACATGGACAGAGATACTAAGGCAAGTCTTGGTTGCTGCTGGTTTTGGGTCCAAACATGGTAGAGTACCTCAGAAAGCTCTCAGCAAGGTACTTCAGCTTCTTTCTACTGATTTAATTCTATTCTTGCATCTTTGATATGTCAGTGGCTGTAAGTCATGCTCTAAGGTCCTTGTCGTTGGGTGCTCTGAGCCTTTTCGATCTATAAGTGGTCATAGTTCATTGTAAGATATAAACTGTTGGAAGTGCTGAGCCTTCACTGGGGAGTAAAGTGGACAAGTACTGTTATTTATTATCTAATTCAACTCTTTCCAGAAAGCCCCATACACATCTTAGTGTTTTTGTTTTTATGTGGCAGAGCACTCTCTCTGTTCTATGTGATAGCAGATCTAATGAACGGCACAGCATCCTGCTAACTATAAACTGTTATTAGTCTTGATATTTTCTTGAAAAAAGCCTTAAATCTTACGATACCTAATAATGCCAACTGTCATTCTTCGGAGGAGTGGCTTGCAGGAAGTTTTGCTGTTTGATTCATGATGTTACTCTGTAATTTTCATTTCGTTTTGTTCTTTTTGGTTTCTTTCTTAGGAAGTTAGTTTGATGGCCAAATATGGGTTAACCCGTGGTACACTGAAGGGCGAACTTTTTAGCATTCTGCTAATTGAAGGAACTAATGGAATGAAAGTTCATGAGCTGGCAAAACTGCAATCTGTAAGTGGATGTTAATTCTGGTCCTTACTATTATCATTTAACACGGCCTTCTTTACATCATAAATACTTCGGTTAATGAATCTTTTCCTTTTGTCTTGAAGATTGTTGAATTAAATCTGGCAGCAACAACCATTCAGCTAGAAGATTTAATAAGTGCAACCCTTTCTAGTGACATTACCTTGTTTGAAAAGATTTCATCTTCAGGGTACCGTCTACGTATTAATCCTTTTTCAGAGGAATCTGAAATTTCTTTCTCAGATTCCGAAGGAGATGACGCCGAGGTTATTAGTGGATACATCAGAGATAATTCAGACTTTGAGTTCCGCGAACTAGTTCCAGCTGAATCTGGACGGAGATATCAGTTTGAAAATAGGAACAGTTCGTCAACAGTAAATACTGAAATTGATGAAAGCTACTCAGGAGAAGCATGGTTGTTGGGGCTGATGGAAGGTGAATATTCAGATCTAGGCATCGAAGAGAAGCTGAATGCCTTGGTGGCATTGGTTGATCTTCTTACTGCTGCATCCAGCAACACCGAGAAGGTAAAAAGTTCGATATGAGTCCATTATGTCCTTTAAAGGAACTTACCCTCTAGGTTACCATGCCTTAAAGGAAAAAGGTTATCATGCCCTCAAACTCTTCTGCCTTCCTATTTGCATGTCTCGTTTACTGTGTTCAATTTTGCCTTTTAACACATTTTGTTGTCTCCATGAGCATGCTAACTAATTTGTGCTAGTAGGTACATTTCTAAGAAACTTCTAAGCTGAAAGATAAACCTTGAAAATTGGTGGCAAAAGGTAGAAAAGGAAACCGCACCCTTCTCTATAACTGCTGATACTGTTACTCTGGAACAAAAATACATGAACAAGTAAGGAAACAGCTCTGGACCTATTAACAACCAAACGAGATAAAAGGAAAAGGTAAAGCAAGAGGTCAAGTGAAGACATCGATAGAAGCCTTACAACTTTTTACATTATTTCTGGTGGAAGACGATGGATTACTGTTGCAGTCAAGAAAACAGAGTTGCTCCTAGGGATTTGGTTTAACAAGTAACAACGAAGGTAGTACAACTGGGAATGTGCAATAGGTGCGTATCACGAGTTCAAATACTGGCTACTGGACCTTGCCAGTATTTAAATGGAGAAAAATGGAAGGGCGTAACCATTTTCCATCAAGTTCCGAAGATGGAAACAACAGATTTCTTGGTTATCAAAAAAAAAAAGAGTAAAGGAAAATATAGTGTGTCGCATTAGTTAACAACCCTGAGGGGGAAGCTCATTTGTTTGTAATATATGGTGATTAGCAGTGCCTTGGTGCTTTATAACTTATAAGTATATTTAAGTGTGTGAAGCTATATGGCAGTCCAAACGAATAGAACTATGTTCCTTCTTGTTCAACTGCCAATGTAAAGGAGCTCTTGTGGAACTAGGTTGCTGATCATTGTTAGGCGCCACAGTTTAAGGCAGTCCATGAAAAGCATCAAGTAGATGCCTCTTTCTTGTCTTCTTTCTTCCATGTCCATGGAAAAATCATGTCTTCCTATTGTAATAGGCCTGTATTTGTTGTCTCTTTGTTGGTGACCAGTCCTTTCTTTTGATATTGCTATATATCGAGTACTGATAAAGAAAAAGAAGATATTGTTATATTGTATGAGTATTGCTGTTATTCACGACACTAACACATGAAGATAAAGAAGTGCATTTGTATGTCAGATCGGCTTCTTTTTGTGCACTTTAATTAGTGACAAGTTTTGTCTGCAGGATCCGATGCCGTCCAGTGTGGAATATGCTCGTGTGAGGATTCATCATGCTTCTGGTGGAAAAATAAAGAGGTCATCAGCAAAGTCATCCTACTTGACTGGGCAAGCACAAATTCATAGTGGACTTTATAGTAATCAAGATTCAACAGTGTCGTCGGAACTTGAGCCTGTTGGTTCTTCAGCATCAATGTCACAAATCTGGGAGAAAAATAAGTCGCCTAGCACTGCAAAGAATGCCAAAGTACTGGAAGCTGGAGACGATTTGCACCCAATGCAGTCTATCTTCCTCGGTTCTGACCGTAGGTACAATAGATACTGGATTTTCTTGGGCCCTTGCAATGATCTGGATAATGGGCACAGGAGGATTTATTTTGAATCTTCTGAAGATGGTCACTGGGAGGTGATTGATTCTGGAGAGGTACTTTAGTATATTTTGGCACTTCTGTTTCTTATCTTTGTAGCTGCAACAACTTTCAAGAAATGAACTTCTCCCTTTGTTTTTAATCTGGTTGCAGTCTTTATGCTCTTTGTTGTCGGCGTTGGACCGTAGAGGTACGCGAGAGGCTCTTCTAGTTGCATCATTGGAGAAACGGGAAACCTTCCTTTGCCGAGCAATGTCGAATTTGCTGAATGATTTAGGAGATAGGCAATCACCTCGATGTGGAAGGAATTTTTCTAGGGAAGATAGCTCATCATCTGCAGTTTCTGATGTGGACAACTTAGGCCTGGTTGAAGTGCACAATGGTTCTACTGGTTCGCAGGTGCCTGTAGGGAGGAAAGGAGAACATCAGCAAGAAAAATGGAACAATGCTCAAGCTTTTGACTCATGGATATGGAAATCATTCTATTGTAATCTTGCCGCTATGAAATGTGGGAAAAGGTCTTATCTTGATTCGCTTGCAAGGTGTGAACAGTGTCATGATCTATACTGGAGGGATGAGAAGCATTGCAGGATTTGCCACACTACGTTCGAGCTTGATTTTGATCTTGAAGAAAGATATACCATTCATGCTGCAACATGTAGGCAGAACCTAGACCCTGATAAGTTCTCAAAATATAAAATTCTCCCATCGGAACTGCAGTCACTTAAAGCTGCAGTGCATGCAATTGAGGTGAGCAGGCATTCTAATGCTTTTGCAGCTAGTATTATATGTCTGTATTTTAATGTCCATTTTGAAAGTACAAATATAACGTGCTCCAAATACACAAGAACCCCTTATTGAGCTTCTTGAGGTTAGATATGTTACAATGCATGAGATACTTGTATCATTTTGAGTGGTATGCATATCTTGCTAAAAAAAATCCTTACTGGGGTTCATGTTCGTGAGAATCATACTAATTATAGCACATCTTTAGTAGTTGCATGTTTCTATCTGGTGCACATCTTTAGTAGTTGCATGTTTCTATCTGGTGGTTGCATAGACTGTTCTAGGCTAGTCTAAACATCAGCTGCCAAACTTTGCAGTACAACATTGCATATTAACTACTTAAAACCCCTCATTATTACATATTTCATTATCTTGCAGATCTATGTAACCTATATTCATGTATATGATGAGGTCACTAGCATGAAGTTCAGTTCATCCTTTGCTTGATTCTGCAACAATAATTAAAAACATGTGATGAAAGTTTAGTTTGTTAGGATGCTGGAAATAAAAATAAAGATGAAGATCAATGAAGGTGGGATTGTGCTTTGTGATATAATGTCTTGCCTTTTGTCTATTGGATAAAATAATAATTGTACAAAGAACTAGCTTATCAAGAAAATTGGATTACATTTGGTCATGCCTAGATCAACAGTTGACTTTCTGAGACGCTGGTATAGAAAAGGGCCACGGAAGAGCAGGTATTGGAATAATATACCAGCATGCATATGTGGCCTATATGGACTGAAAGGACCATAAGATGTTGTGTAGTCTCCACTAACTCTATTAGCAAGATAAAGTTGAACTTAATTTTGTTCTGCTCATGTTGTAGATTGGAACATGTAAATGAGGCTTAATCAGCATTACAAATTGCTAGAGGCCCTACAGGAGTAGAAGGGGCATACTTTTGCTGTTTTGCTTCTGAATATATTGTACACCCATTGTGCTAGATTATCTATAAAATTACTTTACCTTCTCCATAAAAAAGTTCATCAACAAAATTTTCAAGGGATTCCTTCATTTTTAGAGAAGTTTTCTCCATCCCTCAAAAGGTTCTATTTCGTCGTGTCCAAGTTGTCCGCATACAAGCTAGACAAACTGCTTTCCATGTCTTGCTTATTGCAAGTTTGCCAGATAGCTGAGTTGAAATTGAAAATAGACTTAAACTACTTGATATGCACCTTCATTGTCTTAAAGTTACTTGTTCTGTGAAGTGCCACGCAATTAACCATCCAACTTATGTTTTTGCAATTACAAATCTGATATATGTTTTATCATTTATAATTTGCAGTCAGTAATGCCTGAAGATGCCCTAGTTGCTGCTTGGAGAAGATCTTCCCACAATCTTTGGATCAAAAGACTGCGCAGAGCCTCAACTTTATCAGAGATTTTACAGGTGACAGATACTGCCTGTCCTTCTGTATCTTTTTGATAATTGGTCTTAATTTAGCAGGAGTTGCATTTTGGAGTTCAAAAATAAGCAGATCCGTAAAGTCTAGAACAATACCCTTCCAACTGTTGCTAGAGCCATATTTTGTTTCAGATTAATTACTTAGAAACTTGACCTTATTAGTCTCACATAACTGGATTTTTATTTTTGAAATACCTTGTAGGTTCTTGCTGATTTTGTCACTGCTATCAATGAGGATTGGTTGTGTGAATCTGCTCATACTTTGGGATCGAATTATGACCCGGAAGAAATTATTGCAAGCTTTTCAAGCATGCCCCAGACATCATCTGCAGTTGCATTTTGGTTGGTCAAATTGGATGCCTTGGTCGGAACTCACTTGGAAAGTGCCCGTTAGCAATATACAAGTCCAAAGGTGTGCCACTTTCTTTTGTTTGATTTAAGTTCTTTCTTGTTTTATGTTTTTGCATTTTTCTCGCATAAATCATCGATCCATCTATTTATGCACTGAGCATTTGGTTTCCTCATTTATTCTTTATTTCTCGTTGTGTTTTGGGGAGTTGGGAGGGGAGAGGGTTTTAAATGAAAGCTTCTTATAGTGCTTCTTTGGGCAACTACGTAGCTTTTTTGACCTGGTTGAAAATATGCTAAAAGTTGGTGATACAACTTGTTCCTTGAATTGTGCATTTCCTAGTTCCTACTGATAGTGTGTGCTAAGTCTAGCTAACAAAGGGGTAAGGGTCTAAAAATAAATAATTAAATGAAAGGAGATAAGATCATTGAAATCTTCAGATTCCGTAGTATGTTTCTGCCATGCCCACTTAGGCTTGTTGTGTGTCTATCTTCTTTTGAAACTGTAGAAGTAACACATCTCTCCTTTGTCTCTCATAGTAGTTCCCAGATTTATCTTCTGGCTGGCAAATATTTTGTCGGAGACCATTATGACCCTTTTGCGCTGAATTTATGATATAGTTTCTCTTCAGTGGTCATCTGACACGTCTCTTGATATTCCTTGACATTTCAGGTACATTTGTTTGGATCAGGTGATATTCTTTAATTCCAGCATTAGAGTATGTGGTTTGCATCAAACCAGATCCGTCACACTTCTCTGACAAAATATAGACGTTTGTAGAGGGTTATTCCTATCATTATCCCTGAGGGAATCATGTCGCTTACTGCTAGAAGTGTAACAGAAAGCTTTATGATTTTTTGGAAAGTAAAGCAGAAAATGTGGCTTGTTCAGCAATTGGTTCAACGATCCAACCTGACATTAGACACTTGTACAATGTTACTTCCCAACATCCATTTTTATCATCAGTATACTAGGATACATAAATGCTTATCGAATGTACATAATAGAGTAGGTTCTCTTCCTCATATCCAGTCCCCATCACTCCAATTTTGGCCGTCTGTTGTATTAGGAGTCACTCTTGATTTTTTCACTTGTATTAACTCATTCCTTGTAAGATAAAGAATCTGCTATACACGTCTTCCTTTGCGGCAAAGTAATAAAATTTGATGGGGCTGTGCTATGCTTCGATTTCAGATCAGTTGTTTATTCTTGCTGGGGCTGTTGTATTAGGAGTAGCTTTTTACATTAAATAGGAAACTTTATTACCCTCGATGTTCAAGGTTTTGTATAGTTATATTTAGTATACTAAATTATTAATTTTATATCATAGTGTATTTTAAGGGTATAATTAATACAATTTATATTCTTCCTTAATTTAAGGTACTGTATATCTCACCCCTCCCACGTTTTTCTCTCTCAAACCATCACCCTCACTCACGTTTTGCTCAAACACACATTCTTTTTACCCCTTTTCCCTCTTCTAAAATTGCAGTAACATCGTTAACCAACCATTAAAGTTTAATTTAAAATTTTTTTATCTATATTCAGTGGAACAAATGCTATGTCTTTTATGCAAAACCTCACGCCCTACCTTGGAAAGGGGTCTCTGGTGGCAGCCTCGGGTTACAAAAACTTCATAAATTTCAATGTCTTTTACTGCAGGGTAACTTTTAGTATGTACTTCTATTTTATGCAAATCAATTAACTTAGTTGGCTAGTTAAGATCCGAAGAGTCTTTTGTTTCCATTTTTTTAAATTTAATCTATGACCACCGACTCCTTTTTTTGTTATTTGCCATTTATTTAATTAGAAAAAATTTCCCTTGCAGTCGTTTTTGTTTTTATCTCTTTAGGGGTGTGGATGTTGATTTTTAAAGTTAAAATAGATTTTTGACATAATTGCGCTTTTTTGCAAGTTTTGTAAGAGTTTTAGTCGTTTTTGATTTGTGAAAACAGAAAACAAAGCATCTACAATTAGAATAAAGCATCTACAATCATAATACAAATAATTTATAATTCATATACAAAATATCTAGAAACTAGGTATATTGAATTTTAATATTTCTATTCCCATTCGATTGTAGTTTAATTGGGATTTTCGACTAGACATAATCTAAAGATTCATTACATTCTCAATTATAGACTGAGGGAAATATGTTAGAAAGCTACATCAACTACTTTGTCGAGTTTGAAAAATACTACCTAGTGATATCAACTATTAGATTTGTCAACTTATTATTTTTCATGGAAAAAAATATAACGATATTTTCAGCTAAAAGTTTAAGTGAGACTATAAGCAGAAAGATTAGGTGAAAATAGGAATAATTTTGGCCTAATTAGGACGAAATTAACTCCTAATAATTGGTATTTAATGAATGGTATAATATTTGTAGAATAACTATGAATATAATGGAGAAATATTAAATTATACATATTTTTAATAATAAAATTTCATATATAGTATAGGAAGGAAAAAAATCTATTAATCTTTTCACTTGTTTTAACTCCCCCACCTGCTTATCCAGTCTTATAAAATGGTTCGTTTGGTAAGCTTAAAACATCACATTATTTTTTATTTGGGTACTTCAAGAAACAGTGGGTTATTTTTGTGTGTTATCCTCTTCAGATCTGTTTTCTACATAATTACGAGTAATAAAAATATTCTACTTTTCGTGTTCATGGTAGGTATGAGACTTGTTTATTTAAGAGTTAAATGTTAGCGAGTAACAACTCATAAATAACTATATGAGGAGACATATCTTTTACTGATGAATCATAGTATTGTGAGTTTATTAACTTGTTGGAAGCGACAATGTTGGAGTTGCACTGTGTATTTTTAAATTTGCATTATTTAAATCGTAGTAATTATTTTCCTATAAGACTAAAAATAATGTTCGTAATTAATTGAAACTTTGTTGCATCTCAAACGAAGAATTCAATAATGAAAAGAGTAGTCTTTGAAGAGAAAACAGTCCATACACATCCATGTGGCGTTCCCTCAGCTCCATGTTAGAAAAAGAAATGTTAAGAAGATGCATGCATAAACTCAAATGTCTCTTTGTGTCTCTCTTGTTCTGTTTATTTAAATAATATAATTTTACTTTCTCAGAAGCTGACAAGTACTTTACAATTTCTTTAAAAGGTATATACTTATAGACCAATGAAGTAAAAATAGTAAGAACTAGTCAGTTTTTGGACTAGTTATTCAAAGATAGTTAGCATTTGTAAAGTTCTTAAAAAATAACTACTATTTTACTGCAACACGAAAAGTTCCAACATAATATACTGGAGATCGATGCACACGTCTATGAACTTACAACATATTATGCTGGAACTCCAGCACGCGGAAAGTACCAGTATAATATACTGGAGATTCGAGCCCAGTGCTCCAATCTTCTATGCTGGACCAATATATTATATTGAAACTCCAATATATTATAATGGAGTTTCAACATAAATATACTTGGACTCCTAGGTGAAGGTCATATCTCTAGGCTTTTTACGTCATTTGAAACACAAAGAAAAAAATTCTTAGTTTCAATTCTTAATCTTGAAATCTTAAATTAAAATAGACATAAAACAAACACTAATTTGTGGAAGTGTATATTGGCATACTTCATACTCATACACTGCAAACTATACTCCTAAATACCATGTGTAGCTCCACGAGGAATTCGACCCCGACTCCTTGTTAGGTATTACTATTGCATCGACCATTTCATAACCTCAAATAAAGGTGTCACTTGGACAAGATTAGAGCACAGGTACTGCTCGTTCACAGAAGTACTATTCACCGTCAGTAATACTGTACTCGATGGAAAACAAAATGTCCGGAGTGAAGTATGAGGTAGATAAATTCAACGGAGATCACAGTTTCTCAACATGGCAAAGAAGGATGAGGGATCTGCTCATCCAACAAAGATTATATAATGTACTAGATGCTGATGCCAAAAAGCCTAATACCATGAAAGGTGATGATTGGGCTGACTTGGATGAAATGATTGCTAGTGTAATGCGGTTGCACTTATCAGTTGATGTGGTAAATAACATCATTAGTAAAGATACTGCACGTTGCATTTGGATAAGGTTGGAAAGTCTATACTAAAATGGTAACAAATAAATTGTACCTGAAGAAGCAGTTATACGCCCCTACATATAAGTGAAGGTATATTTTTTTGTCACATTTAAATATATTTAACAGACAAATCACATATCTCGGCAACCTCGGCATGAAAATCGAGGAAGAATATAAAGCCATCTTGCTTTTGAAATTATTACCATCTTTGTATGATAATTTAGCAACAACCATCATACACGGTAAGACTAACATTGCATCAAAAGATGTCACATCGGCGCTTCTACTCAATGAGAAGATGAGAAAGACACATGTTAAGCACGTAATTTCTGACCCGCGCAGCTTTTAAAAGTGGTATTTTTAAAATATATTTACTTATTTATTTTAATAGGATTTAGCCTATTTTTTACTTTTAGTCTAATAGCAGAACATAAAATTCAAAAATACAAAATATTTAGAGAAGGGATAATTATGGCCCGGGATAGTGACACCCAGAATAGCGCGCAGAATCCTTTACCTACACATGATGATGCATACCTTGTTGGGGAGATGCATGGTGGCAGGGAGTATGAGAATTCTCTTGGAAACTTACCAACTAAAGTTAATGGTATTGAAGTTGGTGAAGGCCCCAACAATTTTGATGTGCAATCTAGTGGCTAACATGTCGAGTTTAGTAACTGGAAAGACACTCCTTTCTTGGCCAGCCAAGAAGGAGTTTTTGTGATTTATTTTGTTGTCATTTCTGTTGTCTAGGTTATTTCGGAGTTGTAATCCGGACATTGTCTTGTGGCTCAAATCTTTCTTATTCTTATTTTGTCTAGCTCGTTTAGTTGGTAACTCGTCTAGTGTTATTTAGGATTGTTGCAAGGTTGTAACCAATGTCTATTTTGCTTGTTTTGTTCAAACCCTTTTCACCATCTGTTTAATGCAATCTCCTGTTTTCTGTTAGTTCTAGTCAGTTTTGTTTAGGTCACTTTTCCTCTTATAGTTATTTTCATACCGACTCTAGTGACATGACATGCACGTATGATTCTCATCCTGGTCTTGAAAGTTAGTTTGATCATGAAGCAATGAAACCATTTTGATATAATAAAAGGGGGCATTTGATGAAACAACTAAAGATTCACGCATTCTGAGATAACATGAAGCTTGAATTGAGTGAAACTGAGGCAGTTAGTCTAGAAAATCAAGAGGTTGATAAGAGCATAAAATAAGAAAATATCTCTTAAGCAGTTTGAGGAAATCAGTGAGTGCTAAAATGCATTTTTCCATATCAATATAAGGTTGAGTCAAGTCTACTTCGAACTGGCAAGGATTATTCATTGAGTCAAAGGTATTTCCTGTTGACACTTTCAATTTGTGATGGTTCCATCAATAGATATTGTGCATGATTTCTTTACTTATCTTCAATTACATGTTTGTACTTGAAAATATTAAAGTTTAGTATGACGAAGACATTTTATTTTGCTACCCCCAAATACTTTATCTTTTGCTGTCTTTTTTGAGCCTTAATTTGTTTTGCTCCATACCCCTCTTTTCGAATTGAAGTAGAGTTAGGAACTAGAAAATAGGAAAAAGAGAAAAAAAAAGAAAAAAAAGGGAAAAAGAAGAGAAGGAAAAAAACAACATTGTCTTTTGAACTATATTTGGCCTGATTCTTGTCATGTCAAGATACGTAGATAGCCTTTACAGTTCGGTCACACCAAATAAAATATTTATAATCCCCCGAAGTCGAGATTGAGGCAAATTTTCTTAGAAATTCCATGAAAAAAATAAAAAAATAAAAAAATTCCATGCTTTAGAAATTGGGGCAGAAGTTTTAACCTTGCCAAAAGATCTGATTCCAAAAGATGTAATTGTGAACCCTTTCATCTTAAATTATTTTGAAACTTCATGTCACCCGTTCTTTCCAATCCTGTCCAAGAGCCTACATTATGGTCCAAGAAAGACCTTCCGACCAATCTTTAAGGATGCCAAATAAAGTGTGTGGTAAAAGTATGATATTCTTATATCATGGGTAATTCCTTGTTATCATTGCAAAGACAAAAAATGATAAATGAGAGAGTCTTATCGGTGAAAACCCTCATGGGCACTGTAAGGCGACAGTGAGTTGAGGAAAGAACAAAATGAGAGAGGCTTTGGAAACCCTTCTAGGAACTACAAGTCGACTGAGGATTGTGGATCAAATGGGACAATTGGAGTGGTAAAGCCCAGTTTCACATCTTAGAGGCAAAACAAGAGTTGAGCATTAGACTTGCTTAACAGATTATTACACTTTAATCCAAAATGCATGTCACAATCATTAGAGTTGGTATATACATATGACAAGTTTCTATTCGATAATTTTCTTGTTAGATGTCATATCTTTCTATTGTCCCCTTAACTCTATTTCTTCTTGCTTTGTTTAAGTTCTCTTGAGTCTGTTTTGTCAGAACAAGAAAAGAAATAACTCCAAAATCTACTACCAGCTTTCCAATTGAACAAAGCGGTGTTAGGCTAGAACATCAAAGTGACATAAGTCAGGAAAGAACAGTATGAGGACTGAGTTGGTAATAATCAACATGATTTGGGATTAATGTGAAATGCAAAGATTCAGTAAATGTCAATTTTATGAGTTCAATGTAACAGATAAAGGGTATTGGATTTGAACAAATCAGAGGTATTTTTTGTGATAAAGGTGATAGAGAAAATGGTTAGTCAATAAACAAGCAAGGTCTTTCAAGTTGAAATTAAAGTTGTCATAGGAACCGAAGGAGAAATCACCCTCAAAGTCAAGACTACAAAATAACCACCATGTTTTAAACGCACAAATTTTCTCTGTCTGAAACAGAGATGAAGGTTATGTTCATATCAAAGCTTGAATTTTTTAGGTGTAACTCCCCAATTATACTTATGCAAAGGCTATTGAGAAGATCACACATCACCCGTAGGAGATGCACTTCCTAGTCTAGGTCTTTCAGGTTATATTTTTGTTTTAGGAGACACACTTCCTAAATTGAGATTTTACTCCTGGGAGATGCACTTTCTAGTTTTGGGTCATTTAAGTTCACCCTATGAGACACATTTCCTAGTTTGGGTCTTTCAGGTTATATTTTGGTTTAGGAGATGCACTTCCTACATTGAGATTTTACCCCTAGGAAACGCACTTACTAGTCCGGGGTTTTCAAGTTATATTTTTGTTTTAGGAGATGCACTTCTTAAATTGAGATTTTATCCCTAGGAAAAGCACTTCCTAGTTTGGTTCATTCAAGTTTCATCCCTAAAAGATGCATTTCCTAGTTTGAGTCATTAAGATTTTACCCTTAGGAGACGCACTTCCTAGTCTGGGTCTTTCAAGTTATATTTTTGTTTTAGGAGACACACTTCCTAAATCGAGTTTCACCCCTAGGAGACACATTTCCTAGTTTTGGGTCATTTAAGTTTATTCCCAGGAGACGCACTTCCTAGTTTGAATCAATTTTCACCCCTAGGATATACACTTTCTACTCTGGGTCTTTCGGGTAATATTTTTTTTAGAAGACGCACTTCCTAAATTGAGTTCTACCCGTAGAAGACGCACTTCCTATCTTTGATCATTTAAATTCATTCCTAGGAGACGCACTTCCTAGCTTGAGCCATTGAAATTTCACCCCTAGGAGATGCACTTCCTAGTCAAGGTAGTTCATGCTATATTTTCAGTTTAGGAGAAGCACTTCCTAAATTAAGGTTTTAACCCTAGGAGATGCACTTCCTAGTTTGGGTCATTTAAGTTTATCTTAGGAGACGCACTTTCTAGTTTTGGTCATTGAAGTTTCACCCCTAGAAGACGCACTTCATAGTCTTGGTCTTTCAGGTTATATTTTTTAGGAGATACACTTCCTAAAGTGTGTTTCATCCTTAGTTGACGCACTTTGTAGTTTTGGGCCATTTAAGTTTATTCTTAGGAGACACACTTCCTTGTTTGAGTCATTGAAGTTTTACCACTAGAAGATGCACTTCCTAGTCTAGGTCTTTCAAGTTATATTTTTGTTTTAGGAGACGCGGTTCCTAAATTGAGATTTTACCCCTAGGAGATGCACTTCCTAGTTTTCGGTTCATTCAAGTTTCAACATTAGGAGACACAGTTCCTAGTTTGAGTCATTCATGTTTTATCCTAGGAGACACACTTTATAGTTTGAGTCATTCAGGTTTTATTATTAGCAGACGCATTTGGTAGTCAAAGTTTCTTGGTTTTACTCACAGGAGATGCACATCCCAGTGGAGTCTTTAGTTTACTCTCATCATTGCATCAATAGCATAGGTGATTGACAGTTTTGCTAACAACTCACAAATCTTCCTAGTACAAATTGGGGCAGAAAATTTTATTTGTTTTGTTGTTTAATTGCAGGCACCCACCTAGAGAATGAGGAAATTCATTTCAAGTTTCAATTCAGTAGAAGACGCCCATTTGGAGAACGAAGAAAGTAAATTCAGAATTTAATTCAAGTTAGAAGTAGCTGAAGGTCGCGGCAAGAATACGAGTCAACAGTCCGAGATGACCAACAGAAATAGTCTCAATAAAAAAAAAGAAGAAAAAAAAGAAGAAGTAAATTCAAATGCAGAAGTAGATGAAAGATGTGAAGTGCTCAAGACATGGTTGAAGTTACGAACTTCACATGTCCGACCGTGATTCGAAAAGCTGAATAAGAATGAACTAGCACCTGCAGCTAGAAAGTGTCAAGGTTCAAATCTAAAGTATCCAGAAGAACCATTTAAGACTCAAGATGAAGCTTCTGAAGACTTATAAATTGAAATTTTGTAACTAATAGCTGACATGCTTAGTTAGTCTTTTTTATGTTTTTAATTTTTATGTAATAATAGGACCACAGACCGAAACCTCGACGGAATGGCACCTCGACCGACTCTCCACCTTGGTACACTCCATCACAATTCCTACTTATGAACTACACGTGACCTAATTCCGTTATAACGAAGGATATGTAGGCAGCTCAAATACCATGGTCCGTTCACAATATTTTTAGCCATCTTTATTTTCTTTTGTATAAGCGTCGGGTCATAAATCAATTACGTTGCTTATTGTTATTTGCTCCAAAAACTCTTCGTATTTCCAAACAAAGACAGACAGCTGTAAGTACGTAATTTTGACCCCTGCAACTTTTTAAAGTAGTAGTTTTAAAATATATTTTCTTATTTTTATTTTAATATGATTTAGCCTATTTTTAACTTTTAGTCTAATAGTAGAACATAAAATTCGAAAATACAAAAATATTTTCAATTTATTATTTATCTTTCTATTTAAGTTAAGGTCATTAGTCATTTGTAGTAATATTAATCTAAGTTTTCTATCATTCTAATTGACTTTTCTTTGCTTTCATTTTCATATATAATCTTTGAAAAATAATGGCTTTATATCAATATAAATTTTATGTTAGTTAAAGTCAATTATTAGTATTCTAGTAGTATTTTGCTATTTATTTTTTAACTTTATGAATTATGAGTGAATTTTAATTTTATGTTGTCTTATTTAATTAAAGAAACCTATTTTTAGCTCATTTAGGTGGTCCAGTGCATAAGATTTGAGCCCAACATTCAGGATTACCTCCTTCTTCTTTAACGCCCCATAGCTCCCTTCTTCTTCATAATCAAAAACAGGGAAAAAAATCCTAGGGAACAACATAGAAGACCTAACACAAAACCCTAGAGACCAAGACAACAACCAGCCGCCGCTACCAATCCTAATGGAACGCACATACAGACGTCGCTGCCACCAATCCTAACGCCTCCCCATTTTAGATTCTATCAAAATTCACTCTCTCAAAATTGAAAAGATCACATACATATAGAAATAGGAAATCCAACAACCTCTGTCCGTCAAAAAATATTTTTGGCTGCGAAAGGAGAAATATTCTGCCTTCTTCATATTTTAATTTTCGTTTTGAAGTTGGAATTTGTTTAAAGTTTGAGTTTGCGATCGGGTTTGGGTTCAAGATCTGGTACCGATCGAGATCCTATCCAGGGTTCGCGGTTTCAATTTAGCTCGTGGTTCCTACTCATTTGTATTGGTGCTTCTTAAACAAATTTTTGGAGCCGAACTTTGAAATTGTCGATCTCTTCTACCACTATTAAATTTTTTGCTTCAACAGGTTCATTTCTTTCCCTTCACTTAATATGGATTATTGTGAATCAAACTTTAGGAGAGCCATTAAAAGATAGCTTAAAATCAGTAGTGATTTCTATGATCTCGTTTAATTCCTTGAGCCAAAATTATGTTGCACTAATTGAGATTCCTTTGAGTTTTATTCCTTAGTAAAATTTCTAGTTTGAGTGAATTTAACTTGTATTCAAATTTTTAGTCATACTGCTTTCACATTGAATTTGCAATTAGTTGCTTGAGGTATTTTTGATAAATGAAGTAAAGTCTTCTGTGCACTTTTTTTCTTTCCGTAAGTAATGGCATGAGTATTTAAAGGTCTTCATAATTCACTTATAAGGGTATTCGAAATAATCATGTGTTTTAGTGATTTAACTTAAAAGTATTTGAATTATTGTACTAATTCACTGTTTGAGTCGAATATAATTACCAATTCATCTTATAGTTGATATAATGTTCCAATTTAATTGGTAAAATGCCTTGAATGTTGGATTTACCATACAATTTTAAGATTTTATCCTTTCGGTGGTTTTTTTGAGAATTCCTATTTTTATAAGTACTTGGGTAGGCTAGCTATATGATTTTGTTAGTTTCGAGGCGAGAAGTCATTATCTTAGTTGAATTTATCCGGAAAATGCCCCGAAGAATTTGTATATATTTTATTCGGGGTATGCCCCGAATTATTTGTATTTGGAGGCGGAAAGTAAAACTCTTGGTATTTTTATTTTCGTTTTTTTTATTAGGCGGGGACGACCTCAAGCCTCTTGTGTGTTTATTTTTACCTCAATTTGGCTATTTTAAAAGCCAACTAGATCGAGTGTGCAACCGTACTTGTTACGGGACTTGGGAAGTGCCTAACATCTTCTCCCGAGTCAAATGAATCCACTTACCCGAATCTCTGATGCAGACTTACTTTTGAGTCCAAAGTGTTTTAAAAGGAAAACCAGTTTTAAAAAGGGTGATCTGGCAAACCGAAACCAATGTCAAGTGTCGACTCTGAGTTATTTCCTTTTGAATATAATTTTGTCACTTTTTAATTAAAAACCCTTTTAAGCTTCATAAAATCTTTTTATTATTTTTAAGAGGGTTAAGTGAGGTTTGTAAAAAAAGGATGTGACTAGCCTCAAAATCAAGGACATACTCTCATCACAGAAGGTAAAGGCAGGAGTTTCAAAGGAGTTCGAGCAACTATGGTAGATCCAGAGCTCGTGGAAATACTAAGAATCGATCCAGATCAAGAGCCATAAATTGCTACAATTGTTATTAAACTAGGTTACTTCAAAAGAGATTTTCCAAAACAAGGAAGGACAAAGGTGAAACCAGTGGCCAGAAGAATGACGACAACATAACCTCCATAATACAAAACAATGAAAATGTTGTTATTTTCATAAATGAGGGGGAGAAATGCATCCATTTGACAGATCCAGAGTCAGAATGGGTGGTTAATGCAATAACATCTTACCATGCCACACCGGTAAGAGATTTTTTTGTAGATATGTAGCAGATGATTTTGGTACTGTGAGAATGAGTAACACAAGTTGCTCAAAGATTGCAGGGATTGGTGACATTTGTATCAAGACAAATATCTGATGCACATCGGTTCTAAAGGACGTGCAGCGTGTACTTGATTTGCAGATAAACTTGATCTCGAAAATTATTTTAGACCGAGATAGTTACGAGAAAAATATTTTGCAAATCAAAAGTGAAGACTCACCAAGGGATTATTGGTGATTGAAAAGGGAGTTTGTCGTGGCACGTTATACAAGACAAATGCAAAAATATGCCAAGGTGAATTGAACGCGACACAGGATGAGATTTCTATAGATTTGTGGCACAAAAGAATGGGTCATATGGGCGAGAAGGAATTGCAGATTCTTTCCAGAAAATCACTCATCTCTTTTGCCAAAGGTAAAACGACAAAACCTTGTGACTATTGTTTATTTGATAAGCGGCGTAGTTCAAACATTGTATGAAAGAAAATTAAATATACTTGATTTAGCATATTCTGATGTTTGTGGTAAAATAAAAATTGAATCGATGGGTGATAACAAATATTTTGTTACTTTTTTTGATGATTCCTCACGTAAATTATGGGTTTATATCTTGAAACCAAAGATTAGGTGTTTCAAATTTTGCAGAAGTTTCGTGCTCTCTTGGAAAAGGAGATGGGTTGAAAGCTAAAGCGTCTCCAAAGAGACAATGGAGGTGAGTACACTTCAGGGAATTTAAAGAGTATTGTTCAAGTTATAGGATCAGACATGAAAAACACAGTTCCTGAAACCCTACAACATAATGGCGTAGCAGAGAGGATGAACCACACCATTGTTGAGAAGGTGAGAAGCATGCTCAGAATAGCTAAATTGCCTAAGACATTCTGAGGTGAAGCAGTTCAGACAATTTGTTACCTAATCAATAGAAGTCCATCGGTTCCATTGAAATTTGACATCCCAGAGAGACTTTGGATCAACAAGGAAGTGTCTTACTCACATCTAAAGGTGTTCAGTTGCAGAGCTTTTGCACATGTACCAAAAAAGAAGAGAACAAAATTGGATGATAAATTCGCTCCTTGCATATTCATCAGATATGGAGAAGAAGAGTTCGGGTACAAATTGTGAGATCCTGTAAAGAAGAAGGTCACTAGAAGCAGATATGTAGTCTTCCGAGAAAGTGAAATTGGAATTGTAGATGACCAGTCAGAGAGAACAAATAGTGGTATAATACCTAACCTTGTTACCATTCCTTCTTCTAACTATCCCACAAGTGTAGAAAGTATGACCGACGTGGTTGCCGAGCAGGGGGAGCAACCTGGTGAGGTTATTGAGAAGGGAGAGCAACTTGATGATGATGTCGAGCAATTGGAGTACCCCACTCAGGAAGAAGAACAACCTCAACTTCTAAGGAGATCAGATAGGACAAGGGTAGTCATGCAGGTATCCCTCTATAGAGTATGTCCTCATCAGTTATGAGGGGGAGACAAAAAATCTTAAAGATGTGTTGTCCCATCCAGAAAAGAACCAGTGGATGAAAGCCATGAAAGAAGAGATGGAATCTATACAGAAAAATGGCACGTATAAGCTGGTTGAACTTCCAAAGGGTAAACGATCACTCAAATGTAAGTGGGTCTTTAAACTCAAGAAAGATAGAAATGGAAAACTAGTCAGATACAAAACTCGGTTGTTGGTTAAAGGCTTCGAACAAAATAAAGATATTGATTTGACAAAATTTTCCCATTCGTTGTCAAAATGACTTCCATTCGAACAATTTTGAGTTTAGTAGCTAGCCTAGATCATGAAGTGGAGCAGTTGGATGTGAAAACTACATTTCTTCATGGAGATTTAGAAGAGGAGATTTATATAGAGTAGCCAGAAGGATTTGAAATAGCTGGAAAGAAACATATGTCGTGCAAATTGAATAAGAGTCTTTATGTGTTGAAGCATGCACCAAGGCGTTGACACAAGAAGTTTGACTCATTCATGAAAAGTAAAACTTACATAAAGACATATTCTGATCCATGTGTTTACTTTAAAAGAATTTCTGACTATAATCTTATTATTTTATTGTTATATGTAGATGACATGTTAATTGTAGGAAAAAATAAGGAGTTGATTGCAAAATTGAAGGGAGATTTGTCCAAGTCATTTGATATGTAGGACTTGGGCATAGCACAACAAAATTTGGGTATTAAGATAATTCGAGAAAGAACAAGCAGAACGTTGTGGCTGTCTATGGAAATGTACATTGAACGTGTACTAGAATACTTAAACATGAAGAATGCTAAGCCAGTCAACACACCGCTTTGGATGATCTGATCCAATCTTGAAGGGCTATACATATGCTGATATGGGAGGTGACATTGATAATATAAAATCCACTACTTGATATTTGTTTACATTTTCAAGGAGAGCTATATCATTGTAGTTGAGGTCACAGAAGTGTGTCACATTTTCTATAACTGAAGCGGAGTATGTTGCCACTACTGAAGCTGGCAAGGAGAAGATATGGTTGAAACTGTTCCTTCAAGAGCTTGGATAGCATCAAAAGGAATAAGTCATTTATTATGATAGTCAAAGTGCAATAGACCTTAGTAAGAACTCATACCATGCAAGGACCAAACACATCGACGTGAGATATCACCAGATTCGAGAAATGGTAGAGAATGAATCTCTAAAGTCTTGAAGATTTCTACAATTGAGAATCCCGCAGATATGCTGATGAAGGTGGTACCAAGAGACAAGTTCAAATTGTGCAAAGAACTTGTGGTTATGCACAAGCTAGAAGTCTGATATTACCTCCTTCAGGTGAATGTGTCTGAATGTGGAGATTGTGGGGTCCATCCCCATAATGAAAAAAAACAAAGAGAAATTTGCAAGATGCCAAATTGGATTTGGCAAAAAGTGGGCTATCAGATCACCGAAACAAGTTTTGACAAAACTTGGTTTTGATATCAATTTGCAAGAATCAAATTGGCAAGATGCAACAATGCAAGCTTATCATTGGTTGAAAGTGAGGCCATTGATTACCGTGAATATTATTTCTGTGAGGGTTTATTCCCAATAGAATCAAACAACTCTTATAGATAGATGTGATAGGAAGGAAGAACCATTGATATCATTTGCAACTGCTTGTTTCTGATTGATATACAAGCAATTGGGTGCGAGTAGAGAATTTCAGTGTCGGCTTACATATAAATTACGTACTATCTTCTTACTGACAATTGGAACGTTTTAGTTGAATAGAAATATTAGAGTTTAGGCATTAATGTAGTTTGTGCAATATGGTATTTTTTTTCCATATCTTGTAACTTCAAAAAAATGCCCTATCGAGGGAGTCTCCAACTCTACATCTATCTACTATTAAGAAAGGAAGGGGATAGGGTTTGAGTTACCCAGCGAAGTAACAAACAAGGTTCGGAATATAAGAAGTTGTCTCTGTTGGTATTTTTTATAATGCAAAGTCAAAACTTCTTTACAACCAATAGTCATGGGTCTTCTTATTTTTCAATCTATTTCCAAGTGTCTTCTTGTATGAAGCCTTAAAGTCAAGAGTTGAATAACTTTGACAAGTGGCTATGCAAATCTACCATGTGTCTTCATGCATGGAAGCCTAGGTACAATTGTTAAATGGACTAATATATTTGGATAAGTGTTAAAAGACTATCCACACATGTCATGCATGAAACTTCCCTAATTTCCCATAAATAAGATGATTATTAGCCATCATATTCACTCAATTTTTAACCAAGAATTCATCTTGCTAATCATCACTTTCTTCCTAAAATATTTTAATTTCTATAAAAACTATAGAAAAAACCTTCACCTCCCCTTCTTTTTGGGCAACTGTTTTGTGCAAATTCTAAATTTCTAGCCACGAGTGAACGTGTTTGGAGGTGCTGTGGAACCTTGGGGAAAGACCGGTCTTAACGATTTGCACCCAATCCGAAAGACCTTGTTTTTAGTCAATATTATCTACTCATTTAACTTACAATTTGAAAGCGATTTCATATATAATATTGACTAATAACCACCATTTTGAATAAAACACTTCCTGATATATCAAGGCTTGAGCCTTTAGACGGAAATAATTATAAGTGTTTGTCCCATAAACTTTTAATTTTCTTTGAACTATTAGAAGTTGATTATATTTTATTTAACGATCCTTCTGCTGATATTGTTACTGATAATTCTAATTTTGCTTAATGACTAACCATCTCTTTGATTTTTTCATAAATTATAAATATGCTGAAGTCATATGGGATAGTTTGGAGAAGAAATATGGTGCTGATGACGTGGGAAAAAGGAAATATGTCGTTGGAAAGTGGATCAAGTTTCAGATGGTTGATGATAAGCCAATCATGGAACATGTTCACGACTATAAGAACTTGAGTGTTGATGTTTTGAACGAGGGCATGGAGATGTGTGAGATTCTTCAAGCTAATGTTCTGGTTGAAAAGTTTCCACCTTCCTAGAGTGATTACATGAATCAACTGAAGCACAAGAAGAAAAACTTAACTCTTCAAGAACTGACCGGCCACATATGGAATGGAGAAGCAAACCATCTCAAAGATGAGGAGTCTGAACAGCTTAAGGATAAGATGAAATCTCTCTTTCTCTTAATTATTCTACAGCTAGCCATGTGGAATCTTCTAATACTTTTGTGAAAGACAGGTTTAAAGTAAAACAGAAGAAAGGCCTAAAGAAAGGACAAGTGAAGAAGTAGAATTACTTCAATAAGCCAGAGGCCATATTCAAAAGTCGAAAGGACCTTGCTATGTCTTCAGCAAAATTGGTCACAAGGCTTTTCACTGCAACCAGAGACAAGGACAAAGCTCAAAGATTGGAGGAAAAACTCCAGTCCAAGCTAACCTAACTAGGGGGGGGGGGGGGTAATATCATTGTTGTTGTGGTTGTTGAGGCGAACATGGTGGCTAACAAAACTGACTGGATATTGGTGATAACTAGGGAATATGATGCATTTTACACTCCTTCATGATCAAGTTTTTATTAGAAATGTGTATAAAATAGTCCCAAATGCTCACTAGTTGTTCTTGATGGGAGGTTTAATCAACAAGGTGACAAAGTGTCAAAAACCAGCTCAAAAGGAGTGAAACTTGCACAATTACCAAGACAAGACAAATCTTAGTCAATCAGGGCCAGTGCGCATCACACCATTCTGTCGGTCCGCACAAGTGATGTTCAAAGAGGTTTTTATTCAGACCAAAAGGCAATGTGGCCACAAGGGGTTTTGTGCGTCCGCATTGGGATCATTGCTGTCGCACTTGATTTAGTACAGTCCACAGAGCCAAGGTTCAGAGAGTGGTGTTTTTTAGGTTGAAGCTCAATACGATCCGCGGTCCTTTTTTGTGTGGATCGCAATGGAAGCCACCACGGCCGCACTTGATTTCGTATGGTATGCATTGCCCACGTTCAGAGAGCTTATTATTCAAGTTCAGAGCCTTAGTGCCGCCACACTTGTTTTTGTGCGGTCTGCACTAGCCCCCCAGGGATATTTTTTTCTAGAATTTTCAGCCTAGTATAAATAGTTTCTTTTCCCATTTTTAGGGAATCAGATAGTTTTGTACTGGGAGCTGCGCTCCTGACTTTGTTTCTTTTACCTATTTTCAGTAATTTTGGTGTGATTTCAACATTGAATCTTCAAGTTTAATTTAGTTATTAATTATTATGAGTTTATCTTTATCTATTTCTTTATTTTCATCAATAATTAATTATTAGTAGCTAGACCCATAAGCTAGGTTGTGGCTCAACCCTAGTGTGGGTAATTGATGGGTTTTGTGTTTTGATGAATGATTGCCTATGGATGTTTGATATTTGGGCTAACTTAGGATTTTAATTGTTAATTAGTATTTGCAAACACTAGTTTATGCCTAGTAGATTTTGGCTCTTCTTGAGAAAGAGAGCCTAAGTCCATGAAATTAGTCCAAAAAGGAATTGAGGCATATTCAAAAGATTGATAGCCTCAATTAAAGGGTTAAACCTAGAAATAGTAATACTCGACTTGAATCTTGATTGCTTGTGAAAATTTACATACCCGATTGGTCTTAAGAAAGTCAATTCAGGCAAAATCACTTTAACTACTTAGAGGTATAGAATGAGTAGGATCGTGCAATGGTTATATCATACTCCTTAAATGTGACAATCTAGTTTTAGACTCAAGAACCCTCAATTGACCACCTAGGCGAAAGTCAATATCGTAGTTCCTTTTATCCATTTGAAACCACTTGCAATAGATTGACCGTAGCTTTATTTAGTCTGATTAGCATTGTAGTATTATAAAATTAGAATTAAATTCAAAACTAAAAATATTTAGAAGTGCAATTAAGAGCAAATACACAACTCGACTTTAGATAGAAAGTCGACTTTAATAGCTAGCTCCCTGTGGAAATCGATCCTGACCTCATCGGAAAGCTGCTTCAACCTCTCTTTCTACTCAATAGGAGTGCAGGGTTGGCCTCGATCACTTTTTAGCACCGTTGTCGGGGAGCTAACAATTTGGTCTATCTATTTAAATAGTTTTTTGTATTGTTATTCTTTCCTTCTTTGTTACTAATTTGTGTATGTCACAACTTGAGATACAAAATGGCAGTAAATACTAATGAACCTCTTGGAAATGTGCTTGTGGGAGAGGAGGTAGATGATTTCGGAGATAATGAGGTGCCCTTTTTTACCTCAAGGACAACGTAGAGGCTGCTAGGCCAATGCTAATGCCAATGAGAATATCTCAGATCCTCCTCCGCCACCACCAAGAGTGGCTCAACGAGTGCTTCCAAACCAAGTCCATGCAAGTGCAATTGTCCCACCCCAGATAGGGGCATGCAATTTCCAAATTGCCAAAGTTATATTAACATTGCTGGAGCAACGTGGGTATTTCACGGGCGCTACCAATCAAAATGCTTACAAACATCTCAAGGGGTTCACGGATACCTGTTGGGGGAGCAAGCAAACTAATGTGTCTGAGGATGCACTTCGGTTGAGACTCTTCCCATTCTTACTTAGAGGAATGGAGTTGGATTTGCTTAAACGACTTCCCAACCATTCCATCACTACTTCGGATGAGTTGGCGGACAAGTTTATTGCAATGTTCTTCTCACCGGAGCATATGGAAACATTACGGGATGATATCTTAGCTTTCAAGCAGAAGCCCACCAAACCATTGCATGAGATTTGGGAGAGATATAGAACCATGGTAAAGGAATGCCCCAACAATGATATGATCGAGACGATGCTCCAACAGACTTTATACTAGGGAATTAACATAACAAACCAGTGCATAGTAAACTAACTTGTAGGGGGAAACTTCATGAAGATGTCTTATGATGAGACTTGTGACATTCTTGATGAGATGTCTGACACTTCGTCTGCTTGGCAAAGTAAAGCCAATTTTGGCCCAGGGTGACCCCATAGTCACTCATTTGCACAAAGAATTACATGATCATGGGCAAGAGATAGCTAAGTTGACAAGAACCATCAACCAACTAGCAAAGGCACAGTTACAAAAAGTTTAAAATCCTCTCCAAATGAATGCTATGGAGGGTGTTAACATAATAGTAAACCAAAGAAGCAAAGAGGTCAATAGAACCAAGGGAGTTCGAATCAATTTGACAATGATTGTGGTGGATTCCAAGATGATGGTTATGATGGGCAGAATGAAGAGGTACAATATGTGAATTATTATCAAGGCCAAAGAGGCAACTCTTCCAACCAATAATAACAATGGAGATCTCAGGGAAATTGGGGTAATCAACAACAAGGCAACAACAATTGAAATAATCAACAACAAGGGAATAAATATTGGGGAAACAATAATTAAAATCCAAATAAGGGCAATCAAAGCAACAATCAAAGCAATCAAGGAAACTGAGGTAACAACAACAACCAGGATGGATGGAACAATAACCTTGGAAATCATGGGCAAATCTTTCAAAGGCCCCCAATGTACCAACGACCGAGCCATCCACCACCTTTTCCATCCCAGGGTCCTAGTTCTTCGAACAATTAAATAGGGAGAATTGAAATGATGTTTGAACAGACGATGAAAAAGAATGTTGATTTCGATGCGCAATTGGCTTCTCACAATACTTCAATCAGGAATTTGGAGGTTCAGCTAGGCCAAATCTCACAGTATTTGAATACTCACCTTAAGGGCTCTACCGAGTGATACGGTGGTTAACCCAAAGGGTGGGAACAACCATGTTATGGCGGTAACTACTAGGAGTGGACGAGGCGGTGATGTGAATGCCTCCAAACAAAAGCAAGCTTTGGGTGATGAAGCTGAGTTGCAAGAAGATAAAGTTCCTTTTGTGGTTGAGAATGTGGTTGATGAAAATATAAATGAAGAACTGAGGATTGATATTCAAGATACCGAGGTGGAAACACAAAACGACGTGAACCCATCTAGGAAACACGTAATAGCCACGCCAGAGCTGGTTGTGCCAAAAGCCAAGCACCCTTGCCTAGGCCGCCTCCACCTTATCCTCAGAGGCTAGCCAAGTAGAAAAATGAGAATCAGTTCAAAATGTTAATTGACATGATGAAAAGCTTATCCATCAATGTGCCTTTGGTGGAGGCTTTAAAGTAAATACATGGCTATGCTGAATTCATGAAAGATTTGGTGGCAAAGAAAAGATCCATGGACTGTGAAACTATTAAGATGACCCACCAAGTTAATGCTATAGTACATTCAATGGCTCCGAAATTGGAGGATCCCGGTGCTTTCACTATCCCTTGCACTATTGGAAGTGCAGACTTTGGTAAAGCTTTATATGATTTAGGGGCAAATATCAACTTGATGCCGTACTCAGTTTTCAAGACTTTGGGTATTAGGACACCGAGGCCAAATTCCATGAGATTGCAAATGGCGGATAGATTAATGAAGCAACCATTGGGTATTGTTGATGACGTGCTTGTTCGGGTGAACAAATTTGTCTTGCCAGATGATTTTGTGATCTTGGATTGTGAGGTAGATTATGAAGTCCTGATCATATTGGAAAGACCTTTCCTTGCTACGAGAAAGGCTCTAGTTGATGTGGAAATAGGGGAACTCACTTTTTGAGTGGGTGATAAGAAGGTGGTCTTTCATGTGTGCAAGTGAATGAAGTAGCCCAATTGTACCAAAGTGTGCTTATTTGTGGATCTTATCACAGCTGTGATAATTGATGATACTAGTGCAATGATCAATGTGGAGGACCCTCTAGAGGCTGTATTGTTAAATCTTGATGTCAATGACGATGAGGGTCATGTGGAGTGCGTGAATGCTTTACATGGAATGTGCTCTTATTCTTTATTAGCCTAGGAAACTCTCTTTGGATCTTGAAAATAAAAGACTCCTCCTACAAAGCCGTCAATTGAGGAACCTCTGGTGTTGAAGTTGAAGCCATTGCCTCCACACCTCAGGTATGAATTCTTAGGCCCTAGTTTAACTTTACCAGTTATTCTTTCCTCTTGGCTTACTAACATGTAGGTAGATGCCACATTGGCGGTGCTCAAAAAGTAGAAGAAGGCAATTGGATGGACTTTAGCTGATACTCGGGGAATAAGCCTCGCATTCTGTATGCACAAGATTATTCTTGAAGATGATGCAAAACCCTCCTTGGAACATCAAAGGATGTTGAATGAGGCAATGCAAGAAAATGTGAAAAAAGAGGTGATCAAGTGGTTACATGTCGGGGTTGTGTACCCTATCTCTGAAAGCTCGTGGACTTTGTCGGTGCAGTGTGTGCCGAAGAAGGGTGGTATGACCATAGTGACCAATGATAATAATGAACTAATTCCTACCTGGACAGTTACCGGATGGAGGGTGTGCATGGATTTACGCAAGCTGAACAAGGTGACCCCCAAGGATCACTTCCCATTGCATTTCCTTGACCAGATGCTTGATCGTATTGCTGGCGTGCATTCTATTGTTTCTTGGATGTATTTTTTGGGTACAACCAAATCTTGATTGCTCTGAAGGATTAGTAGAAGACCGCATTTACTTGTCCATATGGCACCTTTTTTTTTATCGAATGCCTTTTGAGTTGTGTAATGCACCGATGGCATTCCAACGGTGTATGATTGTCATTTTCACCGATATGGTGGAAGATATTTTGGAGGTGTTCATGGAAGACTTTAGTGTGGTGCGTGATTCATTTGATGAATGTTTGAAAAATCTGGATAAAGTGTTAGCCCGTTGTGAAGACACCATTCTTGTGCTCAATTGGGTAAAATGTCACTTCATGGTTGAGGAGGGCATAGTGTTGGGTCATTAAATTTTAAAGCATGGCATAGAAGTTGATAAAGACAAAATATAGGCGATTTCAAGGATTCCTTCCCCACTTCTGTCAAGGGATTAGGAGTTTTCTTGGGCACACATGGTTCTACTAAAGATTTATAAAGTATTTTTCGAGGGTAGTGAATCCTTTGTGTAAGCTACTAGAAAGGTATGCCAAGTTCGTGTTCGATGAGGATGTATGATAGCATTTGAACTTATCAAGCATAAGTTGACCACTACCCCTATCATTACCGCACCCAATTGGAGCTTGCATTTTGAGCTCATGCGCGGCGCGAGGGATGCTGCGGTTGGGGCAGTTTTGGGTCAAAAAGTGTACAAAATGTTTCATCCGGTGTACTACGCGAGTAAGACATTGAATGAGGCTCAAAGGAAATACACGGTGACTGAGAAAGAGTTGTTGGCTATTGTGTTTAAAATGGACAAATTTTGATCGTATCTCATGGGAGCAAAGGTCATAGTGCACACCGATCATGCTACCCTTAGGTACTTGATGACGAAGAAAGACTCTAAAGCTAGGCTGATGCGATGGGTCTTGTTACTTCAAGAGTTTGATTTAGAAATTGTGGATTGCAAAGGTAGTGAAAACCAAGCGGTGGACCACTTGTCCCGCTTGGAAGAGGAAGTAAGGCTGTGTGATGGCCTAGAGATCAATGATGCATTTTTCGATGAGCAGCTACTTTCTGTGTCAATGAGTGATATTCCATGGTTTGCGGATGTTGCTAATTACCTTGTGACTGGCATTATATCGTGTGAACTCTCTTCTAACCAAAGAAAGAAGCTCGAATAGGATAGATTGGATTTCTATTGGGATGAGTTGTACTTGTTCAAGATTTGCACAGATGGTGTGATCCGAAGATGTGTCCCGTAGGAGGAGCAATTAAGTATCTTGGGGGCTAGTCATTTCTCTCCCTGTGGTGGCCATCATGGTGGGGCAAGGACGGCTTCCAAAGTTCTTTGTTATGGGCTTTATTAACCAACGTTATATAAATATTCGAGTGAACTTGTGAAGAATGTCAAAGAGCGGGTGAAATTTCGAAGAAAGATGAGATGCCTCTCAATACCATTCTTGAGGTTGATATTTTTGATGTATGGGGCATTGATTTCATGGGCATATTTGTAAGCTCGTGCAAGAACACCTACATTCTAGTGGCGGTTGACCATGTTTCAAAATAGGTCGAGTTCGTGGCTTTGCCCAATAATGAATCTAGGAGTGTGGTTGTGTTTCTCAAAAAGGTCATTTTACAAGGTTTGAAACTCCTCGTGCAATTATAAGTGATGAGGGGTCACATTGTTGCAATAGAGCTTTTGACACATTGCTTGCCAAGTAGGGTGCCAGCCAAAAAGTATCTACTCCTTATCATCCTCAGGCAAGTGGCCAAGTTGAAGTCTCAAATAGTGAAATCAAGAGTATTCTATCTAAAACGGTCAATTCAAATAGGACCGATTGGTCTAAAAAGTTGGATGATGCTCTATGGGCGTATAGGACTACTTACAAGACTCCGATTCGTATGTATCCGTATCGGCTGGTGTTTGGGAAAGCTTGCCATTTATCGGTTGAGTTAGAGCACAAGGCCATATGGGCTTTGAGAAAATTGAACCTTCAATGGGATGTAGCTACAAATGTTCAGGTGGAGCAGCTTAATGAACTTGATGAATTTCGATTTCATGCCTAATCTAGTTCATGATTATACAAGGATAAGATGAAGTACCTTCACGATATATATGCTTGTGGCAAGGAGTTCAATGTGGGGGATTTAGTTCTCTTGTTCAACTCCTGAATATGGTTATTTCCTGGAAAGCTTAAGCCAACATAGAGTGGGCTTTTGAAGTGGTGATTGTGACTCCGTTTGGTGTACCTGATCTGAAGAACCAAAATGGTAAGGTTTTTAGAGTCAATGGATATAGAGTCAAGCATTACTTGGGTAAGATTGATGACAGCCACATGGTGGCACTTCTTCTCAAATGATTTGATGGTAACCTATGCCGTGACACGACGTTACATTAGGAACTTCTTGGGAGGCAATCAATGTGTTTATCTTTTTGTTTTTCTTTGATTTTCGTTATAGTATAAGATTTATTTTTGGACTGAATTTTTGTGAGATGTTGCAGGATTGTGTTGATGCAGTGCAGGACAAAGTGGAAAAAATTATTCAAGTCTCTGAAGTTTTCAATGTAGACCGCACTACACTTTTTGCGGCCGCAAAGAACTTAGTGAGGGGCACAAAACTAGTGCAAACCGCACTGATGATGATGTAAAAAACCATCTCTCTGAAGTTTGCCACCGCGACCGCATTACATTTTGTGCGGTCCCTGGTGGACCACTGCGGCCACAATGGTTGCCTTCTCAAACTTGTATAATTCTATGTGGTGTGGATCACACTGCATCTTGTGCGTTTCGGGGTGGGTAGATGAGCTGGGCCCCAGGACTTTTTCTATAAATAGTACCTGAGGCCCACCGTTTGAAATTTTCAATCGTTTTGCTCTATAAGACCTAAAAATCACTATTCATCACTAAAATTGCCCGAATTCATCTGCAGAGTCTCGATTAATCATCAGTGCTTCTCACATATGGTAACTTTTACTTCATTTTAGTTGTTTAATTTACGTATTTCTTTAATTTTTTGTTTTTCTTGTGTCTTCTTCTTGCCTTTCCCGTATTTCGTTTGATTTGGTAACTTAGGTTAATTAGTTTCTTGTTTTAATTAGGATATGGTAGTTAAAGCACTAGGAAAACACTTAGGGACTCTTTAACTAGTGAAAATTTAAACTAAAAGCGCTTAAACAAGGAACCCTAAGTCAGTTCTTCTAATTGGTACTCAGTGCAGACCGTGGTGGAAATTGTACGGTCCATAGTGCCCTTGTGCGGTCCGCAATAGTATTTTGTCGTATTGCTAAAAGTTTTGAAGCCTATCCTTGAGGAACTGTAGCCGTATTATATTTTATGTGGTCTACGGTGCCTTGAGGTGGACCACATTGTGATTTTGTACGGTCCGTGATGCCTAGATTCGGAGAGTGGCCAGTCTGAACCCCACCGTTGTGCGAACCGTAATGACTTTTTTGCAGTCTGCATTGGTCCTTGTGCAACCGCACTACATTTTGTGCAGTCCGCAGTGCATAGATTTATATAGTGGGTAGTCTCAACCCTACCTCTGTGCGAACCGCAACGGATTCGGCGCGGTCCGCATTGACCTCTGTGCGGTCGCTCTACATTTTATGCGGACCGCATTCTTCAATTTTTACTGCCCGCAATAACTTTCCTGAAACTTTGAAATAAATTGATTACATTGATACTAACAAAGCATGATTGACTTCATTTGAAGATAATGGTTAAATCTAGAGGCAAGGGTTCTAAACAACCAGGAAGAGGAGAGTCCTCCCGGGGTGGAAAATAAAAGATGATAAGACTGACCCCCAAGTTTGGGAAGCAATAAAAACAACAATGAAGCGATTAGGGCTGCTAATAGGGCACTTTCCCACTTATCGGGAAGTGAGTATGAGCCCTCTCGAGAGGCATCTTCAGACTTCGCGCCAGAATTTATTCCTGATGGCCGGAGAGAAATATACTGAGAGACCCTCCTCCACTTTCCCTCAATGCCCAAGCTTTAGTGTGTATCTTCTGACACGTTTGAGGGCTCAGCTGCTAGTAGTGACAATGAATACTCCACCTCTCCTATAGCTCATTATCCGAAGAGGGTGCAGTAGGAGAAGAAAAGGTAGTAGGATAAGAGGGTGAACCATAGGTGGGAGGAGTAGCTAGAACTAGAAAACCAGAGTTGTGGCAGGACTGCTTTGTGAGTGAGGTGGCCTACCATAAGTTTAAAGAATGGTGGCCTGTGAGAAAATTGATTCCGGAGCAAAGTTTTGTTGATAGAGACCTCTTCCCTCGCAAACCCAATATGAGAAGCCAATTTAGAGAGAGAGAGAGTGGGCTGGGAGAACTTCTTGAGCAATTGTGTGGATGCAAACGAGCACCTGGTCAAGGAATTCTACACCAATGCTGCCCACATAAGGAAGGTCACCAAAATGACCAAGGTGCGGAATTTGAAAGTGCTATTTAATGGGAAGGCAATAAATGACTTCTTGGGATTCAATGAGGAGAATAAATCAGTGTATCTAGAAAAGATGGAATTAGGTGAGGAGGTCCGTCCTTGGTTGGTACAGTACTTAGCAACCCCAGGTACTACCCCCGATTGGTTGAATGCGGGGTGGAGATCTTAAGGAGAAGTTTGAATTTTGAGGCTAGGGGATGGGAGACATTCGTGTACAACAGACTAGACCCCACTACCCATGATAACTCACTCTTTCTTCACTGAAATGTATTGGTAGCATCGATTATGGTGGGGTACCCGATTAATGTCGAGAATGTGATTTCTCGGGTGACTACGCAAGTAGTAAGTGGAGGTGATAGAAACTACCCCTTCCCCAGCTTCTTAACCATGTACTTCAGGGACCTAAAGGTGGAAAATCGGAAATTTGATATCAAAGTGAAAGCAAAGGCCCGGTCTCATGGTAAAACATGTAGGGTGGTGACAACCCTAAAGGAAAGAACTACAAGGGAACATCCACTGCTTCAACTGGCCAGTTTGAAGAGCCAGTAGTTGTAGTGGGTCCTACTCAGCCTTCTTCCAACGCAGCAAACATGCCTCCTAGTCCATCCACTTCAACTGTTCTAGACATATCCTCCACCCTCGCCTACCCATTGACTGCCCACAGTCTGAGCCAGGCCCTTCTAGCATCAACAACTAGATGCAAACAACTTCCTCTAAGTTGTCAGTCCTTACTATGACAGTGGCAGCTCGGTCGGCACCTCCACCTCCACAAGTCCCACAGTCTATTGAGGACACTCTCAAGGAGATTCTGAACAACCAGAAGAAGATCCTTGATACTCAGAAAGTGCTTACGGACGCTGTGGATTCTCATGGGAAAGCTATCAAAGAGCTTGCAAGGGAGGCCAAGAATATGAGGAAGACGCGGGCTTCCAAGGAGTCTGTGAAGGAGTTACTGGTTGAGGTTGACAGGTTGAAGGTAGATCACATGCCTTTGGATTTATTGCTACATAACCTGGTGCCAGCAGCCCATCCCCAACCAGTGAAGTCAGAGAGACCTCCCAAGAGGCGGAGGGTGATTCCCCGTGCATATGACGCAGTCATTCAGTTGGAGGACCCACCAGAGGATTTCTCCAGTCAGCCACATGATGAAGTCCAGGAGCTTGTCCATGTCCAGGCCCAGGTCCTAGTAGTAGAGCCACAAGACACAAGGAGCCAGTCTCAGGTTCCCGAGCATATTAAGGACCCAAGGACCACTCATGATCCCATGCAAACAGACGACCCATAGGGAGTTTCAATATCCTCTTTTCTTTATTTTTGGTGCTTATTTTTCTTAGTTGGCATTGAGGACAATGCCAGCTTTTATTTGAGGGGGTAGTCCCTACTTTGATCTGATTTGGATGACTGTATATATTTGACAAATTTTATGTTTTCTTTATTTTTCATCTTTGGCATGTATATAATTTTGGCACTTCATTACATTTTTGTTACTTTTTATCTTGGATCTGTGTATGAAAGTTATGTTTAATTGCATATATTCATTCCCCTATTGTATATTTGATTAAATCTCCTATTGTAAATATTCATTCTATTTTTCGCAGTTTTTCTTCTTAGCTTCTTATTTATGTTCCTAGCTTCTTATTTTGGATTTTTTCAATAAGCCTTTGGTTTAATACCACTGTTCTTTACAAAGATGGAATTTGTGTGAACCGGGTGGCTTTTCTCGACGATGGATGGCATGACCACCTTCTTAAGGGTCTGAGTCTGTTTTTTTTCTTTTTTTTTTCGGTAGTTAGTGGTTAAGGGTGCCTCAAGCAAAGCTTCACTTTGACCTAGCACATTTTCCTTTAATCTTATGGTCAAAAACAATTTGTTGTGCATAGGATGGTGAAAGTCGTGACCTTGAGACTCTTGTGTTGACCAATAGTCATCAAGTGGTTTTTCGGGACCATTGTGTGCTCAAATCTTATCTAAGGTCATTGTGGGCCCTCGGCTCTATGTCTTTTGCAATCCCATAGCTTGTGCAGTGAGAAATTTCATTACAAGTCCAAGTCCTGAGCCATTAGTCTAGAAGTTGCCCTGAATGTTTGTTGAGGCAAAATCTTAAGTGAATTTTGACCTGAGAGATTATAGGCTCTTCTTGATTCAAATGATAACTTGAACACTTCCATAGCATACCAGTGACAAAATCCCTAGTCAACCCTTTTGAGCCTTAGACCTTTTTCCTTCAGGAACCTTAATACAAGCTTTTACCCGTTCTAAAAGATACCCTCTCTTGGCACCCGATCTTTACTTAGCACATGGCAAAAGCATAATTTTGGGGGGAGACGAGGATGGAAACAAAGTAGTAAAAAGGTACAAAATGAATAAAAAGGAAAGACAATAAAAAAGAAAGAAGCACAAAAAGACAAAAAGAATGTTCAATGTAGAAATGAATAAAAGGGATTCAAGAAAAGTAAAGATGAAAGGTGTGGAAAATTGAGAAAGGAGAAAAGATTCGAAATGAATAAGAAAGAATGATATTGTGTCTCTATAACCCCTTAGAAAAAAGTGAAATGACTCAAAAAGTCAAGAGAATGTGTGCCAAAATGAAACAAAAAAGGTGCTTAAAGGAAGATGGAACCTACTTAGACCAAACATTGCCTACCCAGAACCAAAAGCCTTCACTATGTCCACAAAAACCCTATATGATCTCTAGTTGAATGAAGCTTACATTAGTGGTGACTCACATAAGGGGAAATCATATTGTACTTAGAGCCGGACTTGTGACTTTCCCTTGAGAGAGATGAGTGTGTTTCCATTAACCTCGTTCTGAGTGCCAGTATCCTAATGGTGAGGTTTACTTTGGGAGAGTTGAGGATCAGTGTTTGGGTTCCACAATGACCAACGTAATAGAAAGAGTTCTTTGATGTATTGAGTCAACTCTTGATGCTCTTGTGTCGCACTTAATCCATGGTGTTTAAAAGAGTAAATGTTGTTAATGATTTATTTGTATTGAGGGCAATTGTTAGTCCCAATTGATGCTAGATGAGGTCACATTAGGATAGTTGAATTTTCTTAGATGTTCTCTTAAGGGGTGGGTCTCATTTTGTTTGCTTGAGTACAAGCAAAAGCTTAAGTTTGGGGGAGTTGATAACTAGGGAATATGATGCATTTACACTCCTTCATGCTCAAGTTTTGATTAGAAATGTGTACAAAATAGTCCCAAAGGATCACTAGTTGTGCTTGATTGCAGGTTTGATAAACAAGATGACAAAATGTCAAAAACCAGCCAAAAAGGAGTAAAACTTGCACAAGTACCAAGACAAGACAAAACTCAGTCAACTAGGGCTAGTGTGGCAGCACACCATTCTGTGCGGTCCGCACAAGTGATGTTCGGAGAGGTTGTTGTTCAAGCCAAAAGGCAATGCAGCCCCAAGGGGTTTTGTGCAGTCCGTATTGGAATTTTTGAGGTTTAAGCTCAATGCGGTTTGCGATCCTTTTTGTGCAGATCGCAGTGGAAGCCACTGCAGCCGCACTTGATTTCTTACGGTCCGTATTGCCCAAGTTTAGAGAGCTGATTATTCAAGTTTAGAGCCTTAGTACGATCACACTTGTTTTTGTGCGATCCGTACTAGCCCCGCAGGGGTATTTTTGTATAGATTTTTTAGCCTAGTATGAATAGTTTCTTTTTCCATTTTTAGGGTATGAGATAGTTTGTACTGAGAGTTGCGCTCATGACTTCGTTTCTTTTACCTATTTTCAACAATTTTAGCGTGATTTCAACATTGAATCTTCAAGTTTTATTAGCAATTAATTATTATGAGTTTATCTTCATCTATTCCTATATTTTCATCTATAATTATGAGTAGATAGACTCGTAACCTAGGGTTGTGGCTCAACCCTAGTGTGGATAATTGATGGGTCTTATTTTGTGATGCATGATTGCCTATGAGTGTATGATATTTGGGCTAATTCAGGGTTTTAATTGTGAATTAGTGATTGTAAACACTAGTTTATGCCTAGTAGGCTTGGCTCCTGAAAAAGAGAGCCTAAGTATATGAAGTTAGTCCAACAAGGAATTGAGTCGTATTAAAGAGTTTGATAGCCTCAATTAAATGGTTAAACCTAGAGATAGTAATACCCGACTTGAATCTTGATTGCTTGTGCAAATTTGCATACCCAATTGGTCTTGAAAAAGTCAATTCGGGCAAAATCACTCGAACTACCGAGAGGCATAGAGTGAGTAGAATCGTGCAATGGTTATATCATACTCCCCAAATGTGAAAATCTAGTTTTAGACTCAAAAATCCGTCAATTGACCACCTGAGCGGAAGTCACTACCCTAGTGCCTTTTATCTATTTGAAACCATTTGCAATAGATTAACCGTAGCTTTATTTAGTCTAATTAGCATTGTAGTATTATAAAATTAGAACTAAATTCAAAACCAAAATGTTTAGAAGTGCAATTAAGAGCAAATACACAACTCGAATTTAGATAGAAACTCGACTCCAATATCTAGCTCCCTTTGGAAATCGATCCCGACCCCATCGGGTAAAAGCTGCTCGACCTCTCTCGCTACTCAATAGTAGTGCAGGATTGGCCTCGATCAATTGAACACAAGCGATTCAAGGCACCTTTGTGCCAACAAGGAGTTGTTTCACGACTTTGAGGAATTTGCTGATGGCGAGTGTGTCTACATGGGTAAGTCCACTACAGCTGAAGTTATGGGTAAAGGAAAAATTCTCCTTAAATTAACTTCCGAAAACTTAGCCTTGAACAATATATTGTATGTGCCCTCCCTTCGTAGAAACTTAGTTTTTGGAGTGCTTCTTAACAAAGCAGGTCTTAAACTTGTTTTTGAATCTGATAAAATTATTATTTCATGTGGAGCAGACTTTGTTGGGAAGGGTCACCTTAGTGGGGATTTTTTGTACTGAACATCGCTCAAGAGATTACTAATAATGCTAGTACTTTTAATCTGCTAATATTGCTGAGTCTATTGAATTATGGCATGATAGAATAGGTAATATTAATATTGCTTCTATTAAATGACTTAGAAAAATCGAATTAATTCCTGCAATTAATGTTGATAATTTTTTTAAGTGTCCTATTTGTGTAGAATTAGAACATACCAAAAAGCCATTTAAGAATGTGACTAGTACTGCTTGAACTAGTACATTCAGACTTAGCAGATTTTAAGAGTACTGTTAGTAAGTGTGGAAATAAATACTACATCACCTTTGTAGATGACGTTTCTAGATGCACTAAGGTATATCTTCTTAAATCTAAAGATGAGGCAGAAATCATGTTTTTTAAATACAAGGCAAAAGTAGAGAACCAATTAGACAGAAAAATCAAGAGGTTTAGGTCTGACAAGGGTGGTGAATATAGTACTCTAGAAGCCTTTTGTGAGAAAAATATATTATACATAAGGTTAGTGCTCCTTATACTCCCCAACAAAATGGTGTTGCAAACGGAAAAATAGAACCCTTAAGGAAATAATGAATTTTATGCTTTTGAGTTCGATTTTATCTGATAATATATGGGGGGAGTTGTTTTATCTGCATGTTATATTCTTAATGAAATCCCTCATAAGAACTTAGATAAAACCCCATATGAGTTATGGAAAAGGTTTCTCCTTTACTTGAAAATTCTGAAAGTATGGGGATGTTTGGCTAAGGTTGGTCTATCTGATTTTAAACAAGTAACTGTTAGACCCAAGACTTTTGATGTTATTTCCATTGGTTATGCTCAAAATAGTGTTGCATATAGATTTATGTCTTTGAATGATAGTTCTATTCGTGAATCTAGAGATGCCGAATTTTTTGAGCATGTTTTTCCATTAAAAAATAATGTGCCTAATGTTTTGCCTAATAATGCTTCTAAATCTATGTTTGTTAATTCTCATATCATGCCTTCTTCTAGTGTTACTGCTAATGGGCATGAAAATAAACTTAGAAGGAGTAAGAGGCGTATAATTGAAGCTAGCTTTGGTCCTGACTTTATTACTACTTTCTTGACTGAAAATATTGATCTTAATGTTTTGAGTGATGAATTAGTGCCAATCTATTTAACATAAGAAGACCCTAAGACATACAATGAATCAATAAGGTCAATGGATACTAGTTTTTGGAATAGGCCATTATAAGTGAATCAGATTCTATTGTTTCTAATCACACTTGGGACTTATCTGATTTACCTAAAGGTTGTAAACCCATAAGTAGCAAGTGGATATTTAAGAAGAAATTGAGACCTGATGGTACAATTGAGAAATATAAGGCTAGACTTGATATTAGAGGTTTAACCAAAAGAAATACATTGATTAATTTGACACTTATTCTCATGTACTAAGATAGTGATTATTAGAACTCTTCCTGTTTTAGTCGCTATTCATAATTTTGTGATATATCAAAATATTAAAAAGGCTTTCCGAAATGGTGATTTAAAGGAAGAGATCTATATGTCTTAACATGAGGGATTTGTGATTCAAGGACAGGAGAATAAAGTATGCTAATTGAGAAAGCCTTTGTATAGTTTAAAGCAGGCACCTAAGCAATGGTACGAAAAGTTTAATAGCACATTAGTGGTTAATGGTTTTATTGTTAATGCATCTGATACTTGTGTTTATTCCAAGATAATAGGATCAGATTGTGTTATTATATGTTTCTATGTGGACGACATGTTAATCTTTTGCCCTAATGTGAATTATGTTAATGAAACTAAGAATATGTTGTCTTCTAAATTTGAAATGAAAGATCTTAGAGAAGCAGATGTGATTTTAGGGGTTAAAATCAAAAAATATTCAAATGGTTTTTCATTGTCTCAGTTTCATTATATTGAGAAAATATTGAAAAGATTTAATTATTTTGATGTAGCACCTGTGAGAACTCCTTAAGATCCTAGCATACACTTGAAAAGGAATACAGAATCTAGTATTTCTCAAATTGAGTATGCTAAGATAATCGGTAATGTAATATTTATCATGAATTATACACGACCTGATATTGCTTATGCTGTTAATAGATTGAATAGATATACTCACAATCCTAGTAGTGAACACTGGAATATTCTTCATCATTTGCTAAGGTATTTGGGAGGTACTATGGATTGGTGTTTGCATCTTAATAAATTTCCTGCTGTTTTAGAAGGATTTTGTGATGCAAACTAGTGGCTATGTATTTACTTTGGGTGCAAGTGCTATTTCATGGAAGTCTTCAAAACAAATTTGTACAGGACGATCCACTATGGAGTCTAAATTTATTGCTCTTGAGTTGGCATCACAAGAAGCCGAGTGGTTGCGAAACTTATTGGCAGGCGTGCCTTTGTGGGGAAGACAATCTTCACCAGTTTTTCTATATTATGACTCACATGCAGCAATTGGAATTGTCAAAAATAGTGTGTACAATAGAAAAAGAATACATATCAGCATTAGGCATGGTGTAGCAAAATAGTTGTTGAAATATGGTGTTATTTCCTCGGAATATGTAAGGTCAAAAAGATATTTAGCGTATCCTTTAACCAAGGGTTTGACAAGGAGTTATCCTTGAAACGTCGAGGGGGATGAGGCTAAAGACCATGTATTGATGAAGTATGATGTATACTCGTTTGTGGTCAAACAAAACCATATGAGACCTCAATATGCACTATATCGCCTATTCCTATGGCGTGGTGGAAGTGCTTTATAAGGTCGAACTTATTTTGGTCTTAATTATTCCATAGCCTTAAGGTAGTCTATGTGTAGATAGACTTGATGGAATCACCTACGTGAATGTAAAGGTGCGACCGTTATGAAAGACTTGGGATGTCTTTCTAGAGCACTCATGAGACCCAAGGTATGTGCATGACCATAGAAACACTTTGTTAGTATCACGGAGTTTGCATAAAATTAAGGATATAGTATGTGTTGTGGGACTCTCAACTGATGTTCATTCAGTTCAAGAGTACTTCACTTTGTGGATATTAGTTCTTGCCTCATTTCACTACGTGTCAATTCAGATCGAAAGATATTGACACTTAAGTACATGAATTATTCTATTTTTGTCTTTGCATTAGTGGTGGATTGTTGGTATTATTTATAATGTTAAAAATTTCTTTTTGAAAATCTATTTACAATCAATAGGCATGGGTCTTTTTATTTTTCAATCTATTTTCAAGTGGCTTCTTGCATGAAGCCTTAAAGCCAAGTGTTGAATGGCTTTGACAAGTGGCTATGCAAATCTACCATGTGTCTTCATGCATGGAAGACTAGGTACACTTGTCAGATGGACTAATATATTTTGAAAAGTATTAAAAGACTCTCCATACTTTTCATACATGCAACTTCTCCCTAATTTTCTATAAATAAGATGATCATTAGCCGTCATATTCACTCAATTCTTAACCAATAATTCATCTTGCTAATCATTACTTTCTTCCTACAACATTTTAATTTATGTAACAATTACAGAAAAAGCACCTTCTCTTCTTTCTGTGCAACTCTTTTGTCCAAAATCTAAATTTTCAGCCACGAATGCACGTGTTTGGAGGTTCTGTGGAACCTTGGGAGCGATCGGTCTTAATGTTTTGCACCCAGCCGGGCCGAAATTGCTTTTAAGGCAATGACTTGCCACGATAAAATATTTTTTATAAGTTGTTCTTCTTTCCTTCTTGTTCTTATTCAATATTATCTACTCATTTCCTTACTGTCTCTCGTAGCATATGCCAATCAAATGTCGCCCATTCGTGGTGTTTTTATCTGATCGCTGCAAATTAGTGACTAAAATCGTTCCTGAGCTGAAATAGAATAAGTTATAAACATTAAACAAACTGCCAAATTAATCACTTCAGAGCTCAAATGAGAAATAGCTAGTTTTAAAATATTTCATTAGTTAGAAAATTTGAACTATTCACTCACTAGTCAGGATAACTCAACTTATTACTTGATATGGTTTTGCTTAAAATTCAATGTTCAATGGGACATATTTCATCCTTCCATCTTATTTAATTTATATTAATTATTTCTTATTCAGTCTGAAGCTCGAATAATACCTGAAACCCAACTGGGGCTCCAACATGTCCAAGAACATTTTATTAGGCAATTTCTCCCGCAGTCATGGTCACGTCCGTCGTGTTTATGAATCAGCCATTAAATGGAGAAATATAATGTTGATTTATATAGCAGATCTTAATTTGTTTGGAATTGAGGTATAATTATTGATGTTTGTAAATGAGTAATTTTCAGAAAGTACCACTATTATTTAGTGGCAACTAACTTTCTATAGCTACCATATACATAATTACTTCCTATAGCTACTACTCAATTGTTAAGATTGTTTATTTGCGATGCTTTATTGATTAATACAATAGCAAAAAGCGCCTAAATATCAGGGCAGTTCAGCTGTGCATGCATGTATTCATATGTATCATATCATGTATTCATAAATACAGTAACGACAATTACTGTATTCATTATCAATTCTAACTCGCCTCATTATCAATCCAATTAATTAGAATAATTTTTCAGTTGTATTTAACTTCGGTATTTAGTATGTTTCAATATTTTTTTTATTGTTGCATTCATTAGATTCAATGTTTATATCTACTGTATTCACTATTTTATATTTAGTGTACTCAAATGTATTTGTATTAATAGCGTTTTAGTTATTCATAATAAATGTTATACGGTTGTTTCTAGTATATTTCATTCTGTATTTTTATTTGTATTCAGTAGTTTTCACTGTATTTAAAATTAAATGCATTCACTGTTTATATTATGTTTTATTTTAATGTTTGTATTCAATATATTTCAATATTTATCATGTATTCATACATACTATATGTACAATATGCATGAATATAGGAGTATTCAGCTGTATTAAAAATATACAGACCTTCAAAATACATAAATACATGCAAAAAAAGTATTTATATAAAATACAATATGTTTGAGTGAATTTGTAAAGAATACATCATAGTTGTATCATTGTAAGTGGCTAAATTGCAAGAAGATAAGAAAGTTTGTTAGTGATGGCGTTTTCCGGCCAACCAAAATACTATATACATTATATTAAAACTAAAAATGGAGATGAACACAGCTTTTGGCCCTCAAATCTTCTACGACATAGAAAATATTGCAGTATCTGTCGTTCATGCAATGTTTCTTTTTTCAATCTCGATTTTTTTTCGAATTTTTCGGGTTTTCGAATTATTTTAATTTTTTTTCATAAAGTTTTCATAGCATAAAACATAGAATTTGTGCTCCAAATATTTCTTTAGTCCTAGCAAAACATAATTATATCAAGTGTTTTTCAAGAAAATAACAAAAAAATCAGATGAGCTATGATATTGTACTAAAATATTCAACAATAAATATAATAAAATTACATAAAAATATTATTACTAAGCCATAATGAAAATAAATTTTTCTAAAATTACTAAATTGCTAAATTGAGTACGCCTAACAACTACTAGTTTTACATGACTAAAATTATAAAAAAAAAAAGTTGTGCATTTTATCTAAACCATGGAAAAACTAAAAAAAATAGATCAATATTATTGTAATTCCTAGTACAATTTAATTAAATGTAAAACTTATTGTAGCATTCAAGAATTATAAGTCCAAGTCTAAAATAATCAGATAAAATTATGAAAATGTTTAAGAAATATTTATAAACTATATTACAATAAATATTTTTATGTATTAAATATATTTAAAACTTCTATACATATAATGTCGGATTGGTTTGGTTTCAATTTGACTTTTGTTAGTTAAAACCAAATCAAACCAGTTATGGTCGGATTTTTTTCCAACACCAGACTAAATCAAACCAAACTATAGTCGGGTTTATCTTTTGATTTGATTCGGATAATCAGTTTTGGTGTGTTTGACGATTTTTTTGTATACCCCTACTATAAATACCTCTTTTGCTATAAAATATAGAAGGTAGCTATAGAAAATAATATTATAAAATAATTTTGAATTATAATAAATAGGGTATATATATAGGGGGTAAAATTTCCTTTATGAATCAACCAACAAGATCTATCTTGATACCACAGTCCTATTGCAGAAACAAATGAAAGTATATATAGAGTATGATCAATTGTGTAAGACAGAATAGCCTAAATGACACCTGTACTTCAACCACATTGTCATATCGATCCCCAAATTTAGATATTTGCCAATTGAACACTTATACTCATTCAAAACGTGAATAATAAACACTTATCCAACATGGCTTATCCTATGTGTCATATGTGGCTTCAGTGTGTGATTCACATGCCTGTAAGGGGCGTGAAGACAGTTAAAAAAGCCCTAATGGTATAATCTAGCCTATTTAAAGCCATCTTCTTATTTCTACCTTATTCATCATTGTTGAACGTTATAGAAGCTAATTTCTATCCAAATCTGATGCCTTCTTCTTTTTTTGTTAGCTTCTAGTGAAAAATAGAATTTTATTTTCCTATGATTCTTCGTTGCCCATCAATTTTTGCCATCTCCTTTTGTTTTGAAAGTCAATTTTTTTCTTCTTCTCCTGCAATAAATAAGCTACTGCCGTGTCTTCTCCTTCAACAATGAATAAGAAACCTTTGTGTTATTATGTAGTTGTTGCAGATCTTAAAATGTCACGAACACCCACCAATCCTGGAAGAAGGTTCTCGAGCTGACGAAGATAGGAGATAGGAGAAGGTTTTGGCTTTTTCAGATGGGTTGATCATGCGATTGAGGAAGAACACTACAAGCTCTTCTTGTGGCTCTTATTAAGAAGAGTTATTGATGCCATTGTCAAAGAAGACAAGGAAGGTCGAAGTTCAGAGTTGCTGCGATTATAATTGTGGTTGTAGTTGTTCTAATATTAGCTGTTATGTTATTGTTTAGGATTGATAGTACACTTTCTTATTTCCTGGGTTTAGGCTATATTTTTGGTGTTGATGTAAAATTTTATTCATGGAATATGTTGACAAATGCTCAATTACAGCAACAAGTACTAACATAATGGCATGTGGTATAGGCAGTTAATAAAACATTCAAAATAAGGGAGTTGATTTATAAAATATTGCCAACTATAGGCAGTCAACAAAAACATACAGGATGAAGTAGCTTTACAAAATATTATCTACCACAGTCAACCAAAATATACATATGTAAATATCAGTTGAGCACTAAAATTAATGTCTGTTGTGGCTTAGCTGCTTGGTGTAGATTGTATAACTGGTATGGCTTGAGTGGTTGTAGAAGACTTTGCCCTTCTGTAACTCTGTTTAGATGCCTTTGTGTAACTACTGCTTGGCCCTTCTACTTTAGTGCAGGTGGTTTGAACCTAAGTTCAATGTTGGTAGGAGCATAACTTATGAGTATAGAAGGATCGTGTACCACTCTGTCAATAGTTTCAGACTGCACAAAAATAAAAGGTTGTGAATGAGGAATTATGTAGTAAACCATTATGTAATTGAGTGGAAATATTTACCCTCTGGTGCTAATGCACTTCCAATTGCTGCTGATGATCCAGCTGCTGGTACTGATGCACTTCCAGTTGCTACTGATGCACTTCTAAATGTTGTTGCTGCTGCTGTTCCACTTTCAACAGTTGCACCTCCAACTAAACTAGTTCCAGTCCTTCCCCCTTGGTTTCTCTGCATACACATAACAAAACTATCACTAGTAATTGAATTCTTTCAATATTAGTAACAAAACAAACATTAATACTTACTGCTGATGGGCATCCTTTCTTGTTATGTCCTAATGTATTGCACAAAAAACATCTCATTTGTATCCCTATTCTTGTACCTTTCCCAAACTTCTTCTTTGGTTCATTGGCAACTTTTCTCCTTTTTTCTTTGGCCTTCCTAGCATTGCAGTTATAACAGGTCACTCAATAACTGGTAGTGTGCTTTTTGGACGTAAATTCATACTAGTTAAAGGTTGAATGAATCTACTATATGCCTTATGGTAAGTATCCTTTCTATACCAGTGGTCAACATATGGCTCAACCTCATAGTTCTTATAATGCATTGCTGTAATTGCATGTGCACATGAAATTCCTTTGAGTTGTCATGATCTAGCACACCATCTCATCTCAGCATTTAGAAACAACAAAGTTATTGCTAGATGAAGTCCCTGCAGTAATAAAAACTATATTGTTATAACTTAAACGTAAATGAAAATAATTACATTTTAAAGAAAGAGTATTAGAAACCATACCTTCTGCATATCATATATGACTGTCTTCCCTTCTCCTTCAGTTTCTGTCAAGTTTAGATCATGTTTGAGAAATCTAATAAACCAAGACCATGTATCATTTGATTCCTTTTCAACTACAGCCCAAGCCACATGGAACATTTGATTATTTCCATCATTGGAAATGCATGAAAGCATTTCACCTTTACATGTTCCCTTTAGGAATGCACCATCAAGACCAATTATGTTTCTGCACCCTTCTATTCATCCAGTTTTTAATGCTTCAGGAGAGACATAAATGCCCATAAACACCTTCTTGCCAGGAATTGAAACCTTAGATTTCCTTATCACTACAGTAGTGCCAGGATTAGTAGACTTTAGCATTTTTGCATAATCATGAAGCCTAGCAAATCTTTTCTTGTAGTTACGCATATTCTCCTTCATAACTATCATTTTTGCTCTTATACAGGAAGTTTTACTCACATACAAGCCATATGATTTCCTAAGTAAGGCGTGAATTTGATGAGGCTTAATTTGAGGCTCACTAATTATTCTATCTTTGGATTTTTTCGCAATCCATGGTGGGTTACACATCTTTTTCCTTGTTTTCTTGTAGCATTTACGGACAGGGTAGTATGTAATCACCTGAAAATTACTGATGCTACTTTTGTGCTACCAAGGATATGCCAAGGACAACCTTTCTTTGTGCACCTTGCCCTAATCCTTTTCTTCTCATTAAGATTCAACTTAAGGTTAAGACCTTTTTGAATATAATATGTCTATAATGCCTCCCTAAAACTGTACAACATTCTCAAATATCATATACAGTTCAAAAAATAATTTTTTGCAAGTTGTGTCAAATTAGACCTTCTTACTTGAATTTCTAGCTGGTGCATCACTTACTTCATCGGGGCCAACAAGTTCTGTTTCATCATCGCTATACTCACTACCTGGATCTGAGCTATCAAAATACTAGTCATCCCCTCCTAGTTTTCCTTCATATTTTCCCCTTTTGTTCTTGTGCATATCTTTAAAACCAACATGTATACCAACTTGACCAGATGGTATCTCATCTACATTTACTTGGGCATCCTTTTTTTTTTAATTGAGTTTAGACTGTCTAATTTCAGCTAAATCATCTTCCAAATTGCTACACTCTTCAATATTCTCATCTATATCAAACAGTGAGTCATACCCTTCAGAATCATCAAGGTCCTTATCAAAATCAGATTTTGATGTTTGAAGGTAATAGGATGAGAATTTATTACCTTCACCTTCATCGGATTCTTCTATCTCGTCACTTATATCTGTCCCCTTACCCTTATCTTTGTCATTTTCAGTTCTTTATATCATAGTTGGGAGGTGAACATCAGCCCTAGCATTTAACCCACTGTCATGCCCATCTTTTTGTATAGTGGGGTCTAGTTCAGTTATGTCCTCAACAAGAATAGGCTCACTAATTTTATGGACAATACAAACATCAACAAAGTCACCACCTTTCAATGTATTAAGAAACTTTAGCACATCGGCATTTGTTTTTAAAATGTAATAGTCACCCCTTTTGTTGACTTTGCATCCAAACAAATCAACTTCCAAAAATTTTAAGTCACTAGAAAACTTGTGAAACAACATAATATGTAGCTCACCAACGTCAACTGTAGCTAATTGAGGACAAGTTAGTCCGTTTTCAAACCTTAGGTCAGGGTCGGATACAAAATTACCATTGTGGTAGATTTGTAGGTTAACTAGGGTTGAAGCCATTTTCTTTTCACATATACAAAGTAACAAAAAAAAATAGTGTTAACAATGACTATTTGTTATCAAGTGCATCTTTACACAACTCCATAAACAAACCAACAAAAAAGACAGATTTTTAAAGTAAAAAAGCTTCCAAGATTCTTTTTCCGTCATTACAATGCCTTATAATATTCAGAAATATTGTGGTGGACCCAACAAACATCACAAAAAAATGCATAAATATAAAATGAAATTTTGCTTTGACAATAAAAACCCAAAACACTAAACAGAATAACCAAATATGTCATTACATGCATGACACTACATTAAAAAGGGCTTTCACACTAACATGTAGCAAAACACAACAAAAGCCCTATATATTAAGAGAGATTAAACAACAATTATGACCTAACCCAACCGTCGATAATAACTACACGGATGCAAATCCTGGCAACAACGATGGAGAAGAAAGGAGCGACTCCCTGTTGTTCGATACTATCTAAGCCCTAAGTACGTGGGTAATTGTAAAATGAGGGGAAAATGTGGGTTTGGGGGGGAGGGGAGGTGTAAATAATTCTTTGTCGATTTTTTTATCCTATTTGCCCATCATATCTGACTTGGAGCCTAAATGGTTTTATTTTATTAACATGGCGGCCTACGTGTAGGCGATTGTCATACACGCACTGGAAGCCTCCTTGGATAAGCATTATTATTCACGTTTTGTATGAGTATAAGTGTTCAATTGATAAATATTAATATTTGGGGACCGACACGACAAAGTGGTATACAGATGCCATTTAGGCCATTCTGCGATTGTGTAAAATTGTAAAAGAATCTAACCTCCATACATGTCCAAAAACTCATACAGCGTCTTTCTTTACATGACAAACACTAGTATAGCTTCTGTGGTAAAAAAGATACATATTTTAATGGAGTATAAAATACAGATTGAGTATCCTTGTTCACCCCCCCTCCCCTACAAAACTGGAGTGCTGCAGCTCTATCATTAATGAAATATGGACCTAGTTGTGTACAGCTAATTCATAACTCTCCTACTTGTATTACAAAGTGAAATGAAAATTATGTATAAAGATGAGTGCAGCAATGCTTCTACGTTTCGTGTGGAAACTGTTACGTAAATCTTCCTCATGCTCTTCTTTGGCGCCCCCGTGAGTCTGAGGCAGGGGACTGGTGCATTTCTTTGAATTCTGAAGTTCACAGAAGCTAACAAATTAGATCTGACTCTAAAGAACATCCACAAAGTAGTCAGATAATCATCTATTCCCTCTCAAGTGAACTGAAGATGACGATGTCCTGTGCCTCAAATTGACTGATTAATTGGCGCGTGGCACCAAAAAGCTAAAGCCTGAATTCTCACAGAGAGGAAGAGGAGGTTCAATGTCAGCTATATCTATTTGTTCCATTGATTTTGATATGGTCATCAACTGAAAATGGGATGCTGCAAATTGCACCATTAAGAAGCTTCAGCAATTGGCTTAAAGAGGCATAAGAAGGAAGTTTACTGAAATACAACAATAATAGTTTGTCTTATGCGCATTTATTTGCACCTTAACCACATGTATCTGCTTGATAACATGCACCTAAATAATCTAAAATTGCACATTGAAATTAGAGTCTTTCCCTAAATATTAAAAACCTGAACTGGGAAAGACTAATGTTCCCAGTAAATGAGATCTAGTCCAAATGAGATTCAAAGTGAATTAATCACGCAAAAGCAAGGTACCAATTACAACTAATTACAAGCATTTTGATGCTAACCTTGAATCATCATCTAAGAGAAAAGAGTTGCTGACTGCATGATTTGAATCTTCAGTCATCGACACCCTCATGCTGGATATAACCTAATGCAATTGCATAAAAACCTTGCCCTTGGTTAATTTTACTGTGTAAACATGTTATCGAAGTTATATCTTTTGAAGAATATGACTCTAACCTAGGTTGACTAATGGCATCCATAGAAACTTACATCCGGTGACACACTGTGTGTACCATACTTGTCATCCCAGTACATTGTACTGATCCTATACAACTGCTGGATGCTAAGAACCTGGAGAAAAAAGATATCATTAGTGACCTTTAATGACACACCAGCTAATTCTTCCTTCAAATTGATATCACTTACTGGACAGAGTTGATGGCTTAGTTCATCCAGTGTCTTTTTGGGTTTTTGATGTATAACCTGCAGCAAGGAGAATGGAGAATATTTGAGAACTCTTTACCATCCTACTTTCAAAAGTGAAAGAAACAAGTTAAAGGAAAATGATAAATGTAAGATTATGCTTACAAGAAAACCAATTGCCTGTCTGATATGCTTCAGCTCATCCCATGCTGATCCTGCATACTGTTTTCGTTTTTGTTTATTTACTTCAGGTGTTAAATATAACTTTTAGGAATGCCAATATAATAAAATATCTGATGGATCATACCTCATCAGTTGCCGTAAAGCACCAGTGTTCCAATTCGGCCAGTCCTGCTTTGACGTATTCACCATTGCTAAATGAACAGCACTCCCGTCTTAAGAGAAAGCTGTGAAAACTTTTACAGTCACATGAGGAAACTTTTAAATGCATTGGAGAAAACTGCGTGCAAACAGAAGCCTATAACTGCACCTGTTAAAAAGCTGAACGTTGATATATGAAAATATCTGAGTGAATACTTTACGAACTAGAAATGGGGGCACCTGAAAGTATCAAATCAGGAAAAGCAAGATCGGAAGTTAGCTGCATAATATTTTGGAATCAAAGGTTTATCGACTATTTCCAAGCTAATTAACCATATCTTATGACATTGCTAATTCTGCTGAGGCAATGTTTGCTGGATAAAAAAGTTTATCCTCTAGGAACAAATTGTTTACACTGGAAAGGGGTTCAAAATAATTGAGCGCAGGGAAAAATCAACTTCACTAACATGGTTTGCTTTTAATGTGTTCAAGAAATTCCCCAAGCTCTTTACAATTCCCTGCCAATGGGCAATCAAAGCTTGCTGAGCTGCTGTATTAGCTACTGAACGTGAGGACCCTTTAACCAAGCTTGCTCTTGAAGTTCGTGGTGCCTAGTAACATATCCAAGAAAACTGTTTTAATACAAATGACAAAGGAAAAATACAAGATAACCGGAAAATGAGGTAAAGAGTTATATATAATGCAAAAAACATGTCCTAGACAAGTCTCTGGAAATATTTTCTACGCTTACCTGGATACACAACCACAGCAACGGAGAAATCTCCTTTTTCAAATTGTCACGAATCATTCCATAAATTTTCTCTACATATGCTGTAAGTTGCTGCTTGAACAACAGGGCAGGGTACTTGGCTTCTACTTGGCGTAGAGTTTCAACTCCTCCAGTCACAAAGGAAAGGTTGACTCTTTGAGGGTTTCCACGGAAACTCTGAAAATCAATAACAATGAACACTTTAAGGAGCTAGTCTCAAACTTCCTTAATAAAAAGTACTGAACTTGTTAATATTTTTTTAACTTCCCACCTGCGACATCCTCCCAAACAGAGATGCCGATGAGGATCGTCGACGTAGAGGAGTCATTGCTGCAGCAGCACTTGCTTTGAGTGTACGCTGAAGTAGCAATAGAAGAGTAGAAGCATTGGACAACCAATAAGCCAGTATATCATTGTTGTCCTGGGTTCTGTGCCAACGCAGAAATGGAACCAAAAGAAGCAATTATAATTTAAAAAGCGAGGACATAAAGATTAAGGAGAACTGGATTTTGTAGTTCAAACCTCAATACCATGACCAATAGTCTGGATTATTCGGTCAAAGACAGTGGTTCTCTCAACTTCAAAAGATCTCCACTGCAAAAGGCACTTATAAATGATGCAGGCTGCAATTGGCCTGTTTCCTGCAAAGCCCAAGTTTTGTGTAATACAACGAATCAGCAACTCCTGGTTCTCTTGCTGTTTCTCATTAAGTGATTTTTGCGGTTTATCCTCTGCTTCAGGGAGATCCCTTTGGTGCAATGAAGGGCTATGAAGATCCTAATATAATGCAAGTGAGAATATGAGCAACAAAATTTGCAGGCATGCGAGTAGAATTTGGCAGCACAAGTCTTTTAAGGAAGGTACTTTTACCACGCGCATTCTTGTATCCTCATAACCGCGACCACTCTCAGTTCTCTGTCAAATGAACAGAAGACTTCAGATTATTCCATTCCTAAAAGAATTCTACACAAGAAATACATGTAAAACAGTAATACCTGGATAATAGATCTTGAGCGTCTAGAGAGGAACTTATTAGGTGCCATTGACACAGCCTGCTGACGGAAAACTTTGTTCTCTGACTCTTAGTTTGTCATCTTCTCCTCTAGCCTGATTTTTCAGGGTTCAGCAGCAACATATAAATAAATATATAATCAGATAATTTTTTATGAAAGGAAAATACAACACAACCATATTGCATTAAAATATTACTTTCAAAGGGTCGTGAGTTCGAGTCTCCCCAAGAGCAAGGTGGGAAGTTCTTGGAGGGAAGGATGCCGGGGGTCTATTTGGAAACAGCCTCTCTACCCCAGTGTAGAGGTAAGGTCTGCGTACATACTACCCTCCCCAGACCCCACTATGTGGGATTATACTGGGTTGTTGTTGTTGTTGTTGTAAAAGACTAGAATTCTTTAAAATTTCTAAGTATTATCTTCCTTCACTGAGCCGAGGGTCGATTGGAAACAACCTCTCTGCCCTTTCGGGTAGGGGTAAGGCCCGTCTACATATTACCCTCCCCAGATCCCACTTTGTGGGACTATATGGGTAGTTGTGTGAATTCAGTTTGTGTTTCTTCATTGTATGATGTTTTAATAGTTTTGGTTCGCTGTAACTTTCAATTAATTTTTGGTGGATAGTAGAGTTTGTGCTCCTATGTTAATTTGGGACTGATAAGATACTATAGTGGAAGGTTCATTCCAATTACAGGACATGTTCTATTCTGTTGAAAGTCAACATTCATATAGATTTCATGTTGAACTTGCAAGATGACTAGTGTAGTTTGTTATTTAAAGACTATTACTCCTTATTCAGTATGTAATAGCTTGTGAAATGAAGGTTTAAATCTTGTAAGAGTGTCGAGCTTTTGGTCAATCCATGCTGTGACTAGTATACAGTTTTTGTGAATAAGGAGAATGGTTTAACATATCATCATGTAAAGGTTGCACTGATTTATTTTTGGTTTAAGTCAGGATTGGTATTTTAAATTTTAGAATACTCAGCTATTTGATTTGTGCTTAAATAGTTAAAATTTCAGAAGAAGATTATTAGTTCAATCTCTTGCGTCTTGGTTGATTCTTGAATAGTAGGGTCCTACCTATGGTTAAAAATAATTGGATTGTTTAAACTGATTTGTTGGGCTCTTAAAAGTAGGTTTGAGGTGTGCTATATTAAGTAAGACATAGTTATGGCCCTCAAAAACTTAGTTTAAATTCCCTTTTAAAAGTTGAATTGAGATGTGCCGTGCCAAACAAAAATCTCAAAATGCATGGCCCTCATTTAATTAATTTTAAATCCTTAGAAATCGAAATGTGCCATTTAGTTGAATTCTCATGGCCCTCGCAAATTTAAAAATGCGTAGTTGCTTTTGACGCGTAATTTAATTTACTTTCCTTGACTCGGTTGTGCATTATGTGATGAAAATCCAAATCTCAACAACGTTAGACAAAATGTTTCGTGGACCTTAGGTGCATTTATATTACGTGGTTCATGACGTGTTTTAGGTGATGTTGAATCTTACTAAAAATAATTAAAAGCAGTTTAATTAGTTAAAGTTTATCATATGTTAAAACATGTATTAATATCAAATAATAGGCCAATTATAATAGTTTTAATCGACCGTGCTAGAACCACAGAATTCGGGGGTTCCTAACACCTTCCCTCGAATTAACAGAATTCCTTATTCAGAATTTCTAGTTCTCAGACTTCAAAAGGAAAGTCGAAATTTCCTCGATTTGGGATTTAAAATAAACCGGTGAAATGGGACACCAAATAAACTATCCCAAGTGGTGACTCTGAATTGAATAGATAGTCCCATTTCGAATAATATTACTTTAAATGAAAAAAACTCCCTTATATACCTCTCGGGGTGTGTGAAAAGGAGGTGTGACTTGTATATCAGTCTATATCTTCAGGATCAGCAAGTAGTTGAGCGGCAGTTGGCAGAGGATAGTTTACCTTTTTGATAACTCTCCAAACTTTAACATCATAGTCATTTTCATATATTCCCATATACACTTTTCAGTGGGAGAAATTTTGTCCATTGAAGTATGGTGGCCTTACTTGCGAAGTTCCTTCTTGGAAGAGTGCTCCTATTATAACTTGATTTGTCATGATCTTTTCTCACAAGCTGTTAATCAGAAGAAAAATATGAGCTTTGCTCTGATACCAATTGAAAGTACAAAAGGGGGTAAATTGTTTATTTTTAAACTTACTTGCTACTAGTTGACTAGTTTTTCAATTACTAGACTAGATGTAGTAACTTGATAACAGTAAGGACAGAATTTACTATGCGAAAATTAAATGCAGGAATTAAAGATACTAGAATTTTTATACTGGTTTGGATTCAATCTGAATCCAATTCCAGCCCACTTGGGTTGCAAGGGAGTCCATTTCAGTGATTGAGTTTTTTCGAGTACACAGAGAATTGTGTGATCTACACTGATAGCTCAGTTCCTATATCACTCGTTTCTTTTGATACAATGCCTCGCCAATATTGTTCTCTCTTCTTCTCTAACTTGTTACATAGCATGTGTAGTAGAGCTACAATATTTGTTTGTACTAGAACAAAGAGAGGGTATTTGGTTCGATCAAAGTATGTTGCTCTAGGGTACAAATACAAGTTTAAATACTTTGAGAGAGACTTGGTTTCTGGAGAGATTTACCAACCCAAGAAATTTGATTATTGGAAAGAAATTGATTCTTTCCAAAAATAAGGTTATACAGCAATGGCTTTGCGTGACGACAGACTTGAATGATTTCCCTTATATGCTTCCTCGAATCTTAATCCTTCCAGATTTAGTATGCTTGATTGATTTTCTTCGTTATGCTTGATTGATTTAATTCCTTTAGTTTAGGCTTTGATTTATTTCGTCAGTGCCGTTGATTTCTCTAATCTTGGATGTTTTTTTTTTATTTTGTTTGATTGATTCCTTTAAACATGAAGTTATCCATGAGTTTCTATACATAGAACAGATATATTATTTTTATCATTAAAATTAGATCTAACATATACATGTACTTTACTAATTTTTTGTGAATTACTGAAAATTTCTTGGTTCATTCTTTTTGATTCCTAAATTTGATAATTCATTTTATTCTCTTCCCGTTCTTTTCAGTTTCTTGGTATCCAATACTTAGTTAGTTATAAAGTCAGTGAGCTCTATTGCATCTTTTATTAACTTTATTGCATAACAACTGAAATTTACAAGGTAATAGATATTCAAACTATTCAAAAAATTGTGTTAAATATATCAGAAATAGAACTTATCTTATAACTATCTCATGTTAACTCAAAATGACAACCGAAGTGGAAGTAACAAAACAACGTGTATCTACATAACAAAGTACGATAATATTCATCTAATTGGGCGATAAAAGTATTAGTAATTCGAATAAGTATGATACAACCATGTCAAATATATTCATATAAAGTGGTACTACACTACTGCTAAATTGATAATATAAATAAAGGTTTAGATGTATCCAATTATTTTGACCTCAACAAGATAGTTGTTTTTGTGTAATTGTTTACTCAACTATTTTTTATATATTATTTTACAAATACATAATTTGGTATACACATACAAATACAATGCTGAAAAACTAGTGATGAACAATAATGCAATTTAGCCTAGAGCTTGTGCAACTAAATGAAGCTGAGTGATAGAAGTTCTTTTTCATATCCTTGAAACTTTTCTATTTATTTTTTATATCTATTGTAATATCACACATACTCTAATTTAAGTTATTTCTGTCATGTGATTAAATCATTGATTATGTGCTTTTCACTTTTATGATTTGAAGTCCATAAGTTGATCGGTGATGTTGCTAGAAGTTTCGTCAAAGAGTGTTCAAAATATAATATGTAATCATATAAAGTAATATCTAACTTATATATATAATATTATTTTTCGGCGAAGGGCTTACCTTTGATCATCTTTTACCTAGGGTGGCTACGTCATTGATAAGTTCCTTTCCTATCTAAATTTAGATAGCTCAAGCGTTGTTGTTTTTAAAACATCCAAATTTATTAAAAATTACATTTGATTAGTTGTTTAGATAAGATTTTTATAAGTGAAAAGTAGTTTAGTATTTGCTATGTTCCTTCTTTTATTTATATAGACTAATTTATAAAATAATCACTCAATAAACACAATGTTACTTATTTATAATCGCACGAAGCATGGACAAGTGAACTAGTGAAGAAATAATACAAGTAGGGGTGTACAAAGAAAACTGATAAATCGCACCAACCCGATAATTCGAGTCAAACCGAGAAAAAAATCCGACTACGGTTTGGTTTGACTTGGTTTGGTGTTGGAAAAAAAAATCCGACCATAATTGGTTTGGTTTGGTTTTAACTAAAGAAAGTCAAACCGAAACCAAACCAACCCGACATTACATATATAACAATTTTAGATATATTTAATATATAAATATACTTATTGTAATGTAATTTATAAATATTTCTTAAAAAATTTCATAATTTTATCTTTTAAGGTATTATTTCAAGGTATGATTTAGAACTTTTGAATGCTCCAATAAGTCTTATAGCCATTAATATAAGTAAATTAAATAATGCTAGCAATCAATAATAATGCGCTAACAAAAGACATTCAATTCAATCTTACGAACGAGAATGTATTAAATGTTATTTTGTAATAATTTAGACAAAAATACATAACCTATTTTTATTTTTCTTTAACTTTTAGGCATATAATTAATATTCCCTTATTAGTCTATCTAGTTTTGCATGAATTAGTGCTTTTAGATTATGTTTATTTCTAGTATGATTTTTTAATTAATAATATTTATAGTACATAATTTTATTATTTTTTATTGTTGAATATTTTAGGATAATGTCATGAGTCATGACATATCTCATATTTTGTATTATTTTTTTGAAATATACTTTATATAGTTGTATCTATTAGGATTAAAGAAATATTTTGAGCATACGTTATATATTTTGTTCTACGAAGATTTTACCGGGAAAAAAATTCGAAAAAACCCGAATAACCCGAAAACCCGAGAAAAACCGATATCGAAAAACCCGAATTTATTGGTTTGATTTGGTCTTTAAATTTAATAACCCGACACAATTAATTTAGTTTGGTAATTGTAAAATTCGAACCAACCCGATTTATGTACACCCCTAAATACAAGGGAGTAATCAGCCAGCTGACTTGCAACTTGTAACTGAACTGATATTTGTACATAACTAGTTGGTAACTAATAAAGCTTTGATTATTTACAGAGGAGTAAGGATGAGTTGGTAAAAATAAAGCTTTAATGGAACTGTTTATTGGTGTTAAATTGGTAAGTGAAAATATCTTTTCTAGAAAATGTCTTTTGTATCCCCTTCATCAAATGTTATTTTTGGAGAAAGAAAAAAGTCTTATTCTTCAACCAAATATCGAAAAATATCTTTTAGAATATAAATCATTCTCTGTTCCCCCTCAAACGAAACATAAATCATTGAGCTTACATCATTATAAAACTAATTCAAGCATAAAAGGATTGCAATTCAGCAAGAACTATTCTTAACATAGTTTTCCGTTATCACCGTCGAGAATTGTGTTAACATCCATGGAAGCCACGGATGTGAGGATTAGCGAGGAAGATGAACAGTAGTCAATGAGAGAGAAAGGAGAGAATGTGTGAAAGGTCGGTTGTTTTCTTTCTCGAATATTCCAATTACAAATGAGCCTTCGTATATATCAAAATACAGAAAATGAAAATGTAAAAAAATATCTGTGTGTGTGTGCATACAGGTGCTGTCAGTATATAAATAAAAGAATGGCCATATTTACAATATCAAAAGTGGCTACTTATGTAAAGCTACTTGTGTAATGTCTGCTTGTCTTTCACATTGGGCTGCTTGCCTTGGCCCAATACTTCAACACCCCCCCTCAAGCTGGAGGGTGGCTGAACACCCAGCTTGGGCAAGAAATAGTGATGTAATATACCTGTGAGGGGCTTAGTAAAGATGTCAGCAAGTTGTGAACCAGAAAGTACATGATGTAAAGAGATTAGACCCTCGTGAAGCTTAGTCCGAATGAAATGGCAGTCAAGTTCAATGTGTTTGGTACGCTCATGGAAAACAGGATTGGTGGCAATGTGGATGGCAGCTTGGTTGTCACAGAAGAGAGGGACAGGAGAAGAAATAGGAAACCCAAAATCAGAAAACAAGCGAGTAAGCCAAGTGATTTCACCCACAACTTTGCTCATGGCTCTATACTCAGCCTCAGCTGAGGACAAGGAAACTACAGGCTGTTTCTTAGCTTTCCAGCTTATTAAAGAACCTCCTAAAAAAATGCAAAAACCAGAAACAGATCTCCTAGTGTCTGGGCAAGATGCCCAGTCACTATCACAGTAGGCAGAGAGGGCCAAACTGGGAGAATTATTTAGGAAAACCCCAAGGTCAAGGGTGCCCTTAAGGTATCTTAAGGTGTGTAAGGCAGCAGACATGTGAATAGAAGAGGGAGTTTGAAGAAATTGACTAAGATGTTGGACAGTGAAGGCTAAATCAGGTCTGGTATGAGTAAGGAAGTTGAGTTTACCAACAAGACTCCTGTAAGTCTCAGGGGAAGGAAGAGGAGGACCCATGTCATGTTTGAGTTTTATAGAAAGATCAAGAGGGGAATGACAGGAGTAACATCAAGACAGTCATAGGAAGAAAGAAGATCAGTAATGAATTTTCTTTGATGAAGAAGGACACCAGTAGGAGAATAGCAGACTTCAATGCCAAGGAAATAATGGAGGACACCTAAATCTTTGATCTTAAAAGTAGATTCCAAAAAAGATTTCAAGGCAGAAATCTCTGGAAAGTCATTACCAGTCAAGATTATGTCATCTACATACACAGCAAGCAACACAATAGAAGAACCAGATTTTTTATGAAAGAGAGAGTAGTCATTAAGGGAGGAAGAGTATCCCTTAGAGATCAAAGCTGCAGAAAGCTTGGCATACCATTGCCTAGAAGCCTGTCTTAAACCATACAAGGACTTCTGAAGCAAGCATACCAAAGGAGATGAAGAAGAAGAGGAAGAAAGTGAAGAAGAGAAAGAGGAAGCAGAAGTAGAGGAAACAACCAAATCAGGAGGTAATTTCATATAAACCTCCTCATTCAAATCACCATGGAGGAAAGCATTGTTGACATCAAGTTGAAAAAGAGACCAGGACTGTTTCACAGCAACAGCAATCAGTGATTTAATAGTTGAGAATTTAACCACTGGGGAAAAAGTTTCAGTGAAGTCCACCCCCTCTACTTGAGTGTCACCCCTAACAACCAACCTGGCTTTATATCTTTCCACAGACCCATCAGCCTTATATTTCACCTTGTAAACCCATTTACACCCAATTGGCTTCTTCCCAGGTGGGAGAGGAACAATGGACCAAGTGTTATTGGCTTGTAAGGCCTCAAATTCCTTGGTCATAGCATCCTGCCAGGCAGGGTCAGAGGCAGCTTGCTGATAGGAAGATGGTTCAGCAGATGCCATGAAGACTGAGCCAGTACAACAAGAGGAAAAAGAACTAGTGCCAGAAAGGGAAGGGGGTAAGTTGCAAACATAATGTTGAAGATGGGCAGGAGGAACATGTGGTCTGGATGATCTTCTAACAATTGGTGACACATGGGCTGGTGGAAGAGATGGAACAGTAACAGCAGGAGGGGAATGGACTGAAGAATCATCAGGGGAAGTGGTTGGTGTAAAGCTGGAGATGGGTGGTTGGGAGGATGAAGTAGGAGGAAGGGAAGGAAAGTTAAGGGAAAGATCAGCATCAGTAGGTGGAAGAACAATTGGAGGATGAATAACAGAGGAGCCCCCTGAATTGGCAAAAGGATAAATGTGCTCATGAAAGGAAACATCTCTGGAGACAAGTGTTAGTTTAGTCTTCAAATTATACAATTTATAGCCTTTTTTGCCCAAAGGATATCTCAGAAACACACAAGGGTCAGCTCTAGGATGGAACTTGCCCTTGTGGTGCTTTGGTATAGATGCAAAGCACAAACAGCCAAAGGATCTAAGATGTGCATAAGAAGGACTGTGATCAAACAGTAGTTCATATGGAGATTTATTGTTAAGTAACTTGGAAGGAAATCTGTTGATAAGGTAGGTGGCAGTTAGGACACAATCCCCCCAAAAATGTAAAGGGAGATAAGACTGGAAAAGTAAAGCTCTGGCAGTCTCTAATAAATGTCTATGTTTTCTTTCAACCACACCATTTTGTTGGGGTGTGTAGGGACAGGAAGTTTGGTGAATGATGCCATTTTCAGCAAAAAAATTAATGCCAGCATTGCTAGAACCAAGTTCAAGAGCATTATCACTCCTTATGGTTTGGACATTAGAATGAAACTGAGTTTTGACCATAGCAAGAAAGGCTTTGATAATAGGGAATGCATTGCTTTTGGACCCCATAAGATGGGTCCAGGTGGCTCTTGTGAAATCATCAACAATGGTTAGAAAGTATTTGTAGCCAGAATAGGTAGCAGTGTTATATGGACCCCAGGTGTCCAAATGAATAAGTTGAAAAGGATGATTAGTTTTTATTGAGCTATCAGGAAAGGGCAGTCTAGCATGCCTAGCTAATGGGCAAATAGTGCACACAAAAGGCTGTTTATTTGAAAATTTGCATGGAATAGAAGATATAGTTTTCATTTTTACAAAGGGGATGTGTCCCAGTCTATTATGCCACAAGATTTCCATTTTATTCAAGCCAGAATGGTTTGCACAATGAGAAAGAGATGTAGAAGAAGAAACAGAAGCAACAGCTAAAGGGGAATTAGAATGACAAAGGGAATTGGGAGAATCAGAAGATTGAACAAGTTTGTAAAGACCATCATCCAGTTTACCAATTTCCAGTGGCCTCTTCAGAGAAGGGGCCTGTATCAAACAAGAAAATTTTGTAAATGAAACAATAGAGTTCAGTTGGTGTACAAGTTTGGACACAGAGATGAGATTGTATTGAAAGCTAGGTATATAGAGCACATTATGCAAAGTAAAGCATAAAAATTTGATGGATCCAGTACAAGTTACTTTCACTTTGTAACCATTTGGTAATACAACTAAGAAAGGCACAACTAATGGTTTGATGTCAAAGAGAAGGGTCTTATTAGAGGTCATATGGTCAGTGGCACCAGAATCTATAATCCAAATTTATGTATTAACCCTAGTCAACATGCAAGCACCATAAGAAACATCTTTTAAAGGACTGAAGTTAGAAGGAAGAGTACCAGCAAAGTTTGCAGACCCCATAATGTTTGGTTGAGTCTGAGATTCTGAAAGCTGAGTCTGTTGAAGAAGCATCAGGAGCTGTGCATATTGCTCCTTTGTTAGCCCAGGTATACCAGCTTCTAAACCAGGATGCCCCTGACTACCCTCACTTGAGCTTGAAGAATCAAATGAGCTTGCACATCCTTGTGTTTCAACATTAGCAGCAATTCTTTTGTTTCTAGTAAACTTGAAGTCTGATGGGAATCCATGCAATCTGTAGCACTTATCAATTGCATGACCTAGTTTCTTACAGTATCTACATGTAATGGGTGGCTTTGTGGTGTCAAAGTTGAGTTTTTGGTTAAATGGCTTGGAATGTGGATATGGTGTAGAGGTTTTAGTGGGAGGTTTATTTATGAAGTGAGTGTTGAAGGCAGTAGAATCACCACCAAATTGGGAAGGTACACGACTGACCTGTCTTTGTCTTTCATCTTGAAGGAGTATATTGTAAGCAGTGTCTAGTGAGGGAGTGGGATGCATCATGAGAATGTTACTCCTAATCCCCAAATATATGTCATTCAGCCCCATAAGGAATTGGTGTAACTTATTCTCCTCATCCTCCTGCTGAAATTCAGCTCTAGCTGTACATGCAGTACCACAACTAGATGCATTACACCTTGAAGATCTCATGAAATTCAACTCATCCCATAATTTCTTCAACCTATTGAAGTATGATGCTATGTCCAAAGAACCCTGAGTGGTAGAGGCTAACTCTAGCTTAACCTCAAAAATTTTTGTGCCATTGACTACTCCATATCTAATGTTTAATTGATTCCAAATACTCTGAGCAGTGTCGGAGTATTGGACACTCTCAGCTATCTCCGGTGAAAGGGAATTTGTAAGCCAGGATATGACTAGATTATTACACCTATCCCACTGCTTAGATTGAAGAGAATTAGGAATAGGTTTTGGGACAGACCCATCGATGAAGCCTAATTTGTTTCTAGCTGATAAGGAAACAATTACATTCCTTCTCCAACCCCCAAAACCAACACCTGAAAATTGGTTGGTGACTAGAGAAACTCCAGGTACATCAGAAGACATAAGGAATAAAGGATTTGACGGGTCAGGAACAAAGCTAGCAGGTGCAGGAAGGGGATCTACATTTGCATCAGTCATTTTAAGTTTGAATGACGACAAATGAAATAATGAATGAAATGTATGTGATACAAAATTGTTACTGAAGAATTAATTTGGTTTAAAAACACAAAACTCCTGTAAACACATCACCAACAGTACCGATGAACAGACGAGACAACAACCAGATTTCAAAAGAAATCTCATGAATCAAGGGAAAAACACAAATAAAACTTTATGAATACACCACGAGTACCACCAATCAACCAACAAACAACTTCAAAACTGACAAATCAAGGAGAAAATACTAACCGATTGCGAAGAAAAACTGAGAAAACCCTAGGTTGTGAAAACTGGTGAAAACCTCAACGACAAAGGATGAAGCTAGTATCGAACAATATCCCTTAACGAGGAGAGTCGGATTACCCGCTCTGATACCATGTTAACATCCATGGAAGCCACGGATGTGAGGATTAGCGAGGAAGATGAACAGTAGTCAATGAGAGAGAAAGGAGAGAATGTGTGAAAGGTCGGTTGTTTTCTTTCTCGAATATTCCAATTACAAATGACCCTTCGTATATATCAAAATACAGAAAATGAAAATGTAAAAAAATATCTGTGTGTGTGTGCATACAGGTGCTGTCAGTATATAAATAAAAGAATGGCCATATTTACAATATCAAAAGTGGCTACTTATGTAAAGCTACTTGTGTAATGTCTGCTTGTCTTTCACATTGGGCTGCTTGCCTTGGCCCAATACTTCAACAAATTGCGGTGAGATGAATATCCATCCATTCTTTTAACTAAAGGGCTCATATTTGAATTTTGGGAATAGAAAAATTTAGTTAGGAAGTGCTTCACTTTTTATGTCATGATCTAAATTCCATATTAGATTGTGATGGCGCCCAATATTGTTGATAGGCAAGCTATCATTAATCAAATAATAAATTTTCATTTGTGTAGTTAGTACGTGATAACTTTCATTGTAGATTAAAAAATTTATTATTTAACACTTTAATCATTTTTAAATGGAAGTAATAAATGTGAACCTCAATCATGATGACAAATCAAAACATTATAAGTTTACTAATGTATGTGTCAAGACCTGGTGTCGTAAGTGTGTCAACAATCTAATAGAATATCCATAACTACACTATCCTACTATATGGGAAAAGAATAGACATATAGATAAATACAAAAGAAGATTCCAGCTGCCGCGGATCGGCTCAAAGGACAGCGCACCGGAAAGTCTCAAGTTGGGAGTCCACTCTACGCGTCAAACTAATAGCCAGATGCACCTGGCTCAAAGTCTGTACGATCAAGTACAGAAATGTAGCATGAGTACATAGAAATATGTACCCAATAAATATCTCTCTTAACCTCACAAAAGTAGTGACGAGGGGTCTACACTTATACTTACTAGGGCAAGAAATATAATAATATGAAGTTCAATATATTTAATTCATAGTATTTGTAGATGACAACAAGCTCAAACAAAAATAATTATTGAAACCTTTCATCCAATTGATAAAACTAGGCACTTTCCTCATTTGAAATAAATGACCTTTCAAGCAGTAAATTATACGAGTTATAAGGGTCCCGATTCTATTATTACACAAAAATATCACTGAGGATGTTCAGTCCGATTCAACATAAATTTAAAATATGCACTGCCGAGGTTCGAACGGCACGAACCATAGATACATCTATTCACCTCGCTCGCGAATCATATATGCGGCACGGTAAGAGCAGAACCGCACTCGCGAATTATACGTGCGACGCGGTCAAACATAATTTTAATCATTTAAAACATAACACTTTTTTAATTCCATTAAGCCGGTAAATCCTTAGATTTTTATTCAACATAATTACTTTCATACAATTAGAGCATATAAGCAAATAATAGTGTCCACAAAGCATGATGTAAACCTAGAACTTTCGGGGCATAACAGGAATAGTAGCTACGTACGGACTCTCATCACTTCAAGTGTACATAGCCCCCACAATTAATTATATATTAATTAAGTTCATCAATAGAAAATTTTCTTCTTCACAAGGTTAGAAAAGAGACTTAACTCATTTCGAGCCTACTTTCAACTCAAGAATTCGTTCAAACTCTCAAACCGGAGCCACCCAATTCAAAACTATTGAAATAGTGTAAAATCAATCATTATAGGTTTACAAATTCATATTCTAGCTATTAAAGTGATTATCCAACCCCAAAGGCAAGGTTCGTAAATTCACTTGTGGGCCCATGTGCCTAGGTTCCAAAAATTTTCGAAGGAAGTTGTTACCTATAACCTAAGGATCAAAAATAGATGAATTTTACTTTAGTCCATAATGCATTTTGTAGTTAAATCTTTTTTTATCAAAAACCTATGTTTTACTCTAATCTCATAAATTTTACTAATCTATATATGTTAATCTACCTGAAATCCAAGTATTAAACTCACTTATAGTAGGAATTACTTACCTTCAAAAGCTTGGTGAAGAACCTCTCTCAAGAAGCTCAAAAATCGTCTACAATGGAGTGAAAAATAAGCCAAACTGTCTCCCTTAATAAATGAAGGTACACTGCCTTCGGTGATTTCCACATCTACGGTCCTGGGCCGCACTTGCGCCCACCGCATCTGCGGAAAAGTGTCCACTTCTGCAAAATTCTACTTGGTCGGTTGGGCCGCTTCTGTGGAAAGCCAACCGCTTCTGCGGTTTCGCTTCTTCGGTTCTGCTCATAAGTAAAGGAGGCCGCTTCTACGGGTTTTGGGCTGGCCACCTATGGTCACACCTGCAATGGCTTAGTCGCTTCTACGGGCTCGCACCTTCGGCTGGCCAACCACAAATGTGGCTATGACAGAAACCTGGAGCTTCAGATCCTTCTCACATTTTTCAACTTAGCCCGAGCCTCATTCAATTGATGCTCGAGGCCCCCGCGGCCCCGCCCGAGCATTCCCACAAGTTATAAATGATAAAACAGACTCGCTCGGACCCTCGAAACACTGATAATAACATTAAAACTAGGAATCATACGCTAAAACCAATTGATTCAAACTTATGGACTTATAGTTCTTCAATTTGCTTCCAATGTGACGAAACATACTTAAACTACTCGGATTGACACCAAATTTTGCGTGCAAGTCTTAAATGACATTACGGTACTATTATTGATCTCGAAATTCCGTTCAAACCTTGATAACACAAAAACCCACTAAAACCCAAATTTAAAGAACTTCAAAAATCCTTAAGTAATCAACTTCTACTATTAGGCACCAAAATACTCCCGGGTCATCCAAAATCCGATACGCCTAAATATGAAATTATAATTTAAACCTATTGGAACCGTCATATCCCGATTCTAAGGTTGTTTAATCAAATTGTTGACCGAAGTCAAACTTGGCCTTTTAAGCTAACCATAAGGAACCAAGTGTTCTGATTTCAACCCAAACTCTTCCAAATTCCAAACCAACCATCCCCGCAAGTCATAAATCAGTTAAAGAAAGTGCCGGAAGTCTTTTTTAGGGGAACGGGATTCTAGAAAGAAAAATAACCAGTCAATTCATTACATTCTCCACCACTTAAACCAACATTTGTCCTCGAATGGGTTTAGATTCATACCTGAAGCGCTAAATAAGAATGTATATCTGTTCTGCATGTCCTCCTCGGACTCCAAGGTTACCTCTTTGGCTTGTTGGCCCCTCCATTAGACTTCTACCACAGAAATCCTCTTGGATCTTAATTGGCAATCCTGTCTATCAACAATGGCAATTGCTCCTCCTCATAACCCAAGCTCTCATCTAGCCAAATAGTACTAAAGTCAAACACATAAGAAAAGTCAGCGTGATACCTCCAAAGCATTGTCACGTAAAAAGCTCTATGAACCCCTGACAGGCTGGGAGGAAAAGCAAGCTCATAAAAAACCTCCACAACTCACTTCAACACCTCAAATGGGCCAATAAACCTTAGGCTCAACTTGCGCTTCTTCTCGAATCTTATAATACCCTTTATCGGTGAGACTTTCAAGAGAACCTTCTCGCCAACAATTAATGATACATCACGCGCCTTCTTATCCGCGTAACTCTTCTGTCTAGACTGTGCTATGATTAGTCTCTTTTATATCATATTTACCTTTTCCAAGGATCCTTCACCAAATCAGTACCATATAACTTAGCCTCGCCAGGCTCAAACCACCCGATAGGGGAACGACATCATCGACCATATAAAGCCTCAATAGAGCCATGTCGATGTTGGACTAATAATTGTTGCAGTAAGAAAACTCGGCCAAAGACAAGAACTGATTCCATTGCCCTCCAAAGACAATCACACATGCTCTCAACATGTACTCTAATATCTGAATTGTCTGCTCTGGTTGTCGGTCAGTCTAAGCATGGAATATTGTACTGAGCTCCACATGGGTCTCCAACTCACTCTAAATAGCTCTCTAGAAATGTGAAGTGAATTGAGGGTCTCTATGTGATATGATGGAAATAGGAACACTGTGTAGCCGAACTATTTCCCAAATATAAACCCGGGCTAACCTCTCTAAAGTATAGATAGTCACAACTAGAATGAAGTGTGCTGACTTGGTCAACCTATCGACAATGACCTAAACCGCATAAAACTTACTCAAAGTCCACGGCAACCCAACTACGAAGTCCATAGTAATGTGCTCCTATTTCCTCCCAGGTATAGCCATTTGCTGAAGTAAACCACTAGGCCTCTGATGCTCATACTTTACCTACTTGCAACATACTCCACTATATCTTTCTTCATCTTCCGCCACCAATAATGTTGCCTCAGGTCACGATACATATTTGTAGCACCTGGATGAATAGAATACCATGAACTGTGTGCCTCTTTTAGAATTCTCTCCCTCAAGACATCGATATTGGGAACACATAGGCGACCTTGGAGTTGTAGAACACCATCCTCGCCAATAGAAACCTCATTGGAACTACCCTGTATCATCGTCTCTCTAAGAGCTGCCAGATGCAGATCATCAAACTTCGAGCCTTGATCTATCCCAATAATTAAGACTGAACAACAAAACATGCAAGGACCCTGTTGGGCTCTAAAATGTCCAACATCACATGTCTATTAGCCAAGGACTGAATGTCAAAAGCTAGTGGTCTCTACTCTGCTGATATGAATGTCAAGCTACCCATACTCTATATCTTCCTTCTGAAGGCATCTTCGATCACATTTGCCTTGCCTGGATGATAAAAAATGGTGATGACATAGTCCTTTAGTAACTCAAGCCACCTACATTGCCTCAAATTGTGATCCCTCTACTAGAAAAAATGCTGCAAGCTATGATGATTAGTATAAACCTCACACGACCACCCATATAGATAATATCTCCATATCTTAAGAGCATGAACAATCGCGACCAACTCTAGATCATGCACAGGTTAATTCTTCTTGTGAATATAAACTTACGTGAAGCATATGCAATAACTTGCCCCTTCTGTATCAATACACAACCCAAACCAACACGTGAGTGTAGAAATACACAGTATACATCCCCAAACCGGAAGGCAACACTAGACTGGTGATGTAGTCAAAGCTATTTTGATATTTTGAAATCTCGCCTCATAATCATCGGACCAACAGAATGGAGCACCCTTCTGGGTCAATCTAGTCAAAAACACTGCAATGGATGAAAAGCCCTGCACAAACCGGTGATAATAACCCGCTAATCCTAGGAAACTCCTTATCTCAGTCACCAAAGTGGGACGTGGCCAACTCTGAATTGTCTCAATCTTCTTGGGATATACCTTAATAACCTCTCTTGATACAACATTCCTCAAGAATTCTACTGACTCTACCCAAAACCCATACCTGGAGACTTAGCCTATAGCTTCTACTGTCGCAATGTCTAAAGCATTACTCTCAAATGTTGCTCATGCTCCCCCAGGCTATGTGAGTAGATCAAGATGTCATCAACGAAGACAATAATAAAAGAATCAATATAAGGCCTCAACACCATGTTCATCAAGTCCATAAACGTCATTGGGGCATTAGTCAAGCCGAAGGACATCACTAGGAACTCATCATGACCATATCTAGTATGGAAGGTAGTCTTCGGAACATTCGAGTCCTGGATCCTCAACTGGTGGTACCCTGATATCAAGTCGATCTTAGAAAACACCCTAGCACCCTGCAACTAGTCAAAATAATCATTGATACGAGGAAAAGGGTACTTGTTCTTGATAGTGACTTTGTTCAACTAGCGATAATCAATGCACATCCATATAGTTTCATCCTTCTTCTTCACAAATAACACTGGTGCACCCCAAGGTAATACACTGGGTCTCACAAACCCCTTTGCTAACAACTCCTCAAGTTTCTCCTTCAACTCCTTCAGAGCTATATGGTATGGTGGGATAGATATAGGGTGGATACCTAGAGCTAAATGAATACAGAAATCAATGTCACAATGTGGCGACATGACTGGAAGGTTAGAAGGAAACATATCGGTGAACTCTCACACTATTGGCACCGAATCAATCATTAGATATTATAAGATGGTGTCCAACATATGCTAGATATGCCAAATAACCCTTCTCGACTATATGTTGTGCCTTCAGAAAATAGATAACCCGAGTAGATGCCCTAGCGGAGGAACCCTTCCACTCTTATTTCGGCAACGCAACTCTGGCATTGCTAAAGTAACAGTCTTGGCATGACAATCATGAATGGCGTTATATGGAGATAACCAATCCATGCCTAGGATAACCTCAAAGTCAATCATTCCATATAACAGAAGGTCCTCTCTAGTTTCATAACCACCGAACATAACCACACACGACCGATGGATCCGATCCACAACCATAGAATTGGCCGCAAGAGTGGATACATAATTAGGAGTACATGAAGACTCATGAGGCACATCCAGGAAATGAGAAAAAAGAGATGACTCATACGAATATGTAGACCCTGGATCAAATAATACCATAGCATCACTACTACATACATACATAATACATGTGATCACGGCATCTGAGGCCACCACATCTAGTCTGGCTGAAAAAGCATAGAATCTAGTTAGAGCACCAATTGGCTGGCCTTTGCCTAGCTGAATATTAGCTGGCTCAACTCCCCCTGCATGTCCTCTATCTCTAGGACGGCCCCTACCAACCTGTCCCCTATCTCTAGGCAGTCGGACGTCTAGTGCTGTAATCATAGCCTGATGACCCAACTGTGCCTTTGTAACAACCAAATTGATTGCTTTAAAAATTAATGCCCCTGTTCCCTATTAATTGGTTTCCCCGTGTTTATTTCTGCTATTGTGACTGGCCGGGAGGATTTATCTTGAGTTAAAGTATTTTTGGACACTTAGTCCCTAAAGGAGAGCTTTAGCTTTAGTATTTGGACTGTAGTCAGAGCAATGTGAAGACGGCCTTGGAATGGAATTTCATCGGTTTTGTTAGCTCCATTGGGTGAATTCGGGCTTTGGAGCATGTTCGGATTGTGTTTTGGAGGTCCGTAGCTAATTTGGTCTTGAAATGCTGAAAGTTAAATTTATGAAGTTTCCGGTTCGATAGTGAGATTTTGATATTGTGGTCGGAATGGAATTCCGGAAATTGAAGTAGCTCGTTAGTATTGAATGTGACGTGCCCGAAAAATTTCAAGTCATTCGAATGAGGTTTGATAGACTTTTTTATCGAAAGCATAAATAGAGAGTTTTTGGAGTTCTTAGGCTTGAATCCATGGTTAATTCGATGTTTCGATGTTGCTTTAGGTGTTTTAAGGATTGGTATAAGTTTTTATAGTGGTATATGACTTGTTCATGCTTTTGGTTGAGGTCCCGGGGGCCTTGAGATGATTTTGAATGATTGATGGAAAGATAGGAATTTGGAGTTGCAACTAAAGTTTAAGACTATTGTCATAACAGCATCTGCGGTTGAGATGCCGCAGGTGCGATTCTCACAAATGCATAATCAAGCCACAAAAGGGTCCATAAGGTGAACAGTTAAGAGCCGCAGAAGCAGATTTTGGACGCATTTGCCATAACGCAGGTGCGAGTGAGCGATCGGGGATGCGATCCAAGGCCTTTTAGTGAGAACCACATATGTGGTGGGTTAGACCACAGAAGTGGTCTTGTAGATGCAGAAATTGGACCGCATGTGCGAAAACCTTGGCTAGAAAGTATATAAACCATCCTTCGCGATTGTCAGCCTTTCTTCTCCATTTTAAATTGATTTTTGGAGCTTTTAGGGGGTTTTTAAGAGGGAATCAAAGGGAAATTCGCTGAGGTAAGAATTTTTATCATAAAACTCATTTTTATGGTGTTATTTCATTGATTAGGCTTAAAATTAATGGAAATTTGTGGGTAAATAATGAAAAAACTAGGGCTTAATATTGGAGAGCTTTGAGTGGTAATTTTTGAGGGACCAATTAAGGTTCGATTTTGGTAATTTTGGTATGCATGAACTCGTGAGAGTGGTAGGATTTTGAATATGTAAATTTTATCCAATTCTGAGACGTGGGCCTGAGGGGTATTTTTGTCATTCTACCTAATTTCACGTATTAGCTTAGAATGTAATTGTACTTGAAGTGTTATTAACATTATGAAATTGAATTTAATAGATTTGGGCTATTTGGAGCCGAGTACTGGTGGCAAGAGCGTGGTTTCAGGTTCATTTTGGGTCGGTTCAAGGTAAGTGACTTGCCTAATCTTGTGTGGGGGAACTCCCCCTAAGGATTTGGTTTTGTTGATATTTTAAATGCCTTGTACGTGAAGTAGTGAGTGCATACTTGAGCTAATTGCTAAAAATCCATGTTCATTAAGTAACTAAAATTGTGTTCCCTTTCCTGTTTACACTACTTGCAATTTAAGTCTGATGCTAGCTTAGAGAAGCATGTTTAATTGACTTAATTGCTTAGTTTCTCAATTGCCTTATTTGGATTATGTGCATCATGCTAGATTAGAAATACTAATTTTACCTTGGTGTGAAATTTGAATTGAATTGAGTATTTTTCATGTTGCTAGTGTGTGTTTATATTTGGGACTACGGGACGGTATCTCGGGAGATCCCCTTGTATGTTTACTTTAGCACTATGGATTTTTATTCTGAGAGATCCCCCAGCACTTTTATATTTGAACTACAGGACTACACCCGGTAGATTCCCCCAATACTGGGTATTTATATTTAGGACTATGGATCGGGATTCAGGTAGATCCCCGCGCACTATGAGTTAGACTACGGGACGGTATCCCAATAGATTCACTGGATATATATATTTGGACTATGGGACGGTATCCGTGGAGATCCACTGGATACCGTGATTTCTTTGTCTCTATTATGGATGTTGTTGTTCTTTCTATCCTATGTTACTTCTTATTGTCGCACTTGAATATACTGCCTTATTTTATACTTTTATACCTTATATTTCATTTAACCTCAGTAGGGCCTTGACTTTCCTCGTCAATATCTGATCGAGGTTAGGCTTGGCACTTACTGAGTACCGTTTTTCATGTGCAGATCCAGGTATATCCTCTCAGTATTATCACACGTGAGATGAGGCAATGTTGCAGAGACTTCGAGGTATATCTGTCCGCGTTCGCATACCGAAGAGTCCTTTCTCTTCTCTGTACTCGTATAGTCCTTCTATATTTTCTTATTGATAGACATTTCTGTAGTTAGAGCTTGTTATGTAATCTCTTAGCTTGTGATTCGTGGGGTTCCAGATTTTGGGAGTGTTAAGTTGAGAATCTCGTATCGTTTTGTGCCAAGCTTTATCTTAAGCACTGTTTCACTTTGTTATTTCAACTTTTTAGTTATTTATTTCCGCAAGTTATTTATTTTCTGTAATTTGTTAGGCTTACCTAGTCGTAGATACTAGGTGTCATCATGATAGTTCACGGAGGACGAACTGGGGCTGTGATAGCCTTGCCCTAAAGTCTGGGGAAGGTCCTCTTTATGTCACCCAAATCTCCACACTCGTAACAACCCCATGATGCCATAGACCAAAATCCTAAAGCCTAACCCTGATGGCTTGAATATTTACTAGAAGAACCATGATAACCAGAATACTCGCCGGAGGAACCTTGAATAGCTAGTGGGCGGTAAGATCTCTCCGGAATTGCACTAAAATAAGGCCTCACTGGATCACGTCGAGGAGTTGATGGTGGTGTTGAATAGAGGGGCACGCTGGGCTGGCCCTTCCAAACAAACCTCTGCCCCTAGCCGGGGCACCTCTAAACTCTCCAGAGTATCGAGCCCTCTTGTCTTGTTTCAACCGCTCTCTACCATTTTGGCAGTAACCCTCAATCCTCCAAGCAATCTCTACCACTAGCTGATACTCAGTCTCTATCTCAACCTCTCAAGTCGTGTTAGCCCGAACACTGGGGATTAACCCCATAACAAAGCTTTGCACTCTCTCTCTCTCTCTCTACGTTTATAGGAAGTATCATGAGCGCATAGCGAGACAACTCAGAGAATCTCGCCTCATAATCGATCACATCTGACCTTACTCGAGCTGCTCAAACTGGCACAATAACTCTTACCTCTAAGAGGGTGAAATATACTTGTCCAATAGAAGCCGTGTAAACTTATCCCAAGTCATGGAAGGAGAACCTGCTGGTCTGCAGAGAAGGTAAGACTGCCACAATCTACGGGCCCTGTCCTCTAATTGGAAGGCAGTAAAATCCACTCCATGGAACTCCAATATCCTCATGTTGTGCAGTCTGTATTTGCACCTATCAATGAAATCATAGGCACCCTTATGGCACTCACCTCCAAAGATATAAGGGTGTAGCCTAGTCTATATGTCCAGTAACTTCTATGGTTTGTTGTCCGCAATTGGTCTGGGCTCAAGTTCCTCTACTGTAACTAGCTAGGCACCGCTCGTAGGTAGAGTACCTTGAGAATGATATATGAAATGTGCCCACGATCTTGAAAAGTAGGGGTTTGTGCTCCCCCTCCTGCTAGATATATGGTTGGGTCTGCTGGAAATAAACCAGCCTGAGTCATAGAGTCCATGAATCGCAACATACAACCCATGACCTCCTGGAAACCCGATGTTGTCATGAAATTCGTCGGGGAAGGCTGTGATGGGTGCACCTCTCCCTTCTCCTCAATAGTGGGATCCCCTATTGTATCCACTAGTGGTGCAACTAGGGCAGCTCTGGGATGCCCTCGTCTCCTACCTCGGGCCAGTGCCCTCATCTGACCTCTACATCAGTCTCTAGCCACGGGGGGAGCAGCTCCTCCCAAGTCTGGAACGTCCGCTGCATGTGACCTCAGCATTTGTAAGAGAATATAAGGAGGAAATTTAGTATACCATCAACTACACGATAGAAAATAAATAAAGAGTAGTTTCCTAACACCCTATAGCCTCTCGAAGATACTACAGGCATCCCCATACCGAGCCCCAAGATGATACCAGGTTTGCCCATAACTTGTGAGACCTACGTGAAACTAGTACTCTGATACCATGTTGTCACGATCCAAATTTCATATTAGGCCGTGATGGCGTACAACATTGTTGATAAGAAAGCCAACATTAATCAAATAATAAATTCTCATTTGTGTAGTTAGTACATGTAACATTCATTATAGATTAAGAAAATTATAGTTTAACACTTTGAGCATATTAAATGGAACTAATAAAGAATCTAATCATGAATACAAACCAAAATATCATAAGTCTACTAATGTATGTGTCAAAACCTGGTGTCACAAGTGTGCGGGAAATCTAGTAGAATATACATAACCATATTATCCTACTGTCTGGAAAAAGAATAGACAAGTACATAAAGACGAAAGGAAGACTCTAGCTGTTGCGGAACGGCTCAAAGGACAGCTCATCGGAAAGTCCCAAGATGGGAGTCCACTCTAGCATGTACGATCAAGTACAGAAGTATAGCATGAGTAAATAGATATGTAACCAATACGTATCTCGCCTAACCTCGCAGAAGTAGTGCCGGGAGGTCGACTTCGTCACTTACTAGGTCCAGCAAATATAATAATATAAAGTTCAAAATATTTAATTGGCAGTGTTTCTAGATAACAACAAGCTCAAACAAGAATAATAATTGAACTACCTTTCATCCAATTAATAAAAATAGGCACTTTCCTCATTTAAAATAAGTGACCTTTCAAGAAATAAATCATACGAGTTATAAGGGTTCCGGTTCTATTATCACACGCAAATACCACCGAGGACGTCGGCCCGATCCAACATAAGAGTAAAATATTCACTGCCATGGGTCAAACAGCACGAACCAGAGATGCATCTATTCACCTTGCTCGCGGATCTTACATGTGACGTCGTAAAAGCATAACCCTGCTCGCGAATCATACGTGTAGCGTGGTCAAACACAATTTTCATCATTTAAAACATAACACTTCTTTAATTCCTTTTCAAAAGAAAGAATACAATTCACTTAAATTCTGTAAATCCATAGATTTTTCTTCAACTTAATTACTTTCATACAATTAGTACATATAAGCAAATAACACTGTCAACAAAGCATGATATAAACCTAGAACTACCTGGGCATAACAGGAATAGTAGCTTCATACAGACTCTCATCGCTTTATACATACGTAGCCCCCACAACAATCATATATTAATTATGTTCACCTATGGTAAAATTTCCCCCTCACAAGGTTATAAAAGAGACTTACCTCGTTTTGACCCTACTTCTAACTCAAGAACGCGTTCAAACTCTCAAACCGGATCGGAACAATCTGAAACTATTGAAATAGTGAAAAAGCCGATCATTATAGGTTTACAAATTCATTTTATCTATTAAAATAATTATCCAACCCCAAAAACAAGATTCCTAAAATTCACTCTCGAGCCCACGTGCCCGGATTTCAGAAATTTTTGAAAGAAATTGTTACCCATAACCTAAGGATCAAGAATATATGATATTTACTTCATTCTATTATGAATTTCGTGGTTAAATCTTGTTTTTATTAAAAACCTAGGTTTTACTCTAGTCCTATGATTTTCACTAATCGATACATGTTAATCTACCCTAAATCCAAGTATTTAACTCACTCATAGTAGGAATTACCTACCTTCAAAAGCTTGGTGAAGAACCCCTCTTAATAAGCTCAAACATCGTATACAATGGAGTGAAAAATGAGCCAAAACATCTCACTCCCGTAATAAATGAAAGTCACTGCCTTCAGTGATTTCCACATCTGCGGTACTGGGCAGCACCTTTGCCCACTACATCTGCTGAAAACTATCTGCTTCCACGGAACTCCACTGGCCAGCTGGGCTGTGATCCCTGCCTACTACGCACTACTAATAAGTAGCAAGAGAGAGTTGCAATAGCGTTTACCTTATTTTGGGTCGGGATCGATATCTACAAAGAACTAGAATTGGAATCGAGTATCTATCTAGATTAGGATTGCGTATGTGTTCTTAATTACACTTCTCATCATTTTTGAGGTTTTCTTTTTAATTCTACTTTTATCAAACTACAAATTTTAAATTAAGCTAAGAGTTAAAATGCTACAAGTTGTTCAAATAGATTTAAAAGGTACTAGGGTAATGAATTCCTCCTATGTGATCAATTGACGGGTACTTGTGTCTAAGGCATCTTTGACATATTTCGGGAGTATGATATAACCGTTGTAATAATTTGCCCATTCTACACCTCTCGATGGTTCAAGTGATTTTACCCAATTGACTTTCTCAAGACCATTTGGGTATGCAAATTTGCACAAGCAACTAAGGTTCAAGTCGAGTATTACTCTCTCGAGGTTTAACCTTTTAATTGGGGCTATCGATCACTTGAGTACACCCCAATTCCTTGTTTGATCAATTTAGGGGACTTAGGATCTCTTTCTCAAGAAGAACCTTAGTCAAATAAATACAAACTAGTGTTTGCAGCCACTAATTCAGCAATTAACCATGAAATTGATACAAATACCAAACATCCATAGTCAATTTAACCTTAAAATACAAGACCCATCAATTAACCACACTAGGGTTGAGCTACAACCCAAGCTAATGGGTCTAGATACTCATATTCAAATAAAAAAGCAAGAAATAGAAAAAGATAAATACATATTAATTAATTGCTAAGTTAAATACAAAGACTCAATGATGAAATATAGTTAGTGTTGCCAAAATGGCTATAAGAGTCGTTCCCACAAGCACAGTTGCTTTTAAAAACTATCTGATACTCTAAAAATGAAAAAAAAATTATTTATACTAAGCTAAAAAATCTGGATAAATGTCCGTGCGAGGTTAGTGCGGATAGCACAGAATGGACTGCGGCCACGCTAGGACTCTTGGCTTCAAAATCCAGCTCTCTAAATTCAGGTTCCGTGGACCGCACAGAATGTACTGCAGCCACGGTGACTTCTAGTGCGGTCCTCAAAAAATGGACTGCAGACCGTATTGGCTTGAAAGCTCCAAACTGCAACTTCTCTTAATCTTGGCTCTGCAGACCGCACAGAATGGTAGTACGGCCGCATGGACGCTAGTGCGGACCGCACCAAAATCTAGTGTGGCTGCATTGCCTTTTAGATTGAGTACCTGCTCTCTGAACCTTCTAGTGCGGACCGCAGAAAATGGTATGCGGCTGCACTGGACCTATTTTGTCTAAGCTTGTGTTGTCTTTGGCACATGTGCAAGTTTCACTCCTTTTTAGTTGATATTTAATATCTTTTCACTTTGTTGATGAAACCTGAAATCAAGCACAACTTATGAGCCTTTTGGGACTATTTTGTATGAATTTCTAATCAAAGCATCAGGAAGAAGGAGTATAAATTGCGTCAAATCCCTAGTTATCAACTCCCCCAAACATAAGCTTTTTCTTGTCCTCAAGCAAACAAAATAAGACCCACCCCTAAAGGGAAAATCCAAGAAATTTTCAGTTGTCCTAAAGCAACCTCAACTAGAATCAATTGGGACTAACAATTTCCTTCAATACAAATGAATCATTAACAACATTTACTCTTTTGAAAAATCATGGATCAAGTGCGACACAAGAGCATCAAGAGTTTACTCAACACATCAAAGAACTCTTTCAATTACTTTGGTCATTGTGGAACCCAAACTCACACATCCTCAAATCTCCCTAAGCAAACCTCACCTTTAGAATAGTGGCACGCAAAATGAGGTTAATGGAAATTCACCCATCTCTCTCTAGAAAAAGTCACAAGTCTGGCTCTAAGTACCATATGTTTGCCCCTTATGTGAGTATCCACTAATGTAAACTTCATTCAACTCAAGATCCTATAGGGATTTTGTGGAGACAATATGAAGGCTTTTGGTTAAGGGCAGGGAAAGGTTTAGTCTAAGTAGGTTTCATCTTCCCTTAAGCACTTCTTTTGATTCATTTGGCACACATTTACTTGACTCTTTGAGTCATTTCACTTCTTTCTAAGGGGTTAGATAGACACACTGTCAATTTTTCTTATGCATTTCCAACCTTTTCTCCTTTTTCAACTTTTTGCACCTTTCATTCTTTATTTTTCTTGAATCCCTTTTTATTATTTTCACAATGATCATTCTTTTGTCTCTTTTCTTTCTTTTTCATAGCCTTTCCTTTTCTTCATTGTTGTGCCTTTTTACCAATTTTTATCAATCCTCGTCTCTCCCCCCCAAATTTATACTTTTTTCATGTGCAAAAGGAAAGATCAGGTGCCAAGAGAAGGTATCTTTTGGAACGGGTATAGGCTTGTATCACGGTTCTTGAAAGAAAAAGGTATAAGGCTCAAAAGGATTGACTAGAGGTCTTATCATTGGTAGGCCATGGAATTTTTCAAACTATCATTTGGATTAAGGAGAGCCTATAATCATGTCTCAAGTCAAAATTCACTTAGGATTTCTCCTCAAGAAACATTCAGGACAAGTTCTAGACTAATAGCTCGGGACTTGGACTTGCAATACAATTAATCACCACACAAGCTAAGGGATTGTAAAGACATAGAGTTGGGGGGCCACAATGACCTTAGATACGATTCGAGCACAGCAATGGTCCCAAAAAACCACTTGATGATTATTGGTCAACACAAGAGTCTCAAGGTCACGACTTTCACCATCGTATAGACAACAATTTGTTTTTGACCATGAGATCAAAGGCAAATGTGCTAGGCCCAAGTGAAGCTTTGCTTGAGGCACTCTTAACTACTAACTATTAAAAACAATAAAAATGGACTCAAACCCTCTAGAAGGTTGTCACGCCATCCATCATTGGGAGGAGCCACTTGGTTCACACAACACTCCACATTTGGAAAGAACTGTGACATTAAGAAAACCAAAGGCTTATTACAAACTTTAAAAACAAGAAGCTACGAATCACAAATAAGAAGCTAAGAACAAAACAATTTGCGGAGAATAGAATGAATATATACAAGTGGGGAATTGAATATACAATGGATGTGATGAATATATACAATGTGATAAACTTTATATACAGACCCAAAGTTAAATAAAAATGCGATAAATGTAAAATTGTCAGAATTATATACAATGAAAAATCAAGAAAGCATAAGAAATTTTAAATATATACAATCATCCAAAATGTAGGGCCTACCCCCTCAAATGAAAGCTAACATTGTCCCCAATGCCAACTAGTCTAAATAAAGCACCAAAAATAGAAAATGATATAGAAAACTCCCTATGGCATGTCCATCTGCATGGGCTCCTGAGTGATCTTAGGGTCTTTAATGTACTCGGGAACCTCAGATTAGTTCCCTATGTCCTGTTGCTCTACTGCGGGACATGGGCCTGGATCTGGATAGGCTCTTGACATGCATCCTGTGGCTGAATGGAGGAAGCCTCTGGTAGATCTACCAGTAAAATGACTGCATTATCAGCTCGAGGGATCATCCTTCTCCTCTTGGGAGGCCTTTGAGAGTGCTACAGTTGTGGATGAACTGCTGGTACTGGGTCCTGGAAGAATAAATCTAAAGGCAGGTGATCTGCCTTTAGTCTGTCAACATCTGCTCGCAGCTCCTTTACGCACTACTTGAAGGCCCGTGTCGTCCTTAGCTTCTTTGCTCTCTCAAAAGCTCCTTCAGAGCCTTGCTATGTAAGTCAACTACCTTTGTGAGCACCGCCTAAGTGTCGAAGATTTTCTTTTGGTTGTCTAAAATCTCTTTAAGAGCATCCTCAATCGATTAAGGAACCTGTAGAGCAGGAGGTGCCAACTGATCCTCTACCACGATAGTGAATGTGGATGGGCCCGAGAAGATAGAATCTCCGGGCCTGCTGTGGTTGATGGAATAGCAGGAGTGGCTGTGGATGTGGATGGACCATGAGGAATATCTGTGGAAGTAGAGGTAGGCTCAGCATAAGCCACTACGACAACTGGCTCTTCAGACTGACCACTTGGAGCAGTAGTTGTACCTTTGAAATTCTTGCTCTTAGGGTTGTCATCCCCTACATGTTGTACTAGAAAAAATGGCCTTCGCCTTGACTCTGATGTCGAAGGTCCTCTTTTCCACCTTCAAGTCTCAAAAGTACATAGTGAGGGTGCTGGGGTACGGATAGTTTCTGTCATGCTCGGCACCCATGATAGTAATGATTCTGGACATCACATTCCCTACGTTATTGGGGTACCCTGCCATGACAGAAGCCACTAACACAGCCTGGTGGAGAGGTAGGGTGTTGTCAAGAGTGGTAGGGTCCAACCGGCTGCAAACAAAATTCTCCCAGCCCCGTGCCTCAAAATTCAAACTCCGTCTCAAAAATCCGGTCCAGCAATCAACCAGTCAGGGGCGATAACTGGGATTTCTAGGTACTATGCTAACCATGGATGGACCTCCTCGCCCATGTCCATATTTTCCATGTACAGGCTCTCATCCTCCTCATTAAAGCCCAGGTACTCATTTATTGACTTCGCATCAAACAATACCTTTAAATTCCGAACCTTGGTTACTTTGGAGACCTTTTTTTTATGTGGCTACATAACTGTAAAATTCTTTGACCAAGTGTTCGTTGGTGTCAACACATTCATCTAGGAAGTGGTCCCAACCCACTCTAGTCCTAAACTGTCTCTGCACGTTGGGATTGTAAGGTAGCAGGTCCCAATCAATGAAGCTTCGCTCTAGGATCAACTTTCTCACTGGCCACCACTCCCAGAATTTATGGTACGCTACCTCACTAAAAAATCTATCTCGCCAAACCTCTGGCTTCCTCGTTCTATCCACACCCTCAACCCTTGGTTCTCCTCCTTCTGCCACTTCCTTATCTCCCTCCATTTCCTCCTCATCTCCTCCTCCACCCTCCCCGAATAATGAAGCTATGGGAGAGGTAGAGTATTCCTCACTACCTACTGCTGAGGCCTCATATGACCTAGAATAAACTTATGGTGGTGCTTCGGCAGTGGGTGATGGTGGAGGAGTATCTCTTAATCTATGCCTCTCCGGCCAGTCGCGGACGAACTCTGGCATAGAGTTTGAGGAGATCACATGGGAAGGCTCGTACTCACTCCCCGGCTGATCACACGCTCTGTCAGTAGCTTTTATTGCCTTCCGCATGTTTTTGATGTTTTTCCTGGCTTGGAGAGTGAGTTTTAACATTTTCTTCTTCCCTTCCTCGGAAGATTCACCTCTGCCTGGTCATTTTGAACCTTTACCGTCTCGCTATTTTAGCATTGTATGCAAATACAATCAAAATGAACTTGCTAATATCAATGTAATCAGTTAAGAACCAAAGTTGTAGAACAAACATGAAAAGTTGCAGACAGTTCTCAGAAACCACCCAGTGCGGACCGTATAAAATCAATTGCGCTCCGCACATGTGTGGGGTTCAGAATATCCATCCTCTGTATCTTGACAGTGCGGACTGCACAAAATGGTAGTGCGGCCGCATTGGGCAATGCGATCTGCACAAAATGTAGTGCGGCCGCATTCCCGGAGGTTTAGCATTTAGGTTTTTAACCGATGCAGTCTGTACAAGGTGGTAGTGCGGACCGCACCGGGGCACTGCAGAGCGTACAAAAACAATCGCGCTCCGACTGAGTGCTCAGAAGTAGTACAACTTAGGGTTTCATAAATTTTCAATTTTAAGCTTAACTAACACCCAAGTTTTGTCCCTACATGATTACCCAGAGTATTCAATTAACTAATTCTAATCTAATCAAAAGCTTAACAATCCTAACCTACTTGATTGAAGAAAACACGGAAAGCGTATAAAACTAGCCGAGAAGAACAAGAAAAATAATGGAAAACTAACAAAATTAAAGCAATAAAAGATAAATTAGGTTACCATATGCAAGATGACAAGGGTGTTAAAAATTTTGAAGCAATCAATTACGAATAAATGAGCAAGTGAACAGTATTTTTAAGGCTCTGGGATTAATAGTGAAAAAAGGGTAAAAGGAAGCCCTCATGCCCTATTTATAGAAAAGGTCCTGGGCCCAGTCTCACCAACCAGTGCGAACAATACAAAATGGACCCTGGTCCGCACTGCACTGTTTTGTTTAAGTTTGAGAAGGCAATGCGTTGTTGTCCACACAAAATGACTGCAGCTGCAGAGGTCCAGTGCGGTCTGCACAAAATGTAGTGCTACTGCACTGGCAAACTTCATAGATGCAGCATTTAATCCTCACCAGTGCGGTCCGCATAATATGTAGTGTGGCCACACTGGAAACTTCAGAGACCGATGTATGTTTTCCACTATGTCTTGCACTGCATCAACACAACCCTGTAACATTTCACAACTAGTTAGCCCAAAAATCAATCTTATGCTACAAAGAAATCAAAAACACCCTAAATATATATCATTTCTCAAGCAATACATAATAAATAGGCATAGTCAATCGACAACAATAAACACATAGTTGAACAAGTAGAGAAATCCAATCGCTCAATTATATAAAAACATTAACATGAATTTATCCTACAAAAGGTTCCATCAAAACCCTAGATAAAAAATTATCTATTCATAAGAGTATGTAAAACTACAATACTAAAAGTCATAAGCAACAATTAGAAAATAGGAAGAGAAAGGAAACTCATAGAAGAATTCCCTACCTTGCTCCTATTGTGCCATTTCCTCCAAGTCGAATCTGTGTTAAAAATTGGTCTCCTCTCTCAAAAATACCGTTTTTCCATGTATAAATACCAAGTAGGGTTGGGCTCAAATAATTATACATTCTCCTCGTGAAAAGTGATATTTTTCAAGTTTGGACGACCGCATTCGCGGTCAACCGCGGTACGGGTGCGGTATTTGGCAAGTATACTGCCTCAGGTCCGTGGTTGCGGTTTCGACTGCGTTGTTCGCCTTGTTCTGTATGGAATTTGGTAAAACGTAAATATAAAACTTGTAGCTCTTTGAGAGCTTGCCAACCATATATTGTGGGGCCCAAATAGAATTCTGAGCAAAAAGTTATGTGCATTTTACTAGATAGTGCGCAATATGCCTACTCGATTCTTCATTTTGTTGCTCTATCATCCGTTGATCCCCGAATACGATCCCGGCTTAATTCCTTGTGACTTTACTCAGACTTCAAAGCTCCAAATCACTTGAATTTATTCCATAACATTTATATTACTCGAAATCACTCTTGCAAGGCATAAAGCACAAAATTAGTGGAAGACACTAGCGATTAAAGTTCAAACTCAATTAAAGTACAATAAATTTAAATGTAATAAGTGATAAAAATACGTAATCATAGCCTATCGTGATGGAAAAATGCAGGAGTCTCATATCTAAACTTGGAATAACTCTAATCCATACTCTTGAGGCAAGGAAATACGTATGCTGATCATTTGGCAACGTTGGGAAGAACACAAAAAGAAAACTTGGTGATATTGCATCGTCCACCACATTCGATGCAACAATTACTTCTAGCGGACATGGCTCACGTAGCATACCTAGATATCCTAAGCATGTAACACAGTGGGAAAGATAGTATAAAAATATTGTGAAGTTGTAATATTTGTAAAAGCAAAAGGAATATAATAACATTGAAATATTTTTTTTTTTTTGAATGTCTTAAGATCATAAGAGTAACCTCTACTTATCTTCTCTCAATATTTTCCGACATTTTCTTTACACTGTATATTCATTGCTAACGTTATTTTATCTTTTTATTTAAACTTCAAAAAGAAAAATAAAGGGGGTAAACCAGTATATCAAAATTTACTCAAAACGTTGTAGTCAAGAGAGGTCAATGGTTGAATCGTTAAGAATGTTACAAGTCTAAAGGTATCTTAATTGCACATCCAATGCAAGTCGGAAAGGCTTATTAAAATTATATATTACTACTATCTTTCCAAATAATTTTGCTATTCCTCCTTTCTTTTTTAACGAATTATGTTGATATAATATGGTTGAGTTGTTCAGATGCTAAATTTTTCAAAAAAAAAAAAAGTAAAACCGGTGATATTATTATCAATATATATTGGTATTAAGTTATTAATTAGGAGTCAGAAGGGGAAAGAATAAAATCATTTGATACATTCATTTCAGTGATCTTTGCATATTTTAACCCTTTCTCTTATTTTGATAAAGAGGACCTTTTGTTCAACTGTTAGTTTATTCAAAAGCAAATACCTTTCATAACTTCAAGAATAATAATTATGTCAGTGGGAACTTGTGATGATATAAACCTACAGAAGTAGGGACATATATCCTTTTATTTATATATATATGAAGGTGATGTCGGTGTGAGTTTATACGGACCTCGACTCTTGCATTGAACAATTAACGAATAGTTTTTATATGCCACGGCTAAGGTGGAACTCATCTAGTAGTTTTTGTCTTCATTAAAATTATATGTGTTTTTTATCTCAAACTTAGAACTTTGATCTCTAAGATTTGCACCTATTTTATTGAACATTATATCACATTACAACAGCTCAAAGTGTAGATATGTGTGTATATATAGTTAGCCAGGGGTTCGCACCTAATTAGCTAATTGGTGAGGCAATATCTTATTAAAATGATGATCAGTAACTAGTTCGAGAAGATGATCAGTGACACTAGGATAGAGACACGGTCCAGACCCTGAGAGACCATATCGAGGAATTTCTCTCAATGGACGAAAGGCTGGTGGTGTAATGATGCGTGAAAGTAGAAGGTCCACGGGTCGTGAACTTCTTTTACCCGAGAAAAAGACGTTGAGTTTGCTTCTAATTTAACTTTGTCTGGTGGAAAGTGGTCTAAAATCGTTTTCAAACTTGTTAACATTTTGGAATGATGTCTCTTTTATTAACTACACAAGCCAAAATAATTCCTAACTCCATAGTACAGTAAATGTTGACAGTGACAAGATTAATAAGTTATTACGTTACTCTAATTGGACGCAAAATCTGATAAAGTCTTAATCTATTGCATTATTAAATATCAATTTGCTGGTATTGAAAAACAGGTAAAAACACATGTACAGATCAAACTACAAATGGGACTGAAAAAGACGTACAAGTCTATTCAGCGGTCGAGGTAGGGGTCCCGCAAAACTCAATAACTTTGGTTCAAAAAAGAAAAAAAATAATATATATATATATATAGGGATGTACATAGAGCGGGTTGGTTCGGATTTTACAATTACCAAACCAAACCAATTGTGTCGGGTTATTAAATCTAAAGACCAAACCAAACCAATAAATTCGGGTTTTTCAATATCGGTTTTTCTCGGGTTTTTTCGGGTTATTCGGGTTTTTTCGAATTTTTTTCCGGTAAAATCTTCGTAGAACAAAATATATAACGTATGCTCAAAATATTTCTTTAATCCTAGTAAGATACAACTACATAAAGTATTTTTTAAGAAAATAATACAAAATATGAGATAAGTCATGACTCATGACATTATCCTAAAATATTCAGCAATAAAAAATAATAAAATTATGTACTATAAATATTGCTAATTAAAAAGTCATAATAAAAATAAACATAATCTAAAAGCACTAATTCATGATAAATTAGATAGACTAATGAGGGAGTATTATTATATGCCTAAAAGCTAAAGAAAAATTAAATAGGCTATGTATTTTTATCTAAATTATTGCGAAATAAAAAATAGACATTTAATACATTCACGTTCGTAATATTGAATTAATGTCTTTTGTTAGCATTAATATTGATTGCTAGCATTATTTAATTTATTAATATTAATGGCTATAAAATTTATTGGAGCATTCAAAAGTTCTAAATCAAACCTTGAAATAATACCTTAAAAGATAAAACTATGAAATTTTTTAAGAAATATTTATGAATTACATTACAATAAGTATATTAATATATTAAATATATCTAAAATTGTTATATATGTAATGTCGGGTTAGTTTGGTTTTGGTTTGACTTTCTTTAGTTAAAACCAAACCAAACCAATTATGGTCGGGTTTTTTTTTCCAACACTAAACCAAGTCAAACCTAACCATAGTCGGGTTTTTTTTCTCGGTTTGACTCGGATTATCGGGTTGGTACGGTTTATCGGTTTTCTTTGTACACCCCTATATATATATATATATATATATATATATATATATATATATATATATATATATATATATATATATATATATGAAAATTATTTTTAAAACCCACTTAGCAGCACTTGAGGTTGCCGTCATAGGATCTCGAACCCGTAAATTTCAAATTTTTTTGATATGGTTTTTGGACCCTTATATAGAAAGGAATAATCTCACATGGTATTGCTGGCTGTTGGCATAACACACCATTAATGATAATTACAATCACTATTACCAACAAATCAATCTTTAATCAGAAGCAAATCCTAAAAGAATCAAGAAACTGTGCGATGAGTTGTAACTACAAGGTCATTTCAATTATTTATACAGCTCATACCCCTTTAAAAAAGAATACATTAATATCTAAAAAGGAACCCCACTTCAACTGCCAACCAGATCTTAATGAAACTTTGTTGCTACAGAAAAATAAATCCAGAAAAAAAATTAACAATTGATTTTCACTGAAGAATCTCCAAGAATGAACAAAGAAATTAAAATGCTCAATCAAAAACGTTAAAAAATAAAAAAGGAAATAATGTGATGGAACTATTTTCTTGATCAATTTCATGCAGTTTGCACTTCTGCATTGTCAATTGTGTCAGCTCCAGAATCCATGAAGCTAGAACGGCAGAGTTCTTCAACGCGGCTAGTCACCTCGGCCATTGAAGGGCGTCTGTCCGGGTACTGAGCAGTGCAATCAACTGCAAGTTGCAAGAGCTGGACCATGTCCTCCTCGACGTTTTGGTACCTAAGGAGTTCGAGGTCAAAGACTTCAGCTGTCCACTCTTCTCGTACCACTGATTGCACCCATCTTGGTAGGTCTACGCCTTCCTCATTCACTAACGAATGGGTGGGAGCCTTTCCTGTTAGGAGTTCCAACAACAAGACACCAAAGCTGTAGACATCTGCTTTTTGGGAGACTTTACGAGGGTCTGTTACCTCTGGTGCCCTGTAACCTGCAACTCGGTTGGGAGTTGATGATGGACCGACAAGTTGAGCAAGGCCAAAATCTGAAACACGGGCCTCATATGATTTGGTGAGGAGGATGTTGGACGACTTAATGTTGCCATGTGAAGCAGAGGGGCCTTGTGCGTGAAGATAGGCAATCCCCTGTGCAGCTCCAAGGGCAATGCCAGCTCTTGTTTCCCAGTTCAATGGTGTCCTACCTGCTCCTTTGTTGCCTATAGAAAAGACAAGATGAATGACAAACTATTGTGACATGAAAGTTGTGCAATAATTCTACTTTCTAGCTTCAAGTCATAAACTAACAATGGAGATATGCCGAGTTAAGCACCTAAATAATCCATAGCTTTTGCCCTCACTGTCCGTGCCGCTCTATTTAAGCTTGTAGCAGTTCTATGATATTGGACTGAAATGAGCTTAAATGGAGCGAAATAGACAGTAACAACAAACCCAGTATAATCCCACGGGTGGGGTCTGAGGTAGGTAGTGTGTATACGGACCTTACCCCTACTTGGGGAGGTAGAACGAAATGGACAGTAAGAACTCATATCATGAGGCGTGGTTGTTGTAGTAGTAGTTGTTGATATGTTACCAAACAGAGGTTAATTTGGTTTAAAGTCTCACAATCTTGTTTTGCCCATAGACCTTCTGTACTTCACATATATGCAGATTTTGGTTAATTTGGAACTCTTAACCTAAATGGATAATAAGAGTTCATACAGCTAATTTCACTATAAAATTTGCAGATTATGAAGCCTATTCCAGGTTGAGTAACATAAAAAACATGTCAAAAGTTCACATTCATTTTGCACAATGTTTTCACATTACTTTAAGATAAGATCAAATATGCGAAAGTAGCGACATGTTTCAATGACAGATCAAGTTCACACCAAAAATTGACAGTGTAAGTTGAAAGTTCAGCATCTAAAGAGAAAAAGGAAACAAGAAAAGCTTGATTTTAGTGGTTGAGCTAAAGTGGTCCTCATTCCAATATTGTTTTTAAAAACTGCATTTTGACCTATTCTAAAAGCATCCCGTGAACACATTTGGGCACAATAATTCAAACTACAGCATAACAACTATAACAACAGAACCAGTGTGATCGCACAAAGTAGGGTTGGGGAGGGTAGTGTGTACGTACATCTTACCCTACCTTGAAGGTAAAGAAGTTCAACTACAGCACATCAGCCAAACTAAGCAACTTTTTACACAATACCACCAGTTCAAGAACAGATAACAAGATCCAAGAAAACAAACACTATCCAAAATTACTACCCTCATAAAAATCAGCTAAAGTAGCAGTATCAGTGTCCATCAGACAACTAAAATATACAGATCATGTAAATGGTAAACAACACTACTGTACTATAATGCTCGGTGCACTAAGCTCCCGTTATGCGCACGGTCCGAGAAAGGCACAGACCACAAGGGTCTATCATAGGTATTCTTACTCTGTATTTTTCAAGAGGTTATTTTTAAGGCTCGATCATGGGACCTCCTATTCACATGGCAGCAACTTTATCAGTTACGCTAAGACTTTTCACTAATGTACTATAATGGCATGAAACAAAAATGTTGCTCGGCCTCTCCAAAAAATAATGCCGCACCTATATCAGATCCTCCAAAAATACACTATTTCTGGCGGATCCGACATGCACGCAATAGCATTTTCAAAGATTCCGAACAATATAGCAAAGAAAAGAAGTTACTATTTTCTTACCATGTAAAAGTGCAGAAAGGCTCCCCATTGAGATATAATCATAAACAAGAAGCTTCTCATCTCCACTATAGTAATAAGCTCTTAAAGGTACCAAATTCTCATGATTCAACTTTCCAACTTCTTCAATTTTTTCCCTAAACTCTTTCTCAGGTACAGTTACATCCCTCAATCTTTTCACAACCAATGTAATCCCTGATTCTAATGCAGCTTTATAAGCAGTACCAAATGTCCCTTTTCCTAAAACTTCAGCTGAAGCTTTCAACAAATCATCAAGATCAAAATTTCTATTCATTTTTCCAAAAAATACTAAACTTTTTCCATTTCCAACAATTACCTCAGCTTTTCCTTTATCTTTATTACCCCCTCCAACTCCTATAGCTGCAATTGCACTACCCAAAAATCCATCTTTTCCTCCCTGACTCTCAACACCTTTTTCTTCAGGAATTTCAATTCCAACTTCTTTAACACCAGCCACGTCCGCAGATCTTGTTGTTTCTTTGTTACTCTTTTTCCGACAACAACAAAAGAACAACAACAAAAGAATCAAAAGCAAACCAACAACACAACCAATTACAATACCAGCAATTGCTCCACCTGAAAGTTTCTTCTTTTTCCTCCCTTCATCTCCATTATTATTATCACATGAATTAAGTGGCTTCCCACAAAGTGAAGTACCCAAAAAAGAATCCTTGGGTTGACCCGAAAGTTTACTAGGAATTGACCCGCTTAACTGATTATCTGACACATTGAACTGAACCAAACCGGGTAAATTCAGATCCGGTATTTGACCCGAAAACCCATTATCCTGCAAGTACAGTGTACCCAAACCAGTCAAATTGTTGAGAGAAGAAGGGATTGGACCGGAGAAATTGTTATGAGCAAGATTGAGCCGGACAAGATTAGAAAGACTGAAAATTGAATCCGGAACCGGACCGGAAAACAGATTATGCTGAAGGTACAAGTTTTTCAAGTCTTTTAATGGAGAAAATAAGTCGGCCGGAATTGAACCTGAAAGTGCATTGTAACGAAGACTAAGGAAGTTTAATTTAGTAAGATTTGAGAAAAGACCAGGTGGGATTTGGCCGGAAAGTCCCATACCGGGGAGATGAAGTTCGAGAACTGAGGATTTGTCCGGTGAACAAATAACACCGGGCCAAGAACATGTTGGACTTGTTATGTTCCATAAAAGTGAACGGCCACGTAAAGCAGATCGGATTGATAGAAGCGTTGAACGGTCGGAAACAATGTCTGAGGTTGTCGGCCGGAAAATCAAGAAAATTGAAATGATGAAGAAAATTAAGATTTTTGAGCTCATTTTTTTCTTAACAGGAAAACTCAAAACCCCAAATAGGTTTTGAGGTTTCAATATTTCAGATTTGGTGTTTTTCTCAGTTCTTAAGGAGTGGGTGTCATGTTCTTGGTTTACTTTTTGAGAGAGAGGGAGACTCTTCGTGTGTGTGTGTGTGTGTTTTGGGAGCTGGGAAGATAGAGAAATACTAGTTGGGAATTGGGAAAGAAGTATGAATTTGATGGATTCGGCTGTATTTTGGTACTTTAAACAATTATTGTCAAAATAAAATATATAAAAAATTTGATGGTGGCTATTTAAGTAGGAGTAATAGAAAATTGATGAAAAATGAGTGTGGTTTTAACTACTACTTAAAATATAAAAATTTAAAGCCAGTAAGGTTAGATTCTTTGTTTATGTTTGTTGTTTCCTAATAAATTTTAGGTTGGGATTGTCGGTGGATTTGTGGGAAGAAAAGGTAGAGAAATGAAGATTTTTTTATGGGATTTATATGTGGAATTTAAATTTTTTTGGTTTAAATTTTATACTTTTATTAAAAAAAATTCACTAAAAATATATAATTATTAGTATTGGAGGTCGCTATTTTAAAACCTCGAACTTATAAAGTTCAAGGAATATGTTACTGGTGAAATTAGAAAACGGATAAATACTCATTATGGTGTTCATATAAAATAAAAAATGGTTTACACCGTATTTAATTATAATTAAGTGATGAACATATGCGTGAATAACAATTGTTGTATTATTATTATTATTTTATTTGACGTAAGTATGTAAATAAAATGTTTTTTGAACATATATCTAAGTACATAATACAACAAAAATTATAATGTACAACAACTAGAGAAAAAAATATAATACTTTTATTTATTAATAAAAAGAAAAGGCGGAAAACCAAAGCACCAACAGATTGGATTGTTTAGATTGAGTAGTTAGGATAATGGAATCTCATGTGTTCTTCTTTCATTTTACAACAACAACAACTCAGTATATTTCCACCAGGTAGGATCTGGAGGGAGTAATATGTAGACGAATCTTACCCCTATCCAAAAGGATAGAGAGGCTGTTTCCATTCGACCCTCGGCGTATAGTATTCTTCTTTCATTTTAACAATTCGAAAATAGATCTTTTCTTCATTGTCTTATAACATCCCTTATTATTTGTTAAACGTTTTAAAAAATAGCTTATATTTCTTCTAAAAAAATTCTTTTGTATTTTGCTTACCTCATCTTTCCATTATACAAAGCTCAAAATTTTTAGTAACAGCTACTACCAAAAAGAAAAAGGAAAAAAACGAAGACAAATTCAAACAGTAGGAAAACATTCTGCATTGCTTAATCCAAGAAAATAAACTTCACTCTAGGGAAGAAAACTCTTCTGGATAGTACTTAATTTTAGTAGTTATAGGAATCAGTAATTTTTGGATGTCTGAAAAAGACAATGTTTTTTTGGACCTAAACTGTTGAAAGCTAAAAGGCAAAATGACCTTAGAACTAACTAAACTTATACCGAATTTAATATGATTGATGAATTATGTCCTATGGCTGAAAAGGAATGCGAGAATATTTGGAAACACCTATTGTAACTGCTTAGAAGTATTGCTTATACTTGTAATGTTAGAGCTTCTTCTAGTTTAAGAGTACACCTTCAGCATTATTTATTATAAATACTAAATTTTTGGACAGTATAGGTTAGTCATCCCCCCCCCCCCATTTTTTTTGATAGACAGCTGAGTATAAAGATGTGCTATGAATTTGTATGACAAATACTTTGATGATTAATACAAAATTTAATTAAAAAAAATATGATACATGAACTTTTGATTATTTCATTTTAGCAGTGACAAATGAAATGTTAGGTTTCTTTTTATTTATCAATTCAGTATTTATTATACGTATTGAAACCTCGATTAGTTCATATTCATGTAACTTAAAAACGTCAGACGATCCCTGAAATATTTTTTTCTATCTCACTCGATCTCGAAACTTCTTATTAAAGACAACAAAATTTGAATCATCCCATCACAACCCTTAAACATAAAAAAAAAAAAGATTTGCAAGAATAGGAAAATAGGCAAAGTTTAATTCATCCAAGAAATAAATGATTGTCTAAAATAATTAGATTTGTGTTATGAAATAATATAAGAACAAGAACAATAATACAAGAACAAAAACAATAGAGAGAAAAGTAGAGAAAGGAGTATTCTTATTGATACTTAGGGATGATTTACAATGGGGTAAGACCCCTCTATTTATAGGCATACAAAAGACTTAGCCTCAAAGTAAAACTCTAGAATCTCTCTAGATATAGACATTCACCTTAAATAGGATTCTATTTATAACACTCCCCCTTGAATGTCTATTCAATAATGTGCCTCGTTAAAACATTAACTAAAACAAAACCCAATGGGAAAAAATTTAAAGAAAAGGAAAAAGAGTACACATGTTTGAATATGCGCCTATTGGTTGCCTCATTAAAAACCTTGCAAGGAAAACTCAGTGGGACAAAACCTTGTAAGGGAAAAAGAGTGCAACGCGCATTAACTCCCCCTGAAAAGAACATCAATTCATATCCTTAAGTCTTTGCATTCCGATCTTGTGAACTAGCTTCTTGAAGGTTGACGTTGGTAGAGATTTTGTGAACAAATCAGCCATATTATCGCTTGAACGAATCTGTTGCACATTGATATCACCATTCTTTTGAAGATCATGTGTGAAAAATAACTTTGGTGAAATATGATTTGTTCTATCTCCTTTTATGAATCTTCCCTTCAATTGAGCTATACATGCTGCATTGTCTTCATACAAAGTCGTGGGTAGTTTATTACACTTCAAACCACATTTGTCTTAAATATGATGTATGATAGACCTCAACCACACACACTCCCGACTTGCTTCATGAATAGCAATTATCTCGGCATGATTAGATAAAGTAGCCACAATTGATTGCTTAGTCGATCGCCAAGATATGCCGGTGCCTCCACAGGTAAACACATAACATGTTTGAGATCGAGCCTTGTGTGGGTCGGATAAATATCCAGCATCAGCATAACCAACAAGATTAGGACTGCAATTATTGCCATAAAATAAGCCCATATCGGTGGTCCCTTTTAGGTACCGCAATATATGTTTGATCCCATTCCAATGTCTCCTTGTAGGAGCCGAGCTAAATCTTGCTAAGACATTAACTGAAAAGGATATGTCAGGCCTTGTAGTATTTGCAAGATACATTAGTGCGCCAATTGCACTAAGATATGGTACTTCAGGACCAAATAGCTCTTCATTCCTTTCTTGCGGTCGGAATGGATCTTTATTCACATCAAGTGATCGAACAACCATCGGTGTACTTAAAGGATGTGCTCCATCCATGTAAAACCGTTTCAGTACATTTTCTATATAGGTAGATTGATGAACAAAAATTCCGTTTGCTAAATATTCAATTTGCAAACCAAGACATAATTTTGTCTTTTCGAGATCTTTCATCTCGAATTCATCCTTTAGATAATCAATTGCCTTTTGGAGTTCTATGGGGGTTCCAATAAGGTTTATGTCATCGACATATACGGCAAGTACAACAAATTCCGATGTTGTTTTTTTTATAAAAACACACGGGCAAATGGCATCATTTATATAGCCTTCTTTTAACAAATACTCACTAAGACGATTATACCACATTCGTCCTGATTGCTTTAGACCATACAAAAATCTTTGCAATTTAATTGAAAATATTTCCCGGGACTTTGAATTATGAGCGTTTGGCACTTTGAGTCCATCGGGAATTTTCATGTATATCTCATTATCAAGTGAGCCATAAAGATAGGCAGTAACCACATCCATTAAATGCATGTCAAGCTTTTCAAGGACACCAAAATTGATGAGATAACGAAAGGTTATAGCATCCATTACAGGCGAATATGTCTCTTCGTAATCGACACCAGGCCTTTGAGAAAAACCTTGCGCAACAAGGCGTGCCTTATATCTTTGTACCTCGTTTTTCTCATTTCTCTTGCGTACAAAGACCCATTTATAGCCAACGGGCTTAACACCATTAGGTGTTTCAACTATAGGGCCAAAAACTTCACGTTTTGCCAGCAAATTCAATTCTGATTGAATTGCTTCTTGCCATTTTGGCCAATCATGTCTTTTTCGACATTCTTCAACAGATTGAGGTTCGAGATCCTCACATTCTTGCATAATGCTAGATGCGACATTATAAGCAAAGACATTATCCACCATTATATCCACTCAATAAAAATTTGCCTCAATATTGATTGGATTTATGGATAGTTCCGTATTTTCCAGAGTCTCGGGCTCAATGGATTCTTCATGAATCTCAGAATTTGTTAAATCATGAATTTCCTCATGAGATTCTTTCGTAGTGTCATTTTTATCATTTGCTTTACTTTTTCTAGGATTTCGATCTTTAGAACCTAATGGCCTGCCACGCTTCAGGCGTACATTCGACTCATTGGTTATGACACTAGATGATTGTCCAACAGGGACATCAATACGGATTGGAACATTTTCCGCGGGGATGTGGGATTTCGTTATCCTTTTCAAGTCCGTAAATGTGTCAGGCATTTGATTTGCTATTCTTTGCAAATGGATAATCTTTTGTACCTCTCTTTCACAAATAGAGGTATGTGGATCAAGATGAGATAATGATGTATTTTTCCACAAAATTTCGCGTTTGGTTTCACCAACTTCTCCCCCTAATTTTGGGAAAAGTGTCTCATCAAATTGACAGTCTGCAAATCGTGCAGTGAACAAATCCCCTGTCAATGTTTCGAGGTAGCGAATAATGGAGGGCGATTCAAACCCAACATATATTCCTAACCTTCTTTGTGGACCCATTTTGGTGCGGTATGGCGGTGTTATAGGCACATATACTGCGCATCCAAAGATTCTTAAATGGGATATATTGGGTTCATGACCCAAAACCAATTGCAACGGGGAATATTTGTGATAATTCGTCGGTCTGAGACGAATTAGCATTGCTGCATGCAAAATGGCGTGACCCCATACCGAAGTGGGCAGCCTCGTTTTCATGAGTAATGGCCTTGCAATCAACTGCAGGCGTTTAATTAACGATTCCGCAAGACCGTTTTGAGTGTGAACATGAGCTACAGAATGTTTCACTTTTATCCCAATTGATAAGCAATAATCATTAAATGCTTGGGATGAAAACTCAGCAGCATTATCCAGTCTAATAGACTTGATTGGATTATCAGGAAATTGTGCTCGTAATCGAATTATTTGTGCCATTAATTTCGCAAACGCAAGGTTGCGTGATGACAACAGGCACACATGAGACCATCTACAGGATGCGTCTATCAAGACCATAAAATACCTAAAGGACCCACTGGGTGGGTGAATAGGTCCACAAATGTCCCCTTGTATACGTTCCAAAAGCGTGGGTGACTCAGTCCCAACCTTTGTTGGTGATGGTCTGATAATCAACTTGCCTTGATAACAAGAAGTGCAAGGATATTCATTATTTGAAAGAATTTTGAAATTCTTTAATGGATGCCCATATGAGCTTTCTATAATCCGTCTCATCATGATTGATCCAGGGTGTCCCAATCGATCATGCCAAAGTACAAAAGTATTGGAATCAGTAACCTTTTCGTTTACTGTTGAATGTGCCTCAATTGCACTAATTTTTGTCCAATACAGGCCACAAGATAAAGACGGGAATTTCTCAATAACCCTCTTTTGGCCAGAGACATTCTTTGTAATGATGAGATATTCAAGATTATTCTCATCTATTGTCTCAATATGATAGCCATTCCGGCGTATATATTTAAAACTCAACAAGTTTCTCTTAGACTTGGAGGAGAACATCACATTCTCTATGATAAACATTGTTCCTCTAGGCAGAGTTATAGTTGCTCTTCCGGAGCCTTCAATCAATTTACTACTACCAGAGATTGTAGTAACATCTGCCTTACACATACTTAGTTGAGAGAAATATTTCTTTTCTTTGAGTATCGTATGTGTAGTACATGAATCAACTAAACAAATATTTGATCCAAGTTTGCTTTGTGAGATATCCATATTTGCTTTCCCATGGTTTGACATACAAAAGAAAATACACGAACATGAGAATAAACAAATTCAATCTGTTTGTCTCAATGTAATCGATTGTTAAACACACATAATCGATTATTTCTTAATATAATCGATTGTTAAACATACATAATCGATTATTTGCTATTTTGAAATACTTCAGATCACACTGTCTTAATATAATCGATTGTTAAACACACATAATCGATTATGTCTTAATATAATCGATTGTTAAACATACATAATCGATTATTTGCTATTTTGAAAAACTTCAGATCACACTGTCTTAATATAATCGATTGTTAAACACACATAATCAATTATTTGCTATTTTGAAAAACTTCAGATCACACTGTCTTAATATAATCGATTGTTAAACACACATAATCGATTATGTCTTAATATAATCGATTGTTAACAAATATATAATCGATTGTTTTGCAGTTTTAATGCGAAATATTAGATAATTGACTAACGGTTAGGTTAGTCGATTAACTCTACTGAAAAATAAAAATATCTTTGAAATTTAAGCATATTGAAACATTCTAAAGAACTAATACTAACATTATATCACTAACTAATACGAACTGATACTAATGACTATTAGTTTATTCACTAATTAATACAAATAAAATCAAACAATTCCATCATCCTTCATCACGATCAATCACCGATTAGGTGGTTTATTTTCCCATCGGGTTGCTCAAAGAAATCTGCCACATCCAAGTGGGTGATGTCAAAATTGTCGTCAGAGACAAAATTTGTTTCAGGGCCTTTACTCTTTCGAGATGCTTGATAAAGGTCAACCAAATGTCTTGGTATACGACAAGCTTTTGACCAGTGCCCTTTTCCACCGCAACGATAACATATAGTTTCTGAACTATTTGCCTTAGGATCCTCATAATCCCGTTTCTGCTTTCGGCGGTTATCTCTCCTCGGGGGGTGATGGACATCATGGAGATTTCTTCCTTGTCTACGTCCATGGCTATGACCCCGATTACGACTACGACCATGATTAGATCCATGACCCTTTTCATGATTGGCATAATGAAAATACACCTTATCTGCTTCAGGCAATGGTGTAGACCCGGTGGGTCGATTTTCGTGATTTCTCATGAGCAGGTCATTGTTTCGCTCAGCCACAAATAGGAGAGAAATCAGTTCAGAGTACTTTTTGAAGCCTTTCTCTCTGTACTGTTGTTGCAGTACCATATTGGAGGCATGAAACGTTGTAAACGTTTTCTCAAGCATATCATAATCAGAGATATTATCTCCGCAGAGCTTCAACTTAGAAGTAATTCTGAACATTGCAGAATTATATTCAGAAACAGACTTAAAGTGTTGGAGCCTCAGATGAGCCCAATCATATCGTGCTTGTAGCAGAGTGACCAACTTCAGGTTGTCATATCTCTCCTTTAAGCCGTTCCACAAGATGAGTGGATCTTTGACTGTGAGATATTCAATTTTCAAACCTTCATCAAGGTGATGGCGCAAGAAAATCAAGGCCTTAGCACAGTCTTGGGTGGATGCTTTATCTCTGTCATTAATGGCGTCTCCAAGACCCATAGCATCTAAGTGGATTTCAGCATCCAACACCCATGTCATATAGTTCTTGCCCGAAATTTCAAGGGCAACGAACTTTCTTTTCGTAATGTCAGACATAATCGAAAATCAAATTAGGAAGAGAGAAATACCTTAGTTTTTCTCGAGAATCGATTCTTGAGACGGTAGAGTCTCGTGCTGATAACATGTTATGAAATAATATAAGAACAAGAACAATAATACAAGAACAAGAACAATAGAGAGAAAAGTAGAGAGAGAAGTATTCTTATTGATACTTAGGGATGATTTACAATGGGGTAAGACCCCTCTATTTATAGGCATAGAAAAGACTTAGCCTCAAGTAAAACTCTAGAATCTCTCTAAATATAGACATTCACCTTAAATAAGATTCTATTTATAACAATTTGGAGGTTTTCAAGATTTTTAAAATAACATAATCCCAGATTTCAGCTGCACTATCTATCCTGCTATATTCAACAAGCTACTCGCCAATAGACTATTTAAAAACACGTAAGTATCTTAAAATTCTTGAGTTATAGCTCGTTTCGCCATAATTTTTTAAAAATTTTTCACTTTTTTATCGAAATTATTTTTGGTCGTAAATATTTCAATTTTCACTTAAAGATGAATTTTAGAAATCACTATTCTTTTATCTTCATATCACATACCGATCTATTTTGAAGAAATAAAATCCACATATTTACAAACTACGAAAGTATTATCGAATAAAATTTACTTCTAATACTCGAAAAGATTTTGGTACAAGCCGCTTCCCCTTTTAATAGGTCTTAATCACATGAATTCAGATTACTCGAGATTCAAAGCGGGTATTAAAAGCTCGTTTGATTTAGCTGATTTAGAATAGTTGATAAACATTAGATGTTGAAAAGTACTTTTAAGTATCGAAATTGATCTAAAAATAAGCAGTTACGTATTTGGATAAAAGTGTTGAAATTAATAATAAGTAGCTGAAAAACTGGGTATACAAAGAGTTATCTTTTAAAAGAAATATTTTGGGATAAAACAGTAAATATTTTGGCCAAACTTAAAGTATTTATACGCTGAAATTTGATAAGTTGGGAGAACCAACTTATGACTTTTGCTTTATTTTTGACTTATAAGCACTTAACTTATAAGTATTTTTAACTTTATTAAATGTATAAATAAATCAAAAATTATTTATAAGCTAACTTAACCGGTTTATAAGTTTAGTCAAATACCCAATAAATACCAAATGTGAAAATATATATATTAGTAATTCCTTTTGTCCCACTCGAAAGGCAATAAAGATAACATGCGCAACGTACTTCTACAACTGTCATCCAAAGTTTGGAAATATTATAAGCTTTTAAACGGAAACATTTTCCACCCAAATAGAAAGTCAAAAATGTTACTAAATGTTATTTTAATCATAAATCATAAATTCAAAAGAGTGGAAAAAGAGCCTCGTAATGCCTTATTCATCTCACTTGCCAAAAGACCTCTTCACCCCGTAAAAATAATATGTGCACGTAAATTTGCCAGGACATCATGATTATAAAAAAAAACTAACATACATATAATATTTATACCAAATTAATTAAAACGTGACATTGTACTTTGTAAAGACATTTTTATTATATAATTATGATTAAGTAACATTCTCACGTTGATTTAAACCCTATAAAATGAATGTTGTTTGGTGTATATATCAAATTTAAATAAGTTTTTTCCGTATTTACATGATGTTGCATTTATGGTTTCCAACACACACAATTAGTTAAAATTATGATACTATATTAAGTTAAATATAACTCTTCACAGTAAATAATAAAACTATTACTTACTATACCATAATTAATTGAGAACGTTTCTCAATGAGGTGTTTTTTCTAAAATATTATTTCCATTCCTCCTATTCAAAATAAGTGAATTTTTGGTTATTTTTAAATATTTTAAGAAATTTACTTTTTAATATTAATTAAAAATGAGATTGATCATATTAATATTTACTATCTCTTTATATAAACACATTTAATACATATTCCAACATTATTTACTCCAAAGAAAATGTAAGAAAAAAATAATTTATTCTTAATATTTTAAAAATTCACTTATTATTAATCGGAGAGAGTATAAAGTATAAAAAATTGGTGTTTGACGAGATTTTGTTAATTTCTTGAGAATCTTATAAACAGATTCATTATTTGCTTCTTAATTTTTTTCTCCGACCGTTGGACAGAAACTTCAATAGAATTCAATCAACGGAACACTGAGATCAGACAAATGTCATTATTTCCTCCCTTTAAATTTACGTAATTTGTTGACTTTGCCTACATTGTTAATTAATACTATTATATTTTAAATTGTGGTACAGTCAAACTCTCTATAATAATTTCGCTTGTTCTGTATATTTTTTAATATTATAGCGAATGATGTTACAGAAAACATATAATTATAATATAACATAAAGTTGGTTTCGGAAAAAACAAGTTTTTATAATGAGGTATTGTTATATAAAGATATTGTTATAGCGAGGTATGATTGTAATATATTTTATATTTTTCTTTTGGTTTATGTTTGGTGTCAAATATTTCCTTTGGTGTCCCGATTAATCTGGACTCATGTTGTATAAGATTCATTAAAGAATGAAGAATTATTATCATAAAATTTTTTGCTTTTAAAATTCGAATTCGAAATCTCTAGTTAAAGACAGAATAATCTGATTCATTTCACCATAACCTTTGATTAACGAAATGGCGATGTATCTATCTGATAATAGAGAAAAGAACAAATCTACCTTTGGAAGAAACGAAAATGGAAAACAATGGTTGACGTGGAAAAACAAATAAAATATGATAAATTGTGATTTACTCCAATAAATCCAGGTTGGATAGTCAAAAATACAAATTCATGTATAATCAGTATTATTGCCACCGTCTTCAAAAATCATTATTTTTCTCCCGATTGTAAATTGAATTTTTAACTCGAATAAATTGTATTAAAAAAGTTACTTTTTAAAAGGTAGATTAATTGACCAACCAAAGCCAGAGAATTGACAGCTTCTTAAAGAACAACTTGAGATTAGATTCGCACTTTAGAAGATATCTTAGCTGTTCTCAGATGAAATTATGGAAGGTTCGTGTATCCATGCATTATACTATGATTAAAATACAATAATTAAACCATTGAAAATTCTAAAATATTCAGTTTATGAATTGTATATAGAAAAGCTAAAATCAAGATAGAATATGGTTGATTTTGCCTAGATATTGTTATTTCATTTTATATCTGTCAAGGTTGAAGGTCAATTATTCATAAACCTCCATTGATGAGGTAGGATGAGCTTCAGAGAACATTCTAAATTGTGGAAAATGAAACTCAAAAATTATATCATCTCATGTCTAACTAGATATATGCAGGTGTAGCTAAGGAGGAAAATAAAATGGCTATTAACTACAAAAATGGCACTACAATTAACTCAACTACTTAGCTAATTAACTCAGCTATCTAATTTACTAACTCAATACAACAACAACAACAACTACCCAGTATAGTCCCACAAAGTGGGGTCTGGGGAGGGTAATATGTAGACGGGTCTTACCCCTACCCGAAAGGGCAGAGAGGTTGTTTCCAATCGACCCGCGGCTCAGTGAAGGAAAGGAAAAACATAAACAAAAACAAAGAAGCATTAGTAGCCCCAGTAGAAATAACTATCTAAACATAAGAACCATAACTAAAATAGCATGCAATAATATCATACAGTAACTACCATAAATAACTACCAAATAACTACTATAAGGGAGACACAATCCAATACACACATCATCTATGGATAGCCCTGTCAAGCCTCACCCAACCCCGGGTGAGGAGTACGAAAAACTCTAGGAGCCCCTAACCTACAACCCTGATACTAGACCTCCAGACTTTCCTATCAAGGGCCATGTCCTCGGAAACCCGCATTCTAGCCATGTCATGCCTAATCACCTCTCCCCAATACCTCTTAGGCCTCCCTCTGCCTCGCCGTACGCCGACCATCGCCAGCCGCTCACAACTCCTCACCGGGCATCAGGACTTCTCCTCCGCACATGCCCGAACCACCTTAACCTCGCTTCTCGCATCATCTCATCCAGTGGGGCCACCCCCATCTTCTCATCAACTACACATCTATAAATATTTCATCAATTATTCCCAATACCCCCCTCCTCTCAAGTTGGAGGTATGGGAGTCACTACCAACTTGCTAAGAAGATCAGAATGCTTGACCACTGTAAGAGCCTTTGAGAGGATGTCAACTAACTGAGCAGAAGCGAAAATGTGATGCAATTCAATCAGTCCTTCTTGTATCGTATTCCGGAAAAAGTGACAGTCCACTTCAATATGCTTTGTTCTCTTATGAAACACAAGATTTCTTGCAATATGGACAGCAACTTAACTGTCACAAAACACAGTTATAGGATCAGCACACATGACTGTCAACTCTTCTAGTAATCTTTTTATTTATACCAATTCATCCACAACTTTTCTAATTTACCTGAGGCAGAGGATAGTAAGACAGTAGTTTGTTTCTTTGATTTCCAACTTATAGGACTATACCCAAGTAACACAATGGACCACTCACAAATTTTCTTGAATCAGGGCAAGCAGCCCAATCTGAGTCACAATAAGCACTTACATAATAGCTGGGGTCATTGCACAAGAAGATTCCCAAAGTAGGGTCTTTCTTCAGGTATCTAAGGACATGAAAAGTTTCCTTTAGGTGAGGTTCCCTTGGTGCTTGCATAAATTGGCTCATATGCTGGACACTGTAGGCTATGTCCAGTCTTGTATTTGTTAAGAAATTCAGCTTCCCAACTAGCTTCCTATAGTACCTTGGATCAGGCAAGACGGTTCCTTCATCTTTGCTCAGTTTGATAATAGAGTCAAGTGAAGAACTGACAAGAGAGTATGTCAAACAGTCATACTCTTTCAACAGGTCCATGGTGAACTTTCTCTGATAGATTAGTACTCCATCACCCTTGTATAACATTTCTAGCCCTAAGAAGTAGTGTAATTTCCCAAGATCCTTTATCCTGAATTGATTATGCACGAAAGTCTTCAATTCTGTGATTTCCTTCAAGTTGGTACCAGTAAGAATTACATCATCTACATAAACAGCTACAAAAATTGTTGAGTTCCCAGCTTCTTATAGAACAATGAGTGATCACTGTTGAGTGTTTGAAACCCCTAAAGTGTAGGGATTTTGTCAGTTTGTCATACCACTGCCTATTAGCTTGTTTTAAACCATATAGTGACTTCCTAAGTTTGCATGATAGATTTCTAGTAGGTACCATTACGCCTTGTGGAACCTCCATATATATCTTTTCATGTAGATCTCCATACAAAAATGCATTGTTGACATCTAGCTGATAAAGATCCCACCCTCTATTTACTACAATACTTATGAGTATTCTGACTATGGTCATTTTTACCTCTGGTCAGAAAGTTTCTGTCTAATCAATTCTTGCTTCCTTATTATAACCCTTCACTACTAGCCTTGCTTTGAATCTTTCTACACTTCCATCTGCCTTGTGTTTGATCTTGTATACTCATTTGCAGCCTATAGTTTTCTTTCCTGCAGGTAACTCAACTAGATCCCAAGTATGGTTAGCATATAACGCTTCAAATTCCTATGTCATTGCCATTTGCCAAGCAGGATTCATAGATGCCTCCTCATAAGAAGATGGCTGACAATTATGTGAAATATTTCTAATTAATTGATGACTCTCAAGTTGTAAGACATTAAATGAGACATGATGTTTATTATTGCAGATTTCATTAAAGGATGTGGAACTGGTATGAAGATCGGGCTATGTGTTTTGATGTTATAGTGTTGGCAATAAATACACATAGTCCTTGAGGTGTCCTGCCGGCAATGTGGGTTATGCTTGATCTTCTGGGATTTGGAGGATTTCTTTGAAGGCTGTTAGATTCAATAACTTGAGGGCTAGTGAGTTGTACTTGTGTAAATGGCTAAGAAGTAGGGCTATTGGACTGATTGAGTGTTGTTGAACTGGGTGAAGGCAATGGTGAACTAGGTGGAGAAACTGGAGTAGTGGTATCAGTAACAAGCCCGTCAATAACAGAAATTGATGCATTTTTATCATACAATCCATAAGCATTTAACTCCCTAGAGGTAGGATGACAATCGGGTGAACTCGAATTTAATAGATGCAGCACTGAGGGAAAGCTGGAATGTTCAGGAGAAACTGTAAAAGGAAAGATAGTTTTATGGAACACTACATATATATATATATATATATATATATATATATATATATATATATATATATATATATTCTTTGTGGCTAAGTCTATGACCTTATAACCTTTAGTACCAAAGGGATAACCTATAAATACATGAGATGTGGCTCTTGGTTCAAACTTGTCTCTGTGGGTTTTCTGTGTACAAAGGTAGCATAAACACCCAAAACTCTTGAGTTGTGAGTATTTGGGCCTTTTATAATACAGGAATTCGTAGGGGTTTTTATTATTAAAGACAATGGATGGAAGTCTTTTTATTATTAAGGATAGTGAATGTAGCTGTCAGGATGTATTCCCCCAGTACCCTATGGGTAGTTTGGATTGGTAAAGGATGGATCTTGCTGTTTCAAGTAGGTATTTGTATATTCTTTCCACCACACCATTTTGTTGTGGTGTGTATGGATAAGTTTTCTGATGAATTATGCCTTTTTCTTAAAAGTAGGCCATATTTTCATTGTTGACAAATTCTAGACCAATATCATATCTAATGGTCTTAACAGAGGTGTCAAATTGATTTTCGATCATGGATAGAAAGCTTTTAATAGCATGAAAGGTATTACTTTTGCAGCTTAGGAGGTGAGTCCAGGTTGACCTACTTAAGTCATCAACAATGATAAAAAAAAAAGTATTTGTAATTATCATGTGTTGGCGTATGATAGGGCCCCCATAGGTCTACATGTAGTAACTCAAATGATTTAGTAGATGAAGTGGTTCTTTTTGGGAATGGCAATCTAGTCTGTCTAGCCATTGGAAAAATTGAACAAATAAAGGGTTGTTTGGATGCAAACTTGACTGGTAAAGTAGATATTTTTCTCATTTTTACAAAAGGTACATGTCCTAGCCTATTGTGCCACAAGTAATCAACATTACTTCCAGAAGATGCAGAACAAACAAGAAAAAATTTGCACTAAAGGGATCAATTTTATCGTATGAATGAACACTATTTACATTTAATAAGTAAGATGGATCATTTATAGTTGGTGATGAATGATATGGATGAATGTGATTCCTTTTAATACTACCATTCCTGTCAAAAATGGAAACACAAGAATGAGACCGACTAGGAACAGTAGATGACTCAAGCTTGAATAATTGTGACACTTTGAACAAAGGAAGTGTAATCCATTTCTCGCCTTACCAATCTCCAGAGGCCTCTTCATTGAAGGGGCCTGCATTAGACAAAGATAGGTATTGAAATTAACCATGCAATCGAGGCGTATTGCTAAATAGTGAACTGAAATAAGGTTGTATTTGAAACTAGGTACATACAAGACCCTAACCAAAGTCAGCTTAGGGCTGAGTAAAGAATCACCAATTTCTATCACTTTTACCTTATATCCATTAAGCAAGGTAACAAGGAAGGTGTAAGGTAATGTTGGTGATGAAAGATTTTTTATATATCATGTGGTTTGTAGCTCCGCTATCTAGTATCTACAAATCAGCAATTGAATTTGAACATTTACATATAGTTGTTTCAGCTATCTCTTTATAAGTACTGCAAGTTATAATACATGCGAAGTTAACAGCTCCACTAATGATCATGTTTGAATTCTCTTCTGCACTATTGATTATGAAGTTCTCTAGCAAACTCAATAGCTGGTTGTATTGTTCTCTTGTCCGGTTCTGAACGTTCTGATTCTGATTCTTGCTATCAGAATCTTCATTGTTGCATACTTTCATTTCTTCACTGACCATCTACATTTGCAGCAGATTATGCGTTTCTTTCCCTTGTAAACTTGAAGTCTTGTGGAAACCCGTGTAATTTGTAGCATTTTTCTTTGGTATGTTCCTACTTCTTACAGTAATCACAAAATAGCTTGGACCTATTGGGAGGGATGCAGGTCTATAGGAATTATGTCCTGCAATGTTGCCCTGTGGGTTATAATTGGTTATAAATTTGTTGTTTCCTGGTCCATTGACATTTAGAGAGGTGGACTCCATGATTAGGAGATTGTTTGGCCTAATTTATCTATGTTTTTCCTCCTTGATAAGGATGGAAAAGGTCTGTACAATACTAGGCAAGGGGTTCATCATCAGAATACTTTCCCTAACTACTGTGTAGGCTTTATGGAGTCTCACTAAAAATTGAATTAACCTTCGATCTTGTTCCGCCTTATACAAATTTTCCTTGCCACCACATATGCACTATCATCCACATTGGGCATATGTGTTCAAGGTATTAAGCTCCTCCCATAGCTTTTTCATTTTGTTGTAGTATCCGGTTATGTCTATGGTTCCTTGATTTAGGTCGTTAATTTCCTATTGTAACTAATAAAGTTTTGCTCCATTTGTCTGATCATACATGTCCTCTAGCTCTTGCCATAACTCCTTTGCGTCACCCACGTACTGCAAACCATCGGCCAAATCCTCTTAGAGCGAGTTTAAAATCCAGGAAATCACCATGTCATCGCACTGTGCCCATTCATCATACGCCACCACTCCAGCATTAGGTTCTTACACTTTCCAGTGATAAATCTGACCTTGTTCTTCACGGAGAGATCACTAAGAACATCTCTCCTCCAGGATCTGTATCAAGTGCTATCAAATGCTACTGGTACCAAAATTGTTCCAGCACTTTCTGACGGATGCATGTATAGTGGATTAGTTAAATCCAAAACTGTAGTGGTGTCTTGAGTTTCTTTGTCTCCATCCATGAGATGAAGCAGGGAATATCGGATGTACGAATTAATTGAAGATCGAGAATTTGTGAATCAATGAATCTCAGAAAATTTGCACACTGAAAACCTTCCAGAAAAAAACTTCTGATCTATGATTTCAAATCAAATGAAAGAAGCGAAGAAGGAGAATAAGATATGAATTAAGAGTGGATTGGAAATTAAGAGCTCGGCTATGACACCATGTCAAAGTTGGAGGTCTATTATTCGTAGACCTCCATTAATGAGCTAAGATGAGCTTCAGAGAACATTCTGGAAACAAGAGGGATTGTGAAAAATGAAACTGAAAAACTAAATTATCCCATGTCTATCTAAGATGTATAAATGTGTAGCTAAGGAGGAAAATAAAATGGCTATTAACTACAAAAATTCCACTACAACTAACTGAACTGCTTAGCTAATTAACCCAACTACCTAATTAACTAACTCAACTACACATCTATTAATATAACATCAACTATTCTCAATAGTATCACTTAAGTGTTAGAACGAATTTACGTGATCAGTGGTAAAACCAATAATTTAATAATGAGATTCAAAAAATTGAACATGTGACTTAATCTAATATTCCTGCCTTTATATAATATAAAAAAAGTATTATACCAATTTTACTTTATTACGGATTTGCCATTCTACGTGTGTGGTGATGTAGCAGGTCATCTTATGTTTTAAAACCTGATTTTGTAGAGGCTTTTAAAACCTAATTGTATTACTCATAGATTTGCATGCGCTATCCGGATGGATTTCCGGAAATCTTTTATGTTGAAAGTTGATAGGAATAATAATTTTTGTCTTTAAAACTTGATTTAGTTTACTTCGGCCAACGTTTTGAATAAACAGACTTGGAATCGTATTTTGTCGGTCCTTGTGGGCCCCTATTAAAAAATGGGATCTGGGCATATGTCCAGAAGCAAATTCTGAGGTTCTTAACTCGAGAAATGAATTTTGATGAAAACTGAAGGACAAAAAATTAAGTGGTTTTTAAGAACTTAGTTAATGTTTGATCTTATTGGTATCGTACCTGTATTTTGGTTCCGGAGTCTGGTACAAGTCCAAAATAATATTTATACTTTATCCGTGAAATTTAGTGAGAAACGAAAGTGATTTGACATAATTCGAACGTCCAATTGTGAAAATACAAATTTCAAAGTGTTCTTAAGAATTTTATGTGATTTGGTGCTAAATTTATAGTTCTAGATGTTATTTTGGTGATATGATCGCACGAACAAGTCTGTATGATGTTCTTAGACTTGTGTGCATGTTTGGTTTGGAGCCACGAGGGCTTGGGTGAGTTTCGAATTGGCTTCGGGATATTTTAGACTTGGGAAATTCTGGTTTTTCTGCAGTTTCAGCACTTGCTAGTTTCTTTCTTTGCATTCGTGAAACTTCTCATACGAACGCGAAGGTAAAATAGGATGGAGTGGTTTTTCTTCTATGGGAAAGCGGGGTCATGGTCGCGAACGCGGAGCACTGGGGGTCTGCTCTCTGCAAACGCGACCGGCATCTCGCGAACGAATAGTGTTAGGGACTTAGGTAAGGTCAGTTGTTCTTCTACTCGAACGCGACTATCGGGTCACGAAAAGGCCAGGGGGAGAAGACTTTCGTGAACGCGTAGTGAGACTTGCGAATACATAAGCCTTTGACCGGTGCTTCTCGCGATCGCGACAGGCCCTTCGCAAACGCGAAGACGGCCTGTCTAGTGATTTTAAAATAGACTCAAAAATGGGACTTCTTCAAAATTTCATATCTCTTTCACTGGAACTCGGCCTGGGGTGATTTTTGAAGGGGGAATTCAACACCAAATCATTGGTTTGCATTATTTAACTCATTTTCTTCAATTTCTATCATCACCCATTAGATTCCTAGTCCTAAATCTTGTTCTTTCATGGTATAACTAGGGATTTTTGAAAGAACTAAGGGGGGGGGGGGTTTACAAATTGGAAATTTAAACCTCAATTTGGGGTCAGATTCTGGAACTAATTACATATTCGGGCTCGGGGGTGAATGAGTAAATGTATTTTGATCCGCACCTCAAGTTTTTACCAAGCAGACCCGAGGTCGATTTTGACTTTTTGAAGGAAATGTTGAGAAACCTAAATTTATGTATTGATTATTGATTCCTTTAGCAGTATTTGATATTAAGTTAATTATGGATAGATAGGAGTGCTTTGGAGGTAGAATCTAGAGGAAAAGAGGTGATTGAGCAGTGAGTGACATGTAGATTGAGGTAAGTGGCGTGTCTAACTTTGACTCAAGGGATTAGGAACCCTTGACTTAATTTCTGTGTGAAAATCCATATGAGTGGTATATAGGATAGGTGACGAGTACCCATGCGCTGCCAATTTAGTTGTTTTGTTTGTTTTCTTCCTGTTCTTATTATATTATCTTCCCTGCCTTAATTTTTACATGCTTTACCAGTAACTACATATTAATTGCTACTTGTCAAATATTGTTTTTCGTTATTGAAGGTGTTAGATATCATGTTGTTTCATTGTCTCATATTATTGGCTTAAGCTAGTTTATCATTGTTTTATGATATATATTGGATTGGTTTAGCTGATTAGTGTTATTTCTGTGAAGTTTCATAATGTACAAGCTTTCCATTTACTTTGGTTTGAGGTTTAAACATTGTGGAGAGTTTTAAGTTAAACTGTGAAATTCTATGCGTATGGAGTAATTGATATTGACATAGTGGGATCAGGTTGCACGCTGCAACATGAGGAATAAGGATGATATATTGAGGAGGAATAAGGGTGAAATGTTATTATATAGAGGGATCGGGTTGCGCGCCGCAACAAGAGAAATAAGGGTGATATATTTAGATGAAATACGAGTGAATTGTTATTATATGGTAGGATCGGGTTGCACGCCGTAACAGGAGGAATAATGGCAGATTGATATAGAATAATAAGGGTGAATATTCATATTGACATTGATTATATGGTAGGATCGGGATGCGTGTTGCATCAGTTTAAGTATTTATGTATTTTTTTACTGTGTTAGTTATTTTGTAGTTTTACATTTCACTTAAGGATTGGTTATAACTGGATATTGATAAAATACTCGAGTTTTGTATTTGTTCCTTGCAAGTTATTGCTCATTTTGTCTTGTTCTCCTTTCTACTTTTATTATACATTGTATGCAGGTTATATTGTAATTATCTCGCCCGTAGCTTCGTCATTACCTCATCAAGGTTAGGCTCGGTACTTACATTGTACTGATACTGCACTCTGCACTTTCTATGAAGATTTTGGAGCAGGTAGTGGCTGATTGAGAGATTGGATTTAGGCTACACAGTTTGGAGACCCAAGGTAGTCCTGTTGGTGTCTGCAAGTCCTGGCGGCCCCTTCTACTACTCTATATTACTATTTTCTTTATTTCCCAAATAGTTATAATTTCTTTCTGACTGATGTTTGTAGAAAATCGTAGTGTGTTTGTGAATTATGACACCAGATCTCTAGGTAGATGTATTACGTAAACGAAACCGATATCTATACATATTACATTTATTTCGCTTCATTTTTCATGTTTACTGATGATTATTATAAACCGAAATAAATAGCTAAATAACTTCTAACGTTGGCTTGCCTGGAAAGTGTGATGTTAATTGCTATCATGGTCCCGACGGTAGGAAATTCGGGTTGAGACAAGTTGGTATTAGAGCACTACATTTCCTAGGTCTCACAATTCACGAACAAGCTTAGTAGAGTCTGAGGGATCGGTACAGAGATGTCTATGCTTATCCCTAGAGGCTGCAGAGTTTAGGAGCAATTTCACTTCTATTCCCTTTCGTGCGATTTAATCTCTCAATGCTAATTGAACTCTCTGCTTCTGTTCCTTCGCGTATGGCGAGAACACTAACCGCTTCACCAGCTGAGCAGCAGCTAAAGCCCCCAATGGAAGATCCTACGAGGGTAGAGGACAAGGCTAAGGCTGTGCTAGAGGCCGAGGCAGGGGCAAGTCTCAGCCTAGAGTTCAAGCAGTATCACCAGCGGCGGAGCCTCAGATGGATTTTTATGAGAAGGCTCCAACCCAGACTATTCCAGTAGGGCCAACTCAGGTTCTAGAGGAGTTTATCGCAACCCCAATACTTCAGGATGCTTTAGTCCGTGTAGTGAGATTTATGGAGAGTGTTGCTCAGACCAGCACATTTCCTATCGCACCAGCCATCTCTTGGGATGGGGAAGGAGTTTAGACTCCCACTATTCATACTCCGAAGCATATGGCTCCCTAGTGTCAAACCCCAATAGCTCAGCCAATTGGGGAAGTTCCGCCGGGTGTTGTAGAACTGACGGATGACGAATCACCTATGTCTTATGAGGCCTTTTTGAGATTGGACAAGTTCACCAAGCTCTTTCTAGTTCATTACAGTGGGGCAGCTTCTGAGGATCCCCATGATTATCTTCACTATTGCCATGAGGTTCTACAGAACATAGCGATAGTGGATAACAATCGGGTCGATTTTGCTGTATTCCAGATAATAGGGTCCACCAAGAGATGGTGGAATGACTATATGTTTACTAGACCAGCTAGGTCGCGTACTCTGACTTGGGAATAGTTCTCTTAGATATTTTTTGAGAAGTTCCTTTCTGCTACATTGAGAGAGGATTATCGCAGGCAGTTCGAGCATCTTTAGTAAGACAATATGTTCATCACTTAGTATGAGACACGCTTTATTGATTTGGCTCATCATGCTTACTTCTTATACTTCTTACTGAGAGATACAGGTGAAGAGGTTTATTGCGGGACTTGTCAGGCTATCAGATTGTAGATGGCTAAGGATACTCGGAGTGAGATTTAATTCCAGGATGTAGCCAATGTTTCCAGATGAGTTGAGATGGTTCTAGCTTAAGGTAGTGGTCAGGGGTCTGACAAGAGGCCGCATGTTAGTTTATATGAGTCCACCAAACTATAGAGTACATAGTCCTCTATAAGATGATGCATAGAATGCAATAAAGACTAAAAGCAAAGAAGGCAAGAGATTTTCTATGTGGAAAAATCCCACACAAGGGGATCAAAAAACTATGACCTACTCTTGTAGGCTTTTAACTCTACTAACTTGCAATCTCTCTATTACAAGCCACTTTGCAAAAACTCTATTACAAATATTTCAAACTAACTTGTGATGCAACCACCACAAGCCACTCTATAACTTTCCTAATTATAAAGGATTTAAACTTATAGCTATCCTTAGTCATAACATAAACTCAGAAGTTTACGAATTTTTGGTTTATTCCTAAGACAACGCTTCTAAGAAATCAAACTAGGAATTACAAAGTCGAACAAATAACAAGATTACAACTCAACTATGGATGTACATAAACTCATTTAGAAATTTATTATTAGTGGAGTTGTCTTCTTGTTCTTGACACACTAGTGATTTCAATACTGAATGAATACTTTTGTTTGTTGAGAGAATATCACTGAATGCACACCAAATGGTGTGCCTTGCACCAGGTTATTTTATCACAAAAGATATCACAATGGATAGTGATGTCAACTCTTGGTGTACGCTTCTTCCCAAAAAAAAGTGACCGTTGTACAGTCTGCACAACCACTTCTGCGCAGTTGCATTCCAGCTGGATAGTGGACTTTGTACTTCTATCAGATAGCCCTAAGAGAGCAAGTCCCTGTTGTGTTACTTTCTATATTGATTGCGTATAGTAACTGACTTTATCTTATGTTAGAGAACCCTAAGGGACCAGGTCACCAGGTCCATGTTGTGTTCCTCCCCATGGTTGTTCATCCACTTGCTGATTTTCAGACTTCGACCAGTTCACGGGAAATGTATATCCAGGTGTGCTATCTATTCTTCACGACAAGTTTGTTAAATCATTAAAACATAAGAAGCATAAGGCCAAGACATTGAAACCCCATCAACTCATCACTCTAGCGGACTTAGTGTGGCCTCATCTGGAGGTCGAGATAACTTTGGTAGGGGCCATCCTCCTAGGTTATTTCATTCACCACTTCAGACATCCCATGGAGCTTCAGGAAGTCATGGTCCTTATTTACCTCCTTCACGCCACCCAGCTTATAGTACACCACCAGCTCTTATTAAAGCATCTACTTTCCGAGTTATTATCGCGGTCAGTCTAATCGCTTGGGTTAGTCTAGTTTCCACAGCCGCAGTATCAGGATGTATGTTTCAGGTATGGTGATTGTGGGCATATCCAGAGGACCTGTTCGAGATTAGTAGGTGTTCCGTTACAACAGCAGGGTTCTTATGCCATGATTCTAGCACCAAGCGCGCCACCACCCGCTCAACCAGCTAGAGGTATGGATCAGGGAGCCAGAGGTAGAGGTCAGACCGCTAGAGGTAGAAGTCAGGCCGTTAGAGGTAGAGGCAAGGCCGCTGGGGGTGGAGGCCAGCCAGTAGGAGGATGTCCAAGAGATATGGTTCAAAGTGATGGGGACAGAGTCAATGTTATACTTTCCCAGCTAGACCTGAGGTTGAGTCATTTGATGTTGTTATCACAGGTACTGCTTTAGTTTGCAGTAGAGAGGCTTCAGTTCTATTTGATCCAGGGTCTACATACTTCTATGTGTTATCTTACTTTACATCATATTTGGTTGTGCCCTGTGATTCTTTCAGTGCTCACGTGTATGTGTCCACACATGTGAGGGATTATATTGTTGTAGATCATGTCTATTATTTATGTGTGGTTATTATTGGGGGTCTTGAGACTCGTGTAGATATCCTACTTCTTGATATGGTTGATTTCGATGTCATTTTGGGGATGGATTATTTTTCACTTTATCATGCTATATTGGACTTTCATGCCAAGAATGTGACCTTAACCTTATCGGGATCTCCTCAATTAGAGTGGAGGGACTCTTGGTCATTATACTAGTAGGGTTATTTCTTATATGAAAACTTGGTGTATGGTCGAGAAGGGGTGTCTAGCTTATCTGGCTTATGTCCGTGACTCTAGTGCGGAGGTTCCTTCCATGGATTTTGTACTAGTTGTTCGGGAGTTTCTGGAGGTATTTCTTGAAGAACTGCCGGGGATGCCACTCGACGGGAATATTGACTTCTATATTGATTTGGTTCTGGGCACTCAGCCCATTTCAATTTTTCCATACTTCATGGCCCTGCTAGAGTTGAAAGAGTTAAAATATTAGTTGCAATATTTTCTTTATAAGGGCTTTATTAGACCCAGTGTCTCACCTCGAGACGTACCCGTGTTGTTTGTAAAGAAGAAGGATAGATCGATGAGGATGAGCATAGATTATCGACAGTTGAACAAAGTCACCATCAAGAACAAGTATCCATTACCGAGGATTGTTGACTTATTTGATCATCTTTAGGGTGCCAAGGTGTTTTCAAAGATCGATTTTGAGGTCTGGCTACCATCAGTTGAGGATTAGGGCATCTGATGTCCCTAAGATAGCTTTTCAGACTCGTGGGCATTATGAGTCCCTGGTGATGTCATTTGGCTTGACAAATGCCACGACAGTATTTATGGATTTGAAGAACTGGGTGTTCAAGAATTACCTGGATTCCTTTGTGATTGTATTTATTGATGATATCTTGATCTACTCCTGTATCCGAGAAGTGCACGAGCAGCATTTTTGGATCGTACTTCAGAATTTGAGAGACAGCCAGTTATATGTTAAGTTTTCAAAATGCGAATTTCGATTGCGTTCGGTTGCTTTCTTAGGTCACGTTGTATCAGGAAAGGGTATATACGTGGATCCTAAGAAGATTGAGGTCGTTCAGAATTGGCCTAGACCTAATTTAACCATGGAGATCCTTAGTTTCTTGGGTTTGGCGGGTTATTACTGTCGGTTTGTAGAGGGCTTTTCATCTATAGCATCACTGTTGACCAAGTTTACCCCAAAAGGTGCCCCCTTCATATGGTTAGACGATTATGAGGCGAGCTTTCAGAAGCTCAAGAAAACTTGGACTACGGTTCTAGTGTTGATGTTTCCCACAAGTTCAAGTCCATATATAGTATATTGTGATACACCTCTTATTGGACTTGGTGCGATATTGATGTAGGGTGGCAAGGTTATTGCATATGCTTCGCGGCAACTAAAGGTTTACAAGAAGAATTATCATCTTCATGACTTGGAGCTATAAGCCATTGTTCATACGCTAAAGATTTGGAGACACTATCTACATGGTGTATCGCGTGAGGTATTCACGGCTCATAAGAGTTTGCAGTATTTGTTCAAGCAAAAAGAGATCAATTTGAGACAGAAGAGGTGGTTAGAGCTATTGAAAGACTATGATATCACCATCTTGTATCATCTCAGGAAGGCCATATGGTGGATGATGCTTTAAGTAAAAAGTCAGCCAGTGGAAGCCTTGAATACATTCTAGTTGGTGAGAGACCGCTCACATTAGATGTTTAGGCCTTAGCCAATTAGTTTGTGGGGTTGGATGTTTTTTAGCCTAGTCGTGTTTTAGCTTGTACAGTTACTCGGTCTTCCTTGTTTGAGCATATGAGGGAGCTGCAGCATGATAACCCTCATTTGCTTGTCTTTAGGGACACGGTGCAGCACGATGATGCCAAGAAGGTTGCAGTTGAAGATGATGGAGCTTTGAGGATGTAGGGTCTCGTTTGTGTGCCTAATATGGATGGACTTTGTGAGTTGATTCTAGAGGAGGCTCACAATTCCCGATATTCTATTCATCCGGGCACCGCCAAGATGTATCAGGACTTCCGGTAGCATTATTGGTGGAGGAGGATGAAGAAGGATGTTGTTTCATATATAGCTCTACGTCTTAATTGTCAGCAAATAAAGCACGAGCATCAGAGACCCTGTGGTTTTCTTATGAAGATAGAGATTCATGAGTGGGAGTCGGAGCATATCACAATGGATTTTGTTGTTGGACGCCCACGAACTCAGAAGACGTTCGATGTAGTTTGGGTTATTGTGGATAGACTGACCAAGTCAGCACATTTTATTCCTATGGTAGTTACCTATTCTTCAGAGCGGTTGGGAGAGATTTATATTAGTAAGATAGTTCGTCTTTTATGGTGTGCATGTGTCTATCATTTCTGATCGAGGCATGCGGTTTATCTCGTATTTTTGGAGGGAAATACAACTTGATTTGGGTACACGGGGCGAGTTGAGCACATCATTTCATCCTCAAACGGATGAACAATTCGAGCGTATAGTTAGATCTTGGAGGATATTATCTGCGACTGTGTTATTGACTTTGGAGGTTCTTGGGATAGTTCTTGCTATAGCGGAGTTTTCCTACAACGATAATTATCACTCGAGCATCCAGATGGCTCCCTATGAGGTATTATATAGTAGAGGTATTGATCACCGATTGGATGGTTTGAGCCGAGGGAGGCTTAGTTATTGGTACAGATTTGTTACAGGATGCATTGGATAAGGTTAAGATCATTCAGGATAGACTTCGTAGAGATCACTCCGGGAAGAAGAGTTATGCCGCCCGTAAGATTTATGATATTTCATTCATGGTCGGAGAGAGAGTGTTGCTTCGTGTATCACCCATGAAGGGTGTAATGAGATTCGGAAAGAAGGCCAAGTTAAGCCCTAGGTAAATCGGGCCTTTTGAGATCCTTGAGCAAGTGGGAAAGGTGGCTTACAGACTTGCGTTGCCACCAGGCTTATCAGCGGTACATCAAGCATTCCATTTTTCCATGCTTCGGAAGCATAACGGAGATCCATCCTACATGTTAGATTTCAGCACTATCCAGACTGGCAAGGATTTGACCTACGAGTAGGAGACGATAGCTATCCTAGACCGACAGGCTCGTCAATTGAGATCAAAATTTTATCCTTCAGTTCGAGTGCAGTGGAGAGGTCAGCCTGTTGAGGCAGCTATCTGGGAGTCCAAGATCGATATCACCACCTTTTCACCTACTGAGGTATAAGACAGATGGTTGTATTAGAGGTGAATAATATGATGACCCAAAAGGTTATCTTATGTTTTAAAACTCAATTCTGTATTCTAAGCCCTTTAAAACCTTATTTTATTCCTTTTCAATTTGCATGTGCAGTCCGAGCATGTTTCCGAAAAGCGTTTATGTTGAAAGTTGATAAAAATAATAATTTTTGCAAAGTTGATTTAGTTGAATTCGATCAATGTTTTGAGTAAACGGAATCGGACTCGTATTTTGATAGAACCGGTGGATCCGTATTGAAATATGAAACCTGGGTGTATGTCCGAAATCGAATTCTGAAGGCCTTAGCTCGAGAAATGAATTTTTGATGAAAATTGGAAGACTGAAAAAATAAATGGTTAAGAATTTGGTTTATGTTTGATCTTGTTGATATCGGGCCTGTATTTTAGTTTCAAAGCCCGGTACAGGTTGAAAATAATATTATACCTTATCTGTGAAATTTGGTGAGAAATAGAACTGATTTGACGTGATTCGAACGTCCGGTTGTGAAAATAGGAATTTCAAAGTGTTCTTAAGAATTTCATGTGATTTGGTCCTAAATTCATAATTCTAGGTGTTATATGGGCGATTTGATCGCATGAGTCCGTATGATATTTTTAGACTTGTGTGCATATTGATTTGGAGCCCCGAGAGATAGGGTGAGTTTTGGATAGGTTTCGGGATGTTTTAGACTTAGGAAATTTTGGTTTTTCTGTAGCTTTAGGACGTGTTGGTTTCCTTCTTCGCGTTAGCGAATCTTCTCAAGTGAACGTGAAGAGTAAAATGGGCTGGGGTGGTTTTTCTTCTATGCGAACGCGAGGCCATGGATGCGAACGTGGAGCACTGGGGGTCTGCGTTTCATGAACGCGACCAACATCCTGTGAACGCGTAGAGTTAGTTACTTGAGGGAGGTCAGTTGTTCTTCTATGCGAATGCGACCACTGGGCCGCAAACGCGAAGGCCAGGGGGAGCAGCCTCGCGAACGTATAGTGAGACTCGCGAATATGTAGTCCTTTGACCGCTGCCTCTCGCGATCACGACAGGCCCTCCGCAAACACGAAGCAGGCCTGTCCAGTGATTTTAAAACAGACCCAAAATGAGACTTCTTCAAAATTTTGTATCTCTTTCACTAGAAATAGGCCCAGGGCGACTTTTGAAGGGGGAATTCAACACCAAACCATACTTTTGCATTCTTTAACTCATTTCTTTTAATTTCTATCATTAATTATTATATTCCTAGTCCTAAATCTTGTTCTTTCATGGTAGAATTAGGGATTTTTGGAAGAATTGAGGGTTTCTACAAATTGGAAATTTAGACCTCGATCTAGGGTCGGATTCCGGAACTAATTACATATTCAGGCTCGAAGGTAAATGAGCGATTGAATTTTGGTTCGAACCTCGAGTTTTGACCAAGCGGGCTCAAGGTCAATTTTGACTTTTTGGGGGAAATATTGGAAAACATAAATTTATGTATTGATATAATTCCTTTAGCATTATTTGATATTAAGTTAATTATGGCTAGATACGAGTGGCTTGGAGGTGGAATCTAGAGGAAAAGCGATAATTTAGCAGATCAAGGTAATTGACGTGTCTAACTTTGACTCGAGGGATTAGGAACCCTTAACTTAATTGCAATGTGAAATTCCATGTGAGTGGCGTATAGGTGAGGTGATGAGTACCTATGCGCCGCTAATTTATTTATTTTGCATGTTTTCTTCCCAATCTTATTATATAATCTTCCCTTTCTTAACTATTACATGCTTTACTGATAACTCCGTGTTAAATTGCTACTTGTCAGATATTGCTTTTTTGTTAAAGTTGTTAGATATCTCGTAGTTTTATTTTCTAATATTATTGGCTTAAGCTGGTTTATCCGTATTTTATGATATATATTGGATTGGTCTTGCTGAGTAGTGTTATTTGTGTGAAGTTTCATAATGTACAAGCTTTCTGTTTACTTTGGTTTAAGGTTTAAATATTTTGGAGAGTTTTGAGTTAAACTATAAAACATCTGTGCGTATTGAGCAATTGATACGGATATGGTGGGATCGGATTGCACGCTGCAACAGGAAAAATAATGGTGATATATTAAGGATGAATAAGGGTAAAATGCTATTATATGGTAGGATCGGGTTGCGCATCACAACATGAGGCATAATTTTGATATATTGAGGAGAAATAAGGGTGAATTATTATTATACTGTGAGATCGAGTTGCACGCCGCAACAGGAGGGATAATGGTGGATTAATATGGAGTAATAAGGGTGAATATTCATGTTGACGTTGATTATATGGTGGGATCGGGATGCGCACCGCATTAGATTATGTGTTAAGTTATTATGTAGTGTTATATTTCATTTAGGATTGGTTATAGCTGGATACTAATAAGATACTTGAGTTATGTATTCATTCCATGCAAGTTACTGCTCATTTTGTCATGTTCTCCTTTATCCTTTTATTACAACTGTATGCGGGTTATATCGTAATTGCCCCGCTGTTGCCTCGTTGCTACCTCGTCGAGGTTAGGCTCTGCACTTATCGTACATGGGGTCGGTTGTATTGATACTGCACTCCGCATTTTCTGTGCAGATTTTGGAGGAGGTCGTGTTTGATTTAGAGATTGGCTTCAGGCTACACAGTTTGGAGACTCAAGGTAGTCCTACTAGCGTCCGCAGGCCTTGGCGTTTCCTTGTACATCTCTATATTACTGTTTTCTTTATTTTCAAAACAATTATAATTTCTTTCACACTGATGTTTGTAGAAAATCATAGTTGTTCGTGAATTGTGACACCGGATCTCTAGGTAGAAGTATTACGTAAACAAAATCGATATTTATGCATCTTATATTTATTTCACTTCATTTTACTTGTTTACTGACGATTACTAAAAATGAAATGAAATAGCTTTAAATAACTTTTAATGTTGACTTACCTGATAAGTGTGATGTTAGATGTCATCACGATCCCGACATTAAAAAATTCGGATAGTGACAACATGACGTTAGAAAGTGGTTGTAATTTGAGAAAATAGTGAGTGCACTCACATGTAAACTACTGCCTTAAAATTTTGGATTTGCCTACATTTAATTAGTAGTTTTAATACCAATAAATTTCTTCTTTTGTATCTCTCCCTCTGACATTAAAAGAAGCAAAAGGTTTTGAACCACATAAATTAGATCTATTATTATTTTTAGCCCACATCAAAAATTATTTATATTTGGTAGTCATAAAAGTATATAAAATTTATATAATTTATATATATATATATATATATATATATATATATATATATATATATTTTAACTATTATTTTTACGACGACTATATAATATATTGTTATCGATTGTCCGTGTTCAAAGCAACGAGAAACTGAAAACCAGTAAGAAGAAGAGACACAAAAAACAGAACGTATGTAACGTTAAAAAAAAAAAATCACAAAAATGAAGAAATCCGAGACCACAGAATTCACTGTGTGTCCTTAAGGAAGTTAACCCCCTCACTGTACCCGAGGTTGTGGATTATTTCCTCCCATGATATAACGGATATACCTGTCGTAGGAGTGGCGGTACCTCAAACGCCTACGACTTCGACGAACTCAAATTCAGGAACGAAATCACACTATGACTCGATATGTTTCAGTTTGCAGAAAAGAATGCAGAATTTTTAATGCACGAATATTTTTTTTTTCTAGTACTCGAAAATGAGGCATTGCCTCAGTTTATATAGCCTCGAATTGTGACTGTTCGGAAAGGCTTGGTGCCTGTTCGGGAAAGGCCATGCCTTTTTTCTGAAAAATAAGAACGTTGGGAAGTTTACAGTTAACAAATTAATATTTTTCCCGCGGGAATTAAAAATAATTTCAGAAAATGAAGATTGAATTTTAAATAAATTTGGTCCAAAAAGATTATCAATCAATCAGATCATTTGACCAAATCCAAATCCAAATCCAAAGCCGAAGCCGAGCCGAGCGACGACGACGGCGCGAGGGGAGTCCCTCTTCTTAACCCTTTAAGAGCTAGAAGAAGTGCTTTCTAATATAAGCACATAACTTTCCCTTTCTACCACCAATGTGGTACAAAGCTCCTTTTCAAAGGAACTTTGCTTTGAAACTTCATTTTCCTTCTATTGTCTTCTTCCCTCCATTTCTCATTCACACCAACTTAGCTAGCTTTAATCATTAACTAGCTTTAACAATCCCCCACATGAATGGGGAATGGCTATATGATGAAAAAACATGCATGAAGAAAAAAAAAAACTGTGTGATTCGTAAGCAAGGATTAATTGCATCTGGATAAGTAGATTTGTCTTTGAACTTTCCGTAGTGAGCATATGTCGGATATACTCGGTCAATCGGTAGATTTGATATCTTTGAACCGTTGAGCTTTGGTGTATACCTAGACAACCACATGTCACACAATTAACCCTTTAACCGTTTTTGGTTCTCATTGTTTTGTTCGTTTCAGCCATGAACACTTCCTGGTTCATAAGTGCGTAGAGAGCTGGCCTTACAGAGTTCTCCTTGAAGCGGCTTACACTTCACACTTACATAGGTGATTCCTAAATGTGTCATCCCGTAGATACATTATTTGATATACCCCGTATCAAACTTAGAAACCATTAAAAAACCTTAATGCTTTATCCTGGTACTGAACATTGTCTCATCACGAGAATGGACCAAAAAGTTATTGTGACAATGTTGAACCGTCATCAATGACTTTGTTTGATCTCTTTGAACCTAGATCTTGGGATCTCATGTCTTCTAGGTAGAGTTACCGCCACGATGACTTGTCCTCGGCCATAGTCCCATTCCCCTCGATGATCTTTCAACCACTTCTCTAGTTAGGCCTTTAGTTAGTGGATCCGACACATTATCTCTTGACTTAACATAGTCAATTGTGATAATTCCACTAGAGAGTAGTTGTCTAACGGTATTATGTCTTCGTCGTATGTGACGAGACTTTCCGTTGTACATAACGCTCCCGGCTCTTCCTATTGCCGCTTGGCTATCGCAATGTATGCATATAGGAGCCAACGGTTTGGGCCAAAATGGAATATCTTCTAAGAAATTCCGGAGCCATTCAGCTTCTTCACCGGCTTTGTCTAGAGCTATGAACTCAGATTCCATTGTAGAGCGGGCGATACATGTCTGTTTGGATTGTTGGAAATAACGCTTTACGCTAGAGGGGGGGGTGAATAGCGTTTTAAAAATATTAAGCGTTTTAGTGCGGAATTTAAAAACTTTGCTGAAATTAAAACAAGTGCAGTAAAATAAACTTACACAATGATGTATCCTGGTTGGCCACAAACGTGGTTAGTCCAGTCCCCGAGAGACTCTCTCGAGATTTCCACTAAACTTGTCAAGCTTACGGGTGCTTAACAAACCGTTACAGCTGAGGACACAAGCCTCACCTAGGTGCTCGGGGATCACAATCCCAAAGACTTCAATTGCTCGGGGATACCAATCCCAAAGACTTCAATTGCTCGGGGATAACAATCCCAAAGACTTCAATTGCTCGGGGATAACAATCCCAAAGACTTCAATTGCTCGGGGATAACAATCCCAAAGACTTCAACTGCTCGGGGATAACAATCCCAAAGACTTCAACTGAGGAATCACAAGTTCCTCAACAAACGAGAATCGCAATTCTCTTACAAACACAAAACACACTCACTTTACAAAGTACTCCTTAATGAGTAGATATGAGTAGAAATAGTACGCTCAAGATCACAACAACTTAGCTCAATAGAATGGCTCTTCAAAAAGCTTTACAAATGATGATCAATGTAAGAAAGCTTTTAGCAATGAAAATACTTAAATTGTATATGTTGTTGTTGTGAAAACACTGAGTTAAACCTGTATTTATAGGTGAAAAACTCAGTCTTACCGTTGTCTAATTGCCAATTAAGGATTGCTGAAATTACTCAGTGACAATCGATTGTCAAGACTAAACAATCGATTGTTTGCCTATCAGATCAAAAATTCAATCCCAGATTTTACGTCAACAATCGATTACTTCTAATCAATAATCGATTATTTATAACGTTAAAAAATCCTTTCCAATTTGTGGCATAAAACATCGATTATCAGGAAATCAACAATCGATTATTTAACAACGTTCAGAAAATCTTTTCCAGATTTTACGCAAAACATCGATTGTTAAATATCAACAATCGATTACCTGAAGGTAATTTGAAAATGTATGACAACGGTCAGTTTCAACAATCGATTATCAAATAGAACAATCGATTATTAATTAATTTCAAAACTTACTGTCTCATATATAATCGATTATCAAAAGCCACAATCGATTATTAATTAATTTCAAAACTTTCTGTCTCATATATAATCGATTATCAAAAGCCACAATCGATTATCATTTTATTTAAAAACACTGGGAGACATTTTTCTCATTCTAATCGATTACCATTAGTTCATAATCGATTTTTATGAGTTTTGAAAACTTTGCCTCAGTTAACAATCGATTATCATAAGTACACAATCGATTGTTATGCAGTTTGCAAAAACCTGATGTTAACTGACTTACTCACAATCGATTATCATTAATTCACAATCGATTGTTATGCAGTCTTGGCTTAGAGATACTCGATTATCATAAGTACATAATCGATTATCTTAGCCCAGATTTTTGAGGCATGTTTGGAAAACATTTTAACAAATGTAAATATGCATAGTTTAAAATCATTTGACACTTAATTTAAATATGCATGATTTTGGAAAAATAATTTTAGTAGAGAAGCCATGTTATGAGCCAAGTTGAGGAATCAAGATCACAATTAATATTGACTCAATTATAACATTTCTAAACTTTGTCTTGAGCTTCTTGTAATGCATCCATTTTGTGCTTGTCCTTGAGCACTGCTATATATCGCTTTTTGCTTTGTTTGACATTCATCAAAACCTACAAAAGAACACACGTTTAGTATATTGCATTTGAAACGTGTTTCCAACAATTTCCCCCTTTTTGATAATGGCAAACATAAGCGGGATATATGCAATAATTATTTTGATAATCCAAGACGAGAGTAAATTATGCAATTTGATGTTCCCCCTCAATTCATGTTCCCCCTCACTTTAAGCATGAATGAAGTTGAGAGTGATATAGCATAATATAGCATACTTCTTGATATCCCGTTTCTTCCCCCTTTTGCCATTAGCAAAAATTTACACAAGGGAAGAATATGAAAAAAATATGAAATAAACTAAAGTTTATTTATTGGAAAATTATAACATTACAAGGGTGGAACCAAACATAACTAACCAACCAAGAAAAAACAGACCAAAAACAACAATTTCACATCATAAAAACAACAATTTCATCATTCATCACCCCCATCCCCTTCAGCATCATTGGTAGGCGCTTGATATGGCACCATCTGAGCATAGGCATAATGCACGTGATCAAAGTAACCATGGACCTCACGGGTTAATTGAGTAATTTGGTCAGAAATAGTCCGGAGGGTAGGCTCCTGAGGAGGATGAGCACGACGGGCTTGTCGATTTTGAGGAGGAGCGGGAGCATGATCACCATCATGATGAAAGGAAGACTCCGAAATTTCCCAGATTTTGGTGCTCTTTTTGAGAGGACCATTAGCAATATTGACTCCGGAAGCTTCAAGAAATTTCATTATTAAGAGGGCATAGGGGAGAGGTATGTCATCTCTGGTGGCATTGAACATATGAGATAGAATAAGCTTGCACCAATTTATTTTAACACCGGTGACAATGGCATGAAGAAATTTGGCATCCTCTTGGGAAATGGTGGTGTGATTGAGTTTACGGGGTTTGAGAACACGAGTGATGAAATAGAGAATGAAACGATAATTCGGGTCCATACCCTTTATGGTGGGACGACGGGAAGAGGACTCATCATAGGCGACTCCGGCTTGGCGGAAGAGATTAGCTTCATCAATCATGACCCCGGCATCATTTATGTACTGGTAGATGTCTTCACCATCATGCGGAATGCCGGCAATGAGGTGTAGGTTATCTTCAGAAATTAGAATGGGAATGCCGTTAACATTGGTAACAAGTTCACCCTCATCATCTTTGTGAAGGTTGGAGTAAAAAGCTTCAACCAAAGAAATGTTGTAGTAGGGGTGAGTAAGGAGTAGGAAATTGAAAAGTTGGCACTCTCTTAGCATATTTGCGGCTGGAATGAATGGTGCAACAAGAGCGTTTGTTGAAAAGCGAGGAGGGAGAATAAGGCGTTTCTCAAATTTGGTTAAGAAACGGGTGAGCTCTTCATTGGATTCAAAGAATAGAACCGATCCATCTTGATATGGATGGCGAGAAGAAGAAGCACCTTGTTTGGAACGAGCACGTTTGGAGTTGCGGTTTGACATTTTTTTTTGAAAAGGATGTGCTAGGATTTTTCAAGGAAAACAAGAGAATTTGATGCTTGGGAGGCTTGAGTGAGTATACAAGAGCATATGTGCAGCCTATATATAGAGAAGGAATGAATCTTACATTTATTGGAAAAGATTTGAAGAGATTTGAAGTCTGAAACGGTAAAAATAAATTCACTGACCGTTCAACAATCGATTGTTTGAATAGAATAATCGATTGTCATTAATGAAAATGATCTGACACATCGATTACACGCCAGAACGGTAAAAAAAATTTGAAAGAAATAGTCGATTGTCAAACTTGGTAATCGATTGTTTTTCATATTTATGACCTGACAGGAATCGATTATAGAGCCAAAACGGTAACATAAGTTTAAAACAGATAATCGATTGTCAATATATAGTAATCGATTGTTTCACTCACAGAGAGTTTGAATTTTGGCAAATAATCGATTGGCAGAACAAATAATCGATTGTTTGGAAGGGGGATGCTAAAATGATGAGACTTAATTCTATCAGGCAATGTAAACAAGATTTCATGGCAAAAAATTGAATCAACAAATAATCGATTATTGATACTGATAATCGATTGTAAGCATAAATAATCGATTATGATCGATTTTTTTTTTTTTTTTTTTTTTTGTATCAAGATAATTCATACTTTCCTCTTACCTTTTGGGGGATGCCTGCAAAATAGAATTAAACATCTCCGACGCTCAAGTCAGTAATCTATAAATGAAATAATAACTTTGAAACTCGTGTAGTCGGGTGAAAAAAAAGTGAACTCTTAAGAATTTTGTCCTAGGATGTTCTTAAGAGGGTTTAGGGTACTTACCTTCCCTTCGACTTTGCCAATTACCTGATTTTGAACATCCTCCGTTCATTTTGGTCTTTTGGCTCATTCTTCAATCTACGAAGCTTTTTCCACAATTTTGCTTTTTGAATTTTTTTTCGAAAATACTTCCGATTTAAAAAAAACATAAGTTGACTTTTCCGTCTCTTCCTCCTTCTTTGTGCTTTAATTGAAGGAATTTTGAATTCGTCTCTCGTCAAGTGTTTGGAGCATCCACTACACTTGATTCCTTCAAGCACACCTGCAAAACAAATCAATGCTCTTTTGGTACCCATGCCATTTTGGGTCCTTGAGGGTTATGCATACTATAATGATATGTTTGAGTAACATGTCTATGTCTAGTAAAGCATGCGGGAGCAATATGACCAATTCGTCTACAATAATGACATGTCACATTTGGATTATGCATGCGTCTAGGCTCATAGTAGCTGGAATAATGCACATTGTTTACTCTATTTTCATTTCTCCTAATTTGAACACCAAAATCATTTCTAGGTTGAACATTTCGGGATCTTCTAGCATGATCACTGTTGTGCCTAAAGTATGCATCATGTCTATGGTGACGATTGCTAGGCGGAAGGTCATGTCTAGGTCTCCTAATATTTTGTCTAGCATGCATGTTTGTTTTAGGAAAGGCATTTTTGTTATTAATCCTAGGTTGAGCTCTAGGTGGTTGGGTTTTTGCATCAACCTCTTTTTCATTTATGAAGCCTATTCCATGCTTGGTTGATTTCAAGTTGTCAAGCACCACATTCAAGTTTTTATGAGAGGAGTTGAATTTATCTAGTGTGCCTTTTAATCTACCTACTTCATTCTTAAGGTCTACACAGGAAGCACAATTTTTTGTAGAACTCTCGGGCTTGTCAGAACTTCTTTTCCCATAAAACTTGTTTTGTTCTAGTAGCTTCTCATTTTCCAAAACCAATTTTTCTAATTCTTTTTCTTTTAATGAAAACTGTTTTTGAAAATCTTGTTCTTTTAGAGAAGCACTTTCTCTTAAACTAGTGACGGTTTTTGTAACTTTGAGAAATTCAGCATACAATTCATCAAAGGCATTTCTCATGTCACCAAGAGTATAAAAATTTTGAGAAGAGATTTGACTTACCTCACTTTGATTTTCTTCCTGTGCCATAAGGCAGAGATTTGCCGCTTCTTCATTTTCTTCTTCACTGGATTCGTCTCCGGAATCTCCTCCCCAAGATATGTATGCTCGTTGCTTCTTGAAGGGTTTCTTCTCCTTTTTAAGATTTGGGCAGTTTGTTTTGATATGCCCTGTTTCACCACATTCATAACATTTAACTTGCTCACCTTGCTTTTTCCCTTTGCGGTCATATTCTTTTCGCATGAATTTTTGGAACTTTTTGATGATGAGTCCAAATTCGCTATCTCCATCCTCTTCAATTGGTGATTGACTTGTGCTCGCCTTTAGAGCAATCTTTTGCCTTCTTTGTTCGTCAACAACAGGGTTAAGAATAGTGGATTCATAAGTCTTAAGATTACCTCTAAGAGCGTCTATGGTGACGTTCGTGATTCCAATTGACTCTTGAATCGCATCGGCCTTTGATCGCCATGCCGGTGTTAGGCTCCTAAGGATTTTTCGAACTAGTTCTTTGTCTGTGAACGTCTTCTTGAGCGCGTGGAGATCATTCACTATTGATGAGAACCGCTCAAACATCTCGTCTACCTTTTCGCCTTCCTTCATATGGAACAATTCGTAAGCATGAGTTAAAAAGTCAATTTTAGCTTCTCTTACCTGGTCAGTCCCTTCGTAAGTGACCTCAAGCTTGTCCCACATTTCTTTCGCTGTTTTGCAGCAGGAGATTTTCCTGTAATCATTAGCATTAACAGCACAGAGTAATAAATTAATAGCTTTAAAATTATTTTGGACCATTCGATTATCCTCGGCGTTGAATTCCTCTTCTGATTTTGGCACCCATATTCCTTCCACCTGTTTGACAGGAACCTCATTTCCTTTGGTGTACACCTTCCACAAGTAAGGGCTGTTTGATCTGACGAATATCTGCATCCTTTCTTTCCAATATGAATAATTAGTCCCGTTGAACAAAGGAGGTCTTGTGGGGCACTGTCCTTCATCAATACCTGCAAAAGAGTCTAGAGTAGAAGCCATGGAAAGATTCTCTCAAACGGTTAAGTCTTTCAGAGAGTATGGCTCTGATACCAATTGTTGGAAATAACGCTTTACGCTAGAGGGGGGGGGTGAATAGCGTTTTAAAAATATTAAGCGTTTTAGTGCGGAATTTAAAAACTTTGCTGAAATTAAAACAAGTGCAGTAAAATAAACTTACACAATGATGTATCCTGGTTGGCCACAAACGTGGTTAGTCCAGTCCCCGAGAGACTCTCTCGAGATTTCCACTAAACTTGTCAAGCTTACGGGTGCTTAACAAACCGTTACAGCTGAGGACACAAGCCTCACCTAGGTGCTCGGGGATCACAATCCCAAAGACTTCAATTGCTCGGGGATACCAATCCCAAAGACTTCAATTGCTCGGGGATAACAATCCCAAAGACTTCAATTGCTCGGGGATAACAATCCCAAAGACTTCAATTGCTCGGGGATAACAATCCCAAAGACTTCAACTGCTCGGGGATAACAATCCCAAAGACTTCAACTGAGGAATCACAAGTTCCTCAACAAACGAGAATCGCAATTCTCTTACAAACACAAAACACACTCACTTTACAAAGTACTCCTTAATGAGTAGATATGAGTAGAAATAGTACGCTCAAGATCACAACAACTTAGCTCAATAGAATGGCTCTTCAAAAAGCTTTACAAATGATGATCAATGTAAGAAAGCTTTTAGCAATGAAAATACTTAAATTGTATATGTTGTTGTTGTGAAAACACTGAGTTAAACCTGTATTTATAGGTGAAAAACTCAGTCTTACCGTTGTCTAATTGCCAATTAAGGATTGCTGAAATTACTCAGTGACAATCGATTGTCAAGACTAAACAATCGATTGTTTGCCTATCAGATCAAAAATTCAATCCCAGATTTTACGTCAACAATCGATTACTTCTAATCAATAATCGATTATTTATAACGTTAAAAAATCCTTTCCAATTTGTGGCATAAAACATCGATTATCAGGAAATCAACAATCGATTATTTTAACAACGTTCAGAAAATCTTTTCCAGATTTTACGCAAAACATCGATTGTTAAATATCAACAATCGATTACCTGAAGGTAATTTGAAAATGTATGACAACGGTCAGTTTCAACAATCGATTATCAAATAGAACAATCGATTATTAATTAATTTCAAAACTTACTGTCTCATATATAATCGATTATCAAAAGCCACAATCGATTATTAATTAATTTCAAAACTTTCTGTCTCATATATAATCGATTATCAAAAGCCACAATCGATTATCATTTTATTTAAAAACACTGGGAGACATTTTTCTCATTCTAATCGATTACCATTAGTTCATAATCGATTTTTATGAGTTTTGAAAACTTTGCCTCAGTTAACAATCGATTATCATAAGTACACAATCGATTGTTATGCAGTTTGCAAAAACCTGATGTTAACTGACTTACTCACAATCGATTATCATTAATTCACAATCGATTGTCATGCAGTCTTGGCTTAGAGATACTCGATTATCATAAGTACATAATCGATTATCTTAGCCCAGATTTTTTAGGCATGTTTGGAAAACATTTTAACAAATGTAAATATGCATAGTTTAAAATCATTTGACACTTAATTTAAATATGCATGATTTTGGAAAAATAATTTTAGTAGAGAAGCCATGTTATGAGCCAAGTTGAGGAATCAAGATCACAATTAATATTGACTCAATTATAACATTTCTAAACTTTGTCTTGAGCTTCTTGTACTGCATCCATTTTGTGCTTGTCCTTGAGCACTGCTATATATCGCTTTTTGCTTTGTTTGACATTCATCAAAACCTACAAAAGAACACACGTTTAGTATATTGCATTTGAAACGTGTTTCCAACATGGATGACTTCCAAGACACTGCTCCTCCACCTATAGTAAAAACGTATCCACTTGTGGATTTAGTTTCAGTTGAACCGGTGATCCAATTTGCATCACTGTATCCTTCAATAACTGCAGGATACCTGTTATAATGCAAAACAAAGTTTTGAGTATGTTTCAAATACCCCAAAACTCGTTTCATTGCCAGCCAATGATTTTGGTCGGGATTACTCGTGTAGCGACTTAGTTTACTTATAGCACACGCAATATCAGGTCGCGTACAGTTCATAATATACATCAAACTTCCCAACACTCTGGCATAATCCAATTGAGAATGACTTTCACCTTTATTCTTTGCAAGAGCAAGGTTCATATCAATTGGCGTCTTTGCAACTTTAAAGTCCAAATACTTGAACTTTTCAAGTACTTTTTCAATATAATGAGATTGAGACAATGCTAGACCTTGAGGAGTCTTATGGATTTTAATTCCCAGAATTAAATCGGCAACTCCTAAGTCTTTCATATCAAACTTACTAGCGAGCATGCGCTTAGTAGCATTTATGTTAGCAATGTTGTTACTCATTATTAACATATCATCCACGTATAAACAAACAATGACGACGTGGTTCGGAGTGTTCTTAATGTAGACACATTTATCACATTCATTTATCTTGAATCCATTTGACAGCATCGTATGGTCAAATTTTGCATGCCACTGTTTTGGTGCTTGTTTTAGTCCATAAAGAGACTTAACAAGTCTACATACCTTCTTCTCTTTCCCTGGAACTACAAACCCTTCGGGTTGTTCCATGTAAATTTCTTCCTCCAACTCTCCATTTAAGAAGGCTGTTTTCACATCCATTTGATGGATTTCAAGACCGTACACGGCGGCTAATGCTACTAACACCCGAATAGATGTAATCCTCGTTACCGGCGAGTATGTATCAAAGTAATCAAGACCTTCTCGTTGTCTAAACCCTTTAACAACTAGTCTTGCCTTATATTTTTCAATAGTGTCATCAGCTTTCATTTTCCGCTTGAAAATCCATTTGGAACCTAAAGGTTTATTCCCAGGAGGAAGATCAACCAATTCCCAAGTATGGTTGTTCAATATGGATTCTATCTCACTATTGATTGCCTCTTTCCAAAATTGAGCTTCCGATGAAGACGTAGCTTCGTTGAATGTTCGAGGCTCATTTTCCAACAAAAATGTTAAAATTCTGGTCCAAAGGAAGTAGTCGTCCTTTGACGTTTGCTACGTCTTGGATTTTCCTCATCAGGAATGTTTTCCTTTATTTCTTCCCGAGGTCGTTTAGATTCTTTGCTAGACGACGCACATTCCTTTTTATATGGATATATGGTTTCAAAGAAGTCAGCATTATCTGATTCAATTACCGTATTCACCTGAATGTCGGGATTTTCTGATTTGTGAACCAGAAATCTATATGCCTTACTATTTGTGGCATATCCTATGAAAACACAATCAACGGTTTTAGGTCCTATTTTTACCCTTTTGGGTTTAGGAACTTGCACCTTGGCCAAACACCCCCACACTTTGAAGTATTCCAAATTGGGCTTCCTTCCTTTCCACTTTTCGTATGGAATAGATTTTGTTTTGCTATGGGGCACTCGATTGAGTATTCGGCTAGCTGTTAGAATGGCTTCCCCCCACAAGTTCTGGGGTAAACCAGAACTTATTAACATGGCATTCATCATTTCTTTCAGTGTTCTATTTTTTCTTTCCGCAATTCCGTTTGATTGTGGCGAGTAAGGAGCAGTTGTTTGATGAATAATGCCATATTCCAAACATATTTGTTCAAAAGGAGATTCATATTCACCGCCCCTATCACTCCTTATCATTTTAATCTTTTTGTTAAGTTGAGTCTCAACTTCAGTTTTGTATTGCCTGAACGCTTCAATTGCTTCATCTTTACTATTAAGTAAATAAACGTAGCAATACCGCGTACTATCGTCAATAAAAGTTATGAAATACTTCTTTCCACCGCGAGATGGAATTGACTTCATGTCACAAATATCTGTATGGATTAAGTCTAAAGGACTTGAATTCCTTTCAACTGACTTATAAGGATATTTAGCATACTTAGATTCAACACAGATTTGACATTTTGATTGATTGCATTCAAACTTAGGCAATACTTCCAAACTAATCATTTTTCGCAAGGTTCTATAATTGACATGTCCTAAACGTGAATGCCATAAATCATTTGACTCAAGCAAGTAAGACGAAGCAGAAACTTTATTATTATTAGCAACAACCATTACATTCAGTTTGAAAAGGCCCTCTGTGAGGTAGCCTTTTCCTATGTACATTTCGTTCTTACTTATTACAACCTTGTCAGAAACATAAACACATTTAAAACCGTTCTTCACTAGAAGTCCGGTAGATACAAGATTTTTCCTAATTTCAGGAACATGACAGACGTTGTTGAGAGTCACCACCTTGCCAGAGGTCATCTTCAGCAGTATCTTTCCATAACCTTCAATCTTGGCCGTTGCAGAATTTCCCATATATATTGTTTCGTCGGGCCCGGCGGGAGCATATGAAGCAAAGGCTTCTCTAACAGCACAAATGTGGCGAGTGGCGCCAGAGTCAATCCACCACTCTTTCGGACTTCCCACTAGGTTGCACTCGGACAACATAGCGCACAAGTCATCAACCTCCTCGTTTGTTTCAACCATATTAGCCTGACCCTTCTTCTTTTCCTTTTTCGGAGCACGACAGTCTGCAGCTTTGTGTCCGATTTTTCCACAATTATGGCAGTTTCCCTTGAATTTCTTCTTGTTGGGATAGTTCCTTGGTCCCGATGCCTTTTTCCTCTTTTTCATATTAGTTGGGGCAGTTTCAACTATATGTGCTCCCCCTATGGTTGATCTCCCATTTTCCTTTTTCTCCGCTGCCTTGTTATCTTCCTCGATTCTCAACCGGACGATGAGATCTTCCAATGTCATCTCCTTTCGCTTATGTTTCAAGTAATTTTTGAAGTCCTTCCATGAAGGAGGCAACTTCTCTATCACTGCCGCAACTTGAAACGCCCCACTAATCACCAAACCTTCAGCGAGGAGATCATGGATGATAACCTGCAACTCTTGAACTTGAGTGACAACAGACTTGCCATCTACCATTTTGTAGTCCAAAAACTTGGCAGCGATAAACTTCTTTAAGCCAGCATCTTCTGTTTTATATTTCTTTTCCAACGCATCCCATAGTTCTTTTGATGTTCCCACATTACTATAGACGTTGTAAAGATCATCCTCCAGTCCGCTAAGAATGTAATTCTTGCACAAAAAATCTGAGTGCTTCCACGCCTCAATTACAACAAATCGTTCATTTTCAGGTGTTGATTCCGGCGGAACCGGAATATCCTCCTTAATAAACTTTTGAAGGCTTAAAGTAGTTAGATAGAAGAACATCTTTTGTTGCCATCGTTTGAAATCAATCCCGGTGAATTTTCCGGGCTTCTCTGCCGGAGCCAGTGCTGGTGCAGTACGACTGGAGGACGCAGCATTGCTCGTAGAACCAACCACGGGGGCTGGTGTGGCAGTAACAGTAGCAGTAGCATTCAAATTTGGAGTTTGGTCTCCCATTTCTGTCGTAGGAAATAACAGAACACTTTAATAATCGGTGAAGATTTTATTTCTTCAAACCGAATCAAATATACACAAACAGAATTAAAACAAACTTCAAATAGAATGTAATAAACTGTATGTAGTCACTGTTTTATGTAAGAATTTTTTTTTCCTGTACTGTTGTATCGTTCTGTAACGTTTTAATCAACAGCAGATGAACACAGAAATAATAAATTAACTTCCTTAAGCTTGTTATCGATTGTCCGTGTTCAAAGCAACGAGAAACTGGAAACCAGTAAGAAGAAGAGACACAAAAAACAGAACGTATGTAACGTTAAAAAAAAAAATAAAATAAAATCACAAAAATGAAGAAATCCGAGACCACAGAATTCACTGTGTGTCCTTAAGGAAGTTAACCCCCTCACTGTACCCGAGGTTGTGGATTATTTCCTCCCATGATATAACGGATATACCTGTCGTAGGAGTGGCGGTACCTCAAACGCCTACGACTTCGACGAACTCAAATTCAGGAACGAAATCACACTATGACTCGATATGTTTCAGTTTGCAGAAAAGAATGCAGAATTTTTAATGCACGAATATTTTTTTTTTTCTAGTACTCGAAAATGAGGCATTGCCTCAGTTTATATAGCCTCGAATTGTGACTGTTCGGAAAGGCTTGGTGCCTGTTCGGGAAAGGCCATGCCTTTTTTCTGAAAAATAAGAACGTTGGGAAGTTTACAGTTAACAAATTAATATTTTTCCCGCGGGAATTAAAAAATAATTTCAGAAAATGAAGATTGAATTTTAAATAAATTTGGTCCAAAAAGATTATCAATCAAATCATTTGACCAAATCCAAATCCAAATCCAAATCCAAATCCAAATCCAAATCCGAGCCGAGCGACGACGACGGCGCGAGGGGAGTCCCTCTTCTTAACCCTTTAAGAGCTAGAAGAAGTGCTTTCTAATATAAGCACATAACTTTCCCTTTCTACCACCAATGTGGTACAAAGCTCCTTTTCAAAGGAACTTTGCTTTGAAACTTCATTTTCCTTCTATTGTCTTCTTCCCTCCATTTCTCATTCACACCAACTTAGCTAGCTTTAATCATTAACTAACTTTAACATATATTTCTTTTCATAAACTACTCCAAATGTCGGCCTAGCTAAGACCACTTCGAAATTTCTTCAATAGCCTACTCATTAATTGATAGTTGCCATTTTAAACGTAACCTTTGTTACGAAAGAGAGAAGAAATATCATGACAAGTTAGATCCTTATCATAAGGTAAGATTATGGTTGTAATTTCCCAATCTACGTCTTTCTTTGAATTGTACCTTGTAATGTAAAAGTTACTCAGACATAAAAAGTAAGAAAATGTAGCAATAAAAGATGCCATTTCAAGACTGCAGCATGGGTTAATGGCACTAGATAGAGAACCAATAAGTGTTAATGATAAAAGTGGTACTCCTTCATTTTTAATTAGAGATTTTGAGTTTAAACTTTCGATATAGAATCTATTTTTGTTATGGGAGAAATTACACAACACATCAATATTTATACTATATTTGTCATTTATAGCTATAATTTCGCTAAATTTACCATTCATAGGTATACTTGAATTTTATAGCAAATTTATGAAACAAAAAATTAATTATTTTAAACTGAAACAGGAGAAAAATAAGCTCTATAGGTCATTTGGTTAAAGGGTGCACTTAGTTAGTGGAGGTCTTGAATTCAATTCTCAACGAAAGAAGTTTTATTTTTCTATCGCCTTAGTGATATTCGAACTAATACAGTCGATACAAGTTGTATCCATTGTATAGACCCACGTATACAGTCAATATAGGTTTTATCCTTTGTATACACCTTTATATTTTGCATGGATTATAATTAATACATATTGTATTTATTGTATGAACGAATATTGTTGACACGGGTTGTATTTGTTTTATCCTTTGTATACACCTTTATATATCGCATTGGTTACAATTGATACATGTTGTATTCATTGTACGAACAAATATTATTGATACTGGTTGTATTCGCTGCACATTAAAGACAAGTGATACAAGCTAATAACAATTAAACAGTAGTTATGAATAGTAGTTATACAACTTTTAGTTGCTAAGCTCTAAACTATAATGCTTCATGAAATTCCTCTTCTTAGGGAGCTTTTTACCCATTCCTAACTTTCTCCTATATAAATCTTTCCGATATAAATATATATTTAGTCGTACCCTAATATAAATATTGGATACTACGGCATGAAACCAAAAATTGCACTAGATAAGGGAGAAAACTTTTGACTTTTAAATTGCTTCAGCTGAAAAACACTAATTTGTTAGTTTTTTTTAATGCTTACCAAACTCTGAAATAAGCGGAGAAGTGCTTAACCCACCCAAACTTGGTTCAGATTGCTCGTCGATTGTTATAGTATAACTATCAACGCGTTTCAACCTCGAATTAGTTGGGGTCAACTATATAATTTCTCAATTACTTAGATTTGATTATATAAAGTCAAATTTGTTCATATCCTTTATTCAATCACAACTCACTTAAATTGCTCCGTTTCGGCAATTTAAGTGCCGTACTTGTATCGGCACTATATTAATATAAGTGTCGGTATGGAATTCGTATTGAATCTCGTCAAATAATTTTAGGTACTTTGATCACGACGGAAAAAAAAAAATCAAGACGAGATACAATTTGATTTTCGAAATTAAAATCAAAAATAGGATAAATTTAAATAAAATAACATAGCTTATATAGGAAATTAATTCTTCACTTATCTATAACTCGAGAATAAAAAATTCATATTTTACCAGGTATGTGTAAGTATTGCACAAGATTTCTTATAATTTCGAGATATTTTTATATTTTATATTTTTTTAAAATTATTCTTAGTCAAATTCTCGTACCAATATAGAATTTATATCCCTGAATCTTAGACTTTATTCTTCGAATAACCTGATATCTAAATTTGCATCTATGTCCAATAACCACTCACATCCAATAATGATAAGCGATTTGTTTCCTAAAGCAAAATTACATTTACTCCAAAATTGGAGATTCTCTGAATTAAACAATTATTCCTACAATGACATGCAGGTCTTTAACCAAATAAAAAATATTTCTTAGTCATTCCACCTAATATAAAGGTAAATAAGTAACCAACTTTTTTAATCCCTAGTAGCTGGTGTGCTTATTGGAATTATATGGTTATGATTTTGTTCTGTTCTTAGTTAAATCAATTAGTCCTGAAATAACTTTTTTTTATATAATTTTAAGTCAGTTACATTCCTTTTAACAAGTACTTTCTCTGTTTTAATTTATTTAATATTATTTTTTATTTATGTGTTAAAGAAGAATGATATATTCTTATAATCCTCTAATGAGGAGCTTTTATAGTCAATAAATATTATCTCTTATTTTTTAAAGGTTATATTTTATTTAGAATTATATGTTTCAAAAAATTTATATACACAAGTATTACGATATTTTTAAGACTATAAATTACAAAAAATTCTGGTTTAATCAAAATTTATGCCAAAATCAAACTATAATAAATAAAGTAAAGCAAATGGGATAAAACAAATAATCTGAAAACTAAATAAAAAAAGAACGCAGCCGCAATGCCAAAAGAAAATCTAAAATGTTAGAGAAAAAGGGGGAAAAGTGTAATTAAGCCAAAAGTTAAGGGGTGCTTTAGTCAAATATTATAAAGACTTGAAGGAAAGAACGACACAACGCATCAACAGCATGTTAGTTGCATTTCTTATTCATATTCTTAAGGACAAGGCTGTGCCAGAAGCCTACGTCAGAGTAATCAAGGACATGTATAATGGAGCTAAGACTAGGGTTAGGACGGTGGGGGGCGAATCAGACCATTTTCCTGTGGTAATGGGGCTCCACCAAGGATCGGCGCTGAGCCCCCTATTGTTCGCCTTAGTAATGGATGCTCTAACCCGACATATCCAAGGGGATGTGCCTTGGTGTATGCTCTTTGCTGATGATATAATATTGATAGACGAGACTAGGGCCGGTGTTAGTGAAAGGTTAGAGATATGGAGACAGACCCTCGAGTCTAAGGGTTTCAAAATAAGCAGATCTAAGACAGAATATCTGGAGTGCAAGTTTGGCGACGAGCCGAGTGGGGTAGGCAGGGAAGTGATGCTTGGTTCTCAGGCCATCGCCAAGAGGGACAGTGTAAGATATCTGGGGTCTGTGATTCAGGGGGACGGAGAGATTGACGGGGACGTCACCCATAGGATAGGAGCGGGGTGGTCAAAGTGGAGGCTCGCTTCAGGGGTCCTGTGTGATAAGAAAATTCCACACAAACTCAAGGGGAAATTCTTCAGAGCCGTGGTTAGACCTGCGATGTTGTATGGGGCGGAGTGCTGGCCCGTGAAGAACTCGCATGTTCAGAGAATGAAGGTTGCGGAGATGAGGATGCTTAGGTGGATGTGTGGGCACACCAGGCTGGATAAGATCAAGAATGAAGTTATTCGACAGAAGGTAGGGGTGGCCTCGGTGGACGAGAAGATGCGGGAAGCGAGGCTGAGGTGGTTCGGGCATGTTCGGAGGAGGGGCCCCGATGCCCCGGTGAGGAGCTGCGAGCGGCTGGAGATTGTTGGTGGTCGGCGAGGGAGAGGGAGGCCTAAGAAGCATTGGGGAGAGGTGATTAGACAGGACATGACCAGAATGCAGGTTACCGAGGACATGACCCTTGATAGGGGAGTCTGGAGGTCTAGAATCAGGATTGTAGGCTAGGGGCTCATAGAGTTCTCCGTACGCCTTTCCCGGGGTTGGGCGTGGGATAGTAGGGTTACCCATAGGTGATTAGTGTTTTAGCTTATGTCCCCAGAGGGTTGTTAGTATGGTAGTTACTGCTTGTTATTATTGCATGCGACTGTATTTATGTTGCTTATGTTTCCATAATTATTTATGTTATTTCTGCGAGAGTACTTGTGCTTCATTATTTTGTTTTGTCTTGCTTGTGTTTCTAATTTTACCTTTGTTTCTTAATGCAGCTTTCCCTTTTTTATCCTATACGCCGAGGGTCGACTGGAAACAGCCTCTCTGCCCTTTCGGGCAGGGGTAAGGCTCGTCTACATATTACCCTCCCCAGATCCCACCTGGTGGGAATATACTGGGTAGTTGTTGTTGTTGTTGTTGTTATTCTCATATTGATTGGAATTGATTTTCTGTCTGTAAATTTCAAATTCTTTTGTTTTCTTTAATTTAATTTTCATTGGTTAGGCAGACAGTAGTTCCATTGGCTCTTATTCTACGTAGGTCCCCAATTTAAATTTTCTTTAATGTTTGTTGAACATGATATTAGTATGTTTTGTTCTATAAATTAGCTACACTTTAATTACAAATTAATTTGTATCACTTCTACGAAACATTACATATATTCTGCAATATTCAAAGAATCATCATAATTAAACAATTTTTAAACTGTATTTTGAATCAGGCCTTTGCAAGAGATCCATATTTTATTCGTTATCGAATACCTATATTATTGCTCCTTATTTCGTTGCTCAAATTCGAGAGACAGTTCATACTCTAGCAATTTCATGTTTATAATCTAGGCTTTAATTTGAATCGCATAAACGAGCATGTATGTGAATTAGGGGTAATAATTTGAGTCTAAATTCATTTATTTCGCCCAATCTGCTCAAGATTAGACCGCCAATTAACTCGCTTATTTGTTGAACACATTTCATCTTGATCCATTCCACATCTGCTCAACGAAAGTTGGATTGACTTTTTAACTCAAATTGATCCATAAGTAACTTTTTAAAATATTTTTTTTGTTTGATATGTTATGTAAGACCATAACAAAAGAAAAAAGTCTTATTTGATAATTAAACAATTCATAAGAAAACAACATATATTAATTGAAGCTTGATAAGAGTTGAACCTATTAGGCTATGACCTAAGGGAGAAATTCAAAAATAGTTATATTTATGAGTGATCATTCAAAAATAGTCACAGTTTCAAAAGTAATTGAAATTTAGCTATTTTTCGTGTAAAGATAAATCTGAACGAAAACACAGTTTAAAATCTGGAATAATACTCCAGTATAATATACTGGCGATTGGAGCACCGGTCCAACATATATTTAGTGCTTCAATCTCCAGTATATTATACTGAAACTTTTCATGTGTTGGAGATCCAGCATAATATGGTGGAAGTTCATACACAGGTGCACTGATTTCCAGTATATTATGCTTTAACTTTTCGTGTTGCAGTAAAATAATAGCTATGTTTTAATGACTTTGCAAATGTAGGCTATTGTTGAATGACCAATTTGAAACTAGCTAGTCCGTGTTATTTTTACATTTTATTCTATCTTGACCCAGCTCATCTGCCCAAGTAACTTTTGGGTGGTCTATTGACATGCTTATTTATTGACTCATCATTTTAACCAACCCAAAATCAGCCCAACTCGCCGGTTTGACACCCTTAATATGAATTAAGGGTGACTAATGGGCTGGGTCAATCAGTTTTCAGACCGGCCCGCACCGGTACAAAAGGGGTTAGGTGGGCTGGGTTAATGGCGTAAGGGGGTTGGTCCGATCAACTCGATCAAGGAAACTTACTGTAAAACTGGTTAACCGACCCGGCACAGGCCAACCCAGACTGGTTAACAGCTAGTTATTTCAATTTTTTATTAAATGATGTTAACATTGACAGCTGGGCTAAGAAGTCGTTGCCGAACGGCTTTTTTGCACAAATAGTCCTTTTGTTGGGCCATTTTCTTTTGTAGTTACTAATTTAGCCCTTTGAAAAATTATTAATACGCCCCCCTTCATTTCTTCACTCATTTCTCATTTCTCAAAATCAAATTCTCAATTCAAGTTGAATCATACCATGTTATAGTGCACTCATATGTTTGGGAACACTTTGAGGTGGTAGAAGCAAATGAAAAAGTTAACAAAGTAAAGTGAAAGAATTGTGGTCGAGTCTTGAATCTTCGTCTAAAGTGGGTGGGAACATGCTGCTTAAGGAGGCATACAAAGAGTTGTCTCGAGCGTCCTCCAGAAATTCATATTTAAGTTGATTTGAAGCAAATAGTGTTATTTTAAAATTGGTATTAGACGTATTTATGTTTAATGTTTTAGTTTGCTGGATTAATTTGAAGTATTATTATGTATGAAAATTTAGTTTACTTTTTTCGTTAATTTACTTGTTGTTAAATGCAAACTTCAATTGGTAAGTTTGAAATAAAAAAGCACTTGCAATTTATAAGTGCAATATTTTTCCATCTTCATTGTATTCTTTATATTTCTACTTTATATTAATATAACTTACAATAGTTATACAAAATATAAATAAAAAATTAAATATTACACTAATCCGACATAGTCAGGCCCCTTGGACCTATAACCCTTACGATTTACCTTTTACCCAAATGAACCCGAATTTGTTAAGCCAGGTAACCCGTAACCGATCCGGTTCGAAACCCAAATTCCAACATTTTCCTGCTTGACCCACCCGTTCAACACCTTAACGTGAATCAACTGGTCATTAATATAAATCACTCAACTGAAAATTACATTTAATTTATTTGTTATTTTCAATAATTTGCTTGATTGCCATTCCAAACTATAATTTTTCGTTAATAATGGCTATATTTGTAAACTATACCCAAAAAACTGGGGCATTTATATCTATACTTGCTTTTTCGATTTTGCAAAAATAATTACTAACGTATTCACTTTTTCATGTAACTTCAGCATACGAGACTGAAGTAGCAAAGACAATCATGCAAAATTTTAGCATTCTAGTAGACGGAACTAAAGTAGCAAGCGTGCTAAAGTTTTTATTTGTAATTGCTGAAGTTTTTATTTTTATAATTGGCATACTTCAGCTCAAGAGCTGAAGTTTTTGTTTTGTAACTGGCTATCTTCAGCTCTAGAGCTGAAATTTTTATTTTTGTAATTATCGAACTTCAGCTCTAGAGTTAAAATTTTTGCTATTTATTACTATGAATTCACAATAATCTTCAAAGCAGGAATCACATTATATGGCAATCCACGACAATTTTCAAAGTGTGAATTCACATCGTATAGCAATCTAAATCCTTGTAAAATCAAACAGTTAGTGTTCTTGCGAAATTACTTATCCATTTGAGTTTTTAGTACTTACAGTTAAAAGGAATTCTGAGTAATAGTAAAAAATATTAATTAAAAGAGATAGCTAAAAAATAAACTTCGTCAAAAATATCTCCACAACCCATATCAATTACTGGAATATTTTTACAATCAGCGACTTCATAAAAGAGTGCCCAATTGGATTGATGGCGGACATAACTTTGAGGAGGAGAAGGAGGAGAAAGGAAGCCGAAGTTATTTAAAAATTGAGTACAAATTAAAACTTTAAAAAAAGATGGGTATAAATTAAATTAGTGCGACCAAATATGACGCTCAACTCGTTCAAAAATAGCTCAATTTCAAAAGTAATCAAATTTTAACCACTTTTAACGTAAAGATAAATATGATAAAAAACATTGTTCAAAATCCAGAAAACACTCCAATACCTTATGTTGGAGTTCCAGCATAAGTATACTTGAACTCCAGCATATTATACTGGAGTCCCAGGACAAGTATGCTTGAACTGCAGCATAATATAATGGAGTTCCAGTATATACTAGAACTCCAGCATAATATACTGAAGTTCCAGCAAGTATACTGGTCCAGTATAATATACTGGAGTTCATACACAGTTATACCGAACTCCAATACATTATGCTTGATCAGTCTCTATTGCAACAAAATAATGACTATTTTCATTGACTTGATAAATGCTGACTATTTTTGAATGACCAATCCGAAAACTGCCTATACCTTATTATTATTACCATATAAATCTACGTTCAATCTAACGAGCCCAAGTGTTGATGGAAAATGATATTAAATAACCGCTCTCAAAATAATAGCCCAAAAAATATATTCTTTTATATATATATATACATTTCAGAATTTTTTAAATTAGCGTGTCAAATAGCACAAAGTTCTCAGTATTGAACAAGAAGATGGCAATCCAGCTGCATTTACAAAATTCAATAGTAAGCAACATACAGCAATTAAGAAAAAACCAGTGCTCCAAAATGTGCTACTGTATTTTTAACGGAAAAGGCCTAAAAAGATCATTCTAACTTTCAGAAATAGTTTATTCATACCATCCGTTAAAAAATTATTATTTCCATATCACTGCCATTAAAGAAATAGTCCATCCATGTCATTATTGACTAACAACTCAATTTTTATTTTGCCGTTAGTCAATAATGACATGGATGAGCCATTTCTTTCACGGCAGTGATATGAACGTGCAGTTTTTAATGGATGACATGGATAAACCATTTCTGAAAGTTGAGTGGTATTTTTAGGCCTTTTCTGTATTTTTAATACCAAACACCAAATGGACAACCACATAAAAAATACTTGAGAAAGATTTGTGCAATGACCAAAGCTATTATCCATTTTAGCACATAGAGGTTAGGATATATCATTAAATTCAGTGAGAAATTTAACATCCTGTTCCAAAACTATAAAAATTTTGCATACTTTTCCGGCTACCGGATGTAAATAGCTTGAGCCGCGGGCTAAAAGTAATATTTGCCCTATTATTTTCATGAACTAAATTTGACGCTCATAAAGTAGCGTGTCAAATAGCACAAAGTTCTCAGTAATGAACAAGAAGCTGGCAGTCCAGCTGCATTTACAAAATTCAAGAGTAAGCAACGCACAACAACAACAACAACAACAACAACAACAACAACAACAACAAAGTATAGTCCCACATAATGGGGTCTGGGGAGGATAATATGTATACAGGCCTTAACCCTACCCGAAAGGGCAGAGAGGAGTAAGCAACACACAGCAACTAAGAAAAAACCAGTGCTCCAGCAATGTGCTACTGCATTTTTAACACCACACAGCAATGGACAACCACATAAAAAAATAAGAAAGATTTTTGCAATGCACAAAGCTATCATCAATTTTAGCAAACAGAGGGGCTTAGGATATATCATCAATTTCAGTCAGAAATTTAACATACTCTTCCAACCCTATTAATCTGCAGAACCAAGAAGCAGCAATTAACAGACAACCATAAACAAAGCACTAGTGGACTTTCACAAAACAGCAAGACCAGAACATTTGTCATTGCTGGGGTTTGGAAAGAGCATTCACCCTAAAAGGCATAAAGGGCGATAGAAACCAAAGAGGCCGCAAAATTTTCCTCCTGACTGAGAATACAAACGAAAGGACTGCCACAAGTAACATTTAGATGCATGGGAAAACAAGATAGACTTGCGTGAAGATTTAATCACTTTCAGCACAGATTTTTCCTAAAATAAGAGAAAATCAGTACATTAAGTTAATAGCAAGCTCAAGTGCCAAATTAAGCGTCTCCAAAGAATCCTTGAAATAGCAAAAGAACAAGGTCTTGTAATGTGGAGATTGGCCTAATATGTTGACAGATAGGTAATAGCAAAGACTGGAAAACATGAAAAAATAAGAAGTCCAGTCACCAACTCATCTCTCAAAAAAATAGTGTAATAAGCATATCTAAACCTCTCTTGAGTACTTACCTACCTATAGCTTATCATATATTCATGTTTCTCTGTAGAAACATGAAACAATTGTCTGTTTATTTTTCACATTCTCTACCATTCTTTACACATACACAACTAGGCCTAACATTGAAGTTAACCTACCACTGAATCTAATCACCGATTTATTGTTCATGCATCGACAAATCAAGAGTACCTTGGACTCTTAAACTCTAAAAATGCACAATACATAATACACAATCAGGAGCCCTACCAAGGATACAAATACTGAAATGTTTGCAGTTATCTATACTTGAAACGTTATTAATTAAAAGGCTAACACATCAACTAGTTCATAATGTCTTATCACAGTACTCTTTTATCCGCATCTTACTTATTTGGACACACTATAAACGCATGAAATGTTGATCACTTAAAAAGACACTGTAAAAGGTGCAAGAACACCAAAAAGTCCTTTGTGCACTAATAGCTTACCAAATTATTGTAAGGCAAAGAAGCATCACTACTTTCTCCTTCCTTACATTGCTTCCCATACTTATTTTTTAGGCCAATTAGTTGGAAAATCGCCAATTCGCGAATTTAATCCTTAAACTACAAGTTAGCAATCCACTTTCAGCTAAGAAAATCCTAGAGTATTCAGCACAAGATAGAACATTACATGCCCTTCTGGCTGCTTCAATACATGCAGCTACAAAATTTCCAACAATGCAAACAGCAATTAGGATCAGTACAAAGAAGACATATGCAGCAACCAACACAAAAAGTCTTATACTAATTGGTTAGTAGTTACCACACAATTTATCAACACTGAGACACTAAAAATTATAAATCCCCCAAACCAGCATAAAAGCCAAAACTTAAAGCAGAAAAGGCACTACCTTTAAACAATAAAATATCAAAATTCATATAGTAAAATAACATGTAATAAGTTTTTCACAGTTATAACATCTCTAACAAATTACCAACATAAATGTTCAACGATAACTTAAAATTAAAGCAGAAAAAAATGATACCGAATTCACTAAATACTCCAATTTAACAGCAGCAAAAACAGTGGATCTTCCATCCGATCCGAAAACTAAAAAGACCCAAAACAAGATCAAATAACATGTAATAAGCTTTTCACAGTTATAACATCTCTAACAAATTACCAACATAAATGTTCAACGATAACTTCAAATTAAAGCAGAAAAAAATGGTACCGAATTCACTAAATACTCCAATTTAACAGCAGCAAAGAAAAAGTGGATCTTCCATCCGATCCGAAAACTAAAAAGACCCAAAAACAAGATCCATCAAATTATACCAGATCAATCCGAAGCCTTCAACTTCTCCACGCGCTTATTCAGCTGCTCAACTTTCACAACGAGACCAGTAACAGCATACAACAGCCAGTAAAAGGTTATAGCACACGCGATGAGAAGCGCGTTACGCTGAGATTTCATGATTGATTTCTGATGACGTAAGTGTTCCGATGGGGAACATGATTCGGGCGATTCACAAGTGGGTCGGGTCTCGTACTTCCAGTAGATATCCATTAAGAGGAAGAGACAAAAAGGTACGATTGAGAGGAACGGCTTGAGGAGATTCCGGGTCACGGAGATTAGGCCCTTTCGGAGCGGGTCAAGACCCGGAATTGTTAGGAGAAGAAGCATGATTGCTTCTGCTCCTGCGGCGTAGCCGAGAACAACCCATTCCAACGCCATTGATGTGAAGAAGCTCCGGATTTTTTTATGTAAAAGAGGAAATTGAAGAGTCGAAGAAATGGAAAGTCGAGAATAGAAGAAATTTTACTATGGAATATACATATATTATGGGCCTTAAAGTACAAAAGCCCACTCTGTGAATTGGACTGGTCTTGGCCATGTACCTGTATTTTGGGTAGAAATAGGGATGACAAACAGGCTGGTCGGATTAGATATGAGCGAATTTAAAAAGATAATTTAAAAACGGATAAATTATCTGATTCGACTCGTATTTGAGACCGATAAAAACGGGTTTATTCGGAAAATTCATATTATCCATGAGTTCTTAAATATAATCACTAATGAGAGAATTCCTAAGTTAAACACATTAGTTATTCATTGGTTATCCATTTTTTAAGTTGATAATATGATTCTTTATCCATATTCAAGCCGTTTTTAAATGGTTCATCATCCAACCCATTTTTTGATAGATAATATGGGTGGGTAATTGTTTTATTTAAACCATTTTTCCACCTCTACGTAGAAATGACACCAGGTAGCCACTTTAATAAGATGTTATTCAAGAATTAGCCAGTGCATGCTAAATTTTAGTTTTTTTCAGTTTAATTTTTTATAACAAAAATGTCCTGAATAATCCTGAAGTTAAGATTTTTAGTTTAAAATTTCAGGAAAAAATAAGTACTTGCTAATATCTAAATAGTATACTCGAGAATGACTATCTATACAACAACAACAACAACCCAGTATAGGGTAGTGTGTACGTAGACATTACCCCTACCCTGGGTTAGAGATAGTTTCCAAATAGACCCATGGCATCCTTCATACAAAAAATTACCACCTTGCTCTTGGGATGACTCGAACTCACAACCTCTTGATTGAAAGTGGAGGTTACTTACCATCATATCAATCCCTCTTGTCAAAGGCTATTTATGCACTTACCCCATATTTTGGAGATCTTATATTGAAGATTTAACTTAAATAACCGCTCACTCAAATTCTTAAACTAAAAATAGTTCGCTGATGTATAATATAACTATAATTGTCATATAATATGTGTATAACTTATATAATCATGATATAAATTTTGTATACTAGCTAACAAAAGTATATAGTAAATCAAGTTGGGTATTTGCGTAAAGATCTCTTGGACTTCAATCCTTGTCAGAATGTCTCAATATCTGTACCCGTTTGACTAATTTTCTCAAATAGCCTTTTGCAGGTAAATTGCTTTTATTTTGGGCAGAATATCCTAATAGGATATTGTATTTGTTCCGATTTATCATTTCGATCCTGTTACGGTTAAGGGTCAGATTTGCCCTTGTACTATTCAAAATAAGCTATATTTACCCTCCGTTTGCATTCTTTAACAAATATACCCCCACCGTTACACTTTCGGGCCACATTTACCCTTCCACCGTTAAAACTTGTTTCCTCAATTTTTTTAAACACGTGGCATTCTCTCATTGGTTCATATTAAACCACCCATTGAAGTCTTGCCACCCGACCGATCCGAAGCCAAATAACCCGCCCATGAATAATACAAGGGCAAATCTAGGGTTTTGGCTTCAAACGACCATTGTCGATGTCCCAAACAGACCCCTTCCCCGTCGTCAACGAACCAGACCCCAGCCAACAACCAAACAGTCCCGCCTTCAGCTCATCGTCCAGCCACCCCTCACCATCTCCTCACGTCCATCGAACCACAAGCTGTCCGTCGTCAACCACCCAGCAACATCTGACCACGCTGGACGTCGACACCAGCTGCTGCCCAGCCATTCGAGGTCTATTCCCTCGAGGTCTTTTTTCGCAATCTGGTTGTTGATTAATCCGACGAGCTGCTAAAGCTCGTTTTCCAGCGAGCTACTGGAGAAAGAAGACGAAGTGAGCAGCAGCTGCTCTTGATGTGTGTTGTCCGGCAGTGAAGTCGTTTGGACGAGGGGGTCGACGCTACTGGTTTGGTCGAGCACTTGAGTGATTCGAGCAGCCTAGTATGAAGGATTGCAAAATTGAAGCAGTTGACTGGTACCATACAAAATTGATGGTGCTAAGCTGATGTCATCATCAAGATGAGCATTTTTGTTTCAATAATTTGGATTTGTCAGGGTAGGGCTCCTGAAAATTGTATGGTGTATAAAGAAATGGGGTCGGGGCGGGTTAGAAAAGTGGGTCGGGCGGGTTTAAAAAATAGAATGGGTGGGTTAATCTGATCCAATCGTTGACTGCCACGTGTTTAAAAAACTTGAGGAAACCAGGTTTAACGGAAGAAGGGTAAATGTGGCCCGAAAGTGTAACGGTGGGGGTATATTTGTTAAAGAATGCAAACGGAGGATAAATGTAGCTTATTTTGAATAGTACAAGGGCAAATCTGACCCTTAACCGTATATTTTATAGGTTGTCCGATGAACACTAGTACTTATTCAAATTCTATATATTAAATCCTTTTTCAAAGAGGTCAACGTGCGTGTAACATAATTGCTCCCATGTAGGACTCCACGTCATTATTTAATGTCACATATGAGATAATATATTAAATATTAAATTACCCTCCCCCCAAAAAAACTGTATTTCCCTTGTTTTACACAAACTGTTTCACTTTCACTGTTTGTTCTCCTTCATCCTCTTCTCCGTGCTATCTCTCCTTCGTCTTTTTTCATTAAATTTCTAATCAATGTTTCGTGCCTTTCTTCCATCATTCTGTGGTAAGTATTGTCATCTCTTCTTAACTCGTTTTCTTAATCTCTTTTTTGGTTCGTTTATTAGTTGATGGTTGGGTTAGGTTGGTGATTAATTGCTCTTGAGTGTGCCTGAATATTAATTTTTTTTTTGTTTGCTTACTATATTCAGTTACTTTGTTTCGTTTTAGTTTTTTGGGGGGGGTAAAATCCTAAATTAATCTTCTTATTTTTATTTTTTGTGAAGTATGTTGGATTTTGTTATGGGTTGTTGTCCACCAAGTTATATCATAATATTATAGAAATTGTTGGGAAAGATATAGGGTTAATCTTGGATGCTTTATCAGATAAAAAATTAAGTTTTTGTTTATTTTTTTGTTTATAAATTTCTATAAAGGCATAATTTCATCAGCCAGAAGGGCGAAAATCTGAAAAAATTAAGGGAATGAAGAGAAATGATTTTGTTAGTATCCAAGAAAGTTCCAACTAGGTTCAATAATGGAAAATGAAGAAGTGAGCCATTAAATAATGAGAAATGTTAACGTTACGGTTTTCTAACAGGCCTCACGCCCTAAAAGGCGTACGCGCTGAAACCGAGTCATTTTTATAGTCAAGGGTTTAATATATAGAATAAATACAAGTGTTTACCTGACAAACTATAGAATATAAGGATGGAGATAATAAAGTGACATAAGTATAAGTGTCATTTAGATTACTCTACCTTTATTTTGTCTTTATTTTAAAAAGTTTTTTACAAATATAGCCCAAGTGTTTGACAACCGGGAGAAATAAAATTTGAATAAAGACAGCTGATCACAACTTACAATATAATTTACAATTAACTTGTATCCCCCAACACACACACAACTCCACAAATGAAAAAGAGACAAAAGATAAAGGCACGGGAAAAAGGTATAAGAGAATATGTGAAAAGTTCAAACATCCAAAATAATGACAGACTTCATTTGTTTGTTTATTTCTCATGCATTAAACTTCTGTGCGAGGTTTAATTTCATTGCTCCAAACAGCTCGATTTTTTTGTTGTTGTTTTTCACCTATCATCACTTTTTGAATACATAAACAAATTAAAGTTTCTTCAACTTTCTATCTTTCTCTCTCACACCCGCACACACTTAAAGGGGGTGATTGCCTATTTGAAATCGTAAAAGAATTTACATTATAAATTTACTTAAAAGATAAATACGTAACGGTTGTTAGAAGTCTCCGCAATATAATGTAACAAAACTACGTGACACTTTATATATTGGTACAAACAATCAAGCACAAATGCACAATATAACAATAGCAAAGTTTCACAATATGCATCTACATAATGTTGTTTCTAAGATGTTGAATTTCTCAGAGGTAAAGGAGAGTCATCCAACATTTTCCTAGTGTTTAATTTACTTTATTAGACCTTTGATATCAAGGGCGGATCTATCTAAGGGATTTGGGGTGGTACGCCACCCGATCGCTCGAGTAAAATTGTATACATGCGCTGGTATTTCCTAGATATAGAACATATAAACGAATGGCACCCCAAGTAACAAAATGACTGCATGTTCCACAATTAAAGTATTGAAGTTCCACATTATATAGCCAGGATCGAGACTATTGTGGTCCTAGTAGTTTTGTTATTATCTTTGTCCCTTCCTTTTCTTTTGTGACGATTCGATCCATTGTCACGTGAGTTAACGCTTTATTTTTTCCATTTTCAGCTTCTTTATGCTTCATTATCCGTATTTTATGTGATCGAGTTGGTTCGGAGAAGTTTTGCTAGAAAATGAGACACTTAGTCTCTTTAAGGAAGGTTTGGTTTGGAAAGGTCAACCAGATGTTGACTTACGAGTTAGACGGTTCGGATGTGATTTTCGGCAATTCGGATAGCTTCGGGGGATGATTTGTGACTTAGGAGAGTGATTGAAATTGATTTTGAAGGTCCAGTGTAGAATTAGGCTTGAATTGACGAAGTTAGTATTTTGGCGAATTCGGGTTGATAGGTGAGATTTTGATCCGATGGTCGGAATGGAATTCTGAGAGTTGTTGTAGCTTCATTGTGTGATTTGTGATGTGTGCACGAAATTTCAGGTCATTCGGAGGTGTTTTGGTCAGGTTTTTGATCAAATGTATGTTTCGAAAGTTTTTGAAGAATTTAGGCTTGAATCCAATGTAATTTGATGGTTTTGGTGTTGTTTGTGGTATTTTGATAATTGGAGCAAGTTTAAATGATGTTTTAGGATGGGTTGGCACTTTGGTTGAGGTCCAGGGGAGCCTCGAGTGAGTTTCAGATGGCTAAACGGGAAGTTTCAGGCTTGGAAGTGCAGCATCAGTTGCAGGCCTCGCAAATGCGAGAAACGGATTCGCATTTGCGATGTCGCATTTGCGAGTGATTTGTATTTGCGAAGGAGCCTGGCCTGAGGCAGGGTTCACATTTGCGACAGTTAGATCGCATTTGCGACCATGGAAGGGTTCGCAATTGCAAGCAAGGTGTCGCATTTGCGACCTTGGCAGGGTTCGCATTTGCGAGATAGATGTCGCATTTGCGACCTTGGCAGCGGAAGTTCAGTTCGCAATTCCGATGGTTGGTCGCATTTGCGATTGTCACATTTGTGAACCAGGTGTCGCAAATGCGACATTTGAGGGCTGTGTTCAGTTATTAAATTCGAACTTATCCCATTTTCCTCATTTTTCACTTTACCTTGGGCGATTTTTGAGAGCTTTTGGATAGGAATTGAAGAGGGCTTCGACTGGGATTGATTGGAGGTGAGTCCTATAATTTAAAAATATGATTTAATTAAAGAATCAACCTAGAAATTCATGAAAACTTAGCAAAAATGGGAAGAACTAGGGCTTGGGTTTTGATATTTCAAATTAGGTTTTGATGGGTCATTTGAACTCGGATTTGGGAGTTCTTGATATGTATAGACTCGTGGAGAGACAAGGAACCCGTTAATGTAAAATTTGTGGAACTTGAGAAGTGGGCCCGGGGCTCGGGTTTTTATTAATTTTGAGATTTTTGCTATTTTTCGATTGTTTTCTATTGGGTATCGTTCCCTTGGCATATTGTGACGTATTCGTTGTGGTTTTGATCAGATTCGATGTGCGAGGAGGTCGACTTGAGAGGCAAAGGCATAGTAAGCTAAGATTTTGGCCAGTTTGAGGTGAGTAATGATTGTAAATGATATCCTGAGGGTTTGAAAATCCAGCTTTTCACAACGCAGTGCTACATTGAGGTGAAACAAGCGCATAACGATAAGTGCGAGGTTGTTTACTACTAGGGATTGTGACTTGGTCCGTCCCGATTGATATTTTTACCGTGTATTTGACTGAGATGTACTTGTTTTCATCATGAGTTGGGTTTATTAGCATATTTCGAGCTTCATGCCGACTACTTGAGTCCTTTGTGGACTTTATCACCGTTTCCTCACTATTTGATATATTATTTGAACTCAGTCCTGTTGATTACACTGTTTACCATCTCAACCGCTTTAATTGAATTTTGAGACTCAAATGATATTTCCACTGTTGTTTTGGCTGAGCACTACTATTTTATTGAGGCCCGAGGGGCTTATGATATTTTTCTGGACTAAGTGAGGCTTTCATGCCTCGTGAATGATGTGAGGAGGCTTTCACTACTTGTGAATTCTCTGAGGAGGCTTTCAGGCCTCGTGAGTGATGCAAGGTGGCTTTCAGGCCTTATGTGCAATGTGAGAAGGCTTTCAGGCCTTATGTTTATATAGCACTTGGGCCATCAAGGGCCCCTCCGGAGTCTGCACACCCACCGTGAGCACGGGTATCCATATGATCTGATAGTGAGCTCGAGGGATTGATACTATGTTGAGTGACTGATACTGAGCCCGAGGGATTGATACTATGTTGAGTGATTTATACTGGGCTCGAGGGGCAGATTACTACTCACTGTTTGCTTGTTGTTTTACTTGATTTACCTGTTTTTGAAAAGGATATTTCATTTGACTCTTACCGGTTTTATTGCTTTAAGTGATTCACTGCCTGGTATAGAATTGCCTTGTGAATTTATGTGTTTTCATGCTTTCGGTTATTATTTATTATTATTACTCACTGGGTAGGAGTACTCACATTACTCCTTGCACCATGTGTGCAGATTCAGGCATAGCAGAGTCCGCACCTGAGCATTGATTTCCTTCCAAACCAGGCAACGAGTTGGAGTTACGAGGTAGCTGTAGACGTCCACAACCCCTTGTCTCCTTTATCTTACCTCATTTATGTTTTCTTCAGACTATTTTATCAGATACTATTTTTCGTAGACTAATAGCGAACTATGTAGAAGCTCATGGCTTATGACACTCTGGTTTGGGTTGTGTCGAGATGGTATCTTTTGCTATTATCGTTGTTTTCACATTTATAACTATTTTACACGTGTTTTGGATTAGTTAAATGTTGATTATATGTTAATAGAGGTGTTTGAGTTGTTCTGGCTGGCCTCGTCTTCACGAGAGGCGCTATCACAATCGGGTATGGGTTTAGAGTCGTGACATCTTTTCTGTATGCTCCTTTTAATTTCTTCACCAAGGTTATTTACTCTATTTGTGCAATCTCCTTATTTATTTAAATTCTGTATTTGCTTCCGTTTTCTTTTTCTAGATCTTCAATTTATTTGAATGTGATTTTAATCATATCCTCTTTTTATCTATCTAATATTATTTTATTAATTTTAGAAATTAGGCCGATGCACCAAAGCCATAATATTAATGTAGCTATATGTAAATTGAAGTGGTATATTTCCTAATTTAAAAGTTTATTTTTCTTTATATGTTTTAATTATATTAATCGAATTTGAACCCAGAAAATGATGCCAAATTGGAGAGAACTTAATTGGATTTTGTAATGACATATTTATTTATGCATAAAATAGTCTTTTAAATTGAATTGAATTAATTCAAAATAGATCAAATTGAACCGAATTAATAAAAAGATGGATCGAACCGACTAAATATACACCCAAGTTCAATCTTTTCACTATGATCGGTTTGCATTAAAAGTAGTGGCACAGGGACATTTGCAGAACTTTTGTAAATAGTGTCAAAATTTATAGAAGAACAAAAATAATAATTTTAATTATTATACTTCTAGACAAGAGAACTAGCTTTAATCTATTGGTTTTATTGAGTCTAAGAAAAAGTCTTGAATTAAAGTCTACTTCATCATATTTTTTAACCACATAGATTCTCTCAAATATTTGCAAAAAAGATATGCTAGTTGAGGTTTTAGAGCAAAATCAAGTATACAACCAATTACACCAAGAGAGAGATTATGTCAAGTAATGTTATTTTTTCCTACTTATCCGCTTCCTTACAGTATTAATACATATATTTAGTAAAAGATTTTGACGAATCGATGTTGTACGATACCGTTTTAATAAATGTGCATTCGTTTCTGAATATCACCTGTAATTATCAAATTCTAAATCCGTTTCTAGTGTCATATACATACTCCTATGAACTTTACAGCTTAATTTGAAGCACATTATGTTTCCCAATCTTTAGATGATTGGTTATTTTTTCAGCATAAAGAAGAAATGGCTTTTTGCTACCTACGTATTATTGATGTAAAAGCAAGTTTGCTATAATTATGCACTGTTTTGTCATGCCATGACTTTATGAAGAATTAATCAAATTAATAATCGTTCATTCAATTGTTTAAAATAAAAATAACCAATAAATATATAAACAGTATATAATCTAGACCGTTCGAAAAGGTAAATACTGGTTTTGGCCGACTATTTAATAAAAGACCCTTCTTTTTTCTTGGTCTATAAGCTTTGCCAAAAGCTCATCGAGTATTACAAGGTGTGTGCACTATTTTTTTTTCTAGTAAAATTTTAATGAGGCACATTATCTTTTAGATGAATATCCAATTATGAATATGTTAAACTGGATGTTCACTGAATACTCCTAAACATCCCTATTCCATGAACCATCTGAGTTCATATACTTAGTTAATTGATCATTAATATTTGTAACATTTAGGGTATTCTTTGTCCTATGAAGTACAATACGAAACACACTTGAATAAAATAACTTCTATATTCTCCTCCTATATATCTTGTCTCTATATATTACTATATTATTTTATTTTGCTCTCATTACTTATTTAGAATATTTTCAAAAGATTTGAGGAGGCAAAGGAGATCTATATAAGACAAAATTGAAATTTTAGATGCTTTTAAATGGTTAAAATCTGGAATGGGAGCAACCCCCGCTGCAGCACTGCCCTTGTGTCGTGTTTCTTTCTACATATACTTCTTTCCTTGTACAAAAAATCTACTGATGAAAAAAGTGACAAGATATTATGCCCTTTCAAATGCAAATATTTGTTGTAATTACAATCTCAAAGGTAGCCATCTTTTTACAGTTAAACTTCAAAGAACAAGACATCCCTTTCTCTTCGTTTTTTTTATATTGAGAAGTTGGAAATTTTGATGTTCTACCAGTCAAAGACAAATCAAAGTAATTGCTTTAGTTAAGGAGTTGTAATAAATTTCATTTACATGTGGGTGAAAGGAGGTCTGTCCGTACCACATCGAAAGAAAACGCCATTGCAAGGTGTTTACACTATTATAAAATTCCAGGCGAGCCACTTAGAATTCTCACGCAGCCACGCGGTGAGCACAAAGCGAACTATTCTTTCGCCTTTTACTAAAGAATACCGTGTGCGCGCCGCAAATAGTGGCATACGCCTATTTTTGGAGGGGTTCTCAAATTGAGTTCCCCCTACAACTCTAGTGTTATATTTATAATTCGTTTCCTATGTAAACAAAATAAAATGAGGATCTGTGGTAGATTTTTATTGTCAAATTTAGTTCTTTTTTACGTGAAGGATGACAGTACATATTCCACTTAAGAGCAGAATTGTTTATTCGAGAGTTTTGATTTTTGGACGATGTATTAAACCACGTTTAACACTCAATAGTTACAAGAATACAGCAAAGTACCTATTTTAACTAAGTACCTATATTAAAGAAGATACACACAACTAACTTTTTATATAATTATATTGGGATCAAGAGAAAAATTTAACAAGGCAACTGTATGGGTCAAAATCTGACTAGGGAAACCCGGCACGAGGAGAAATTATTAAGATCGAGGCAATTAGGTCGAGGTCAAATAAATGATTAAAGGAATTCACTGCAGAGCTGTTGGTTAGGCAGAGGTCAAATGTTTAAGTCAACAGTAATAGCTAGTTTTGTAATAATATATTTAGAAGAGTATTCTAAATATTCTAAGTGATTAGGTTTTGGAGTTACGTCGAGTAAAAAAAGGAAGGGGTAAATATAGGCCGTTGATCTAAGTGATCAACGTCTAAGATTAAAAAGGGGGGTCCGTGCGGGTTATTTTAAAGGGTCGTGGGTAGGGTAGATTAGGATTTGGGTTGGGTAATTGGATTTAAAATTGTGTTTAATTGGGGTATCAAATCTGGCTAAATTTAAATGCAAATGGGCTAACATTTAAATAGTTATTTTTTTTATTTATAAAAAATAGTAAAATAATTTCTAAAAATAAATTAAAGGTACTACATTATTAATAATATGTAATTATTAAATTAAAAATACATGAGTTAATTTTATAATTATGAACACAACTAAATCTTAAAATAGGCTAATATTGTAATTATAAGCAATTTAGCTTGAAAACTACTAATTAAATTTGTAAACATGTACAAAAATGTTGTTAGCTATATTTTAGTATAAATATGATAATCCAATAAATGAATTACCACAAGGACAAATTTGGGAATAATTATTGGGATTTTTTGTTTCTTAATAAAATAGGGCAATAAATTGATTTAAAAATCTTTAAAAATTGATAAAAATAATAAAACCTAGGAAATACTTATATATGCATATACATGTTATTTTAATAGGTATATTTCATAAAAAATATACGGAGAAAAATTAGGTGTCAACATACTGGGCCCTGGATCGCTGCAAGAAAGAGTTCAAACATTTTGAGGGATGTAACTTGTTGCTGCAGATTTGGTGTTAGAACATCTCCAAAGAGGTCAATACTGCCAGGAGTTTCTACAGAGGCCATGGAATGATCACATAGCTTTCCACTATCCAAAAAGAATGACGTTCATCCCAGACAGGTTTGCCCAACTAGAGAATGCTATTGAATGGGGGCAGTTCTTCAACAATTTGACCGAGGATCAGGTTCATTGGATGTTCGAGTGGTTCCCTTCCAGTGAATTCATTATCAGATCTAGGGATGTTCTACATTTGGTGTTGATCGGGCTACGGGGAATATATCCCTACGTTCCTATTAGGGTCATGAGACAAGCTGGTAGAAAACAGGTCATACCACAAGCCTTCAAAATGAGTCATTACAAAGAAGATTTTCATGATGACTCCATTCCATACAAATGTGAGGCCCAACCCCAGTGGAATTTGAAGATTGTTGTGGAAAAAGATACCATCGGGCCAGATCGATATCACGCAAGTCATGTGTATTTCTACCCATCATGGTTGGACGATAGCATAGCGGGAATAGCCGAGCCAGGGGTCGGTCGAGGAAATAGAGTCATAGATAAAGATGCTGAAGCACATGTGAAATATAAGAGGTTGCACAAAAGAGTTCACGAGTCTAATGCCAGACATGTGGGACAACACAAGATTGATATGGAGTCGATTAACGAATGGTGGGAAATTGCTACAAAATCAATAGAGAGGTTAGAATATCTGGAGCAGGGTCTAATGGAGTTAGAGAAGAAGATGAGGAAGAGAGTCATAGACTTCCAGAATGCAGAGGGCAATGAAGGAGGACACCTAGCAAGGGCATACTTGCTGCTATACATGCACGACCTGGGAAATCTATTTGATAGAGCCAAGAGGGTCAAATATGGGGAAGGTCCATCTGGAGCCAAGTAGATTAGGTTATTTATTTTGAGTCATTTTGAAATTTGAATGTAATAAGGCAGACGCCATAAGTAATTCATTTATTTATTGTTGTTTTTAGGTTTGTCTTATTTATTAAATTAGTGAAATGAAGCATTTATCAGCATTAAATCTCTGCAAATCTAATTGTTACTAGGCATACCTCAGGTACAACGAGGTTTTCCAAATTAGAACACGAATTTATATTTCCGCAATATGTGTTTAAATATTGCAAATACTTTTTGGAATCCTTACTGACTTTTTTACCTTTTCTCATTTTTCTATAGTTTGATTATTCCCATCCCCTAAGGTTGGTTCGCACATACTGACATCGTCAGCATATCACATCAAATCTTGAGGCCCTCCACCTCCTCCACCAAGATATCCGAAAGGCAAGGAAAAAGCTAAAATGGATGATATGAGTGGTATCCGGAAAGAAAATGCTGCGCACATAGAAAATGTTGAAACTTTAGATGGTCGGAGTACTCCGACCCAGAATGATTTGGTCCTATGGTTGGAAAAAAAATACTGGAATTGCAAGGGGAACTTGAGCAGGTCCGCAACTTGGAAAACCTCTCCCTCACCCTAAACGTCCCAGATCTTAACCAGCAAAATGCTCAAAACCCAACACCTCCTCAAAACACACCAAACCAACGTCCGTAAAATCTTTCCGCACCCCTTTAATACGCAACACCTCCCAAAATCCTAATCCTCCACTAGTACCAACTCCTCCTCAGCACCAGCATTTCCTGACTGAATACCCATAAACCGCTTACCATACTCCCCAGAATACCCCACAACTTATCCCTGATCCATAAAATTTAACTAATGATCACCACTACACTCTAATCCCCAGCACCCACAAAAACAATCCCATATATATTGAAACCTTACCCAACTCTACTCATCCAATCTTATACACTCCAAAAATCGCCAAGAAGGAGTTGCTCATTAAGAACATTATGGAGGATCTCATGAAGCTCACAAGCCGCGTCGAGGGTACTGAAGGAGGAACTATATTGGCTATTAATGATGCATTATATTGTAGTATGTCTTAAAGAAACTTGTCGAGTTTCAAAGATATTCGCCAAAATAACTATCATATTGAGACGACCAATAAAGAAAAGGTTGAATACCTTTATATTACTACAATAAAAGCAGAAAAAGGTATGTTCAGTAAAAGCTTCCCGCATTTTCCTCCAGATTATATTACACTAGTATGAGTGTAGTTGAATCACATGACATAATACACAATGAGTTTACTAATGATTTTATTATTTGGCATGACCGGTTGGGCCATCCTGGATATAATATGATGCACAAAATAATGAAGAATTCACATGGCCATTCATTGAAGAACCTGAAGATTCTTTAAACTAAAGAATTATCTTGTGATGCATATTCTAAGGACAAATCATTAGACCAATAGTAATTAAAGTTGATGCTGAATCTCTTGCATTTTTGGAAAGGCTGATATATGTGGGCCCATACACCCTTTGTGTGGACCATTCAGATATTATATGGTTTTGATAGATGCATTTACAAGATGGTCACATGTGTGCTTGTTATCAACCCGTAATTTGGCCTTTGTGAGGTTACTGGCTCAATTAATAAGATTAAGAACATAGTTTCCAGATTAAGCAATTAAGACACTTCGTCTTGATAATTCTGGTGAATTTATGTCCCAGTCCTTTAATGATTACTGCATATCAACTTTGATAATAATTGAGCATCTAGTTGCTCATGTTTATACTTAATATGGTCTAGCGGAATCATTGATCAAGCGCCTCCAATTAACTACTAGACCAATGCTTATGAGAACAAATCTTTCCATTTCAACATGGAGCCATGCTATTTTGAATGCAACAGCTCTTGTGCGGATCAGACCCGCAAGTTATCATAAAGTCTCCCTAATATAATTGGCTTTTGGTCAGGAGCCAAATATTTTCCATCTTAGAATATTTAGATGTGTAGTATATGTTCCAATTGCTCTACCACAACGCACAAAAATGGAACCTCATAAAAGATTGGGGATATATATTGGGTATGAATTTTCTTCTATTATAAAATATTTGGAACCTATGACCAGAGATTTGTATACAACAAGATTTGTTGATTACCATTTTGATGAATCAATATACCCAATATTTGGGGAAGAAAATACGAAATTGCAAAAATAGATGCACTATCACTATCTCATTTAGATCCTCAAACAAATCAATGTGAACACGAGGTTCAAAAGATAATTTGTTTGTAAAATATTACAAATCAACTGGCATATGCATCCACTAACCCCAAGGGTGACTAAGTCATATATTCCAGCTGCTAATGCTCATATTCTAGTTGATGTCCCTGTTGGATAATTTATAAATATAAGTGAGTCTAAGCCACGCTTGAAACGTGGTAGACCAATTGGTTTCAACGATAAAAATTCTCAAAAGCAAAAAAGGAGAAAATGATCTAGGAGATCATAATATGGATTCCATTACTCAAAAAGATCCCTGTGACATAATAAATGATAAAGCCTCAGAAGAGGTCCAGGTACCTAAAAATAATAAGAATGAAACGATCTCAATAAGTTATGCCTCTATGGTAAAAAAGTAGAACCGAAATAATATTATTATCGACAATATTTTAGCTTATAATATTGCTGTTGAGATAATGCAACAAGATGATGATCTTAAACCAAGAGCTATAGATAAATGTAGACAGAGAAATAATTGGCCAAAATAGAAATACGCTATCCAAGCAGAATTAGCATCACTTGAAAAGCATGAAGTATTCGGACGTATAGTCCGAACACCTAAAGGAATAAAATCAGTGGGATACAGATGGATTTTTTTGCGAAAACGATATGATAAATATGAAGTCGTGAGATATAAAGCACGACTTGTGGCACAAGGATTTTCGCAAAGACCTGACATTGGTATATGAAGACATATTCTCCTGTGGTGGATGCAATTACTTTCAAGTATCTTATAAATTTGGGAATCCATAAAAAACTTGATATACGTCTGATGAATGTTGTCATAACCTACTTGTATGGCACATTAGACAACAAAATTTATATGAAAATCCCTGAAGGGCTTAAAGTTCATGAAACTAATAAAAGTTTTCGAGGATCTTGTTCAATAAAGCTTCAAAAATTCTTATACGAATTGAAACAATCACAATGAATGTGGTATAATAGCATGAGTGAGTATATGCTGGGGGGGGGGGGGGGCTATACAAATGATCCAATTTGTCCTTATGTATTTATAAGAAAGTCTGGATCTGAATTTGTTATAATCACTGTGTATGTTGATGATCTAACTATCATTGGAACTCCTGAGGAACTTCCAGAAGCAGTAGACTATTTGAAGAAAGAGTTTGAAATGAAAGATCTCGGAAAGAAATTTTTTTGCCTTGGTCTACAAAGTGAGCATATGAAAAATGGAGTATTTGTCCATCAACGAACTTATACCGAAAAGATCCTAAAGCATTTTTATACGGATAAATCACATACATTGAGTACCTTGATGGTTGCGAGACCAGTTGATATAAATAAAGATTCATTCCAACCTCACCAAAATGATGGAGAGCTTCTTGTGATGAAACTCCATATTTTAGTGCAAATGGGGCACTAATGCATCTTGCAAATAATACTCAACCAAATATAAATTTTGCAGTAAGTTTATTAGCGAGATTTGGTTCGTTTTCAACGACAAGACACTGAATGGTGTTAAACATATTTTTAGATACCTCCGAGGGACTATTGATATGAGATTATTTTATTCTTATAAATCTAATTAACAAATGATTGGTTATGCAGATGCAGGTTATTTATCCGACCCACATAAAGCTCGTTCTCAAACAAGCTATCTATTTACTTATGGAGGTACAACTATTTCATAGCGCTCAACAAAACAAACTTTAGCTGTTACTTCTTCCAATCATGTATAGATAATAGTTATTCATGAAGCTAGTCGAGAATATGTGTAGTTGAGAATAAGTGACTCAACACATTCAACAATTGTGTGGTCTTTCTTTAAAAATGAAGGTTCCAATGATATTGTATGAAGATAATGTTGTTTGCATAGCTCAACTAAAAGGAGGATATATCAAAGAAGACAGAACAAAGTACATCTCACCAAAGTTTGATCTTCAACAAAATGGTGAGATAGATGTTCACCAAATCAATTCAAGTGATAATCTGGCAGATTTATTCACTAAGGCATTACGAGTATCAACATTTGAGAAGTTGAGATATAAGATTGGAATGCATCGTATCCGAGATATCAAATAAAGTTTTCATCAAGGGGAGTATAACGCTGTTCTCTTTTTTCCTTAATAAAAGTTTTGTCCCAAATAAATTTTTCTGGTAATGTTTTAATGAGGCAACACTGAACGAGTAATCTCATGGACATGCTATTAACGGAAAGAATATACATAGTGATTCCTTTTCACCTTTATGTGAAATGATAAGGAATATTGAATCATTATATTAAAAAGATGTTAACATGTCGTCCACTAATATTTTCCACGGTTTGTATGTACCACTTACCATTTGATAGTATATTGTGAATATATTGAGACAATATCATATATAGTCCAACTGAAATAAAGTTTCTTCTCTTTAGAAGCCTTCAAATTTCTTAAAGAATTTTCTTTTTGGGTTAATACACACTTTCACCAAAGTTTGACCATAGTCAGCGACGGATTCAAAATTTTAAAATTATAAGTGTTTGTCAATAATATTCGAAAGAAGAGAAAAAATAAATTTAATAATAAGTTCTAACTCAATACTTAAACTGTTAATAATTATTTATATAAATTAAGCCTGATAAAAAACAATGGGTACTTAAAAACTCCTATAATTGTGTGTTCATCTGCGAATGATCATAATTTGTGTTCTCATAATCTCATTCCTTGTTAGGTGATTGAACTATTAAAAAAAGGAATTAGCGGCAAATAAATTTTGTAGCTAATTAGAAAAATTTGTCGATCGATGGGCGATAAAGTATGAAGAAATTATGTTATCTATAAAAGATTTGCGACAAGTCAGCAATGAAGTCATAACCATTTTTTTTATTTTTTATTATTGTTATCTTTTTTTGGTAGTGTTATACATGCTATTCAAACTATTGGATGTGATACTGCAGTTCATGAAAGATTAAGACATACGACTGGTTAGCACTGTTATAGAGAAGATATGACTTTATTTTTACTTAATTATGTCGTGGATACTCTCTTATTAAATAAAATTTGTAAAAAAATTTCTTTCACTTGATCTGGAATTTTATCTATTTGTCAATCTCAATGATATAACCCTTGACCCTTTGAAATTTTCGGATCATGTTATCCCGTAAAGCTATTTTGATTGATCCACTATTTCAATTTCTTGATTAATTCAAACTTGTCTCTAGATCATAGGGTATAACTTTTTGGTCCCAATATTTTTTTCGAGACAAATGAGAGAGGCAACTTTGCAGTACATTTTTAGCACTTTCCAAGTCTACGTAATAGAACAAAGTATAGTAATAATCGATAAAAGTTTGTGGTGGAGTAGTAAGTATTCATTATTTTTAATTAGGTTTTGAATTTGAACCATAAATGTAAAGTCATTCTTATTAGGGAACAATTAACTCTTAATGTGAGGAATTTTTTGACACGAATTCGAATTTAATTGGACCCAAATACAAATATCAAACATTGAGGAATAAAAAAAGTGTTCTTAATAATATTCTTGGACAAATTTCATTCACATTATTTCTGTTAGAGATGAAACAATTAATTGGGGCCACAATTTCGCATAAACATCAATAGCAAGGCCAAGGACATCAAATCTATATGATTAGTCGCGGAGTTTGACTCAAAAGCTATTATATATTAATTTAAAAATTCAATTTGGCCTAAAGATCGAATTTAGTAGTTACATTGGGTAGATGGATAAAGAAGTAAGGAATAAATTATGTTTACTTGGCATCTCCCAAAAAAAAAAAGATCTTGGTGCGTGCGTGCTGGTAAGGGTGTTCAAAACCAATCCGAAACCGAAAACCAATCCAAACCGAAGCTTAACGGCTTACTGGTAACGGCTTAACGGCTTAACGGACGGGGAACGGATTGAATTTTTTTTATTAACGGCTTATCGGTTTGGGGATGGATTATTCAATTTTCTTAACGGCTAATCCGTTAACCCGTTAAGAATATAAATATATATTATGCGTATATATATATACATATATATATATATATATAATTTATTTTTATTTATATATATTAAATATAAAAAGACTAAAACCCTTAAAAATGATTAACAAAAATTTATTTCTACTTCTAAGCACTTTTAATCTCGGGATCTAGATGATTTGCAGGTACTCGCCCAACCTAAAGGAGATGAAGGTGATGGACAAGAAAAAAGTGAGGAGGGCAAAGCTATACTACGTCAGGGATAAAATGAATGCCCTAAAAAGACATTAACAAGCTAGCTCATATGAAGGTATACTGGAATAGGTGTTTGATCTATAATTGCCTGAAGAGATCTATCAAATTCTAGTAAACATGTATGTTAGGCCGATAAGCCGCCCAATAACCGCCCTATAAGAGCTAACCCGATACCAATCCGCCCGATATCTTATCGGGTGGCTAACGGATTAATACATTTAAAAGCCGATAACCGTCAAGCCAAACCGTTAAGAGTAAAAGCCGCCCAATCCGCCCGATGAACATCCCTACATGCCGGTAAAGTTTGCATGGGAAGTTGATAATAAGAAAGAAAAAGTTACATGAAAATTATGTATAATGTATAACAATGATATTCACTTAAGTCATTTCAAAAGATCATTAGACAAGCAAAGGAAAAACAGTACACATTTGATTGGATCATAGAAAATTCAAACATGTCCTGATATATCTAACGGAGTAATTTTATTGTTTCCACTTTAAGATTTCCCGCATTGTAATATGAATAAATTCAGTCATTCTCTAAAAGTAAAATAAACAAAAAAAAAATTATTTGGTGTAAGACCGTTATATGGCTTGGGCAATCCTCACCTCATAAGCTAGCTTTTGGGGTTGAGTTAGGCCCAAGGTCCATTCTTATCATGGTATCAGAGCCAGGCTCATCCCAATTATTGTTACCGATGTTGGGCCCCCATTTATGTTGTTCACGCTCCAGAGATCTGGGCGTGATGGGGGGTGTTGAATTATCCCACATCGGAGGGGTTTGAGGTTCTTGGTCTCCTTATATGGCTTGGGCAATCCTCACCTCATAAGCTAGCTTTTGGGGTTGAGTTAGGCCCAAGGTCCATTCTTTCACGTTGATGAGAACTCCAAGTAAAAGTTGCAGGAGTCGTTGATCGTCTCCATTTAACTTATATTTATTTTTTTTAAATATTTTAATTTGTACCTACTTTTTGTTAAAGCTAGTTAATGATTAAAGCTAGCTAAGTTGGTGTGAATGAGAAATGGAGGGAAGAAGACAATAGAAGGAAAATGAAGTTTCAAAGCAAAGTTCCTTTGAAAAGGAGCTTTGTACCACATTGGTGGTAGAAAGGGAAAGTTATGTGCTTATATTAGAAAGCACTTCTTCTAGCTCTTAAAGGGTTAAGAAGAGGGACTCCCCTCGCGCCGTCGTCGTCGCTCGGCTCGGCTCGGCTTTGGATTTGGATTTGGTCAAATGATCTGATTGATTGATAATCTTTTTGGACCAAATTTATTTAAAATTCAATCTTCATTTTCTGAAATTATTTTTAATTCCCGCGGGAAAAATATTAATTTGTTAACTGTAAACTTCCCAACGTTCTTATTTTTCAGAAAAAGGCATGGCCTTTCCCGAACAGGCACCAAGCCTTTCCGAACAGTCACAATTCGAGGCTATATAAACTGAGGCAATGCCTCATTTTCGAGTACTGGAAAAAAAAAAATATTCGTGCATTAAAAATTCTGCATTCTTTTCTGCAAACTGAAACATTTCGAGTCATAGTGTGATTTCGTTCCCGAATTTGAGTTCGTCGAAGTCGTAGGCGTTTGAGGTACCGCCACTCCTACGACAGGTATATCCGTTATATCCTGGGAGGAAATAATCCACAACCTCGGGTACAGTGAGGGGGTTAAATTCCTTAAGGACACACAGTGAATTCTGTGGTCTCGGATTTCTTCATTTCTGTGATTTTTTTTTTAAACGTTACATACGTTCTGTTTTTTTTTGTGTCTCTTCTTCTTACTGGTTTCCAGTTTCTCGTTGCTTTGAACACGGACAATCGATAACAAGCTTAAGGAATTTATGTTATTATTTCCGTGTTCATCTGCTGTTGATTAAAACGTTACAGAACGATACAACAGTACAGAAAAAAAAATTCTTACATAAAACAGTGACTACATACAGTTTTTCCTAACATAAAATTGTGACTGTCCAGAAAATAAAAGAAACTTGTAATTTTGTTGTTTGCATGTAACGAACTTGTATGTTGTTTGGAGACTAAATCTTCGGATTTTCTACTCCGGTTGAGATTAAAGTTTTCAGAACTTTCTACTCATTTGGGTACTTGATTTGAAGATATAAAAACTTCATCAAGTATACTACATACAGTTTATTACATTCTATTTGAAGTTTGTTTTAATTCTGTTTGTGTAAATTTGATTCGGTTTGAAGAAATAAAATCTTCACCGATTATTAAAGTGTTCTGTTATTTCCTACGACAGAAATGGGAGACCAAACTCCAAATTTGAATGCTACTGCTACTGTTACTGCCACACCAGCCCCCGTGGTTGGTTCTACGAGCAATGCTGCGTCCTCCAGTCGTACTGCACCAGCACCGGCTCCGGCAGAGAAGCCCGGAAAATTCACCGGGATTGATTTCAAACGATGGCAACAAAAGATGTTCTTCTATCTAACTACTTTAAGCCTTCAAAAGTTTATTAAGGAGGATATTCCGGTTCCGCCGGAATCAACACCTGAAAATGAACGATTTGTTGTAATTGAGGCGTGGAAGCACTCAGATTTTTTGTGCAAGAATTACATTCTTAGCGGACTGGAGGATGATCTTTACAACGTCTATAGTAATGTGGGAACATCAAAAGAACTATGGGATGCGTTGGAAAAGAAATATAAAACAGAAGATGCTGGCTTAAAGAAGTTTATCGCTGCCAAGTTTTTGGACTACAAAATGGTAGATGGCAAGTCTGTTGTCACTCAAGTTCAAGAGTTGCAGGTTATCATCCATGATCTCCTCTCTGAAGGTATAAATTTAATTAATTCCTTTGTCAAAAGTATTCAGTGCCCCGTCACTTACATGTTGTTTGTTGTAGGTTTGGTGATTAGTGGGGCGTTTCAAGTTGCGGCAGTGATAGAGAAGTTGCCTCCTTCATGGAAGGACTTCAAAAATTACTTGAAACATAAGCGAAAGGAGATGACATTGGAAGATCTCATCGTCCGGTTGAGAATCGAGGAAGATAACAAGGCAGCGGAGAAAAAGGCAAATGGGAGATCAACCATAGGGGGAGCACATATAGTTGAAACTGCCCCAACTAATATGAAAAAGAGGAAAAAGGCATCAGGACCAAGGAACTATCCCAACAAGAAGAAATTCAAGGGAAACTGCCATAATTGTGGAAAAATCGGACACAAAGCTGCAGACTGTCGTGCTCCGAAAAAGGAAAAGAAGAAGGGTCAGGCTAATATGGTTGAAACAAACGAGGAGGTTGATGACTTGTGCGCTATGTTGTCCGAGTGCAACCTAGTGGGTAGTCCGAAAGAGTGGTGGATTGACTCTGGCGCCACTCGCCACATTTGTGCTGTTAGAGAAGCCTTTGCTTCATATGCTCCCGCCGGGCCCGACGAAACAATATATATGGGAAATTCTGCAACGGCCAAGATTGAAGGTTATGGAAAGATACTGCTGAAGATGACCTCTGGCAAGGTGGTGACTCTCAACAACGTCTGTCATGTTCCTGAAATTAGGAAAAATCTTGTATCTACCGGACTTCTAGTGAAGAACGGTTTTAAATGTGTTTATGTTTCTGACAAGGTTGTAATAAGTAAGAACGAAATGTACATAGGAAAAGGCTACCTCACAGAGGGCCTTTTCAAACTGAATGTAATGGTTGTTGCTAATAATAATAAAGTTTCTGCTTCGTCTTACTTGCTTGAGTCAAATGATTTATGGCATTCACGTTTAGGACATGTCAATTATAGAACCTTGCGAAAAATGATTAGTTTGGAAGTATTGCCTAAGTTTGAATGCAATCAATCAAAATGTCAAATCTGTGTTGAATCTAAGTATGCTAAACATCCTTATAAGTCAGTTGAAAGGAATTCAAGTCCTTTAGACTTAATCCATACAGATATTTGTGACATGAAGTCAATTCCATCTCGCGGTGGAAAGAAGTATTTCATAACTTTTATTGACGATAGTACGCGGTATTGCTAGGTTTATTTACTTAATAGTAAAGATGAAGCAATTGAAGCGTTCAGGCAATACAAAACTGAAGTTGAGACTCAACTTAACAAAAAGATTAAAATGATAAAGAGTGATAGGGGCGGTGAATATGAATCTCCTTTTGAACAAATATGTTTGGAATATGGCATTATTCATCAAACAACTGCTCCTTACTCGCCACAATCAAACGGAATTGCGGAAAGAAAAAATAGAACACTGAAAGAAATGATGAATGCACTGTTAATAAGTTCTGGTTTACCCCAGAACTTGTGGGGGGAAGCCATTCTAACAGCTAGCCGAATACTCAATCGAGTGCCCCATAGCAAAACAAAATCTATTCCATACGAAAAGTGGAAAGGAAGGAAGCCCAATTTGGAATACTTCAAAGTGTGGGGGTGTTTGGCCAAGGTGCAAGTTCCTAAACCCAAAAGGGTAAAAATAGGACCTAAAACCGTTGATTGTGTTTTCATAGGATATGCCACAAATAGTAAGGCATATAGATTTCTGGTTCACAAATCAGAAAATCCCGACATTCAGGTGAATACGGTAATTGAATCAAATAATGCTGACTTCTTTGAAACCATATATCCGTATAAAAAGGAATGTGCGTCGTATAGCAAAGGATCTAAACGACCTCGGGAAGAAATAAAGGAAAACATTCCTGATGAGGAAAATCCAAGACGTAGCAAACGTCAAAGGACGACTACTTCCTTTGGACCAGAATTTTTAACATTTTTGTTGGAAAATGAGCCTCGAACGTTCAACGAAGCTACGTCTTCATCGGAAGCTCAATTTTGGAAAGAGGCAATCAATAGTGAGATAGAATCCATATTGAACAACCATACTTGGGAATTGGTTGATCTTCCTCCAGGGAATAAACCTTTAGGTTCCAAATGGATTTTCAAGCGGAAAATGAAAGCTGATGGCACTATTGAAAAATATAAGGCAAGACTAGTTGTTAAAGGGTTTAGACAACGAGAAGGTCTTGATTACTTTGATACATACTCGCCGGTAACGAGGATTACATCTATTCGGGTGTTAGTAGCATTAGCCGCCGTGTACGGTCTTGAAATCCATCAAATGGATGTGAAAACAGCCTTCTTAAATGGAGAGTTGGAGGAAGAAATTTACATGGAACAACCCGAAGGATTTGTAGTTCCAGGGAAAGAGAAGAAGGTATGTAGACTTGTTAAGTCTCTTTATGGACTAAAACAAGCACCAAAACAGTGGCATGCAAAATTTGACCATACGATGCTGTCAAATGGATTCAAGATAAATGAATGTGATAAATGTGTCTACATTAAGAACACTCCGAACCACGTCGTCATTGTTTGTTTATACGTGGATGATATGTTAATAATGAGTAACAACATTGCTAACATAAATGCTACTAAGCGCATGCTTGCTAGTAATTTTGATATGAAAGACTTAGGAGTTGCCAATTTAATTCTGGGAATTAAAATCCATAAGACTCCTCAAGGTCTAGCATTGTCTCAATCTCATTATATTGAAAAAGTACTTGAAAAGTTCAGGTATTTGGACTTTAAAGTTGCAAAGACGCCAATTGATACGAACCTTGCTCTTGCAAAGAATAAAGGTGAAAGTCATTCTCAATTGGATTATGCCAGAGTGTTGGGAAGTTTGATGTATATTATGAACTGTACGCGACCTGATATTGCGTGTGCTATAAGTAAACTAAGTCGCTACACGAGTAATCCCGACCAAAATCATTGGCTGGCAATGAAACGAGTTTTGGGGTATTTGAAACATACTCAAAACTTTGTTTTGCATTATAACAGGTATCCTGCAGTTATTGAAGGATACAGTGATGCAAATTGGATCACCGGTTCAACTGAAACTAAATCCACAAGTGGATACGTTTTTACTATAGGTGGAGGAGCAGTGTCTTGGAAGTCATCCAAACAGACATGTATCGCCCGCTCTACAATGGAATCTGAGTTCATAGCTCTAGACAAAGCCGGTGAAGAAGCTGAATGGCTCCGGAATTTCTTAGAAGATATTCCATTTTGGCCCAAACCGTTGGCTCCTATATGCATACATTGCGATAGCCAAGCGGCAATAGGAAGAGCCGGGAGCGTTATGTACAACGGAAAGTCTCGTCACATACGACGAAGACATAATAACGTTAGACAACTACTCTCTAGTGGAATTATCACAATTGACTATGTTAAGTCAAGAGATAATGTGTCGGATCCACTAACTAAAGGCCTAACTAGAGAAGTGGTTGAAGATCATCGAGGGGAATGGGACTATGGCCGAGGACAAGTCATCGTGGCGGTAACTCTACCTAGAAGACATGAGATCCCAAGATCTAGGTTCAAAGAGATCAAACAAAGTCATTGATGACGGTTCAACATTGTCACAATAACTTTTTGGTCCATTCTCGTGATGAGACAATGTTCAGTACCAGGATAAAGCATTAAGGCTTTTTAATGGTTTCTAAGTTTGATACGGGGTATATCAAATAGTGTATCTACGGGATGACACATTTAGGAATCACCTATGTAAGTGTGAAGTGTAAGCCGCTTCAAGGAGAACTCTGTAAGGCCAGCTCTCTACGCACTTATGAACCAGGAAGTGTTCATGGCTGAAACGAACAAAACAATGAGAACCAAAAACGGTTAAAGGGTTAATTGTGTGACATGTGGTTGTCTAGGTATACACCAAAGCTCGACGGTTCAAAGATATCAAATCTACCGATTGACCGAGTATATCCGACATATGCTCACTACGGAAAGTTCAAAGAGAAATCTACTTATCCAGATGCAATTAATCCTTGCTTACGAATCACACAGTTTTTTGTTATGCATGTTTTTCATCATATAGCCATTCCCCATTCATGTGGGGGATTGTTAAAGCTAGTTAATGATTAAAGCTAGCTAAGTTGGTGTGAATGAGAAATGGAGGGAAGAAGACAATAGAAGGAAAATGAAGTTTCAAAGCAAAGTTCCTTTGAAAAGGAGCTTTGTACCACATTGGTGGTAGAAAGGGAAAGTTATGTGCTTATATTAGAAAGCACTTCTTCTAGCTCTTAAAGGGTTAAGAAGAGGGACTCCCCTCGCGCCGTCGTCGTCGCTCGGCTCGGCTTCGGCTTTGGATTTGGTCAAATGATCTGATTGATTGATAATCTTTTTGGACCAAATTTATTTAAAATTCAATCTTCATTTTCTGAAATTATTTTTAATTCCCGCGGGAAAAATATTAATTTGTTAACTGTAAACTTCCCAACGTTCTTATTTTTCAGAAAAAGGCATGGCCGTTCCCGAACAGGCACCAAGCCTTTTCGAACAGTCACAATTCGAGGCTATATAAACTGAGGCAATGCCTCATTTTCGAGTACTGGAAAAAAAAAATATTCGTGCATTAAAAATTCTGCATTCTTTTCTGCAAACTGAAACATTTCGAGTCATAGTGTGATTTCGTTCCCGAATTTGAGTTCGTCGAAGTCGTAGGCGTTTGAGGTACCGCCACTCCTACGACAGGTATATCCGTTATATCCTGGGAGGAAATAATCCACAACCTCGGGTACAGTGAGGGGGTTAAATTCCTTAAGGACACACAGTGAATTCTGTGGTCTCGGATTTCTTCATTTCTGTGATTTTTTTTTTTTAAACGTTACATACGTTCTATTTTTTTTTTGTGTCTCTTCTTCTTACTGGTTTCCAGTTTCTCGTTGCTTTGAACACGGACAATCGAATCGAACCCGGGTCTGTACCGTGGCAGGGTACTATTCTACCACTAGACCACTGGTGCACCACTTTTTAAATAACTTCAATTTCCTTTCTCCTCTTCCTTCTCCTCCTTCATTTTCTTCTTCTTCTTCTTCTTCTTCTTCTTCTTCTTCTTCTTCTTACTTGTTTAACTAAAAAGTGAAATTTCGGTCAGAACATTACTTTTATAAGAATTCGGATTACTAATAATAAAAATAAATAAAAGAAATTGATCTAGATAATAAATAGATAGAAGAAAACAAAGTAAACCAATATATTCAATATTTAATGCTCATTAGTATTGTATATGTAACTTCCTTATACTATCAGGTTCATTCTCCTAATATTTTGATTTGAATAGATACGAGCGTTGAGTCTACTCATTCCTCTGCTCGTGCCCATGCACATGCTTATGCTCGTATTTGTTGCAACTCGTGTCTCTTTGCTAATCATCGTTCTTTGACCAGCCTTCATGTCGTGATGTGTCATCCTTCAATCACTTCGATATGTATAAACTCAATTTTTCCCAATACGCTACTGTTGTTGGTACTGCTATAAAACTTTCGTTCATGGGATGATTGACATAAGTATGTTTATCAGATTATTTAAAAATAAATTATAAATATTTACGTAAGTTAGTAGACAATAATATGTGAATATTTTCACGTATGGGAAGTTTAAGATCACACTTAGTGATTCTTTTCATGATAATTCTGTACTTTTCACGTTTATTTTTTTAAAAAATTTATGATTTAGATACTGTTGGAAATCTAATTATTTTATAGTAGGAATACACTATGAAAGAATAAGGTGATTATCTATCTAGTATGTTAGAAAACTTTTTCAAAAACTCCAGCTTATATAGTGCTGGAGTTTTTACAAATAAACTAAAGAACTTTAGCATCTTCTGCTGAATTGTTTGAAAAAGCTTTATGACAAAACTAATGAATCCAGCACAAAAAACTTCAGCTTATTTAGTGCTGAAGTTTTTACAAATGAACTAAATAACTTCAGCATCTTCTGCCGAAGTTCGTATTGCCTTTGTTACTCAGACCCGTCTACTAGAATGCTGAAGTTTTGTATGATTGTTTTTGTCACTTCAACTCCGTATACTGAAGTTACGCGGAAAAGTGAGTACACGTGCATTTTTTTGCAAAGCGGGCACAAGTTAAAATATGACCCAAAATAAGGTATGGATGCCAATGCCCGGAACTCCAAGTAAACTCCCAGGCCCCCAATATAGGACTTTTCGGTGAAAATGGCATGTGTTAGCTAGTTTTTCGACGGATAATCAAGAAATAGCAAGTGTTTGCAAAGCTGAAAAATGTTCACTAGTTTATGCAAAGATAGAATCTGGATAAAAATACTTTAGCTGAAATACGGAAAGTTCTAACATGATATGCTGGATTTTGGAGCTCCTGCATATAAACTACCAGCATATTATGTTGAATTTCAGTACATTATGGAATTCTAATACATTATTTTAGAATCTCATATATGTAAATATTCGAACTCCAGCGTATTATGCTGGATTTTTTTGAATTTTAAAAGTATTTTTTTTCAAATTTTATCTTACATGAAAAAATGACTAAAATTAGATTACTTTTGAGAATTTAGCTATTATTCAACTACCAGTCGTAAATCAAGTTATATGTCAATATTTTTTGATTTTTCAGCATAAATTTAAATTTAACTGAATTCAACATAAATATCGAATATTGAGTGAGAATAAAAGAAAAAGAAAGTCCAAGTACTAAAATAATGGAACAAAAGATCATAATTCATAGTAATAATCCAGCATCAAATGTGAAAGTGTCCAAGAGCAACATTCACAAAAAGCAAAAGCAATTTCTTTACATCAAAGTGAGAGTGGAATCTTAGGCTTTTTTGTTCTTGCTTCTTTTTTTTTTTCAATTTTGCAATTCTTTTTTTAATATTACACATCCCTAGAGCTCATCTTCACTTCGAAATCTCCTTTTCAATGAAGAATAATATAAAATAAATCTCTTTCTAAAAAGACTAAATACATAAAAAGAAAAGAAAAGGACAAGTTGACGTAGATCATGGAGTAAAATGCCAGCAAAAGCATATCAATTTTTCAGAACTCATTTATAATTTATTTACCTGCAAAAAAGTAAAACAAGAGAACATAATCAATTAAGTACTACAACATTATACGAGAAAAAAATCTTAAATGGTAGGAATGAAATACATATACATATATATATATATATATATATATATATATATATGTATGTATATATATATATATATATGTATGTATATATATATATATATATATATATGTATGTATATATATATATATATATATATATATATGTATGTATATATATATATATATATATATATATGTATGTATATATATATACATACATATATATGTATATATACAAGAACAACAACAACCCAGTATAATCCCACTTAGTGGGGTCTGGGGAGGGTAGTATGTACACAGACCTTACCCCTACCCTTAGGTAGAGAGGCTGTTTCCAAAGACCCCCGGCATCCTTTCCTCCAAGAACTTCCTATCTTGCTCTTGGGGTGACTCGAACTCACAACCTCTCGGTTGAAAGTGGGGGTTCCTTACCATCAGAGAAACCATTAATGGGGTGAGAGAGGCTCGAACTCTCGACCTCAGGATTACTCAGCAGCAATGAGACCTACGCGCTAGCCAACTGCGCCACCACCCCAGGTGTTATGTATGTATGTATATATATATAATTAAGATCGTAAAAACATAAGCTTGTAATATAGCTAGACCAAATTCAATAAATGGAGTCCGGTAACAACATTATGAAACTAAACCCATATGGCAGAAAGCAGAAGCAGCGGGTACGTCTGTTCGGGTTCATTCATGTCCAATAAACTTCAAACAAAAGGAGATTCGGGTATCAGAGTTGAGTGGACATGCGACGGGAGGATAGGGGGAAGAGTAAAGACAAGACGAAAGCAAGAGTTCCGGCATCTTACTTTACTAGTTTCATTTTCGTATGATAGTCACCCCTTTCTCTTTCTAGCCGCCTAAAGGAAGTATTCAAAGATAAGATAACGCTATGCGCACACAAGCTAACTTCAGGTATGCTTAGGGAGTTTGTTTTGGCAGCTATATATATATAGAGAGAGATTGCTTTTACCATTTCTTGCAAATATTCTTCTCATGAAAGTTAAGAAAATGATGAGAAGAGCAACCCCAGCTAATAATCCAATAATAAGTGCAAATGTCTTCTCACTCTTACTATGAGAATCTGCAATTGAGTTTAATTAGAGATAATAAATACATAATCCAAATTATGAATTAAAATACAATGCAGAATTCTACCAAATTCCCAATTTAAAGCGCAATAGCTAATTTCTATACCTGCCGTTAAAACAAACAATGGAAAAAGATGATCTTCTTTATTCACTCTAAATGCTCTTATTTAGTTTTTTCCGAAAAAAAAGATCATATTCTTTGTAGAAAAAGAACCTTAAAATATATATGAGAATAAATGTGAATATCGAAAAAAAATGTGAATATCCTTACTCCTCGTTATTTCTTAGACTTCTTTTTTATATTTCACACATAGATACCAAAATAATGTAGAAATATTAAAATAACAAAAGATAAAATTAGGTCATGAAATTTATATCGTTTGATAAAACAAAATAATCTAACGGTTGAAATAACAACTTATATTGCTATAAGTTTGGTGAATATTTTATTTGTGAGCAACCACCATATATAAAACATCAACTGAAGAATCTGAGAAAATTAAAGGAAAGAAGAAAGAAAATAAAATGTACATGAAAATGAGAAGATTTGAGAATTTTGATAAGAATGGACCTTGGGCCTAACTCAACCCCAAAAGCTAGCTCATGAGGTGAGGATTGCCCAAGCCATATAAGAAGACCAAAGACCTCAAATCCCTCCGATGTGGGACAACTCAACACCCCCCTCACCCCCAGATCTCTGGAGCGTGGACAATATAAATGGGGGCCCAACATCGGTAACAATAATTGGGATGGGCCTGGTTCTGATACCATGATAAGAATGGACCTTGGGCATAACTCAATCCCAAAAACTAGCTTATGAGGTGAGGATTGCCCAAGCCATATAAGGAGACCAAGGACTTCAAATCCCTCCGATGTGGGACAACTCAACAAATTTTAGCCATTTTCTTGAGAAAATTTTAGAGCTATTAGCTATGAATGTGAGAGAGTTTGAGATATGGTTGCTTCAATGAGTATATAAGGAAAAAGGTCGTCATAATTGCTTTTTCTATTATGCTTTTGTATTTATGAATAAATGTCATGCAAAAAGTATAGGGAGTGGAATTGGAAATAACACAAAGTTATGGGCCAGCCTATTCCATTCTTTTAAAATGGAAAAAGTTGCAAATTTCCTTTATACTACCCTAAATTGATCTAATTTTTCATCATCTTTTTGTCCAATTATACCGTTATTGTTACTGTTAGCATATTATTTCGTATTTGGTCTTGTTATTTGTTGACCTTTAGCGTAATGGATTAGACCCCACATATCCAAATCTTTGGGACTGGAATATTTAATTATGATTTAAATTTACTTTTGGATTGAAGCTCCGTTAAGGATCAAGGATCAAAGAACAAGATGAGACTATAATATATGGAAAATTTTGACCTTTTTTTAAAAAAATTTGGGAAGCTTTTTAAATATTAGAACAAATGTAAAGAAAAAAATCTACTTTGCTTGATCAAGTAAAAGTAAAATTGTGCTTTTTAGTTTTTAGTGCTTACCCTTATAAAATGAGCTTAAGAGTATTATTTACTGATACAACTTGCTGCTTTACTTTTCTCTTGTATTTTTTTTTTGGGGGGGGGGGGGGGAGAGGGGGTTGTGCCCAATAGTACAGTTGGGTTATAAAGATATCACTTTATATAAATGATTACGCGAAAATTCATGTAATATAATATACGATCGTCCTAATATTTTTACACAATATTTGATCAAAATTAATGAGATGAAGTGATGAACTTACATAACAATGTTATTTTATCGTGGATAACTTGCATATAAAATTCTATCACTTATTCATGAAAAAAATGCTATAATTTAGTTTAAGTACTTAATACGTATAAGTATTTACCGAATAAAACTTCACTTGTTAATAAGAAATGGTCCGAGTGGATTTATATTCTTTTCTATACTGACCAATTAGTTTACGTGGCCGTTTGGACATAAGAATTGTAAAATTTTAAAAATAAAAGTGAAAAACTTTTTTAAGTGAAAATAGTATTTAAAAAATAAAATTGTATTTGGACTTGAAAATTGGTTGTCTTTGAAGTTTTGTGAGTGATTTGAGTAAAAATTTAAAAAATAGTTTTTTTTGGAGTTTTGTCAACAACAACACAACCCAGTATATTCCCACAAATAGGGTCTAAGAAAGGTAATATGTTCGCAGACTTTACCTCTACCTCGAAGAATAGAAAGACTATTTCTAGAAGACTCTCGCTTTTACTTAACATTGATTTCGGGAAAAAGTAAATTTTTTTTGAGTAATAATGTGCACGAGTTATCATTCCAAATTATTTTTGAGACAAAAGTTACATATGGTGATCAATTTTGATTTTTGAGATTCAAATTCCTGTGATGATGCAGGAGAAATCTATACGTGTAATGTACATCACATAAACTTTTGCCCAGGGTCAAAAGTTGTACTTATAAAGTTAAAGTGCCTTGGCCATTTTCCTTTATAGTGAAAGTACTTGTAATATTAGGTAATTGGTTCATTTTGGTACATGACCTGTAATTATTTTGGTAAAAAAAAGTTTACGGTGAGTTAAGGTTGTGCTATATTAATTACTTTCTCTATTTTAATTTATAACAATATATTTTTTTTCTAATTTGTTTTAAAAAATATCATTTTCTAAATTTTGAAAAATTTTAAACTAAACTTCCCTTTCATAGTTAGACAAGTATTATGACCACATGTCCCAAAAGTCGTCCGGTCTTTCATAGAAATTGAGCAGGAGTAAGATGAATTTATAGAACTATCCAAGAAAGATTAGAGGATAGAAAATTAAATAAGAAATCAGTACTAATAAGGAAGTTTGGATTCAACTTTCACTATTTGATATGGTTCATCCACCATGGGTGGAAAAGGGTTTAAAAAGAAGAAAACGAGACAATACGTCCTTAAGGAATTTAAGTCTCCCAATTATGTTGTTGCAGGGATTATGGTAGAATTCCTCCAAGATTCTACAAAGCTTCTGAAATTCGAGTTTCAGCAATTAATTCGAATTTCCTACAAGAACAGAATACTTGTGAGTTGTAGAAAATAAGTAGAAAAGAAGGAGATGAAAATTTCAGATAATTTCGTTCTGGAGATGGTACAGGTATTTATTATACCTCTAGGAGTCTGTTAGAATTAATAGACTCATCTCTTCATAACAAACACTTTTTAAAATCAATAGTCACTTTTTGAATTAAAAAAAAATATTGTAAAAAATATTTTCTGAAATTAAAGGCTAAAACGTCTTTAATTAAGTAAATAATGGGCTACTAAAATATTAATTCAGGCTACTTAATTGGTCCAAGGCCCAAGTACTCAATCTTCACTATTAATAATATAGCTAAATTCTAATTTCTCTCTAAAATATCTTTAAAATATTCAAATCATGTAAGACAAATAAGTATTTTTAAGCATTTCTTCCTTCCTTTCTTTTTCTAACGAGGAATAAAATTACCTTTTCTCAAATATTTCCATCAAAACACTAACTAATGTAACAATAATTTTTCAATTGAAATTATTGAACAAATCTTTTTATGTTTGTAGCACGATTCTGCATGGCTACGTCTTAAATAAGGGTGTCCTAACAACGGTTATCTTCGTACTTGCTACTGAGCCAAACTAGGATAACATTATTTGAACGAAGTTAGAAAGAAGTTCAATTGTTCCGCAAGAAAGGCGGTAGGTGGGCTTAGATAAGAAATATAGGAATTTCTCCTCTATATCAATCCTTCGATAAAGCAAGAGACGACAATAAAAAAAACTGACTTTTCCATTTACCGGAAGAAAAGTCGTCAAACTGAGCGTTTGATGAAACTAAAAAACAGCTAGATTCACGAGTGATTATTGAAAAATAATTACAGTTTCAAAAATAATTAAGATATAATCACTTTTCATCTAAAGATAAATTTAATAAAAATATTTTTTAAAACCCGGAAAATATTTTAGCATAATATACTGGAGTTCACTGGCGGCCCGACAAGCTTTGGAGCCTAAAGCCAAAATTTTTGAGGGCCTTAATTTTTTATATAAACAATTATTTATTTATTTGAAGTCTATTTTTCTAGTGTTTCTTAGATACAAAGTTATTAATAATTTTTTTATAATCAATAACTCCTAGTAAGTCTTTCTTAAGTGACAATATAGATAATCTATTCACATTTCTTGAGACATTATTGATCTTATGTAAGATTTTATCAATTTTAATTTTAAAAATTTGTTTTCGCTGAAGCAACGGTAATATAAGTTATTAATATTATTCCATAAGCAATATAGAGATAAGAAAAAAATCAAATCTTTTTATTGATCGAGTGTATTAGTTAAATTGTTATCTTCTAATTATACTATTTTCCTTAATACTTTAATTCCGAAAATAAATCTAAACCATCAATATCGAATTGATTATATGCTTTAAGGAATATTCAATCTTAAAGCAATATTTCTTCAAACATTTCCATCATCAAGTGATCTTAATTTTACCACTAAATAGAAAACCAAAAATATTTTCATATACTTCGAATTGTTCAAACCTACTTTGAAGTAAAAAAAATAGTCTTGTCTACTATGTATAAAGTAACAACTTCAAAGGCTCTTTGAAGATTTTGAGGTTTTATTATTAACATTCTCATTAAATTGTTACTTCCTATATATTACACGTTTTTTATGAAATTTTGGTATCCATTTCAAGTACAATTTTCTTGGTAGAAATCATATCACTTGCAAATCCTTCCTCTTTATACTTGTTAAAGAAAGAAATCAAACTTTTTCACTTCACATAATCTTTTTCTAAACTTATACATAGCATATTAGGTGTAACAAAAAATGGGGCCTCTGCAAATAGAGGCCTAAATCAGTTGCTTTACTTACTTTATGGAAGGGCCGCCTCTGCTGGAGTTCCAACATAATATACTGGTCCAAATAATATGCTGGAAACTCATACACAGGTGCTCCAATCTCCAGTATATTATGCTAGAAACTTTCTGTGTGTTGGAATTCCAGCATAATATACTGGAAGTTCAAACACAGGTGCAACAATCTCCTATATATTATGCTAGAGCTTTCCGTGATGCAGCAAAATAATAACTATTTCTCAATGACTTTTCACACGCTTCTGAAAATTGACTAGCCCGTTCTATTTTTCACCCGTACGTCAACTAATAGGGTCTAATCCCTTTTGCATTAGAGGCTTTAAAATGGGATATTGCATATTTCAAAATCTTTGCTTTTAAACTCAAATACAATGAGCAGATCTCCTTTGCCGGTTCTGGTTCTAAATCTTTATATTATTTACAACAACAACTATCGAATAGAATCTCACTAGTGAGGTCGGAAAAAGATAGAATATATGTATACCTTATCCTTATCGGGGTAGGGAAGTGATGTGTGGCTATAATTTATGGTTTAGCACATTATATGTCTTGTATTTTACATGCTTTAATGATAAACTGCACTTTATTTATGCGTAATAGAGTCTATTTTATGTGTAAGTAAATTGGAGATGAAAGTAGAGCTAAAGGATACTTAAACGTCGAAAGTGCACTCGAGAGTAGTGAAAAAGAGAGGCCAGGCAAAAGCCAGGCTGAACCAGGCTTTAGCCTGGTGAGGCCAGGCTGAGGCTGGCGTTAGGCTGTTGACTCCAGGCCTATGTCCAGGTTCAGTCCGAGTTTTGAAAACTTAAATTGTTTCCCAGCTTGACTCAAATTTGACCTACACGTTTAGGGCTTGTCCAAAATATATAAGTAGATTTAAAATGCCACTTTGAAGGACTTTTACACGAAGACAAGAATAGCTCGCGGAACACTATTTGGGAATTAAAGTCATCAATTTTTACATCCATTTATCTTTACTCTGTAATTTAATTATGCAAATTACTTTGGATATTGTTACTATAAGTATGAGTAGATAAACTCCTAATCTAGGGTTTTGATGGAACCTGTTGAAGGATGATTTTATCGTTAAATTAATATAGATTTGCCATATCATTCTCTCTATCTGTTCAACTATATGCTTATTGTCATTGATTGAAGGGCCCTCAACTAACTGTTCCAATTTAGTATACATTACTCGGGAGAGTGCATATTTAGGTAGTTGTTGAACAACATCACTACTAACGTATATGCGGAATCAATACGAATGGTTTAAAAGTGGGATTAGGGATAACAGAACCTTGGGCGCGATATAAGTGAGATGTACTTAAGGCTAGCTAGCGTAATTCGGGAGAATATGCCCAGTATATTGCTGTAATTACTCGGGGGAGAGTTATGACAGTCAGAGTGCTTGTGATCGATTGAGAAGACGTAGACAAATTTATAGGAAACGTAGCGGAAAGATTCCGACAATAGGGGAAATCCTAGATCATTCCAATTTTTTTCTGCAACTCGTTCCTAGTTAGTTCGTAATTAATGCATTTTCATTATGTAATATTTAGTTTGTAAATATCTAATCTATTACTTAAGTATTTTTGAAGATTGAATACATGAATTTGTGTGAGTCCAATAGTTGTGATTGATAGGTTAATTCCCTCGGCTAATATTGTTTGAGATAACAAATAAACAATATACTCCTATGATTATCTATCGTATTATTACTTCTATTTTGTTACCTTACAACTGGAGGAGCTCTAGAACCATCTCTTTGAACTATATAATATGCCTGCTACATTGACCATTTTCAGTGATTAAATTCCTATTCACAAACTACTTCTACCATGTAAATTTGATAGTGGATCAATATCAATGGAGACTATGTTTCTTCAGTAGGACTAGGTAGTGAGAGAGAAAGTACTTGAGCTCTACATCCCAAAGGAAAAATAGTTGCTCGAGCATTGGAGCTACATTAGATTCCTGGAAATAGTTGCCCTTTGATCTGTTTTGTTTGTGTTGTGAGCAGAGGCGGACCCTGTATTTGAGCGCTGCGGGAGCACACCGTCTTTAGATACTCCATTATCAGCGGCAAAGTTTGACGCGCTAATTCTTTGAAAATATAATAATTATGCTGCATATCATAAAAATACAAATTAAATATTTATTAACATAACTAATTTGGTACTAACGTAACATTATCTGCTCATACTTGAACTCGTTGTATTTATATATGCAAACCGTGCAAAGATGGAACTTTAATGTGTAAATTCTTGTATAGAATATTTCAATGTGATTCTAGCTAATTGTATTTAATAAGTTAAATGATTAGGTATCACTAACTAGAATTGAGAAAATACATATCTTGCTGATACATAGAAAATCATAAGCCACATACAGATTTCCATAAAGGAAACACACAGGAAATTACCCAAGTTATTTTGCATTTTACCATCATCAAAAGGTAAACTTTATTGATAATTATGTGGATCCAACTGCACCCATTCTTGTAAAAACAATACGTTAAACTTCCCCACTATGCTTAGTTCTTTAATTAACCTCTTTAGATTTTCCTCCCAGATGAATAGGAGATAAAACTTTTAAGAAAGAGAAAGTTCTAAGCAAGGGGAATTTGAAAAAGAATAAATAATACTAAACTAATTCAAAAAAGATAAAAGAAAAAAATAAATCAATTGACTATAAATAGTAAGGTAACAGAAAGGGAGTACTAAGTATCGTTGAATTAAGAACAAGTAACAAAAAAGGAAGAAGAAACAAAGAAGAATTTTAAAAACAGATAGATTAGTGATTCAATCCCAGGCAAGCTGGCGCAGCAACAAACTTTCACCGTCCACTAATACCACTCATCCCCGCAACATTTTTTTTGGGGGGCCAAGGAAAATATATTAAGGGTCCTTATTGTATATATAAATGCGTATAATAGATATATACAGAATTTTTGCCGAGGCTAAAGGGATCTCGTGACCCCTCAACCCTTAGTGTAGGTCACGGGTTTCATAAAAGACATTCACATATGAAGTATAAAAGACCTTCATATTAAATAAAACGATGTGCTCGCGAACTTCATGCCACGACCCAAACCCCCTGCCTGTCTGTGAAATAATGAACCAGGAACTGCAATACAATGAAGAAGAGGGTTTTAGGGAAATCACTCGAGAATTGGAACACTTTGAGAACAAACCTAAGCCTAACTTAAATGATACTGAACTGGTTAACCTGGGCAATCTCGATGAAATCAAAGAAACTAAAATAAGCATCAACGTAAATAAAGAGATACGGGATTCATTGGTTCAACTCCTACTGGAATTCAAAAACGTATTTGCATGGTCCTATGACGATATGCCTGGCTTAAGTATGTATTTGGTGGTTCATAAATTGCCAACATACCCCGAATGCCCTCCAGTCCAACAAAAGCAAAGAAAGTTCAAGCTTGATGTTAGTGATAAAATCAAAGAGGAGATTACAAAACAGCTAGAAGCAGGGGTAATTCGGGTAGTGTGATACACCACATGGCTGGCTAATGTGGTCCCTGTGCCGAAGAAGGATGGGAAATCTCAACTGTGTGTGGATTATAGAGATTTGAACAAGGCGAGTCCCAAGGATAATTTCCCTCTGCCCAATATCCACATCCTTGTCGATAATTGTGCCAAACACGAGATTCAATCCTTTGTAGACTGCTACGCAGGGTATCACCAAGTGCTGATGGATGAGGAAGATGCTGAGAAAACCGCCTTTACCACACCTTGGGGAACATATTGTTATAGAGTTATGCCTTTTGGATTGAAAAACGCCGGGGCAACATACATGAGGGCTATGACCACCATCTTCCACGACATGATGCATAGAGAAATAGAGGTATACGTGGATGACGTGATTATCAAATCCAAGACTCACGGTGATCATGTAAAGGATTTAAGGAAATTTTTTGAAAGGCTCCGCAAATATAATTTGAAATTGAATCCGGCAAAATGCGCATTTGGAGTTCCGTCAGGTAAACTTCTGGGGTTCATCGTCAGTCGGAGAGGCATTGAATTAGATCCAACCAGATCAAATCCATTCGGGAGTTGCCCCCGCCAAAGACCAAAAAGGATGTAATGAGTCTATTGGGAAGGTTGAATTACATTAGCCGATTCATTGCCCAGTTAACTTCAACGTGTGAGCCCATATTTAAGCTACTGAAGAAGGATGAAGCGGTTAAGTGGACGGTCGAGTATCAGGAAGCTTTTGATAAAATCAAACAATACTTGTCCAATCCACCAGTTTTAGTTCCACCAGAACTACGAAGTCCACGGTTTCTCTATCTGACGGTCTTGGAAGGCTCTTTCGGTTGTATTATCGGGCAGCATAACAGCATGGGAAAGAAAGTGTAGGCCATTTATTATCTGAGCAAAAGGTTTACCGGCAACGAGGCCAAGTACACATTGTTAGAAAGAACGTGTTGCACCTTGACATGGGTAGCTCAAAATATAAGGCATTATCTGCAAGCCCATACCACGTACCTCATAACCAGGCTGGATCCACTAAGGTACATATTCCAAAAACCAATGCCCACAGGGCGACTGGCTAAATGGTAGATCTTACTCACCGAGTTCGACATTGTTTACGTCACTCGTACAACGATGAAAGCATAGGCATTGGCAGATCATCTGGCAGAGCGAATATCAGCCTCTGAACACTTACTTCCCTGAAGAAGATGTGAACCCATTGGAAGTAGCAACCAAAGACACCCCCGTCTAGAAAATGTTCTTCGACGGAGCAGCAAACGCAAAGGGTGTAGGGATCGAGGCAATCTTAATCTCACATACAGGCCAGCATTCTAAAGCTACAGCCAGATTTCGGTTCTTCTGCACCAATAATACCGCTGGATATGAGGCTTGCATTATGGGCATGAACATGGCTATTAACCAAGATGTCGAAGAGTTGCTAATCATGGGGGATTCCGATCTAATCATCCGACAAGATCAAGGAGAATGGGAGATAAGGGACATTAAGCTCCTCCCATATAGACAGCATGTCGAAGACCTCAGCAAACGGTTCAGGTCGGTACAGTTCAGATACATTCCCCATTGCCACAATGACTTAGCAGATGCACTTGCAACTTTGGCTTCCATGTTGCCATACCCTGGGAATGCCTATGTTGATCCTTTACAAATCCAAATCAAAGAAAGACATGGTTATTGCAATGCAACCGAAGCAGAGCCTAGCCCACAGCCTTGGTATTACGACATCTTGAGATACCTAAAAACACATGAGTACCCTGAGCAAGCCACCTGAGAACAAAAGAAAACCATCCGACGGCATGCGAGCAATTTCTTCTTAAGTGGTGACACTTTGTATAAAAGGACTCCAGATCTTAATTTGTTGAGATGTGTTGATGCCGAAGAAGCTGGGAGAATTATGCACGAAGTACATGCGGGTGTATGTGGGCTCCATATGAATGGCTATGTACTGGCAAAGAAGATACTCCGAGCTGGCTATTACTGGATGACCATGGAAAAAGACTGCTTCAGCTTTGTTCGAAGATGTCATCAATGCCAGGTGCACTGTGATCTGATTCATGCACCACCAAATGAACTGCATCTTATGTCAGCACCATGGCCATTTGCCGCCTGGGGTATGGACGTCATTGGGCCGATCGAGCCAAAAGCCTCAAATGGGCACAGATTTATATTGGTCGCTATTGATTATTTCACAAAATGGGTTGAGGCCATCACCCTCAAGTCTGTTACCAAGATAGTGGTGGTGGATTTCGTGCATTCCAACATCATCTGCCACTTTGGGATTCCCGCTGTCATCATTACTGACAATGCAGCTAATCTAAACAGTCGGCTGATAGGAGAGATATGTGAACAATTCAAGATAACACATAGAAACTCCACTCCCTACCGACCTAAAGCTAATGGTGCGATCGAAGCAGCCAACAAGAACATCAAGAAAATCTTGAGGAAAATGATTTAAAGCTTGAGGCAATGGCATGAAAAGCTGCCTTTCGCATTGATGGGATATCGTACCACAGTATGTACATTTGTAGGAGCAACTCCCTATTTGTTGGTCTATGGAAATTGAGGCTGTTATACCCGTCGAGGTAGAAATTCCTTCGCTCCGAGTAGTTGTCGAAGCAGAAATCGAAGATAGTGAATGGGTCAAAACCCGTTTGGAGCAACTGGCATGAATTGATGAAAAACGAATGGTCGCGGTATGCTACGGGCAGTTGTACCAACAAAGAATGGCTCATGCCTACAAAAAGAAAGTGCGCCCTAGGAACTTCGAAGCCGGGTAGCTGGTTTTGAGATGGATACTTCCCCATCATCAGGAAGCCAAAGGAAAATTTGCCCCAAATTGGAAAGGCCCATACATCATCAGAAAGATATTGCCTGGAGGAGCCTTGTACTTAGGCGACGTTGAAGGAGATGAGCCCAAGGCAGCGGTAAACACATACATCATAAAGAGGTATTAGGTTTAAATTCCCTGCAGCAATGACCCCGGTGGATTGAGATGACGAAGGTTTCGCTCTCCCGCTATCCCCTCCCTCTTTGTAACCAGGAAATGCTGTTCAAAAAAAGAAAGAAAAGAAAATGCAAAAAAAAAAAAGAGAATACAAGAAAATTAGTTTAGGACCAAGTTTCCTGAACTACGTCTGAATTGATTCCGAAAGGATATGTAGGCAACCTCTTCCTGAGGTTCAGTCATATCAAAATAAAAACCCCCATTGAACCAAGCGAATCAAAACAGGGGCAGAAATGCATTGGTCCAGTTACAAATCCATACGAATGGTCATAAAGTTATAGATCCCAGGGAGTAAATTCCATTGTTGGGATTCGGTACCAATCAAATTTTTGAGAGAAATAAAATGAGAGAGTCTTATCGGTGAAAACCTCCGGGCACCATAAGGCGACAGTGAGCAGAGAAAAACAAAATGAGAGAGTCCGTTTAGTGAAAACTCGCAAAGAGCGCTATCGGGCGACGGGAGAAGAGAAATGAGAGAGGCTGATTGGCAAAAACTCGAAAAAGGCGCCGTCGGCCGAAAAGAGGAAATATTGCTGCCAAGGTATGAGTAAGTTTCTTTGGTTTTCGGAAAACTTGAAGTCAGAAAGAAGAAATGGATTTGGGCCAGGTATCCAGTCCAAGAAGCATGTCGTCGCCATTTAAAGCCGGCTCGTATTTCCAGATAAGTTCCCTCTTTTCCCTCAAAGTGCATATCTCTCTAACTTCATACTTAGCTCCTTTCCACTTTAATTTCCTCACCATTCCTTAAAGAAAGGTAGCAGGGCCGGCTTCGCGGTTTTCTCCTGGCAATAATTAGTGAATGAACGACATCGTCCAGTACACTTGGCCAATCCCGGTTGATCATGACAGTTAATGTCCCAAAAGTAAGGAAATAAAAGAAAGGAAATTCAAAGTCAAAGAGGCATGAAGTTGAAGCAAAATCGGGGGTTTTAAGCCGAATAGGATGTTGATTTATCAAAAGTCCCAAAAGCAAGCCCAAAATCAAAGGCGGGACAAAACTCACAACCAAGGCCCGAGAAACAAAGACCAATCCGGAATGAGGACCCCCTGGCCAATTAACAAAGCAAGGATTGAAAGCCAACGGTTCACTTTGAATACAAAGGAAGTCGAAATCAAGCGTGACAAGGCCGCAAAATCAATCACTGTTCAAACTAATAATTTGTTTTGTTTCTGAACTAAAATAGATGCAGGTGCAACTTAGAAAAGAAAAAAGGAACATAGGGCAAAAACAACCAAAGGATAGGCACAAGGACCAAAGATGGTGGTGCGTCAGTGGAGAAAGGGAAGTTTTCTTTTCATTTTTCTGCAAACTCGTAAATAAGCATGATAGCACGAGACCCCAATGCGTAGTTCCCCTTTGTACAGCCTGTGGGTTTCCAAGGAATTACCGAAGGATTGCATTCCACCCCCTCCAGCATAAACCGAGGAAGTTTCCTTCCACATCCTCAGCGCATAACCTAAGGATTCCCTCCCTACACTTTCTACTCCCCAGCATAGTCTAGGAGCTAATGCTTCCCTACCCTTAGCATCACCTAAGAGTTATTCCTTGCCTCCTCTATCCCCAGCACAGTCAAAGGACCTCTGAGGTCCTCCACTGCCTCGTAGACCTCCCTAGCATAACCTAGGATATCTCATTCATCCCGGCATAACCCGTGGATTCCCTTGGCATAACCCAGTCAATCCCGGCATAACCCGCGAAATCCCCTGGCATAACCCAGGATCTCCCTAGCATAACCTAGGATTTCTCACTCATCCCGGCATAACCCGTGGATTCCCCTGACATAACTCAAGATCTCCTTTCATCCCGCCATAACCCGTGGATTCCCCTAGCATAACCTAGGACTTTTTATTCATCCCGGCATAGCCCGCGGATTTCCCTGGCATAACCCAGGATCTCCTTCCGACCCCGGTATAACCCGCGGATCTACCTAGAAAAACCTAGGATTTCTCACTCATCTCGGCATAACCCGCGGATTCCACTGACATAACTCAGGATCTCCTTTCGTCCCGACATAACCCGTGAATTCCCCTAGCATAACCTAGGACTTTTCATTCATCCTGCCATAACCTCGCGGATTCCCCTGGCATAACCCAGGATCTCCTTCCGATCCCGGCATAACCCGCGGATCTCCCTAGCATAACCTAGGATTTTTCATCCATCCCCGGCATAATCCGTGGATTCCCCTAGCATAACCTAGGACTTCTCATTCATCCCGGCATAACCCGCGGATTCCCCTGGCATAACCCAGGATCTCCTTCCGATCCCGGCATAACCCGCAGATCTCCCTAGCATAACCTAGGATTTTTCATCCATCCCGGCATAAATAGTGGATTCCCCTTGCATAACCTAGAACTTTTCATTCATCCCGGCATAACTCACGGATTCCCCTGGCATAACCCAGGATCTCCTTCCGATCCCGGCATAACCCGTGGATTTCCCTAGCATAACCTAGGATTTCTCATCCATCCCGGCTTAACCCCTTCATTCCCCTGACATAACTCAGGATCTTCTTTTATCCCGGCATAACCCGTGGATTCCCCTAGTATAACCTAGGACTTCTCATTCATCCCGGCATAGCCCGCGGATTCCCCTGGCATAACCTAGGATCTCCTTCAGATCCCGGCATAACCCGCGGATCTCTCTAGCATAACCTAGGATTTCTCGCTCATCTCGGCATAACCCGTGGATTCCCATGACATAACTCAGGATCTCCTTTCATCCCGCCATAACCTGTGGATTCCTCTAGCATAACCTAGGACTTTTCATTTATCCTGGCATAACCCGCATATTCCCCTGGCATAACCCAGGATCTCCTTCCAATCCCGGTATGACCCGCGGATCTCCCTAGCATAACCTAGGATTTTTCATCCATCCCGGCATAACCCGTGGATTCCCTAGCATAACTAGGACTTTTCATTCATCCCGGCATAACCTGCGGATTCCCCTGGTATAACCCGCTGATCTTCCTAGCATAACCTAGGATTTTTCTTCCATCCCGGCATAACCCATGGATTCCCCTAGCATAACCTAGGACTTTTCATTCATCCCGTCATAACCTGCGGATTCCCCTGGCATAACCTAAGATCTCCTTCCGATCTCGGCATAACCCGCGGATCTCCCTTGCTTAACCTAGGTTTTTTCATCCATCCTGACATAACCCGTGGATTCCCCTGACATAACCCGGGATATCCCTCCGATCTCGCATAACCCGCAGATGTCTCTAGCATAACCTAGGATTTTTCATCCATTCCGGCATAACCCGTGGATTCCCCTGACATAATCAGGATATCCTTTCATCCCGGCATAACCCGTGGATTCCCCTAACATAACCTAGGATTTCTCATCCAATCCCGGTATAACCCGTGGATTCCCCTAGCATAACCTAGGATTTCTCATCCAATCCTGACATAACCCGTGGAGTCCCCTAGCATAACCTAGGACTTTTCATTCATCCTGGCATAACCCGTGGATTCCCCTAGCATAACCTAGGATTTTTTATTCATCCCGGCATAACACACAGATTCCCCTGGCATAACCCTGGAATTTCTTCATAACCCATCCTTAGCAGGAACTTTCCTATCACCGGCATAACCCGCGGATCTTTTCTTTCCATTCCCACAGAGATCTTTCTATTCCTATCCCGGCATAACCCGATGATTCTCATCTTATCCCCAATAGGAAACATTTCTCTTTCCCAGCATAACCTGGCAATTTTTTCAAGGGATACACAATTCTGATTTTTATTGTTTTCAATAAAGAGTAGCATAGATGTGTGTTGCAAATAACTCACGAAATTTTCCAGTGAAAACTGGGGAAGAAAATTTTGTTCGTTTTCTTGTGTTGCTGTCTGAGCAAGTGTCATCTAAAGGCACAAGATTCGGCATGATTGAAAGCATGAGTGTCAATTCAGAACAGAAGAAAAGAAAAGAGACAAAAGAAGTAAACTCAAAATGATGAGGCAGGCAAAGACACGGACTGCTCAAAATATAATCGAAGTCACAAGCTCAACATGTCCCGCTTTATTTCAAAAACTGAAGATTGAGCCAGCAGTTGCAACTAACGAGCATCAAGATTCAGATCAGAGTCTGCTGCAAAAGATAGCCAAGACTCAAGATCAAGCTTCAAGAGACTCAAAGATAAGAATCTTGTAACTTGTTGTTGATAGGCTTAGCTAGCTTAGCTTTTGATTTTTTTTTGGTGTAATAAGGAGCTTAGCAAGCAGAAGCAATAGCAACAACAGCCAATCACAGTTTTCCGGTAGTCCCAGCTACCAAAACTTCTAGAACTACACTGACCTGATTTCTTTATTGCCAAGGATATGTAGGCAACCATTGAAGCAAAGTTCGGTCAGAAATTTTTCAAAATGCTTCACATGGAGTGTTCAATCGGACGGAAATTGCTCATATTTGCTCACTTGTCTTTGCACGAAAACTCTTCGTATTCCCGCGCAAAGAGGGGCAGCTGTGAGCACATGATATTTATCCGATTAAAATAGCTCCCATAGGACTCTCCAAAAGCTTAGTATTTTCTTTAAATATTAATTTTATTTAATCAAGTGCCAATGCGTGTTTATTAAATGCATGTTTAAAATCTTTTGAGATTTAATTGTTAAATAAGTTTATTTTACAAATTAGAATACAAAATACAAAAAAAAATATTTCCGACATTTTTTATTATTTTTGGTTTGATTTCAACTTGTTGCATTTTATTTGTGTTAATTAGGAGTTTTTGGTTTTTAAATAAAATTAGGAGTTAATTAAAATAAAAGAAAGGAATAAAAGAAAAGACAAAAAATAATAAAAATACATATGTATACACAACCACTCAGGCTAGCTACAATTGGGCCAGACTTGAGTGGCCCAAACCTTTTTCCCCTTTAAAAACACACAGCCCCAGCCCACACAACCGACCCCGATACGGTCCACACAAGACCAACCCAAACGATACCGCTAAAGAGACCAGCCATCACAACCATTGATCTCAGATCATCCAACGGTCATCAAACCCCCCCAAACCATATACATATGTCCAAACGTCTCTATTACACTTAGAGACCAAATCCTCCCCTTCCTTGTATCATCTACCCCTGGTGTAACAACGCCATTGGCCACCCCTTGACCACCATTGACCACCCACCTATTACCGTAACGCCGGTGCCGTAAATCACCTTACGGCAGAGGCCGGTCACCAAACCTCCCTAGATTTACACAACCAAACCATCACAACCTCCTCTATCCCGTCCTGTGATTAGCTCCCGTCGAACAAACCCCCTCAGTCTCGAATATTCGAAAATAAGGTCGTCGAAACCACCATCTCCGGTGACCCTGTTCCAAATCCCCCAGCTTTACACTATAGAACCACTATGACCTCCCCTTCCGTATACTTGAGTCCTTTCCCTTCGAATGCCCCCCATCGGCTAAAATATTCACAGAAAGTCGTCGGAACCCCCATCTTCGGCGACCCAACTCCAAACGCCTCCAAACTTACACCCCTGAAACAACTCAGTCTCCTCTTTCCAACCAGATGTGTCATACCTTTCGAATCTGCCTGAAACGTGTCGAATATTAGTTTGAAGTTCAACCCTAAAACTCAAACCATGTTAGAACTTGGTCAAACTCCTCCCAGGAAACCCTTGGCCTTTCCCCTCCCCAACCATGCCACCCACGACTCCCAAACAACCCCAATCACAAAAGAAATCCACCTCATTGGGGTCTCAGAATCATAAAGCTCTTTCCTGAACTCTAAATCGGTTATACATCATTGCAGTTATCCTAGGAGGTTAAAAACCTCTACAAATGCATGTGTGAAACAAAAGCTAAGTAGTTTATCTTTTTTCTGTATATATTTGCTTCATTTCTATTAGCTCTTAGATGTTTGACTTCTTTTAAATAATTGTTTGTTTGTCCACAATCTTGCCTGAAGTAGGTTTAAATTGTCATATGCTTTGTTTGTCAATAATCTGAAATTTCTTCATCTCCTAAGTAGTTGTGATATCATTTTATGCATTACTATATGATCTTGAAAGCTTAGTTAGTTAAATCCTTCGATAGTATGACTTCTATGGTTGTTGACCTTCATTTCATGTTCCTCATCTGTTTTGTTCCCTGATGTTCTGCTTAGTTTGGTTAGTTGTTTATGCTACTGAGTGCTTGATTCTCCTTTCACAATAATTTTGATCTTCAGTACTTATACATAATTAAGCTATTCTTTCCCGCTGAACCTTTACTTGCTTCTTAATTTTGCTCATAAACTAAGTGTTTACTCCTGCTATGTGCTTCTCATTTTCAAGTATTTCTGAGTACTTTGATTGAGCTATTTCTGAAAAGTTAAGTGTTAATGCATATATTCATTCTTCTGGTTATTTTGATCCTTTGTTTTGATATTGAATGGTCATCCGGAATAATGTTTGTTTGCTGAAAGTTTATATTAAGGCACTTGTTTTAAAGCCTGGTAGTTTTGGCTGATTTTGAACTTTGATAAGCCTGTTAGTCCAAGATTGAAATGTGACCCATACTTGATTGGCCTGGGTCAATTGTAACTAAGCCAGAGTCAAGGAATAACTGAGATTAATATCTTCAGGTTGGTTATTTAGAAAAAGAGATAGGGGTATAAGGGGGATTTGAACCTTAAAGGAATCTGATAGTAATCTCCAGAACCTTCTAGTAAGGGGCTAAAATAAAATTTCTGCCTCAAACTTGAGGCACAAGTCAGGAAATGAGGGGTTATTTTAGAAAAGCTGAAAACTAACTCAGGGACTAAAGGAAAAACAAGGGAAAAAACTGATACCCTAAGGCTTCACTATAAAAGAAACCACCAGAGCACATTTTGAAGGATCTAGAACCTTTCCTTTGATTTCTAGAGATAAAAATACATATTAGCTCTTCCTATATCTGGGAGACACCATTAGTGCTGTTTGAATCTTTTTTGAAGATTTAATTCTTTAAAAAAAAACGCTGCCAAAGTCTTGGATGCACTATTTGATTGGCTACTGATTGCTTAGCTGATTCATTACATTTACTTATAGGCTTTGCTTTCTGCTGAATTACAGGTACCTTCACTGTTCATTGATGTATTGAAGCTCAAGTAAAATGTATCCTTAGTATGAAGATCTGCTTCTATTTTCATTTTTTTGTTTTGGATCCCCACCCTGTTCTTCTCCTTCTTTAGTGTTAATATACTCACCCTGTTGTAATTAGGCATTTGAACTGTTTTATTCTGTAATAACTGAACATTAGAGACTGATTTATTTGTAATATCAGGACATTCAAACTATTATTTTAAGCATGAATAACTGATAGTATAGTTAACTAGTGATGTGGTTGTTTTAGATGTTTATTTCCTGCTTTTGTTTAGAAATGAGGGACTCAGGAAATGTTAGCTTAATAACTATTCGAAATCCAAACATTGTGTATTGTTTTAATTCATTTAGGTTTCAACACATTGACCATGCTTTGTTTCAGATCTATAAGTTGTGATCAGAATCGTAATTGAATTTTGAAAGTTAGATTCATATACTCTGACTGACGAGTATATGAACCATTTGGTTCAGATCTAATATTAAAAACTGATATAAAATGGTCGTTAGTATCCGCTTTGTGAATGTGTAGATAGTTAACTTTGTGAATAATTTCAAACCAAAGAAACGTTGTTGAGAATTGTTCGTAATGGACTCTTTCGCCCAAATCAAAACTGGGCCCAAGAGAGAGGCCCAATATGCATCATGGGTATTGTAACCCTACATGTTTTCTGGGCTGAATGAATAAAAGGCCCATGCCAGCCACGAACAGGGCCTAATAGCTGCTAGTTGCAGCATAAACAATGTGTGCTCCTAGACTGGCCAAAACTGGAAACTCAATGCATATAATCAGCCATGAAAGAGGCTAAGACGCGAGTATTACTTTCCCAAAATATACAATCTATACATAAAATGATTAGTGCATTGAAACATCAGAACCCAGTATGTGCTATAATGTCCTTATAAAATAAAATGAGCCGCGTTAATCCAATCAAATACCATGCGATCGCTCTTTAATTCATTAAAACACATAGAAAAAAATAGGAAGTTTCGTTTAGCGAATTTCACGGCCTCCCCACGAATTTTGAAGCCGTAGTTGCTATAGGCGCGTGTTTAACAAAATACCTTCCTAAATTCGGGTGCGCATTTATGTGACACAAATCCCATTCTCAATGGAATTAAAATATGTCTAAAATTGCGGGTGCATTTATGTGACACGATTCGTGACGTGTTTTAATAACATTGCAAATTTTCCTAAAAAGATGTTAAAAACGATTAATAATCTAAAATTGTAGGATTAACAGGTATAACAAATCATATTTTTTAGCCACTTATAATGAGTTTAAGCGACTGTGCTAGAACCACGGGATCCGAGGGTGCCTAACACCTTCCCTCGGGTCAAAAGAATTCCTTACTCAAGAATTTCTGGTTTGCAGATTCCTATCGGGCAGTCGATATTTTCTCGATATGGGATTTTAAATAAACCGGTGACTTGGGACACCAAAATCCAAACATATCCCAAGTGGCGACTCTTGAAATAAATAATTAATCATATCTCGAATAATGTCACTTTAATTGGAAAAACTCCTATACACATATCATCTTTCGAGGTAGCCACGTGTAAGCGAAAAAAGAAGGTGTGACAGGTATGACAGTCTGTCCATATTGATCTTTGCATTCCATGATCTTCACTAGCTCATCTAAGCACCACCTCGATGTTGCATAATTCTTTGAGAAAATGACGAGGGCTACTTGAGACTGTTCAATAGCTTTCTAGAGTTCATCTAATATTGATGCGCCATGCTCTAGCCTTTAATCATCTTGAAACGTGAATATTCCACTGTTTCCCAAGCCCCTGAAGAGGTGACCTATAAATATCCTTCGAGTATCATCACCTCTAAAACTTAAAAAGACTTTGTAGTTCCACCGAGGAAACTGTGAAGCACTCGCAGAAGCAGAAGATGAAGCCAGTAATTCAGTTAATTATCTGAAAAGAAAAAAACCTGTATATGGATCAACTGATGATAATAGGAGACAAAGAAATAAACAACTAGCTATGGCACTTCAAATAAGAAAAGTTTGTATGAGATGGGCTCTACCCAATAGAATTACTGGTACTGGTATACTCTGTTACATTAATGCTATTGTCCAGTTGACGTGAATTATTGTTACTATTGAATTGAATTATTGCTCCTAAGCACAAACACAAAACGTCCCTCTCTCCTATCTGCCAAAGAAAAAGGACCCCATTGATTGAATTTCTTTTTCTATTTTAATTTTCTACGGAGGTTGACAAAGTCTTCGTCCAGCAAAATATTTCTTAGTTTTTTTTATAAGCTTATATTATCCGAGCTAGCAACTGCAAAAAGTCCTAATACATTCCAAGAACAAAATTTTATACTCAGAACTCCAATTAATATCAAATAATGAACAAAAACACATAACCCCACTTAATAAAACTAACAAAAAATCAAGAATTTGAAGGATTTACCTTAATGGGTATGTAAAAATTGGAGTTAAAGATTGCAGCTTTTCCACTAACTACTGCAAAAAATCCTAATACATTCCAAGAACAAATATTTGTAATCAGAACTCCAATTAAGATCAAATAATGAACAACAACACATAAAAACACAAAAAAAAATCCAGGATTTGAAGGATTTTACCTTAATAGGTGTGTAAAAACTGGAGTTAAAAGGTTGAACCTTTTTATCAAAAAATGGCTAGAAGTTAAATGGGTACTTTGGTCTGCTGATAGATTTTTTGCTGTTTGATACTGTTGTTCACCAACTACTCACTGACAAACAATAAAATTCCAGCGATTGCCTCTGAAAATACCACTTAATAAAATAAAATACCAAATTTAGCTGAAAATTTTAATTTGTTGGACAAGATTGGGCTGGACTTGGAGCCGGGGATTAGTGGGCTGCTACAGACTACTACTCGGAACAAGATTCAACTATTTTTGAATGATTAATCCAAAGCGAGAAATTCAAAAATTGTCAATTTACAAGTGGTTATTCAAAAATAATTACAACTTCAAAAGTTATCGAAATTTAGTCACTTTTTGTGTAAAGATAAATTCTGAATAAAATCTCAATTCAAAATCCGAAAAATACTCCAATATATTATAATGGAGTTGCTCTGACGGTAAGCAACCCCCACTTCCAACCAAGAGGTTGTGAGTTCGAGTTTCCCCAAGAGCAAGGTGGGAAGTTCTTGGATGGAAGGATGCTGGGGATCTATTTGGAAACAGCCTCTCTACCCAAGGGTAGGGGTAAGGTCTGCGTACACACTACCCTCCCCAAACCCCACTAAGTGGGATTATACTGGGTTGTTGTATATCATATTGGAGTTCCAGTATGATCCAGTATACTTTGTTGGAACTACAGTATATTATACTGCAGCCAGCAAAGTATATCGGTCCAGCATAATATGCTGGAAGTTCATACACATGTGAACCGAACTCCAGTATATTATGCTGGACCGGTCTCTGTTGCAACAAAATAATGGCTATTTTTCAATTACTTAGCAAATGTTGACTATTTTTGAATAACCAGTTCGAAAACTGGCTAGACCGTGCTATTTTAACTTAATTCCCGGCCCAAGGAAAAATTCAAAAATAACTAAATTTACAAGTAATCATTCAAAATAGTTGCGGTTTCAAAAATCATTAAAATAATAGCACGGGCTAGAGAATGCTTGACCAAGAATTCACAAATATTTCCTTTTTTCCACTATATTTTCCTAATTTTAATTTTAGGATAAAATTAGTTTCCCTCTGTCCCAAAATGAAAAGCAGGATTTTAAATATTTTGGATAACTCGGATATTGATTATTTTAGTTTTAAATAAGATTTAATATTTAAAAACTACATAAAACGTATTTCAATCATGAATGATTTTTATGATATTTAAAATAAATAAAACTTTTGCGATCAATAAATTAAGAGAGAGAGTTCTTCTTTACTGATAGAGAATTTTTTAATTTATTTTTTAACATTGACTTTTCTTAATAGCTTTTTCTTTAAATATGAATTTATGATGTTGTTTTACTCCCTCTATATATGCTAAACTGAACCTCTACATTTAACTTGGTACAGATATGAAAATGGCCCTGCAAGATGAAAATTACTTTGCAAGTAAAAGGTGAACATCAGTTTCTGATGGAGAGAATACAAGACTAGTTAGCTCTACGTCCCAAAGGAAGAACAGTTCCAAGGCTTCTTTCATCCATCCATTTTGGCACAGCTTTCTTGCTTCGCCAACATTCATCTGCAATTAGTTTTTACTGTCAGCAAAGGCAAAGATGTGATTTCATTTCACAAGACTACGTCTAAGAGAGGTGTCATGTCAACTTTACTAAGAATACTAGTATATAGTATGTAGATTTAAACAGAACCGATTATTACATACCCAAGTTCTCTTGCGAATCTCTTTCTCAGGCCAAGAGTCTAGTTGTTCTGCTACAAACAAAGGAAACACATGCTCTTCGTAGGCAATCCCACCGGCTTTAGAGCAAAGGGTTTCCAAACTTGCAACTTACTTTCATTAGACTGTGATCTTTGTTTCCAATGTTTTTAGAGTATGCAACAACAGCAACTGGATTCATCGGTCACAGAGTCATGGTGTTCACTATTGCTATATCGGGTCCTCCTTATCCCAGTGGAATGTTCTATTGGCTCATTGTTATTTAACCTCATTTGTAAAAAAGCCTCATCCTCAGCTTCTTCTTTATACAACAAACGAAGTCCATACTTATTCATTTCTCCAGTAAAAGATAGCCTAATAATCCCATAGTCATTTGGTGTTTTTCCATTTGCCTCAGATGTATCCCATAAGACAGCAAGAGGTACCAACAAAAACAACAAAAACAACAACAATTATCCAGTATAGTCCCACAAAGTGGGATCTAGGGAGAGTAGTATGTAGACAAGCCTTACCCCTACCCAAAAGGGCAGAGAGGCTGTTTCCAATCGACCCTCGGCTCAGTGAAGGAAAAGAAAAACAAAAACAAAAACATAAACAAAAGAGTATTAGTAACTCCAGCAGAAATAACGTAAATAATCATCTAAACATAAGAACCATAAATAAAATAACATGCAATAATATCCGACAGTAACTACCATAAATAACTACACAATCCAATACACAAATCATCTATGGATAGCCATGCCAAGCCTCACCCAACCCCGATGAGGAGTACGAAAAACTCTAGGAGCCCCTACCCTACAACCTTGATACTAGACCTCCAGACTTTCCTATCAAGGGCCATGTCCTCGGAAACCCGCATACTAGCCATGTCATGCCTAATCACCTCTCCCCAAGACCTCTTAGGCCTCCCTCTGCCTCGCCGTACGCCGACCATCGCCAGCTGCTCACAACTGCTCACTGGGGCATCAGGACTTCTCCTCCTCACATGCCCGAACCACCTCTGTCTCGCTTCTCGTATCTTCTCATCCACCGGGGCCACTCCCACCTTCTCTCGAATCACTTCATTCTTAATCTTATCTAACCCGGTGAGCCCGCACATCCACCTGAGCATCCTCATCTCCGCAACCTTCATTCTCTGAACATGAGAGTTCTTTATTGGCCAGCACTCCGCCCCATACAACATGGCAGGTCTAACCACATCTCTATAAAATTTCCCCTTGAGTTTTTGTGGAACTTTCTTGTCACACAAGACTCATGATGGAAGCCTCCACTTTGACCACCCCGCTCCTATACGATGAGTGACGTTCCCGTTAATCTCTCTGCCCCCCTGAATCACCGACCCAAGATATCTGACACTGTCCCTCTTGGCGATGACCTGAGATCCAATCATCACATAAATACCTACTTCGCTCGGCTCGGCGCTAAACTTGCACTCTAGGTATTCTGTCTTAGATCTGCTTATTTTGAAACTCTTAGACTCGAGAGTGTGTCTCCATACCTCTAACCTCTCAATAACACCGACCCTTGTCTCGTCTATCAAGACAATGTCATCAACAAATAGCATGCACCAAGGCACATCCCCTTGAATATGCCGGGTTAGAGCATCCATCACCAAGGTAAACAAGAGATGACTAAGCGCCGATCCTTGATGGAGCCCCATAACCACTGGAAAATGGTCTGAGTCGCCACCCACCGTCCTAACCCTAGTCTTAGCTCCATCGTACATGTCCTTGATTACTCTGATGTAGGCTTCTGGCACGCTCTTCGCCTCCAAGCACCTCCATAGCACCTCACTAGGGACCTTGTCATACGTCTTCTCCAAGTCGATAAGCACCATGTGCAGGTCCTTCTTCTTATCCCTGAACTGCTCCACCAGCCTCCTGACAAGGTGGATAGCTTCTGTAGTGGAGCGACCCGGCATGAAACCGAACTGGTTCACAGATATAGATGTCATCTCCCTCACCCTCGCCTCGATCACCCGCTCCCAGACCTTCATGGTGTAACTTATTAATTTGATACCCCTATAGTTGTTGCAGCACTGGATATCCCCTTTGTTCTTGCACAAGGGCAGCACTGTACTCCACCTCCACTCCTCCGGCATCCTTTTGGTTCTGAAGATCGCATTGAACAACCTGGAGAGTCACTCCATTCCTGACCTACCCATGCATTTCCAGAACTCCACCGGGATCTCGTCAGGCCCGGTCGCTCGACCCCTATTCATTCTACGCAAAGCCCCCATGACCTCCTCCGGCCTAATGCGCCTGCAGTACCCAAGGTATCTATGTCTCTCTGAATGCCCCAACTCCCCTAGCTCTATGTTACGATTCCCCTCCTCGTTAAGTAAGTCTCGAAAGCATGTCTGCCACCTCTGCTTGACTTGAGACTCCCCCATCAGAACTCTACCATCCTCGCCCTTGATGCACCTAACTTGGTCAAGATCACGCGCCTTTCTTTCCCTTGCTTTAGCTAACCGGGATAACTTCTTGTCCCCGCCTTTCTCCCCTAATTCCTCATACATGCGACCAAACGCCGCGTTTTTAGCTTCCGTAACCGCCAGCTTTGCTTCTTTCCTCGCCACCTTGTAGATCTCCCTGTTCGCTCTCCGTGCTTCCTCGCTTGCCTGCCAACTTAGAAAACGCCGCCTTCTTCACCTCCACTTTTCCTTCGACTATATCGTTCCACCACCAGTCACCCTGATGTCTGCCTGAATAGCCCTTGGCTACCCCCAGTACATCCCGTGCTACCTCCCTAAACAAGTTCGCCGTCTCTGACCACATAGCGTCTGCTTCCCCAGAACTTCTCCAAGCTCCGCCCTCAACTAACCTCCTATGAATAGCAAATTCTGTATCCCTTTTTGAACTGCCAGATGATTCTGTATCACATTCTGAATGGTTGGATAAGGCAAGTTTGTGGGTGATACACGACATCCCGTCATCACACACGGGAATCAATTGAGTTGTGGTGTCACTTAAGCTGCCATTGTAACATACAGCAAATCCCAAGAATTTATTAGGTATATACCAATTTTCAGGCAAATTGACTGATACACTACTATCCCAACCCTAATGGTGGAACCAACTCGGGATGTTCTTCTTTGGATGCACAATGGTAAACACACTTTCGGACAAAGAATCTGTAGCAGAAATGTCATGCCTAAAGGAAGAGATATTCTGAAACAGGGCATGTGCAAACAAATTATATATATAATCATTGTGTGCATCATCCTCATAATCAAATGACTCAGAATATCACACTCCATAGTTTCTTTCTCTTTGTTACTAAATCATGGATACTTTTCATTGCCGTATGACAATCTACATGCAATTCATTTAATTCTGGTGGAAGTTCTGGCAGCTGTGTAAGCCTCTTGCAATCTCTTAAGTGCAAGATTCAAAGAGCACCAAGTTGGGCTATGCTTCGAGGCAAATACTCAAAATTATTTCCATTGAGATACAATTCTTTCAAAGACGATAATGATCCAATGTCTTCCGGAAGTCCTCCATCTATTAGATTGCAGTCACTGAGATTCAGATGTACCAATGACCGTAATCCTTCAGCCACAGGAGGGAACTCAAAGTGCACTTCAAGAGTTTAAGTTTGTTCAAGCGTACAATGGTAGACGGAGGTCGTGAAATTAGAGTACCTCTACCATCAAGATCCTTCAAGTATTCTAAACCCCATATCTCTTCTGGCAAGCTTTCAAGAAAATTAACCAAACTTTTCAACCTACAGATGCTGCTTGGAAGAGCTACAAGGTTTCTCAAATCTAGGTCGGTAATATGAGTTTGGTACTGATAATAAGAGGATGGTAGTTACGTTATGCCAATCTCCAACTCCGGCTTTATTCTTCCGAGGAATCCTGGAAATTTCTCTAACCGAGAGCACTCAGATATTTAAGAGATTCCATGTTAACGCATGGAAACCTCTTAAGGCTTTCACAATACATCAAATTTAACCGAATGAGTTTGTTGCAGCATCCAAGGGAATGGTGAACCTCTTCAAGATTACTACATTTTTTCAGATTCAAATACTCCAAATTTGGCATACCCGTGAAATATGGTGTTCGCATCAGTCTTCTAGAGTAGCTGAGATCTATCTTCTGTAGTGACCGCAAATGAATGATAGCATTTGAATAATAAGGGCCAGAAAATTATTTTTGTGCGAAATTAGAAATATATTTTTTTTATATGAATAATTGCTTGTTAAGAAACGGAATAAAATTAAATTATAAACAAAAATATTTAATTGTAATTTAACATGATTGAAAAAAACTGTAGCAAAGAGAAAAGTGTTTCTTTCCTTAAAAAAAGTGTAATATAATTATATAAAATGGGGAAACCCAAATGTTAAATCCGGAATCAATGCATGACAACACATATGTCATTCGAGAAATTGTTGTACATAATAAATTACTTTTGTTTTACTAATAAGTATTCCGTCCGTCCCACTGTGTACAACCCTAGGATGAAATCAATTTGAATCAAATCTTACTATGAGAAAAAATTGAATGCGGTTTCAAAAATTGAGCTTCTTAGTTAAAATGATGATGGGAAGATTTGGAGAAAAAATACATGAAGATCTTACAATAATATTGAGAACAACCCCAAATAATATAGAATTTTTTTTTGTGAGATGGAAATACAAATATTTGAGCTTATGGAGTTATTAACTTTTGCTCATTTAAAGACATGACATAATAATCCGACCGGTCATTTTGCTTTTAAGATTCATGTTCCCTTAAATAAGATTCCCCGTATGTGCTTTAACTATTTTATGACTTGTGGAGATGATTAGTTCGGAATTTGAAAGGGTTCGAAATGAAATCGGAACACTTGGTTCCTCAATGTGGCCTTAAAAGGGCTAGGTTTGACTTGAGTCAATACTTTGAGTAAACGACCTCGGAACCAGGATTTGACGGTTCCAATAGGTTCGTATCATAATTTTAAACTTCGGCGTATGTTCGGATCAAATTTTAGATAATAGGGAGCGTTTCAACGCTTATGTTGAAAGTTGGCTTATTAAAGGTTTAAGAAGTTCTTTAAATTTGATTTGGAGTAGATTTTTGTGTTATCGAGGTCCATCTGGGATTTCGAGCTTGGGAATAATTATGTGGTGATTTATGACTTGCAAGCAAAATTTGATGTCATTCCGAGTAGCTTAGGTATGATTCGATGCATTCGGAGCAAGTTGGAAGAAATTGAAGCCCATAAGTTAGATTCAATTTGGTTTGGGATGTGATTCTTAGTTTTGGTATTATTTTCCGTGTTTCGAGGGTTCAAGCAAGTCTGTCTAATGTTTACGAACTTGTTGGTATGTTTGGACGAGGCCTCGGGGCCTCAAGTGCAATCTGGACGATGCAGAAATTGAATTAGAACTCAAAGGGGCTGCCTGTGTACCAGTTCTAGTGTGCTCACAACTGTGAGCTTTTGGCTGCAAGTGCGAGCCCGCATATGCGAGCTTGTGGCCGCAGAAGCGGCTTTGAGGCATTTGGCCAATGGTCCGCATTGCATAGAAGTGGCCTTGCTTCTGCTACGAGGAGCTTTAGGTGCGAGAAGGCCGCAGATGCGCACCGTCCGCAGCAGCGAGATCTCATCTGCAGAAGTAGCCAGAGTTAAGCCCGAGGAATTCCGCAGAAGAGGACCTTGTTTCGCAAAAGTGGTGCCGCAGATGCGGCCCAGTAACCAAAGATGTGGAAGTACTAGAGGAGAATGCTTCATTTATTACGTGACTCAAGCCATTTCTAAATCATTTCTCTCAATTTTTTGGGCGATTTGGAGCTTTTTGAGAGGGCTTTTCACCTAAAATTTGGAGGTAAGTAAGTTCTACTTAATGTGAGTTAAATACATAAATTATGGGTAGATTTTAATATGTAAATTTGTAAAAATTTTAGGGTTAGACGAAAAACCTAGGTTTTGATAAAAATAAGATTTAACCATAAAAATTATTATGGGATGAGTAAAAATTATATATTTGAGTTTGTGATGTTGTGGGTAATAATTATCTTAAAAATTTTTTAAAAACCGGAATCGTGAGCCCGGGAACGAATTTTAGAAATCTTTCTATTTAAGTTGGTAATTATTCCAATAGATTATAAACTTTGGGGCTAGTAAATGCTCCAAATTTGACATCTTCGTGAAATCTGGTGTTCGCATCAGTCTTTCAGACCGCCTAAGATCTATCCTCCATAGAGACGGCAAATGCTGTCAGAACACAAACAATAACAACAACAACAACCTAGTATAGTCCTATAAAGTAGAGTATGAGGATGGTAATATGTTGACGGGCCTTACCCCTACCCGAAAGAGCAGAGATATTGTTTCCAATCGACCCTCGGCTCAGTGAAGGAAAGGAAAAACAAAACAAAATCAAAAGAGCATTAGTAACTCCAGCAGAAATAGCATAAATAATTATCTAAACATAAGAACCATAAATAAAATAGCATGCAATAATATCAGACAATAACTACCATAAGGGAGACACAATCCAATACACAAATCATCTATGGATAGCCCTGCCAAGCCTCACCCAACCCCGGGTGAGGAGTACGAAAAGCTCTAGGAGCCCCTATCCTACAACCCTGATACTAGACCTCAAGACTTTCCTATCATGGGTCATGTCCTCGGAAACCTACATACTAGCAATGTCATGTCTAATCACCTCTCCTCAATACCTCTTAGGCCTCCCTCTGCCTCGCCGTATGCCGACCATCGCCAGCCGCTCACAACTCCTCACCGGGGCATCAGGACTTCTTCTCCGCACATGTCCGAACCACCTCAGCCTCGCTTCTTGCATCTTCTCATCCACCGAGGCCACCCTCACCTTCTCTCGAATAACTTCATTCTTAATCTTATATAACCTGGTGAGCCTGCACATCCACCTATTAGAACACAAACAGAATGAGAAAAAAGAAAGAAGTTACTTTGCTCCGCAGGATTCAATAATAAAATATTTGATTACTGGGGCTATCTATGAATTTAGAAACTGTTTTGTTTTTTTCATTTGTATTTGTAGGCATCAAATGACCTCTGTTTTCTTGAATTCTTAATTACTTGTTGCTAGCGTTCACAAAAAGTACTCCATTTATTACTCCCTCGGCAACAAATGAATGATAGCCTTTGAATTATGAGAGCCAACACATTATGTTGTATGAAATCAGAAACTTATAATTTATATATGAAAAATTACTTGTTAAGAAACTGAATAAAAGTAAATTATAAATAAAAATATTACTAACTAAAATTTAACATGGTTGAAAAAAATGATAGCAAATAGAAAAGTGTTTCACATTAAAAAAGTGTAATGGGGAAATCCAAAAGTTAAATTTGGAAGCATTGTATGAACTCCTTTTGTTTTACTAATAAGTATTCCTTTCATCCCACTGCATACAATCTAGGATGAAATTCACATAAATCTAATCTTACTGTGAGAAATAATTGAATGAGTTCTTGAATTGAGCTTCTTAGTTAAAATTATGATGGGCAGATTTGGAAAAAAGGACATAAAGATCTTACAATAATACTGAGAACAACCCCAAATAATGTAAAATACATAATTTCTTTTGAGATGGAAATACATTAATTTGAGCTTATTAATTAGTACTCCATCTGATTCATAATAAGTGACATTTTGGCCAACTGCACACTCTTTAAAAAAATACTAACTTCTAGAAGAAAAAAAAAGATATTTTGACTAAATTACCCTTAGTTAAAAATAGCATATTGCTAACTTGAGATATTGGGATTTGTAAACAAGCACAAAATTTAGAAAATAAAATTAATTTCTTCTTGATGATGTAAAATGTTACTTATTTTAGACCAAAATAGAAAGGTGAAAAAAATCACTTATTATTAACTGGAGAAAATAACTTCTGGTCATTTAAAGACATGCATCATAAATCTAGCTATGTGACGACTTGGCCAGTCTTCTCATGAGTTACCTCTCCGTTTTTTCCATTTCTGCTTCTTTATGCTTTGTTATCAGTGTTTTGTGGTATTGGGTTGGTCGATCGAATCTGGAATAATTTTGGTAAGATTTGAGACACTTAGTCTCTTTAAAGAAGTTTAAGTTGGAAAAGTCAACCGGATATTAACTTATGTGTTAGAGGAATCCGATGTGAGTTTCGATGATTCCGTTAGCTTCGTAAGGTGATTTATAACTTAGGAGCGTGACCGCAATGAATTTTGGAGGTTTGGAGTATATTTAGGCTAGAATTGGCGAAGTTGAGATTTTGGCGATCTCAGGTCGATAGGCGAGATTTTGATATAGGGGTCAGAATAAAATTCTGAGAGTTGCACTAGCTTCGTTGTATTATTTGAGATGTGTGTGTAAAATTTCAGGTTATTCAGACGTTGTTTGGTTGATTTTTTTTATCAAAAGCGTATTTTGAAAGATTTTAGAAATTTAGGATTGAATCCGATGTGTTTTGGGTGATTTGATATTGTTTGAGGTATTTTGGAGATTGGTACAGGTTTGAATAAGGTTTTAAGATATGTTGGTGCCTTTGGTTGAGGTCCCGGAGGCCACGGGTGAGTTTTGGGTGGTCGTTCGGATCATTTTGAAGTTGAGAAGATTGCAGAAATTGCAGGTTCAGATATTGCAGAAATTTGCCTTTTGCGATCACGAGGGGAGTCCTGCGATCGCGTAGAAGGTTTGAGGAAGCTGTCCAGTTGTTCTTCACGTTCACGAAGAGAGGCTCACGATCGCATAGTATAGGAAAGTTGTTCACTGCGAACACGGGAAGGTAGTCGCATTCGCATAGAGTTAACTAGACCTGAGTCTTGGATGGATCTTTGTACATCGCGAACGCGGAGGTGTGTCCTCGATCGCGTACTGTAAGTCGCATGGGCATCTCAGTCGCGTACACATAGAGTAAAATTGAGGAAGCTGAGTTTTGTGCCTTCGCTATCGCCTTCGCTATTGCGATGGAGAAAATATGCCTGGGCAGAAATATTTTTAAACTCGTCTTGTCCGTGAGGATTGGGTTTATTTCCTCCATAGTTGGCCATTTTGGGAGATTTTTGAAGGAGATTGAAGAGGGATTCAAGGGGAGTCGTTGGGAGGTAAGATATTTGGACTAAAAACTCAATTATTAAATGAATTACACCTAGAAAATCATGAAATCTAAGCCTAAACTTGAAGAACTAGGGCTTGAGATATTGGGCTTTTATTTGGGATTTGGAGGACCATTTGGGGTCGGATTTGAGAACTTTTGATATGTATGAACTCGTGGGGAGATAAGGAATCTATTGATGTAAAAATTTGAGTTTCGAGAAGTGGGCTTAGGGTTTGGGTTCGGGATTTGTACCCTTTTATTGATTATTTTCGCTTTGGCTTTGTTCTCTTAGCATACTTTGACGTCCTCGCTCTAATTTTGGATAGATTCGACGAGTATGGAGGCTGATTCAAGGGCAAAGGTATTACGAGCTAGAGATTTAGCCGGTTCGAGGCGAGTAATGATTGTAGATGATGTTCAGAGGGTTTAAAACTCCGTATTTACACATCGTAGTGTTATATTGAGGTGAAGCACAGGCTTGATGACGAGCGTGGGGTCGTGCACTATTGGAGATTGTGACTTGGTACGTCACGATTGATGATTTTACCGCGTATTTGAATGAAAACTATTTGTTATTATCATTACTAGGGTTGAATGCCATATTTGGGCCTAGTGCCAACTATTTGAACCCTTTGGGACTTTTTATTAATATTTCCTCACTGTTTTGACTTTATACTTGAACTCAGTCATGTTATTTTTCATTATTTTCATACTCAGCCATGTTTACTCAGTTTTTAAGACTTAAATAATATGTAAATGATGTTTGGGCTGAGAATCACTGTTTTACTATTGCCCGAGGGGCTTGTGAGTATTTTTGACTGAGTAAGGCCGATGGTCTAGTTTTAAGGAAACACTGATACTGATTTAAGGTCGAGGACATGAGATACATACGCCACAAGGTGGCTTAATCGATATGAGGCCGATGGCCTAGATTTGATGCCACAAGATGCCTTATTATGCGCTTGGGCCATAAGGGGCCTTTCCAGGAGTCTGCACACGCCCGACGGGCGCGGGTACCCATTGTGATGTAAGATTGAGTCGAGGGGCTGGTAATGATCTAGGATGTTGCCCGAGGGGCGGATTTGTTGATACTGTGCCTGAGGGGATGTTTGCAACAGATTTTCATAAGACAAAAAATAGACTGCAACAAAAATAATAGTAAGAAAAAGAGATTTTATTGATAAATATTTGTGAGTACAATTCTATGTATCCCTTGATTTTTCTCTCTAAAATTCTTCGTGATTCGAGGGCTTGAGAAGCGTCTTTATCGAATATAGGATAATGCATACCTCCCTGTGATGTATTTAATCGCCAAGAACATCGAGCAAGCCTTTGTTGTTACGGTTTGATCTCCGGGAAGAACTTCGTTGATCACTCCTTTGTTGAAGAACTAAACACTTGATGTTTGATATCTCTGTTTGTGGATGCCTTCACCAATTACGGGGTGTTCTTCTCCTACTCTGAATGCCCCTTGAGAGTTATGTAACCCCTCTATTAATAGTTGTAGAGGATGGACAATCAAGCTACATAAGACTCTCTTGTTTGATTTTGAGATGCCCATGTCAATTTAGCCACTTGGCGACTTGTGGTTGGTTTTTGCTTTTTGACTTGAATTGCCACATCATTTAACACGTGGTGTCACCTTATTGACCTGGAGTTTGAATGGATATGCCATGTCACATGGCATAAGTCTGGGCCTGAAGATGAAATGGACTTTGGGCCTGAAAATAATAAAATGGACTAATTTAATTTGTAAAGCCCAAATTAATTATTTAACCCAATTAAATTTAATCCAAATTTTATATGAATTAGAATCAAAATAATTTAAAATTTAATCCAAATTTTATATGAATTAAATAATTTTTTATATGTCTACAGATTCCTCTTACTTCAAGCCTTATTGCAATGTAGACTTGTCAAGTCTTGATGACGGGTTTGAAGTACTGGTGAATAACACAATCCTTTGAATCAACCTCTAGTATTTTCTTGAGGTTTATTTCAAAGTGTGAATTGAATGAATTGACTCTCGATTTCTTGTAATGCTAAATGGATAAATATCCAGAGTAAATATTATATTATTGCAATATGATTTGTCTTACCTGCTTCCAAGCCCAAATTAATGCACGTTTGGACACATTCAAGAATTGTAATAATTTTGATTCCTTAAAGAAATAAAATTCTATCACTTTAAGAAACTGACAGCTCATGCACTTCTAATTAGACAGGGAACACCGCCCTTAAGAATCTATAAATACAAAAAGAATTGGGCCCTCAATACACATGACATGAAAAGGATCCCCAAGAGATTGCGGAAGAAACTCGTAATTCTTGAAAACCCTAGCTACGTGTTTTTCAATTTGGTCTCTTTCTTGCTTCTTTTTTTTACGCTCTCTTCTTAATTGACTTATGTACTATTATTGTTTCCAGTAGATTTCACCTACAAACAACAACAGATTCCTCAGTCATGGATGAGCTATCCATAAGCGCATTGATTAACAGAAGATCCATGCCGCAACTGCATTGATCAAATAAAGTGTTTCAATGACGACGGAGCATTCATAGATAACACCCCAGTAGGGATGTATGTTGCTAGAGCAGCCCTTAAACTCAATATATATCAACTAGAACACCAAGAAGCTTCACGCACTTAGCATCGTAGGCTCCCACATCTCTCTCCCTCGTTTTTGTAGGTTTACAAGGACGTACGTGATGGCAAAGGCTTTAGATGTAAGATATATGGACTTATATCTACATACATATGAACAATATATGGATAAATTATATGTTATGTGCTATCTTTTGGTCTGGCCTAATTTTGTGGTCTTATGGACATTATGTTAAGGGGGCCAATGTGTTGTCATATAAAGTGTAGGACTAATGTGTAGATAACCAAAAGGGTAACCTTAGTTAATGATGGGCTAACTAAGGTTACATATATGTAACCATGGTTACATGCTTGTGACTCTTGAGTTATGTTACTCTTGTGACTCTTGGGTTATGTAACTCTTTTGTTATAAAGTGGGGGTTATGGTTCCCACATTATTGCAAGACAAACTCTTCTTCCTCCCATTGAATCAAGAGCAAAAACTCCATTGTTGTCTTGTAAATTCTTGTGGAAAACCATATACCAACTTTGGTAATTGTCATATTATTATTATTGTGAAATCATTCAAATATTGTTTAAGTCTTGTGAGTTATTATTGTGGTGACATAAACTTCAAGAAATCTTGAAGAAAGGATCAAGGAGTTCACAAGGACATTTGGACAATCATCAAAGGAGGTTCAACAATTTCCACTTATGGATTCAGGTTAGCTTCCGCTCATGTAGTTGTAATTCCGAATTGTTCAATATGAAGGTTATTGTATTTAGTTGGAATCATAATCCTAACAATTGGTATCAGAGGCACCTTCATTTTTGGATAATTTGGATGTTCATAAGATTCATGTTATGTTAGGATTCATGTTCTAGTTTTGTTAGAATTTTGTTTATGAAATTCTACCATGATATAGCATGATTTTATGAATGTTATGTTTTGTTGAAATTTGATGTTTTAATATCATGTTATCTTTACTTGAATTAAAACATTGTATTTAGCATGATTTTAGTTGGTAGACAACATGTTTCTTGTTTAAGATGCTTGTTGAAAATCATGTTTTAATTCTGAAAATTATGCAAAAACAGTGTTAAAAGTTAATCGACTAACTTTTCTGTTAGTCGACTAACTTAAAGACAGTGTTAAAAGTTAATCGACTAACTTTTCTGTTAGTCGACTAGCTTATTTTTCAGCAATATTCTGTATATTTCCGCAAGCCATGTTAGTCGATTAACTTTTAAGTTAATCGACTAACCTAGTCCAGTAAGTTTGAAACGTTTTTCTATATACCAGGTTAATCGATTAACTTTTAAGTTAATCGACTAACCTGGTCCAGTAACTTATGAATTTTTTTTTTGCCAGAATAGTCGATTATCTGTTTAAGATAATCGATTATACTGGACCAGTACGGTAAAAAACGTTTCAAATCTTTTAAGTTTCAGATTTTAATTGACATATTATTATTCAATTAAAATATTTAAGTTTTTTTTGTTAATGTATTATACATTAATATTTAAGTTTTGAATATTAATTGTTTTAAAGTCCATCAATTTTCATATTTTTGGAATTGTCCTCCCAAGTATAATAACAATTAATATTCAGTTGTTGCATGTCAAAACATGTAACATATTAAGTTAAGATTTATAATATGGCAATAAAGAACTAAAGTTTTTAGCGTCTAATATTTTAAATTAGTCAATTGAAGCATTATGTTGCCAAAGTAACCTCTATTGTGTAGATTGATTAATCTTGAAATATAAGATGACTGTGGATGTTAGTCTTCCATGCGTTTAAAACCGGCCCAAAGGAAGGTTGTTATTTGGCAGGAATTCGAAATGCTTGTGGTGATAAATATGAGACAATTATTTGGTTTTCCATGTGAATATTAAGTCGGCCCAAAGGAAGGTTTGATATTTGACAGGAGTTTTATTGTCTATATTTGATCACTACACCAAGAGTACCACTTACAAGTTGTTTTTCTGTCCAAAGACTAAAATCAATGTTGTGCTAGGTATCTTGTAATGAGATATGCCTATTTTGAATCTATAAAGTAAAGTTAAAGTTCAAGTATATGTAAGCATGTATTCAGTAATCCTTTTGTTCTATTTTCAGTTAATTCTTCTACTTCTATGATCTCTGCCAACATCAATAGCATCCCTGTGCTTAACGGCACAAACGTTAAGGAATGGAAAGAGAACGTCATGATCGTTCTCGGTTGCATGGATCTTGACCTTGCTCTTCGGATTGAGCAACCTGCTTCTCTTGAGGATACATCCTCTTCTGATGAAAGGAGGGCGATGGAGAAGTGGGAACGCTCGAATCGCATGAGTCTAATGATCATGAAGCGTGCAATTCCAGAATCATTCAGGGGCACTATGAATGATGAACCTAATGCGAAGTTTTCCTTGAAAACCTTGAACAGCGTTTTATGCAAAACGAAAAGGCGGAAACAAGTACACTATTGAGTAAACTTGTTTCCATGAGGTATAAGGGCAAGGGAAACATTAGGGAGTACATTTTGGAAATGTCTCATCTTGCTTCGAAACTGAAGTCACTCAAGCTGGATTTACCTGAGGAACTGCTTGTGTACTTTGTTTTGATATCTCTTCCAGCACACTTTAATCAGTTTAAGGTCAGTTACAACTGCCTGAAGGAGAAATGGACTCTTAATGAGCTCATTTCACACTGTGTGCAAGAAGAGGAAAGGATAAAGCAAGATAAGACTGAAAGTGCTCATTTGGCATCCTCTTCTAAGGATTCTAAGAAGAGGAAAGGTAAGGAAGTTGCGGTTGCAAGGCCCAAGATTAAGCAACATAAGGAACCTATGGTTGAAATTACCGAATTAGGTTGCTTTTTCTGTAAGGGGACTAATCATGTAAAGAAAGATTGTACCAAGTACCATGCCTGGCGTGAGAAAAAAAGGTACATTTCTTTCTCTTGTTTGTTATGAAGTTAATTTAATTTCGGTACCTAAGGATACTTGGTGGGTAGATTCTGCTGCTACTACTCACATAAGTATATCTATGCAGGGTTGCCTGAACTGCCGAAAACCAAATGATGGTGAAAGATACATCTATGTGGGTGACGGCAAGAATGTGCCAGTTGAGGCTATTGGCAAATTTAGGCTGTTGTTTAAGACCGCTTTTCATTTAGATTTGGGATGGGACTTTTGTTGTACCATCTTTTAGACGGAATTTAACTTCTGTTCCCCAATTGGACATATCCGGTTATTCATGTTCTTTTGGTGACAATAAAGTTAGTCTCTTTCAGAATTCAAATCTTATTGGTACTGGTGTTTTATCAACATTTGATAGCCTATATTTGGTTGATACAATAAATTCAAATAATGAAACTTTGCATACAAGTTTAAATGGTACTAAAAGAAAATTAACTAATGAGAATTCTATATCACTCTGGCATAAACGTTTGGGTCACATATCCATTCAAAGAATTCATAAACTCGTGTCAGATGGAATTCTTGATTCTCTTGATTCCTCAAATTCGGAAATTTGTATTGAGTGTATCAAGGGAAAACAAACAAACAAGACTAGATTAGGTGCTAAGAGAGCTTCAGACGTCTTAGAATTGATACATACGGATATTTGTGTGCCATTCCCTACTCCTAGTAGGAATGGTCAACAATACTTTATCACATTCATAGACGATTACTCTCGTTATGAGTACCTATATCTTATTCACGAAAAGTCCCAATCCATAGACGTGTTCAAATCATTTAAGGCTGAAGTTGAAAATCAACTAAGCAAAAGAATTAAATCCGTTAGATCTGACCGTGGTGGTGAATACTATGGTCGATATGATGGTTCAGGTGAACAACGTCCAGGGCCATTTGCTAAATTCCTAGATGAGTGTGGGATCGTCCCTCAGTATACTATGCCAGGAAGTCCTACGATGAATGGTGTAGCTGAGAGACGAAATCGGACCCTTAAGGATATGGTAAGAAGTATGATTTGTCATACTACTTTGCCAGACTCACTCTGGGGTGAAGCATTAAAAACCGCAGCTTATATTCTTAATAGAGTTCCAACTAAAGCTACAATCAAAACTCCATATGAACTTTGGACTGGGCATAAACCCAGTATTAGGCATTTACACATTTGGGGTTGTCCAGCTGAGGCAAGGCCTTATAGGCCGAATGAAAGGAAACTGGATGCTAAGACGGTTAGTAGCTATTTTGTTGGATACTCTGAAAGGTCCAGGGGTTTGAAGTTTTATGATCCCACTTCTAGAACTATTTTTGAGACGGGTAATGCTAGGTTCTTTGAGGATATTGAGTTTGGGGGGTGGGGAGATAAAGTTGTAAGAGATTTTGTCTTTGAGGAAGAACATATGTCTTTCCCTCAAGTTGTTGATCTTGGTCAGGGAGTTCTCATTTCTGACACGGCTCATACAACTCCAGTTCAAGACAATCTCGAAAATCTCCCAATCAGGATCCTGAAATTGCTAATGAAAATGAAACTCAACAACCTCAAAAAACTGAAATGCCATTAATGAGATCCACTAGAGAGAGGAGAAATGCAATTTCAGATGATTATGTTGTATTTCTCCAAGAACAAGAAAGTGATATTGGACTTGAGGAAGATGATCCAATCAACTTCCATCAAGTCATTAAGGATTCTAACTCTCAGAAGTGGATTAATGCCATGAATGATGAGATGAAGTCTATGAGCGATAATGACGTTTGGGAGCTTGTTACATTGCCCGAAGGTATTAAACCTATTGGTTGTGAATGGATTTTTAAAACCAAGAGGGATTTAGGGGGCAATGTTATTAAGTACAAAGCTCGTCTTGTCGCAAAAGGCTACACTCAGAAAGAAGGCATTGATTATAAAGAGACTTTCTCTCCAGTTTCATCGAAAGACTCTTTCAGGACTATAATGGCATTAGTAGCACATTGTGATCTTGAGCTTCATCAGATGGATGTTAAGACAGCGTTTCTCAATGGTGACATTGAGGAAACAATTTATATGGTGCAACCTGAAAACTTTGTTTCGGATGAATCAGAGAAAAAGGTTTGCAAATTAAAGAAATCCATCTATGGGCTCAAGCAGGCTTCCCGTCAATGGTATTATAAGTTTCATGCAGTCATTACATCTTTTGGTTTTGAACCGAATATTGCTGATGACTGTATATACCATAAGTTCAGTGGGAGTAAGTATTTTTTTCTGATTTTATATGTCGATGACATACTGCTTGCCTGTAACGATATAGCATTATTACTTGAAACTAAGAAATTTCTTTCAAAGAAATTTGAAATGAAAGATCTTGGTGAAGCTTCTTTTGTATTAGGAATTCAGATACAACGAGATCGCTCTAAAGGTGTTCTCGGTCTGTCACAAAAAGGCTATATCGATAAGGTTCTGAAAAGATTTTGCATGCAGGATTGTAAACCAGGCAACACCCCTGTTGCTAAGGGAGACAAGTTTAGTCTCAAACAGTGCCCAAATAATAATTATGAAATTTTGGAAATGCAGAAGACGCCTTATGCTTCGGCGGTAGGTAGTCTGATGTATGCTCAGGTATGTACGCGACCTGATATAGCATACATTGTTGGGATGTTAGGCAGATATCTAAGCAATCCGGGAATGGACCATTGGAAGGCAGCCAAATGGGTCATGAGGTACTTACAGAGAACAAAGGATTACATGCTTACATACCGGAAATCGGACCAGCTTGAGATCATTGGGTATACCGATTCCGATTTTGCTGGATGTCAGGGTAGTTTGAAGTCCACTTCAGGCTATATTTACATGCTTGCGGGCGGTGCTATCTCTTGGAGAAGCATCAAGCAAACTCTTACAGCCACTTCCACCATGGAAGCGGAGTTTATGGCATGTTATGAAGCATCTAATGAGGCATTATGGCTGCGGAATTTTGTTGGTGGACTGCGAATTGTTGATAGCATCAAAAAGCCGCTTAGGCTATTTTGCGATAACAGATCGGCAGTTCTTTATGCTAATAACAACAGTAGTTTGACGAAAGCAAAACATATGGACGTCAAATTTCGGGTTGTTAAAGAAAGAGTACAAAATGGATAATTGTGCATTGAGTACATTAGTACAAACTCCATGCTTGCAGATCCACTCACTAAGGGATTGACGCCAAAAGTATTTCATGAGCATATTGCTTGTATGGGTGTCAAATCAGATAAGGATTATGTATTTTAGTGGGAGTTTTGTATTGTACATTTATGTATGTTCATTATATTCAGAAATTCAGTAATTCGGTTATATCTGCAGATATTCAATTTTTAAAGTTTTTGTACTCTTACAGTTTATGATTGATCTCAATAAAGAGAACCAGTTGGAAATAGACATTATATTGACCATACTTTATGTTATTTCCATGCTACATACCTATACTTGATCCATGTCATTGGTTATATTGATATACGTGATCTATGTTGGTTCTAGTTACGAATGAGTAACGAAGAGCTCTTAGTTCCTATGTTGGTATGATTGATGGACCGGATTGTTCATGACAATTTTATTGTGATAGCAATTTTTGAGCTCCTAAGGTTATTTTGTAACATATAATGCTAAGCTTTGTACATATGTTTGTGTATCTCGTCCAAGTGGGAGATTGTAAGATATATGGACTTATATCTACATACATATGAACAATATATGGATAAATTAAATGTTATGTGCTATCTTTTGGTTTGGCCTAATTTTGTGGTCTTATGGACATTATGTTAAGGGGGCCAATGTGTTGTCATATAAAGTGTAGGACTAATGTGTAGATACCCAAAAGGGTAACCTTAGTTAATGATGGGCTAACTAAGGTTACATATATGTAACCATGGTTACATGCTTGTGACTCTTGAGTTATGTAACTCTTGTGACTCTTGGGTTATGTAACTCTTTTGTTATAAAGTGGGGGTTATGGTTCCCACATTATTGCAAGACAAACTCTTCTTCCTCCCATTGAATCAAGAGCAAAAACTCCATTGTTGTCTTGTAAATTCTTGTGGAAAACCATATACCAACTTTGGTAATTGTCATATTATTATTATTGTGAAACCATTCAAATATTGTTTTAAGTCTTGTGATGTATTACTGTGGTGACATAAACTTCAAGAAATCTTGAAGAAAGGATCAAGGAGTTCACAAGGACATTTGGACAATCATCAAAGGAGGTTCAACAATTTCCACTTATGGATTCAGGTTAGCTTCCGCTCATGTAGTTGTAATTCCGAATTGTTCAATATGAAGGTTATTGTATTTAGTTGGAATCATAATCCTAACATTAGATGCCTTCACAAACTGTGTTCGCTCGCTCTAATGGAAGATGCTCGATTTTGTGGTGTAAAGTTGTTCATCTTGTACTGCTGTGAACCTGTGTTCACCATCCAAACCGGAGAGGGCTCTGAATTTTACGTCATTGACACTGCATTCGTAGAAGCAAAAATGTCGTGCTATGGCACGATATCCGTAAAAGCAAAAACGTCGTGCTATGGCACCGAGGGATCTAAAATAATTATTTCCTTTGCAGGTTTCCCTGAAAGTTCCAGCGATCTTGATATTCCTAAGAAGATGCACAAGATGGTGGCAAACCACTCAGCTCTTCGTTGCGGTTTGGTGAGAGAGACACATGTAGTATCCTATCAACCTTGGCAACAAAATCCCTACTCTTGGAGGCTTGGACAAATCGTATTTCATCATTGGCGAGCCAACATGTACCTCATCGCAGGTTGACGAGGAACTACTGGAGTAAGCAACTTCTTCCAAAAGAATCAGAATTTGCGCCATTTCAATTTATCCAAAATTTAGGGCCAAATATTCTCAGCACAAGCCGGAAATATTTTTGAAGGTGATGCATATGTCTGCCGTTTTGGCTTTACAACATTGTATGTTATGATTGAAAAATTCATATATCGAGCTAAAAATATCCAAATCGTAAGCCGTTTGTGACACTGGAAATAACACTCAAAGATAAGAAAATCCTCAAAATATCGTGGAAGGAATCCTTGCAGATTATCCGTAGCAATATTTTGAAATTTACCCATCTGTCTGTCGAACTCACTATTCAACTTGGTGCGCACTCGTGGAGAAATTCTTATCTCGATCTAAGAGTGTCAAAATCACAAGCCATCTATTCAATTGGAAATAAAACAACAGTTTCTGCAATTCTTGAAGATTGGATTGCACGCAACAGTAGTTTGAAATTGCTCCTAATGTCAGCCACACTTCCAATCAAGCTTTGTGTACTTTTGTAGAAAACTTCATATCTCAAGCTAAGTGTTTCGGAATCCCAAGACGTCTGCACCAACGGAAAGACACGTTTGATACCTAAAACATCTGATAATATCGCGGTAGAACTCTTTTTAGATTGGTCATGATATTACTTTGAGGTCGCTCCTGATGTACTCCATGCTGCTTTTCTGCTTTGTGCACTCTCATCGAAAAATCCATATCTTGAGCTAAAAATATCTAAATTGAGATGCGTTTGCACCTTTCGAAAGTAAAATAAGAGACAGAAACGCATATAAATTTCATGGCATAACTCCTTTCGGAATGTAAAAAGAAAATTCTCAAATTCCACCTAACTGCAGTAATCTTTCATATTCATGTAGTTCCAGCGAAAAAAATCGTATCTTGATATAAGAACATCGAAATCATGAGTCGTTTGTGCCACCAGAAAGAAGACTCAGATATAATAAAATCCTTAAAATGAAGTATTCCTTCTAGATTGGCTGCAGAAATCTCTTGAAATTGATCTAGACGTTTTCCTTGCTGCTTTTCAGCTTTGCGCGCTTCAGTAGAAAAATTCATATCTCGTGCTAGGAATCTCCAAATTGCAATCCGTTCATACCGTTAGGAATAAAACTCATAGAGATGAACTGCATATGAATTTCATGCCAGGAATCCTTAAGGAATGGAAACAGAAAAATCTTGAAAGTCAAACTGACTGCAGAGAACTTTCAGGTTTGTGTACTTTCGACAAGAAAAACCATATCTTGAACTAGGAGCATCGGAATGAGCAAAAGTTCAATCCCATGAAATTCGGACAACGAGAATTATAATCTTGTTGAAGATGAAGGATCCATTCATTCTTAGTTAGCCTATCAAATATTTTTGAAGTTGATTCTACGACCTTTAATGGATTTGGATATCATCACGAATCTTATCTCCTTGTTTATTTCTTTTGCAGACTTGTGAAGGAGCTCAAAATGTATCAGCGTTAGATAAAGAAGGTACAAAAGATGTGGATATTTTGATGTTTCAATAAAAAATCGACAAGTAAAATCTTCATGCAAAGGACGAACTTGTTGCAGAGAGACTATCATGTGAAAGTAATCATTTCCCAAAAGTTGTGTATACTTGAAGTTTTGATATCCCTGCCCAAGGTGCTCACTAATGATGGAAATTTTGAGAGCTAGGTACATGCTCATGTATGGGAACTTCAAAAAAGAAGAAGTAGACCATTGCACCCACGACTCAACAAGAAGACACGTAGTTAAAAGATTATGAAAGTTGCTAATGTCATACGCACGCCATCAAGGATGATCTATCATATGGAGAAGTCACTAATGAGTTGGCAACCATGCATATATTTCGATCATTTACATAATTTTAGATTCCTTGTATAGGATGATGTCTCATTCTGCTTTTAACATTGATGTACATAATTCTTTCAATATTAAAGTAATGAAATATCTTTTATGCCCTGGCACCAAATTGTCTTATTTTCCTCAATTACATATGCCTTCAAATTTGAAAGAATTATTATGATGATCCCCTGATGCCAAACTTCTTTTTTAAAATCATGTGACTGAACTTAGAATGAAAGTCTAAGCTGCCTACATACCTCGATGAAGAGGATCAAGTCATAACGTAGTTCACAGGGATGAGTTTCTTTGTATGTACTAATTTTTGCCTAGGCCGTCTCTCGCGAGGTTTTCAACCTAGCGGACATTTTTTTTGGTCTTTTCTTTTGCCTAGCCCGCTTCAGGATTTCAACCTAGCAGGCCTTTTTTTTGCCGTACACAGTTTAGACTCATGCGGGCCAGGAGTGTAGCAATGTGCAGTTTAAGCTCATGCATCAAGGAGCGTCATGACTTCCAGTTTAGGCTCGTACATCGAGAAGCATAGGTGACTTTCATGGGAAGTACTACTTCATAAATTTTCTGTTGATCAGACCAACTCTGAGACCATCCTTGTCGATAATTTTGTATGCGCCATTTGAATAGGCTTCCTTCACAACATATGTCACATCCCATTTTGAGGTAAATTTGTCACCTATGAGTTTGTTGAGGATTATGGGTCGTCAAATAGCTAGGACTAAGTCTCCCACTTGGAATGGTAGTGGCCGCACTTACTTGTTGAAAGCTCTAGCTAGTCGAGCTTGATCGTACTCCAATTTTTGTTGCGCTTCCAATCTTTTCTCATCCAATGCCTCTAACTCTGCTAGGAGAAGTTGAGCATTCTCTTCAGACGTGGGTCCTTCTTGGATTTCTATCTGCAGTGATGGAATTTGTTGCTCCAACAGAAGGACTGCTTCCACTCCATATACCAAAGAGTAAGGAGTTACTTGTGTAGCAGTTCTGAATGTTGTCCGGTATGCCCACAAAACTTCACCAATTCTCTCATGCCAGTCTCTCTTGTTCTTTGCAACAACTTTCTTCAAAAGGTTACCAAGCATCTAGTTAGAAGCTTCAGCAAAGACGTTGGCAGATGCATAATACATTGAAGACTATATTGCTTGAAACCGAACTTCTCGCATAGACTCTTTATGAGCTTGTTGTCAAATTGCATTCCATTATCAGTGATTATGTATCTTGGTATGCCATACCTAAAAATTATATATGACTGGATAAAATCGACAATAGTTTCCTTTTTCACCTCCTTGAGTGGAACAACTTCGACCCATTTAGAGAAGTAGTCCGTTGCGGCCAATATGTACATCTGTCCCTTTGATGACTTTGGAAGTGGTCCAACAACATCAAGTCCCCATGCATCAAAAGGCCATGAAGCTGTAGATAGGTGAAGAGGCTCTGTAGGTTGGTGGATGTAGTTTGCATGAAATTGACAAGCTTGACATCTCTTGGCATGATCCATCCAATCCCTCACTATTGTCGCCCAGTAGTAGCCCATCCTCTTGATAGGGAAATAGAGCTTGGGACCAGATTGGTGTGCTCCACATGAGCCAGAATGTGCTTCCTCCATCGCTTACGATCTTCTTCTTTGTTAACACATCGTAAGAATAGTCCTTCAAAAGAGCAGCGAAATAATGTACCCTTATAGAAGATGAATCGTGGTGCTCTTCATTTGATGCTTGTTCTTTGTCGTGGATCTTCAGGTAACTTTCCATGTTCAAGGTACTCTGTCAGTGGTTGCCTCCAATCTTCTTCTTCAATCACTAGAACAGACGTATGATGGCTCTCATTGACCTGAAGATCCAGAAGTCTAGGAATAACCCATCGAGGAAACACATATACCTTTGTAGACTCATTCTCTCCAAGTGCCATCGTCGTGGCCAAGTTAGCCAAAGCCTCAGCCTTGCAATTTTCTTCTCTTGGGACATGGTTTAAGAACACTCGGTTGAATTTTTCCAGTAGACCAGAAGCGTATTCATGGTATGACAATAGATCTTCCTTTTTTACCTCGTAACTCCCCAAAATTTGGTTGATGATCGGCTTAGAGTTTCCGTAAATCTCAAATTGAAGAATCTTCATTTCTAATGCCATTTCGAGGTCGAAGATCAAAGCTTGGTACTCTCCAGCATTGTTGGAGCATGTGTCACCTAAAACAAAGGAGAATGGCAAGACGTCTTTCTGGAGAGATCAGTGTTGCCCCTGCAACATTACGACATGCAGATCCATCAAAGAACATTGTCCATGGTAGCAATCTTCGATGAACAAAAATCTTCATCTGGACACTCATCCGAAAGCTCCCATTCTGCCGGAAGAGGGTGATCAGCCACAAAATTGGCTAGTGCTTGTCCTTTCATAGCTTTTTGAGGTGTGTATATGATCTCATATTGGTTAAACAATATGGACCATATTGCTAGGCGTCCATAAAGAACAGGTAGAGTCATCACAAACTTCACGGTATCTGCTCGAGAGATGAGTTTGATGGTGTATGCTTTAAAATAATGCCTTAGCTTCTTTATTTCATAAAGTAATGCTAAGCATATTTTCTTAACAGGCATATAGTTCAACTCATCTTCTATCAGAGTTCGACTAAGGTAGTACAAGGCTCGTTCCTTTCCTTCTTCATTCTCTTGAGCAAGTAGTGATCCAAGTGAACGTTCCTATGCTGCGATGTAGACTATCAACGGATTCCCAAGCATTGGCGCCCCTAACACAGGTGGATTCAGCAAGTATGTTTTGATGCTTTCAAAAGCATTTTGACATGAATGATCCTAATGAAATGGATATCTTTCCCTCAATGGATGATTGAAGGGTTGACACCATCCGGCTAGATTAGAGATGAACCTCTGAATGAATGCTAAGTTTCCTTGGAGACTTCAAAGCTCCCTCAAGTTCTGGATTGGGCATTTTCTGAATGGCGTCATCAAATTCAATTCCACGATGACGCACAATGAAACCAAGAAACTTTCCTGAGGTAACTCCAAATGCACACTTGAGTGGATTCATCTTCAGATCGAATTGTCTTAACCTTTCAAAAACAATTCGAAGGTCTTCAAGGTGGTAACACCTACTCTTCGTCTTCACTACCAATTTATTGACGTAGCATTCAACCCTTTTATGAAGTATTTCATCAAATATGTTTTGCATCACGTGTTTGTAGATTGCACCAAAATTCTTCAGACCGAAGGGCATCACTTGTAGCAATATATCCCTTTTGGAGTTCAGAAAGCAGTACACTCTTCATCTTTTGGAGACATTCTAATTTGATTGCATCCAGAGGACCCATCTATGAATGACATAGCTTCATGCCCTATTGTAGCATCCACCATGATTTGAATTATTGGTAGCGGGAAGTCATCTTTTGGACATGCCTTGTTTAGGTCTCGAAAATCAACACAAACGAGTATTTGACCATTTTTCTTCTTGATAGGTACAATATTCGATATCCATGATTGGTACTTCAACTCTCGAATAAATCCCACCTCGATGAGCTTGTTGACTTCGACTTCAATTTGTGATACAAGCTCAGGTTGAAACATGCATTGTGACTGCTTCATAGGGAGTGCTCCACTTTGATCCCTAAATGATGAACAACTACCTTAGGACTAAGACCATGCATTTCTCTATACGACCAAGCGAAGACATCCTTCTACTCGGTCAACAACTTGGAGTATTACTCCTCATCTTGAGGCGTAAGCAGTGCACTAATGAAGGTGAGGCGTAGATCTTTTGAAGTACCTAAATTGAGTTCCTTAATCTCATCCACAGTTGATTGTCCACCATCTTCTAGTTGAGGGGGAGCCTCGTGTACCTCATCATCAACTTCAAGGCATGGGCTATCTTCCACAATTATGTGATAGGATGTTTCCACGAAGTCTAGCTTCTCTATTTGACTTCCTTGGATAGTCTGCACGTCTTCTTTCGTTTTCTATACTTCTTTACGAGGCTGGAGAGTGTAAACAATGGTTCTCCTTTGCACCATCAGACCCTCTGTAGATATCGAAAAAATAGACTTCCTCTTCATATGTGATGGGAAAGCACTACAGATTTCTTTGTCAGTAACAATTTCAAAATGCTCCCGCTCCTCATGAATTTGCTCCTTGTATTTTGACAGTATCTTTCTAGATGGAGACTTCCTTGTGGTCCCTAGGTAGGTAGTGAAAACTTCTTTTAGATGTTTGGAAGATACACGTTCACCTTCATGACTAAGACTTTCAAACACCAAAACCGGAGGGGTAGAGCCTCCAATGCAATCAAATACTGAAGCCCGTTTTTTATTTTTTTGCCCTAACTTCCTTCATCTCCTCTACCAAGAAGAATTGTGATGAAGATATCTCTTTGCTTCTCTTTGATGAAATTCGAAGAGGCTCTGCCACACTGAAACCCAACCCAAACTTTGGAGTGGCGACGTAGTGCCCTTGTTTTCTCAACTTCATTTGGGACTCATTAAGCCCATGTATCTTTTCACCAGTGACTTCGTCTTTGAGTTATACTAGTTGTGATGGATTGCAGAATTCATAACTAGACTTTTCAAGCAGTATGAAAGCCTTAGGATCATAGTGCCCTTTTAGTTTATCAGCTTGGAGATTGCCTTTAGCAGACTCACAAGTCACGAATGAGATTTGTGCAACTGGGACAGTCATATGCGCTTTCAAATGTTGGATATCTTTGTGACTCGCTTCTTTGGAGTACATTCCTGTAGCAAAGGTTGCCCTTTCTTTCGATGCTCACATGGAACATAGTGAAAAACCAGATGCTCCTTAGTCGTTGTCTGCATGTCACCTTTAGATGATGATAGCTTAATGAAGACTTCTTCTGTTACTTTCTTAGGCACCTTGGTGTTAGTCCATTGAGCCTCATTTTCCTCTTCTAACTTGACATCATCTTCGTCATCTGATGATGGTTTCTCTACTTTCAGTTCACAAGAATCAATGTAGAATTTTACGTCTGCAAAGTATGAGTCTGTCTCAGCGAAAGGCTTGATATCTGCATCAATTTTGACTATCTCACCATCTCTTATGTACTTTGGACATTGATACAGAGTAGATGATTCCACCCCATTCTCATGAATCCAAGGATGTCCAAGAAACAAGTTGTATGACGTTTTAGCATCTATGATGTGAATCAGGGTGTTTGAATTTATCTCACCAATGGATAATCCTAAGTAGATCATACCTATGGCTCGTTGTCCCCTTTTGTTGAAACCTTGGATTTAGGTTACTTTTGGATAGCTCATCGATAGAGATCCCAAGATTTTTTAGCACCGTTTTTGGCATGATGTTGACAGTCGAACCATCATCAACAAGTATGCAATTGAGATGTTGTTCCCGAATGGACCCTACAACAAACAAAGGTCCGTTATGTCGCTTAGACCCCAGCAACAAGTGATCATCTGTGAATAAAATTGTTCCACAAAATGTGACAACTTTTCTGTTATCACGTTGTTCTGGTGTTTTCATTGGATCAAGCTCGTCGTTGCTTTTCATTATTTTGTCAGTACTGGAAACTACATGAGTTGCACCAACGTGACCTCCATGAAAGAATTTTCCAGGAAAGAATTCATGCAGTGTGATGGGCTTTCGGAACTTCCGTGATAAGGCACCATTAATCCTCTTGCTAATGTAAGATTTGATAATTCTTGGTGGTTGTAGCCTATCCACATCGCTTATTTTTGCTCTTGGCTTAGGAATTCGTAGCATCAAAACTGCCAGATGTTTTCGATTCTTGAGAGACTAGAATCCAGACCTCATCGCCTTTGTCTTTGGAGTGATTTTCTAGCTCAAGTGAACCTTCATGAGTTTTCCTTGGAAGATCAACTTCAACGGGCTTGAAATTTACAAATGATAAGAAGGCAGTGCTTGACGGTTCTGCAACCCTGAACACTTCCTTTCCTTGAGCGCGATACTTGCATGATTTGCTTCTGTTGTTTCATCCATGTCTATGATGATTTTTCCTTCACTTACAAGAGCCATAATTTTCTCCTTTAAGACAAAGCATTTCTCTGTAGGGTGGCTAATGACGCGATGAAATTTGCAGTATTTTGGATCGCCAACTTTGCCAATTTCCTCTGGCCTTTTTGATTTAGGGAGATTGACGACTTTCTTTTCCAACAATTCATCAAGGATTGTTGGTACGTCTGAATTTGGAAATGGATAACGCCTATAATTCCTTCAAGGTGGGACGACACTTCTCCTATTTGGAATGTTGAATTGGGGTCTTATCCTCCTTCACTTTTTGCTTAGTAGTGACCTTCACAGAACTTGCTTTCAGCACCATTGATTCTTTGATGCAACATTTTTCTTGAACTCCTTTTGGTTAGCAAATGGAGATGCCTCTCCGTGACTTGCAATGCTTAACTCCATGTCGTGTGCTCAAGTTGCAAGTTCTTCAAATGTTCGCGGTTTGATACCTTGTAGGATATATAAAAGGCACCAGTGCATTCCTTGAAAGGCGATCTTTGCAATCCAAACTTAGCGCCCTCCAACGATTAATGTAATCCACCAAGGTCTCATCCTTTCTTTGCTAGGTGCATGTCAACTTTATCATGCTTACAGTTCTTCGGATAGTATAAAAATGATTGAGGAATTCCTTCTCAAGTTTATCCCATCTATCAATGGACTTGGGCTCCAAGTCAATATACCAGTCAAATACGTTCCCTTTCAGAGAACAAACAAATTGTTTTACCAAAGGTTCACCATGTGTTCTAGTATTGCTAAAAGTCTCGACAAAGTGGGAAATATGTTGACTTGGGTTCCCTTTGCCATCTAATTGATACAGCTTTGGTGGTTGATAATTGGTGGGCATGCTTAAACAATCAATCCTCTTAGTATAAGGCTTGGAGTAGTACAACGAACTTTGTGATCGTCCGCCATATTGAGCTATGATGGTATTTGTTAACATGTTTTGAAATTGTTGGACAGATAACGCCGCAACTGAAGACTTTGTGATGGTACGCCATATTGAGCTCTGATGGTGTTTGTTATCATGTCTTGCAAGTGTTGGACAGATAACACCGCAACTGAAGTAAATTGCTTTTCCTTTTGAATGTTTAACTTTGAAAATGATTCCTCAACAACTGTTTTTTGGGAGGTGGAGATAGGTGAACGAGGCGAGGCATGGATCGACTCTCCAGGTGCATAGGCCTCTAATTTGTTCATGAGTTGAGCGATGTTTAATTTTAGAAGATAAAAAGCAAATGTGTAATTTGAACTGAAAAAGGAAAAAAAAGGTACCTCAGAATAACCACTATATAAATCTAGAAAGAATGTCTTTTGAAAAAATAGAATAAAAAGACATATTGAGTGAGAGAAGAATGAAATAGAAGATGAAAATAAAACTTTATGGGGAAAAAATAAAGTACATTCAGTCTCTTCAGAAAAACAAGGTCTTTCCTGAAAGAGTAACTATTAAAAGAGGACTAGGTGCTACCCCTAAAAAGTGCATGTTACCTGCATGGACTATAAGATCACTTATTCATCCTTTTGCTTATTACAAGGGACCCAAACTTGCTTGGATTCCTAAGTCTAACCCATGATCTCCTTGTGCAGGGAACAGTGAAATGAAGCACCTATTAAAGGTTCATGGATAGTGGATGTTCAAAGCACATGACTGGAAATACCATGGACTTTCTTTCACTAAAAGCTCTGCAATGAGGGAGTGTATCCTTTTGCAATGGAAAAAGGGGTACATTCTCGGAGTTGGAAAAGTCGGGAAATCACTAACTCACTCAGTTGAGAATATGCACTATGTCAATGGTCTTAAGTTTAGTCTCCTGAGTGTTTCTCAGATTTGTGATAAAGGAAACAAGGTGGAGTTATTGTTTAAGATATGCACAGTTGAAAATCTGGCAACTGGTGAAGCGGTACTTCTGGCCAAAAGATACAAGAACATTTATGTTTCTGATTTCTAGTCTCTACAAAGTGGTGATCTGAGTTGCTTGAAAGCTGTTAATAATGATGCTGAATTGTGGCACAGAAGATTGAGGCACTCGAGCTTCTCTCTTCTGAATAAACTGATTCAGAAGGACCTGGTCTGTGGTTTGCCCATGTCAAAGTTCAAAGAACACAAAGCCTGTTATGCCTGTGCCAGAAGGAAGCATGTGAAGTCCTTATTCAAGTCAAAGAAAGATGCCAGCACCTCAAAACCACTTGATCTCCTTCATATGAATTTGTGTGGCCCTATGAGAGCGCAAAGCAGGGGAGGAAAGAGAATATATCTTTGTGATAATGGATGACTACTATAGATTCACTTGGACTCTGCTTCTTAGAACAAAAGATGAAACCTTTGAAGTTTTTGTAGCCTTTGCAAAGAAAATCCAAGTGAAAATGGAATCAAGAGTATCGTGCATTAGATCAGACCATTGAGCAAAGTTAAGTTTGATGAATTCTCTAACGAGAATGGCATTACTCCAAATTTCTCAGCTCCAAGAACTCCACAGCAAAATGGAGTTGTGGAAAGGAAGAACATAACCCTTGAGGAAATGGAAAGAACAATGTTGATCTATAGTGGGATTGCAAAGAACTTTTGTGCTGAAGCTATCAACACTGCTTGCTACTTGGTGAATAGGTGCATGATCAGTTTTTTTTAAAACAAAACTTCCTATGAGTTGCTGAATGGAAGGAAGCCCAAACTGACTCACATAAGAACATTTGGGTGTAAATGTCTCAACAATAGAAAGGATTAGCATGGAAAATTTGATGCCAAGAGTGAGAAGAAATCTTTTTGGGGTACTCTTCTCAAAGTAAAGCTTACAATATATATAACAAGCGGACTCAGTGTGTTGAGAAAAGTATACATGTATTCTTCGACGAGTCTAATATTTCATGTGAGAAAAACAACAAGGATGATCAAGATGGGGAGCCTCTACTGGCTCCAGGTGAGGTCATTGATATGACAAACAGAAAGGCAGACATGATGAATCAAGTGAAGACAATGCAGTCTCTTCCTCATCAGCCAGAAATGAACCAAGTACCACAATTACAACCATTAAAGTTGAAGAAAGAGTGGTTGATACAGTTCAAAGTACTCCACATGTAGATGAGAAAACCAGTAAGACCTACCTAGATCTTCTACAAATGAGGCTCAAGTGCCCAATTGGAAACACAAAAGCACCTATCCTCTTGACAATATAATTACTCCTCCGGATTCAGGAATATAAACCAGATCAAAAGCCAAAAATTCACTTGCTTCCTCGACCTTTCTTTCCCAAATAGAACTAAAAAAACATCAAGGAAGCCTTATAATATGCAGATTGGATCACAACCATGAAAGATGAGTTGAATCAATTCTAAAAGAACAATGTATGGCATCTGGTACCTAGGAAGGAATTGATTATGATGGGATTTTTGCTCTAGTTGCTCGCATGGAATCTATCATTATCCTCATTGCCTTTGCATCATATATGGAATTCACTCTGTTCCAAATGAGTGTCAAAAGTGCATTTCTGGAGTGACTCTTTAAGGAAGAGGTTTATGTAAAGCAACCTCCGGGTTTTGGATGTCATGAAAACTCGAGATATGTGTTTAAATTGGACAAGGCTATATTTCAGTTGAAGCAGGTTCCTCGAACTTGGTATGAAATACTATCAAAGTTTCTCTTAGAAAACAGTTTTACTAAAGGAAAAATTGACAACACTTTGTTCCTGAAGAAACGAGGGAGGAACATGCTAATTGTTCAAGTATATGTTGATGATATCATTTTTGGGGCAACAACTAATTCACTATGTAAGGAATTTACAAAACTCATGGGAAGTGAGTTTGAGATGAGGATGATGGGTAAGTTGAATTTCTTCTTCAATCTTCAAGTGAAACAGTCCACAAAAGGTACATTCATCAATCAGTAGAAATACATCAAGGAGCTTCTGAAGAGGTTTGATATGGAAGCATAAAAAGTGATTGACACTCCCACTTAAGAGTGCAAACTGTCCCGGGCCTGAACCGGAACCGAACCGGGCCCGCGGTCTTGGCGGTCCTGGTGGGCCGGTCCTGGCGGTCCCGGGCCTGCGGTCCTATAAGCCCGTGACGGGCCGATCCAGAAGTGAAGAACCGCCACGCAATCCTGGGCCGGTCCTGGCGGGCCCAACGGCTCTTTTTTTTTAAATTTTTTTTAAAAAAAATCAGTAATAGCTCTTTTCAAAAGTAGCCGTTTGGAGCTTTGTAAAATAGCCATTTGGCCCCCAAACTTTATATAATTATAATTTTCCCCATATCTCAACTATAAATAACCCCTCATTCTTTCATTTTATTCACCAATTGATCAATATCTCTCAATCTCTCTTTCAATCTTTCTACTACAATTGCTTAATTTATTATTGAAAATTCATGAAAAGTTGTGATGTTGTTGAATTGAAGTTTTCAAGTGTTCAACGATTTTCAATTCTCAAGAAGTTGTTCGGCAATCCGCTAAACTCGTTTCAACTCTTACGTTTTAATAATATATTTTTGTGTTGTTTAGTTTGCATAATTATAATTAGTATGGCATTTTTTTGGAAAAAAATGTTCAATAAAGGAAAAGGTAAAACCGGTGAAAGTAGTGGCCATAATACTACCCTTCCCCCGGCTCCCCGACCTACAAAAGATAAGCAAGTTGAAAGTAGTCGCCAACATAGACGTCCTACTCCGCCTCCCGTAATGCTTGATAGTGATCACCCTTGTTTTCAATTTACCGATAGTGAATTTCTACATGATGTTGCAGTAGGTGATAGATTAGATGATGAAATTATGAATGCTCTTTATCCTAATGAATTAGAGGAAAATGAGGATGATAATGATGATGATGAAACCCAAGCACCAGATTTAGATGATACACATACTAGTCCTGTTCATAACTCAAGTAATGCACCGGCACACCCACCTGTAGAAACTCCAACTTTTAGTAGACAACCTGCTAAACGTGCAGAAACATCGTTAGTTTGGAATAGTTTTACTCAAGTAAGAGAAATAAATAAGGCTAAGTGTAAAACTTGTGGGAAATTACTGGTTCATACATTTACTGGAGACCGTAGCGGCACAAGTAGTTTGGTTAGGCACATAAAAATACACCCTACAGATAGGGCTAGATTTTTTCAAATGCAAGCGCAGCAAGAGGGGACAAGTGTAGATTCTGCGGTTAACCCTAGTACAGGTTCAAATCTAGTTCAACCAGGAATTAACATTGTCACCGGAGGTATTTTATATTACGATCCAAATAGAGATCGTGAAGAATTAGCAAAGATGATTACTGTTATGTGCTTACCTTATACTTTTGCTTCTAATCCTAATTGGTTTCATTATATTAGAAGAGTTTTTAATCCTACTAATAAAGGTTGGCCTCGCGCAACAGTTAAGGCCGATATTTATAAATTCAAACATGAATATGAACAATATTTGCGCTTTATTTACTCATATACCTAATCAGATTTTTATTACTACTGATATTGGTAGAAGTAATAATGAGTGTGATTATCTAACGGTTACAAGTCATTGGATATATGAGGACTGGACAATGCAAAAACGTATAATTGCATATAGAATAATTAATTCACGTCACACGGGTAGGTTTATAGCTAACACCGTTTCAGATATTTGTAGATATTTTTGCTTTAGCGATAAAATAATGGAAATTTCTATGGATAATGCTTCTAGTAACAGTAGTGCAATAGGCATGCTTACAAAAACACTAAATCTTGCATTTAGTAATATTTCCATGTCAGATGTATTTGTCATATTTATCATTTAATTGTTGGTGATGGTATGCGAATTTTAAACATAGAAATTGAAATGGTTCGAATGGCTCTTAATTGGCTTTTTTATTCAAACCTTAGAACTAGACTTAGAGAATATTTTAAAAAATATGATGAATATGGCCTTAGAGAAAGAAATGTTCCTAAACCTTGCCCGACTAGGTGGAATTGTATGTACGAAAGTTTAGTAGTTGCGTATGAATATAGAAACCCAATTAATGCAACGTTTAATTCTCGGGTAGGCTGTGAGGATGATGATGAAATGCTTACTACCCAAGATTGGACGAATGTTAAAATTCTTTTAGAATTTTTAGAACATTTTCAAGTTGCTACAAATGCATTTTTTGGGAAATATAATCCTACTATTTCAAACTGTTTAGTTTATATTGCCGCACTGGCTGATTTGTTTGTTGAATTTGGCGAGGGTGGGGATATTTATGAACTTGCTATAAATGAAATGAAACAAAAATTTAAAAAATATTTTTTCCCTATCCCTCCTATTTTTGGTGTTGGTGCAATGTTAAATCCTACAATGAAATTGGGAGGTCCTCATTTTTGGTATTCTAATATTTATAAGGCTTTATATCTTTCAAACGAGGAAATTGATACATTTGCAGATGCAAAAGCATCAATTAAAATTAATGCTCAAACTGTTTATAATGCTTATAAAGTTGCGTTAGAGCATGCTAGACCAAATATTCCAACACCTACTTCGTCTAGCTCACAATCGTCTAAAAGAGCTGTAGGCTTAACATCTCATAAATCTTTGATGGCGTTCCGGGGTTCTCAAGGTGATAACTATAATGAAACTTCACATCTAAATGAGCTTCAAGTTTACTTGTCTTAGGGACTTGAAAAGGAGAATCCAGACGACTCTTTCGAACTTTTGGAATGGTGGAAGTCAAGGGAAAAATATTTTTCGGTTCTTGCAAGGATGGCTCGGGATGTTTTATCAATTCAAGCTTCAACTGTTGCATCGGAGAACGCTTTCAGTCAAGCAAGACTACAAATCGGTGATCATAGAGCGGCGATGAGGGATAGCTTGGAAAAATCGGTGCTTTTTAGAGATTGGATCCGCGCGAAAAGAAGAAACTTTGAAATTGCAGAATCACAACCGACGATAGATGAAGCTTATGAAGAAATGATAGCGGAACTTTCGAAGGATTCGGCTTCGCCCGGAAGTGGTGATGAACAAGCTTCGTTTCCACAACCACCAACACAACCTCCTCCCAACCTTGACGGATTTATGAGATTTTTTAGGGATACAATGTAGATTGTGATGTAACTTGCACATTGAAACATCTTATTTTAGTTTATTTTCCTTTTAATGGTGGTATTAGTATCTTGTTGTGCTTATTCCATTGGGGGAAGGAAGACTAAGAAAGATATGCCATTTTGGTCAATAAAAATTATAAGACACACCCTTGAATATCTTTTTTCTCAATATTTCTTTGTCTTTACTTCGATATATATATATATATATATATATATATATATATATATATATATATATATATATATATATATATATATATATATATATATATATATATATATATATATATATATATATATATATATATATATATATATATATATATATAACATACAATATATACTACAATAAAATATATACGAGAATATATATACATAACATACAACCTAAACTACAAGAAAATATATAAGTAATAACATATATACATAAGATACAATATATATAAGAGAATATATATACATTATACATAAGAGATACAATATATATACTACAACAAAATATATATACATAATATACAATATATATATATACTACATGAAATTACATAAGAGAATATATATATATATATATATATATATATATATATATATATATATATATATATATATATATATATATACACATAAGATACAATATATGCTACAAGAAAATATATAGGTAATATACATATATACAATATATACTAATTAGTACAACACAGTATACTAATTACTACAACACAATATATACATTATATATAATATATACTAATTACTACAATACAATATATACGTAATATATATCAATATATACATACTATACAATATATGCTAATTACTAAAACACACTACATACATAATATACAATATATATTAATTACTGCAACAAAAGATATACATAATATACAATATATACTAATTACTACAACACAATATACCATGAAATATATATGATATATACTATACTAATAACTTAGTACACCATATAAAATATATTCTACACTATACTAATAACTACAATACAAGATATTGCCTTTAAACCCCCCCCCCCCTTCAGGCCCGGCCCGCCAAGCCCAAGACCACTGTGGGCTTAGGCCCGTCACGGGCTGGTCTCAACCGTCAGGACCGCCAGGCCCGGCACAAAAAGCCCGGGACCGCGAAGCCCGGCCCGTGAGGCTCGTTTAGGCCCGGGCCCGGGCCAGTTTACGCCCTTACTCCCACTGTCATTGCTACTCGACTGGGCATAGATGAATCTGGCTCTCCTGTAAATCAAACCATGTATCGAGTCATTATTGGGTCTCTTCTCTATCCCACTGCTAGCAGACCAAAAATTATTTTTAGTATGGATCTATATACAACGTTTCAGTCAAATCCCAAAGAATCTCTTTTGAAGCTGCCAAAAGAATCTTGAGATATCTTGAGGGAACATAAGACCCGGTTCTGTACTATTCTTCAGGCGACAATTTAATCTTATTGGTTACGTCGATGCTGACTATGCAAGTTATCTTATACATAGGAAAAGCACATAAAAATGGCTCACTTTCTAGTATCATGTCTCGTCTCATGGGGCACAAGGAAGCAAAATTCAGTTGCTCTTTCAACGACAAAAGTAGAATAAATTGCTGCAGCTTCTTGCTGTGCTCAGTTCCTATGGATCAAGCAGCAATTGGAAGATTTGGGTGTGTACACTAACTGTGTGCCTCTTCTATATGACAACACCAATGTGCTCAACATGGCCAAGAACCCGGTTCAACATAAAGAACCATGCACATTTATGTGAGACATCACTTTCTCAGAGACAGCGTGGAGAAAGGGCTCATATGCATGAAGTTCTGCAGTACAAATGACATTGCAGATATCTTCACCAAAAAACAAAGCAGAGAACATTTTGAGAGAAATAGGCAGCAGTTGGGCTAATAAAGCCTTACTGAGAATCTGATTCCTTCTACGTGGCTAGAAATTCACATTCAGGTGAAGTAGCTAAAGTGTTTTTCAGCCAAGTCTAACTCACTTCAATACCATTGCAGGTTGACACACATGATCATTGTAGAAGCTGCAGAAGCAGTGCATGAGAGGTAAAAGAGGATTGAGAACTTTTGAAAGATTGGTCAAGAACCTGGTTCTTGCACCACATGTTAGTATTTTTGTGCTTTTTCATACATATCTTAAAAGGAAACAAAAATTGAGTGCCATGTCATCAACATTTTTAGACCCTGTATGTCACGTCTTTTCATTCAAATTTCATAAACTCCTTCTGAAAAGTTGCATCTCCCAACAAAAACACCGCCATTTTAGAACTGGTTTCTCTCTCACTCATAATTGTCCTTTCTCCCATTAAAACCCTCTCATCACTTTGAACGGCTATCTTTCACTCTCTTTTTCTTCTCTTCAGTCCCTCTTCAGAACTTTCAAACTTCCTCTCCATCATGGCTGAAATCAACCAAAAATCCTCACCATAGTTGAGAAACCCCCAGGGAAAATCCTCGACTCTTCCACTTCTAGTGAAAAGCCTCTTACCATTCCTTCTTCAACCATATCTGCAGATAATACTCCTAAACCAGACTCTGTCTCACCCTCAAGTGTTGAGAATTTAGAAACTCCTAAACTCGATAGCTTTTCATCTTTTCCACCTAAGATTCTCACAGCACAAAGCAAGGATGGAGAATAGAGTGAGACGGTGCAGGTAGAAAGGGTCTCAGAGGTTAGTGTTGATCAGTCAATAGTTGTTACCATTTCAGAGGTTTTTGCACCCATGAAATCTCAAGAGAAAGAGGTTTTAGAAAACATATTGGTCATATCTGTTGAAGGAATAGTGTATGGGGTCATCTCTACTATACCTGTGTCTTAAGGAAAATAGACTCAATCGTTAATGGGAGAAGGAACTATGGTGCTCCTCGAAAACCCTACACTAGAGGAAACTACTGGGACCCTTCTTGAAAGACCTGACCCCTCTCCTGAGGAAATAGGTCAAGGATTTTCTTCTCAGGTCAGTTTCGACCATGTTCCTTCTCCTCAATTTGATGTCGAGCCCTTGGAAATTTTGGCTCATTCTATAAGGTCTAGTGATGAAGAAGATCAAGATAATATTGCTCTAGATGTGTTCATTGCCACAATGAGGGTTGTAGCCACTCCTGAGCCTTCTTCTAAGAGACCTACTACTAGGTTGCAGGTAAATGAGGCTTATGAGTCTACCCTATAGAAGAGTAAAAGGAATAGCAAGAAAAAGAAGAAGAGGTTGGTGAAACATGGAGAGGTTGTGTGTGACAAAATCATTCTTGTATTGGAAGTGGATGAGGAAGCAACAAAAGAATCAAGTCCCTTAGTTAAAAGGTCTCAGAAAAGAAGCAATATTTTGAAAATGCTTTAGAGGAAGGTGTTGCTACGCCAAGTTCAAAGTCAGTAAAAGGTGGTCACAAGTTGAAATAACTGGTGGATGAATAGTCATTGTCTGATGAGGAAAACTTAGTAAGATCCAGTAGAAAGGGCAAATCGCATGTGAAGTCAAGGAAAAGAAAGTTGGAAAATGTGAGGAACCTGATTCTGCAAAGAAAGTGAAACGTGAAAGTATGTCTACTAAGGAAAGGCTGAGGTACCAAAAGGTTCTGCGCGGTCGCACTTTTGACCCAGAAATCTCTGAAATGTCTATGAGACAATTAGTAAATATGGTTGAATTTCAACGGTGGGGACATTTTTTCATGGTGGATGTGCCCAATTTCTATGAAAATGAGGTCCAAAGTTTCTATGCAGACCTCTTTACTATAGCATCTGATCATATTTGTGCTTTGGTCAATGGAGTTGATATTGTTTTGGATGCTGCTTTGCTTGGGGACATTCTTATGGTCCCTGCTTATGGTATGTCTTCTATCAAGAACGTGTGTGGTTCAAATCTTAGGAATGCTATTATAAAGAGGGAGTAGTCCGGAGGGGAGAACAGGTACACAAGAAAGCTCTACATCCTGTCTATCAGCTATTGTTTGAGTTGGTAAACAAGGTTCTTCTACCCCGTGCTGAGAGAAGGTCCATCACTTCCAAGTCTGATATGTATTTGATGGAAGCATTGGATGGATTCTGTGCTATAAACATGCCAACCTTCATGATTGAGCACATGCAAAAGGTGGCAAATTTCAAAGATGGAAACCATGGTCTTCCTTATATATTTCTTCTCACGCGTGTCTTCAAGTTCTTTAATGTACCTCTAGGAAAGCCCAAGATAAGGACCAATAAGCAAACCTTTTTTCAAGCTACTTTAGAAGAATGTGAATGTATTGAAAAGAATGGATGGGTAGGAAGCACTTCAAAAATCTCTCAGTTTATCAATGCCCAAAATAGTGCTACTAAGGAGATTCAAAAGTTAAAGGCAAGGAATGCCATTCTGGAGAGTCAGCAAGCCCAAGGGGCACCAGGATCAGATGAGGAGATTGCTCATCTGACAAGAGAAAATGTTGAGCTTAGGCAACAAGTGGAGAATTTGAAGGAGAAACTGCTCGCAGAGCAAATGTCGGCCAATGCTCGAATTGATCTTGTTCTCAACACTCTTGATGTAGCTTCCAAGCCCTTTTCTTCTAGCGTCCCCTAGGCTAACCCTTTGTGACCAGTTTCTGGGCTACCTCTTTTATTTCTTGATGACTCTATGGCAGTTGTTTTTGTTTTTTTTGTGGTGTGAATGAAATTTCCTCGTACTTCTCCTGATGATACCAGTCCAAACTTGCATTTGTTGTAATAGCAAAGGCTTATGATTTATAAAAACTATCCTCTTTTGTTGTTTATTGCTTCTGTTTCTCTGCTTCTCTTTTCTATTATGTTGTGTGCAGATATGTAGCATGAGTTAGCTAGGCTAGACTTCTTTATGCTGCTATTTGGTTTGCTTGTATATTTTAATGAATCCAAAAGGGGTAGGTATAATTAAAACATGGATCTGATTAAGGGGGAAGCATAAAGTCAGGGGCAACTAGTGTGTTCATGTTACTTTAACTAGTTTATTTTGGTCTAAACATGTGTTATCAATTTCTAAGTTTGTCATCATTAAAAAAGGGGTCATTGATGTGTTTATAGTACCTTAGCATTATGTTTTGATGATCTAACAAACTTATTGTCAAAGAACCAGATAAGGAACCTGACACAGTTGGTATCAAATCAACGTATTTAAGCTAAGGAGAGTTGTTATGACTTCAGAATATAGAGAATTAATACAGGGACCTGATATCCTTGAGTTTCCCTGACAGTGGTATGAAGTCAACTATTTCCAGTTGGAAAGTGACTGATGCCTCTACTGTTCATAGAAACAGTACAACATAGTTCAGCAGTCACTTCTCATTCACCTACCATGTGATGTCATCCATGATGTATTAACATTAAATATTAAAACAAAACATCACTTAAACACTTCGAGATTTTACTCAAGCATTGAAGCATCTGACAATTAAGCATTCAATTCTCAAGTGCATCAAGAACAAAGCATAACACTACTATGGACCAGCTCCTTTTGTGTGTCCTTAGTTGAGTTGTAATTTTGTAATTGTTCTTTCTTGTAATTTCTACTTTACTTATCTAGAAGCGTCTTTTAGGAGCTCTTGAAAAATCATATATCTTTGGTGTTTGTGTCGTGACTAGAGTTAGTCATGAGTTGAAGTCTTTGTAATAGGTGTATTGCAAAGTGGCTTGTAATAGGCGTATTACAAGTTAGGGAATGATTAAGAGTTTAATTCCTAGGTTACAATAGATTGTAATCTAAAGCTTGCTCAGTAATGAAGTTGAAATCCTACCAGTGTAGGTCGTGGTTTTTATCCTCTTGAGCAGGGATTTTTCCACGTAAAAGCTTCCGATTCTATTTATTTACTGTTGCATTAGTGTTATATGAGAAAACTTATATAGAACTTGGTCTCTATATAGTTTGGTGGACTCATATATTCTATCACACATTTTTGGAAGTAGAGATACTCTGAAATAGGGCATGTGCAAACAAATTATATATAGAATCATTGTGTGCATCATCTTTACCCTACCATGTTCCGAATATCACACTCCATAGTTTCTTTCTCTTTGTTACTAAATCATGGATACTTTTCAGAGCCATATGACAATCTACATGAAATGCATTTAGTTCTGACGGAAGTTGTGGGAGCTGTGTAAGCCTCTGGCTATTTGATAAGTCCAAGGATCGAAGAGCACCAAGTTGGGTTATGCTTCGAGGAAAATGCTCAAAATTATTTCCTCTGAGCTTCAACATTTTCAAAGAGGATAAGGATCCCACATCTTCCGGAAGTCCTCCATCTATTAGATTGCAGTTACTGAGATCCAGATGTTCAATTGACCGTAGAGGGTACTCAAAGCGAATTATACATGCAAGAATGTTATTGAGGAATTTTAGTGATAGGAACTATACTGTCTTCTGGGTTAATAGCAAAAGATATTTTTTTATTTTATTCTCTCTAATTATATTGATAGGAACACTACCTTCTTAATTACTTAGAGAAACATATATAACAACCATCATTCCTTTTTTTCAGGAAAACAAAAGCAAAAATATTTTTAACGTCCAAATGACAATCTATGAAATTAGAATTTTTATTTTATAAATATGATAAATTAATTAGTGTCTATTTCGTTTAACTCATTTTTGAGGTACAGATTCTTTTTCTATAATAAAATATGTACTCTTCACATAAGCAACCACAATTGAGAGAAGATTATTCCTTTAGAGCTCCTCACTTTTCTCCTATAGTAACTTGAACCCGCAACCTTAATTATTCTTTAGCACTTGAGCAAAACTCTCTTTGTGGTATTCCATTTTTTTTATTGTAAATAATTACTATGTGTTCTTAACTCACCCGTCATGGACATTATATCCTTTTAGATTTGCGGCAGCAATTAGAACATTCCTCCATCTTAATTTGGAGATTCTGCATTCCTTCATCAATATCCTTATTGTAGAGAGTTTTGGGAGAATTAATTTTCTTATATTGCTCACAAAAGTATATATAGAGTACAAAGAGGTATCAAATCCTACCAACTATAGGACTGTACAATAATGGAAGAAATCAAATCCTACCAACTATAGGACTATACAATAATGAAAGAATATTCTACCAATAATAAAAAGATACACACAATATATTCTAATACGCCCCCTCAAGATGGAGGGCCGGAGGGCACGCCAATCTTGGACATCAGCAGAAGAAGCCGAGGACGAGATAAGTGCTTGGTGAGAGCATCAGCAAGCTGATCAGTAGAGGATACATGAGCAACACGAAGAGACCCATTCTGAACCAATTGACGAACAAAGTGATAATCAATGGAGATGTGTTTCATGCGCGAATGAAACACAGGGTTGGCAAAGAGGTAAGTGGCGCCAATGTTGTCGCTGTAAATGACAGGAGCAGCCGGAAGAGGGACATGAAGCTCGCGCAACAGTGAATGAAGCCAAGGACTTCAGCGGCAGCAGAAGCAATGGCACGATATTCAGCCTTAGTAGAAGATCGTGCAACGGAACGCTGCTTTTTGGAGCTCCAGGAAATAGGATTAGGCCCCAGAAAGACAACATAGGCACCAGTTGAGGAGCGGTCATCACAGTTCCCCCCCCCCCCCCCTAATCAGCATCAGAGAATCAATGCAGAGGTATAGCAGATGAAGGACGCAGCCAGACTCCGAAGTCACGCGTCCCATTCAGATACCGGAAGAGGCGCTTAACTGCACCCCAATGAGTGACAGTATGAGCGTGCATGAACTGTGAGAGTTTATTCACAGCAAAGGAGATATCAGGACGAGTGAAGAAGAGATACTGGAGGCCACCAAGGGCCTGTCGATAGGCGGATGCTCGGCAGGAGCCGAGCCGTCGGCCAGATGAAGGCGGGTGGACGCCGCTGTTGGCGTCTGAACAGGGTTGGATTCCAGCATAATATGACGAGTCAAAAGATCAACAACATACTTACGCTGAGAAAGAAAACACCCCTTGGAGCTGCACAAAACCTCAACACCAAGAAAGTAGCTTAGATCACACATGTCTTTAAGAGAAAATTTAGTCCCAAGAGAGTCAATCACACGGTTCAAGAAGGCAGAGTCATTACCAGTCAATATGAGATCATCAACATATACCAAAAAATAGGTTGTAATACCAGAATGCTGAAAGACGAAGAGCGAAGTGTCAGAGGTAGTGTTGACGAAACCCATGGCCAAAAGGCATTGGCGGAGCTCACTGTACCATGCCCGGGGTGCCTGTTTGAGACCATAAATAGCTTTCTGTAACTTACAGACATAAGATGGATAGGCTTTGTCAACAAAACCCGGTGGTTGTGCCATATAGACATCCTCTGTAAGCCTCCCGTGGAGAAAGGCATTGTTCACATCCATTTGACGAAGAGGCCAGCCCTTGGAGACAGCTATACTGAGAACCAAACGCACAGTTGCCAGCTTAATAACCGGACTGAAAGTCTCCTGGAAGTCGACACCTGGTAGCTGATGAAAGCCTTTCGCAACAAGTCGGGCTTTGAACTTATCTACATTACTGTCAGTCTTTCGTTTGATACGATAAACCCACCTGCAGCCCACAACATTCTGTGAAGAATCAGGTGGAACAAGATCCCAGGTGCCATTCCGTAGCAAAGCATCAAACTCCAATGACATAGCAGCGCGCCAGCGCTCATCAAACATAGCACTAGACAAAGTCTGAGGTTCTGTAACAGCTGGAGAGGATACAGCAGACATACCAAGCTTCTTGTTGGGCGTAAAGATGTTATTTTTGCTGCGAGTTTGCATGTGATGACCACCCTGAGAGGATGAAGGTGGCGGCGTAGTGGGTGTAGCGGCGGCGGGGGCTGCTGGCGGTGCCGGAAGAGGCGTTGGTGGCTCGAGCGTTGGCGCCGGCAGTGCGTCCGGTGAAGGATCACTAGTGGGAGCGGCGCCAGGTACTGGCGGAGGTAGCGGAAGGACTTCTAGGGGGACCGGAATGGGTAGGGGTGGAGACTCGGGGTTAGGCAATTTGGAGAACGGGAAGATATCTTCATGGAAGGTGACATGATGCGAGACGAAGATTTTAGACGTTGAGGGATCAAAGCATAGATATGCGCTTTGAGTAGATGAGTTGCCGAAGAGGACACATGCACGAGATCTAGGTTCCATTTTGTGTGAGGTGTAGGGTCGAAGCCAAGGCAAGCATTGACAGCCGAAGACACGCAGTTTGGCAAGGTTGGGGCGCCTATGGAAGAGAGACTCAAAGGAGGAGAGCATCGAGATATTTGTCGTGGGAAGACGATTAATGAGATAGACTGTTGTGGCAAAGGCATAAGGCCAGTAAATGAGAGGGACAGAGGCATAATGAAGGAGAGTGAGACCAGTATCGACAATATGACGGTGATAGCGTTCACTTGTGTTGAGGTGTATGAGGGGGTGAAGTGAGATGTGAGATACCATGGGAGGCAAGAAAAGAGCGTAAAGCTAGGAATTCACCCCCATTATCAGTATACAGAGTAATGATTTTAGTAGAGAAGTATTTTTTGACAATGGACTTAAAAGTGGGGAATGTTTGTAAGACATCAGATTTACGGCGTAAAGGGAAAAACCAAACGTACTTAGAAAAATGATCAACAAAAATGACATAATATTTAAATCCTTCATTAGAATAATTGGAGAGGTCCATACATCAGAAAAAATAAGCTCTAGCGGAGCAGTAGAAGATAAACTTGACTCAGAGAAAGGTAACTTATGACACTTATGAAGCTTTTAAGAGACACAAGCAAAATCAGACACACTACTGGACGTTATACTGCTAGAAGACACTGAATGACGTAGGATTTTAGCTGACGGATGACCAAACCGAGAATGCCACAATGACGCATGGAGCTTTTGTGCCGTGAGGGCGGATGGTAGACGGGAAGCCGCCGGCCAGTATTAGGCATCGTTCCTACGTGGGCCGCTGACGGGTGTTGCCTACGTGCGACGATCCTTCACCTGAAAATTAGTATCAGAAAAAACAACATTAACATTATTGTGACGACATAATTGAGCAACAGAGATCAAATTTTTACGAATATGTGGAACACAGAGAGCCCCAGTCAATAAAAGATATGAATAACTGAAAAGTTGGCCAGTATGTGTAATTTTTAAACCTTCACCGTTAACAATGACCACGTCATCGAAACCAGTGTAAGGACTGTGAAGAGACATGTTGGCAAGATCATTGGTTATGTGATGAGTGGTACCAGATTCCAGGATCCAATCAGATGGAGAGTGATAGGCTGTGTGAGCAGCCGGATAAGACGACGTAGCGTATGCTGGTCGCGGCAGTGGTCCACCGTAAGGGGGCTGATTTGCGCCGGAAATAGGATAGGACGGACAGCGGCGCACGGAGTGGCCAAGCTCACTGCAGAGCTGGCACTTCCCATTGTACCCGCGAGATTGGCCATTGTTGGAGTAACCACCGCGGCCGGAGGATATGGCTGGTGGGCACGGCTTCGATTCGTCCAAGAAGCCGAGGAGGTCGTAACCCGTAAGCAGGGTTCGGAATTGGAATTTCCACGCCAGGTAATTAGTGGAATCCAATTTAAGTGGGATCTGAGCCGATGCATTGATGGCAATCAGCTGGAGATGATCGTTGGATGTCGTAGCGGCCATGAAGTGCGAGGCAGAGGCGCTGATCGACGTTGAGAGAGAGAGGGCAGACGGTTAGTGCAGCGGTGGCGCGGCAAGACGCCGGAGAGAGGCGATGAACCGAGAAGGTCGGCGGCGGCAGGCTGCCGATTAGTGCACCGGCGGCGGCGACGCGGGTAGGGAAGAATTATGGTTTCTTTGGCGATAAGCCACTGGCGTATGATACCATGTAGAGAGTTTTGGGAGAATTAATTTTCTTGTATTGCTCACAAAAGTATATATAGAGTACAAAGAGGTATCAAATCCTACCAACTATAGGACTGTACAATAATGGAAGAAATCAATCCTACCAACTATAGGACTGTACAATAATGAAAGAATATTCTACCAATAATAAAAAGATACACACAATATATTCTAATACTTATATCTTGTTTTAAAGCTCTCCCTCTGGTTTCGAACATGTGATGGATCCACATCATAGAAGTCTGGTATGACAGTCTGTCCACAACGAAAAGATCAAATGTCGAATCCATTTATTTTTCTGGTATTCAAGCAGGTTGGAATGATCCTGCATTCCATGATTTTCACTAGATCATTTAAGCAGCACCTCGATGTTGTATAATTCTTTGAGAAAACGACAAGGGAAACTTGAGACTGTTCGATAGCTTTCAAGAGTTCATCTGATATTGATGCGCCATGCTCTAGCCTTTTATCATCTTGAAACGTGAATATTCCACTGTTTTCCAAGCCCTGAAGAGGTGACCTATAAATATCCTTCGAGTATCATCACCTCTAAAACTTAGACTTTGTAGTTCCACTGAGGAAACTGTGAAGTACTCGCAGAAGGAGAAGATGATGCCATTGATTGAAAAGAAAAAAACCGGTATGTGGATAAATTGTAGTTGTCGTAAGAGATCAACCGATGATAATAGGAGAGAGAAATAAACAACTAGCTACTGGCACTATATCCTGTTGAACCCATAAAATTTATTTACTGGATCCACCTCTCTTCATAACAGTACACCCATCTTTCCAAAATCTTAGGCAGGAACAGGATTTGGACATTCAATCTTTGCGTCTTGAGCCTGATGAATTGATCAATTTTTCTACCCCATATTCTCTTTCTTTATTGTAAAGTGGATGTGGTTTCGAACCACAACGTTTTTCAAGCCAGCTGAGCTACATGAAGAATAATTCTCCATTCTTTTGCACGTATACAAACTTATTCAAAAGTTTTTCAGCTGCACTTGTCAGTCAAAACTCGAAGCACCTTGAGTTTTCTTGCAATTACTATGGCATTAGGTCATCTTTGAATGTCACACAGCTGAAGCTTACTCATGTTTTGTTTGTAATTTCCATTGCTCATGAGTTATTCCCGGCATGCTATGGAACCCGGAAGTAGCTAGGAGTGGGTCAAATCTTATTGAATCTACTCAACGAGGAGCAGTACAGATGTAGATGATATTATCACAGCCCCTCTTTTCGTACCACTAGGGATGCTTATCCCCCTAGTGAGTTTTCTTGCAACTATTATGCGTCAATCGCCCTACCGAATCCCTCAAAAACTAACAGATGAAATACAAACCTGAATCCAAGTATTAAAACGAAGTAGGATGTTTGTAGGGTAATCAAGAATTTATATAGATGTGTTGGTAGAAAATGCTGAAGAAGAACATGACACTAATGATCCCATTAGTAAATATTGTTATGAGGAAAAAAGAATTAGAAAAAATTCATGCAATAAGTTTCCATCGTCACTGTTTCTGGTAGCTATGATCATTACTTTATTCTATTTCCTGCATCTCTTTCTTACGGCAAGAATCCAGTTGTGCCCTTCCTTCATATGCAGTCTCATCAAAATACCTTGTGTTCCCATTTGAACTGCAAAAGCAAAAGAGTTAACAACAGACGTTTAGATTTAAAAAGATAACATATTCCTAATTTGAAAAGACGAAGTAGTGCAAACAGTCTTGACAGTAACATTCGGTATAATAATCTACCCCAAAGTTAGTACTATGTCTTCATCTGGTATAATAGGCAAGTTAACACAAAGCCTTTTATTTCTTATTCACTTTTTCCTTAAAAACACATAAAACAACAGAGAAATCATAAGGGAGAACGAACCTCAACTTCATCTCGTACTCAGCTTTCTCCACTGTCTCACTCTGTGCTGCGTCAATTGTTTCGACCCCCCTACCATAACAAGAGAGATATTTGTATTTAAAAGTCAAAACAGAGATTTTTCCCTAATATAACAGTAGGAGTAAGGCAAAGATCTCCCCAAATCAGAGAGTTTAAGAAGTTTAGGTACATGTCCTTGTTAAGACTCCGATTAATCAGTGTGAACAAAGGAAATAAGAATTAAACTATTCATCTTCTTAAATGAAACATGATATATCAATCAGTGGTATCAAATGCGAAAGCGCAAAAGAGCTCTAAAGATCCGTTGAGGCTTAAGCACAAATAAAGTGTGGGCTTTATAATGAAGAAAGGCACAAATGGAGAAAAAAACACAAATATGTATGTGCAGTTAGTTCAACATTAATAATTATACGCATCAATAACAAATATATGGATAAAAAAGTGAAAAAAAGAATTATGATTAGTGAAATATCAATCATTTACTGTAGCCTCTTTATGGTTACGCTAAAAGGAAAAACCTGTGGAATACCAAGGATTATCATTTTTATGTGACTGCCTTAGAGTTGCCTGCACTTTTGACATCTTTTCAACATGGGCTTTTACTTCATCTCCATTCCCTCAATCAGTACGTATTATTATCTTTTCACTTTAGAGTTAACAAATTGTCAAGCTCAAATTCTTGAATATTGAGTACTTTTAGGAAATAATGGGATTATGATTACACGGTTCCAGGATCTGAGTTGAGCATAAAAAATTACACTTGTTGGAATCCTTTAACTCACCATGGTTAATCGTGGCGCAAAACAAGCACAAACAAGATGGAGAATCAATTGACTTAAACTCATTGTTGAAATGTACATCACCAATTGACGAGCTCCTGTAAGTAAATCGGGGAAAGAAAACGTAAAAGGAAAAAGTAAGAAAGAATGAGAAGAAAAAATATAGTATTGTTTTTGGAAGGAGAGAATTGCATAAAAAGAGAACACAAATACCGTGTATTTGAGCTAAAATCCTGGGTTTGCAGGAAAGAGCTCCAAAGTTTCTAAAGAGACTGGCCCCTCTACTTGTTGCTGCAGATTCTCAAAGACAGAGTTCCCCCGAAAATTGAAAATGTGACTCTTTTGTTTCTTATAACCTGAGGAGCAGCTGGCTTCATTGATCATGACGTCGTGTTCACTATTATTATATCGGGTCCTCCTTATCCCAGTGGAATGTTCTATTATTTTCCCTCATTTGTGACAAGGCCTCGACCTCAGCTTGTTCTTTATATAACAAATGAAGTCCATAACACTTCTCTTCTCCAGAAAAAGAAAGCCTAATAATCCCATAGTCATTTGGTGTTCTTCCATTTGCCTTAGATGTATCCCATAAGCCAGCAAAAGGTACCAACAAAAAATGAATATTACGATTTGTATGACATTCTGGGGTATCACATTCTGAATGGTTGGATAAGGCAAGTTTCTGGGTCATGCATGACATCCCGTCATCACATACGGGAATCAATTGAATTGTCGTGTCAATTAAGCGGCCAGAGTAACATACAACAAATCCCGAGAATTTATCAGGTATATACCAATTTTCTGGCAAATTGACTGATACACTACTATCCCAACCCTGATGGTGGAACCAACTCAGGATCTTCTTCTTTGGATGCACAATGGTAAACATATTTTCGGACAAGGAATCTGAAGCAGAGATGTCATGCCTCAAGCCTCAAGGAAGAGATATTCTGAAACAGGGCATGTGCAAACAAATTATATATATAATCATCGTGTGCATCATCCTCATAATCAAGTATGAAGCATCCTTGTTCACAAATACTTGGATGCATACAACGGTTCATAAAAACTATTGACTTTTTCTCTTTTGGTGTTATAGACAAAGAACGGTTTAACAACAAGAAGAAATAAAGGGAAGTACTACTCTCTTTCTAGCAGTTTTGTGAGATAATGAAAATTCACCTAACATCATCTTCATCAGTTTATCCAAAATTACATTAGTTCGAATCCATCTTACAGCATCATTCACAAGCCAGGAGAAACTTCCGCCGATCCATTCAACACTATTCACAGGGTAATTAACTTGTGGAATGAAATCCACCTACTAAAAGGCAGTTACAGATGGTAGTCTTTGGCTCTCCGATTAAATGCATCACTTCCTGGCCTGACGTTTCGAGCTCCTTCTTAAGCTACCAACTAGTGAAGTATAAGTAGCATAGTCATGAGCAAGCCCCATTTCACCGCGTAGCTTGTCATAATCATCAGGATTTCCATGCTTGCAATGCCCATCCAATAGTATGTTATAGGTAATGTCATCTGGATTCAAACCAAGATTAAGCATGGCTTGTAATAACATTTCAGCATTTCTCATCTGTCCTTGTCTGCAGAGACCACTTAAAAGCGCATTGTAAGTTATAACATTAGGCGCATGTCCATTACTTTGCATCTGCCTTAGCAACTTAAAACCCATCTTAACATCTCCCTTCTTACAAAAACCGTCGATAACCATAGTATAAATAGGGTCATCAGGCTTTAAATCAGCATTCAACATTTCCGTTAAAATCCTTTTTGCATCAACTATTCACCCTTGCCGACCAAACCTGTGATAAGAGCTGTATATGCTACATCATCTAGTTCAATGTCATTATCAAACATCATTTTCTTGATCTCAAATGGCCATCTAGATCTCCCTCTGCACAGCATCCACCAATAACCGTCGTGTATGTGATCTTATCAGGCTTCAAACCCTTTTCAATCATTACATGAATGAGCTTCCTCGCTTCCCCTAAATCCCACTCTTACGAAGTCCATTGACAAGTGTGTTATATGTAATCAAATCCGGTTCCACCCCTTGAGTCAGCATCAGTTGATAAGCGTCCATGGCCAAAACAATGCTACCATCCTTGAAATGTCCATTAATCAAAGTCGTGAATAAACATCATTTGGAATCAAACCTTTTATACACATCTCATTAAACAACTCAGTCACGTCGCTCATCCAAAAGTTCTTGCAAAGCCCATTGATCAGAGCACTATACTTATAAACATCAGGCAAAATTCCTCTTTCCTCCATTTCTCTTTTTAACCTATACCCTGCATCCATATCACCTAATCTACAATACCCATTTATCAAAATATGGAACTAACAACACTAGGTCTCAAATTCCTCTTCCAAATCTCCATAAACACCGACCGTGCTTCCACCATTTTACCTTCTTTACACAACTTACTCATCAAAACATTAAAAAAATACAAACTTGGAGGTATCCATATTCAAAAATCTCCTTAAAAAAATCAAAAGCTACCATTGGTGAATTAAGCTTCATTAAATATTCAAGAACCTCAGTACAACCTTGAAATGGGAACCTAATTTTATGTTTTTGAATAAGCCTAAAGCACTGAATGCATCAGAAACAAACCCCAAATCCAAATAAACATCAATAAGTCCGTTTAAAACATTCACGAAAGATGCAAAGTTGGTACCTTTAGCTTTCAAGATTGCTTGAAAAACAGTAAAGGCAGAGTCTTTACCTCTTCTTGAAACAATAGTGTGGATAAAAGAGTAAGCTTGTGAATTCACTTTGTGGGTGTAAAGAAAAAGGGCCATAGTGCAATAAGTGTGAAGTGTGTGACAATATTTTGAATTGTGAGAAGTTGAAGAAAGCCATGTAAAGAAAGAGAGGAGAGAAGACGGGGTTAAAGAATGAGGATTAAGGTTAATGAGGTTGATTGGGTTTAAGAGATGAAAGGAGGAATTTGAGCGAAGTTTGAAGGGGTTTAATGTGAGAGTTTTGTATGGCTTCTGAAAGGGTTTTGAGTATTGGGTCTGATGAATCTTGATGTTGGTGGGGTGTAGTGGTGGGGGTGGGGTAAACCATGGAAGTGTGGTGGTGGGGGTGGTGGTGAAGAGGTGGTGTAAGGGAGGAGAGGGGGGAGGGGGTTTTGTGGTAGATGGTCCTTGTGAACATATCTGAACTGTTTGGTTAAGGCAGAAGAAAGAACAAAAAAAAAAGAGCCAAATGTGAATACGTTTATGTAATTTTGGTCTATTTCTTAAGGCAAATTTAATGGTGCAATTTATGTTATTTTTGTATGATTCAGATTTTGATGTTGCATTCTTTAGGATTTGATGGTAATTTGGTGATGTATTTAGTTGAATCTTTTTCTCTCAAATTTTTGATAAAAAGTAATGAATGGGAGGAAAGGGGTTCATTGGAGTTTGTCTCTTGAAAATGGTTTTAATTATTTATTTTTTTGAAGGTTCTTTTTTCTATTTTATTTTATGGTATCAAAGTCAAGTAGAGAATTAGGGTGCTAAAAAAGAAACCAAAACCTGCTTGTTTAAAGAATCAAACTCTTCCTGTCTGCTTTTTCTTTTTTTCTTTTATGATCGAGGAAACCCTTTTTGTTATAAGCTTTTGATAAACATTAATGAAATCAATAGTGATAAAAAGGGCACGGGTAACCACTCTTTAAGGAGGTATTTATTTTTTATACAGCAATTCTAATGATGAGAAAAAATAATCACTACTCTATTAAAATTAATATGAAAAGATATTTTTACCCTTTCTTCCATTATTTTTCTTCTCAAACCCTCGCTTCTCACTCTGCATCAAATACATTGGCTCTGGTTTCTTGATTAAGAACTAAACAAGCTGAGCATGACTCTTGCAAAGGAAGTTAGTTTTTAATCTATAATTTTTTGCCGAAAAATACAAGAAAAGGAAAAGTAAAACACAAACAAGTGGTTCTCTTTTCTCTATTTGAGATATTCACAAACAAAAATTAATGCAAATGGGGTATTTGTTAAAAGAAGTTTTGAAGACACTTTGTGGAGTGAATTAATAGTTTTATGCTGTTTTTTGGAAGTGGAAGATTAGTTGCAAGAATACCAATTGAGTTTTCATATTTCAATGAATCAATTCTATTCTTCGTTTATGTGGGTCTTGAACTTAGAGTTGGAAGTTCTAGAATTAAGGACATTTGGTCCTTAACTTAGAGTTACAAGCATAAAAATTAAGAATAGACAGTCCTTAACTTAGAGTTATAAGTTCAAAAGTTAAGAACACTTGGTCTTGAACTTAGACTAACAAGCTCAAAAGTTAAGGATTGTAGATCCTGAACTTATAGTTACTAAGTTTAAAAGTTAAGGACAATAGGTTTTGAAGTTTGAGTTCCAAATTCAAAGTTCAGGATAATAGGTCCTTAACTTTGAATTCCAAGTTCAAAAGTTAAGGACACTTGGTCTTTAACTTTGAGTTCCAAGTTCAAAAGTTAAGGACACTTGGTCCTGAACTTTGACTTACAAGTTCCAAAAGTTAAGGATACTTAGTCCTTAATGAATTCCAAGTTCAAAAGTTAAGGACACTTGGTCATGAACTTAGACTTATAAGCTCAAAAGTTATGGACACTTGGTCCTGAACTTTGACTAACAAGTTCAAAAATTAAGAACAGATAGTCCTTAACTTACAGTTACAAGATGTCCTTAACTTTGACTTACAAGTTCAAAAGTTAAAGACGCTTGGTCCTGAAGTTTGAGTTTCAAGTTCAAAAGTTAAGGACATGTAGTCCTGAAGTCTTAAATTTAGAGTTACAAGTTCAAAAGTTAATGACATGTAGTCTTGAAGTCCTCACTTAGATTTTCAGTTAAGGACATATAGTCATGAAGTCCTTTAACTTAGAGTTCCAAGTTCAAAAGTTAAGTACATGTAATCCTGAAGTTAAGTTCAAAAGTTAAGGACATGAGCAGAAGGATATTTTCGTCCGGGCAGTTAAAGTTTATTAAAGTAGTGGCTAAAGACTAAAAATATTTTAAACAAAGGCTTAAAAGTAAATACATGTATTATTAGTGACTAATCGTGCACTTACCCCTCAATAGTGTTAAACATACCCAATATAAGAGGCTATTTTCTTAATGGAAAATAACTTCACAACGTTCGAATAAGCTACTCGACCGATTAAAGCTAAAAGGAAAAGGGAGATGACTCTAGTTGTTGAGTACCCTGAGGAAGGTACCAGATCGACTTCTAGTTGTAGCCGCTCTAAGAAAACAGGTAAAAAATATAAATTTTTGTACATATACAATTTTTTTTATGTTACTCCCCCTGTTCACTTTTACATGGCATGTATAGTAAAAATAGATTTTTATTTTTAGTTGACACTTTACACCATCAAGAAGACCAAAGAAATTTCATGTTATACCCACAATATTTATTACTCATTTTAAATTATTTTCTCAAATCCAAAAAATATGCATCAATTAATATGTGCCTCATGGTAAATTATGTACTTTATTTGTTATTTCTTATGGAGCGTGAAAAGTCAAAATGCACCAAGAAAAATTGAACGGATGAAGTATATATAATAAATGTACAAATTTTATATATTTTTATGGCTATCATATGTAAATAGTTTCAGATGCGGGCTAAAAATTTAATGACTTTATGCAAAAGTAACCCGTTTTCTTATAGAAATAAATATATAAAAAAATCATTTGCCGATTCTTGTTTATGAGCACTTTGATTCTACTGCTTTAAAGCAATCAAACCCCACACAATAAAGCATTTATCATGGTTAGCTATAGAAGATATCATTCAAATTTCAAGTCATAATCAAAATAGCAACTTGTCACATGTTATATCTAATGAATGAAATTGGAATTGAATTGTTAAAAAGCCATTTTGGTCATACAAAATTTATAGAAGAAAAACATATTTGTAAGTTGCAAAAGAACTGTGATGACCCAAAAGATCATTTTATATTTTAGAATTCGATTATGTATTCTTAAGCCTTAAAATCTCATTTTTATCCTTCTCGATTTATGTGGCAGTCCGAAAGTATTTTTCGAAAAACTTTTATGCTGAAAGTTGATAAAAATAAGAATTTTTGCCTTAAAAGTTAAATTCAGTTGACTTCGGTCAACATTTTGAGTAAACGGATCCGGATCAGTATTTTGATTGTCCCACTGGTATTGTAATGAAATATGAAACTTGGGCGTATGCTCGAAATCGAATTCCGAGGTCGGTAGCTCGAGTTATGAATTTTTGTTGAAAATTAAAAGTCTGAAAATCTAATAGTTTTAAAGAATTGATTGGCCTTGTTGATACCAGATCCGTATTTTAATTTCGGAGCCCTTTAGGTCCAATATAATATTTATAACCTATTTGTGAAATTTGGGAAGAAACGGAGTAGGTTTGAAGTGATTCGGGTGTTCGGTTGAGAAAATAGAAATTTAAAGCGTTCTTGAGAATTTCATTTAATTTGGTGTTAAATTCGTAGTTCTAGGTGTTATTTTGGTGATTTCATCGCACGAGCAAGTTAGTGTGATGTTTTAAGACTTGTGTGCATGTTTAGTTTGGAGTATACCTGTTAATCGGGCCTGACTGACCCGTTTTCATCCCTTCAACCCAGGTCAGCCCGGTTCAGCCTGCTACTATAGCATTAGAACGGGTTGGGATGGGTTGGACGGGGAGCGGATTTTAGATGAATATATTTTGGATACCGATGCCAGAATCCGCTAAGCCCTCTAACCCGTTAACGGGTTGTTAACAGGCTGAAGCCCGGTTCAACCCGTTAATGGGTTAAATTTTTATTTCTTTTATTTTTTTTAAGATTTGTGTACCGTTTCTAACAAAATTTAATCTAAAAAAATTTAGCACAGCCTGGTCCGGCCCGTTTAAGCCCAAACTTATACGGGCCCAATAAAACCCGCAAAAATACAACTCTCTAACAACCCGCTAATTCAGCCTACTAACAACCTGGAACGATAACCGTACGGGCTAAATTATTTTTGTGTACAGCCCGTCCCAGCTCGCCCATTAAACACTTATCGTTTGGAGTCCCGAGGGCCCGGGTGAGTTTCGGATAAGCTACGAAGAAAAAATGGGACTTAGAACATTACTAGAGCAATAGATTTTGTTGCAGGCCTCAGACCTCGCATGCGAGGTCAATCATCACATTTGCGATCTCTATAGAGTGCGTATCTGCGAGCTTCTCATTGCAAATGCGAAGAAAAGCTAGGCCACCTTATGTTCGTATTTGTGAACTTTCCTCCGCATTTGCAATGGGGATAAGGGAAGGTAGTCTTCGCATTTGCGATCATTGGATCACATTTGTTGTCAGCTCAGCAGGCAAATGGGAGAAATTCATTGTATTTGCGAAGGAAGCAAAAGTGTGGGGGACCTCGCAAATGCGATGAATTTTTCGCATTTTCCTGCTTCGCATTTACGAAGACCATATCACATTTGCAACATCTACAGCTGATGAAAAGAGACTTAAATGGAATTTTTCTCCCATTCTTCAAATTTTCAAAACCTAAAGAGGCGATTTTCCAAAGAACTTTTCTTCCCCAAATCATAGGTAAGTGATTTTGAACTAGTTCCTTTCAATCTTTTACTTCATTTTACAAGATTTCAACCTAGAATCTAAGATTTTTATGGTGGAACTAGGAATTTTTTTTGTAGGAACTAGGGATTGTGAAATTTGGGGATTTAGATCTCAAATTGAGGTCGGATTCAAAAACTAATTATATATCTGGGCTCGAGGGTGAATGGGCAAATTTATTTTAGTCTGATCCTCGGGATTTGACCAAGCGAGCCCGGGTCAGTTTTTGACTTTTTGGGAGAAAGTTAGAAAAATCTAAATTTATGCATTGTAGTTGATTCTTTTAGCAATAATTAATGTCATTGAGTTAATTGTAGCTAGACATGAGTGGTTTGGAGGTAGATATTAGAGAAAAAATAGTATTTGAGCATTGAGTGGCCTTTGGAGTGAGATAAGTATCGTGTCTAACTTTGACTTGAGGCATTAGGAACCCTAGAATTATTTGCTAAAATGAAATCCATGTGAGCGGCGCATATGTGAGGTGACGAGTACTTATGCGACGCCAATTTATCTGTCTTTGCTTGTTTCTTTCCGTTCTTCTCATATTCTCCCTTTTCCTGTCCTAAACTGCTACATGATTTACTTGTATTTCCATACTTAATTGCTAACTAATAGATATTGCTTCTCTTTGTTGAGTGTATTAGTTATATTGTAACTTCGTTGTCTCCTATTATTTGATTAGGCTGGTTATCGGTACTTTTATGATATATTTTGGATTAGTCTCGCTGAGTAGTATTACTTGTGTAAAGATTCATAATGTACAATCTTTCTAATTGTTTGGTTAGAAGTTAAGCCTTGTGAAAAGTTATGTGATTTGACTCGTGAAATTGTTATATGTACTAAATACTAATACTGATATGGTGGGATTGGGTTAGCGACCCGCAATTGGTGTGATAAGAGTGATTTGAGGTGTAATAAGGGTGAATTGTGGTGTAATAAGGGTGAAATGTGAATGTGATTATTGTGAGATTGGGTTGCACGCTGCAATACTTTTACTTATATTCTGTTGTTTATGTTAATAAGGGAGGAATATGAGCTATACGGTGAGATCGGGTTGCACGCCGCAACAACCTATATGTTTGTAATTTTCCTTGATTGTGTTAGCTGTACGTAGTCTTAAATTACACCTAAGAATTGATAGTAGCTATACACATGATATGCTTCGAGAATTGTATTCACTTATTGCAAGTCACTGCTCTATTCTATTTTATCCTGTCTTTCTTTATACTTTTATTATATACTGTATGCAGGTTATGTTGTGATTGCCTGGCCGTAGCCTCGTCACTCCTCATCAAGGTTAGGCTCGGCACTTACCAGTACATGTGGTCGGTTGTACTGATACTGCATTTTCTGTGCAGATTTTGGAGCTGGTTGAGCTGATCAAGAGGTTAGTTATAGTATTTATCAGCTAGGTGACCCAAGGTAGACAATTCGGCGTCAGCAGGCCCTCGTGTCCCTTTCTATACCTCATCCTTTATTGCTTCCTTTATTTCGCAAATAGTTATATTTTCTTTCAGATAAATACTTGTAGTAAAATATTAGAATGTTCATGAATTGTGACTCCTAATTCTGGATAGTAATAGCATATAATCAAAGTGGTTATTTACTTCCGCGTTCATTCGATTTGTTTTAGCTTGTTTATTGTTATACATTGAACCGTAAAGGAATTGGCTAATAAATCTCTAAAGGTGGCTTGCCTAGCAAGTATGATGTTAGGCGACATTATGATTTCGAGGATGAAGATTCCGGGTCATGGCAAGAACATAACCATTTATTCTTAACCTCCAACAACATCACCAACCTTAATAAGAAAGTATTCGAAATTTAATTTCTGAATGACATTCAAAAAAAGTTTAAATTAAATCTATGTGTTTCACATTTATGTTAGGATTATGATTCCAACAAAATACAATAACCTTCATATTGAACAATTCGGAATTATAACTACATGAGCGGAAGCTAACCTGAATCCATAAGTGGAAATTGTTGAACCTCCTTTGATGATTGTCCAAATGTCCTTGTGAACTCCTTGATCCTTTCTTCAAGATTTCTTGAAGTTTATGTCACCACAATAATACCTCACAAGACTTAAACAATATTTGAATGGTTTCACAATAATAATAATAATAGGACAATTACCAAAGTTGGTATATGGTTTTCCACAAGAATTTACAAGACAACAATGGAGTTTTTGCTCTTGATTCAATGGGAGGAAGAAGAGTTTGTCTTGCAATAATGTGGGAACCATAACCCCCACTTTATAACAAAAGAGTTACATAACCCAAGATTCACAAGAGTTACATAACTCAAGAGTCACAAGCATGTAACCATGGTTACATATATGTAACCTTAGTTAGCCCATCATTAACTAAGATTACCCTTTTGGGTATCTACACATTAGTCCTACACTTTATATGACAACACATTGACCCCCTTAGCATAATGTCCATAAGACCACAAAATTAGGCCAAACCAAAAGATAGCACATAACATATAATTTATCCATATATTGTTCATATGTATGTAGATACAAGTCCATATATCTTACAATCTCCCACTTGGACGAGTACACAAACATATGTACAAACCTTAGCATTATATGTTACAAAATAACCTTAGGAGCTCAAAAATTGCTATCACAATAAAATTGTCATGAACAATCCGGTCCATCAATCATACCAACATAGGAACTAAGAGCTCTTCGTTACTCATTGGTAACTAGAACCAACATAGATCACGTATATTAATATAACCAACGACATGGATCAAGTATAGGTATGTAGAATGGAAATAACATAAAGTGTGGTCAATATAATGTCTATTTCCAACTGGTTCTCTTTATTGAGATCAATCATAAACTGTAAGAGTACAAAAACTTTAAAACTGAATATCTGCAGATATAACCGAATTACTGAATTTCTGAATATAATGAACAATACATAAGTGTACAATACAAAACTCCCACTAAAATACATAATCCTTATCTGATTTGAGACCCATACAAGCAATGTGCTCATGAAATACTTTTGGCGTCAATCCCTTAGTGAGCGGATCCGCAAGCATGGAGTTTGTACTAATGTACTCAATGCACAATTGTCCATTTTGTACTCTTTCTTTAACAACCCAAAATTTGACGTCCATATGTTTTGCTTTCTTCAAACTACTGTTGTTATTAGCATAAAGAACTGCCGATCTGTTATCGCAAAATAGCCTAAGCGGCTTTTTGATGCTATCAACAATTCGCAGTCTACCAACAAAATTCCGTAGCCATAATGCCTCATTAGATGCTTCATAACATGCCATAAACTCCGCTTCCATGGTGGAAGTGGCTGTAAGAGTTTGCTTGATGCTTCTCCAAGAGATAGCACCGCCCGCGAGCATGTAAATATAGCCTGAAGTGGACTTCAAACTATCCTGACATCCAGCAAAATCGGAATCGGTATACCCAATGATCTCAAGCTGGTCCAATTTCCGGTATGTAAGCATGTACTCCTTTGTTCTCTGTAAGTACCTCATGACCCGTTTGGATGCCTTCCCATGATCCATTCCTGGATTGCTTAGATATCTGCCTAACATCCCAACAATGTATGCCATATCAGGCCGTGTACATACCTGAGCATACATCAGACTACCTACCGCCGAAGCATAAGGCGTCTTCTGCATTTCCGAAATTTCATAATTATTATTTGGGCACTGTTTGAGACTAAGCTTGTCTCCCTTAGCAACAGGGGTGTTGCCTGGTTTACAATCGTGCATGCCAAATCTTTTCAGAACCTTATCGATATAGCCCTTTTGTGACAGACCGAGAACACCTTTAGAACGATCTCGTTGTATCTGAATTCCTAATACAAAGAAGCTTCACCAAGATCTTTCATTTCAAATTTCTTTGAAAGAAATTTCTTAGTTTCAAGTAATAATGCTATATCGTTACAGGCAAGCAGTATGTCATCGACATATAAAACAAGAAAAATATACTTACTCCCACTGAACTTATGGTATATACAGTCATCAGCAATATTCGGTTCAAAACCAAAAGATGTAATGACTACATGAAACTTATAATACCATTGACGGGAAGCCTCCTTGAGCCCATAGATGGGTTTCTTTAATTTGCAAACCTTTTTCTCTGATTCATCCGAAACAAAGTATTCAGGTTGCACCATATAAATTGTTTCCTCAATGTCACCATTGAGAAACGCTGTCTTAACATCCATCTGATGAAGCTCAAGATCAAAATGTGCTACTAATGCCATTATAGTCCTGAAAGAGTCTTTCGATGAAACTGGAGAGAAAGTCTCTTTATAATCAATGCCTTCTTTCTGAGTGTAGCCTTTTGCGACAAAACGAGCTTTGTACTTAATAACATTGCCCCTAGAATCCCTCTTGGTTTTAAAAATCCATTTACAACCAATAGGTTTAATACCTTCGGGCAATGTAATAAGCTCCCAAACATCATTATCGCTCATAGACTTCATCTCATCATTCATGGCATCAATCCACTTCTGAGAGTTAGAACCCTTAATGACTTAACGGAAGTTGATTGGATCATCTTCCTCAAGTCCACTATCACTTTCTTGTTCTTGGAGAAATACAACATAATCATCCGAAATTGCATTTCTCCTCTCTGTAGTGGATCTCCTTAATGGCATTTCAGTTTCTTGAGGTTGTTGAGTTTGATTTTCATTAGCAATTTCAGGATCCTGATTGGGGAGATTTTCGAGATTGTCTTGAACTGGAGTTGTATGAGCCGTGTCAGGAATAAGAACTCCCTGACCAAGATCAACAACTTGAGGGAAAGACACATGTTCTTCCTCAAAGACAAAATCTCTTACAACTTTATCTCCCCACCCCCAAACTCAATATCCTCAAAGGGTTCGTCTCTCAGCTACACCATTCATCGTAGGACTTCCTGGCATAGTATACTGAGTGACGATCCCACACTCATCTAGGAATTTAGCAAATGGCCCTGGACGTTGTTCACCTGAACCATCATATCGACCATAGTATTCACCACCACGGTCAGATCTAACGGATTTAATTCTTTTGCTTAGTTGATTTTCAACTTCAGCCTTAAATGATTTGAACACGTCTATGGATTGGGACTTTTCGTGAATAAGATATAGGTACCCATAACGAGAGTAATCGTCTATGAATGTGATAAAGTATTGTTGACCATTCCTACAAGGAGTAGGAAATGGCCCACAAATATCCGTATGTATCAATTCTAAGACGTCCGAAGCTCTCTTAGCACCTAATCTAGTCTTGTTTGTTTGTTTTCCCTTGATACACTCAATACAAATTTCCAAATTTGAGGAATCAAGAGAATCAAGAATTCCATCTGACACGAGTTTCTGAATTCTTTGAATGGATATGTGACCCAAACGTTTATGCCAGAGTGATATAGAATTCTCATTAGTTAATTTTCTTTTGGTACCACTTAAACTTGTATGCAAAGTTTCATTATTTGAAGTTATTGTATCAACCAAATATAGGCTATCAAATGTTGATAAAACACCAGTACCAATAAGATTTGAATTCTGAAAGAGACTAACTTTATTGTCACCAAAAGAACATGAATAACCGGATATGTCCAATTGGGGAACAGAAATTAAATTCCGTCTAAAAGACGGTACAACAAAAGTCTCATCCAAATCTAAATGAAAACCGGTCTTAAACAACAGCCTAAATTTGCCAATAGCCTCAACTGGCACCTTCTTGCCGTCACCCACATAGATGTATCTTTCACCATCATTTGGTTTTCCGCAGTTCAGGCAACCCTGCATAGATATACTTATGTGAGTAGTAGCAGCAGAATCTACCCACCAAGTATTCTTAGGTACCAAAATTAAATTAACTTCGGAACAAACAAGAGAAAGAAGTGTACCTTTTTTCGCACGCCAGGCATGGTACTTGGTACAATCTTTCTTCACATGATTAGTCCCCTTACAGAAAAAGCAACCTAATTCAGTAATTTCAACCTTAGGTTCCTTAGGTTCCTTATGTTGCTTAATCTTGGGCCTTGCAACCGCAACTTCCTTTCCTTTCCTCTTCTTAGAATCCTTAGAAGAGGATGCCAAATGACCACTTTCAGTCTTATCTTGCTTTATCCTTTCCTCTTCTTGCACACAGTGTGAAATGAGCTCATTAAGAGTCCATTTCTCCTTCAGGCAGTTGTAACTGACCTTAAACTGATTAAAGTGTGCAGGAAGAGATATCAAAACAAAGTACACAAGCAGTTCCTCAGGTAAATCCAGCTTGAGTGACTTCAGTTTCAAAGCAAGATGAGACATTTCCAAAATGTACTCCCTAATGTTTCCCTTGCCCTTATACCTCATGGAAACAAGTTTACTCAATAGTGTACTTGTTTCCGCCTTTTCGTTTTGCATAAAACGCTGTTCAAGGTTTTCAAGGAAAACTTTGGCATTAGGTTCATCATTCATAGTGCCCCTGAATGATTATGGAATTGCACGCTTCATGATCATTAGACTCATGCAATTCGAGCGTTCCCACTTCTCCATCGCCCTCCTTTCATCAGGAGAGGATGTATCCTCAAGAGAAGCAGGTTGCTCAATCCGAAAAGCAAGGTCAAGATCCATGCAACCGAGAACGATCATGACGTTCTCTTGCCATTCCTTAAAGTTTGTGCTGTTAAGCACATGGATGCTGTTGATGTTGGCAGAGATCGTAGAAGCAGAGGAATTAACTGAAAATAGAACAAAAGGATTACTGAATACATGCTTACATATACTTGAACTTTAACATTACTTTATAGATTCAAAATAGGCATATCCCATTACAAGATACCTAGCACAATATTGATTTTAGTCTTTGGACAGAAAAACAACTTGTAAGTGGTACTCTTGGTGTAGTGATCAAATATAGACAATAAACTCCTGTCAAATATCAAACCTTCCTTTGGGCCGACTTAATATTCACATGGAAAACTAAATAATTGTCTCATATTTATCACCACAAGCATGTTCGAATTCCTACCAAATAACAACCTTCCTTTGGGCCGGTGTTAAACGCATGGAAGACTAACATCCACAGTCATCTTATATTCCAAGATTAATCAATCTACACAATAGAGGTTACTTTGGCAACATAATGCTTCAATTGACTAATTTAAAATATTAGACGCTAAAAACTTTAGTTCCTTAATGCCATATTATGAATCTTAACTTAATATGTTACATATTTTGACATGCAACAACTGAATATTAATTGTTATTATACTTGAGAGGACAATTCCAAAAATATGAAAATTGATGGACTTTAAAACAATTAATATTCAAAACTTAAATATTAATGTATAATACATTAATTAAAAAAAAACTTAAATATTTTAATTGAATAATAATATGTCAATTATAATCTGAAACTTAAAAGATTTGAAACGTTTTTCACCTTACTGGTCCAGTATAATCGATTATCTTAAACAGATAATCGATTATTCTGGCAAAAAAAATTTTCATAAGTTACTGGACTAGGTTAGTCGATTAACTTTTAAGTTAATCGATTAACCTAGTATATAGAAAAATGTTTCAAACTTACTGGACCAAGTTAGTCGATTAACTTAAAAGTTAATCGACTAACATGGCTTGCGGAATATACAGAATATTTCTGAAAAATAAGTTAGTCGACTAACAAAAAAATTAGTCGATTAACTTTTAACACTGTCTTTAAGTTAGTCGACTAACAGAAAAGTTAGTCGATTAACTTTTAACACTGTTTTTGCATAATTTTCAGAATTAAAACATGATTTTCAACAAGCATCTTAAACAAGAAAACATGTTGTCTACCAACTAAAATCATGCTAAATACAATATTTTAATTCAAGTAAAGATAACATGATATTAAAATATCAAATTTCAACAAAACATAACATTCATAAAATCATGCTATATCATGGTAGAATTTCATAAACAAAATTCTAACAAAACTAGAACATGAATCCTAACATAACATGAATCTTATGAACATCCAAATTATCCAAAAATGAAGGTGGCTCTGATACCAATTGTTCGGATTATGATTCCAACTAAATACAATAACCTTCATATTGAACAATTCGGAATTACAACTACATGAGCGGAAGCTAACCTGAATCCATAAGTGGAAATTGTTGAACCTCCTTTGATGATTGTCCAAATGTCCTTGTGAACTCCTTGATCCTTTCTTCAAGATTTCTTGAAGTTTATGTCACCACAATAATACCTCACAAGACTTAAACAATATTTGAATGGTTTCACAATAATAATATTATGACAATTACCAAAGTTGGTATATGGTTTTCCACAAGAATTTACAAGACAACAATGGAGTTTTTGCTCTTGATTCAATGGGAGGAAGAAGAGTTTGTCTTGCAATAATGTGGGAACCATAACCCCCACTTTATAACAAAAGAGTTACATAACCCAAGAGTCACAAGAGTAACATAACTCAAGAGTCACAAGCATGTAACCATGGTTACATATATGTAACCTTAGTTAGCCCATCATTAACTAAGGTTACCCTTTTGGGTATCTACACATTAGTCCTACACTTTATATGACAACACATTGGCCCCCTTAACATAATGTCCATAAGACCACAAAATTATGCCAAACCAAAAGATAGCACATAACATATAATTTATCCATATATTGTTCATATGTATGTAGATATAAGTCCATATATCTTACAATTTATGCTTATATCATACCTTACACACTAATACGATCGAGGAGTGTGGTGGAATGCGCGGATGCGATTTTGTCTACCTTCAATATCAGGTTTCTGCATGGTTCGAGGTGTAGAAATGGAGAAAAAAATCATGTTAAGATGCATTCTATTTCAGTAGGGCTTATGCGGCACAAATGCATATTAATCGGACCATTGAATTTTGAATAGTAAAATTTGGTTCTAACCTTTCGTCAACACTTTCATGATTCATACCTAATATTTTCGACATAAAATAATATATATATATATATATATATATACACGAAAAACGTGCTAATATTTAACAAAATATCAAATCCGAACTCATAGTTTTAAAGATAAACTGAATTCAAAGTTAGAGATCTTAACTATCGAACCTATTAAGTAAAAATTATGAATTCGCCTATGATTGTGAACAACAACGAACCAACTAGACATGCTTTCTCCATGGCCGGCAGGAGGCAAACTTCACCACCGGTGCCGGTGAATAATACTTTTCCGGCGACTGTGGATTGCTGAAAGCTCTTCTCTCCACTACATCATGTGAACATGAACCACACTTATTCATTATCATCCTATATCTCGACAACAACCCTTTAAATTTCTTGATCTTTTTCTCACTTCTTTTCTCAATATTCTCGTGTTGAGCAGCATGACTAGTTTCTATGTATTGATTTAACTCCCTTGAGATTCTTTCAATCTCATACTTATCAAGAAGGGAGATATTATTAGTACCATAATTAGTAGTACTAATTAATTGTATTGGAATAAAAACATTATTTGGTGAAGATAATAATGAATATTGAGACAACTCTTGTATTTCTTGAACTTCCTTAATAACTTGTGACTTGTACCTCGAGGGTTCTTGTACCTTTTTATTCCTCGAAAGACGATCCTCGAGGTTCAATAAAAAATCACTCCTTATCCCGATCTTACTAAAGGAGGAAGTAAACGGATCAAGATTGTTACGTACTTCTGCTGTAGAGGGCGCGATAAAATATTCGCGATAACTGGAGAGTGATCCATGTTGATACGAAGCCCATGCTGCTGCTTTTATTAGAGGTAAATCATCACTAGGAGTAGTAGCTTTTGATGGTTTTGTTATGTTGAAAGAGAAGGGAGATGAAGATGACATGTCTAAATTTTTCTTGAAAGAAGAAGGAAGCAAGAGAGTATTTTTTTTTTGGATTTGGAATGCTAAAAGTTCCACGCTTTTGTATATGAGAAAATAGTTGGTTGCTTATAACGATAGTGTAAATGGTTTAGAATAAAACTATATAAATCTACAAAAAGTGCACTTGTCCAACGTCTAATTTGACTTTTGAAATTGATTGAATAGAAGTCCCTTCTCTATTTATATCAGGAGGGTTGAATTATGGGGATGAAATAATTTCTCTAAGCCATACATGAAGTTTTTATGCGTACACTAGGTGTATGTATGTACATATATTTACTGTATTTTCAATGTATCTGACCGTTCATTTACGTGTATATAATTGAAAATTTTAATTGTAGATAGTGAGATACTCAAGAGCGGATCTATTGTATTAAGAAATCCACAAATAAAAAAATAAAAAATAAAAACACAACCTGATGCACAAGATATATCGCATTCGTGCAGGGTCCGGAGAAGGGCGTATTCAAAGAGTGTAATGTAGACAGTCTACCCTAATACAAACATTAGCAACTGCTTTCACGACTCGTACCCGTGACTTATAAGTCACACGAAGACAACTTTACCACTTCTCCCAGGCTCACCTTCAAATCCACTAAATATATAAGAATATTTAGCTTAGAACTTGATCCGTTGTTTTAGTTATTATTATTTATTATAAATTTTAAATTTTAAATCGACGTCCGAAAATACTTTGAAGTATTGCCCAAAAAGGCCTCATGTTCCCGTTATGCAGGATAGAGCTGGGGCCTGTGATCTGTATATATATTAAATTTGAGTGAGTCATTTAGGGGCCCTAGAATGACTTTATTAGGTAAGAAAGTAATGATATATTAAGGGTTCTATGAATGTTTTGAATTTTTCAGTGGTCACTCTCTATCTTGGAAATCCTGAGAATCTATTTCTGAAGTTATTTAATTCTCAATGATGATAGATTTTTTGTTTACGTTGACTTTTCAAAAACAGAAATTCAAATTGACTCGCTGCTGTATATATTTTCTTCGTTTTAGAAAAAATAAGAAAGTTTTGGAGCCTGAAATTTAAACTTTCTAATTCTCGATCTCAACTCGAACATCATTTTTCAAACTTGTTTTAGAATAAATTTTATTCTTTTATTTATTTTGTAAATCAAATTCGCTCCAACAAACCTGCATAATTATATAGTCAAAGTAATTTAGTCACTTTCGTATACCCATTAGACGACAACCTTTTGGATTCCTTCCGGACCGATTCAAACTGAACGCAAAAATCTTTTACTGACACGAGATTATATTTTTCACAAAATTTCTCGTTGTTTATGTCAGTATTTTCATTTTTGATATTTCCAAATTTTGTTACCAAAAATCTTTACCGATCGATAGAATATTTTGCTACTAACATATGAAAAAGCAACTTTGTGAATCCACTTGAGCCCTAGTACATCTTCGGTGCCATGCCCTCAGATAAATTAGCAATAACATAAATTGTTTAAGGAATAAATCTCCAGCAAATATCTGTATGAAATGGTTTTGATATTTGTCTCGTAAAAATAGCATGGACTAGCCAGTTTTCGGACTGATTATTCAAAAATAGCCACAATGTCTAAACACAACTTTTATTACATAAACGAAATACAAATGTAATCATGTATTATAATAAAATGAAACTTCGACACAATCCAGTGGAATCCCACGAGTAGAATTGGGATCTAGAGAGGGTAATATGTACGCAAACCTTACCCCGATCCTGAAAAAGTAGAGAAGTTGTTTCTGAAACATCAACACAAAATAAGCACCGAAAAATATAATAAATACGTGACATGCTTCAATAATATTGCTAATAGTAACTCCGTTTGCATGTATAATTGTGAAAGATAACATGTGTTGTGTAATGATACCGGCAAAAATAATCAATATTATTTTTAGTTCTACGTGGACGTCAAACTGTTTATCGTGAAAATGGTAATAACAATTAAGTTTGATTATGGAACTTTAAAAATATGTAATCTATTTTTATGCTAGTTATTAAGCAGTTGATGCTATGTGTAAAATTTAAAAACAAGATAAGAATAAGGAGTAAGGTGATAATCAAATCAACGGTGATTCTTAAATAGGAAAATGACAATTAATTAAGCTAAAAAGGTCCCTCCAACCGTCATTTTATCTCTCAATTTCACCATGTATAGACATTTAATAAATGATTATGGTCCATATATGTATTAAAAGTGTTAACTGTTACTAACCTTCTTTCTTAGGAGACTATATTTAATTCTTTGCTTTTACTTCATTTTTAACTCATCAATAGTACAACTATTTTCAACATAAGATCCAAATGATAAACTATTATTAAGATGTTAGAACCTATTTAATATTTTAGCCGCTTATTATTGTCTGAGTAAGGAGATAATTTCTAAGTAGGCTAGCGTTAATTTTTCACATATTTTGGTTTCATTTGGCAAGAAAATTGCGAGTCAACTAATTAAGAAGATGTCCTTCGTGCCTTTTCTTTAACTGAAATTTTGAATATAGTATGTGGATAACTCAGCAGGGTGTTTTACTCGAAAGATTTTTAATTTTCTTTAAACAAATCAATCAAAAAATAAAGGGATAAATTGTAATCGAAGATAATAATTTCTAGGATTGTTGTAGCAAAAAGGTAACAAAGATATATAGAAAGAGAGAAAGAAAGTAAAATATAGAGAGAGAAGAAAGTGTTTTTTTCTTATATCCTCCGATTCCCCTATTACAAAGCCTTATACTAAAAAGTTTTCGCCATCCATGGGGGTGACGACTTAAGGAATAACTATTATGACTAATCTGATGACGATGCGAGGTCGTTTCTACTTTCGCCTCTGTATCATACCTTTATACCGACTCGTGGGTTTGCGACTGCTTGTCGTGCTAGCTGTAGGCCGGGGTTGGTCAAATTCAGACCCATACAGTTAGTCCTTTCGCTCGTCGAGGTTGCACCGCGATGCGTCCTTGATGAGCGGACCTAATGCCACCTTTAGGAGGAATTTGAATCATCGAAATGTTATGATGCGACCGCTAAGAGGCGCTAATCATATTTGGCGGGATATTTAGAGGTAAACGACAACTTGGGTGACGTCAGCTCTTGCATGCGTCATCATTATGCGGATTTTCGAGGCAGAAAGGCTGACGGTTTGGCACTTGGTTTCATGCGATGATTTGAAACCTTTCCGCCTCGATTCTTGCGCCACATAATCCTATAAATAGTTGACGGGTTCAATTTTATCAAAAACTTTAGCCAATCTTGAGAGTTCCCTAATCTTCTTCTTCCGTTTTCACATTTCTTCATTTTCGTTCCTGACTGGAAATCTCCTTCTTTCTCTCCATTTTTGTGTGGCTTGCTCTTCTTAAACAAAATCATGCTGAGGTCCTGTTGCACTAACGAAGAGGTTCCTGAGGTTGCTCCAGTGAGTGCAGTACATTTCTCAGATAGCAGAGAGGTGGAGATGGAATATGGTGATAGTCCTCTCATGGTAGAGACGTTATTACTGAGGCATCCCTTATCCGAGAATGACTTTCCCTAGGATCAGCCCATTACTCCGAACCCCATACATTCGGAGACGGATCAGACTTACCTAGATGCTCTTCACATAAAATACAGCATCCCCGCTCATGTGGAGATGGCTCTAGCAGAGGGGGATTATGTCGACGTTCATAGGCCTGGGTATTGCACCTTCTTTGAATACCCTTTTACGATCAGCTACATCCTTTCTCTATTTCCTCCGGCGGTCGAGTTCTGTAGGTTCTATCATATTTTCCCAGCTCAGCTTACGCTATACACACTCAAGGTGCTTCTTCTGTTAGCAAAGTACGCGGAGTTGGCTGAGTGTGACGTCTCCGTGCACCATCTCCTGCACTTATTTTCACCCGGTTTCTTTATGGGGACCATGGTGCACCTGAGACTTTGCGGTACCAAAGGGTTGGTGGTCGGAACGGCCGACCGGGCGAGTCATATATTTTAGCACAAGTATTTCTTCATCAAGACCGAGTACATGGTCTCTAAACCCATCGGGTTTCAAGAGAAGTGGAATAAAACTCGTATGTATTGAGGTTCATTAGATTCTTTGTTTCCCGCAAAATATTGCTTCTTATCGCTTGTTTTACAGCTATGGCTCGTCCGCTCCAGCCCGTTATCGGTGTCAGGAATTGGGTCGCTGGCCTGCTGCCCTATGCTGAAGAGACTTGAACTTGGTCTACCTTCGTGCAGTGCTATGGCCCTAAGGTTTCCTCAGGTATATTTCCGATTTACTGCATCAACGGTCATGCGACCTTGCCTAACCGTGCCATTCTTTGTGACAATATGTCGAGGAGCTTCTAGGAGAAGGGCGACGGTCCCTACTTTTAGACAACCTACTGCAACCACGGATGCTCGAGACATTTTGTATGTGTCTGTCCAGGAGGGTCGTCCTCTACTACAACTATAAGAGATAAGACCTAGTTGGCACCGTCCCCACATCCAGTCGACAAATATTCTAACGACAACGAGCCATTGGAGAGGAAGAAAAGAAGATTAGAGGTGGGAAAGGGGGTGGACACTAAAGCTGATGGGAGTGGAGCGTCTCAGACGGCCCCAGTGCCTGTGTTTATGGCTGATGCCATTTTTTCAAGAGATCAACTCGCGAGGATGGAGCTAGCCTTGGGGCAAGATTGGCACGTTCCGCTGAAGGGGGTGCATCTTCTAATGTTGGACGGCCTCGTGTCGCAGAGGACGGGTCGGGTTCTGACATCTCCATGGAGGATGTTAATGAGTTTTTGGGTTGCCATCCCACGTAGAGGTGCGTATGGATGGGGCTAACTATCACACAATAATTTTTGGGGGTTACAATTTGCTGCTAAATAGCGAGCAAGTATGTGACTTTATCCATTGCTTCTGAGAATGAGATGCTTGGGACGATTAGTGACGCGGAATTGTCTTGTAAGGTTGCTGGCATGGATTTACAGGTTGGTCCCTTTTTCTTTTCTGCGTGTCATGGGAGTGGTATGGGGATGACAATGTTTAACTTTGTCTTTTTTTTTTCAGACCCTCGTCTTAGAGGTGTAAAGGGATCATCGTGAAAGAAAGGGCACGTGCCTCTACATGAAGATGTCAATGAAGTACCAGCAGTATTGTGCTAAGCGTCGGGCGATGTTTGACCTTCACCTCAGGATCCTGAATTCCAGGTGTTCCACGAGAGGCTTAAGCAATGGGAGGCCCAATTGGAGAGTAGGGTTGCGGAGCTAGAGGAGAGGGATGAGGAGCTCGTAAGAGCTATTGCTCGTAACAGTGAGCTGGAGGCCCTTCTTAAGGCGAGGGAGGATGAACTTGAATATATTCAAGGGGTAACAGCGGAGAACGCCGACCTATGGTGAAGGTAGCCGACTTTAACACCGAGCTGAGTGCCAAGATAGTGGAGATTGACGGGCTCACAAGCGAGCTAAATGCTAGTGCTGATAAGTTGACCGCTGCAATTTCCGAGACAGTCTCATTAGAGGATGCCCTCCGCATATCTAGATCAAAACTTGTCGGGGAAAGGAAAGCCTCTGGTTGTCAGGTTGTGGAATACAAAAGGCGTATCGGGGATCTAGGGACGGAGCTGGCTGCGTTGCAAAGACAAGAGGCTCCGCCGAGGGCAGAAGAAACAGATCACCATTCTAGGTCCTCCACACCTCGTCCTCCGATTGGTCAGGGCGTGCCTCGTTGCTTGTATGAGATGTGGGTCTATCCGGAGGCTTTACTTGATGTATACAAAGCTTTTCATGGCGATGGAGGCGGAGGTTCAGGCGGTGCATGCTGAAGCACGTACAACTTGTGAGTCATATGGGTACGACTCTAATACCCCTGATGGGAGGGTGTTACAATTGATGACGTGAACCGTCTTGACTTGGATTTGTGGTATTAAGACGCCTAGCCTACTAAAGACGACGTGAACCGTTTTCGTATGGTTGTTGTTTTGATTTTGGTTAAAAAATATATTTCGTCGTGGTTCGAATGAGGTCGAACTAACGTCGATGGCCTTAGCTATTAGGATATTTCTTCAACTGTCGTCGAGATAGTATCCATCATAGTTCGAACAAGGTCGACCTAACGTCGATGTCCTTAGCCATTAGGATATTGCTTTGGCTGTTATCGAAGTAGTATCCATTATGGTTCAAATGAGGTCGAACTAACGTCGATGGCCTTAGCCATCAGGATGTTGCTTATATTGTCGTCGAAATAGTATCCGTCGTGGTTCGAACAAGGTCGAAATAACATCGATGGCCTTAGCCATTAGGATGTTGCTTCGACTGTCATCGAAGTAGTATCCGTTGTGGTTCGAACGAGGTCAAACTAATGTCGATGGCCTTATCCATCAGGATGTTGCTTTGACTATCGTCAAAGCAGTATTCGTTGTGGTTCGAACGAGGTTGAACTAACATCGATGGCCTTAGTCATTAGGATGTTGCTTCGAATGTCATTGAAGTAGTATCCATTGTGGTTCGAACAAGGTCAAACTAACGTCGATGGCCTTAGCCATTAGGATGTTGCTTCGACTATCGTCGAAGTAGTATCTTTTTCGGTTCGAACGAGGTCGAAGAAATGTCGATGGCCTTAGCCATTAGGATGGCGTTTCGTATAATGGAGAATTCTTGTTCGTATGATGGATATTTCTTGTTCATATAATGGAGAATTCTGTTCATACAATGGAGAATTCTGTTCATACAATGGAGATTGACTTGTGTAGTCCCCTCATTATTTGTCCTAGAGATTGTATCGATGGGCCGAGATGATAAACAACGCTTTGATCCACAGGGTGTCCCCTTCGTTGCCTCATTAAAACCTCTTCGAGAAAACCCAATTAGGACAAAACTACGGGTGAGGGAAAAAGAGTACGACTTAGGTGACTCCTTTCAGAAGTGGAAGTATTTGAGATGGGCGACGTTCCAGTTGTTTTGGAGTAGTTTTCCCTCCATTTTTTCTAGCTGGAATGCTCCTTTGTTTGCTGCTGCTATGATTTTATACGGTCCGTCCAGCTGGTTCCTAACTTTCCCTTGTTTGGGTCTTTTGATGCTAATGTTTTGGCTTTGAGGACATAGTCACCAACTTTGAGCGATCTTACCTTGTCTTTTTTGTTGTAGTTTCTCTCTGCTTGATGCTTCTCGGCTATCATCCTCACATGGGCCATATCTCTCCGTTCTTCAACTTCATCTAGATCTTGCAGCCTACTTTCTTTGTTATCCGCCCCGCTGATATGGGAGTATCTTAGACTGGGTTCCCCGACTATAACGGGTATGCTGTGTCGGTCCCGTAGACCAGTGAGTATGACATTTCTCCCCCGCTAGATTTTGGCGTAGTTGTGTATGTCCAAAACGCTTCAGGTAGTAATTCGGGCTATAGTCCTTTAGCTTTTTCGAGCTTTTTTTTTCAATATGTTCATCACTTTGTTGGAGGACTCGTCTTAGCTATTGGCAGTGCGATGGTGTGGTGTGGAGAGTATCCGCTAGATGTGCCATTTTTTGAAAAATTCAGTTATTTTCTTCCCAACGAGCCAGGGTCCGTTATTGCAGCTGATTTCTTTGGGGATGCCAAAGCGACATGTACTGTTTTTCCATATAAAGGCGATGATCTCCTATTTGCGTTTTTGGGCATACACACCTGCTTCCACCTATTTAGAGAAATAGTAAGTTAAAACCATAAGAAAACATACCTTTTCTCGTCTGGCTGGCAGGGGGTCGACTATATCCATCCCCACTTTATGAAAGGCCACGACGTGGTGACTGAATGGAGGAATTCTCCTTCTTGAACGAGGGCATGGTTCCCTGTGTGGGTACCATAGTGACCCTCGTGAACCTACTCTAGTACTTGCCTTGTTTGTCTAGGTCTGAGACATTTTGGCTAAGGGGCCGCCAAATGTTCTCTTGTATAGGTCACGATCCATCAGGATGTATCAAGCAGCCTACATTCGGAGTTTCTTGGCTCCTTTTTTGTCATGCGAGAGTGTTCCATCCTATAAATAGGACACAATGCGGTTACGCCAGTCCCAAGTTACGTTCAGAGAGAATACCTCTATATGGTCTATGGCTGAATGAAGGAGGTTGACTATATTTTCCTTGTTGATACTCTTGGTGGCCTCGGCTAGTTTGGCGAGGCCATCTGCTTCGATCTTTTGTGCCCTAGGGATCTGTCTAAGTGGCATTCGTTGAACTCTGGCAGTAATTTATGGATCTCCGACTGATACTTTTGCAGTCTCTGCTCTTTGATTTGGAAAGTCCTTGTGACTTGATTTACGACGAGTTGAGAGTCGCAATAGAGGACGAGTCATAGGGCGCTGTATTTGAGGGCTAACTTTAGACCTGCAATCACAGCCTCATACTCGGCTTCATTGTTAGTCATTTCGGGGCATCATATGGACTGGCGAATTACTTCGCTAGTAGGGAATCGAGGACGAGTCCCAATCCTGATCCCGAAGCGTTTGAAGCACCGTCAGTGTAGACAGTGTTGATACCCAATTTTTTCTGTATATTTTTATGTGCAAAATACTTTCAAAATAGTATATATATGCATATATAAGCATGTCCAAGTATTTTATTATTTTTTCAAAATTTTTAAGATTTTAAAACCGATTTATTACCCTATTTTAGCAATACAAAAACCAATAAGTGTTCCTCAAATTATTATTTTGATGATATGCATATATAAGCATGTCCAAGTATTTTATTATTTTTTTCTATTTTCTTTAAAAAATTTTAAACCGATTTATTGCCCTATTTTAGCAATACAAAAACAATAAGTGTTCCTCAAATTATCATTTTGATTATTAATTTATTTTAGTCTTATATTTATGTCAATATATAGCTAAGATAATTTTTACACATTGTCATAAATTGATTGGTATTTTTAAGCTAAAATTGCACTAAATTGCAGTTCTAGCCTATTTTGAGATTTAATAGCATTTATAATTATAAATTTTATTCCAGTGTTTTTAGTTTAATATTTACCATTAATTAAATTAGTGCCTTTAATTTGTTTCAAAAATTATTTTTATTATTTTTTATAAATTAAAAAGGGGGAAAATGGATATTTAAATGATAGCCTTATTTTATTATAATTATAGCCAAAACCAACCACCCCATTAACCCAATTCTAATTTCAAAGGACCAGCCCAAACCCTAATATAAACCGACCCCTAACCCGTTAATAAAACCCGCCCCGTCTTTCTTTTGATACAGACCGTTGATCATTTTGATCAACGGTCATGATTTGCCCTTATCATTTTTAATCTTCCAAACCCCATAACGCTATTCCTTTTCCCCTGAGATGTCGCCTTGAAACCAATTCGTCTCTCAAACTCTCTTGAACCTTCCTCAACCTTAATCGCCTCCTATCGTCTTCAGCCTCAAAACCTACTGAAAACCATGGCTTCTCCTGCCATGGTAGTCTTATACTCACCTCATGTTACTCCTGTGTGCACAATACTTGAAGAATTGAGGCCAAACCTCGAAGGTCTTCACCTATGCCTTCGCCGGCTCGAGGTTTCATGGCCATCGTCGGCCTTGCTCCGGCGTATATTAATGTTCTAAGCCGGATTCTTGCTTCTCTGACTCCGATTAGTGACCTTCTAAAGCTTTTCTCATTTAGGGTTCTCATAAACCCCTGAGGTTTTTCTCCTATCTAATTTCTAGATTTGTTGTGTATCTATGCTCTATTTGAGTTTTCAAACACTTTCCTAACTCTTCTTTCAAAATCTTATTTTTACGATTTAGAGTTTCCGAAATGTTCAAATGTTTCTATGATTCTTTCTTTGTCGTTTATGTGTATTTGTCTCTATTGTGTACTTGTGGCATGTTTTTATATGCTTCTCTTGCTATGTTTTTCCATATTGTGATCTCTTATGACCCGATTGTGCTCTTGTATCCCTTTGTTGTATTTGTTATATCCCGTTCTTCCACTATATTCTTATGTTTTATCTCTATCATGCTCTTATATATTTATCCTATTGTGTTTTTCCTATATGTTCTTTTGTTATGGTTTTCGGTGTTCTTGTATTCTGCTACTGTATTTTTTTTACTAAGTGCTTAAGTGTCTTTGTTTCTCTTCTACTGAACCCTGTTTTAAGTCCCTTCTGAAAGGATTTTTCTTAGGCATGTTTCTTCCACTATCATGTTGTTATCTCCGTTTGCTTTAAACCTTCTACTGTGTTCACATGTGTTCTCATGAGTTTCTGAAAGAAACTCCTGAGCTTGTTTCAACAACTTGCTTCCTCATCTCTGTATTTGATTCAAGGTGAAAACCTTAGAATTTGGGGGTTCTGCCGAAGTATGGTCATATGATTAAACTAGGGTTCTATTTTAGAACCCTTGACTCTCTCAGACTAACTTTTGAGTGTTTGAACTAAGTCTAAACTTCTTTATTTCTTCTACACCAGACTTTTCTACTGATTGGCATGACAATTCTTTCATGTCTAAGCGTGTCTGCAGACTTTATATATGTGATAAATCTTTCTTCAAAATGATTTTCGAACTAGTGATTGATTCAGAATTTCCTTTTAATAGGTCTAATTGATTCTCACGGATGCTTCTTAAGTTAAAACCTTTTCCACCTTTTTGGCTTAGTTCATTCATATCAAATCTTTGGATTTCTGATTTCTTGGTTGTTAATTGATTTTCTATCCTTAAATTGTGCAACTGTGTTTGTTAGAGATCCTGTCCTTAAATAAACCTTATATATTTTCCCTCAAGTGCATGCTGTACACATGTGCTTGATTAAAAACCTTTCCTTAAATGGTTTTACCCGTTTGCTTTTGAATCCCTTAATTAAGGGAAACCTTGTGTATTTGATTTACAATCAGTCTTCAATTATTCTCTTACCTTATTTTCTCATGACTTTCACACTATAAATACATGACCTTCTTTGACATAAAGCACACACTATTAACATAATTTAGACTTCACAATCTCACAATCTCGCACACTTAATGTATTCTGTCTTCCTGTTTTTACTTTGGCTTTTACAAGACGGCTTCTTTTCTTACTTGTTTCCTTAAAGCTGGTATGTCCTAATTTTTAAATTCAGCATCACCTCTATGTGTTTACTTACTGCCTTTATGTGCATGTCTACTTTACCGTCTATGTGAAGTTCAAATATCTAACTTAGTATGCTTGTGTTTTACTGCCTTTTTATTTACTGTGAATCTTTGTTCCCTATCCCATTACTCCAATGTGATTGTGAGTGGTGACTTAGGGCATGGCAACACGAATTGTTGTCCATGAACTGAGTTTTGAATTGATGAGGTTTAACATCTAAACAGGCTGGAGGGTGTACTAGCATATCCCATTGCTGGGTATGCCCATCAACCTGCCTTTTTTAAAAAATTCCCCACTCCCTTTTTACCCCCATGTGCACTAATTCCCTTTATCCTTTTCCTTTTTCTCCTTTCAGAATTTCCCTTCTACATTTTCACCTCTCCCTCTTATTTCCTAGGTTCTGCCCCCTCCTCTTGTGAGCCTTGCCTTGGGACCTTGAGTTCCCTCTGAACTTGGACACTTGAGGGCTGACCTCTTCCACACTGCACTATGTCTTAACCCTGTAATATATTTGGGTGTGAGCACTGTTGGGAGTCCATGTGAGTCTCTTAGGTAACTCTGATACATCCAAATGAGAGAAAGTCTTAGCAATATTGATCCTTGGAGTTGGTTTAATTCATAAATCAGACAGGAAATCTGAATCAAGCTTCCTTGGTTGTAACTTTCAGATTTCTGATATACTTTTTACTTTACTTTTTGGGCTGTAATAGCTTTTTATAACTTTTGTGGGTGGTTAGTGAAAAATGAGGGGTAACTATGCATGCCTATGGGTAGAAAACTTGCCTATAGGAATCTTTAATTTCTGTACTTCTCATAGTTACCATGCCTATAAGATTTCTGCATTTCCATATAGTTATCATGCCTATAAGATTTCTGTATCCCTTCATGTAGTTATCATGCCTATAAGATTTCTGCATTTCCATATAGTTATCATGCCTATAATATTTCTGCATCCCTTCATGTAGTTCTCATGTGTATAAGGCTATTGAATTTCCATATAGTTATCATGTCTATAAGATTTCTGCATCTCATTTAGTTACCATGTCTATAAGAACTTCTGCATCTCATTTAGCTACCATGTCTATAGGGATCCTGCACTTTCATATATGTATCTCCTGCATGCACACATAGAGAATATGCCTAGAGGTTATTTTTTGATCCTTACACACCCGCTTTTCACTAGGCAAAGTTGGCTATGGGTCCTAATAATAAAAAATATGATCAGATAGCAGAACGATTGAATAATCATGTTGCAGAATCTCTGCACTCTTCTATCTCTATAACAGTGTTTAAAGTTAACAAACATCTAGAAAGCATGCCTATAGGGGTCATAATTCAAATCTGAATAGCCTCGCTCGTTTGTAAGTTAAAACTAGCAAAAATAATGCATTTTCAATTGCAGAACTTGTACCTTTTCTGTTAGAACTTGCAACCTTTTTCTTAAAATAACATGCAATCAGCCCATGCTCTTATTCTTGAAATCTGTAGATATCATGACTATAGGTTTCGTCTATCATTTAGGCAAGCCTTAGGGTAACTTATAAACTGAATCAGTAAACTACAACCAACAGGCAGGCCTGACTCAAGCGTCCTATCTGAATTATGTAACCAATCAGTCTGCCTCAAATCCTTAAGTCTAATTAGACCTTAAATAGATGTGTAAGACATGCTAAACTATGTGTTTTCTTTGGTTTTAAAGGATGTTTGTGTGAGCCTTATTATCTGTCTATATGTTTTCCCATTAAATTTGCTATATATATATATATATATATATATGTTTTGTTTGTCGCCTTACTATTTTAACCTTTTGAAACCACAAATAAGCCTATGTTTTCTCCCTTAGGACTAGTAATCCCAAATACCTCTGAGATTGATAAGACTGGGATGGGTAATAAGATACAATAGGTAAATGAGACAATTCCGCGCTTTAATACCTTAATGGGGTGGGAAAGGGTAGATATGGATATGGTGACTGGTGCGCTAATACCACGTGTAGTTCCTCTCTGAGGAGTGATTATCAGCGAGCACCTACGACTTAATGGCGGTTCGCGAGTGGCAAGTTATGTCGTGCTCGCTGAGCTCTATTGCCCATTTGGCGAGTCTGCGTGAGATCTCGGGTTTATGTAGAATGCCTCTTAGGAGGTAGGTTCTTATTACTTTTATGGGGTGGCATTGACAATACAGTCTAAGATTGCATGAAGCTGTAAGTAGTGCCAGAGCCAGTTTTTAGAGGTGAGCGTACCTCGTCTTGACATCTATCAAGGTCTTGCTGATATAGTAAATAGGAGATTGCGTACCTTTGTTCTTGCGGACCAGGACTGCACAGACAGCAACTTCGGATACGACCAAGTATAGAAGGAGACGTTCACCTGGATCAGCTTTGATGAGTAGTAGTGGTGATGACAGGTATGCTTTTAGTTTCCTCAGGGCGTCGATGCATTCCTCGTTCCCTTGCAGCCCATGATCTTTTCTCAGTAGGTTAAAGAATTTGTGGCATCTGTGCGAGGATCATGAAATAAACCTAGACAATGAGGCTATTCACCTCGTTAGCTTGTGTACCTCCTTTTTGCTGGTCAATACCTTAGCTATTGCATCGATGGCTTTGATTTGATCCGAGTTGACTTCAATTCCTCATGTGATACGAGGAATCCTAGGAGTTTTCTTTAGGCTACACAGAAAGCACATTTTTCCGGATTCAACTTCATCCCGTACTTCCTCAATATCTCGAAGGCTTCTTCAAAATGACTAGCGTGGTCCTCTTTCTTTGCTGGCTTTACCAACATGTCGTTAATATAGACCTCCATCATCTTGCCGAGATGCTCCTTGAACATTTTGGTGACTAACCTCTGGCAAGTGGCCCCTGCATTCTTGAGTCCGAACTGCATCACCTTATAGCAGTAAGTGCCGTGATTAGTGATGAAAGTCATCTTTTCATGATCCTCTTCGGCTATTAGAATTTGGTTGTAGCCAGAGTTGGCATCCAAAAAGCTCAGCAGTTCGTGCCCCACTGTCGCATCGATCAGCTGGTCGATATGGGGTAACGGGAAGGAATCTTTTGGGTATGCCTTATTTAGATAAGTGAAGTCCATACACATTCACCATTTCCCATTCTTCTTTTTGACCATGACTACATTGGCGACCCATTGAGGGTATTTCGACTTTCTGATATAATCATTGGCGAGCAATTTGTCCATTTCTTCACTAACCACTTCATCTATCGCGGCATTGAATTTTCTCCTCATCTGCCGTAACGACGGATATAGTGGGTCGGCATTTAGCCTATGAGTGGCGATGTCCTTTAGGATCCCCGACATATCTGAATGGGAAAAAGAAAATAGGTCGGCGTTGTTATTTAAAAACTCATGATACTTACCAGGCTTTAAAAGTTTGTGCTCGATATAAGCCTTTTTTGTGTTGTCCGCATCGTCCAACTGGAGTGGGTCGAGGTTCTCAATAGTTGCCTTGCACGCTTTTATTATATCTGGATCTTTGATGACCTCTACAGGTGGGTCGGGTTTGGCTGATTGCTATGCCTTCGCGCTTGCACCTTTCAGCTATTTGGTATGCGTGCAATCTTGGGCGATCCAATAGAATTCTTGGGTGGTGCGTGGTTCGCCTCGGATACTTAATATCCCCGATGGGGTGGGAAATTTTATCACTTGGTAGAAGCTTGAGGGGACGGATTGCATGGCGTGTGTGAGCATGTGATTTTTACCCTACACGAATTACTCGTATAAATTCAAATGAAATAATTTCTTTTATTTATTTGCAATTTTGTGGATTTTGTGGTATTTTCCTTTAATTGTTTGCATTTTGTTTGTGCATTTTTATTAGTGAAAAATACAAATATGTTACATGCACATTTAGAAGTTGATTTGACATTTTCTAGAATTAATTAGCAATTAGTTATTTTACAAAAAGGAAAAATCAAAAATAGTTTACTTTGCACTTTTAATTTTAATTTTTGATTTTTAGGCGATTTGGGTTTTAATTTCATTTTAATTATGTGTGGTTATAATTATGTAGGATTGATTAGCATTTTATAGGTAAATTTGGGATTTGTAATTAATTTAGGATTTTTAGTAATTTTTGAAAATGAAAAATGAAAGAAAAAATGAAAAAAATATGAAAATAAAACCAAAAGAAGGCTCCCTTTTGAATTAAACTCACCCAACACTCAAATCCGGTCCAATACCCAGCCCAAATACCCGATCCAGTACTCCTATGACCAAACAACATCGTTTAGGTTATAATTGATCATAGCCGTCTATGTTTATTGATCTAATGGTCAAGAAGCTGGGTGCAACAGTATATAAGTGTCCAAACCCCACCCCACCCCCAAACACCCCCGTCTCTAACCCCTCTCATCATAAACCCTAGCACCACCTTGTCTCCACCGTCCACCACCATGCACCGCCGGCCGGAAATCGCCTCCGCCGGCGGCAATTGTCCAATAAGCCCCAAATTTACACCATTTCATCTCCTCCACCTCCCTATCCCATATCCGCCATTATATTTCCTCAAAACCAAGCCCAGGTTATCGAATATAACTCAGAAGCTCCGACCTTCAGCTGTGTTAGGCGGCACCACCACTCAAACATCAACCGATTAACACCATAGGTCCTCCTAAACCCCCTCATCACGAATCCACTACTATTTTCCTTCAAATCATGGCCTAACTCTTCAAACATTGAATCAAAATTATAGCCAAAATCTTACCACCACCAAACCACCCAAAAACCACACCCTACAATCTCCTCACTTCCCTCACTAAGAACCACAACTAGTTTCCCTCGAATATCCCCGCAACTACTAAAAATCCAAATCTAGAGTTTTCCAGAATCCTCCAAATGGTGCATGAAGATTTTCAGGGTTCGATTCAAAGGAATTAAGCTAAGGTTTCCTATTTGCTTTTAATTTCTCTTCGCCTCATCTCTTATTTGTTAGTTTGTTAGGTTTAAGTTGAAATCATTTTTTAATTAGTCTTAGTCAAGTTTATTTCTGGTTTATTTGGAGTTCATGTTAAGTTCCTGAATTAATAAGCTTTTTTTTTCTTGCTTAATGCCTAAGTTAATCAGTCCTTGTCGAGTGTATTTGTGGTTTGGTTCTCATATGAATTTTCTGAGCTAATTTGTTTCGTCTTCTTTGTTGAAGCTGAATTTTATATTAATCCTTGATCCTAATAAGTTGTAGTCAGATTCATTCTATTGGTTTGAACTTCATGTTAAGTTCCTGGCTCAATTAATCTTAGGCTTTTAGGTTGAATTTAATGAGCTTAATTAGGTTTAATCGAGTTTGTTTGGACTTTGCTATTAGTTTCAATTTCATCTATTTGAAGTCCTGAGTTCAATTTGAGTTTATTAGATCTTTGTTCCTGAACTTAAGTTAGATTTAGGTGTTATTCTTGTATATTGTTCAAATTAGATTAGATTAGCCTTAATTAAATATCCATTTGAACCCTGGCTGCTCGACCAAATTAGAGGGTCTATAATAGGGCAACTAAGGGGTAAATTGGACAACACACCTAGGGAATATTTTGGTAACAGCCTTAAAGGTTTCTAGTAGGGGGTTTGATAGTAAATCTTAGTCTTAGCTTGAGTAGAAAGTCAGATATGGAAGGACTAACTAGCCAAAAAGAGAAAAACTAAAAAAGACTAAAAGGGTAAAACTTAAAATCTGAAGTTTCCCTAGTGACTTGCCCATAAAGGCATTGTTACTTAGGGCTAAAGAGGGGGAGGGGGGGGTACTGAAAAATTCTGAAAAGTTTCAGGCAGCTGAGATTTCTAAAAAGTACTGTTCCATTAATATTTTTCTGAGATCCTGGAGGTTTTCTTGGTTAAAACAATCTCTAAATAATCAGAAGCTGAAAATGAGTTGAAATTGGTTTGATATTAAAGTATTTGGGTCAACTTTTGTTTGGATTTTGATGGCTAGTTTTACTGATATATTGTTGGTTCAAGTTTGGGTTTTAAGTTGATCTTACTCTGCTATCCCTGGGCTATTTAGCTGCTGAAATATTGTCCCTGCTATTGCTGCTGCTAAACCTGCTGTCTCACTTCTTCTTTGTTTCTTTCTTCTTTCAGGTACAAATTTCTGAATCCTTCATGATGTAAAGCTTGATTTAAGGATGAAAAGGAAGCACTATTGTACTTTAGTTCTTTGTTTCCTTGACTGATGTTCATGTTCCTTCATTTACTCATAGTATAGTCTTAGTTGAATTCCATTTAAGTAGTCAAATTCTCATGCTGTAATTAAACGTGGACCGTGGAAACCGTGATGTGTTTGGAATTCGTTGGCTATTTAGATTTAGTGTTATAAGTCAAATTTGCAATCCATATTATCTGAATGTAAAAATAATTTGGGAATAATTAGACTCTATTACTGTCTAGTATGTGTACGCTTGATATTTATGTAGCATGTTGGTTAGGCTATAGTAATTGAGCTACGTTGTTCATGAAGTATGGAAATCATCAGTAGTTTGATCAATAATGGTGCTGATTCTTGTTGAATGTCTTTAGGTTTCCGTGGTCATGTCTTTAAATATTAGTTCAAGTTCAAATTTGGAACATTGTGAGAGCATGAAAAATGATTATAGGATCAGTATGTTTATTGGTATAAGTATATATCTTGGGCTGGTTCGAAGCCCCATCGTTTAAATTAGTTGATTTTCTTTCTTTTCCTTATATGAACTTCAGTGGGTTTTAGCATGTATTGTTAATTTTTCTTTGGAAAATCAAGCTTGTTAACTAGAATGAAAGCATGCTACATTAAGATAAGTCAACTAGTCTGTGCCCATATAAATTTTAGCTTAATCCGCTTTTACTAACGTAATTAAGGCATGCCAATAAAATTGAACAATTGCAATGGCCTTTAAATTAATCGTGTATTGATCCTTAGCATGCGAGGAGCACCACTTAACGAAATTCTGTGGCCCTCGCAAATGTGAAAATAAAAAATATCTTTAGGCGCGCTAGTTAAATAATTTACCTTCTGAAATTCGGGTGCGCATTTATGTGACCCAAATCCAAATCCGAACGATGTTGAAATATGTCAAAGACTACGGGTGCATTTATATGACGTGGTTCGAGACACGTTTCAACGACATTGCAATCTTCTCAAAATTGAATAAAAGCGGCTTGAAAGTAAAGTTGGCATATAGGTATAAATGTGTTAAAATCAGACAATTAAGCCAAGTATAACATTTGAGCGACCGTGCTAGAACCACAGAATTTGGAAATGCCTAACACCTTCTCCCGAATTAATAGAATTCTTTACCTGGATTTGTGGCTCGCAGACAATTCTTTACCTGGATTTGTGGCTCGCAGACTGTATACAGAGTCAAACCTTCCTCGATTCGGGATTTGAGCCGGTGATTTGGAACACCATTAATTATCCCAAGTGGCGACTCTGAAACCTCTAAATAAATAAATCCTATTTTGATTGTCCTTTAATTGGAAAACTCCCTTATCTACGCCCTTCGCCGGGGTTGTAGTGTGAAAAAGGAGGTGTGACAGCTCTAGCGACTCTCCTGGGGATTTAACCCAAAATCTCTGGTTTACGGTTTAGAATTTGAGCTTAGAATACTTGTGATATTTGGCTTTATTATTATCTGATTGTACTATATGATTGTGCCTAATGTGCGAAATGTCATTTTTACCACTTTAATATTATTTGAACTGTATATAAACTGCAGCGAAATCCTTCTCTTCTCATCTTCGGGGATGTGCTCGCTGGTCGAGACTCCCTATTCTGTTAGTATCATACCTTTAAATAAGAAAGAGGCTCGGACAAGTTACAAAGCCGGATGGCCTTTTGGTTCTCGGTACGTAGCTTCCTCCTCGACTCGAGTTGTTCACTCGGGTGCACATTATAGACCCTATACCAAGGTTTTGAACCTATAATAACTTAACCCCATGCGGGAGCCCTAGTAGAAACGCTTATTTTCGTCATGCATTTGACTCAGGGGACTCAACACAGGGGTTGGGTCCGTCGGACAGGTGCACCCAAAATAATAGACCATCCTAATGCATTTTGCGTGCTTCTTGTGCATTTATTTCAGATTTGCATGCCGGTCGACTTTTGAAACAAAAGAGAAAAAACAAGAAAAAAAGAGAAGAAAAGAGAGGAAAATTTGATGGTGTGTGGGATGAGGAAGGAACTTACCTTTTTTTTAAAAAAAAAAATTGATGTCAAAATGCTGCCGAAATTTTGAAAAAAAGAGAGAGTTGGTTTTAATAGAAAAAAAAAATAATAATAAAAAGAATAAAAAAGGGGATTTTCGAAAATCAGAAAAGAAAACAAAAGAGGGATTTTTCTTTACAAATAATAGAAGTTGGTTTTTAATTTTGTCAAAATTTGCCGAACTACGCCAGTTTGATTCTCACTGGGCGTAAGATACGTAGGCAATTTCCATCAGTCCCAAACTTATTTTTGCAAAAATAGTTATAAAAACAAATTTTGTTTGTGATTAATAAAAAAACAGATTTGTCAAAATAGCCGAGTGTCACTAGAAGGGCGTCGGAAGGCTGTTTTTGCAAGAATAGACGCATTAGATTGTTTTTCTTAATTATGACCGATAGCAGGCACAACCTTAAAATCTTTCCTCGGAAGTGCTGAAAGGCCATATTTTCCAATCCGAGATTTTATTTTTGAAATGAAAATTTTAAAGAAATTAATTTTGTTTTTGAGTCCAATAAATCATGATTTTTGCTTAATCACCCTAATAAATGTACTGAATGAGCACGAACAAAAATTTGCTAATAACAGTCATGAACAAGATCCCTTTGGAGGTACATATGTGGTGGAATAATCTAGGTGAATTGGGGAGAAACAAGGTCAATGCGCACTTGGGAGGACTCACCGGTATATCGAAAATTAACCCAAGAAGGGATGTCATAAAAGCATTGGTTACATGCTGGGACCCGGCTCACAATGTATTTAATTTTTTGGACTTTGAACTCACCCCAACACTTGAAGAAATAACTGGATATATCGGGGTTCCTGAAATTCCTTTGAGACACCAGTATCTGATTGCGCCAAGGGCCGTCGCTGTACACAAATTCTTGGATTCACTAAAGATAAGCAGAGGGGTTCACATCCAGATCTGTCGGCCGATTTTTGTACTCCACAGTTTATATACCAAAGATATGAGCCTATAGGGGGCTTTAAAGACTCGAAAAATAAAATTTGTAGCAAGGGGAACCGACTCAAGTGGAAGAAACACCGGTGTTTTGCATTAATAGTATTCTTCTTGGGCCTTTTGGTGTTTCCACGGAAAGACAGGAATATTAACATACGGATAACACGGGTTGTCAGCACGTTGATCACTCAAGCCAAAAGCACCCTCGCACCCATGATATTATCTGAAATTTTCCATGCCCTCACAGCTTGTAAAGTTGGAGGAGATTTCTTTGAAGGATGCAATCTGTTGTTGCAAATGTGGATGATTGAACACTGGTGTTGTCGACCTCAATTCATGAGTTATGGGTCATCGGAAAAGAGCTTCATTGAGGAATTTTATACTAGAGTTGATGTGTTTATATTACCAGAGGGGGTTACAGAATGAGTATCTTATCTCTGTACCATAAGTGCAAGTCAAATAAAGTGGACGTTCGGGTGGCTCCGTATTGATGAAATTATATATCTACCAGCTACGAGCCTCATTTTCTTTTGATGAGCCTCCGGAGTATCCAACCTTATGCTCCGTATAGGGTGCTGAGACGGTTAGGGAGGTGCCAAATTATTCCTAGGGATGAATACATTAGTCTCCACTTGGTCGAGATAGGTCCCAATGGTCAGTTTCTCGAAGCAGCAGTTCGTCAAATTTGGAGCAAATGTTAGTACTTGGCGGCGGACACTCTAGTACAAGACTTGTCTAAAGGAGAGGTTGCACCAGGATACCTGGCTTGGTATAAGAAGGAAGTGGAGTTCGGAAGGCCGACCAAAAGACCATATCTTCAGGAATTTGTTGAGGCATTGCAAGAACAATGGAATTGGTTAGCCAAGTAAAATGAATGTAGGGCCACAATAGGGATATTGGACAAGAAAGTCAAAGACCTTCAATTCGAAAATGGTTTGCAAGCTGTGGCAGACGAGGGAGCAAAGAAAATATTGGCCAAAGAAAATGAAGCTTTGCGAGCTAGAATTCAGAAAATGAAAGTAGCCGTAGAGAATCCCGCTAGAAGTGTGAAGGATGAAAAGCTCATAAACAATCTGAGGCAGAAAGTGTCGCACCTCCCTTTTAGCTACTGCAACCCCGACGAAGGGTGTAAACAAAAGAGTTTTTCCAATTAAAGGATAATCGAAGCGGGATTCAATTATTAAAGAGAATATCAGAGTCGACACTTGGGAGATTTATGGTGTCGCAGGTCACCATTTAGAATCCTGAATCGAGGAAAGAATGACTTTGTTTGACAATCCGCGAACCAGAAATCCAGTTAGGAATTCTGTTAACCGAGGAGAAGGTATTAGGCATTCCCGGGTTGCGTGGTTCTAGCACAGTCGCTCAAATGTTATATTTGGCTTAAATTATCTGATTTTATACAATTTATGAACCTAGGTGGATTTTTTAATCTTTATCCACTTTTATTGTTATATTAAAAGAAAATTGCAACGTCGTTAAAACATTTATGAACCACGTCACATAAATGCACCCGTGGTTTGAGACACATTCCCAACTTCGTTGAGATTTGGATTTGGGTCACATAAATGCGCACCCATATTTAGGAAGGTAGGTTATAAACTATCGCGCCTAAAGTAATTTCGTGCGTTTAATTTCGTGAGGACCACAAAAATTTGCTAAGTGGCATCTCTCAATCTACTCTAAGTGAATTTGATTAATTGACTAAAGGAAGTCTTGGAACTTCTATTTAAGGGAAATTTCAGATCCACACTACTCCATAAGCTTTGGATTGAGATATTGTTTAAATCGATAGCTAACATAGGACAATTTCAAGGCCTGGTCCCATGAGCCCAGCGATTTACTACCATTACATATGGGCCGATTCTCTGCTTTCCTTGCGCTTAATAAGCCTAAACGGTACTGGGCAAAAAGTAAGGATCGCGGACCCATTATCGAACCTTTTCTCAATGCAAGTAATTTTTTCATATTCAATCAAAGCTACTAGACATTGAAATCAATCAATAATGGTTACATTGAACTATTTCCAACATTATCATGTACGACTGTTCGATTGTGTATTTATCAACTGTCTATTTTATTATACAGACTCATGCAAGCTTCAATCAGTACCACTTCTAACATGTAAAGCTTCTAAGCCTATATTCGTATTTGCTCAATCTAGTATTTATGTAAGACAAGACACAGGGGACTCAAGGATCCTCTTCACCAATGAACTTGATAATACTTGTGGATTAAAATAAAACACACAAATCAGCAATGAGTGGTATAAAACATATATTGAGCCTCAAAATTTGACTGAAACGAGTCTAAACACACATGAGTTGGCCAAGTCATCTGATACCATGACCCCCACAAATGCACATTCAAGACATGCAATGCACAGTTGCAGCTAATGTTGAACCTCAGCAGGCCAAAGATTAGCTTACAAACTATGGCAAAATTAAACGTAATAATACAGAACCAAGCTCAGAAATGGATAAGACTAACGCGCAAGTCTCACTCTAGCACAATAGATAGAGTTACATCCTTCTCATTACCAAGCAGTAAATAAATTGAACTTATGACCCGTAAATATCAACTCAGAGAACCCCGATCACTACGCAGTTACTACATGATGTTAAAACAACAGGAAAAGTAAAGGAGACTATAAATCGAACACAGCTTGTATTGCTTCAAGTTTTACTCGAATTACACAGTCTACATAGGCCAGAGAGATACCTGAAAAATGTAAAGATAAAATGGGAGTGAGCAATCAATAGATGCAGCAGGAATCAGTAATGAAATAGCCAAGAGGAACCCAGGTTCAACAATTTAAAACAAGGAACTCAACTCAAAACCCAAAATTGTAATATTAAACTAGCCCGAACCAAAAACTTTTAGAAGTAAAACCCAATATCGATTCGTACTTAAACTCAAATGAACCAAAAAAGTTTCAGAACTTAAAAAAACTCAGCAATCAGTAAGGGTATCAATGAAACAATGAAATTTGATTAACTGTATATATTTTTAATTCCAGCGATCCAGCCTTGCCTTCAGAGGCAAGAATATGTCCCTTTTACAGTTAAAATGAGAGGGCAATCCATATGCCTATTTTTGCAGTTTGGTCCTTTTGTTTTTAACTTGTGGACCAAGTTTTACTATCCAAAAATCTGAAAAACCCATTTGAACCCTCCCACTAGAAGATTCTGGATATTTCTATTCCATTACTACCTAAGTTGCCCTCAATAACCCTGTTATTTACCCCCAAACCTTACAAGGCCTCTAAAAATCAACTGGGTCACTTTGACCCAAAACCCCAACCCAAACCCCTGGGCGTGCATACTCTGGCCCAACCTTACAAACCCCATACCAATAATCAACGAGCCATGAGGCTCAAGCGAATAAGGTTGTTTAGGCCAAACAAACAAAATAAAGAGAAGAATAACATACAGAGGAGGAAAAGAACTGAGCTCAGGCACTTAAATGACTTAACCAAAACAAAACAAAACAACGAGGAGAACAATCACAGAAAATAACAAGCAGCATGGAATCAAATCAAACTTATTTTCATGCCTAATGAACCTAAGCTATATGGTAAGAAAAGAAAAAGAAGATTGAAATTTTAAACTAGCCGCAGAGATTGTAATTAAATGAAAAATAAGAGTGTAATCACATATAAAAACAGATATATAAAGAAGAAAAAATACCTTCAATTCTGAATTCGACTAATGAACCTCATGGTATCATTTGGGGTCCAATCACCTTTAGTAATGTGTTTTCTACCAGAAAACACAAAATAAAAGGTTATTAAAACCTAAAAACCAAAAGTACTCTAAACTCTATCAATTAGGGTTCCAGACCAAATTTTCATTTGAAATTCGAGCTAAACATGAAAGATTCAAGGGTGAAGGGTTGTGATTCGAGGTGAGGGATGTGAGGAGAGTGCATGGCACCAATGTGGTGGATTTTGGGCAAAGTTGTATTTTAACCGGCCGGTTCAAATTGAAATTCGAAGAGTTGCGGTATGATTCGAGCTTGAACGATTGTAGGAATGGGAAGGGGAGGTTAAGGGGGTACACGGGTGTAAACTTGAGGTTATTTGGAGGTGGCGCCGCCGTGGGCTGCGGAGGAGACATCCACAAAATTGAAGATTGACACCCTATGGTAAGATCCGAAGGCTGTAAATCATTGATCTGGAATGAGGAAGGTGAGGGGTTTTCATGGTGTATATTTGGAGTTGTTTGGTGGCTGACCGCCACCTTGAGGCAATTTCCGACGGCAGTTTTAGGGTGGGAGACGGTGGTGTTAAGGTGGCTCAATGGTGGAAATACACTGATGTTGAAATGTACGAGGATGGAGCGTTTTGTCTCTAAGTCTATTTCACAGCCTTTGGACACTTTTATATAAAACGCAAGGCTTCATGTGAGCCATTGGATGATGGGCGATGGATGGTCAAGATCGCTGGACCGGGTTGACAAGGCGTGGGCTGTGGATTTGGATGGATTTAGGGAAGCAATTGCTTGGGCCTTGAGTAATTGACACCAGACTGGCCCAATTCCCTCTTCTCTTCATTTTATTTTATTTCCAAAATTATTTAAAACCTATAAATTCCTAATTAACCCTAAAAAATCCTAACTAGCCATACAATAATTATTATCAAATAATTAAAAAGATTAAAAGGAAAATTACTTTAAAATAATTTTAAGTGCAAATTAAGCCATTTTAATTTCCTTTTCCAATTACTAGTTAATTTCTTAAAATGCAAAATTATTCCAAGGTGCACTTGCCTAACATATTTTTGTATTTTAGTTATTTAAAATTGCAAAAAATGCAAACAATTGACAGAGCAATGCCACTAAAGATCAAAATTGCAAATAAACAAAAAAAATTATTTTGTTTTGAATTTATGGGAGTAATTCGTATATGGCAAAAATTACGTGCTCACAGAAAGTAGGAGAATACGGTTTTGACTTGAACAAAGTAGAGGGTGAGCTATCTAGAGCCCGAAAACAATTGGTCAATAATGCAGAAGAACAAGCACGCATGATTGAACAACTGAAAGAAAGGTATGGCAACGAGGTTTTGGATTTGAAGAAGAGGGTCATCATGGTTGAAAACAAAATGGTAAATTAACCGAGGGATTTCAAGGCCGAAAGAGAACATTGTTACACAGCAATAGCACGGTTGGAAAGAGATTTATAACAATTCCAAGAACTGAATCGTGTAACCGAATAAACTTTGGTAGCAAGGGCCCAACAAATTGGGCGATTGTTGCAAGAAAAAGGGGCTAGAAGAGAGAGGGTGCGGATGATTGCTGATTACATCACCATAAAGTGTAGCCACTGTGAAGATATGACAAGATCTGCGTATCACACCTCCTTTTTAACACACCCACTCCGAAGGGTAATGTATGAGAGAATTTTTCTACTTTAGTGACATTATTCAAATTAAGATTATTCATTTATTTCAAAGTCACTACTTGGGATAGGTTTGGCTTTTAGTGTCCCAAGTCACTGATTATCTTCAATCCCAAATCGAGGAAATTTTTGACTTTCCGATTGAAGTCTGCGAACCAGAAATTCTTGAGTAAGGAATTCTGTTAACCTAAGGGAAGGTGTTAGGCACCCTCGAATTCCGTGGTTCTAGCACGGTCGCTCAAACTATCATATTTGGCTAATTATCTTATTTTACAACATGTTCATCCTATTGTGCAATTTTAAATTATTTACCGCTTTTAATTAATTTTAAAGAATGTGAACGTCATTTTAAACGTGTGTTTGGATCATGTCACATGAAATGCACCCGGATTTGAGACACATTTTTATTCAATATTTTGGGATTTGGATTTGGGTCACATGAAATGCACACCCGAACTTAGGAAGATAAATTATTAAATAACACGCCTAAAGCGACTAACGTATTATTAACTTTGCGGGAAGCCATGAAAATTTACTAGATAGCATGTCCAGAGTTCTAAATAATTTTATAGAAGTAATTAAAGAGGGCCACGCAATTTTTAAATTTTATTTGGCACGGCACATCTCAATTATTTTAAATGCCATCCTAAAAGGAACTATTATTTTCTATTAGGCATTGTCTCTAAAAGGGTTAACTAATTAGAATTACTATTATTAAAGCATTCAAGGAATTCATGCCGTAAACTCAAGTGTACATTTAAACAAGAGGGAAACCTCTTAATTCAAACATGCTACTTAGCTTGAAAAGCCCAAAATCGTATATCAAAATTGAACCAATAAATTATAACAAAGTTGGATCCTTAGCATTTGGGCTTCGTGAACAAGCCCAAGCTGAGACGCAGGGCATCAACCCTTATGAGAGGCTACTTGGTGTTGGGCCTCAAAGCCAAAATGAAGGTGTTAAGGTGGAATCAGTTATACACTAAATTTTATCACAACAACCCTCTAGTTTGTGGTAAATACCATGAAGAGAGGTGAGCAAATTTATCTCCAATAATCCAATCTATCTCATGATGATGGTAGACTAATGGAAATTAAAATTGTTTTATAACAGACCTACAACAGTGACCCAAATAATTTTGAAATAGGAAATTGCATTTAAAGCATGACAAATGCTCGAGACAATCAACACTAATATATGCATAGTACATCTGTAATTATCCTCATGAATACCAAAACAAAACTCAACTACACTAAACCAACACTATTAAATATCCTACTTGCATAATTCCAAAAGGAAGGAAAGACAAATTAGTCCCAGTTATTACAACTATGAACAGTCCAGGTCCTTTAGATTTCAAATGTTACTTCTGTATAATCTAACATTCAACTAACGTGCATATAGGTAAATTAAACAAGGAAATTAACACGAGAGGTATGCCATTTCTTCAATAATTCGAATACACTTGCTGATTTAATACTTCATATGTCATTTGAGATTGAAGAATACATGGAAATAGAAGACAAAATAAAGCAAGAGTATCAACAAACAACAGGAGAGTTAGCAACAGATATCAACCGTGAACAACAATTTCGAATTGTTTTTGACCGAGAAATGACACTATACGACCCAGGACTTAGTTTTAGATGAAAAAACACCAGTAAACCAATCCAAACAAGTTTGAATGACCAAATGGAAACTCAAAAATCAAGCAGGAGCTCCTGAAACCTCAACTACTGAATTATCAGGACAAATCAAACCATATTTTCAATCTTATATAGTCTGGAAATTTGATTAACAGCTCGAACGCGAAATTATCCTAAGAAAACTACAATGGAATAATGTTTTTTTTGGAGTTTTTGCTACCTGGAATTGTAGAAAACCCCTTTTTAGTATTGTGTTATGTCTCTCCCTTTTTGATCTCTCCCAAAAACTTGTTAGACAAGGCAAGGGGTATGCCTTTTATAGGCAAAGCCTTAGGGCAACATTCTGATTTCCGTTTTACCCCTAAGCCCTTCTCCTATTTCCAGTTTTTGACTATTTAGTCCCTTATTTGATGTCTTGTTGGCAAAGTTATACTACCTAAAAGCCTAATATTGAAATTAGAAATCACACTAGAAGCTTCTAGGGGATTCTATATCATATTGCAAGATTCCCTATGTGGTCTCGCCAAAATAATCCTTGATAACCCTATTGTTTACCTTCCACCCTTTCCTTAAGTCCCCTTTACTTTTTAGATTGAAAATTAAACTCTAAACCTCTAAAAATATGACAAACATGATTAATCAAACACCTAGGGCCTCAAACGGCTCAAACTATGAACAGTTCTTTCAAAAAAAATGCAGAGAATCAACTAGAACACAAATTGAAACCTGAATCAAGCAAACAACATCCACAGGATTATTTAACGAGTAATTCAGCAAACCTAAACATAAATTAATCAACACAGAACATTCAAACTTGTTAACTACTAAAACAATGCATAAAAGTCGAGATTCAACAGTTCGACTGACAGGAGAAAGAGACATAGAAATTAATTCAAAACTAGACTCTACGCATGAACTTCTGATCAAAGGAAAAGGGGTGAGGAAGAAGATGAATTGAAACTGAAAGAAAAACTAGAGGAGGTGAAGAAGTGCTTACCTTATTTGGACAGACTCAAAACAGGCTTCGGAAAAACTAAAGGAAGTGAAGAAGTGCTTACCTTATTTGGACAGACTCAAAACATGCTTTGGACCATTGATTTTTGCCCCTAATAATGTCAACCACTTGCTCTTGATAAAAGCAAGTGAATAGAATTATCGAGGGCAAACCAATAACACCTCGAATAAACTTCATGCAACAGGGTATGGATACTAGATCTAAAATTTGAACAATTTAGAGGGCTTTTGAGAGCAACTCAACAAAGATTAATGGAGAGGAGGTGGTAAGGGTTCAAGGGTGTGATTTTTGTTGGGTTTGGAGGGTTTTGGGGTTAACCGCCTTCCTTTGATTCAATATTTGAGACATTTGGTTAGGATTTGTGGAAAAAAGGGGGTTAGATTTGTAAAGGGGAAGAGGCGAAGAAGCTATGGTGTAGTTTTGGTGAGGTTTGGAGGTAGCGCCGTCGGACAAGGCGGAGGCGGCAACCATGGATTCAATTATTCGAGGAGCTGGGATTGGATTTGAAGGGAACGAAGGACTGATTTGTGATGAGGAGACTGAGGAGGTGTTATGGTGTAAATTTGGACGGGATTGGGTGATATCCACTGCCGTGGGGCGATTTCCAGCGGCGGTCTAGGGCAGAGCCGGTGGGGGCGTCTCTCATGAGAATGGGGTGAGAGAGAGACGACTTGGGGGGGGGGGTAGGCTGTCCCACACTTATATAGCCTAATCCTCGTTAGTTCCGGACCGTTGGATTGATGAGATCCAACGGTCGTGATTAGAGGCTAAGAAAAAACGTCATTTCAAATATGGGGGGTCGGTGGACCGGGTTTCCTGAGACGGTTTTGGGGTCAGAATTGGGGTGTTTGGGCTGGTTTTTTGGCTGGCATGTTTCATTAGATTGGCCCAAGTTTGGGTCTTTTAATTGAGACCATATTTTTCAACTTCTTTCTTTTCTTTTATTTCTTTTAATTACTATTTTAATTTTATTAAATACCACATTAACATAAAAAATAGCAAAGACCTGATTTAAATCTAAAATTAAGCTAATTGATTTTTCTAAAATTAATCAAGTCCCAATTTAAAAGAGAACTAAAAATAAAAATGTAAAATCACTATTTTGTTATTTTTTGGTTTTTTGTAATATTAATTAACTAATAAAACTAAAAATATAAAATTGAATCCTAAATGCGAATGTGCTATTTTTTAATTTTATCATGAATTATATCAATGAAAATTCACAAAAATGAAAACAAACACACGATTATGCAATTAATTTCTAAAAATTTCATAAATAAATATAGAAAAATCCTAATTTTGAGACTTTTATAGGAGTAATTCAAGCTAGGCAAAATCACATGCTCACAACTGCCCTTCTCTTCTCGGAGACACGAAGGGTTTTCGGGCAAAGATAAATGAGCAATCATGTGGGATTTTTTCCTTCTTGACACTCCATGAGAAGCAACTTGGAAAAGCTTGACCGCACCCTACTCCCAGAGGTTGCCTACATATCCTTGGCTAAAGAGAAATCAAGTCAGTGTAGATCAGTAGTGTTTGGTAGCTGGGACTACCGAAGCTGTGCTTTCACTGCTGATGCTGCTGCTACTGCTTGCTGGCCTCCTTATTACACCATAAGGAAAATCAAAAGCTAAGCTAGCTATGCATATCAACTATGAGTTACAAGATTCATATCCATAAATCTTTTGAAACTTGATCTTGAGTCTCATCTGGATTTGATGTGGACTTGATCTGAATCTTGATGCTCGTAAGCTGTAGGTGCCAGATAATTATTCAACATTTGAGCAGAATGGGCCATCGGATCTTGTGGTTTCAATTAAATTTTGATCAGCTCACATCCATGTTCGCTTCTGCATTTGAATTTCTTTTGATCTTTTCTTCTTTCTTTTTATTCTGGTCGAGACTCATCCCTTCAGTTGTCTCAGAACCTGCGCTTCGAGGTCAAACCTGACCAAAAACAAACAAACGAAATTTTCTGCCCCAGTTTTGCACTAGGAAAATTTCATGAGTTATTTGTGACAAAATCTGAACTCCTTTTTTTTCGTTTCAAGAATTGTATTTGTCTATGATAGGATAAATTGGGAAAAAATCCTGTCACGAAGCGTCAGCATAGGGATTGGAGCCCTAATATTGACTAAAGGAAAAAATGCCCAACTCAGGGATTGGAGCCCTAATGTTGGCTAAGGAAAAAAACGCTCAACTCAGGGATTAGAGCCCTAATGTTGTCTAAGGAAAACGCTCAACTCAGGGGTGGGAGCCCTAATGTTGGCTAAAAGGAAAAAACGCTCAACTCAGGGATTACAGTCCGAATGTTGGCTAAAAGGAAAAACGTTCAACTCAAGGATTGGAGCCCTAATGTTGGCTAAGGAAAACGCTCGACTCAGGGATTAGAGCCCTAGTGTTGGCCAAGGAAAAATGCTCAACTCAGGGATTGGACACCTATGTTCGCTAAGGAAAAAAACGCTCAACTCACGGATTAGAGCCCTAATGTTGGCTAAGGAAAACATGTTCAACTAAGAGATTGGAGCCCTAATGTTGGCTAGGGAAGACGCTCAACTCAGAGATTAGAGCCTTAATTTTGGCGAAGGAAGACGCTCAACTTAGGGATTGGAGCCTTAATATCGGCTAAGGGAAAATGCTCAACTTAGAGATTGGATCCCTAATATAGGCTAAGGAAAAATGCTCAACTCAGGGGTTAGAGCCTTAATGTCAGCCAAAAGGAAAAAACTCTCAACTCAGGGATTGCATCCCTAATATTAGCTAAGGAAAAATGCTCAACTCAGGGATTGGAGCCCTAATGTCGGCTTGGAAAAATGCTCAACTCTGGGATTGGAGCCCTAGTGTTGGCTAAGTAAAAAGCTCAACTTAGGGATTGAAGCCCTAATGCCGGCTAAGGAAAAATGCTCAACTCAGGGATTGGAGCCCTATTGTCAGCTAAGGAAAAATGCTCAACTCAGGGGTTGGAGCCCTAATGTTGGCCAAAAGGAAAAACCGCTCAACTCAGGGATTTGAGCCCTAATATCGGCTAAGAAAAAACGCTCAAATCAAGGATTGGAGCCCTAATGTCGGCTAGGAAAAACGCTCAACTCAGGGGTTAGAGCCCTAATGTCGGCTAAGGAAAAATGCTCAACTCAGGGATTAGAGCCCTAATGTCGGCTAAGAAAAAACACTCAACTCAGGGATTGGAGCCCTAATGTCGGCTAAGGAAAAATGCTCAATTCAGGGATCGGAGCCCTAATGTTAGTAAAGGTTGGTATTGGGAATTTTACACTATCCTCTTTTGGGTTTTCTTCTTTTTCCCTTTTATTTTGATAAGATGCAGGAAAGAACTTGGAGAAAAATTCCCTTTTGTATTGATTACTTGCTGCAAAGTTGTTTCAGCACTTGTGCATTTTCCTTTTGACTGCACGTGCTTTTGCACGGTTGCTTATATCGTACCTATTTCAGTTTTCAACAAAGAATAATTGTTAGTTTTGAAACAGTTGTTGGTTCTATGGCCTTGATTGCTTGATCCCGGCCCAATTTCTATTGATAGCCTCTACTGCTCGCTGGTTTTGAATATCATCCTCTCGTTCGAGCCAATGGCCTCAACCTTCAGGATTTCATGACAACTCGCCCACATAGGGATCTGGCTTTTTACTTTATTCTATTCTTAGGACCTTCGTCTTTGGACATTCTTTCCCTTTCCATGTCTTTTCGTCGAAAACATCAACCATCATGGCCATTCGAGATTGGTTTAATGCACTCGCTGAGGCTGGGTACCTTTTTTTAGCTCTTGCTGGGCAGGGCCTTGTAGACTAGTCCTGCTACCTTTTCTTTGTTATGGTTTTGGAATCAGAGTTAGACCAAAGGGATTCAAGGAAAAGTAAATAGAGAGCAAGAGGATGAATTTACATGGAAGTGTCCCTTTCGATAAAAAGGACTTATCTGGGGATGTATGGAGGCTTCAAATGGACATGACATGCTTCTTGGACTGGATGCCCGACCCGCATAGGCTTTCTCAACTTCTCGTATGCTCATTGACTTGTGTTTCAAAACCAGGGAACCTTGCCAGAACTCTTTCAGTAATGGGAGATGTCCTCTTTTCGGCTGACGGCACCCTTTGCGGGGTTTCGCCAATCGACCTCTCTCATTTCTCTTCTCACTAGGGGTGCTCATCGGGCGGATTGGGCGGCTTTTTACTCTTAACGGTTTGGCTTAACGGTTATCAGCTTTTAAATGTATTAATCCGTTAGCCACCCGATAAGATATCAGGCGGATTGGTATCGGGTTAGCTCTTATAGGTCGGTTATTGGGCGGCTTATCGGCCTAACGTACATGTTTACTAGAATTTAATAAATCTCTTCAGGCAATTATAGATCAAACACCTATTCCAGTATACCTTCATATAAGCTAGCTTGTTAATGTTTTTTCAGGGCATTCAGTTTATCCCTGAGGTAGTATAGCTTTGCCCTCCTCACTTTTTCTTGTCCAGCACCTTCATCTCCTTTATGTTGGGCGAGTACCTACAAATCATCTAGATCCAGAGATTAAAAATGTTTAGAAGTAGAAATAAACTTTTGTTAATCATTTTCAAGGGTTTTAGTTTTTTTATATTTAATATATATAAATAAAAATAAATTTTATATATATATATATATATATAATATAATATTTATATTCTTAACGATTTAACGGATTAGTCGTTAAGAAAACTGAATAATCCATCCCCAAACCGATAAGCCGTTAATAAAAAAAATTCAATCCGTTCCCCGTCCGTTAAGCCGTTAAGCCGTTACCAGTAAGCCATTAAACTTCAGTTTGGATCGGTTTTCGGTTTCGGATCGATTTTGAACACCCCTACTTCTCACCATTGCCCGGTGGTGCTGTTTACGAGTTTTCACCAAACAGACTCTCTCATTTTCAATTTCCATACTTGTCGTTTCCATATGGTGCCCGTAGGTTTTCACCTATAAGACTCTCTAATTTTATGTCTCTCAATTTGGATTGCATCAGATTCCAACAATGATGTTTTTCAACTCCCATGCCTTTTCCAATTGATCGGAAGGACTTGGACAAGGTTTTTTGGGTAAAAAGCATTTTGGACTGAATTTCAACTTTGGAACCATTTCGGTGGGCTCATGGTTGAGCCATTATATCATCTTCCCCCAGTTTCACCTTTGGGGGACTTTGGATTTTATTTTTGTGTGACTGAACCCTAGAAAAAGGCTGCCTACGTATCCTTTCGGAATCAAGCTAGACGTAGTTCAGGAATGATTACTAAACTATTTTTGTTTCCCATTTTTTTCTATTTTTTGTTTTCTTTTGTTTTTTTTTTGAATAACATTTTCAGGTTCCAAAGAGGGTGGTCTAAGAAAAGTAAACGGCTCAAATGGGTTTACCAAGGGGTTGATAGTGTTTGGGTAGGGGGAATGAAAGCCTTCGTCATCTCAACTGGACTGAATTATTGCTACAAGGATCCTAGACATAGTACCTTTTTGGTTTTCGGAGGAGGTAAATCTCGAACAGACTTTATCTTGGTTGGATCTAACTCAATAACTCTCCGGCTAACTATAAATCCCAAAAGTTTGCCTGACGGGACCCCGAACGTGCACTTGGCCGGGTTCAATTTCAAATTGTATCTGCGCAGGCGTTCGAAAAACTTCCTTAGATCCCGCACATGATCATCCTGGGTTCTATATTTGATGATGACATCCACATACACCTCTATTTCCCAATGCATCATATCATGGAAGATGGTAGTCATGGCTCTCATATATGTTGCCCCAGCGTTCATCAGTCTTAAAGGCATGACACTGTAGCAATAAGTTCCCCAAGGTGTGGTAAAGGCGGTTTTCTCTGCATTCTCTTCATCCATCAACACTTGGTGATATCTTGCGTAGTAGTCCAAGAAAGACTGTATCTCATGTTTGGCGCAATTATCAACAATGATGTTGATATTGGGTAATGGAAAGTTGTCCTTGGGGCTTGCCTTGTTCAAATCTCTATAGTCCACGCATACTAGGGTTTTTCCATCCTTCTTCGGCATTGGAACTATGTTGGCTAGCCATGTGGTGTACCGAACCACGCGGATCACTCCTGCTCCTAACTATTTCGAGATCTCTTCTTTGATTTTATCACTAACATCGGTTTTGAATTTTCTCTGCTTTTGTTGGAACAGGAGGGCACTCAGGATAGGTTGGTAATTTGTGCACTACTAGATCAACACTCAGTCCGGGCATGTCGTCATACGACCAGGAAAACACATCTTTAAACTCAAACAGAAGTTGGATTACAGCGTCTCGAGTTTTCTCGTCTATGTGGATGCTTATCTTGGTTTCCTGGATTTCTTCAGAGGTTCCCAAGTTAACCGGCTCGGAATCAGTCAAGTTTGGCTTAGGTTTATTCTCAAATTATTCTAATTCTCGATTGATTTCCCTAAAAGCCTCTTCTTCATCATATTTGTGTTCTTGGTTTATTATTTAACATTTAGACAACGTGTTTGGATCCGGGCGTGAAGTCCACAAACATGTCATGTTATTTATAGTCGCACTATTAGAACTGAAAAAAGGAAATGAAAGGGAAAAATAGCCAAATCAGAAAGAATAAAGAAGAACAAACAATAAAATATTAATTTCATTTCTTGGAATTTGACAATAACAGGGTTTATATCTAGAAATCTAAAGACAAAAACTAGCGAAAAACATCCAAGTTACACCCTGTAATAACTTGGGATGCAAAAAAAGTAACAGGACAAGTCTACCGGGACTCCCTCATGATTGGAAACGGCGTAGCCTTCCAATTTTGGAGCTTAGCGCTTGGTCCCATGTATTTCACCTCAACGGAGCTTGTGCCCTCTCCCGACTGAACCATGTGGGCTTCATATAGTATTTCTCTCATCGCACCATATATTTCTTCAATTTCTTCGGCCGTGAATGCCATATCCTCCTCCTTTTCACTGTATTTTTGCTTGACAAAGGTCTCATACAGATGCAGCAACAGTTGAGGTAAGACCCACCCCTTACGCTGTCTGTCTTTTGCCCATTTCCTAACATTTGGAGTCTGGTGGAAACCTAACCCAAAGAAGTTCTCAGTGGTGGGCAAGGTGATTGGATCAGCCACCCCTTGCAGAGACTTTCCCAACCCTTTTCCTGGCTTATATCCATGGTGTATCATCTCTTTGGCCACCATAATGGATGCATTGGAGAGGAAGGGCTGAGGGCAGGGTTTTCCTTCTTCAATACTGGTGGGGCTACCACAATTTTAAAGGCTTGGTACATTATGTGCTCACTGCCTTCCTTTGCTTCCAGACGTAGGTCAGACGGGTCCCGATAGATTGATTGTTCATCCTCTCCGTGGACAACGATTTCTGATTTTCATGCTCAAATTTCAACATTTGATGGAGAGTAGGGGGCACAGCTCCTGCTACGTGGATCCTGGGCCTCCCCAGAAGGTAGTTGTAAGATGTGTCCATGTACAACACTTGGAAGGTTACCTCAAAGTCTACCAGGCCAATGGTTAGAATCAAATCAATTTCCCCAATTATGTCCCTCTTAATACCGTCAAAAGCTCGCATACAGACATTGTAGGGACGAATCCTTCCAGTCCCAATTTCCATCTGCTGGAGTGTAGAGAGTTGGCAAATATCTACCCCCGAGCCTCCATCTACCATGGACCTCTTCATATAAAATCCCTCATATACAGTTAAATTCAACGCTTTGTTGAGAGCGGCCTCTTCCGGGGGCAGGTCAGTTTTGCTGAATGAGATTTGATTGATGGCAACGAATCTTTCTGCCATTCTTTCTGACTGTTCCACCGACGTTTCAGCTGGCACATAGGCTTTATTTAGGGTGTTCATTAAAACCTTTTGATGGTTCAGAGACTTCATCAGCAATGACAACAAGGACACTTGTTCAGGACACTTTCGCAGTTGATCAACCACTTCATAGTTTGTCATCTTCATTTTATGGAAGAAAGTTTCTCTCTCTTCAGGACATACAGGTTTCTTGGGCGGGAAACTCTTTCTTGTGGCATTGTTTACTTCTTCTGTATTGGAGTACTTCTCAAAAGGGTGGTTTTCTTGAGGATCCCCATAAATATCTTTGCCTTTGTACGTAACCATTGTTTTATGATAATTCCACGGTACTGCAGTAGGATCCGTCATAGGCTTCTGTGGTACGCGTCCGTCCAATAACCATGGGCTCACTCGGTCTAGATGTCTTAATTGTCCCCCGTACCACTTATTCCCATTTGGGTATGTACATTTGGGTCGCCTTCCTCAGTTCAAGCCTCTTTGGAGGGCTTAAAGTCTGCTGCTTCTCTTTTTGGCCTCATGGGACGTAGAGAATCCTATCTTTGGGAGGCATCGCCTGTATGCTTGTTTCAACTTCCTTTTCTGGTTATGTATTGGTAAATTTGTGCTTCTTTTCCTCTTTATCTTGTTTTGGGGTACTTTTGGCTTTTTCTCTGCATCTGCGATGGCAATTATGGCTTTTAGTGCTTGATCAAATTCTTTATCTTCAACAATCATCCCAATCACTAGCCTGTTGTCATGGACTGGCAATGGATTATTAGTTACGTTGGGGACATCCTCATCCCTTAGCACTATTTTCTATCAGGTTTTCCACTGCTCTTTTCAGGGTCCAGCAATCATCTGTATCGTGCCCTTCTGCTCCTGAATGGTAGGCACATCTGATACCGACTCTGTAAGCAGGCGATGCTGGGTTTTGTCTTGTTTGGGGAACTGGTTGCAGCAAGCCCATTTGGACAAGCTTTGGAAATAGATTAGAGTACGACTCACCAATTGGGGTAAACGTTTGCCTCCTGGGCGGCTCACGAGGAGGAAAATTATTCTAGGGAGGTGGTTGATTTCTGGTATATGGGGCTTGGTTTCTATTGGCGTGTTGTTGTGGTCGTACAAAAGTTTGGGCATTCATAACCGCATATGGTGGAGGAGCATATGCCGAGCCTTGATGAGGGTAATAATGTTGGGGGGGGGGGGGCATTTGAGAACATGGGTCTAGGAGCGTGGTGTCTCCTTGTTCCTGAAGCCGCCATGGCTGTTTCTTCTTTCTTCTTACTTTTGGCCACTCCTCCAGACCCGCCTTGGGATGGCTTGGGAGGTCGCCCTAATAGCTTTTTTGCTCAAAATTCTGCCTGTTTTAAGTCCATTCTCTATTATCTCACCAATTTTCATAGCCTCTGCGAATGGCTTGCCCATGACTGACATCATAGTTTGGAAATAATCAGCCTCCTGAGCCTTAAGAAATACGGTGACCATTTCCTCTTCATCCATTAGAGGTTTTACCCTTGACGCCTGTTCCCGCCATTTGATCGCATACTCGCAAAACATTTCTGAGGGCTTCTTCTTTAGATTTGCCTGCGAGTTCCGATCTAGAGCAATATCAATATTGTGTTGGAAATATCAAACGAAGTCTCTTGCAAGATCATCCTAGATGTGCCACCGAGAAATATTCTGATCCATATACTATTCAGAAGCGATACACACTAAGCTTTCCCCAAAGTAAGCCAAAAGCAATTCTTCTTTTCCTCCAGCTCCGCGCAATTGGTCACAATATTTGTCAAGGTGGGCAATAGGGTCACCACGACCATCGTACTTTTCGAACTTCGGAGTTCTGAATCTCACAGGCAAATGCACGTTAGGGAACATGCACAAATCAGTGTATGATATGCTTTTCTGTCCACTTAGCCCATGCATATTTTTGAGGCTTTGCTCCAAGGTACTTATCCTCTTTGTCATTTCTTCCTTTTCCGGAGTTTTTGGGGTCTTTTCTTGTCCATTTATGAACTCAAATAGATGTGGCTGCAAATAGGTATAGGTGGGATACTGAAGGGCGTCCATTTGGGCAGTGAGTGTTTGGAATGTGAAAGCTGAAGGATGAAATGCAAGCCTTGGCAATGTGGGCTGTGTTATAGCTGTGCATGGTGGAGCAGTATAGATATTTGGGATTGTATTAGATATAACCGTATGGGGACGAACCTCCGAAGGTGCTCCCACAACATGAGCTGAGATGGTTAGGTGTCATAGTGGGATGATGGGATGACTAATTGGGAAAGTGGACGTTCCCCCCATTCTTGGGAAAACCTCGGGAAATCTAGGAATTGCATTATGCGACTCTTTTCCATTTGACCAGTCGTCCCACATCTCTATCATGCGGAGATGCAATAGCCGATTTTCCTCGGTAGTCTCTGACTCTGATGCTGGAATGCCCGAGGTTGGGCTTTCGTCTGTGGTGGGAATTGCCAGCAAGGTGATTTCTAAAGACATTTCTGTGCTGCCCTTTGATATGGTGAAGTAGGGATGTGAAGCCAGTGTACCAAGAACCAACACCGTTTCTATAAAACCTAGATTGGAACTGGAAATCAACAAACGATTCGTTCGAGACACATAATAGATAGGTAATCACGCATTGGGTTGTGATGCACCTATACAGTTAAATGGGTTTCTACATGATTTGCACCGATTGCATGAGTCATCCCGGCTTTCCTCACCCACTTGATTTTCTCTCTCGTTTCTTTTCTTTTCTTTTGCTTTTGCCATCATCTCTCTCTCTCTCTCTCTCGATCTTCTTATTTTCTTTCTTTTATTTTTCACTCTTATTTCTTTAATTTTGTTTCCGCTCTTTTCTCTCTTTTCTCTCTTTTTCCCCTTTTTTTCTTTTTCTTTTTCTTTTTAGGGTTATGGTCGAATCCCATGAAGATTGCCTACGTATCATGACCCCGCATGAATCATACCGAGCGTAGTTCTAGCGAATAAATACAGAAAATATTTTGGAAAATTTTCAATTTTCATAAAGTAAAGCACTTGATTACAACTACTAAAAGAAATCAACATACTCCGACTCAACCGAGAACAATAGAATCAGACTTAAAATGAAAACAACTGACTCGACAACCTACTACAAACTCAAATAAAAGAAAATACAGACTTCACAAATGGACCAACAAATTTGAAATCATGAATGCATTAAAGCCTCTAATACTCTTGGGCCTGCGAGAAATCATTTGGTCTCGGCGCAGGCCTGGGTGCTAAATCCCCTTGGAGATGGTGGAGGTCTTCCATGTCTTGACGAACAAAGGTTATGGCGGTGGCAAAGAACACAATGTGACCATATGATTTTTGCCTAGATTTAGTACTCCTATAAAAATCTCAAAATTAGGATTTTTCTATATTAATTAATGAAATTTTTAGAATTTAATTGCATAATCATTGTGTTTGTTTGCATTTTCTGTGCATTTTCATTGACATAATTCATGAAAAATACAAAAAATAGCACTTTTGCATTTAGGATTACATTTTATATTAGTTAATTCATATTACCAAAACAAAAGAAAATAACAAAATAGTAGTTTTACATTTTTATTTTTAGTTTTCTTTTAAATTGGGACTTGTTTAATTTTAGGAAAATTAATTAGCTTAATTTTAGATTTAAAATTGAATGTTCGCAGAGGACTACATTGAATGTTCTCTGTTGATTAATTTAGGGTTAGATTTTTTTTGAATTACTCATTAAATGATCTTCTGAGTGTTGTTTGCTTGATTCAGGTTTCAATTTGTGTTCCAGTTGATTCTCTGCATTTTTTAAAATAATTGTTCATAGTTTGATCCGTTTGAGGCAAAGACCTGATTTAAATCTAAAATTAAGCTAATTAATTTTCCTAAAATTAATCAAGCCCCAATTTAAAAGAAAACTAAAAATAAAAACGAAAAATTACTATTTTTTATTTTCTTTTGTTTGTTGGTAATATGAATTAACTAATAAAACTAAAAATATAAAATGTAATCCTAAATGCAAAAGTGCTATTTTTTGTATTTTTCATGAATTATGTCAATGAAAATGCACAGAAAATGCAAACAAACACAATGATTATGCAATTAAGTTCTAAAATTTTCATTAATTAATATAGAAAAATCCTAATTTTGAGATTTTTATAGGAGTATTAAATCTAGGCAAAAATCATATGGTCACATTGTATTCTTTGCCACCGCCATGACCTTTGTTCGTCAAGACATGGAAGACCTCCACCATCTCCAAGGGGATTTAGCACCCAGGCCTGCGGCGAGACCAATGATATCTCGCAGGCCCAAGAGTATTAGAGGCTTTAATGCATTCATGATTTCAAATCTGTTGGTCCATTTGTGAAGTCTGTATTTTCTTTTATTTGTGTTTGTAGTAGGTTGTCGAGTCAGTTGTTTTCATTTTATGTCTGATTCTATTGTTCTCGGTTGAGTCGGAGTATGTTGATTTCTTTTAGTAGTTGTAATCAAGTGCTTTACTTTATGAAAATTGAAAAATTACCAAAATATTTTCTGTATTTATTCGCTAGAACTACGCTCGGTCTGATTCATGCGGGGTCATGATCTGTAGGCAATCTCCATAGGATTAGACCATAACCCAAATAAACAAAAGAAAGGGAAAGAGAAAAATACAAAGAAAAGCAAGAAAAAGAGAGAAAAGAAAATCATGAGAGAAACAACGATAAAATAAGGGAGAGAATAATAAATCACAAAAGACGGTAGGCAGAAACAAGTTGAGCAAAGGAAAGGGGAAGAAGAAAAGAAAACAAGAGAGGAAAGAAAAGTGGCATAGGATAAAAGCCGGGATGACGCAAACGACCAATTCATTGTGCATACTAGAAACCGGTAACCACTTAGGTGCATTCATCCCCGAATATGTAGCTACGTATATGTTGAATCCTAACCGCTAACAAGTTTTGGTGTTGCCTCTCCAGTTCAAACATGTGGTTAGTTTTTGCGGCATTCTGGCAACCGACTCTTATAACATTCGATCCAAAAACAAGTTGATTATGGCCAATCAAGAAAACTGATGCAAGTATCATTGATCCCTCGAAAGAGTTGGAAGCGTTGGATGTTAATGCAGTGAAAGAGGAGATGTACAAATCGAAGAATCAAATGGCCGAAATGTATCAGACATGGATGAGAGAGCAGCCACCACCAGCTTATCCTGCTAACCCGACCTTCATCCCACTATTAGCACAGTCACATGACCACTCTGCCACTGATCCACTCCCAAGCTTCCCCATCAACCCATAATACCAGGGTACAACTTCTCAAGCACTCCTAGGTCTACCACCCAAAGCTGTTTCTCATCCCCTTCCACTAGTTGCTCCCATTTATGTGGCACCTCCTCCCCCACACTCCACAGATCATCCAGTGAGCCTTTGATCTAAGCTCATGACAATCAGTATTACCAACCAGAACCCACCTTCAAAGCCCACGAACCCTACTCTTATGCTCCTCATTTTAAAGTCCCTTTGGAGGCTAAAAACCCAATCAAAAATCCCGAGCAAGAGGAGGTACTCAGGAAAGTCAAAAGTTTAGAGCAATTATTCAGAGATATGCGAGGATTGGGTGGCCAAGTGAGTGTGGCATACAAAGACATTTGTTTTCTCCCAGATGTACAATTGCCTCCAAGCTTTAAGATTCCCAAGTTTGACTTATATGATGGACATGGTGATACAGTGGCACACTTAAGGGGTTTCTGCAGCAAGATGAGAGGGACAAGCGGAAAGGATGAATTGTTGATGGCGTACTTCAGTCAAAGTTTGAGTGGCTCAATTTTGGGATCATACACCCAACAGGATCATGCCCAATGGTACATGTGGGATGATCTAGCACAAGCATTCGCTTGCCATTTTCAATACAATCTTGGAATTATCCAGGATCGTTTGTCTTTGATGAGACTGGAAAAAAAAGCACAATGAGAGCTTCAGAGAATATGGCTTCCGTTGGAGGGAGCAGGCAGTAAGGGTCGACCTGCCAATGAAGGAAAGTGAAATGGTAGATTATTTCTTGCAAGCTTTAGAGCCTACATATTTTGGTCACCTGGTATCGTCAGTGGGCAAATCCTTTAATAAGGTAGTAAAAATGGAGAGTATGGTCAAAGAGGGACTCAAATCCAACAAGATTATGAGTTATTCAGCAATAAAGGCGACCACCTAGGCTATCTAAAACGGGACTGGAGGAACAATAGGAAAGAAGAAGAAGGAAGAGGTAGCGACAGTTAAATCAGGAACTTGGTTCGCTCCTCGGGGTCCATCCCATTATAGCTAACCGTGACCTTATAATCCAACCTATCCAGACACTCCATAAAGCCTACCACTACATTACTACCTACCTCCTGATCTCATTTCTCCGTTTATCATGCACAAACATATACTCAACCTCCTGCCCACGCACACTGGCGTGCGCCAATACCGCAAAATAATTACCCAGCTTCACAAAATAACTACCCTCCAAGAGCCTACCAACAACCCTTGAGACTAGCTTTCTAGGCCAACCAAGTATTAAAATTTGAGAGGATGAAGAAGAAGAAAACTTTCACTCCATTAGGAGAGTCATACACCAGCTTATTCCACATATTGAGGCAGTTAGATATGTTAAGGTCGATTGAAGCAAAATTGCTAACCCTCCTCGAAGAAATCTGGACTATTCTGTCAGTTGTGAGTACTGTTCTGGAGCCCCGGGGCATTACACAGAGAAATGTTGACATCTGAAGTGTGCCATTTAGGAAATCATTGATTCGCATCGGATTAAGGTGCAAGCTCTGGAAGCACCCAATATTAATCAAAACTCGCTGTGTGCTCATCAAAGGACAAATAAGATTGAGATAGTGCACACAGAGGGGGACCTAAAAAGCTTTCGCAAACTGTCATGATAATCCGAGCCAGTGAGCAGAAGACGATTGAGAATTTAATAAGCGAGATTTCAACGCTTAAATTGAGTGGGGCAAGCAGTGACTTACAAAGGGAAGGAGGTTAGAGAAGACGTTTGTGAGACTCATTGATTGATCTGATCGAGGAAGTGCTTTGCCCCGGAAGAATTGAGAAAATCAAAACCGACCAAGGATAGCTCGGTGCTGGTAAAGAAAACTGTGAGTGAAGAGGAAGTAGAAGAGTTTCTGAAAAGATGAAAATGCACGACTATTCTATTGTGGAACAACTGAAAAAGACACATGCTCAAATCTCGTTGTTATCATTATTGATTCATTTGGACGAGCACCATCAGGCGTTGATGAAGATCCTAAACGAGACCCACTTTCCTGATAAAATCACAGTCAACCACTTGGAGAAGATAGCCAACAAGATTTTTGAGGTGAACAGAGTCACTTTTTCTGACGATGAATTACCAATAGAGGGCACCGAGCATAATAGAGCACTTTATCTCACGGTGAAGTACAAAGATTCTATGGTCACTCGAGTGTTGGTTGATAATGGTTCAAGATAAAATATTTTCCCTCTTTCCACATTGAACAAGTTGAAGGTAGATGATGACACAATTCACAAGAACAACACTTGTGTACGAGGGTTTGATGGCGGGGGAAAAGATTCGGTCGGTGACATAGTGCTCGAATTGACAATCAGACCAGTTGATTTTACCATGGAATTCCAAGTGCTGGATGTGGCTGTCTTTTACAACCTGCTGTTGGGATGACCTTAGATCCATGCTGCTAGAGTAGCACGCTCTAATTTGCATAAAAATGGTGAAATTTGAATGGGACCGACAAGAAATAGTTGTGCACAGCGAGGACCATTTGTATGCTCACAGTGATGCTATCGTACCATTCATTGAGAAAGATGATGATAAATGGCCCTGGGTGTATTAGATTCATGACTCGGTGTCAGTGAGGAAGGTTTCAGAGGGACAATGTGTTCCAACGCCAAAGTTAGCTGCTGCATCAGTCATGGTGGCCGTGGAAATGTTAAAGAATGGGTTTGTTTCCGGAAGGGGCTTGCAGGCCTCACTTCAGGGTATCACACAGCCGTTGTCTCTCACCAAGAACATAGAAAGCTTTGGTTTGGTATTCAAGCCTACAAGTACAGACATCAAGAGAGCCAGAAAGATGAGAAAGAAAGCATGGGCCCTCCCAAAGCCCGTGCCTCGCCTCTTCAAATCATTTGTGAAGCGCGGCACAAAGAAATACCTAACAACAAGTTCCAGTTCTGTGGTTGAGGATGTGCATGTGGTAGCTGGGGAGGGCTCTATCAAGGCAGACGTGCAATTTGTGGGGCCTGTGCAAAAGTCAACAATTGGGAAGCTACACCTCTCCCGACCAGGAAGGAGTTTTGGTAGTTTGCTTTGATTTTTCTTTCAAATTTCTCTGGATTATTCTAGGGTTGTAATTCAGAGTCTATGTTCCGTTCGTTTGGATGTGTAAAACCTTGTTATATTTCAATTTCAATAAAATGCAATTTTCCTTTTCTTTAGTGCTAATAGTTTTCATTTTTCTTTGCTTTTGTTTTCCGTCTTGTGCAGTTATTTTTATGCTGGCTTCAATATCTGACATGCATATGGACTCTTCGGCTAGTCTTATAAGTCAGTCTAATTCAGAAGTAATAACTCAAGAGATAGAATATGAGGATGAACTAGAATATGATGAGAAAAGGGCGTTTGAGGAAATTAGTAAAGAGTTGAGTCATTTTGAAGAAAAACCCAAGACAAACCTGAGCGATATAGAAGTAGTCAATTTAGGAGACCTGGATGATATCAGAGAAACCAAAATAAGCGTCCATATTGAGCCAAAGCTTAGGGAAGAAATAATCAAAGAGCTGCTTGAATACAAAGATGTTTTCGCATGGTCTTACGATGATATGCTAGGGCTGGGCACTAACGTGGTGGTTCACAAATTTCCCACTGATCCGGCTTGCCCTCTTGTTAAATAAAAGTTGAGGAAGTTTATAACTGATGCGAGCGTAAAAATCAAAGAGGAAGTTACCAAGAAATTTGAGGCAAAGGTCATCCGAGTTAGACGATATCTTACCTGGTTAGCTAATGTCGTGCTTGTGCCAAAGAAGGATGGCAAAACTAGGGTGTGTGTCGACTACCATGATCTCAGCAAAGCAAGCCCAAAAGACAACTTCCCACTACCAAACATCTACATATTTATTGATAATTGTGCAAAGCATGATATTGGGTCCTTCGTAGATTGTTACACAAGCTATCACCAGTGAGGAGGATACGAAGAAGACAACATTCATCACGCCATGAGGAACATATTGCTATAGGGTCATGCCCTTCGGTCTGAAGAATGCTGGGGAAACATATATGAGGGTAATGACAACCATATTCCACGATGTGATACATAAGGAGATTAAGGTCTATGTGGATGATGTAATTGTGAAATCCAGGAAGAATTCCGACCATGTCAGAGATCTGAGGAAATTCTTCCAGAGGCTCCGCAGGTATAACCTCAAAATCAATCCTGCAATATTCACATTTGGTGTGCCATCAGAGAAGTTGCTAGGATTCATAGTCAGCCGCCAAGGCATTGAGCTAGATCCATCAAACATCAAATCCATACAAGAATTGCCGCCTCCGAGGAACAAATAGAGGTGATGAGTCTGTTGGGGAAATTGAATTACATCAGTAGATTTATCGCTCAGCTCACGACCACTTGTGAGCCCATCTTTAAGCTATTGAAAAAGGATGTTGCGGTTAAATGGACGGGAGAGTGCCAGGAGGCTTTTGATGAAATAAAATAATACTTGTCGAACCCATCGGTATTGGTCCCACCGGAACCAAGGAGGCCTTTGATCTTATATCTGAAAGTCTTAGATAATTCATTCAGATGTGTGTTGGGTCAGCACGATGTCACGGGGAGGAAGGAGCAGTCCATATACTACCTCAGCAAGAAATTCATAGCCTACGAGGTTAAGTATACTCATCTTGAAAGGACGTGTTGTGCCCTAACTTGGGTAGCCACGGAAGTTTAAACACTATTTTTCATTGTATGTTACTTACCTCATATCGCGCCTGGACACATTGAAGTACATCTTTCAAAAGCCTATGCCCACGGGGAGGCTTGAAAAGTGGCAAATCCTGCTCACCGAGTTTGACATTGTCTATGTGACTAGCACTGCAACAAAAGCGCATGCATTGGCTGATCATCTGGCTATAAATCCGGTGGAAGAAGAATATGAACCTTTAAAGACATACTTCTCGAACGAGGAGGTAATGCATATTGATAAAATGGAATAGGGCGAGAAGCCGGGACGGAAACTATTCCTCGATGGGGCCGCCAACATAAAAGGCGTCGGGATAGGAACAGTACTTATTTCTAAAATAGGGCACCATTACCCCGTTGCAGCTCAGCTCCGCTTCTATTGCACCAACAATATGGTAGAAATGAGGCATGTATTTTGGTTTCGAGGTTAGCTGCAGGCATGGGTGTCTAGGAAGTCTTGGTCTTGGGAGACTCGAATCTTCTGGTACACCAAATTCAAGGGGAATGGAACGCACGAGATTTGAAGCTCATACCATACCGGCAATGTTTGCATGACCTTTGTCAAAGATTTCGATCAGTACAGTTCAGGCACATCCAAAGATTCCACAATGAGGTTGTTGATGCCTTGGCTACTTTGGCGTAAATGTTACATTATCTAGATAAGGCTTATGTTGATCCGCTTCAAATCCAAGTCCATGATCAACATGCTTACCGTGACATGGTGGAAGAAGAGCTTGATGTTGAGCGTTGGTTCCATGACATCAAAGAATATATCTGGATGGGGTGTATACCAAGTACAGACCAAAAGTGACCAAAAGAGAACAATCCGTCATTTACAATCGGGTTTTTTCTTCAGTAGATGGGTGCTATACAAAAGAACGCCAGATCTTGGGTTGTTAAGATGCATAGATGCTGGACAGGCCACAACCATCATGACTGAGGTACATTTTAGGGTTTGCGGACCGCACATGAGTGGATATGTTTTGGCAAAGAATATCCTTCAGGTAGGGTATTATTGGCTCACCATGGAGCGAGATTGTATCAGTTTCGTGCGCAAATGTCATCAATGTCAGGTGCATGGAGACTTGATTCACTCCCATCCCTCTGAATTACATACGAAGTCTGCACCATGGCCCTTCGTTTCTTGGGGCCTGGATGTCATCAGTCCCATCGAGCTAGCAGCTTCTAACAGACACAGGTTCATTTTGGTTGCTATCGATTATTTCACCAAGTGGGTCAAAGCTAAAACTTTCAAGGCAGTGACCAAGAAAGCTGTGTTTGACTTTGTGCATTCAAATACCATTTGTCGGTTTAGAATCCCGAAGACAATCATCACTGACAATGGAGCAAATCTCAATAGCTATTTGATGAAAGAGGTATGTCAGCAGTTTAAGATTATACATCGCAACTCCACCTCGTACCGCCCAAAGGCGAATGGGCAGTTGAAGCAGCCAATAAGAACATAAAGAAGATACTCCAAAAAATGGTGCAAAGGTCCAGGCAATGGCATGAGAAGCTACCCTTTGTATTGTTAGGTTATCGCACTATTGTTAGGCAATGGCATGGGAAACTCCGTATTTGTTGGTGTATGGCACAAAGGCAGTAATCCCGGCGGAAATTGAAATCTCGTCCCTTCAGATTGTTGCCGAAGCAGAAATTGTTGATGATGAATGGGTCAAAACCCGGCTGGAGCAATTGAGTTTGATTGATGAGAAAAGGTTAGCAGAAGTATGTCATGGCCAGTTGTATCAACAGAGAATGGCTTGAGCATACAACAAGAAGGTTCGCCCAAAAAGGTTTGAAGCGAGTCAGTTGGTATTGAAACGCATCCTCCCTCACTAGGCAGATGCAAAGGGCAAGTTCGCCCCAAAATTGGCAAGGACTGTTCATCGTGTTAAGAGTGTTGTCTAATGGGGAATTACATCTAACAGATGTGGAATGCAAGTGTATAGAAATGGTCATCAATTCTGATGCAGTTAAGAGATACTATGTATGATGGTCTTTTATTAAATCATGGTTGTCTATACTTGGCATATTTGTTTGTATACTATGTATGATGTTCTTTGATTAAATCATGTTTGTCTATACTTGGCATATTTGTTTGTACTTGGCATGTTTTAGAGATTGGAATGACGAAGACATTTTTTTCGGCTATCTAAACACTTTATCCTTTGCTAACCCTTTTGAGCTTTAACAGTTTTCTTTCATACCCCTATTTCCGAATCAGTAATAAAAGTCAGAAACGCAAGAGTGAAAATTCAGTAAAAGGAAAAGAAAAGTAAGGAATGAAAAAGAAAAAAAAGAGAAAAAAAATAGAAGGAAAGCAGAAGAAAAGAAAGAAAAAAAGAAGAAAAAAAACACAACAAAGAAACAACAAAATAACAAAAGAAAAGGAAGAAATAGAATAAGAAAAAGAAGAAAAGAGAAAAAACACAACAAGGAAAGAATTAGATGAACTACGTTTGACCTGATTACTTTTTAAAGGATACGTAGGCAGCCTCACAGTTCGGTCACATTAAAAAGGTCCCCAAACAAGAAACTGGGGCAAAAGTTGTGGTTGTTGTAAGAAAATTTGATTCTGAAAGTTGTAATATTTGGAACCTATTTGAATTATTTTGAGCCTTTAATACCCTTTATTTATAACCCTATCCAAAAGCCTGCATTATGTTCCAAAGAAAGACCTTCCAATCTATCTTTTAGAAATGCCTAGTCAAGCAAGATGAGGTGATTCATATCCGGGGCAACACTCTTGTTCAAGCTAGAAAAGATGAAATGAGAGAGTCTTCTCGGTGAAAACCCTAACAGGCACCATAAGGCGAAGGCAAGTCAAGAAATAAACAACTGGAAAGGGGCTGTTGGCGGAAATCTGTTTGGTTAAAGAAATTGGGTTAAAAAGGGTCACAAAAACAAAGTATGGCAATTGAAGGTGGATCGTTTGGACAGACTGGGTTGACTAAGCCGAAGTGCATGGCATGATCATTGGAACTAGCTGTTCATCCACAGTTAAGTTTATCGTCTTTTCCCCTTAATAGTTGTCAAATTCGAAATTCTTTTATTCTAAAGCAAAAACAACTCAGAGTTATTGCATTTCATTTTTTAAGATGTCTCCAAAGTCATTTTTTAAGCAAGTAGGAGAGAAATTCCAAAGCTTACTACCAGCTCCCAAATGGCAAAGCACATGCCGGCCAAAACATAACAAAGGCAGCAAAAGTTAAAGTGGCAAAGGGAAGAATCAATGAAAGTTACGTCAGTGAACTGACTCGGTAATTTCAGGAAGGATGTAAGGATTCTGGCAAGAGGGTCAGGAATGCAACACAATGATGGGGGAACAGAGTACTCGGTACATCTAAGGGCCACAGGGTTTAGTGGTCAACCAAACAAAATAAGGCGACTCATTGTCAGTGCGGGAAATTGGACACAAAGGAACATGGCAGCGGGGAGGCCATTTTCAGCAAGAATGCCGCAAGCTAACCACCACTTTTACAATTGACAAGATTTCCTTTGATTGAAACAGGGGCAGAAAATTCCAGAGGTCTCGGGGAAATCTTCCATAGGAAGCAAGCACCTGGCAGGTATGATTGTGAACTTCAGGGCCCTCCTAGAAAATAGGACTATGTTTAAAACTCAACGGCGAACATAATCTGGCACAAATAATTCCCCAATAAGAGTTGTCAGGACCCGCCTGGATAATGGGACGTAACTTTAACTAGCAATCCCCAGCAGAAACAACCAAGAGTTGAAATGGGCATTTAACTTGAAATTCTCAGGACCGTCTGGGAAAATGAGACTTATTTAAAGGTTGGAGATAATCATGAATAGCAAAGAGCATGATAATGGGATGTAGCTCTAAATACTGATCCCCAGCAGACATGATATGAATATAAAATTGGTCTTAATTAAGAATTGTCAGGACCCTCCTGGATAATGGGATGTGCCACACCTCCTTTTGGACACTACACCCCGCGAAGGGCGTAGATAAGGGAGCTTTTCCAATTAAAGGACAATCGAAATAGGATTTATTTTATTAAAAATCAGAGTCTCCACTTGGGAGATTCATGGTATCCCAAGTCACTGGTATTAATCCCGAATCGAGGGAAAGAATGACTTTAATATAGTCTGTGAACTAGAAATCCGGCTAAGGAATTTTATTAACCCAGGAGAAGGTGTTAGGCACTCCCGAGTTTTGTCGTTCTAGCTTGGTCGCTCAACTTCTATATTTGGCTTAATTATCTGATTTTAGTCCATTAGCATTTTATGTGCCAATTTTTTACTTTTAGCCGCTTTTATTATTATTTTTAAAGAAAATTGCAACGTTATTAAAACACATCTCGAACCACGTCACATATATGCACCCATGGTTTTTGACATATTTTAATATCATTGAGACTTAGATTTGGGTCACATAAATGCGCACCTGAATTTAGGAATATACATTATTAACTAACGCGCCTAAAGCAATTTTGCATTTAAGTATGCGAGGGCCACGAAAATTTTCTAAGTGGTGCACCTCGAGTTCTAAGGATTAAAACAATAGTTACACGATGGTCGTGCATTTGAAATTTATATGGCACGGCACACCCTAATTACTAACAGGAAATTCGAACTAAGCTTTTAGGATTTTTAACTACTCTTCACAATTAATCTTGTTGCTACTTAAAATTACTGCATATTGTTAACATCTAATCAACACATTCCAGATGTACTCATGAATTATTGCAACCAGGATCAAATAGGTGAACGATGCTTAAATATAAATTAACCAAAGTTTTGTCCATGAATTCGAATGAGGTCAGAAAGGTGAATGCTTTGGCTAATTCTACTTAAACAAACACTCTCAAGCAATTAAACACGAATTTATCGTAGTGGCAACACATATCCGGACAAATCAACTCATTTTAAAGAGGCTCTTACGACTTCAATTCAGTATTTACAACAGCAAAGAAAAACGGAAGACAAAGAGAGATGAACCATTATAGTGAGTAGTACAAAAGAAGACTGAACTCTTACATTTCTTTCGATTTCAGTAAAAATAGACCAAGTTTGCTGGTGCAAAGTTAAACCAAATCAAGGAGAGGTTATTGATAGGGAACAATATATACAGAAACTTGTTCTATTAAAGAACAAATCTAATGCTCCCATGACTGCCCAATTACTTTCCATTTACATCCGCAGGCACGCGACTAACAGCAATATAGAAATGCATCACTAATAAGCTACAATAAACGATAAGATTTGAAAATCATCATTCTAGCACTGGCTGTGACAACTCCGACATTCAATCACACAACAAAATCATCTCAAATTTAATTCCACATGTATTACTACAGGGAAATAACAGATAAGAAAGGAAAACTGAAGTATCCTTGCTCAGATAGCTCAATTCTCACATGAACTCCATATTACATGAATTCAAGGTAGCGTACCTAGATAAAAACAAAGGAAAAGTGAGGAACAACAGCAGTAATAGCAACAGATCGACTCAGGTTCAAGAGATTGAATTCTTAAAGTATGAAACCATTGGTATAATAATTACAAAATAGCTTGGTCCAGAATTTTCCGGAAAAAAATCCACCTCAAACCCCTAAAAAATCAGAAGATTTGCTCTGGCCACTCAAAGGGACCTCAAAGTCCATGTCAATTAAATAGTGATTTTTTCAATTTTTATCCGCCTGAGCTTTTTTTCTCTTTGGAATTTTTTCTGTTCCCCCTTTTCTGAAGCAAGAATTAATGCCTTTATAGGCAAGGCTTAGGGCATCCTTCAAGTTTTTATTTCAACTTAGTCCTTCATTTTTTAACTTGTGAACCAAGTTTTTTAGCTTAAAATTGACTGAGAGCCCGTACAAGATGTTTCTATTTCTGTGATATCAAGATTCCCTACGGCAAGACGTACCTAAACTAACCCTGAATTTCCTGCATTTTATCCAGGTCCAACAACTAGGTCTAGGCTCAATAACTAGCCTTAAACAACAAACCAAACCCCTATTTTTCAAAACTAATCATAATTCAAAAAAGAACTGAGATTAAACTAGGTAAAATTTCTAAATTAAGCTAAATCTAATCAAAATGGATCCTAGAACTACATAATTAAACAATAAACTATCGTTAAACTAACAATTAAAACAAACAAATGAAAAATGCAAGCAAAGGTAAGAGGAACAACAAGGGATCAGGAATAAATTCATATCATCGACCATAAAAAAAATTAAAACTTAAAATGAACAATCAAAGCAAAACAAGTTCAAATATTGATTCTAAATGGATTATTTGGCAAGAATGAAAACAAAAACCTAAATCGACTAACTATTTAAATAGAAAAAACAATCAAAGGAAACTTATCTGTAAACTTAGGGTTTTCCGCTTTCTTGGATTTGAAATTCGAGCGATTCCGGCAATGTTTGAAGGAATCTAGACAGGGATTTGGAAAGAGGGAAGTTAAGAGTGTATAGGGTGTAAATTTTGTTGGATTCAGAGGAGTTGGGGATTAACCGCCTTCCTTCGATTCAATATTTGAAGCGCTTGGTTGGGACTCGAAGAAAATGGGGTTCGAATTTGGGAAGGGAAAGTGGAGGAGCCCTACGGTGTAGTTTTGGGAGCATTTGTCTCCGGCGCCGCCGCCGACGGTGGATCCACCGAGATTTCAAATCATTATTCGACGAGCCTGAAGGGGATTTGAAGTAAACTGAACACGGATTTGGAATAGGGAGGGTGAGGAGGTATTATGGTGTAAATTTGAGGGCGTTTGGTGGTCGGCCGTCGCCGTGAGGTGATTTTCGGCGACGGTCTTAGGCGGTGGGTGGTGGAATTAGTGTTGGGCAGTCTTGGACAAGGTAAGAGGTCTAGGTTCGGGGTAGGGGTTTTAAAAACATATGCATATATATATATATATATATATATGTGTGTGTGTGTGTGTGTGTGTGTGTGTGTGTGTATGTGTGTTACACCCTAGGTTTGCCGCCGTTGGATTGAAAGTTAGGCGGTTGTGATTAAAACGTCTAAACGACGTCGTTTAATTAAAAGGGACTAGACTGGGTATTGGGGTTGGGCGGGACGGGTTCTGGGTGGGTCTTTTGTGTATTGAGCTGTTTTAAATAAAAAATGTCCCAATTTATTATTTAAAGCTTCTTTTGTTTTGATTTTTCCAAGTTTTCTTTTCCTTCTTTTTTTCATTTTTCTAAAATTACTAAATAAATCATAAATCCTAAATTTAAATACTAATTGTTCTCTATAATTATTATCACAACTAATTAAAATGAAAGTTAAATTACCTAAAAATCAAAATTTAAATTAAAAGAGAAAATTATGCTATATATATATATATATATATATATATATATATATATATATATTCTGATTTTTCCTTTTTTATCAAATTATTAAAATAGTGAATAAAATATGAAATTAACTCCTATATGCACATGGCACATATTTTGTATTTTCTATTAATTAAGATAAAAATAAATATGCACAAACAAATGCAAGCCATTAAAAAAAAATGCCACGAAAAAATAAAAATTGCAAATGAACAAGGAAAATTATTTTGTTTGAATTTATGGGAATGATTCACATAAGGCAAAAATCACATTCTCACAGCTGCCCCTATTTGCCCGAAAACACGAAGAGTTTTCGTGCAAAGACAAGTGAGCAGACATGAGTGATTTTTCCCTTTTGAGTATTCCGTGGGATGCATTTTGAAAAGCTTGACCACACCATGCTTCACAGGTTGCCTACATATCCCCCACTGAAGAGGAATCAAGTCAGTGTAGTTTAGGATTATTTGATAGCTGGGACTACCAGAATTGTGACCTCACTGTTGTTGTTGTTGCTGCTACTACTGCTACACCTCCTTATTACACCTTGTGAAAATAAAAAGAAGCTAGACAGAGCTTTGAACTATGAGTTACAAAAGAACCTATCTATTTCTTCATATTTGCTGTTAATCCTTGTTGCCTTGTTGACTTGTATTTTTTCTTTTTCCATGTTGATGCCGAATTGTTAGACTTGAATTCTATTCCCTTGTTCTGCAGGTGGGCGCCTGATTATCAAAACTTGCAATTTGAGAAGTATTCACTTGTTCTCCAGGTGGCCGCCTGATTACCAAAGCTTGCATCTTGAAAAATATTCCCTTGTTCTATAGGTGGGCGCTTGATTACCAAAATTTGCAACTTGAAATATTTTCCCTTGTTCTGCAGGTGGACGCCTGATTACCAAAACTTGAAATTTGAAAAATATTCTCTTGTTCTCCAGGTGGGCACATGATTACCAAAACATACAATTTGAAAAATATTCCCTTGTTCTGCATGTGGGCACCTGATTACCAAAACTTGAAATTTGAAAAATATTCCCTTGTTCTCCAGGTGGGCGCCTGATTACAAAAACTTACAACTTGAAAAATATTTCCCTTGTTCTGCAGGTGGGTGCATAATTCCCAAAACATAAAATTTGAAAAATATTCCCTTGTTCTCCAGGTGGGCGCCTGATTACCAAAACTTGAATCTTGAAAAATATTCCATTGTTCTACAGGTGGGCGCCTGGTTACCAAAACTTGAAATTGTTATGTATTCCCATGTTCTACAGGTGGGCGCCTGGTTGCTAAAATTTGAAGTTTGAAAAATATTCCCTTGTTTTCCAAGTGGGCGCCTGATTACCGAAACTTGAAACTTGAAAAGTTTTCCCTTGTTCTCTAGGTGCGTGCCTGATTACCAAAGCTTGCAACTTGAAAAAAAATTCCCTTGTTATACAGGTGGATGCCTGATTACCAAAGCTTTCAACTTAAAAAAATATTCCCTTGTTCTACAGGTAGGCAATTGGTTACCAAACTTGTAACTTGAAAAGTATTCCCTTGTTCTACAGGTGGGCGCTTGATTATCCAAACTTGAAATTTGAGAAATATTCCCTTGTTCTGCAGGTGGACGCCTGATTACAAAAACTCAAAATTTGAAAAGTATTCCCTTGTTCTACAGGTGGGCGCCTGGTTACACAAACTTGAAACATGAAAAATATTCCCTCGTTCTACAGGTGGGCGCCTGGTTACCAAACTTGTGACTTGAAAAGTATTCCCTTTTTCTACAGGTGGGCGTCTGATTACCAAAACTTGAAATTCGAGAAATATTCTCTTGTTCTATAGGTGGGCACCTGATTACCAAAGCTTGTATCTTGAAAAATATTCCTTTAGACCGTTGCGTGCACTGGATCACAACAAAACAAACAAAACAAAAGAAATTCTTTCTACCCCAGTTTGGTGTTGGGTGCATATGTGGGTGTTAATCAAATCCCATTACCAGATATTTCTAAATTTTAAAGCTAAGTCCCATTATCCAGGAGGGTCCTGACAATTCCTAGCTGATGACAACTTTAAGCTTAGGTTATGTTTCTCAAAAGGTATTATTTTCTACTATGTCTTGTTATCTGCTGGGGATCTACTGAGGACCGGTGATTAAAGATACTTTCCTTTATTCAGGATGGTCTTGACAACTCTTAATTAGATTATCAAATGTGTCTGTTGGGGATTAGTATTTAGAGCTACATCCTATTACCCAAGCAGGTCCCGACGACTCTTATTGACTCTTGTTGGGGAATATTTGCGCTTGCCCATGTTACCCGTGCTTATTTGTATTTTAGGCTAAGTCCCATTTTTCAGGAGGGTCCGGATAACTTTTAACTGAATTCTATTTCATCATGCAAGTCATTTTATGCGCTTTGCTATCCATGGCTACCTCTTTTTTTTTAGATAAGTCCTATTTTCCAGGCGGGTCCTGAGGGTTCCAGATTCAATGACAATTCTAACCTCCTATTGTTTCTGCTGGGGGTCATTGTTCAGGCGAGTTCCATCGACTCGTATTGGGGAAGGTGTTTGTGTGTGCCCATGCCCGTACCTGTTTGAGTTTTAAACTGAGTCCCATTTCAACTTCCATGCCCCTTTTAGCCCTTAGTTGTTTCTATTGGGATTTGCTAATTAGAGTTTTATCCTAATATACCCTTGCTGGGGAGAATATTTATGACAGATTATGTTCCTTTTGAGTATTAACTGCGTCCCATTTCAGATGGGCCCTGAGGTCTTGATCATACATGTCATGTGCTTGCCCTCCCCTGTGGGCGGCCTTCCTTAGGATCTTCTGGAATTTTTCTGCCCCTGTGTCAATCAAAGAAAACTTTTCAGTTTGAAAAGTGGTGGTTATCTTGCGGCATTCTTGTTGGAAGCGGCCTCCCCACTGTTGTGTTCGAGTTTCCATGTTGATGATGAGAGTCTTGAGTTGGTCGGCTTACCCTGAATCTTTATGGTTTTACTTTGCTCCCCCATTGTGGTGTTGCACTCCTGACCCTTTTGCCAGAACTCTTGCATCTTTCCTTCAAGTCAATTTATTATGCTCGGCTAACCCTTTGACCTTTATGGCTTTACTCTGCTCCCCATCTTTGTGTTATGCTCCTTCACTTTGCCAAACTCTTGCCTCTCGAGTCAATTTTATCATTGAAGCTCTTGTGAATCCCTCCCCTCGCGGTTTTAACCCTTATTGCCTTTGTCATTGAATCTTTTGTGAATCCCTTCCCTTGCTGTTTCAAACTTTTGCTGCCTTCGTCACATTTTTGGGTGGCACATGCTTCGTCCCTTTGGGAGCTGGTAGTAAGCTTTGAAATATCTCTACCGTTGGCTAAAACAAAAGACGTTAGAGACTAGAAAGAAAAATGAAATGAAATGACTCAGAACTATTTTAGGGTAGAAGAATTCCAAATTTAATGACTATTGAGGGGAAGACAAAAGAAACTTATCTGCGGAAGAACAAGCTGGTTTTCATAATCATGACGTGCACTTCGGCTTAGTCGGCCCAGTCTGTCCCGATGACCGGCCTTCGGTTGCCATGCTTTTGTTGTTGTGACCATTTTAACCCAATTCCTCTAACCAAAACCCCAACGTTGCTTGACTTACGGTGTTCTAAACAGACTTTTACCAATGAACCTTTTTCCAATTGTTCATTCCTTGCCTTGCCTTCGCCTTATGGTTCCCGTTAAGGTTTTCACCAACAAGACTCTCTCATTTTTTTATTTCTTTCAACTCTCGTCGCCTTATGGTGCCCGTGAGGGTTTCACTAATAAGACTCTCTCATTTTTATTATTTTTCTGCTTGAACTAGAGTGTCGTCCCGGGGTATTGTCCACCTCTCCTTGCGTGCCTCGTCATTTCTTAAAGCTTGATCAGAAAGCCTTTCTATGGACTGTAATGTAGGCTTTTGGATAAGGTTAGAAAGAAAAGAGTAAAAAAAGGCTCAAAAATCACTCTTATGGGTTCAAAATTTACAATTTTTGGAATCCAATTTATCATAACAAATGCAATTTCTGCCCCAGTTTCTTGCTTGGGGCCTTTGGATTTTATTTTGAATATGACCGAGCCGTGAGGTGGCCGACGTATCTTAAAAGTAATCAGGTCAAACATAGTTCCTACTTATTCCTTGCTTTTATTATTCTGTTGTTGTTTGTCTATTTTTCTTCCTCTTTTCCTCTTATTCTCTTTTTCTTTTCCTTCTTTTTTCTTTCCTTTCTTTTCTTTTCTTTTCTTTTCTTTTTTTTCTTTCTTTGTTTTGCTTTCTTTTTCTTTTTTTTTTCTTTCCTTTCTTTTTCATTTGCTCCTTTCCTTTTACTGCCTTCTTATAATTGCATTTCTGACTTTCATTATTAATTCCGAAAGAGGGATATGAAAATAAAATAATTGAGGCTCAAAAGGGTTAGCAAAAGGTAAAGTGTTTAGATAGCTGAATAAAATGTCTTCGTCATTTCAACCTCTAAAACATGCCAAGTACAAACAAATATGCCAAGAATAGACAATGATTCAAACAAAAGAAAGTCATATATAGTATCTTTTGACTGCATTTGAATTGACAGCCATTTCTACATATTTTCCTTCTACATCTGTTAGATACAATGCCTCATTGGACAACACTCTTGACACGACAAACGATCCTTGCCAGTTTGGAGCGAACTTTCCTTTTGCCTCTTCCTGGTGAGGAAGGATGCGTCTCAACACCAACTGACCCACTTCAAACTTTCTTGGATGCACTTTCTTGTTATATGCTCTGGCCATCCTCTATTGATACAACTGGCCGTGACACACCGCTGCCAATATTTTCTCATCAATCAAACTTAATTGCTCCATACGGGTTCTAACCCACTCTTCATCGTCGATTCTTACTTCGTCCACAATCCGAAGGGATTAGATTTCAACTTCGGCCAGGATTACAGCTTCTATGCCATATACCAACAAATATGGTGTCGCCCCTACCGACGTGCAGACGGTAGTGCGATAGCCTAACAGTCCAAAGGGTAACTTCTCATGCCACTGCCTAGACCCCTCCACCATTTTGCGAAGTATCTTCGTTATGTTTTTATTGGCTGCCTCCACTGCTCCATGTATGGGGTAGAATTGCGATGTGTAATATTGAACTACTGACATACCTCTTTCATCAAATGACTATTACGATTTGCTGCCTTATCAGTGATGAAAGTCTTAGGGACTCCAAACCGACAAATAATATTTGCATGTACAAAGTCGACCATAGCTTTCTTGGTCACTACCTTGAAGGTTTTAGCTTCAACCCATTTGATGAAATAGTCAATAGCAAATAGGATGAACCTGTATCCGTTTGAAGCTGTTGGCTCGATGGGCCCGATGACATTCATGCCCCAAGTAACGAAGGGCCATGGTGTAGACATTGTATCTAATTCAGACGGCAGGGAGTGAATCAAGTCTCCATGAACCTGACATTTATGGCATTTACACTTGAAACTGATACAATCCTGCTCCATGGTGAGCCAATAATATCATGCCCGGAGAATCTTCTTTGTCAAAACATATCCACTTATGTGAAGCCCGCAGACTCCAACATGCACCTCATTCACGATGGCTATATCCTGCCTGGCATCTACTGACCTTAACAAACCAAGATACGACATTCTTTTATATAATATACCTCCGCTGAAGAAGAACCCACTTCAGAAGCGACAGATTGTTCTCTTCTGGTCAGTTGTGGCTTGTACTGGGTACACACCCATCCTGATATATTCTTTGATATCGTGGAACCAAGGCTTACCATCAATCTCTTCTTCCACCATGTTGAAATAAGCATGTTGATCATGGACCTGGATATGAATCGGGTCAACATAAGCCTTATCCGGATGATGTAACATTGACGCCAAAGTAGCCAAGGCATCAGAAACCTCATTGTGAATTCTGGGGATGTTCCTGAACTATATTGACCAGAATCGTTGACAAAGATCATGCAAGCATTGCCGGTATGGTATGAGCTTTAAATCTCTTGTTTCCCACTTCCCTTGAATTTGGTGTACCAGAAGGTCCGAGTGCCCCAAGACCAAGACTTCCTAGACACCCATGTCTGCTGCTAACCTCAAACCCAAAATACATACCTCATATTCTGCCATGTTTTTGGTGCAGTAGAAGCGGAGTTGAGCTGTGACTGGGTAATGATGCCCTTCGTCAAAAATGAGCACTGCTCCTATCCCGACACCTTTCATGTTGGCAGCCCGATCGAAAAACAATTTCCATCCCCATTTTTTCCTCTGTTCCATTTAATCAATATGTATTACTTCCTCATCTAGGAAGTATGTCTTTAGAGGTTCATATTCTTCATCTATCGGATTCTCGGCTAAATGATCAGGTAATGCATGTGCTTTTATTGTAGTTCTAGTCACACAGACAATGTCAAACTCAGTGAGCAAGATTTGCCATTTTTCAAGCCTCCTGTGGGCATGGGCTTCTGGAAAATGCACTTCAACGGGTCCAAACGTAAGATGAGATAAGTGGTATATAATGACAAGTAATGTTTTAAATTCTGGGCTACCCACGTCAGGGCACAACATATCCTTTCAAGATGAGTATAATTAACCTCATAGGCCGTAAATTTCTTGCCGAAGTAGTATACGACCTGCTCTTTTCTCCTGGTGATATCGTGCTGACCCAAAACGCATCCAAATGAGTTGTCCACGACTGTCAAATATAAGATCAACGGCCTTTATGGTTCCGGCGGGACCAACACCGGTGGGTTCAACAAATATTCCTTTATCTTATCAAAAGCCTCCTAGCACTCTGCCATCCATTGCACCGCAGCATCCTTTTTCAATAGCTTAAAGATGGGCTCACAGACAGTTGTGAGCTGAGCAATGAATCGACTGATGTAATAAAATCTTCCCAATAGACTTATCACCTCTATTTTGTTCCTCGGTGTCAGTAGTTCCTCTATAACTTTGATCTTTGATGGATCTAATTCATTGCCTCGTCGGATGACTATGAACCCAAACAACATCCCTAAGGGGACCCCAAATGCACATTTTGTAGGGTTGAGTTTGAGATTGTACCTGCGGAGCCTCTAGAAGAATTTCCTCAGTTCTCTGACATGATCGGACTGCTTTCTGGACTTCACAATCACATCATCCACATAGACCTCAATTTCTGTATGTATCATATCATGTAAAATGGTTGAAATTACCCTTATATATGTTTCTTTGACATTCTTTAAACCAAAAGGCATGACCCTAGAGCAATATGTCCCCCACGGTGTGATGAATGCAATTTTCTCTGCATGTTCTTCATCCATTAAGATCTGGTGGTAACCTGCATAGCAATCCACGAACGACCCAATCTCGTGCTTTGCACAATTGTCAATCAATATGTGAATGTATAGGTCATGATAATCGACACACACCCTAGTTTTACCATCCTTCTTTGGCACGGGCACATCAGTAGCTAACCATGTGGGATATCGCGTGACTCTGATAACTTTTACCTCAAACTGCTTGGTCAATTCCTCTTTGATTTTCACGCTCACATCAGTTTTAAACTTTCTCAACTTTTGTTTGACGGGACGACATGCTGGGTCGGTAGGCAATTTGTGAACAACCAAGTCAATGCTCAACCCGGGCATGTCATTGTAAGACCATGCAAAGACATCATTGTATTCAAGCAGCACTTCAGTTATCTCTTTCCTAAGTTGTGACTCTAGATGGACACTCATTTTGGTCTCTCAAACGTCATCCGAGCCCCCTAAATTGACTATCGCTCAAGTTTGGTTTGGGTCTTTGCTAATTTCATCCCATGCTCCTTCCACGTCGTACTCTGGTTCATCCTCATGTTCTATCACTTGAATTATTATTTCTGAACTTGACCGATTTTTAAGACTGGGCCAAAAAGTCCATATGCATGTCAGATCATTGGAACAAACATAAAAATAACTTTACAAAAGAGAAAAGAAAAAGAAGTAAAGAAAAATGGAAACTATCAGCACTGCTGGAATAGAAATTGCAATTCATTAGAATAAATAAGATAACAGAGTTTAGACATCCAAACAGACGGAAATAACAACTGATCCAAACTATGCTGAAAGACAAATCAAAGCCGACTACCATGACTCCCTCCAGTTGGGAAGAGGAGTGGCTTCCCAGTTGTCGACCTTTGCACGTGCTCCCACAAACTCCACATTTGCCCTGCTCCATCCTTCTCCTGCCTCGACCATATTTACCTCATTGAACAACTTTCTAATCCCTTATCCAAATCCTCATCCGCATCAATCAGCGGACTAGGAATCTTTGGCATTGGGCACTTGCTAGTACTAGGCTTGACAAACGATCTGGACAACCTTAGGATGGGCTTTGGGAGGGCCCAGGCCCTCTACTTTAACTTTCTGGCTCACCTTATGTCCACACCTGTACTTGAACCCTACACCAAAAGTGTACAGATTTTTGAGGAGAGACACTAGCTGCCCAATTCTTTGTAGAGAAGCACCCAATCCCTAGCCGGGCATGAAACCATTCTTCAACTTCTGAAGCCAGCATGACTGACGAGGCTGCTATCTTTGGAGTTGTGACAACCTCACCTTCCGGGATCTTCTCAACTAACATCATGTTGAATACCTAGTATACCTATGTACCTTTGTTGTCTTCAGATTCAATAAAAGCTACGATGGCATCACCCGAAACACACTGATTATCTTCACCATGTACCACAATCTCTTGCCTGTCCTATTCAAATTTGACCATCTGGTGCAAAGTAGATGGCACCGCCTTGGCTACGTGAATCCAGGGCCTGACAAACAACAGGGTATAGGAGACTACCACGTCCAACACTTGAAACTCCATGATGAACTTAACGGGCTCTATTGTCAGTTCTAGCATTATATCCCCTACTGAGTCCTTACCTCCGCCATCGTCCGAACACAAATGTTGTTCTTGTGTACCCTTCCATCTTCCACCTTCAACTTGCTCAATGTGGAGAGGGGACAAATATTTGCACTGGACACGTTGTCAACTAGAACCCGGGTTACCATAGCATCTTCACACTTTACAGTCAAATAAAGGGCCCGATTATGCTCAGTGCCCTCCATGGGAAGCTCATCGTCAGAGAAAGTCACCCGATGTACCTCGAATATCTTGTTTGCAATCTTCTCCAAATGATTCATTGTTATCTTGTCAGGGATGTGGGCCTCATTTTAAATCTTCTTCAGCGCCCGGTGGTGTTCATATGAATGGATTAATAAGGAAAGTAAGGAGATCGGAGTTGGTGTTTTCCTCAATAGCTCTATGATGGAGTAGTCCTACATTTTTATTTTCTTCAGTAATTCTTCTGCCTCCTCTTCTGATACAGCTTTTTTCACCTATTCTGGGTTATCATTGGGGATCCTGCTTTTCCTAAACTCCTCAAGGGCGAAGTATCTCCCTGACCGAGTCAAACCCCAAGCTTCACAAACATTCTCCCTAACTTCCTTCCCTTTGTACATCACTATTGCTTGTTCATATCTCCAAGGAATGGCTTTGTTGTTGACGACTGGCTGCTGGATTACTGGTTTTACAATGATGGGATCTATGCGAGCACCTTCCATAACTATGACGGGTTCCCTAGCTGTCCCGTGTACTATCACATTTGCCTTTTCCTGCTTTGGTGCAACCATGCATGATGACCTCCCTAGAACAACAGCAGGTTTGTCTTACTGCTCATACTCTCGGTTGGCTTGACTTCACTGGATTTGATCATCATTACCGTTTGTGAGGGATTTTTAGGCTCTCCCCCCTTTCTCCACTATCTCAATTATGTTGGCATCATGATGAGCTGGCTACGGGTTTTGGTTGATGTTGGGTGTCTCTGGAGCTTGCCCTTTGATTCGATGGGAGTCAATAAGTTCCTGGATATCATCATTCAAATGCCAACATTTTTCGGTATCATGCCCGGGGCACCAGAACAATATTCATAGCTAACAAAATAGTCTAGATTATTCGGGAGAGGATTTGGCAATTTTGCTTCGATGGGTCTCAACATATCCAGTTGTCTCAGCCTGTGGAATAGACTAGTGTAGGATTCTCCCAATAGGGTGAATGTCTTTTTCTTCTGCACTATTTCATTTCTCAAGACTGGATTGGCTCGGAAGGCGGGTCTCAGGGTTTGTTGGTAGGCTCTTGGAGGTGGGTAATGATTTTGTGGAGCTGAGTAAGTATTTTGTATGGCTGGCGCACGCCATTGTACGTGTGCGGGAGGCAAGGTATATGCTTGTGCGTGATGGACTGAGAATCGAGTTTCTAGCGGTGGGTAGTAATATTGTGGTGGGCCATATGGAGTGTGTGGGTAAGTTTGGTGATGGGGACGGGGTTGGCTGTTGTGGGATGGAGCTCGAGTCCTGAACCAAGTTCCCCACTCAACTACTACTACTTCCTTCTTCTTCTTTCCAAATGTTCCCCACCCCACCGCGGATGGCCTGGGTGGTTGCCTTGATTGCAGAGTAACTCATGATCTTGTTGGATTTGAGGCCTTCCTTGACCATAATCCCCATTTTAACTACCTCGTTGAAAGATTTACCTACTGCCGACACCAGATGCCCAAATTAGGTAGGCTCCAAAGCTTGCAGGAAATAATCCACCATCTCACTCTCCTTCATTGGAGGGTCAATCCTGAAAGCCTGTTCTCCAATGGAAACTATATTCTCTGAAGCTCTATTGTGTTTCTTCTCCAGTTTTGTCAAAGATAGATGGTCAGGGACAATTTCGTGATTATATTGAAAGTGACAAGCGAACATTTGTGCCAGGTTATCCCAAGTGTACCACCCATTGTGATCCTACCTGGTGTACCATTCCCATGCCGACCTGCTTAATCTTTGGCTGAAGTATGCCATTAACAGTTCATATTTTCCCCCTGCTCCTCTCACTTTGCTACAAACCCCCTTTAGATTCGCGACAGGATCGCCATGTCCATCATATAAGTCAAATTTAGGCATCTTAAAACCTGGAGGCAACTGCACGTCTTGAAATAAACAAAGGTCCTTGAACGCCACACTCACCTGGCCACCTAACCCTCACATGTCCCTGAACGATTGTTCTAAACTTCTGACCTTCCTGAGCACCTCTTCTTGCTTAGAAGTTTTGAGTGGATTTTCAATTCCCGCCGGGATTTTGAACTAGGGAGCGTAAGAGTAAGGTTCATGGGCTTTGTAAGCGGGTTCTGGTGGGTAGTACTTATTGTCGTGAACTTGAAGCAAGGGTTCACTTGATGATCTATGAAGTGTGGGAGGAGGAGGTGACACATAAATGGGAGCTACTGGTAGAGGGGGTGAGGAACAACTTTGGATAGTGGAGCTGGGGGTGGTTGAGAGGTCATACCCTAGTGCTGCAAGTAGACAGAAAAACTTGGGGGTGGATCAGTGGTGGAACGGTCATGAGCTTGGGCCAGTGGCAAGATGAATGTTGGATTAATGGGATACGTCGGTGGTGGCTGCCCTCTCACCCATGCCAGATACATCTCAGCCATTTGGTGTTTTAGTTTGTGCATTTCCTCCTTCATGGCATTAACGTCCAATTCCTCTACTTCTTTCGAGGGGTCAATAATGCTGACGTCAATTTCCTCATTGGCCATGACTTTCTTGCTCTTAGACCGCGTGTTATAGCAGTGGGTTGCCAGAATGTTGCAAGTACTAACCACATGTCTGGAAATAAGAAATACAACACCAACACTTGTTAGTGGTTAGGTTTCAACACATAGGTGGTCACGTGTTTGGGGATGAATGCACCTAACCAGTTATCCGTTTCTATGATGCACAGACGTGATTGCTTGCATCATCCCGACTCGTATCCCGTGTCACTTTTCTCTTTTCCTCTTCTTTTCCCCCTTTTTCTTCTTTTTTTCTTTTTCTTCCTTCTTTTCTTCTCGTTTTTCTGAATCTTTTTGTTTTTGTTCCTTTTGTCCTATCAATTTGCTTTGCTTACGTCTTCATTTTACGAATGTTTCTCTCGTGTTCCTCCCTTTTCTTTCTTTTCTTTATTTTGTCATGGTCGAATCCTATGGAGATTGCCTACGTATCATGACCCCGCATGAATCAGACCGAGCGTAGTTCTGGCAGATAAAAAAATGAAGAAATAATAAAATATTTTGGTACTTTCAATTTTCATAATAAAACAAACTTTGGTTACAAAGACTCGAAAAACTAACAGATTTAAACAAGAAACTAGCAGACTCCGATGCAAGACGAACTACAGACTCGAACAACAACTGACCTTACATAAAAGAAATACACATTCCAAGAAAAAATGTCAGGCTTTAATGAAAGGAAAATACAATCTCAACAAATCATGAATACATTAGGGCTTCAATTGCTCCTGGGACTCGCAAAGCATCGTTCGGGCTTGCTGCGGGTCGACTAGCTAAATCCCACTGGAGGTGATGGAGATCCTCCATTACACGGCAAACAAAAAGCATCGCAGTGGCGAAGAACATAGATCTAGGCATATCCTCACAGCTGTTACACTTCATTCCGATGTAATGGGCGATGTGAGCACATGATTTTTTCCCTACATGAGAAAAACTCCTAAAATTGACCAAAATAATTTTTTATTAATTTTAGAAATTTTTCTTTAATTAGTTGCATTTCATACATTTTTAATATTTTCTAATAATAGAAAAACCATAAAAAAATTTCTCATTTTAATTTTATGCCACTTAGGTTCAATTGCATTTAGGAATTAATACATTGAATTAGTTGTGTTTAAAAATAAAAAAAGAAGAAAAGAATCATAAAAATGGTTAATTTTGCACGTTTAATTTTAGTCTTTGAATTTCGGTAGTTTTCCATTTAATTTGGTTTTAATTAGTTGCAACAAGTATTAGTTGTAGTAATTAGTTTAATTTGAAATAATTTGACTAGGAATTAATAGGTGTTATTTTTAGTTTTAATTTAAAAGAAATTAGAAAATATGAAAACAAAAGAGAGGAATCATATTTTTGGGCCAAATCTTATTAAAATTCAAGCCTAATATAATTTCTTTTTTAAAACCCAACCCAAATTAACCCCTACCAAACCCCAAACTGGGTCGACCCAATCCAACCCAAGACCCAAATCAACTTCCTAACCTAAAAACCTATACATTATACACTATACACGATAGAGAAGACACACGAGAGAGGTTGAAAAAATTGAGGGGCTGGCGGCTGCTTTGCAGAAAAACACACGCTACAATACACAACAATACACACGCCTATACATACAGGGGGACGCCTGGGAAAAATTGGAGGGCAGCTGCGCAGAATAATATAAGGACCATCTCCAACGGTCTCTACAACTTCAATCCAAACGATCCTCGTCGGAAACTAGTCGCGCAGCTTCGTCAACTCTTCTCCTACCCATCAGACCTTATCTTCAACCTTGCAACACCATAGTTGAACCCTAAAGGACTCCACGCAACCAATAGCCTCCACCCCGACCTCACAAAAATAAGATAGTCACCCATATCCACAACGAAAAATGATCCCATCTCCATCTCCATTTGTCACAACCACAGCTCCGACAACCGCGCACACACACACACAACAGTCATCAACGGAATAGTTGCTGATATCCCACATTGTCGTTGTTTCTTCCCCTTCCTCCACCCTCTACTATTTTTTTATCGTTAGAGTCGCATCGTCTACAATGAACGAGTAGAAAACATTCCACTACCTCATCACATTGTTCCCACATGCTTTACTTCTACATCGTATGGGTGTAGATCTAACGGGTTGTGGATTTTGTAACTTTTTTGTGTTGAGTTTTGCCAGAATAAGTTCCTCGGCATCCCTTCGGGTATGTCGTGTGGTTGTAGTTCTAATATCTCCATCGTTATAGTAGTAACGACATTGGTTCCGACGAGTTTCGAGGTTTGGATCGTAGTTCCGTCGAGGTTTCCGTTCTTGGTCCAGTGATTAACTTCGATTTTCTCCGCGTGAAGATTCAGTGTAAGGTTCATTTACTTCGTCCTCATTATGGTTTTGATATGATCATATACTGTTGACTATGCATTTTGTTTCTCCAGTTAATTTATATGAAATATGTTTGTTTGTTTCTTCATTTGTCTCATCTGATTGCATTATCATGTTTGTGTTGTTTCCATTAAAGTCGTCTGTTGCACAGTATTGATTCCTAATCATGCTTGGTGATAATTAAGTGAAGGAACATTATTTATACTTGTTCATATGTTTATTCGGATTGGATATAGCTGGACATGATGGTGTCACAATATACATATTGGGTTGTTATACATCAACTGAACTACGTGATTAGATTAAAAGAGTCAGTGGATGCATTTCATGTGGCCCGGCTCCAATTCCATACAAGGTTAAATAATTCAGGTTGTGAACCACAAGCGCATTTCATGTGTTGTGGCTTGCGATATGTTTTAAATAACCTTGATTTTCCTTAAATAAAATAAAAAAAGTATGAAAGCTTACGATTCTCTAAATGTAGTTTTCTTTTAAAATATAATTGAGGCGCTCCATGCCAAACAAAAATGATAATTGCATGGACCTCGCTCATTTAATCTTGAATTGATCCTTAGATTCCGAGTCGTTTCATTTAGCGAATTCCATGGCCCTCGCAAAGCGCGAACGCATAGTTGCTTTAGGCGCGTGTTTAATAACATTACTTTCCTAAATTCGGGTGCACATTTATGTGACCCAAATCCAAATCCCAACGATGTTGAAATATGTCAAAAACTACAGGTGCATATATGTGACGTGGTTCGAGGCATGTTTTAACGACGTTGTAATTCTCTTTAAAAATAATAATAAAGTGATTAAAAGATTCAAAAATGAACATAGGTTCATAATTGTATAAAACCAGGTAATTTAAGCCAAATATAACAGTTGAGCGACCGTGCTAGAACCATGGAACCTGGGAATGCCTAACACCTTCTCCCGGGTTAACAGAATTCCTTACTCAAATTTCTGGTTCGTGGATTGTGTAACAGAGTCATTCTTTCCTCGATTCGGGATTCTAAGTGGTGACTTGGAATACCATAAATCTCCCAAGTGGCGACTCTGAAACTCTCTTTAATAATTGAATCTCGCTTTGATTGTCCTTTAATTGGAAAAACTCCCTTATCTACGCCCTTCGCAGGGTTGTGGATAGCAAAAAGGAGGTGTGACACCTTTGGCGACTCTGTTGGGGAAGTGTTCTTAACCCAGAATCTCTTATTCAGGGTTCAAGAATTTGAGCTTAGAATAATTGTTGTAGTTGTCTTTGTTTATTATTTGATATTACATGTTGACTTAATGTGTAAAATGATGCTTTTACCGCTTTGATATTACTTGAATTGTATATAAACTGTTACGAAACCCTTCTCTCTTTAACTTCGGGGATGTGCTCGCTGGTCGAGACTCCCTATTCTGTTAGTGTCATTCCTTAAAATAAAAAAAAGTCTCAGAAAAGTTACAAAGCCGGACGACCTTGCAGGTCCCCGGTACGTAACCTCCTCCTCGACTCAAGTTGTCCGCTCGGGTACACACTCTAGAACAAATAACCATTCTTAAACTTAGAATAACAAAACCTCATGTCGGATCCCTAGTAGGAACGCTTTCTGGATTATGCATTTGACTTAGGGGACTCAACACAGGGGTTGGGTCTGTCTAGGACAGGTGTACCAAAATAACGGACCATCTTGATGCATCCTATGTGCTACATGTTGCATTCATTCAAGGGTAGAAAGGTAATTTGGCGGACCAATGATAGATAAGGGTAAATGAAAAACAAGAGAAGAACAATGGAAAGAAAAGAGGGTGAAGGGTGAAAATAAAGCAAGTAGGATATAGTTATGTTTTTGTTATATTTTTATTTTAAAAAAAAGGACAAATGATATGTGAAAATTTCAAAATAAAAAAGAATATTTCGCACTTTTTATTATTTCCCAACAATCAAAAAAAAAGAGAAAATCCAAAAATAGTTTACATATTTCATCATTTTTCAATAAAGAGACAAAAGAATTCAGAAGTTTCTTGTTGGAAATTGCTTGAATTGAGTGGTGTCAATGGACTCTACTATTAAAATTCTTAGAGTTCAAGTTGGAATTCTCTTGTCAAACTTCTTTTATGCTGGTGATAGTTCTGTTGAGATCAGTCTTTGATTGTTGGAATATTGTTTGGTGATTTTAATTCAATCTATAAATTTTTTGTGGGCCAATATTTGAAAGAAAATCCTGCAGTAAATACCCATTATCTTTGTGCTACGACTATGGAGTTTTGAAGCTTGTCTTGTTGAAGTTTTCCACTTTTGTGAACTTTTTGGAGTAAATTGATAGCTGAAATTCTCCTAGTTTAAACTTGTTACCACTGGTTTCTAATAGTTGTTTTTAGTGTTGAGTTTAATATAGGGGATTCAGTTGGACTAAATATTGAGCAGCTTGAATTGTAATTCGGTTGAGAATGCAGTAAGCTTAAATCTGCCGAAAATTGGTGTCTATTGAGATTGTGCTCGAGTTTAGCAGTGATAGCTTGAAAGTTGGTTTTTACTTCTAAAATACTCTCCTTGTTGAATTGAATGCCCTTGTTACCTAAGCTATTGTCCAGTCGGTTAGAATCTGCTGACAGAAGTTGCATGTTTGCTGGAAAATAATTTGCTGCTCGCTTTCTGTTGCTCAAAAGAATTTCATACTTGCTGTCCACATCCCTGTATTGTTCATTCTTCGCTCAACAATGGAGATTTCCACATTTCTTTAATTGATTGTTCTTACTATAGTTTTTCTTAACAGTTAAGGGAATTTTGCAAAAGTTTTAGCTTCAGTTAACTCAACTGCATTGTTTCAGTTTATATGCAAACAATACATTATTGAAATTTAAGTTTTGAGATGTTATTTTAAAAGTAGATCTCGCACTATTCTACTTTACTTTGTGGTTATTCTGACTCAATATTGTTGTGATTCTAATGCTTTTTTTCTACAGTTGAGGTCATCATTCTGGGCTGAAAATTTCTGTGCCTACTGCTGCTGAATTTAGTGCTCAAGGTGTTGCTGAAGTTTTTAGTTTTGAGGAGTAATTGAATAGTGAACCTGCCAGCTAATTTGAATCTTATAATTTTACATTTTTTTTATGTAATACAAGTTTCCTAAGCATTATTTGTATTTTTCTATAACATTTTGTACATCTGATACTGGATTGGATATTAGAACTTGTTTGAAAATTTTTGAACTCAAATAATAGTATCTTGGACTGTTATTGAAGGTTGTTGTATAACCTTGAAAATTTGCACTTTTTGCACCTATTGTATAGTGAGTGCAAGCTGATTTTTCTGCACAATTGAGTTCAGTTTGATTACAAATATTTTAGTGATTCAGTTAACATGGAATTACAAGCTGAAATATATTGCTTAAAGTTACTTTATTTGTTGCTGCTAGTTTAGTTTGGTGTTAGTTGGTCCAACAGGCTATAAATGTGAATATGTAGAGTTGTTTGTATGTAGAACTTTTTTTTTGCTTGGTTCTAAATTTTAATTACATTTTGAGTTTCAATTAGCAGTTAAGTTACAATCGTGTTATTTTGATTTTTACTCACTTTTAGCATGTAAATATATTTATTAAGTTTAATCCCGATATTTTAGGCTTTCTTTCACTTTGTAGTTGGTTTATTAAACAAAATCTAAAAAACACAAGAAAATAAAACTACAAAAAGAGTTACATTTTTTGGCGTATTAATTTGATTTTCATTTATAAAGAAAGTAGAGTTTCCAAAATATAGTTTTACCTAGTATATTGATTTTTGTTAGTTGTAGGCTTTAGGAAATACTTAGTAATAGTAGTAGTTAATTTCTTTACATATAGTTACTATATTTTTCTGTCCGATTTTTGCTATTTTAATTTACTAGTATTTAATCTTGATTTAATGTTTATGGAAATCGTTTGAAGTGTATTGGAGCTGAAAAGTTGTTTGGTTGAATTACCATTGCTTCAATTGTTCAAGAACATGGCTCGGGAGATTACCATAGGCTGCAACTTTGTCAGTTATTTGAGGATATCCGGAATTGAGAATTGACCAGTTTTTGCGTATGTGACCATCTTTTATAAATATTTTAGCCATTAGGTTTTGGTAGTATTGAAATGGTTTCAAGTTTATTTTTTTTATTTTTTTTTATTTTAAAAAAAAGAGAAAGAAACAATGTTTTTTTTTGTTTCTTAGAGCATTTCATAGTTTGAGTTGTGTAAAAAATAAACAAAAAAATGAGTTAGTTTATTTGCTCTATTTTCGATCTTCCAGAACTACGCAACGATCTGATTCATGCGGGGTCATGATACGTAGGCAACCTACATAGGGTTCGATCGAATAATTTTGTTTTGTCATTAAAAAAAGGGATAGAGATAAAAATCCATTAAAAGAAAGAGAAAGAAAAAAGAAAAAAAAAGAAAAATGGTGTAATTATAGGACATGAAACTCATAGGAAAAAAGAGTTATATATAAAAAAAGATGAAGGAAAATGGTCAAGCAAGTGCCAGAAAAGCAAAGAAAGAGAGAGGTTGAAATGAACAAATTGGGATAATGCCATATGACCTTCATATCCTCGAAGTCATGTTAGAACCGGTAACTGTGACTAGGTGCATTGCACGCAATGTGATATTTTAGATGTTTAATGCCCTAACTCTAACATGATGGCTTCCTTTGTCACACCCATAGTAGAAGGGTGGTTGGTTTGTGGGTTTTAAAGTAGTAACTCTCCTCTACAACACAAAGTCAAAGGAAATTGCGGACAACGATAGAATTGAGTTGGTCGATACCGGGCCCGAAAGCAGTTGGTTGACCAGGACAATGTGTTAATTAATGAGGTAAAAATGCTGAGACAATACATGGTAGAAATGTATCAGGCTTGGATGACTGGGAAAGCACCACCCCCACCCCCGCCCCCACCTAGCTTCCTAGATGCTACCTTTCTCCAAACCCTAGTCATGGTTCCGAATGATCCTCCATACTCTCCAGATGCCCCTACTTATTACAGTTTTCCCAATAACCTCAGTAGCTCCCTCACTTGCCCTCCAACTATCCTCAATAATGAATATTTACTCAAAGCTCATGATATCCAATATTATCCCGTAGAGGTGGCCCACAAGGTTCCTGACTCGTACAAACAGAGCCTGCAGGATGAGCCTCATGTTGAGAATGAAAAGTTCACATGGAAAGAAAGGTGGAATGGAGTACCCCAGAGACTGGAAGGGTTCAACGTGCCGAAATTTAACTTGTACGATGGGTGTGGAGATACGGTAGCCCACCTGAGGGTTTATTGCGGTGAAATGAGAGCCATTGGAGAGAGAGAGATGACCTGTTGATAGCATATTTCAGCAAGAGCCTGACTGGGGCAGCATTGGGGACTGGTATACTCGTCAAGATGTCGATGAATGGCCTACATTGGGTGACATGGCTCAAGATTTGTTCGATACTTTCAATGCAAAACTAGTGTTACCCCAGAGCGTGCCTCCCTATCTAAATTGAAAATGAAGCCGGAGGAAAGCTTTAGGAAGTTTGGGCTCAGATGGATAGCACAAGTTGCTCGAGTCAGTACCCCGATTGGTGAAAAGGATATGGTTGAGCTTTTCCTACAAGCTCAGGAGCCCACCTACTTTAGTTATTTGGTCCCGGCTTTGGGAAAACCTTCCAATGATGTGTTAAAAGGGAATCAGGAAAAATCATGAGTGGTTCGAAAGACATTCAGAACACCCAAGTAAGCTTCGGCGGAAGAAAGAGAAATGGAAAGATGATCAACATTTTCAGTCTCGACATTGTCCTCATGTATATCCTTGCGTACCAGATGATCCTCCCCACAACTGCTTCTCCCCAGAGAACTCAAAAAATTGTACATCACTTTCCCCATACCTAGCTCCACATTATGCCCATCCACTCCCACAAGCATACCGAAAACCTCCTGGATCAGGTTTCCAGCCCAAACAAGCAGTTAAAAATGAGAGGTTACTGGAAAAAGAATAGGCTTTCACCCCTATCGGAGTATTATATGCTAGTTTGTTCCAAAGGTTGAAGCAATTGGACATGTTAAAGTCGATTCAGATAAAAATTCCAAACCCTCTGTCAAAGAAGTTTGATGTTTCTCAAAGGTGCACATATTGCTCAGATGCCCACGGCATGACACAGAGAAGTGTTGGAGTCTAAAGAAAGCAATTTAGAAGCTTATTGATGCAGGTGACATTGTCGTGCAAAATCCAGATGCAACAGACACTAGCCAAAGTCCATCGCATGTGCATAATGTGATGCACCTGTTGGAATGTGAGAATTCTTCTAGGAGCCTCGGAGGCAAGAGTGCTGCTAAGCTTGCAGGGCTATCAGAGGTTGATCTTCACAACGAGCCGGCAAAAGGAACCCAAAAAGCAATATGTTAAGAACAATATGACGAGGGTTTGTGAAGTGCCTAGTGTAATTGATGTGGAACCCAGTGGCTAATATGTTGTGATGGGTAATTTGGAAAATGCTCCATTTCTTGGTCAGCCAGAGAGGAGTTTTGGTGGTTTATTTTGTTGTCATTTTTGTTGTCCGAGTTATTTTCAGGGTTGTAATCCGGATATTGTCTTGTGATTTCAAACCCTTATATCCTTTTATTTTTCCAAGTTTTGTTTAGTGTCGTCTAGGTTTGTTCCAGGGTTGTAACCCCAGTCTTTTACTTGATTTGTTGTCCAAGATCTTTCACCATCTGTCTAATGCAATTCTCTTCTTTCCCTTATTTCTAGTCATTTGGTTTAGTTTTCTTTTCTTTTACAATTATTTTCCCCATTGGCTTTAATGATATGACATGCATGCATAACCCCAGGCCTGGTCTTAAAAGATTACTCATAAGGCAATAGAGACACTTGAGGGAAATAAGAATAGGTTTGGACCCTTTGAGACCTTTTGAAGCCCGAACTATGTGAAACAGGGGCAGATAGAACATGAAAAAATCCTGAAATCAAGTTTACCAAACCTGTAGGGACCATTTGTTGTAGCTGGAGTGTTATCCAATGATGCATTATATTTGACAGATGAGGAAGGGAAATGTATACAAATGGCTATGTATGATTCCTTTGACTGATTGTACTTGCTTGTCTTGGCATATTTGGAATATTGAATTGACGAAGGGATTTGTTCTCTAACTAAACACTTTATCATTTTCTAACCCTTGAGCATTAATTAATTTCTTTCATACCACTCTTTCGGGATTAGTAACAAAAGTCAGAAACGCAAGTGCGCGAAGACAGTAAAAGGAAAGGAAAGGAAAGAATGAAAAGAATGAAAAAAGAAAAAAATAAAAAGAAAAGAAAAACAAGAAAAGAAAAGAGAAAAGAAAAAAGCAGAAAGAATAAAAAAATGAAAATAAGAGAAACAAAACAAAGAAAAGAAAGAAAGAAAAGAAAACAAAAGAGAAAAAAGGAAGAAGAAAAACAATAGCAAAAACAAGGAATCGGTATGAACTACGTTTGACCTGATTGCTTTTAAAGGATATGTAGGCAGCCTCAAGGTTTGGTCTTATCAAAATAAAAATCCAAAAGTCCTCAAGCAAGAAACTGGGGCAGAAGTTGTGGTTGTTGTGAGAATTTGATTCTGAAAGTTGTAATTTTGAACCCATTTAAACTGTTTTGAGCCTTTGATACCCTTTATTTCTACCCTATCTAAAAGCCCACATTACGGTCCAAAGGAAGACCTTCTGATCAGTCTTCAAGAGATGCCAAATTGAGCAAGTAGAGGTGATTATTGTCAGGGGCAACACTCCGTTCCAAGCAAGAAAGATAATAAAAATGCGAGAGTCTTATTGGTGAAAACCCTCACAGGCACTGTAAGGTTACGGGAGATGAGAGAAATAAAAAAATAAAAAAAAATAAAAGAGTCTTATTGGTGGAAACCCTCATGGGAACTTGCAGAGATTGTCAGTTGAGAGAAAGAACAAAATGAGAGAGGCTTGATGGTGAAAACCCTTTCGGACGCCACAAGTCAAATAAGGATTGTAAATCAGATTGAATAATCAGAGCATTGAAGCCCAGCTTCACGGTCTTGGGAGTATAACAAGAGTTGAACATCAGATTTTCTTAACAGAATGAGCCGTAGGTGCATGACATGGTCATTAGAGTTGGTACCCGCATTTTATAGGTTTCTACTTTTTAGGTTTTTGTGAGGAATCATCTCCTTTCCTTGTCCTCTACTCTGTTCCTTTTGTCTTGTTTATTCCCTCTTCTTGAGTTGTCGGGTCAAAAAAATGTGAGAAATGACTTCTAGATCTGCCACCAGCTTTCCAATTGCACAAAGGGACTTGTTTGTCACATCAAAGCAGCATAAGTCAGGAAACAACAACAGGCACACTTAGCTGGTAACAATTAACATGTTTCATGATTCGTTTGAAATATAAAGGCTTGGTAAGGGCTAGGGTGAATGGATCAAAAGTGTTCCAAGAAGAAATCAAAGTTATCATGGCTAGCGATGGAGCATGTAGACCTCAAGGTCAGATCCAGTGATTTGGGTCGGGAAAGAACATCATATACAACGTGGTTGGCAAATCTGCTTTTGGTGTAAGGTGAAACACAAGGGTTTGGCAGATGTCGGTTCAGGAACAATGCAACAAATGGAAGGTATTGGGTTCGAATGAGAAGAGATATTTTCTGGGTTAAGGTCTACAAACGAAGCGGTTATTCCAAGGGAAAAATGGTCTTCAAATGAAAATCAATCATCATGACAAGTGAAGGGGCAACAGACCTCAAGATCAAGGCAGTGGTTTAAGTCAATAAAAACAGCATACACATGAAATGTGGGGCAATAGACGTGCTTTGGGGGTCATGTGAAACACAAAGAATGGGAGATGTCAGTTTATAAGCAATGCAACGAATAGAGGATTTGGGGTCTAAATGGATAAGAGGTATTTTCTGCGATAAGGGTGGCGTAGAAATTGGTTAGCCAATAAGCAGTCTTTCAAGGTGAAATCAAAGTTACCGTGGCAAGTGAAGGAGCACCACACAAAGATGGGAAAGGTCACAAACGTTAGCCACGCATAGTAAGCTGACTCAGTAATCTCAAGAAAGATGTACAAAGATAGAAGAGCAGAGTAAAGCCACAAGGGTCAGAGGGTCAGACAAGCATAATACATTGACATGGTAATCTCGGGAAAGGTGCAAGACTTCTAGCAAAAGGGCTAGGAATGTAACACAGTAATGGCCGAGCAAAGTAAAGCCATAAAAGTTCGGGGGTCCAACCAACTCAGGAAGCACATCATCAACATCGAAATTTTAACACAACGGAACATGACAACGAGGAGGCCGCTTCCAACAAGAATGTTGCGAGCCAAGCACCACTTTCCAAACTGACAAGTTTTCTTTGATTGACACAGAGGTAGAAAATTTTGGAAGAGCCTTAGGGAGGCTGTCCACAGGAGAAGGCAGGCACACGATAGGTATGATCGAAATTTCAGGGCCCGCCTGGAAGTGGGACTCGGTTAAAACTCAAAAGAGACATAGTCCATCATAAACAACCTCCCCGGCAAAGAGCACAAGGGGACAAACTTTAACTAGGAAAACCCAATAGAAACAACCAAGGGTTAAAAGAAGCATGGAAGTTGAGATGGAACATAGTATAAAACTCAAATAGGTGCGAGTAACATAGGCAAGCTCCAACACCTCCCCAGTAAGAGTCGCAGAACAACCATAAAGTAGAATTGGCATTTCAGTCGGGGCCCTCAGGACCCTCCAGGAAAATGGGACTCATTCTAAGGTTAGGAGTAATCATGGATAACAAATGACATAAAATGACTTGCATGTCAAAGTAGGATTCAGTTAGAGTTGTCAGGACCTTCTTGGAAAATGGGACTTAGCTTAGAACACAAACAGATGGGTGGCATGGTAAAACTCAAATACTTCCCCAACCAGAGTCAATAAGAGTGATCAGGACCTCCCTGAAAGATGGGACTTAGATATTTCCCCAAAATGAGTCGATAAGAGTCATCAGGACCCTCCTGAAAAATGGAACTTAGAGCCAAAATCTCCCCAGCCAGAGTCAACAAAAGTCGATAGGAGTCATCATGACCCTCCTGAAAAATGGGTCTTAGAGCGAAAATCTTCCCATTCAAAGTCAGCTAGAGTCGACAAAAGTCATCAGGACCCTCCTGAAAAATGGGGCTTATAGCAAATTCCCCCAGCTAGAGTCGATAAAAGTCAAGAAAAGTCATCAGGACCCTACTTAAAAATGGGATTTAGAGGGAAAATTTCAAATTTCCCCAGCTGAGTCAACAAGAGTCATCAGGACCCTCCTGAAAAATGGGACTTAGATTAGATACTTCCCCAGTAAGAGTCAACAAGAGTCGTCAGGACCCTCCTGGATAGTGGGATGTAGCCCTAAATACTAACCCCCAGCTGTCACTTTTTGTCATCAAATTAAGAGTTGTCAGCACCCGCCTAGATAATGGGAGGTGGTTAAATCATTAGTCACCAGCAGATCCCCATCAGATAGAACTCATAGTAATACATAGTGGAAAATAATACCTTTTCAGAAACACAGCATAGTCTTAAAATTGTCAGCAGCCGATGTTGTGAGGACCAATTTTAACAATCAGGCGCCTACTTGTAGAACAAGGGAATATTTTTCAAAAATTTGAAGTTTTGGGTAATCAGGCACCCACCTGTAGAACAAGGGAGTATTTTTCAAAATTCAAGTTTTGTAGTCAGGTACCCACCTGTAGAACAAGGGAGTATTTTCCAAAATTCAAGTTTTGTAATCAGGCATACACCTGTAGAACAAGGGAATATTATTAAAAAAATTTAAGTTTTGGTAATCAGGCGTCCACCTGTAGAACAAGGGTATATTTTTCAAACTTTTAAGTTTTTGCAATCAGGCGCCCACCTATAGAACAGGGGAATATTTTTCAAACTAATAAGTTTTTGCAATCAGGCGCCCATGTGGAGAACAAGGGAATATTTTTCGAAATTATAAGTTTTGATAATCAGGCACCCACCTGGATAACAAGGGAATATATTTCGAGTTCAGCAATCAGGCATCCACATGGAGAAAGGGAAAACATCTTAGATTACAATTCAAGTCAGCAACAAGAGAAGCTCGTGGCAAGAATACAAGTCAACAGTCCGGGGCAACCAACAAAGTTAGTCACAATTAAAAAAAAAGGAAGGCAAGCAGGAAGTTAATCCAAATAAAATATGTGAATTTCTCAAGGCATGGTTGAGGTCGCAAGCGATACATGTCAGGTCCTAATTAAGAAACGCTGAAGAAGAACGAGCTAGTACCTGCACATAACAAGCGTCAAGATTGAAATCTAAAGTCTGAATGAAGAACCACACAAGACTCAAGATCAAGCTTCAGAAGACTTATAGATAGGAATCTTGTAACTCGTAGTTGACAGGTTAGCTAGTCTTTTTCATTCTTTTGATTTTGATGTAATAACAGGACCGCGGACCGGAACCTCGGCGGAACGGCACCTTGACCGGATCTTCGTCTCGGCATACTCCTTCATCTCTCTCACTCCTGAACTACACTGATCTGATTCCTCTTTAGCCGAGGATATGTAGGCAACCTCTAAAGCAGAGTGCAGTCAAATCTTTTCAAAATGCATCCCATGAAGTATTAAAACAGGAAAAAATCGCTCGTATTTGCTCACTTATCTTTGCACGAAAACTCTTCGTGGTTCCGCGCAAAGAGGGGCAGCTGTGAGCACGTGATGTTTGCCCTACATGATAAAATCTCCTAAAAATAGACCAAAATATTTTTTTTTATTAATTTTAGGAATTTTTCTTTATTTAGTTGCATTTCATACATTTTTAATATTTTCAAATCATAGAAAAACAATAAAAAATATCGCATTTTAATTTTATGCCACCTTAGGTTCAATTTGCATTTAGGAATTAATTACGTTGAATTAATTGTGTTTAAAAAAAGAAGAAAAGAATCATAAAAATGGTTAATTTTGCACATTTAATTTTAGTCTTTGAATTTCGGTAGTTTTCCGTTTAATTTGGTTTTAATTAGTTGCAACAAGTATTAGCTGTAGTAATTAGTTTAATTTGAAATAATTTGACTAGGAATTAATTTAGGTGTTATTTTTAGTTTTAATTTAAAAGAAATTACAAAATATGAAAACAAAAGAGAGGAATCATATTTTTGGGCCAAATATTATTAAAATTCAAGCCCAATACAATTTCTTTTTTAAAACCCAACCCAAATTAGCCCCTACCCAACCCCAAACCTAGTCGACCCAATCCAACCCAAGACCCAAATAAATTTCCTAACAGAAAAACCAATACACATTACAATATAAGGCGCCGAAGAAATTGAGGGGTTGGCGGCTGCTTCACAGGAAAACACACAGTACAATACAAACTAAACACACACCTATACATACAAGGGGGCGCCTGGGAAAAATTGGGGGACAGCTGCGCAGATGAACAACAAGGACCATCTCCAACGGTCTCCACAACTTCAATCCGATCCTCGCCGGAAACCAGTCGCCCAGCTTCTTCAACTCTTCTCCCACCCATCAGACCTCATCTTCAACCTTGTAACACCATAGGTGAACCCCAGAGGACTCCACGCAACAAACAGCCGCCACCCCGACCTCACAAAAATCAGCCAGTCGCCCATCTCCACAATGAAAAACGATCCTATCTCCATCTCCATTTGTCACCACCACAGCTCCGATGACCGCACACACACATAGTAGTCATCATCGGAACAGTTGCTGATATCCCCCGTCACCGCTGTTTCTTCCCCTTCCTCCACCCTCTACTATTTTATATCGTTAGAATCGCATCATCGACGATGAACGAGTAGAAAACAGTCCACTACCTAATCACATTGTTCCCACATGCTCTACTTCTATGTCAGATGGGTGTAGATCTAACAGGTTATGGATTTTGTAACTTTTTTGTGTTAAGTTTGGCCAGAATCATTTCATCGGCGTCACTTCGCATGTGTTTTGTGGCTGTAGTTCTAATATCTCCATCGTTATTGTAGTAACGTCATTGGTTCCGACGAGTGTCGAGGTTTGGATCGTAGTTCCGTCGAGGTTTCCGTTATTGGTCCGCTGATTAATTTCTCTTTTCTTTGCGTGAAGATTCAGTGTAAGGTTCATTTACTTCGTTCTCATTCTGGTTTTAATATGATCATGTACTGTTGACTATGCATTTTGTTTCTCCAATTAATTTATATGAAATATGTTTGTTTATTTCTTCATTTGTCTCTTCTGATTGCATCATCTTGTTTGTGTTGTTTCCATTAAAGTCACATGTTGCACAGTATTGATTTCTAATCCTGTTTGGTGATAATTGAGTGAAGGAACATTATTTATACTTGTTCATATGTTTATTCGGATTGGAAATAGCTGTACATGATGGTGCCACAATAAAGATATTGGTTGTTATACATGCTCTGAACAACGTGATTAGATTAAAGGAGTCAGTGAACCACGGGCGCATTTCATGTGTTGTGGCTTGCGATATGTATTAAATAACCTTGATTTTCCTTAAATAAAATAAAAACAGTTTGAAAGTTTACGGTCCTCCAAATGTAGTTCTCTTTTAAATTATAATTGGGGCGCTCCATGCCAAACAAAAATGATAATTGCATGGCCCTCTCTCATTTAATCTTGAATTGATCCTTAGATTCCGAGGCGTGCCATCTAGCGAATTCCAGGGCCCTCGCAAAGCGCGAACGCATAGTTCCTTTGGTCGCATGTTTAATAACATTACTTTCCTAAATTCGGGTGCACATTTATGTGACCCAAATCTGAATCCCAACAATGTTGAAATATGTAAAAAACTACGGGTGCACTTATGTAACGTGGTTTGAGGCATGTTTTAACGACGTTGTAATTCTCTTTAAAAAATAACAATAAAGTGATTAAAAGATTCAAAAATGCACATAGGTTCATAATTGTATAAAATCAGGTAACTTTAGCCAAAAATAACAGTTGAGCGATCGTAATAGAACCACAGAACCCGGGAATGCCTAACACCTTCTCCCGGGTTAACAAAATTCCTTACTCGGATTTCTGGTTCGCGGATTGTTAAACAGAGTCATTCTTTCCTCGATTCGGGATTCTAAACGGTGACTTGTGACACCATAACTCTCCCAAGTGCGACTCTAAAATTCTGTTTAATAACTAAATCTCGCTTCGATTGTCCTTTAATTGGAAAAACTCCCTTATCTACGCCCTTCGCCGAGTTGTGGATAGCAAAAAGGAGGTGTGAGGGCGATCCTTCTGATTCTCTCTTGTGGCACCTTTCTCTTGCAATAGTCGCCCAATATGCTCAATTCTAGCTCCCAAAGTTTATTCAGCTACCTGATTCTGCTCTTGAAGTTGTTGCTAATCCAATTCCAATTGCTCCAATGCTGTGTAACATTGTTCTCTTTCAATTTTAAACTTTTTTGCCTATTTGATTTTTCTGTGATGATGACCCTTTCCTTTTATCCTGCAACCTCACCATCAAACTTTTTTTTAATTGCTTAACCAGACGTGCTCGTTCTGCCGCATTTTCAGCCAATTATTTTCGAGCCCTGGCTAATTCCCTTTCCGGTTTGTTCAAATCAAAATTGTAGTCATTCACCTTCTATCTCAAGTTATCTATAAGTTTTGTATCCTAGGCACTTTCGACGGGGTTTTCCGCTGCTACTTTCATTTTCTGAATTTGGGCCCGAATGGCCTAATTTTCTTTGACCAGTTTTGTCTTTTCGCCCTCATCTGCAGCGGCCTGCAAATATTTCTCAAATTGCAAATTCATGACATGTTTCTCCAGTTTGCCTATTATAGCCCTGTACTCGTGTTCTTTCGCCAACCAGTCCCACTGCTCTTGCGATGCTTCAATGAATTCCTGGAGATGGGGCCTCTTAGTGGCCTCTCGGACTCAATTTCTCTCCGATACCAAGCAAGGTATCCTGGCGACACTTTGCCTCTGGACCGATCTCGTACACAAGTGTTTGCTGTTAGGTATTGGCATTCATTCCAAATTTGCAGACTATTGCTTCGGGGAACTGACCATCAGGTCCAATCTCGACTATCCGGATACTGAAATCTTCGCTTTTTGGCACTATCTGGCACCCCGCTGTCTCAAGACCCGATGGGGGGCATAAGGCTGAATGCTCCTAAGACATATCAGAAGGAAGTGAGGCTCCATTGCTGGCATGTATATGATCTCGTCTACAGAAAACCATCCTAGCATCCACTATATTTGACTAGCAGTGAGGGACCAAAAGTAAGAGATCCATCCTGTTACACATCTTCTAAGGTCGGGGTGAGTTCAAAATCTGAAAAGTGGAACACATCATGCGTCGGGTCCCAGCACGTGACCAATGCCCTTATGATGTCTCCCCGGGGTATAATCTCCAACAGTCCGGGAAGACCCCCCAAATATTTCTTGGCCTCGTCTTGCCCTTCTCCACCTAAATCATTCCATCATAGCCGCAATTCCAAAGGGATTCTAATTACGAATGAGAAAGGTTCGTTTTGGATTGTCCTCATCCTACACATTTATTAAGGTGATTTAGTAACTTATGATTTCATTCCGTTTGACTCCAAAATCAAAATTGACCCCCTTCTTTAATAAAATTTGTTCTCTAAACCAAAAATCCAGCTTTGCAGATACGGCCTTTCAGCACTTCCGGAGGAAGATTTTAAGGCTATGCCCGCTAACTGGCCAATATAAAAACAAAGGTGGACGTTTGTGCAAAATCAGCCTTCCGACGTCCCTTTCGGGAACATTCGGATATTATTGACAACAACGGCATCACCTTACCTATTTACAATAAAAAACAACTATTTTTAATTTTCGGCTCTTTTCCTTATTATTACTTTTTGCAAAAAGGGAAGTTGGACCTGACGGGGGTTGCCTACGTATCTCACATCCTGTGAGAATCAAACTGGCGTAGTTCGGGAAAACAAAGCTATTTTCTTAGACTTTTTCTTCCTTTTCTTCTCTTTTTTCCTTTCATAAAAAACAAAACTATTTTGAAAACAAGGTTTTTCTCTTTTCCTTGGGTGAATAAAGCAGACTCCTTTTTTTTGCTTATTTCATTTTTGTTTTTCGAAAATTCGGCAGAGCTTCGGCGGTATTTGGACATTGGTTTTTCTAACAACTTTTAACACATTGGGTACAATTATGCAATTAAATCAGATAATAATAAGGCCAGATACAACAATTATTTAAAGCTCGAATTCTTGAACCCTGAACTAGTGATTCTAGGTTCGATCCCCAGCGGAGTCGCTAGAGCTGTCACACCTCCTTTTGGACACTACACCCCGCGAAAGGCGTAGATAAGGGAGTTTTTCCAATTAAAGGACAATTGAAACGGGATTTATTTTATTAAAAATCAGAGTCGCCACTTGGGAGATTCATGGTGTCCCAAGTCATTTTAATCCCAAATCGAGGAAAAGAATGACTCTGTTATAGTCTGCGAACAAGAAATTCGGGTAAGGAATTCTGTTAACCCGGGAGAAGGTGTTAGGCACTCCTGAGTTCCGTGGCTCTAGCACGGTCGCTCAACTACTATATTTGGCTTAATGATTTTAGTCCATTTGCATTTATGTGCCAATTTTGACTTTTAACCGCTTTTATTATTATTTTTAAAGAAAATTGCACTTTATTAAAACACATCTCGAACCACGTCACATAAATGAACCCATGGTTTTTGACATATTTTAATATCATTGGGACTTAGACTTGGTCACATAAATACGCACCCGAATTTACGAAGATACATTATTTAACTAACGCGCCTAAAGCAATTTCACGTTTGAGTCTGCGAGGGCCAAGAAAATTCGCTAAGTGGTGTACCTCGAGTTCTAAGGATTAAAACAATGGTTACACGATGGTCGCGCATTTGAAATTTATATTGCCCGGAACACCCGAATTATTAACAGGAAATTCGAACTAAGCTTTTAGGATGCTTTAACTACTCTTCACAATTAATCTTATTGCTACTTAAAATTACAGCATATTATTAATATCTAATCGACGCATTCCAGATAAACTCATGAATTATTGCAACCAGGATAAAATAGGTGAACAACGCTTAAATATAAACTAACCAAAGTTTTGTCCATAAATTTGAATGAGGTCAGAAAGGTGAATGCTTCGGCTAATTGTGCTTTAACAAACACTCACAGGCAATTAAACACGAATTTATCCTAGAATCAACACAGATCCCGACAAATCAACTTGTTTTAAAGGGGCTCTTATGATTTCAATTCAGCATTTACAACAGAAAAGAAAATGGAAGACAAAGAGAGATGAACCGTTACAGTGATAATAACGAAATAAGACTGAACACTTTCATTGCTTTCGATTTCAGTAAACGTAGACCAAGTTTGCTGGTGCAAAGTTAAACCAAATCAAGAAGAGGTTATTGATAGGGAACAATATATACAGAAACTTGTTCTACTAACCCTTCTAAGGCAAGTGAAGCTAGCCAAACGAATAAAAGTGCACAAAAGAACAAATCTAGTGCTCCCATGATTGTCCCAATTACTTTCCATTTACATCTGCAGGAACTCGACTAACATCAATATAGAAATGCATCACTAATGAGCTACAGTAAACTATGAGATATGAAAATCATCATTCTAGCACTGGATGTGACAACTCCGACATTCAATCACACAACAAAATCATCTCAAATTGAATTCTACATGTATCACTACGGGGAAATAACAGATAACTAAGGAAAACTGGAGGATCCTTGCTCATATTTCTCAATTCTCACATGAACTCCATATTACAAAAATTCAAGGTAGCGTACCTGGATAAAAACAAAGGAAAACTGAGGAACAACAACATTTACAGCAACATCGACTCAGGTTCAAGAGATTGAATTCTCAAAGTATGAAACCACTGTAATAATGATTACAAAACAGCTTGGTAAAGAATTTTCCGAAAAAAATCCACCTCAAACCCCTCAAATATTAGAAGATTTGCTCTAGCCACTCAAAGGGACCTCAAAGTCTAGGTTTGAACCAACAAAACGGTGATTTTTTCAATATTTATCTGCCTAAGCTTTTTCCTCTTTGGAATTTTTTTCGTTCTCCCTTTTTGTAAGGAAAGAATTAATGCCTTCATAGGCAAGGCTTAGGGCATCCTTCAGGTTTTTATTTCAACTTAGTCCTTCATTTTTTAACTTGTGGACCAAGTTTTTTAGCTTAATTTACTCAGAGCAACTACTAGACGTTTCTATTTCTGTTATGTAAAGATTCCCTAAGGCTGACTTACCTAAACTAACCCTGAATTCCCTGAATTTTATCCAGGTCCAGCAACTAGGTCTAGGCCCAATGATTGGCCTAACTGGCCTTAAATAACAAAACAAACCCCTATTTTGCAAAACTAATCAGAATTCAAAAAAATACTAAGATGAAACTAGGAAAAATTTCTAAATTAAGCTAAATCTAATAAAAATGGATCCTAGAACTACATAATAAAACAATAAACTATCGTTAAACTAAAAATTAAAACAAACAAATAAAAATTAAAAAATGCAAAAAAAGGTAAGAGGAACAACAAGGGATCACGAATAAATTCATATCATCGACCATAAAAAAAAAAAAAACTTAAAATGAACAATCAAAGTAGAACAGCTTCAACTATTGATTCTAAATAGATTAGTAGGCAAGAATGAAAACCAAAACCTAAATTGACTAATTATTTAAATAACAAAACAAGCAAGGGAAGCTTATCTGTAAACTTAGGGTTTTGCCGCTTTCTTGGATTTGAAATTCGAGCAATTCCGGCGATGTTTGAAGGAATCTAGATAGGGATTAGGGAAGAGGAAAGTTAAGAGTATATAGGGTGTAAATTTGGTTGGATTCGGAGGAGTTGGGGATTAACCACCTTCCTTCGATTCAATATTTGAAATAATTGGTTGAGATTCGAAGAAAATAGGGTTTGGATCTGGGAAGGGGAAGTGGAAGATCATCTATGGTGTAATTTTGGGAGCAAATGGCACCGGTGCGGCAGCGGACACGGAGCCACCGAGATTTCAAACCATTATTCGACGAGCCTGAAGGGGATTCGAAGTAAACTAAACATGGATTTGGAATGGGGAGGGTGAGGAGGTGTTATCGTGTAAGTATGAGGGCATTTGGTGGCCGGCAGCCGCCGTGAGGAGATTTTCTACGGCGGTCTGGGACGGTGGGTGGCGGAATAAGGATTGGGCAGTCTTGGACAATGTACGAGGTTTGGGTTTGGGATAGGGGGCTTAAAAATAAATAAGTAAATATATATATATATATATATATATATATATATATATATATATATATATATATATATATATATATATATATATATATATATATATATATGTGTGTGTGTGTGTGTGTGTGTGTGTGTGCGTGCGTGTGTGTGTTACACCCTGGGTTTGCCGCTGTTGGATTGAAAGTTATGGACGGTTGTGATTAAAACGTCCAAACGATGTCGTTTAATTCAAAGGGGTTGGACCGGGTATTGGAGTTGGGCTGGACTGGTTCTGGGCGGGTCTTTTGTGTATTGGGTTGTTTTAAATCAAAAATGGCCAAATTTATTTTTAAAACTTCTTTTGTTTTGATTTTTCCAGGTTTTCTTTTCCTTATTTTTTTTATTTTTCTAAAATTACTAAATAAACCATAAATTCAAAATTTAAATGCTAATTTTCCTCTATAATTATTATTATAACTAATTAAAACAAAAGCAAAATTACCTTAAAATCAAAATTAAAATTAAAAGAGCAAACTAAGCTATATTTTTTTTTTGATTTTTCCTTTTCAATAAAATGATTAAACTAGTGAATAAAAAATGTTAAATTAACTCCTAAATGAAAGTGCTACATATTTTGTATTTTCCATTAATTAAGATAAAAATAAATATGCAAAAACAATGCAAACCGTTAACAAAAAATGCCACGAAAAATCAAAAATTTCAAATGAACAAGGAAAATTATTTTGTTTGAATTTATGGGAATGATCCATATAAGGTAAAAATCAGATGCTCACAGGATGTAGCTTTAATTACTGGTCCTAGAAGATATAACATAGATAGCAAAACATAGTGTAAGTCATACCTTTGAAGAACATAGCCTAATCTTAAAGTTGTCATTAATTAAGAGTTGTCGGAACCTCCTGGATAATGGGATTTAGCTTTTAAAGATATTTTAGTAACGCGATTTGATTAACACTCATAAATGCACCCAGCACCAAACTGGGGAAGAAAATTTTCTTTTGTTTTGTTTGTTTTGTTGTAATTAGGTTTAAAGGCAGCAATTTCAAGTTTTAGTTTCGATAATCAGGTGCCCACCTGGAGAACAAGGGAATACATTTTAGTTTATTTCAAGTTTTTGCAATCAGGCGCCCACGTGGAGAACAAGGGAATACATTTCAAGTTTTAGTTTTGGTAATCAGGCGCCCACCTGGAGAACAAGGGGTACATTTCAGTTTTATTCAAGTTTTGGCAATCAGTCGCCCACCAGGAGAACAATGGAATACATTTCAAGTTTTAGTTTCGGTAATCAGGCGCCCGCCTGGAGAACAAGGGGATAAATTTCAAGTCTTAGTTTTGGTAATCAGGCGACCACCTGGAGAACAAGGCAATATGTTTCAAGTTTCAAGTTTTGGTAATCAGGCGCTCACCTAGAGAACAAGGGAATACATTTTAGTTTATTTCAAATTTTTGCAATAAGGCGGCCACTTGGAGAACAAGGGAATACATTTTAAGTTTTAGTTTTGGTAATCAAGCGCCCACCTGCAGAACAAGGGAATACAATTCAAGTCCAACGATCAGGCATCAACATGGGGAAAGAGAAACATAGCAACAAGGTAACAAAGAGTTTCACCAGGAGGATACAAGTCAACAAGAGGTTTCACAAGAAGATATACAAGGCCACAAGGCAACAAGGATCGAGAGCAAGTTGAAGGCATAGATAGGTTCTTTTATAATTCATAGGTCATAGCTTAGTCTAGCTTCTTTTTATTTTTCCATGGTGAAATAAGGGGATCTAGCAAGCAGTAGCAACAGCAGGAGTAATAGTGAGATCACAGATTTAGTAGTCCCAGCTACCAAACACTCCTGAACTACACTGACCTGATTCCTCTTTAGCCGAGTATATGTAGGCAACCTCTGAAGCAGGGTGCGGTCAAGCTTTTCAAAAAATGCTTCTCGCGAAGTGTCAAACGGCCAAAAATCCCTCATAATGGGTCATTTATCTTTGCCCGAAAATCCTTCGTGTCTCCGAGCAAAGAGGGGCAGCTATGAGCATGTGATTTTTTCCCTACATGAATTACTCCTATAAATTCAAACAAAATAATTTCTCATATTTATTTGCAAATTTGTGGATTTTATGATATTTTCCATTAATTGTTTGCATTTTGTTTGTGCATTTTAATTAGTGAAAAATACAAAATATGTTACATGCACATTTATAAGTTGTTTGACATTTTCAAAAATTAATTAGCAATTAGTCATTTTATAAAAAGGAAAAATCAAAAATAGCTTACTGTGCACTTTTAATTTTAATTTTTGATTTTTTAGGTGATTTGGCTTTTAATTTTGTTTTAATTATTTATGATAATAATTATGTAGGATTGATTAGCATTTAACAGGTAAATTTGGGATTTGTAACTAATTTAGGATTTTTAGTAATTTTCGAAAATGAAAAATGAAAGAAAAAATGAAAAAAATAAAAAGAAATAAAAAGAAATCTGAAAATAAAATAAAAAAGAAGACCCAAATTGGGCCATTTGAATTAAACCCGCCCAACACATAAACTCGGTCCAATACCCAGCCCAAATACCCGGTCCAGCACCCCTATGACCAAACGACGTTGTTTAGGTTATAAGTGATCTTGGCCGTCTATGTTTCTTGATCTAACGGTCGAGAAGATGGGGTGATATAATATATAAGTGTCCAAACCCCACCCCACCTCCCAAACACCCCCGTCTCTAACCCCTCTCACCAGAAACTCTAGCACCACCTTGTCTGTTCCATCCAACACCGTGTACCGCCGGCCGGAAATCGCCTCCGCTGGTGGCGATTGTCCAATAAGCCCCAAATTTACACCATTTTCTCCTCCACCTCCCCATCCCAGATCCGCCATTAGATTTTCTCAAAACCAAGCCAAGCTTCTCGACTATCAGTCAGAAGCTCCGACCTTCCGCCGTGACCGGCGACGCCACCACCCAAATTAACACCACGGTTCCTCCTAAACCCCCTCATCACGAATCCACTACTATTTTCCTTCAAATCACGGCCGAACTCTTCGAATGATGAATCAAAATTACTGCCAAAACCTTATCACCACTAAACCACCCAAACGCCACACCCAACAATCTCCTCACTTCCCGCACCTCAGAACCACAGCCAGTTTCCCTCGATTATCCCCCCAACCACTCAAAATCCAAATCTAGGGTTTTCGGAATCATCCAAATGGTACATGAAGATTTTCAGGGTTCGATTCAAAGGAATTAAGCTAAGTTTTCTTGTTTGCTTTTAATTTCTCTTAGCCTCATCTCTTCTCAGTTAGTTTATAAGGTTTAAGTCGAAATTATTTGTTTAATTGGTCCTAGTCAAGTTTATTTCTGGTTTGTTTAGATTTCATGTTAAGTTCATGAATTAATAAGCTTTGATTTTTCTTGTGTAATGCCTAAGTTAATCAGTCCTAGTCGAGTCTATTTGTGGTTTGAGTCTCATATGAATTTTCTAAGTTAATTTGTTTCGTCTTCTTTGTTGAAGCTAAATTTCATATTAATCATTAATCCTAATAAGTTGTAGTCAGATTCATTCTATTGGTTTGAACTCCATGTTAAATTCCTGGGTCAATTAATCTTAGTCTTTTAGGTTGAATTTCATGAGCTTAATTAGGTTTGGTCGAGTTTGTTTGGACTTTTCTATTGGTTTCAATTTTATCTATTTGAAGTTTTTAGTTCAATTTGAGTTTATTAGATCTTTGTTCCTGAATTTAAATTATATTTTGGTGTTAGTTTTGTATATTGTTCAAATCAGGTTAGATTAGCCTTAATTAAATATCCATTTGAACCCTGGCTGCTTGACCAAATTAGAGGGTAAATAACAGGGCAACTAAGGGGTAAACTGGACAATACACCCAGGGAATATTTTGATAACAGCCTTAGAGGTTTCTAATAGGGGGTCGATAGTAAATTTTAGTCTTAGCTTGAGTAGCAAGTCACAAATTGAAGGACTAGCTAGCCAAAAAGAGAAAAACTAAAAAGGACTAAAAGGGCAAACTTAAAATCTGAAGTTTCCTTAGTAACTTGCCTATAAAGGCATTGTTACTTAGGGCTAAAAGGCGGGAGGTACTGAAAAATTCTGAAAAGTTCCAGGCGGCTGAGATTTCTAAAAATACTGTTCCGTTAATATTTTTCTGAGATCCTGGAGGTTTTCTTGGTTAAAACAATCTTTGAATATTCAGAAGTTGAAAATGAGTTGAACTTGGTTTGATATTCAAGTATTTGGGTCAACTTTTGTTTGGATTTTGATGGTTGATTTTACTGATATATTGCTGGTTCAAGTTTGGGTTTTAAGTTGATCTTCCTCCGTTATCCCTGGGCTATTTAGCTGGTGAAATATTGTCCCTTCTACTGTTGCTGCTAAACCTGCTGTCTCACTTCTTCTTTGTTTCTTTCTTCTTCCAGGTACAAATTTCTGATTCCTTCATGATGTAAAGCTTGATTTAAGGATGAAATGGAAGCACTATTTTACTTTAGTTCTTTGTTTCCTTGACTGATATTCATGTTCCTTCATTTACTCATAGTATAGTCTTAGTTGAATTCCATTTAAGTAGTCAAATTCTCATGCTGTAATTAATCATGGACTGTGGAAACTGTGATGTGTTTGGATTTCGTTGGCTGTTTAGCTTTAGTGTTATAAGTCAAATTTGCAATCCATGTTATCTGAATGTAAAACAGTTTGGGAATAATTAGACTCTATTACTGTCTAGTATGTGTAAGCTTGATATTTATGTAGCAGGTTGGTTAGGCTATAGTAATTGAGCTACTTTGGTCATGAAGTATGGAAATCATCAGTAGTTTGATCTATAATGCTGTTGATTCTTGTTGAGTGTCTTCAAGGTTCTGTGATCATGTTTTTAAATATTAGTTCAAGTTCAACTTTGGAACATTGTGAGAGAATGATAAATGATTGTAGGATCAATATGTTTATTGGTATAAGTATATATCTTAGGCTGGTTCGAAGCCCCATTGTTTAAATTAGTCAATTTGCTTTTTTTTCCTCATATGAACTTTAGTGGGTTTTAGCATGTATTGTTAATTTCGCTTTGGCAAATCTAGCTCGTTAACTAGAATGGAAGCAGGCTACGTTAAGATAATACAACTAGTCTGTGCCCATATGAATTTTAGTTTAATCCCCTTTTACAAATTTAATTAAGGCGTGCCAATAAAATAGAACAATTCCTGTGCCCTTATTTAAATTAATCGTGTATTGATCCTTCGAATCCGAGCAGCACCACTTAATGAATTTCTGTGGCCCTCGCAAATGTGAAAATATGAAATTGCTTTAGGCGTACTAGTTAAATAATTTACCTTCCTAAATTCGGGTGCGCATTTATGTGACTCAAATCCAAATTCCAACGATGTTGAAATATGTCAAAGACTAAGGGTGCATTTATGTGACGTGGTTCGAGACACGTTTTAACGACGTTACAATCTTCTTAAAATTAAATAAAAGTGATTAGAAAGTAAAGTTGGCTCATAGGTATAAATGTATTAAAATCAGACAACTAAGCCAAGTACAACAGTTGAACGACCGTGCTAGAACCACGAAATTCGAGAATGCCTAACACCTTCTCCCGGATTAACAGAATTCCTTACCTGGATTTCTGGCTCGCAGACTGTATACAGATTCAAACCTTCCTCGATTAGGGATTTAAAATGGTGACTTGGGACACCATAAATTATCCCAAGTGGTGACCCTGAAATATCCAAAATAAATAAATCTCGTTTCGATTTTCCTTTAATTGGAGAAAACTCCCTTATCTACGCCTTTCGCTAGGGTTGTAGTGTCAAAAAATATGTGTGACAACGTGTATCCATGGGCATCCTATGATGGCATTATAGGTTGTTTCCTAGTCCATGACATGGAATGTGGTTTCCAGTGTGAGTCCCCCTATAAGTACTGGCAACACTATTTCTACGGATATTCGCTCTACTGCATTGTTAAAACCCATTAGTGTTATGCAACGCGGTAATATTTTATCCTCGAGCCTCATTTTCATGAGAACTCTGGGGTGGATAATACATGCACTGTTACCACCGTCTACCATTATTCTTTTACTATCTGTATTAGCGATGCATAACGTTATAACCAAAGCATCATTATGAGGGAAAGAGAAACAGTTTCGGTATCTGACTTTTCGAAGATAATACTGCCTTCGAAGTCATCATATCGTTCATGGGCGACCGTACGTTTGAGCTTCTCCATGGTGGTGAACTTCACATGGTTTATTACTGAGTCGTGTCCGCCACCGATAATTATCTATATGGTACGAGCCGGCGATGGTGGCTTTGGAGGTCCTTGAGATGAGTCACGTCCTCTTGCGAAATTGGCCCTCCCTTTATCATTGAGAAGTTCTTTCAGGTACCCCTGATTTTATATCCTGACCACCTCCTAACGCAGGCCAAATGCGATCTTCAGTCATGTGCCCTATTTCCTAATGGAATTCGCGGAGGACATTCGCCCTTCTCGCGCTTGGGTCCGATTTCATTTTTCATGGCCATTGCACCTTCGTGCCCATCTTCTCTAGTGCGTACACTATCTCTGAAGGGGAAACTCAAAAGTTATAAGCACGTAACAAAATAGGCATACCTCTTTCATTTCAAAGGGGTGCGATGTGCCGCAGCACGGCATCTAGATGCCTTGGAGGAGGCGGGTAAAATGCTCTGACATAGGGCTGATGTCTTTCTCGATTGACATGTTGGGGTTGATCCAGTCGACCTTCGTTACATCAGTCCTTTCTTGCCTTGGTTTGAACTGACGTTAGTTGTAGTGTTGGGCCATTAAGATCGTCTTCGTCCACTCTTACCTCAGCGTAGTAGGCATTGTGAATCTTCTCTCACGTGGTGGGAGGGATACTTTATGAGTCTATTGAGTAATTTCTTTGTTACCTTTGATCCGTTCCTATTTAACCCAGTTTGGAAGGCTGCGACCGCCATTCTTTCTGACACATTTGGTATTCCCATCCTTACTCTATTGAATCGGGCCAGGAAGTATCGAATTCCCTCGCGGGCCATTTGCTTGATTGCGAATATATTGTTAACCCTGGCTTCAGCCTTTTTTGCTCCTGTATGAGCGGTAGCAAATTTAGCCGCCATTTCCTCAAATGTTGATATCAATTGTGCTGGTAGCTGGGAATACCATGTCAATGCTCATCCTATCAAAGTTTCACCGAGCTATTTTAGCAACACAGATGGCACATGTTCTTTAGACAGGTCGTTGCCCTTCACCGCGGCGACGTAATGGATCAGAGGATCCTATGGATCCATAGTTCCGTCGTATATTCTCAAATATAGTGGCATTTTGAAGGTTTTCGGATGGCGTGAGGAGTAGCTCCCGCGCTGTATGGTTGTTCGACAAATCAGCTGACATCACATTTTGGTAGTAGTTTAGGGGTACTAGGTATTTTGTTGACCCTTTCCTGGTGCTCTTTAATCTGATCCCAAAGTACTTTATTCTCGTTTTGAATTTGATCCATTTTCTTTCGGATAGTAGTGAGTGCATCGTCACTTGCATCAATGACAGAGACAGTGTTGCCAGTTTGTGCAGTGCCTGATTCATCGATGGTTGTGATTTCTGCCGCCGGTAGGCCTTCGACATTTCCTTGAGGGGATTTTTCGAGCATGTTGTTCAGAGCACTCATCAACCATTCCTCTAGCAACTTTTTGATTGCTAGCGGCGTTTCTCTCGTCGTGGACGTGGAAGCTCCTCTTTCACGTAAGATCGTTAGATCCTCCTGTGGAGAGGGTGAGATTTCCCCCTCCGGTGTAGCTTTTGGTGTTGTATTTTTGGTGTCTTACTGGCTTCGTTGATAGAGCTTAAGAGGTTGTTTGAGACATCTGCTATCATCTCCAACCTTGCTTCTTTCTTTGACATTGTCGGTTTTTATGGGGTATTGAAGAACAATGATCGTTGATTTCGATATCCAAGATGAGAGCTATGATTTCGGCTAACAAAAGCCTCACAGATGGCGCCAAATTGTTTAACTCAAAAGATTTTTAACTCTTTCTAAGCTAATCAATCAAAAGATGAAGTGGTAAATCGTAGCCGAAGGTAATAATGTCTAGGATTATTGTTGCGAAAAGATAATAAAGATATATATAAAGAGAGAGAGAGAGAAGTGATTTTTTCTTATATCCTTCGATTCCCCTATTACAAAGCCTTAATTCATCTTATATACTAAGAGGTTTTCGTTATCCATGGGGGTGACGACTTAAGGAATAAGTACTATGACTAATCTGATGATGACGCGAGGTTGTTTCCACTTCCACCTCTGAATCATACCTTTTTACCGACTCGTGGGTTTGCGATTGCCTGTCGTGCTAGCTGTAGGCTAAGGTCGGTCAAATTCAAATCCATACATAAGGCATCTAAGAACTTTTATGCATAATTTTATGTTTTACTATGTTAGCTAATAATATCAGTAACCATTTTTATAAACTAAAACTACCTCATTTAATTTTTATTTCATACTCAATTATATCTTTTACTATTATTTGTAATATTAAAAAATTTGTATTCACTTATATTAAGTATATGCGCGACGCGCGTATTCAGAAATTAGTTGAAATAGTAAGATTATAATTATATGATCGTTAAATTACATGACCTTATTAATAAGGATGAAAAATGTATTATTAATGGAAGGATAACTTAAAAGTCCGTAGAAGAGAGCTTGGGTAATGAACCCATTTAAGATATATTTTGTCAATTAGTTAATTAATGAAAAGAAGGAAGTAGCAAAAACAGTATAGTATCTTCAAATATGTGTGTGCATTTCTTTTTCCAGAAACGGTTACGGAAGACAAAAAAGGTGTAATTAACTACTCCGTTAATTCTGTAGGAATGGAAAGAACGAATAGCTTCTCTGCAAATTTTGAATTAAAGCAAACTAAAATAATTGTATATATGGAAGGCTAACCCGTTAAATGGAGGTAACATTGTAACCATACATGAACTTCTATCAATTTGGAAAGGTGTAATATGTAAAGATAGGAAAAGTTGCAACTTTATGATTTTTGTTATAAATAATAAAGTAATTGAATAAATGAAATAGCATAATTTTGGGAAAAATAATAAATGGCCATTCTCCTTCAGTTTCTTCTAAGACATTGATGGCTGCTGCTTTCAGTTTCTTTTCCTAATAAACTGAGTAAAATCATAATTAAATTAATATTCTTGTCCTATTATCTTTGTATTCTATTTGGTACAGTTTTTTTATAGTATTTTTTTGGTTACCGCATCATAAAACTGGTAATAATTTTATGCTCTTGTCAGTTACCTTTAAACTTTATCGTGATATTCATATATGTTGCTAGCTGATATTGCTTCATTTTTCAATTAAACCTCAAAAATCAGTAGCTTCTTTAAACATTACTCTTGTTATACTAAATTACAATAATATTCTTTAAAATTTACTTTTTATTATTTAAAGTGGCTAAAGATGGAAAATTTTCTTAATTATTACTCCAAACGTTTTCTATTTCATATTTGTTTCTTCTTTCACGGTAGTTACCATGTCTGTTTGCTAACATACTGTCAGATCACTAAGGCACAATATTTTGTTTGTCTTGCTATATCAAAATTTCATTTGCGCCATATCCTTGGCAAATGTGCCCTTCACGTCTCCATTTTCCACAAGTAAGGCTTTTGATAAATTATTAGTCTTGATAACATGAACATTTGAAGATTAGAAGAGGTAATTAACGTTTTATTTCTTTCATTTTTCAGTTGCATGTTTCACTTGAAAGTTTTGAAACATTATTTTTCTTGTCTTTTCCCTTTTCAAGAATCCATGGACAAAATAGTTAATGATTTAGTTGGATTAATTAGTGGCTTCGTTATCCCATTTAAAAAGTGTAATATGCCATTTATTATTTGGTTAATTTTAACCCCTTTTTTGTTATGATGCGATTTTAATAGATAAATTGAGCCTAAATGGTGCATAATGGATGTCAGATTTGACATATGATTATTGTGTTATGCTTATACACTTATATTACAATTCAACTAATGTTATTTTGTCATATTTACAGATGAAAGGAGTCATAGGGTCCTTGTACGTACAACAATGACAACAATAAAAAATTTTAATGTCAATAACTGTTAAATATTTTTATCCCAAATAATTACTTTCTTTTTTGCAGTTTTACAACATGAAATTGATTATTATATACTACCCATTCTAAAGAAGAACTATGCTGATCGAATGTCTTTACCACTTATATAAGTTACTATTTCTATTTGACAACAAGCTCTTGATATGTATGAATCTATAGAAGTAAGAATGGCTATAATTTCTAAAAGATAAGGGAGAAACTTCTAGATATGAAATATTTGTAACTATTACCGATGTTGCTCATATTCAAATGTAATCTATATATTGTTGAAATGTAAAAAAGTAAGAAAATTGTCACGTTGAATATTTGATATGACAATCTTATTTGAGCTGTTCAAATGATATAATCCTATTACCTTCAGTAATTAAATTGGAGCTTATATTTTTATCTCGTAAATTTTAGTGCAACTCATTTCACATATATTATAATGTTATTCACACCATTTTGGAAGGTTTATACTTAATTAGGTAAAAATCAAGTAGGAGGATCTATGGAGTTATTGCTTCTTTGATAACGAATTTTTTTACGTGAACTCATAGATTACAAATTAGATCCGCATCTGCTTCCAAATCCTTTTACCTTCTTATTCTTCTGTAAGCTAATTAATAAGTCATTCCTTTTTATCGTTACCACGTTTCATGTTAAGAGGACGTACATTCAATAATTTCATTTATGACCAAAAAAATGTTGCTTGGTCAATCATATAGTACCTCAAAATAATGATACTTTATCATTGTGTTGGATGATTATATATATTATACTTCACCTTGGTTAATAAAATTGTGAAGGCGTAATTTCGTGATTAATTTAATGAACCCATTCTCTAAAGGTTTTAATATCGAGTTTATTATAATTTTAAGATATAAATTCCTATCTAATGTTTGTTTAAAATTTATGTATAAAAAATATTAAGTTCAGTGAATCTGATCGATTAAGAGTCGAATTTCATGAGTTAAAACGAAAACAAACGGTCGATAGTTCTCTTCAGAAAAATTTAGTCCACAAACGTAAGTGAAGAAATATCAAATGTAAAGCTATACATTTTCTAGAAAGACTGTCCCACTAATTAGAACCACTTAGTAGTTTGGTCGTTCTTTTTTTTCGTTGTTTCACTCGTTTCTGGTATCTTCCAACTAGAAAATAGCAGAAACATTGTGAGTTCATTTATTTTTTTATTCATTTTTTGGTATTCAATATTTTCTACCAACCTATAAGTTTGATCATGTTAACAACATCTTGTGAGAACGAAGTTTTAGTAGAAAAAATATACTCCAATGGTTATTGAGAATGTGTTTGATATAAATGTTTAACAAAAAAAGTGGAATTTTGATTAAAGCTATAATTTAGAAGAGTGCGAGTTATTCATAATCGAAAGAATGTATAAAAGAAAGTAATTTGGATAGTAAAAATATAATCGAGAGAGGAACAAGTAAACCTAAGTATATTCAGATAGTGTTTCGTGTCCCTCCAATTGATCAGTTATCTCCCTTTTATAGCTATTTGAGAGACGTGCATTTTACCTTTGTCATAATAAGACTATTATGAGTAATTAAAGACATTAAATGCTATGTCACATAATTATTATATTTAATACAGATTCGTAACGTATTCAGTATTTAATGTTCATTAAATATTGTATCTGCACTCTTAAATATTGTCAGATTCATTCTCCTTGATTCTCGGATCTAAATGACTTAAATAGGTACAGGTGATGAGTCTTTTGAATAACTGACGTGCTTCTTCCTTTGCCATTGCTCGTATTTGTGGCTACTCGTGCCTCTTTACCAGTTGTAACTCTTTGACCAATCTGCGTGACTTGACACGTCATCTTTATATGTAAACTCAATTTTTTCCAATACAGATAGTCTCCCCCACTTTTCATTTATTCATCAGTTGAATATTTGGGAAGTGGATTTCATTGGAACGAGAACTATTGTCACCATAATGCTATGACAAAATTGACGCTTCAATTGTCACTTCCATTTAATGCTCTTCACACATGTCGCCTTTTCATTAACTTTGTAGTCTTGCGGCCTTTTTCAAGGCTTTTCACAGCTCCACTATTCACGAAGCGTCAGTTATCATTATTATGGTACTTCCATCATTATACTTTTTCCTTCGGTAGTTGCTTATCGATATACATATAACTTCTTTCTTTTTCTTTACCACAGAAAGTTTACCGAATACTCAATTTCTCAAATCCATGTTTACTTCTTAATCGTATCACCCTTCTTCGTCATCAAATCCTAACCGTAGGAGAGTTCCCATAGTTGATACCTTCCCTAATGCGCCCATCAGGAGCAGAAGGGGAGGTAGATTTCGTAGTTTAGGTCTGCTCATGGTGGTTCTTCTATGCCTTCACTTAGTTCTGACTCTTCTTCTAGAACTAGGGGTTAACTTTCAGAAAGGTCTTCTTCAAGAAGTAAAGAACCTTCTGAAACACTTCATGAACCCTTAGTAGAAGAGATAGTTATAGAACTATCTTTTTATCATGACAGAAAATCTCTTAGGAATCAAGTTTCTAGTTTAGATCGTGCTGACATCTATCCCACTCAGATTACAAAAGTTTTGAGTTCTATAGTTCGTAGAGACTGCCATTGGAGTAGTGATTTTTTTATTATTATCCTTAATCCAAGTAAAAGAATCACCTCCTACCTAACCGAGTTTTCTTTTGTTTGTACAAACCCTTTTACCTTAGGGTTCAAACCAGCTATTGACCCGGTCATTCTTGAGTTTTGTTGTTTCTTCGATGTCTATTTGGGTCAAATTGGCCAATCATATGGAGGGTTGTTGCCTGTTTGAGGCATGTGACCAACAGTCGGTGTTCCTTTTACTTTCCCTTATTTGATTCACCTTTATTCCCCTAGACTCTTCCTCAATGGTGTTTTCATACTAGTAGCCAGGAGCAAGAGAGTTTTGGTGAGCCCCGAGGATGATAAAGACCGTGGTTGGTATGTCAGGTTTGTTGTTGCCTCCACTGATGGTTTAGCGGGTGAAGATAATGTTCCCTTCCTTGAGAAGTGGAACTTTGCACGTAAGTCTTTTTTAACTTTCTCAGGCCTTTTTTCTTCAAGTTTTTCAACTTCCCTAATTTTGCTTTTTTTAGCAACCATAGGAGTTGTGGAAAGTGTTTAACAAGTTACTAAAGACTGCACCGATGGATGGTAGATCTTGGAAGACGCTTTCTAATCGATTTGGTTGGAAAGTAAAAACTCATGGTAAGAGTTTTTGTATTATTTCATTTTCGTATAGTTTTTTTTTACTAATTTCAATCCCTCTTTTTATCAGGATTCACTATTCGGGGAGTTACTGCCGAGGTGGTTGCTGCTTCCCGCATCTATTCGGGAACCTATATCTCTTTAGAAAGGGCTCAAGAAATAGTTTTGGGTTCCTCGTCAAAGAGAAAAGCCATCGAAGAAGAAGACTTTGAAGAAGAGGAAGACAGGGGCTCTTTGGTGACAAGGCCACGAGCTCGAAGGCGCATTATTTCTGATGACGGAGGAAAGGCATATCCCCGTCTTTCTTTTCCTCTTACCGAGTCTATTAAAGACCTGGTAGTAATTCATGCCGACGATGTTGATCCCATTGCTACTCGTGAGTCCATTGAATAGTTGTTTATTAGCGTATTTGGTAGTGAAGGCTTAGGGCCCGTTTTAGATGAAATACCCTTGGCCTTTTTTTCGACACCCCTGTCTGTGACTCCTTCCTTGCCTTCCTTGACAATTGCAGTTGTTTCTGTTCCTTCCTCAACTGTTTTTACTTCTTCTACTACCCCTCCTTTGACAATTCCTCCTCCAATCATTCATCATACTGAAGTTGGCTCTTCAAGTAGGAGCATTGCTATGAGGAGGGTATTCATTGAAGTTCCTGTGGAGAGTAGTCTTTGAGAAAATGAGGTCAATCGGATACATGGCTAGAGCCTTTAATTGGCCAAATCAAAAAGCCAAGCTTCAAAGCCACAATTTATTGACGTTGATGAATCATATTGTGCATGCCACTTTGAAGGTATTCACCTTCTCTCTCTTTTTTCTTTACTTTATGATTTTTCTATCTTTGGGATTCTTACTTTCCTTCTTTTTTAGGCCAATCTTATCGACACAGAGTTGATGAAAAGAGTCACCTCCTCAGAGAAAATTGCACGTGATTCTCAACTAGAGGCATTCAATTGGAAGGAACAGTATGAAAACTTGCAAATTGATATGGAACTTTTAGAAGAAAGCAAGAGTACCTTGGAGCAGAAGGTATGGGTTTTGACTTTGCAATTGGCGGTTGAAAAGGCTTCCTCGATCCAAGCAGATAAAGAAAAAACTCGCCTTGAAACCTCCTTCTCATAACAGCTATCCAAGGCCAGTGAGGAAATTAGAAAGTTAAAGGCTCTCTTGAATGAAAAAGAAACTTACGCTGGGGAGCTCGTGCAAAATTTTACTCAAGCACATGAAGACCTTCGAGCTTCTTCTGATAAGGTGCGTGTTTTAGAAAGCTCTCATACCTCTCTTCAAACTTCTTACACCACTGCTTTAGCTGAAAAATAAGTAGTTAAGGAATGAGATTGCCGATTGGGAAAGGGATTACGAGATCCTTGAGGAAGAATCTACTTTTGAGATGAGTTGGGAGTTTTTGAATTCACGCCGTGATACCCTAATTGAAGCTTCCCAATTAAAGGAAATTATTTTCTAAAATTGATTAAGAATATTTAAAATGAAATTTAATTAGAACATGGTGGTATCGGGCTCGTATTTTAGTTCTGGTGGCCGGTACAGGTCTTATATATGATTTAAGATATTTCTGTAAAGTTTAGCGAAAAACAGATGTCGTTTTCCATGATTCAAACCTAAATTGCCAAAGTTGATGTTTAAGAAGGTTTGATAAATTTCATTGATATTGAGGTTTAATTCGATATTTCTGATGTTATTTAGGTGATATGAGAACACGAATAAGTCCGTGGAATATTTTTAAGGTTGTATGTATATTTTATTTGGAGCCCCGAGGTCTCGAGTGTGTTTTGGATAGGCCTTGGAGTGCATTTTGAACTTAGAAAATTGTAGGATTTTAGCTGGTGTGCTCAGGTCTGCAAAGCGAGTTTGCAATTGCGAAGGCTAGATCGCAAATGCAAAAATCAGCCCACATCTGCCTTGCTCACAAATGCAAGTACTTCTTCACAAATGAGAAATTCCCCGTTCAGCCTTGGGTCGCAAATACGACCCATTCTTTGCAATTCCCAAGTCGCAATTGCGACATGCCTTTCGCAACTGCAAAGATACAATTTCTTAAAGGGTTTGAAAATATGAACCCTGTTTCGCATTTCCCATATCAGCAGATGTCAGGGTTTGAAATTCTCATATCTGAGACCTGCAATTTTTATACTTAGACGATTTTAGAACCCATTTTTCATATTCTCTCAAGCACAAATACACTTAGGCGATTTTGCAAGAATTCCTTCTTCTTCAAATAAATTGTAAGTCATTTTTAACTCTCTTCAATTCTTAACATCTATTAATATGATTTCAACCTAAAATCAAAGATTTTTATGGGAAAAATTGGGTGTTTTGGGTAAAACCTAGGTTTTTCAAAAATTAGGTATTTGTACTTAAATTTGAGGTCCGATTTAAAAATAAATTATATATTTGAGTTAGTGGGGGAATGAGTGATCGGGTTTTGGTTTGAACGTATGGTTTGACCGAGTGGGCTCGGGGGTGATTTTTGGCTTTTTGGGCAAAACTTCGAGAAATTTATTTTTATGCATTCAAATCGATTTATTTTGCGTTTATTGATGTAATTAAGTAACTTATGACTATATACGAGCGAAACGAAGGTAGAATCAAGGGGTAAAGCGATAATTGAAACTTGAGTTGTGGCCGTGGAAGTTCGAATGTAAGTGTTCGGTCTAACCTTAGCTTGAGAGATTAGAAGTTGAGTCCTATTTGCTATTTGTTTTTTGTTGAATACAACGTACATGCATGGTGACGAGTGTCTATAAATTTGTGTCGAACATGACCGTAAGTCTTAAATTGATACTTGTTGTATTCTTAAATGATATTATGGATGATTTAGTGGTAAATCCTCGATATTGGGCAAAGACTTAGTTATTTTCATGGAATCTATTTATGATTGAGTAATGGTAATAACTGAGATGAGTAGGAGTTGAGTTAAAATTGAGATTTATATACTTATACTGCTGAGTTCTCTTAACGGGATAGTGTAGTTTACTGCTGATCCCTTGTTGGGATGGTTATTATGATTATTGTTGACTGTATATCTGGAACGGGTTGCGTGCCGCAATATTATTGTTATATATATAGATCGGGTTGCATACCGCAATAATTATAATATATGGATGGGGTAGCACGCCGCAAAAATAATATGTTGGATCGGGTTGCACGCCACAACAAATATTACATTGGATCGGATTACACACCGCGACAGTTATATATGTGGATCGGGTTGCAACAGTGTTAATGATAAGGGATTGCGTTCCGCGCCGCAGCAGAATTATTATTGATTTGTGTAGACTTTGGACTCTCCTCTCATAGTTTTTTAAAGTTTCTGCTGGATTTGATATTTCCCCCAAAGTATGTACTCCCTCCCATTTAAACAGTTTATTTCTGTTTATTTTTCGCCGTATATTATATAATTGCACAGGTTTATCTGGAGTCTGTGCCTAGCCTTGTCACTACCTTGTCGGGGTTATGGCATACACTTACTAGCACATGGGGTCGGTTGTGCTGATGTTACACTCTGCACTCTGTGCGAGTACCGAGGCATCATTGGGACAACACCAGTAGCTTGGGAGCCAGCCTTCAGTCCACAGAGATCAGTGACGGATCTAGAATTTTTTGCAAGCAGGTTCAGTCGGAGAAGTCCATAACTAACATAAGCGGTATAAGCTGTATTAGCGTGTTCAAAAACAAATTTCATACAAAATTTATCTTGCTTTAGTCATAATTTGTACATATATACAATATTATTTTTTGACGAAGCGGGTTCAGTTGAACCCTCTTCCTACCACTTGGGTCTGCCCCTGACAGAGATCCCGAGGTAATCCTGCAGGCGTCCGCAGGTCCGGCATCTCTTCTATCTATTTATGTGTTCTATTTTCAGTTGTATCCGAGACAGACTATATTTTCTTTCTTCAGACATCTGTATATAGTATTCATAGATTGTCCGTGAATGTTGTGATACAGGTCTCTGGGTAGAGACATATGTTGGCTTTTCTCGTATTTATTTTTGTATTCTAATTGTCAAAGTCTTCCGTTTAATTTTCATCTTTCGCTATTATTTAAATGTTTATCACATGTGAATGCAAGTTGCTAAAAGGATTAAAATGAAAGTGTTAAAGATTTCTAAATACCATGGCTTATTTAGCTTCTACAAGTAAATATTGTTACATCTCTAAAGATGGAAAATTCGAATCGTGACAGTTTTTAATTACGATAAACTGAGCAAGTTATAAGTGAAACAATAGTACTTAAATGCTTTCTCATGACATTTTATAATAAATAACATTCATGCACAGGAGTCTCTTCTTTTCCCTATTAATTCTCTTGCACTACTTTTGACTTAAGTCTCTTGCACCACTTTTGACATAAATATATAAAGAAAAATATACATGAAGAGTTGTATTCTGGAAACTTGTAATAACTCTTTGTATTCTCAGCCAAATCATGGCTATATATAATTATTAATATATTTTCACAAATTTTTCATAAGATTTGAGATACGATTGGACTTGAAGAAATAAGAGATCACAGTAATTTTCATTTGCTTTAACTTGCAACCTTTTGCCATGATAGAGTTGAAAGCACATAATGTTGTTGTTTTTTTATAGTTAATTGCATGTTTTTATCCACATGGTCATTCCAGAACCTTTTGTATTGATCAATATTCTCATAGTTAAATAAGAAGTTTCTTTATCGATTATTAGAACAACGCTCTTGGGAATTGGTGGTTTAACATTACTTATTAACATGAGTACTCCAAATTTTACATAATGATATGTATGCACTATTCAATACTTCTAGGTTAATATCACATCTGGAAATTCTGATTTCACATTTATTTCGTGAATATAACAAAAGGAAAAAAATCTATTGATTGGAGAGAAAAAAATAGAAAAATGGTCAATTTCCAAAACAAAAAAAAGGAAAATCAAAAGTTTAACAAAAAGAAAGAAAAAGTAGAGTTTCTTTTATTATTAAATATCGTTTAATAGTTTAATTTGAATATTTTACTTATCAATTTGCACTAAAAAAATGCTCCAAGTAAAATTGGTTAGATTTCGATTAGAGTTTTCTATTAATTTTTTACTTTAGTTCTTTTAATTTTAGGATAATATAAGGCAAAGAAAGTATCTTGTAGTACTTTTAGAATATTAACCACTGCTAGAAACTTTACCATTCTTATAGGATTATTCTCATTATATTGTACTATAGCAAATATATTTGGTTGAATTTCCCAAATAGTAATCCTAATATACATTCTTATAAATAAATTTATAGCCTTTTGAGTAAATGGTTTTTAGGTGGATATTTAGTTGTATTTGATTTAATCTTTTAACTGAAATTCAATTTTTATACATGTAAAAGATTTATAAAAGAAAAACAGAGTTAATCAAAGTGGAAAAACAAATTGATCAAAATAGGAAAAAAAATATAGAAACAAACAATGCCAAATTAGCATGTTCAAAGAGAATTGAACCTAAAACAATTCATGTTGCACTTTTGATTTTCTTTATTTTATTTGAAATCTAATTTTTATACACGTGACATAAGATGTGATTTTCTTATCCCAAAATTCTCAAAGTTTTTTTAAGGAAAGAAATCATTAAAGTAGAAAAAAATAAAAGAACAAACAATGCCAAATTTCCTTGTTAAGAAAGAATCGAACAAAAAACATTCATGTTGTAGTTTTACTTTTATATTCCACTCTTCTATTATTCTTTATTACACTCAAAAAAGTTAGAATTTTATCACAATATTGTAATACCAATTAAATCTTTTTCCGTCTTCTAGCTACTACTAATGGAAGTGCATGATAAATATATTTTAAATTTTTCACATCCCATTCACCAAAAGGTTTTACTATGATAGAGTTTTATTAACGGAAGGTTTCTCCGACATTAACTTCTTCTCATACTTTTGCCCTACCTTAAGGGCAATTTATAGAGAGTATAGTAAATTTCTTAAGGACAAGAGTTGCTCTAATGGTAAGCAACGCCTACTTTTAACTGAGAGGTTGTGAGTTCGAGTTTTCTCAAGAGCAATGTGGGAAGTTCTTGGAGGGAAGGATGCCGGGGGTCTAGTTGTTATTGTTGTATAGTAAATTTCTTCGCGACCACTAGAGACCCATATAATTTTTTTGATATCCGAATTTTAGAAATGTACATTTATCATCAAACTAAGTATATTAGACTTGAATATTTTAACTATTTTTACCATATGAAGTTATATTTTCTCTAATTTTATATCATTGGGGTTTATTATCTTCCGAAGATAGTAAATATTTTTTTTATAACATATATAAGTGAAATTCACCCTTTCCTCGGTTATTACCTTTTCTTCCTTATTTCTTTTAACTCCGCGTTTTGCGGAAGCCATAAACAACAGAGTCAATAAGGCATGTTCTGTCTCATTTCTTTCCTTCTTACTCTTCTTCTTTCGTTGTTTTTCGTTTCTTTCATTAATTTTTCTTTTCCTTCCTTTTTCCTCCTTTTTTTCTATTCCTTTATTTCCTTCCTTGTTCTTTATGCTAAATGGCAATATTTCCCGGCTCTTTCATGGTATAGTGTAGTTATTTTCTATTATTCCTTTTCTATTTTTTTCCGTCTAAGAAGCATGTTTGGACAAGTTTAAAAAATTTGCTTATTTTAAAATTTGAATTCTGTATTTTGAGGCCTTAAAAACTTCTTTTAACCTCGCTTCGATTTGCGTACGCAATCCGAGTGCGTAGCCTGAAAGCTTAAGTGAAAAAATATATGAAAAATGATAAATTTTGACTATAAAAATAAATTAATTTGACTTCGGATAATTTTTTGGGTAAACGGACTCGAACCCGCGATTTGACGGTCCCGGAGGGTTCGTATGAAAATATGGGACTTGAGCGTATATCAGGAATCGAATATTGAGGTCCCAAGCCTGCGAAATAAATTTTTAAAGAAAATTATTTTTCGAAATTGTTTAAAGGAATTTGAAAAGAAATTTGATTAGAACATGATGGTATTGGGTCTGTGTTTTGGTTCCGGCGTTTGGTAAAGGTCTCATATATGATTTAAGATGATTCTGTGGAATTTGATTAAAAAAACAGATGTCATTTGGCGTGATTCGGATCTAAATTGCAAAATTTGATGTCTTAAGAAGTTTGAGGAAATTTTTTGGTTTTGAGGTTTAATTCGTTGCTAATGATATTATTTTGACGATTTGATTGCACGGATAAGTTCGTATGATTCTTTTGAGTTAGTATATATGTTTGGTTTGGAGCCTCGAAGGCTCGGGTGTGTTTCGAATATGCGTCAGAGTGTTTTTGGACTTAGAAAATCTGGTGTTTTTGCTCGTTGCTGGTATTCAGGCGTTTGTTCCATGCGATCGCATAAAGTTAATTTTGATAGTCATCAATTTGTTCTATGAGCCGATTGCATAGACTTAATTTTGGTAGTCATCAATTTGTTCTACGCGATCGCATTGATTCTTCCGCGATCGCATAGAGTAATTTTCCTTACCCTATGCGACCGCATTCCTTTCTTCGCGATCGCATAGAACAAAAATTCTCCTAGTTATTTAAGCTCAAAAATGCGAGATTTTCATAAAATTTCATAAACCTCTTCTTCTCCAAAGCTCTTAGGCTATTTTTGAAGCATTTACTCACCATAATCTCTTGGATAAGTAATTTTTAACTTGTTATCTTCTATTTTTATCAACACCCACTAGATTTCTAGGCCTAAAACATGAGAATAAGGATAGAAAATTAGGGATTTGGGAAGAGTTAGAGCTTTATGATTAATTGTGATTTAGACCTTGTTTTGGGGTCAAATTATAAAAATAATTATATATTTGGGCTCGTGGGTGAATGGGGGATCCGATTTTGGTTTGAACCACGTGTTTTGACCAAGCTGACCCGGGGTCGCTTTTTGGAAAGAATTATTAGAAAGCTATAATTAGGCATTGGAATTGGATTGTTTAGCGTTTATTGATGTTATAAAGTCGATTATGTATAGATACGATTGATTTGGAGCCAAATCCGAAAGGAAAGGCGGCGTATGAGGCTTGAGTTGGCCGTGGAAGTTCGACATAAGTGTTTGGTCTAACCTTAGCTTGAGGGATAAGGAGTTGTGTCTATTTGTTACATGTTAATTGTGGAGTACGAAGTATAGGCATGGTGACGAGTATCTATAAATCGGTGTCAGCATGCCCGTGAGTCTTTATATTGTGATTATCATGACTTCGTTGTATCTAAAGTTTGTGGAAAGTATTGTGGCCTACAAATATTGAGGAGTGTTGGCACAAGTTGTATAATGAATTGTGAAAGTATAAGTGAAAAATTAAACTTTTAGATCATTGGCTCGAGTTATGAAGTGAATTATAAAGTAAAAGTGAAAGAGAGAAGAGATCATTATGTTGTCACCCTTGTCGGGTTATTGTTGATTTATTTGTTATCTCCATTGCTGGAATGTTGATGTTGTTGATGTTGTTCCCTTGCCGAGGATTAATTATTGACTTATTGTTCCTTTGTCGGGATGTTTGTTTGATATTATTGTTTCCATTGCCGAGATACTGTTGAGATATTATTGTTCCTTTAGCATAATGTTTATTTCATATTATTGTTTCCCTTTCCGAGATATTGTTGAGATATTATTGTTCCCTTGCTAGAATGTTTGTTTGATATTGTTGTTCCCTTGTTTGTTTGGGAGCAGGTGGTACACTTACCACAAGAAAAATAAAATAGGAGCAGGTGGTACACCTACCACAAGATAAGTGAAATGGGAGCGGGTGGCACGCCTGCCATGAGATAGAGGAAATAGGATCGGGTTGCATGCTTGCAACAAGATGTGAAAAGATAGAGAAATCCGCTTTGTTTTCCTCATTCTTGATAGTTGTTGGATTTTGATTCCTTCATAATTCCCTTGATATTCTATTTTTACTTGTTATTCTTCGAAGTATGTTTCCCCCTCCCATATTTATTTGTTTATTACTACTTTACTTTTTGGTGTATATTATATAACTGCATATGTTTATTTGATAGTCTGGTCCTAGCATCGTCACTACTTCATCGAAGATAGCTAGGCACTTACCAGCACATGAGGCCGGTTGTGCTGATACTACACTCTGTACTCTTTTGTGTAGATGCCAGTGTTATAGACTTTGGACCATAGTAGGATTGCTGATTCTTGATCATCAAGCGATCTGAGGTAGTCCGCAGGCCTTGACGTCTCCTTCTATTTTATTATCCATGTTTCTTTAATGTATTTCTAGAGACAGTATTGTATTTGTTTCTTTCAGACCCTCTATTTGTAGTATTCTTAGACAGTCTGTGAAATTGTGACACCAGTTCTGGGTAGGCGAGACTCAAACAGTCGTATTAGATATTCATGTTCATATATCTTATGGCTTATTTCTTCTGCTTATGTTATATACAATCGTATTAGATATTCATGTTCAGATAGCTTATGGCTTCTTTCTTCTGCTTATGTTATATTCCACTAATTAAATATTATTAGTGTTATTAAAATTGCTAATGAAGATAAAATAGGTAATTGGTAAATTTTATAATTAATTGGCTTGCCTAGTTCGTATTAGCAGGTGCCATCACGACTCCAGAGGATGGGAATCCGGGCCGTGACAAGTTGGTATCAGAGCTCTATATTACATGAATCTCACAATTCATAGACAAGCTTAGTAGAGTCTGAGGGATCAGTACAGAGATGTCTGTATTTATCTCCCAAAGAATATAGAGTTAGGAAAAGTTTCACTTATATTCATCCCTATTGTGCGGTTTTGTTCTCTCAATGCTGAACTGAAACCTCTACTCTTGTCCTTCCACGAATAGCAAGGTCATGTATCGCTTCTTCAGCCGAGCAGCAGCACAGACCGGTCTTACTTCTTCGGAGGCTTCGTGGAGGTTGGATAGGTTTCACCATGCTCTTCACTGCTACTTTCAACGGTGTATCTTTTGAGGATCTCCGACATTGTCTAGACCACTGTCATGAGGTTCTCAGGAACATGGGGATCGTGGAGACCAATAGGGTCGATTTTACTACTTTTTGCTTGTCTGGATCCTCAAAGGTCTGTTTGAGAGATTATTGATTGGCTATACCAGTTAGGTCATCGGCTTTGACTTGAGAACAGTTCATGCAGCAACTTCTGGAGAAGTTTCTCCCCATCACTCAGAGAGAGGCCTATCAGAGGCATTTTGAGTGTCTCCAGCAAGGCTCTATGATTGTTACTCAGTACGAGATTAGATTCATAGACTTGGCTCGTCATGCTCTTATCATACTTCCCACTATGAGAGAGAGTGAGGAGGTTCATTGAGGGAATCGTCCAACCCGCTCAGTTAGCTACAGGTAGAGGTATTATAGGTAGATGTAGAAATGCTAGAGGTAGAGGTGCAGGTACTATTCTAGTTTGTAATAGAAAAGCTTCGATTTTATCTTGCACAATATCCGCTCGTGCCTAGTGATTATATTATTGCCATTATTTATGTGTCTACACCGGTAAGTGATGCTATTAAGGTAGTCGGGAAGTCCATCGTTCATGTATGGTTGTGATTGGAGGTCTTGATACTCCTGTAGATTTGCTTCTTCGAGACATGGATGATTTCGGTGTTATATTGGGGATGGACCGGTTATCACCTTACCACGCTATCTTGGACTGTCATGCAAAGACTGTGACCTTAGCTTTACCAAGTTGCCTCGTTTAGAGGGGAGAAGAACTTCTGATCATTCTACCCGTAGTGTTATCTCCTATGTGAAGGCTCGACCTATGGTCGAGAAGGGGTGTTTGGCCTATTTGTCTTGTGTTCGTGGTTCTAGTGCTGAGGTTCCTTCTACTAAGTCTGTGCTCGTTGTCTGTGAGTTTTCTGAGGTATTCCCTTCAGACCTGCTAGGTATACCACCCGACAGAGATATTGACATTGATTTGGCTCCGGGAACTCAACCCATTTCTATCCCCCCGTGTCATATGGCCCCGCCTGAATTGAGAGAGTAAAAGGAGTAGTTGCAAGACTTGCTTGAGAAGGGTTCCATTAGGCTGAGTGTTTTGCCTTAGGGTGCACCAATGTAGTTTGTTAAGAAGAAGGACGGATCGATAAGGATGTGTATTGATTACCGACAGTTGAACAAGATTACAATCAAGAATAAGTATCCGTTGCCGAGGATTGATAATTAGTTTGATCAGTTTTTGGGTGTCAAGGTATTTTCGAAGATTTACTTGAGATCTGGCTACCATGAGTTGAGGATTAGGGTATCTGATGTCCCTAAGATAGCGTTCCGCACTCAGTACAGACATTATGAGTTCCTGGTGATGTTATTTGGGTTGACAAATGCCCAGCAGTCCTTATGGATTTGATCAACCGTGTGTTCAGGCCTTATTTGGATTCGTTCGTGATAGTCTTCATTGATGATATTTTGATATACTCCCACAGCCAGGAGGAGCACGAGCAGCATCTTGGAGTGGTTTTTCAGACCGTGAGGGATAGTTAGTTATATGTTAAGTTCTCGAAGTGTGGGTACTGGTTGAGTTCAGTTGCATTTCTAGGTTATGTTTTGTCAGTAGAGGGTATTCAAGTTGATCTAAAGAAGATTGAGGCAGTAAAGAACTAGCCTAGACCAGCATCAGCTATAGAGATTCAAAGTTTCTTGGGATTGCTAGGCTACTATCGTCGGTTCGTGAAGGGGTTCTCATCTATTGCGTCCCTGATGACCAGATTGACCCATAAGGGTGCCCAATTTAGATGGTCGGATCAGTATGAGGAGAACTTTCAAAAGCTCAAGACAGATCTAACTACGGCACTGGTGTTTGTTTTGCCCATAGGTTCAGGGCTTAATACTGTTTATTGTGATGCATCTCGTATTAGGCTTGATGCAATGTTGATGCAGGATGGCAAGGTCATTGCCTATGCTTCGCGGCAGTTGAATATTCATGAGAAGAACTATCTGGTTCATGATATAGAGTTGGAAGCCATAGTTCACAGATTGAAGATTTGGAGGTATTATCTGTATAGCATGGCATGTGAAGTATTCACAGATTATAAGAGTCTTCAGTATTTGTTCTAGCAAAAGGAGTTGAATTTGAGGCGGATGAGGTGGTTGGAGTTGTTGAAAGATTATGATATGACCATCTTATATCATCGGGCAAAGGCCAATGTGGTGGTCGATACTTTGAGTAGGAAGTCAGCCAGTATAGAAAGTCTTGCTTATATTCTGGTCGGTGAGAGACTGCTTGCTTTGGATATTCAGGCTTTGGCCAATCAGTTTGTGAGATTGGATGTTTCTAACCCCAGTCGTGCGTTAGCCTTCACGTGTTAGGATTTATGCCCGTCACTAGAGGGGGGTGAATAGTGCGGCACGAGAATATTGATAAATATTGCGGAATTAAAATTGCAAGAGTAAAATAAATGCGGTAATTAAAATAGTAAGGAAAGAACACACCAAATTTATCCTGGTTCACCACAACGAGTGGTTAGTCCAGTCTCCGAGAGACACTCTCGAGATTCCACTAACTCCGTTAAGCTTACGGGTTCCTAACAAACCGTTACACTTGCTCGTAGATGTACACTCTACAAGACTTCAACTTGCTCGAGGATACCTCACCTCAAGACTTCACCTTGCTCGTGGATACCGCACCACAAGACTTCACACACTAAGATTGAGGGTACTTAGCAAACCCGACAATCAATGAGAAGATATGGTCTTCTCAAACACCTTTCTCTTTTACAACAAGAACTCTCTCAAAAGAGTAGATAAAGAGATACAATATTAGCTCTATGAACAACTCAAAGTTGTCTCTCAAATGGCTCAACAAAAGCTCTATAATGATGCACAAATGATATCAATATGTATATGAATAATGAGAGGTGTTGTGTATTTCAATTCAGCTCAAAATACCTCTATTTATAGGTGGTAGAAGTAGTATGTCCGTTGCTTAATTGGCAATCAATTATGCTGATTTTATGCCAAGATAATCGATTATCAGATTTGGATAATTGATTATCAGCTTACCGTTACAAAATCGGAAGCTGATTTTATGCAGGATAATCGATTATTGTGATATGCATAATCAATTATGTTGTTACCGTGTTCAAAAACTGGCAACAGATAGAGAATACTCGATTATGCTCTTGAGGATAATCGATTATTGACTCTTGCGGAAAATTCCAATAAATGGAATTTCCCAGAATAATCGATTATCACTTTTGCATAATCGATTATTCACAACTTACTTCAAAAACCATTTTGGTTAAAATGAAAAGGTTAAAATCATTTTGTTTGAAGTATTTGAAATATGTTTGTGATAAATATGATTTGATAAAATGATTTTATGCATATTTATGATGAACTATGTTGAGCCAAAAGACGAGATAACTTAAGCGTTGCTCTTACATTGGTTCTACCTAACGACCTACGCCTTGGGTCTTTGGTCTTGAACTTTTGAGCTCGTCTTTGGCTTTTCCATGCAATCCATTCATCAATATGCTTCTCGGCATTCAATCTTGATTGTTTGTCATATAATAACTTTGTTCGACACTTGACTTCATTGTTTGTCATTCATCAAAACTTATACCTGAAAATCATGCTAATACAACCAAAGCGCACATATCATGGATAGAATGATTTTCTACAATTTCCCCCTTTTTGATAATGACAAATTACAGGAGATATGCATATCGGATTCCCCCTAATTTCATGCTATATCTCAACATACAATTCATACAAATAATTCCCCTCAATGATAATTCCCCCTCAAATAAGGCATGCTATAACGTCGATTCATTCCCCCTTATTTGATGCATATCGCCTAATTTCTTCCCCCATTTGGCATTAGCAAAAAGGAGTATACAAAGGCTACTTTTCCCCTTTCGACACTTCCCCCTTTTGGGTATACCAATTGTTAGTGTCAAGAATAAAAGTAGAAAATATAATGAGGAATATATATTGACGATTAAAAATCATACCAACATAAAATAATACCAAATGTTAGTAAAAACATAATACCCATAATAACGGTTATTTTTCGCAAATCATATTACTTAAGAACATATCAACAGTTATTTTTTTTTAACAAACCAATAGTTAAAAACATGAATCATTTATTTTTCAAGAATATACCAACTGTTAATTAAATTAAAATAATATTCATCAAAACATGAATCAATCATTAATTTTGATACCAATTGTTATTCAAAATAAAAGTTATCAAAACATGAATCAACAAAAATAATTAATACCAATTGTTAACAAAGATATATTAATCGTTAACACATATCAACTATTACGTTTTTATCAAAAATGTGATAACTAACCGAAGTTCCCCCTCGATGCAATAAGGTTCCGTGCTTGGTGCATCTACCACGATATTGTAGTCTTCAAGCACACCTGCAAACGTACCTAAAAATAGGTTTGCGGTACCCAACTGCTTTTGGGTCCTTGGGGGTTAGGCAAATAATAATCATAGCCAAAAGATAAATCTCTATGTTTTGCAAAACATACGGGTGCTATGTGTCCTACCCGGTTGCAATAATGACATATAATATTCGGGTTGTGCATATGTCTTGGTTGAGCCAAAAACGTTCTAGGTGATCTAAAGTCGTTATTCCTAGACGTATTGCGATTCCTAGAGTTATTTCTAGGTGGTCTAAAATAATTCATTTTAGACTCATTACCAAAATTCCTAGAGTTGTTTCTAGGTGGTCTAAAATGATTAATTTTAGACTCATTAGTGAAGTTCCTAGAATTATTTCTAGGTGGTCTAACTTCATTTCTATCATCCTTTCTAATATTCTTCTTAATTCTTCAATTGTTTGAGGATCATCAACACTACGTTTTTCTAGTTTGTTCCTAAGTTCTATGTTCTCTATTTTCAAAGAACTACAAGAAGAACAATTGGAACTTTGATCAATTGAAGAGGCTTCATTCATTTCCTTAATTTTATTTCTAAGATCAATATTGCCATTTTCCAAAAAATTATTTTTCTCTTCTAAAACTTTAATTTTAGCCTTGGCCTCTTTGGAGATTTTTGAAGACTTTTTCAATTCATCATATAATTCTTGAAAAGCTTCTTATAATTCTTCATAAGAATAAGAGTTAGAATTACTTACCTCTTCTTCCTCGTTGGCCATGAGGCATAATGCGGCAGTTTCATCGCCCGAGCTGTCCGAATCCCATGTCACACGCCTTTGGTGTTTGTTCTTCTTCTTGTCCTTGGATTTTGGACAATGTGATTTGGTGTGGCCAAGTTTTCCACAATTTTGGCATGAAGGACTTGGTTCTTCCTTCTTTATTTCCTTCTTCATAAACTTATAAAACTTTTCAATTTTATCATTGGAAATAATATCATCATCGCTTTCCGAATCACTTACCTCTACTCTTTTAGAAGATGAGGCTTTGAAGGCAATATTCGAACTTTTACTTCTAACATAGGGATTAAGAATTGTGCTTTCATAAGTTTCGAGGTTACCTCTTAGTCCATCAATTGTGACATCCGTGATTCCTATCGACTCTTGGATGGCATTGGATTTGGAACGCCATTCGGGAGTGAGACTCCGTAGGATTTTTCGAATAAGATCTTTGTTCGTGTACACTTTCCCGAGAGCATGAAGATCGTTGACGATTTTTGAGAATCGTTCGAACATAATACCGATGGGTTCTTTCTCCCTCATTTTAAAGAGTTCATATTCATGTGTTAGAAAATCAACTTTAGATTCTCGGACTTGAGACGTACCTTCATATGTGATCTCGAGTTTATCCCACATCTCCTTGGCGGTTGTGCAGCAAGAAATCTTCCGATAGTCATCCGGAATCACCGCACAATATAATAAGTTGACGACCTTTGTGTTATTTTCAACTTTCTTGACGTCTTCGGCATCATATTCATCTTCCTCCTTTGGAACCGTGGTTTCCCCAACTTTCTTTGTTGGCATTTGTTCACCGTTCTTGATGATTTGCCACAAGCGAAAGTTATTTGATTGGATGAAGATTCTCATCCGCTCTTTCCAATATGTAATTTGTTCCGTCAAATAGTGGAGGCCGATAGGTGGAGTGTCCTTCGCTCATCATTCCTGCGTTCAATATTCTCAACAAAAAAATATATATCGTTCTCTCAACCGGTTAAGGCTTTCAGAGAGTTAGGCTCTGATACCAATTGCTAGGATTTATGCCCGTCACTAGAGGGGGGGTGAATAGTGCGGCATGAGAATATTGATAAATATTGCGGAATTAAAATTGCAGGAGTAAAGTAAATGCGGTAATTAAAATAGTAAGGAAAGAACACACCAAATTTATCCTGGTTCACCACAACGAGTGGTTAGTCCAGTCCCCGAGAGACTCTCTCGAGATTCCACTAACTCCGTTAAGCTTACGGGTGCCTAACAAACCGTTACACTTGCTCATAGATGTACACTCTACAAGACTTCAACTTGCTCGAGGATACCTCACCTCAAGACTTCACCTTGCTCGTGGATACCGCACCATAAGACTTCACACACTAAGATTGAGGGTACTTAGCAAACCCGACAATCAATAAGAAGATATGGTCTTCTCAAACACCTTTCTCTTTTACAACAAGAACTCTCTCAAATGAGTAGATACAGAGATACAATATTAGCTCTATGAACAACTCAAAGTTGTCTCTCAAATGGCTCAACAAAAGCTTTATAATGATGCACAAATGATATCAATATGCATATGAATAATGAGAGGTGTTGTGTATTTCAATTCAGCTCAGAAGACCTCTATTTATAGGTGGTAGAAGTAGTATGTCCGTTGCTTAATTGGCAATCAATTATGCTGATTTTATGCCAAGATAATCGATTATCAGATTTGGATAATCGATTATCAGCTTACCGTTACAAAATCGGAAGCTGATTTTATGCAGGATAATCGATTAATATGATATGCATAATCGATTATGTTGTTACCGTGTTCAAAAGCTGGCAACGGATAGAGAATAATCGATTATGCTCTTGAGGATAATCGATTATTGACTCTTGTGGAAATTTCCAATAAATGGAATTTCGCAGAATAATCGATTATCACTTTTGTATAATCGATTATTCACAACTTACTTCAAAAACCATTTTGGTTAAAATGAAAACGTTAAAATCATTTTGTTTGAAGTATTTGAAATATGTTTATGATAAATATGATTTGATAAAATGATTTAATGCATATTTATGATGACTTATGTTGAGCCAAAAGACGAGATAACTTAAGCGTTGCTCTTACATTGGTTCTACCTAACGACCTACGCCTTAGGTCTTCGGTCTTGAACTTTTGAGCTCGTCTTTGGCTTTTCCATGCAATCCATTCATCAATATGCTTCTCGGCATTCAATCTTGATTGTTTGTCATATAATAACTTTGTTCGACACTTGACTTCATTGTTTGTCATTCATCAAAACTTATACCTGAAAATCATGCTAATACAACCAAAGCGCACATATCATGGATAGAATGATTTTCTACATCAGGCCGCTCGTTCTTCTTTATTGGAGCGTATTCTTGATCGGCAGTATGATGATCCCCATTTGTGTGTCTTTAGAGATACGGTGCATCACGGAGTTGCCAAGTAAGTTACCTTAGATGATGATGGAGTTTTGAGATTGCAGGGTCGAGTTTGTGTGCCTAGTGTCGATGGGCTCCAAGAGTTGATCTTAGAGGAGTCCCATAGCTTCTGTTACTCCATTTATCTGGGCGTCGTGAAGATGTATCAGGATTTGCAGCAGCATTATTGGTGGCAGAGAATGAAAAAGGATATCGTGGCATATGTAGCTCAGTATTTGAATTATCAGCAGGTTAAGTACGAGCATCAAAGGCCTGGTGGTTTATCTTAGAGGATTGAGCTTCCCGAGTGGAAATGGGAGCGGATCACTATATATTTCGTTGTTGCGCTCCCGCATACCCAGAACAAGTTCAATGCAGTATGGGTCATTGTTGATAGGCTGACCAAGTGAGCGCATTTCATTCTTGTGGCAGTCTCTTATTCTTCCAAGAGATTAGTTGAGATCTATATCCAGGAGATTGTTCGTCTTCATGGTGTACCCGTGTCTATCATTTCGGACCAAGGTAAGCAGTTTACCTAGCATTTTCAGAGAGCAATTCAGCGAGATTTGGGCTCACGGGTTGAGTTGAGCATAACATTTCATCCTCAGACAGACAAGCAGTCCGAGCGGAATATTCATATTCTGGAGGATATGCTCCGAGCTTGTGTCATTAACTTTGGAGGCTCGTGGGATCAAATTTTACCTTTAGCAGAGTTTGCCTACAACAACAGCTATCAGTCGAGTATCCAGTTGGCTCCTTATAAGGCTTTGTATGGTAGGTGGTGTCGGTCTCTGGTTGGATAGTTTGAGCAGGGAGAGGCTCGGTTATCAGGTACGGATCTGGTTCAGGATGCCTTGGACAACGTCAGGATCATTCAGGATAGGCTTCGTATGACTTAGTCCAGGCAAAATAGTTATGCTGACTGCAAGGTTCGAGATTTTGCTTTCATGGTCGGTGAGCGGGTATTGCTTCGAGTGTCGCCTATGAAGGGCGTGATGAGATTTGGGAAGAAGGGAAAGCTTAGCCCTAGGTTCATTACTCCTTATAAGATTCTTGATCGAGTGGGAGAGGTTGCTTATAGACTTGCATTATCGCCAAGCTTATCAGTCGTGCATCTAGTGTTTCATGTGTCCATGCTTCGAAAGTATCACAGCGATCCATCCTACGTGTTAGATTTCAGCATTGTCCAGTTGGACAAGGACTTGTCTTATGGGGAGAAGTCGATGGCTATTCTAGACCGGGAGATTCATCAGTTGAGGTCGAAGAGTTTTCCTTTTGTCCGTATTTAGTGGAGAGGTCAGCCTGCTGAGGCATCGACCTGAGAGCCCGCGTCCGATATGCGGAGCCGTTATCCCCATCTTTTTCTCGACTCTGGTACTTCTTTCTTATGTTCGTTCAAGGAGGAACGATTGTTCTATAGGTGGAGAATGTGATGACCAAAAAGGTCATCACTTGTTTTTAAATTGAATTCTTTGTTCCGAGGCCTTAAAAACCTCTTGTAGCCTAACCTCGATTCGCTTGTGTAGTCCGAGCGTATAGCTGAAAAGCTTAAATGAGAAAATCTATGAAAAATGATAAATTTTTACTATAAAATAAATTAATTTGAATTAGATCAATATTTTGGATAAACGGACCCGAACCCGTGATTTGACAGTCCTGGAGGGTTCGTAGGAAAATATTGGACTTGGGCGTATGACCAGAATCGAATTCCGAGGTCCCAAGCCCGAGAAATAAATTTTTAAAGAAACTTATTTTCGAAATTGTTTAAAGGAATTTGAAAAGAAATTTGATTATAACATGATGGTATCAGGCCCATATTTTAGTTCCGGCGCCCGGTATAGGTCTTATAAATGATTTAAGATGATTATCTGGAATTTGTAAAAAATTCATTTGATGTGATTCATATCTAAATTGCAAAAATTGATGTTTTAAGAAGTTTGAGTAAATTATTTGATTTTGACGTTTAATTCATTTTTAATGATGTTATTTTGGGGATTTGATCGCATGGATAAGTTCATATTGTTCGTTCGAGGACAAACAATTGCTTTAGAGGTGGAGAATGTGATGATCCAAAAAGTCCTCACTTGTTTTTAAATTGAATTATATGTTTCGAGGCCTTAGAACCCTCTTTTAGCCTCGCCTCGATTTGCATGCGTAGTCTGATCGTGTAGCCAGAAAGCTTAAATGAGAAAATCTATGAAAAATGATAAATTTTGACAATAGAATAAATTAATTTGACTTCGGTCAATATTTTGCGTAAACGAACCCGATCCAGTAATTTGATGGTCCCAGTGGATCCGTAGGAAAATATGGGACTTGAGCGTATGCCCGAAATCGAATTCCGAGGTCCCAAGCCCGAGAAATAAATTTTTAAAGAAAATTATTTTCCAAAATTGTTTAAATGAATTTGAAAAGAAATTTGATTAGAACATGATAGTATTGGGCATGTGTTTTAGTTGCGATTAGGGTGTTCATCGGGCGAATTGGGCGGCTTTTTACTCTTAACGGTTTGGCTTAACGATTATCCGCTTTTAAATGTATTAATCCGTTAGCCACCCGATAAGATATCTGGCGGATTGGTATGGGGTTAGCTCTTATAGGGCGGTTATTGGGCGGCTTATCGGCCTAACATACATGTTTACTAGAATTTGATAGATCTCTTCAGGCAATTATAGATCAAACACCTATTCCAGTATACCTTCATATGAGCTAGTTTGTTAATGTCTTTTCAGGGCATTCATTTTATCCCTGAGGTAGTATAGCTTTGCCCTCACTTTTTTCTTGTCCAGCACCTTCATCTCCTTTATGTTGTGCGAGTACCTGCAAATCATCTAGATCCCGAGATTGAAAATGCTTAGAAGTAGAAATAAACTTTTATCAATCATTTTTTCAAGGGTTTTAGTTTTTTTATATTTAATATATATAAATAAAAATAAATTATATATATATATATATATATATATATATATATATATATATATATATATATTCTTAATGGGTTAACGGATTAGCCGTTAAGAAAATTGAATAATCCATCCCAAACCGATAAGCCGTTAATAAAAAAAATTCAATCTGTTCCCCGTCCTTTAAGCCGTTAAGCCGTTACCAGTAAGCCGTTAAGCTTCGGTTTTCGGTTTCGGATCGGTTTTGAACACCTCTAGTTGCGATGCCCGGTACATATTTTATATATGACTTAAGATGATTCGATGAAATTTGGTGAAAAATAAATATCATTTAACGTAATTCGGATCTAAATTGCAAAATTAACGAAGCTTGCAAAAATGGATGTCATGTCTTTTCGCACATTTTTATATGCCATAGCTTGTTAAATATTTGACGAAGACCAAAAATATTCACTTTTAACAAACTTAAAAGGTCAATACTTCTTAGGTATGTACTTAAGGGACCACTTTTGTTATTTTGTTCTTTCTTGAATAGGGTTTCAAGATGGAGTTGTGACTATTGTGATTTGTGAATGGCCAATATTAGATTGAGGGACTAATGGCATTTTGAAACCTATCATTTCTATTTTATCAAGATTTTATCGGATCTAGTAAATAATTTTATTTTTCTAAATTTACCAGCAAGATAAAGAAGTATTTAAGCTCTACATCCCAAAGGAAAAATAGTTGCTCGACCACTTTGATTCCAGGAAATAGTTCCCCTTTGGTCCGCTTGCTGTGTGGTGTGAGTCGGCTTACTTCTAGTCCCAAGGCTTCTTTAATCCATCCATTTGTTTCTAATGATATTAGAGTATGCGACAACAGCTGACTTCGTCGATCACGGTTCATCCTTGTCATATCTGCTCCTTATCCCAACGCGATGCTCTGTTGGTTCATATTTATACAACAAACGAACTCCAAACTTCTTCATTTCTCCAGAAAAAGATAGCCTGATATGCCCATAGTCATTTGGTGTTTTTCCATTTGCCTTAGATGTATCCCATAAGCCAGCAAGAAGTACCACGAGAAAATGAATATTAGATTCTGCCTTAGGTTCTGAATGGTCGGATAATTCTAGTTCCCCGTTCATCAACAACATCTCATCATATTCTGAACGGTTGGATAATTCTAGTTCCCGTGTCATCCATGACATCCCATCATTACATAAGGGAATCAAGTGAACTGTGGTGTCAATTAAGCTGCCAGAGTAACATACAGCGAACCCCAAGAAGTATGTGCAAACAAATCATACATTGAATCATTATATGCGTCATCTTTATCATACAGTGGCATGAATATCACCCTCTTTACGTTCCTTCTCTTTGTTACTAAATCATGGATACTTTTCAGAGCCATATGACAATCTACATGCAATTCATTTAATTTTGGGGGAAGGTCTGGCAGCTGTGTAAGACTCGCACTCTGTTAAGTTCAAGAACTGAAGAGCGCTAAGTTGCGCCATGCTTCGAGGAAAATGCTCAAAACTATTTCCACTGGGATACAACACTTTCAAAGAGGATAAGCATCCTATGTCTTCAGGAAGTCCATCATCTGTTAGATTGCAGCAACTGAGATTCAGAATTGCCACGCCTCTTTTTTACAAACTTCACTAACCCTCCTAGATTAATAAAAAAAAAATTTGAAGCTTAAAAGCGTTTTCATTTAGAAAGTGATAAAATTGTGTTTAATATGAAGTAACTCAGAGTCGCCACCTGACATTTATTTCGGTGTGCCAGGTTACGTTTTTTATTAAAAATAATTTTTCCTTTCAAAATGCTTAAAACTTTAAAACTAAGTCTGCAGTAGAGATTTAGGTAAGAGGGTTCATTTGACTGGGAGAGAATATGTTAGGCACTCCCCAAGTTCCGTAACTAATACAGTTGTGTACTCGATCTAGTTGGCTTTTAAAATATTTAAATTAAGGTACAAAATAAAAAAAAAAAAAAAATAAACACACAAGAGGCTCGAGGTTGTCCCCGCCTAAATAAAATTAAAAGAAAAATGAAAACAAAATAAAAATACTACAAGTATCTACTTTGGCCTCCATTTACAAATACTTCAGGTCTTACCTCGGAAAAAAATATATACAAATTCCTTGGGGCATTTCCCGAATAAACTTAACTAAGGGAACGGCCTTTCGTCTTGAAACCAATAAAATATTTCCTTCTTAATTTGTTATTTCTACTAGACCGGGCCCGAAATCTAAAACGTGTAGACAAATCAATTACATATGGGCTTAGGCCTCTCCACTCCCCACGGCCCAACAATCACTCGAAACAGTTCAGTAAAGATATATTTAAATATATATAAAAAAAAATTATTTAGTACTACATATAAAAAATTTATACTAATCTTTAAAAAGATATTGTTTTTAAGCTTGTGTTTTAAAGTTAAAGTTGACTGAAATCCTATAAAAACGAAAAGTGAGTAAATATTTTTAAAATACTATTTTGAAAAGTTGTGCGGGTCAAAGATCACGTGCTTACTAGAATTTCTTGAAACACACATTATTTTTCTTTTTGAGTTGATTTTTCTGCACTTTATACGGGTTATCTAATTGAAATTTAATTTGCAATTCAGCTTGAATTCCAATGAATACATTTTATCCAGTAGTTACTTCCGAGCCTTCAAAACCAAGTTCAATTCCTCAAAAATCATCTAACTTGGAAGAAACAATCGACGAATCAGAACAACTTCCATACAGTGAAAGCGTTAATTTAAATCATTTAGAGACTGATCCAGGGAAAAGATTAGCAATTCGAAAAATATCATCCAAATGATCGTGATGCAGTAAAAAAAGCATATATTCAACAAGGTCCTTTCCTATCTCGAAATCATAATTTCCCTCAAAGAAATTTTTATGATCAATTGCGTTATTTTAATACTCGATGGTTTCTTGAGTACGATTAGTTGGAGTATAGCCTAACAAAAGATGTGGCATATTGCTTCTATTGTTATTCGTTCCAAGATGAATGCATTAAACAAGGGGGAGGAGATGTATTTTCAAGCATAGGGTTTACAAGTTGGAATAAGAATAATAAATTTGATATGCATAAACAGCGATCACAATCAGTCAAAAAAGAAGTTAAAGATTTGATGAAACAAAAACAATCCATTCAAAGTGAACTTGCTAAAGAATCTAATCAACAAAAGTTAGAATACCGAACTCGTTTAGAAGCTGCAATTGATGTGATAAGATATATTTTGAATCAAGGATTGTCATTTCGGAGATATCGTGAAGGTGAATCATCTTTCAATAGAGGTAATTATATTGAACTTCTTACATGGTACGCAACGCGATGAAAAGATATTGATGATGCGTTTCAAAAAGCTCTAAAAAATAATCAATTGACTTCTCAATCTATTCAAAAGAATGTTATCACTGCATGTAAGTGGAAACAATTAAGAGTATCATTAAGGATATAATTGATGATCACTTTTCAGTATTAATTGACGAATCTCGCGATGTATCATGTAAGGAGCAAATGGCTATTGTTCTGCGTTATGTTAATAGGAGGGGAAGTGTGATGGAATGCTTTATGGTTATTGTTCATGTTTATGATACTACTGCTTTGATGCTAAGGAATAAAATTGTTAGTTTACTTGCTAAATATTCTTTAAGTCCATCTTCTATATGTGGATAATGCTATGATGGAGCAAGCAATATGCAAGGTGATTTAAATGGTCTTAAGATCTTAATGTAAAAATAAAGTAGAGGTGTCCATTCTATTCATTATTTTGCTCATCAACTTTAATTAACTCTTGTTGCAGTTTCTAGGAGATGTGATGAAGTGAAAGAACTTTTTTTGTTGGTTTATGATATACGGAATATAGTGGGAGCTTCTTTCAAGCGTAGAGATTAACTTCGTGAATATCAAGCAGAAGAAATAGAAGAGATATTATATAAAGGTGAGATTGAAACTGGTAAGGGCTTGAATCAAGAATTGGGTCTTGCTAGGCTTGAATCAAGAATTGGGTTTTGCTAGAGATGGTGATACACGATGGGATTCTCTTTACAAATTCTTTAATAATTTTATCCTTATGTTTGGCCCCATTATTAATGTTCTTGATGCTATTATTGTTAATGCACATTTTGAAGAAAAATATAAGACAAAGGGATATCTTAATGCATGTTTAACATTTGAAATTGTCTTCATGTTACATTTAATGCATACCATTTTAACAATCACAAATGAGCTTAATGCAGCCTTTCAAAAGAAGGGGCAATATTGTAAATGCAATGTTACTTGTTGGAGTGGCAAAGGATCAATTGCAAGAACTACGAAAAAAGTTGGAATTCACTTATAAATGAGGTATCTAAATTCTATATGAAATATGATATTTCAACACCTGAACTTGATGAGCTTTATGTTATCCCTAGAAGATCACGTCGTAGGGTTGCTGAGTATATTGTTTCACATCACTACCGTGTTGAGGTATTTTATATATTTATTGATTGGCAATTTTAAGAACTCAATAGTCGCTTTAATGAGGTGACAACGTATTTGCTTCTTGGAGTTACTTGCTTGAACCCAGCTGACTCTTTTTTCAATTTTGGCACTGAAAAGATATTGAGATTAGCTGAGTTATATCCTGATGATTTTGATAAATATTCTATCGTCGACCTTCGATTTCAGCTTCAGACTTACATTGTTAATGTCCGAGATTATGATAAAAAGTTTTCAGATCTTAGGGGACTTGGCAATCTTTTCACGAAATTAGTAGAGACAAAGAAGCACGGGACTTATCCTCTCATTTTTCAACTTGTAAAATTTGCTTTACTTTTGCCAGTTGTTACTGCTACAGTTGAGAGAGATTTTTCGGCAATGAAGTTGATTAAGACCAATTTACGGAGTCAAATGGATGATGAGTTTTTGAGTAGTTGTTTCGTGCCTTATATAGAAAAGGATGTATTCAGTCATATACCTAATGAGGCTATTATAAATGCCTTCCAAAATATGAAAACTCGTTGAGGAGAGCTGTAGTAAGGTTCTTTTTTTAATGTGACATTGTTACTATATTTATTTCTTTATCTATTTCTTTAAATATTGACATTGCTTGTGGAAAATCCTGATGCCCCTACTTACACTATCCAATGCACTAAGTATTAGTGCATTAGCTAATATTATATCGAATATAGCTTTTATATATATTTGATAAAAGCTTAGTGCATTAATACATAATTATTCAAAATTTAAGTGCATTAATACTTAGCTTTTATTAGCTAATATTTGTATTCGATATAATATTAGCTAATGCACTAATATTTAGTGTTATATATATAGTTAATGCGCATAATTTCTGAATAATTATTAGCTAATAAAAGATAAGTATAATATATCGAATATAACTTTTATGATATTTCCATCTAAATATGATATTTTCATATAATACTTAACTTTTGAAATACAGAGCAAGTGTGTATAGGAACACCGCTATAGCGCAGATGTGGCTGCAAATTTTCATCTAAAAGCTCACAAGAGGTTATCACATTGTTTCTCCAAAGCTAGAAAGATGAACCAGAAGCCTGACTGGTTGCTTCAGAATTTATGGGAGCATTTTCAAAGGCAATGGCTTACCGCAAAGTTCTTACAGAATAGTGAAAAAAGGAAAGAAAGCTCGTGCATCTGAGAAGGGAGGATCCTTACATATTCGAGATGCGATAAGCCTAGGGACAATAAAAAGAAGAATGGTACGTAATTAATTTATTTTAATTTTCAAAGTATATATATTCTGTTTATTAACAAAAATTTATGAGTTTTTAGGAAAAGAAGTTGGGGTGTCTGATGAACCAAGATGAGCTATTTAAGGAGACTCATATTGTAAAGAAAAAGAAAGAGATGGATCAAAAAAGGTGGGCCGAGGGCCGAGCCTCGATTGTACATGTAAATGTTTACTTTTCATTAAATATTGGATTTACTTTTATATAAATTTTGAAATACTAATTCAATGTAATTTTTCTTATAAAGTCGCTTCACAGTTGAAGTGGAGGAATTCATACGCAGTCAGTCACCTAATGGTCGGGCAATCTAATCCAATCTTTGGACGATGATGCTGAAAGAATGTGGAAGCAGGCTGCTGGCTGTCTAAAATGGGGGAAGGTATACGGGCTTCCTACTAATAAATTTCATCGCTATAATTGTGGAATGCAAGGATAGGGACTTCTTCGCAAGCCGAACAACTTGATGGGGAGAGCCTCTTCTCTATGTGGGAGACTGTAACAAAGCTCACATCCGAGCTAGAAGCTGACAAGGAAAGAGAAAAGCTTAGAGATACCCCGTACATTGGCATGCAAGAGCAGATCAAATCTCTCCTAGCTTCTAGAAATTTTTTGATTCCCTGGTCTCGTGAGTCATCGTCAGAGGCTCGCCTTCCCCGTGCTCATTCATCTCGTCCTTCCCGTGATCGTTCTTCCTATCCTCGATAAGTACACCCTTCTAGATACCGTCTTGGTGATGAAAGTTTATTAGACAGTGATAATACTGATGTACAAAACAATCCTTAACTTTTACACACTTTCAACTAGATAAGTTTTCGAATGGACTTGTAATAACAGTTAACTTAGTTTGATTAGCTTAATATGTTAGTTCTATTGAACTTTATACTTTATTGGTTTTAATATTGTTGTTGTTTTGTTGTTGTTGTTATTGTTGTTGTTATTATTGTTGTTGTTGTTGTTATTTTTTATTGTTGTTGTTGTTGTTTATTGTTATTGGCATAAATGCCTGTTTAGGAATTTTAGTAAGCTGGCAGATGGTGTAGCTACCAAAACAGGCAGTTTCTGCCAAAATTATACCAAGAAAAGCGACCAACTTTGATCGCTAGTTGGTCGCTTTTTTCTTTAAAAAAAATATTTTTCTGGGCTCGGATTATTAATAACCTCCCCAAACTATGTCTGATCTTAATTACCCCCCTCAACTTGGCCTTTTGAGAGTCATTGCCCCCCTAGATGCTGATGTGGCAAAAAGTGTGGGTGCACTCACCTGCCACGTAGATTTTTTCTTCTTTGTGGCATTTTTTTGAAAAATATTTTTTTTACCTTTTTAAAAATATTACTTTTGGATAATTTTTTTAAATATAATTTATAACGAAACTTGGATACAACTGCATTATTTAGACTAAGTATTTTTATTTGGTCAAAAATAATAAAATTTCAGTTAATTTTTTTTTAAATTCAACCTGAAAATAAGAAATTTATCCAATTAAAATAAATAGCCAAGGCATTTTAAAAATTATAAAAAGAATATAGGTTGAAATTAATTATTTTGGCTATAATTTTTTATAGAATTCAAACTTACAGTGATCTAATTTTTTTATAACTCATTTTGAGGTACAAATTCTCTGTTTTAGAGTAGAATATGTGTACCCAGTCCTCATAGAAGCATCCAAGTTTGAATAGAAATTATTCCCTCTGGTTCCGGACTTGTGATGGATCCACATCATAGAAGACCGATATGACAATTTGTCCAAATTGAGTCTTGCAATCCATGATCTTCACTAGTTCATCCAAGCACCACCACGATGTAGTATAATTAATGATGAGGGCAACTTGAGATTCTTCAATAGCTTTCAAGAGTTCCTCGGATATCAATGCGCCATGCTCTATCCTTTTGTCATTTTGAAAGGTTTTTTATTCCCCTGTTTTCCAAATGTTTGTACAAGTGACCTGTAAATGTTCATCGAGTGTCTTTGCCTCTAAAACTTAAAGACTTTGTAGTTCCATCGAGGAAATTGCGAAATACTCATAGAAGAAGAAGATGCCATGGCAGAAACTTGTCCTCCTACTGACCAATTTATCCATGAAAGATCCCCATTGATCGAATTGCTTGTAGTTGAAAAAGTCTTCATCCAACACAGATAAATTTCATTCAACAGTTGCACGACGACTTGATTTCATGTGTAATTACCCGATTCCTGTAATACTATCACTCTTTTGGTCGCACCCATAACAATATTCCTCAAATTTCATGTTTTTTCCATACCGTTTCCTACCAACACATGGTTGAATTTACTCAAAATTTATATTTTAGCATTCAAGTTCCCAAATTCAGCTAATTTCTCAATTTCTAATTCGTAATATTGTTCCATAGTGAAAGGAACTCAAATTCATAGATTTGAGGTCGGTTAAAAGCAAAGTTCAGGATTCAAGTCCCAAAATTCACCTCAATTCTCAATTGTACTTCTCCACAGTGAAAGGAACTCAAATTCATAGATTTTGAGATCGATTGAACTACTCTACTGCAATTATTATGATGTTTCAAAATCATTAACAACTCTCAGCTCTATCAAATTAACTTTGCAACAACCGCTTCAGCTACTTAAACATAGAAATAACTATGCGTTTTACAAAGAAAAAAAGGTGAAGTAATATACTCACAGTCGAATCTCAATCTCGCTGGAGGAGGAGAAGAAGAAATAAAATGTTAATTGGAACTGCGGAAAACATATGTATGATTTTATATGAACTCACATTTGAATTTCCATTTTTTTTCAATATATGCTTCTTCTTTTTTTATTTCAGGAGTTTGTTGTAGCTTTTCAAGAGAGAAGTTTTATTTTGTATCAAATACAACTCTTTAGTTATATGAGGCTTTTTTTTGTCTCATAAATTTGTAGACCTCAATCTTATACTTCTGGGTCAACAGAAATCTGGATTCACAAATTTGTGTCACAAAAATAAGCATCATACAACTAGTGTCGGTTGTATGAGACACAAAATAAAATTTTTCCTTTTCAAGGTGCAATCTAGTTCTTGTGTCTTTTTTCACATATATTGCGTACCATAGTTTATTACTCGTATTTTGGTCCGAAATAAGTGTCCATTTATATAATAAAGAAGGAATTAATTTTAATTTTTTAAAATTTTGCGTTTATTTACATATTCTAATATATCAAGGTAACAATTAATCAACGTTAATTTACTAAATTATCTTTTTTTCTCTAGGAGTTCATATTTCTTTAATAGGTATGACAAAGATAAAATGGTCACTTATTATTGTGATAACCCAAAAGGTCATCTTCTATTTTGGAACTCGATTCCGTGTTCTGGGGCCTTAAAACCCCCATTTTATTCCTCCTCATTTGTGTGCACAATCCGGACGTGATTCCGGAAAATTTTTATGTGAAAATTTTATGAAATAACAATTTGCGGCCTAAAATTTTGATTTTCGTTGACTTCGATCAACTTTTTGAGTAAACGGACCTGGACCCGTATTCTGATGGCCCTAGAGGGCTGTAGTAAATTATGGGACCTAGGTGTATGCCTGGAATCGAATTCTGAGGTCCCTTAGCCCGAGAAATAAATTTTTGATAAAAATAGTAAGCCTGAAATTATAATGATTAAAAGAAATCGATTAATGTTTGATCTCGTTGGTATCGGGACCGTATTTTGGTTCTGGAGCCCGGAAAAGATTTAATATGATATTTATACGTTACTTGTTAAATTTTGTGAGAAACGAAACCGGTTTGACGTGATTCGGACCTTTGGCTGAGAAAATAGAAGTTTTGAAACTATCCTGAAAATTTCATGCAATTTGGTGCTAAATTTGTAGTTCTATGTATTATTTTAGTGATTTGATCGCATGAGCAAGTCGTACGATATTTTTAGACTTGTGTGCATGTTTGGTTTCTAGCTCCGAGGGCTCAGGTGTGTTTCGGATAGGCCACGGAGTGATCTAGAACTTAGAAACGTTGTTGGTGTTCTTCAGTTGTGTTGCAGGCCGCAGACCTCACAAAATGCGAGGTTAAGGTTCGCATTTGCGACTACTATGAAGGTCGCATTTGCCAGCCTTTCATTGCAAATGCGAAGGAAGGCTAGGCCAATAGTTCTCGCATTTACGTGGTTACCTTAAGCAAATGCGAAGGGAGTCTAGGAAAGGTCAGGATCGCAAATGTGATTTTCACTCGCATTTGCTAGGTTCAGTGATGGCAATTACGACACTTTCCTCGCATTTGCAGCAGCTGGACTGTGACGAGCTTCGCATTTTTGATAGCACCTTCGCATTTGCAACCTTCGTAATTGCGAAGCTCAGGTCGCTAATGCAATATTTACAGCTCATAAGTATAGACTTGGATGGGATATTTCATTCGTTCTCCCATTTTTCAAAACCTAAACTTCCAAAGGCGATTTTCCAAAGGCTAGTTCTTCCCCAAATCATAGGTAAATGATTCTTAGCTCATTTCTTTCAATCTTTTACTTCTTTTCAGAAGATTTCATTAGAATCTAGAGTTTTTCATGGTGGAATTGGGGATTTTTTGTAGAACTTAGGAATTTCGAAATTCGGGAATTTAGACCTCAAATTGAGGTCGAATTCCAAAACCAAATGCACATTTGGGCTCGTGGGTGAATGGATAACGGGTTTTGGTCCGAACCTCGAGTTTTGTCCAAGCGGGCCCAGGGTCGATTTTTGACTTTTAGAGGATGGGAAACTAGTAATTATGCATTGGAATTGATTCATTAGCGATAATTGATGTTATTACATTAATTATGACTAGATACGAGTGGATTGGAGGTAGAATCTAAAGAAAAAGTGATAATTGAGCTTTGAGTTGACCTGTGGATCGAGGTAATTATTTGGTCTAACTTTGACTAGGGGTATTAGGGGTCCCTGATTTATTTGCTATGTAAAATTCCATGTGTATGGCGTATAGGTGTGGTGACGAGTACCTATGCGCCATTAAATTGTCTGTTTAGCACATTCCTTTCCTCGTTCCTAATATATTATTTTTCTGTCTTAACTGCTACATGCGTATTGGTTCTTCAATGTTTAATTGCTTCTTGTTAGATGTTATTTTATTTATTGAAGGTATTAATTGCTCTATAGTTCATTGTCCGACATTATTGATAAAAGTTGGTTTATCAGTGTCTCATGGTACATTTTAGTTGGTCTCGCTGTGTAGTATTAGTTGATGAAGTCCCATAATTGTATAGATTTCCGTTTGTTTTTGGTTCGAGGCATAAATATTGTTGAGGGTTTTGAGCTAAATTGTGCTTGTTCTTCTTATATGATTGGCACTGATATGGTGGGATCGGGTTGCACACTGCAACAGAAGGAATACAGGTGGTATATTGAGGAGGAATAAGGGTGAAATGTGATTGTTTGAAGGGATCGGATTGCGCGCCGCAACAAAAGTAATAAGGGTGGACATGTAGGATCCATTTGCACGCTGCAACATGAGTAATAAGGGTGAATGTTCATAGTCACTGATGATGTGGTGGAATCGGGACGCGGGCCGTATCATCTTGTTGTTTATATATTCTTTTTCTGTTGTGATTTTATTCTGTGGCATTGTAACTCTCTTAAGGATTGGTTATAGCTGAGTACTTACAAGATAATTGAGTTCCGTATTTATTTTATTACAAGTTACTGATCCATTTCCTTCTCAACTTCCTTTTGCTTTTATATAAATTGTATGCAGATTATATTGTAAATGTCCCGCCTTAGCCTCGTCACTACTTCGTCGAGGTTAGGCTTAGCACTTACTAGTACATGGGGTTGGTTGTACTGATACTGCAATATGCACTTTCGGTGCTGATTTTGGAGCTGGTTGTGGCTAATCGAGAGGATGATTGTAGGCATTCATCTAGGAGATCCAAGGTATCATGTAGGCGTCTGCAGGCCCTGGCGTCCCCTCATATATCATACATTATTGTTTTATCTTCTTTCGAGATAGATGTACTTTTCTTTCAGACTAATACTTGTAGATATTCTTGGTATGTTCGTGGATTACAATACCAGTTTCTAGGTGGTAATAGTTTCGCAATTGTTAATAGCATATGGATAACCGGCTTATTATGTACTTCCGCATTTATTTCAATATGATTTAGCTTTGTTAATTTTAACTATAAAATGTAAAGGAAAAAAATGAATAGAACTCTAATGTTGACTTGCCTAGCAAGTGTGATGTTAGGCGCCATCACGAACCTAATGGTGAGAAATTCGGGTCGTGACAAATTGGTATTAGAGCACTAGGTTGCCTAGGTCTCACAATTTAGGAACATGTTTAATAGAGTCTAAGGGACCGGTACGGAGATGTCTGTGCTTATCCCCCAAAGGCTACAAAGCTAAGAACAATTTCACTTCTATTCTTCTCTGTCGTGAGATTTGATCTCTCAATACTAATTGAACTTTCTACTCTTGTTCCTTCGCAGATGGTGAGAACATGTACCACTTCATCAGCTGATCAGCAGCCCAAGCCCCAAGTGGCAGCTTCTGCGAGGGGCAGAGGATGAGTAAGGGGTGAGGCTTGGTCCAGAGCTCGAGCAGCAGCACCAGCGATAGAGCCTATGGTAGAGTTTGATGAGGAGGCTCCGACCCAGACCGTTCCAGCAGGGCCAGCTCAGATTCTAGAGGGGTTCATCGCTACCCTAGTACTTTATGATGCTTTGGTCCGTCTAGTGGGCCTTATGGAGAGTGTTACTCAGGCTGGTCGCTGTAGCACCAATCATCTCTCGGGATGGGGGAGGAGTACCGACTCCCACTACTCACACTCCGGAGCAGACGACTCCATCTTTCAGACTCCAGTAGCTAGCCAGATGGGGTAGTTTCGCCAGGTGTTGCAGCACATCCGGCGATGGATCAACTATGTCTTCTAAGGCTTTATGAAGATTGGATAGGTTTACCAAGATTTTCACCACTACACATGGTGATACACCTTCGAAGGATCCCTAGGACTATATGGACAGTTGTCACGAGGTGTTACGGAACATGGAGATAGTGGAGACCAATGGGGTCGGCTTTGCTGCCTTTTATCTGTCAGGTTCCGCTAAGAAATAGTGGAGGGATTTTTGTTTGGCTAGACCATATGGGTCACCTAATTTGACTTGGGATCAATTCTCTTAGCTATTTTTGGAGAAGTATCTTCCTATCACTCAGAGATAGGACTATCGGAGGCATTTTGAGTGCCTTCAGTAGGGTTCTATGACCGTCACTCAGTACAAGACCAGATTTGTTGATTTGGATAATCATACTCTTCATATACTTCCCACTGAGAGAGAGAGAGAGTGTGTGTGTGTGTGTGTGTGTGTGTGAGGGGGTTTATTCAGGGACTCACTCATCCTATCAGATTGCAGATGGCAAGGAGACAAGGAATGAGATTTCTTTCCAAGACGCAGCTAACGCTTCCAGAAGAGTTGAGATGGTATTAACTTTAAGGAGTGGTGAGGGGTCTGGCAAGAGGCCTCGTCATTTTTGGTAGATTCGGTGGGGGCCTCATCTGGAGGTCGGGGTACTTTAGGTAGGGGCCATCCTCCTAGGCCGTTTCATTCAACAGTTCAGACATCCCACGGAGCTTCAGGGGGTCACGGTACCTCTTTCAAGGTAGCCAACTTATAGTGCACCACCAGCTCCTATTAGAGCACCTCCTCTTAAGAGTTATTATCGTGGTCAATTGGCCCGTCAAGGTAAGTCTCATTTTCCTTGGCTGTAGTATTAGGATGTATATTTCGAGTTTGTTAACTATCGGGATATCTAGAGGACCTATCTGAGATTAATGGGTATTCAGTCACAGCAGCATGGTTCTCATGCCATGATCGCACCAGCTAAAGGCAGGGGTCAGGTAGCCAAAGGCAGGGGTCAGCCCATTAGAGGTGGAGGTCAGGCAGTTAGACGTGGAGAGAGGCCAGCTAGTAGGAGGTCATCCCAGGGATATGGTTCAGAGTAGTGGGGCCCAGCCTCGATGTTATGCTTTCCCAGCTAGGCCTGAGGCTGAGGCCTCTGATAGTGTTATCAAAAGTACTATTTTGGTTTGTAATAGAGATGCTTCAGTTCTATTTGATCCAGGGTTTACATACTCCTATGTGTCTTCTTATTTTGCTTCATATTTGGTTGTGCCCCGTGATTCTTTGAGTGCTCCTCTATAAGTGTCCACACTGGTGGGGGATTATATTGTTATAGATCATGTCTAATTTTCATGTGTGGTTATTATTAGGGGTCTTGAGACTAGTGTAGACATCCTACTTCTCGATATGGTTGATTTCGATGTCATTTTGGGGATGGATTGGATGTCACCTTATCATGCTATATTGGATTGTCACGCCAAGATCGTGACCTTAGCATTGTCGGGGTTGCCTTAATTGGAGTGGAGAGGGACTCCTGGTCATTCTACGGGCAGGGTTATTTCTTATATGAAGGCTCCGTGTATGGTCGAGAAGGGGTGTTTGGCTTATTTTTCTTATGTTCGTGATTCTAGCGCGCAGGTTCCTTCCATGGATTCTCTACAAGTTGTACAAGATTTCCCAGAGTTTTTTCCTATAGGCCTATCGGGGATGCCACCTGATAGGGATATCGACTAATACATTGTTTGGCTCCAGACACGCAGCCCATTTCTATTCCGTTGTACCGTATGGCCCTGCTAGAGTTGAAAGAATTGAAGGAGCAGTTGCAAGATTTTCTTGATAAGGGCTTTATTAGACCTAGTTTCTCGCCCTGAGGTGTGTCGGTGTTGTTTGTAAAGAAAAAGGATGGGTCGATGAGGATGTGCATAGACTATCGACAATTGAATAAAGTCAACATCAAGAACAAGTATCCATTTCGGGGATTGATGAATTATTTGAACAACTTCAGGATTCCAAGGTGTTTTCAAAGATCGATTTAAGGTCTGGTTTCCATCAATTGAGGATTAGGGCATCTGATGTCCCTAAGACAGATTTTCGGACCCGGTACGAGTATTATTAGTTTCTAGTGATGTCATTTGGCTTAACTAATGCCCCAGCAACATTTATGGATTTGATGAACCGTGTGTTCAAGATTTATCTGGATTCCTTTGTGATTATTTCTATTTATTATATCTTGATCTACTTTCGTAGCCGAGAGGAGCATGAGTAGCATCTTCAGATCATTCTTCAGACTCTAAGGTACAGCAGTTATATGCTATGTTTTCAAAATATGAGTTTTGGTTGAGCTCAGTTGCTTTCTTGGGCCACGTTGTGTCAGCAGAGGGTATTCAGATGGATCCTAAAAGATTGAGGCAGTCAAGGACTGGCATAGACCCACATCAGCTACAGAGATTCAGAGTTTCTTGGGATTGGTGGGTTACTACCATCGGTTTGTGGAGGGTTATGACTAAGTTGACTCAGAAAGGTGCCCCGTTCAGATGGTCAGATGAATGTGAGGCGACCTTTCAGAAGTTCAACACAACTTTGACTACGGTGTCAATGTTGGTGTTGTCCACGGGATCAGTGCGATACAGTATATTGTGACGCATCTCATATTGAACTTGGTGCAGTATTGATGCAGGGTGGCAAGGTTATTGCATATGCTTCGCGGTAGTTGAAAATTTACGAGAAGTATTATCTAGTTCATGACTTGGAGCTAGCACCCATTTTTAATGCGCTGAAGATTTGGAGGCATTATTTACATGGCGTGTCGTGTGAGGTGTTTATGGATCATAAGAGTTTGCAGTATTTTTTCAAACCAAAGGAGCTCAATTTAAAGCAGAGAAGGTGGTTGGAGCTATTGAAAGACTATGATATCACCATCTTGTATCATCCTGGTAAGGCCAATGTGGTGGCCGATGCTTTGAGTAGGAAGTCAGCTAGTATGGGAAGCCTTGCATATATTCCAGCAGGTGAGAGAATGCTTGCATTAGTTGTTCAGGCTTTGGCCAATCAGTTCGTAAGGTTGGATGTTTCTGAGCCCAACCGTGTTCTAGCTTGTAAAGTTGCTCGATCTTCCTTATTTGAGCGTATTAAAGATCGGCAGTATGATGACCCTTATTTGCTTATCCTTAGGGACAGAACGCGACGCAATGATGCCAAGCAGGTTAGAGTTCGGGATGATAGAGTTTTGAGGATGCAGGATTGTGTTTGTATGCCTAATATGGATGGGCTTTATGAGCTGATTCTAGAGAATACCCATATTTCCCGCGCTGCTAAGATGTATCCGGACTTGCATAAACATTATTGGTGGAGAAGGATGAAGAAGGATATTGTTGCATATGTAGATCGGTGTTTGAATTGTCAGCAAGTAATGTACGAGCATCAGAGACCTGGTGGTTTCGTTCAGAAGATTGAGATTCCTAAGTGAAAGTTGGAGCATGTCACTATGGATTTTGTTGTTGGACTCCTACGATCTCAGAGGAAGTTCGATGCAGTATGGGTTATTGTGGATATGCTAAGCAAGTCAGGGCATTTCATTCCTGTGGAAGTTTCCTATTCTTTGGAGCGATTAGTAGAGATTTATATCTGTGATATAGTTCGTCTATGCGTGCTTCCCGTGTCTATCATTTCTGATCTAGGTATGCAGTTTAACTCACACTTCTGGAGGGCATTACATCGTGAGTTGGGTATTCGGGTCGCGTTGAGCACATCATTTCATCTTCAAACGGATGGACAGTCCAAGCGTACTATTTAGATCTTGGAGGATATGATATGCGCCTGTGTTATTCACTTTGGAGGTTCTTGGAATCAGTGTTTGCCATTAGTGGAGCTTGCCTAAAAAAACAGTTATCAGTCGAGCATCTAGATGGCTCCATATGAGGTATTATTAAGGTAGACAGCGTCGATCACCGGTTGGGTTGTTTGAGCTGGGGAGGCTCGATTAATGGGTATAGATTTAATGCAGGATGCCTTGGATAAGGTTAAGATCATTCAGGATAGACTACGCACAACTCAGTCCAAGCAAAAGAGTTATGCCGATCGTAAGCTTCATAATGTAGCATTCATGGTCAAAGAGAGAGTGTTTCTTTGAGTGTCACCCATGAAGGGTGTGATGCAGTTTGGGAAGAAGGGCAAGTTAAGCCCTAGGTTTATCAGGCGTTTTAAGATTCTTCATCGAGTGGGAGAAAGGGTCGACAGACTCACGTTGCCACTTGGTTTATCAGGGGTAAACCTAGTGTTTCATGTGTCCACACTTTGAAAGTATCACGGCGATCCATCCACGTGTTAGATTTCACCACTATCTATTTGGACAATGATTTGACCTACGAGGAAAAGCTGGTAGCTAGACCGGCAGGTTTGTTAGTTGAGATTGAAGAGTTACCCTTCAGTTTGTGTGTAGTGGAGAGATCATCATGTTTAGGTAGTTATCTCGAAGTCCAAGTCCGATATGCAGAGAAGATGTCCCGATCTTTTCACAGGCTTAGGTACTTTTCTATGTCCGTTTTAGGATGAACGATTATTTTAGAGGTGGAGAATGTGATGACCCAAAAGGTCATATTTTATTTTAGAACTCGATTCTATGGTCTGACACCTTAAAACCTTATTTTATTTCTCCTTGATTTGCGTGCGCAATTCGAGCATGATTTCGAAAAGCCTTTATGTGGAATATTTATGAAATAACAATTTGTGGACTTCAAAATTTATTTTAGTTGACTTCAGTCAACATTTTAGGTACAACGGATCTTGACCCATGTTCTAACAGTCCCGGATGGTAGTAAAATATGGGACCTGTTTGTATGCCCAGAATCAAATTCGGAGGTCCCTATCCCGAGAAATGAATTTTTGATAAAAATTGTAAGACTGAAATTATAATATTTAAAGAATTCGATTAATATTTGATCTTATTGGTATCAAGCCCGTATTTTGATTCCAAGGTTTGGTACATGTTTAATATGATATTTATACATTATCTATGAAATTTGATGAGAAACAACAGTGATTTGACGTGATTCAGACTTGTGTTGAGAAAATAGATGTTTTGAAACTATCCTCAAAATTTCATGATATTTTGTTCTAAATTCATAGTTTTTTTATTTTGGCGACTTGATCACGTGATCAAGTTTGAATGATATTTTTAGAATTGTGTCCATGTTTGGTTTGGATATCTGAGTTTCAGATAGACTACGGAGTGGTTTGGCACTTAGAAATGTTGTTGGTGTTCTTCAGTTGTGTTGCAGGCCTCAAGGTTCACATTTGCAACTACTGATGAGGTCGCATTTGCGAGGCTTTCATCGCAAATGTGAAGGAAGGCCGGGTCGGTAGTTCTCGCATTTACGAGTTTACCTTCGCAATTGAGAAGGGATTCTGGGAAGGGTTAGGATTGCAAATGCGATCTTCACTCGCATTTGCGAGGTTCATTGAACGCAATTGCGACACTTTCCTTGCATTTGCGAAGGCAGCAGTACTGTGAAGGATTTCGCAATTGCGATAGCCTCTTCGCATTTGCAAAGTCGCTAATGCGACATCTGCAGCTAATAAGATTAGACTTGGACGGGATTTTTCATTCATTCTGCTATTTCTCAAAACCTAAACTTCAAGAGGCGATTTTGTAAAGGCTAGTTCTTCCACAAATCGTAGCTTCTTCGATCTACCTCTAATAAGATTAGACTTGGACGGAATTTTTCATTCATTCTCCCATTTTTCAAAACCTAAACTTCAAGAGGTGATTTTTCAAAGGCTAGTTCTCCCACAAATCATAGGTAAATGATTCTTAACTCATTTCTTTCAATATTTTACTGTTTTTCACACTAGAATCTACGGTTTTTCATGGTGGAATTGAGAATTTTTTGGTATAACTTAGGAATTTTGAAATTTGGGAATTTAGACCTTAAATTGAGGTCGGATTCCAGAACCAATTGCACATTTGGGCTCGTGAGTGAATGGGTGAATGAGTTTCGGTCCTGACCTCTAGTTTTGACCAAGTAGGCCCGGGGTCGATTTTTAACTTTTTGGAAAAAATATTAGAAAACTTGTAATTATGCATTGGAAGTGATTTTTAGCGGTAATTGATGTTATTAAGTTAATTATGACTAGATAAGAGTGGATTGGAAGTAGAATCTAAAGGAAAAGGAATAATTGAGATTTGAGTTGGCATGTGGATCGAGGTAAGTGTTTGGTCGATGTCACACCTTCTTTTTTACGTACACGTGGTTACACCAAAAGATGACACGTGCATAGGTGTATTTCCAATTAAAGTGACATTATTCGAGATGAGATTAATTATTTATTTTTAAGAGTCGCCACTTGGGATAGGTTTGGCTTTTGGTGTCCCAAGTCACCGGTTTATTTAAATCCTAAATCGAGGAAACTTCGACTACCCAATTGGGGTCTGCGAACCAGAAATTTCTGAATAAGGAATTCTGTTGACCCGGGGGAAGGTGTTAGGCAACCTCGGATCCCGTGGTTCTAGCACGGTCGCTTAAACTCATTATAAATGGCTTGAGATCTGATCTGCTATACTTTTTTAAACCGATAATACAATTTTAAATCATTAACCGCTTTCAATATCTTTTTAGGAAAATTTGAAATGTTATTAAAACACATCGTGAATCACGTCACATAAATTCTCACTCAATTTTAGGCAAATTTTAATTCCAATGAGAATGGGATTTGAGTCACATAAATGCGTACCCGAGTTTAGGAAGATATTTTATTAGCAAAACTCGCGCCTATAGCAGCTACGTCTTTAAAATTCATGGAATAGCCGTGAAATTCACTAAACGGCACTTCCAATTTTTCTAAATATTCTATCAATTTATGGAGCCTCGTGGTGTTTGTTTAGATGAACGCGGCTCATTTAATTTTATAAGGAAAGCCTAAGGCATATAAATTCTCTATTATTGCTGGTGTTTAAATGCACTAATAATTTATATATAGGTAGTATATTTTGGAAAATTAATACTTACATTTCATCCTCATTCATGGTTGATTATACACATTAGGCTTCCAGTTTTGGCCAGCCTAGGAACACACATTGTATCTGTCAACTGTTGGGCCTTTCAATTAGGCCCAGAGATAATTTGGACGGAGGAGTCCATTATGCATAGATCTCAATAATGTTTCTTTTAGTTTGAGATTATAGGCAAGACTAACTATCAACAACGTTCACAAAGAAGATACTAATGATTGTTTATATCAATTTTCAGTCTTAAATCTGAACTAAATGATTCATATACTCGTCAGTCAGAGTATACGAATCCAGCTTCCAAAATTCAAGTATGATTCTGATTACAACATGTTAAATAAATCTGAATCGAATCATTGCTAATGTATTTAAACTTAAATGAATAAAAATGCAACACAATGTTCTAATCTTCGAATGATTATCAAGCTGACGTTTCCTAAATCCAATATCTCTAAGCAAAACAGGAAAACACTTGAAATAGTCTTACCACTAGCTAATCTTACTATTAATTATACATATCTAAAACAACAGTCCAAATGTCCAGATATTACAAAGTAAATCAGTCCCAGTGTCCAGTTATTACAAAAATTGAACCAATCCAAATGTCTAATTATTACAAGGTAATCATCTTATCATTAGGTGTATTAAACTAAAGAGGGGAAAACAGGGTGGGATTCAAAGGAAAAAAAACAAAAGACTCAGATCGCCACACTTAGGAACATATTTTACTTGAGCTTCATACTTTAATGGGCATCGAAATGTACCTGGAATTTAGCAAAGAAAAGAAGCCTATGAGTAAATGAGGCTAATCAACAAGCAAAATAGCAGCCAATCGAACAGTACACCCAGGATCTCAGCAGATTCAGAGAATTAAAATCTCAAAGGAATAAGAACAGCACTGATCATTTATCAAGGATATAGGAAAAACAAATATGTTTTTTTTCTCTTCTAGAATTCAAAAAAAGGTCCTGGATAATTCAAAAATGTTCAGATGGTTTCCTTTTATAGTGGAGCCTTAGGGCTCCACTTTTTCCTTGTTTTTCCTTTTAGTCCCTGATTCAGATTTTGAGATTTTCCTAAATGGTCCTTCATTTCCTGACTTGTGCCTCAAGTTTGAGGCTGAAATTGTGCCTAAGTCCCTCACTAGAATGTTCTAGGAGTTATTACCAGATTATTTTAAGGCTCAAATACCCCTTGTACCCCTATTTCTCTTCCTAATTGACCAACCTGAAGTCTTAACCTCAATCTATCATCTGGTTTGAATATAATTCGCCTTGGTTAATTAAGTTCAAGTTTTGGGTCAAATTTAGTCTTGGACTAACTGGCTTATTAAAGTTTAAAAATTAGCCAAAACTATTCAGGTTTTAGACAAGTGCCTTAATGTGGATTTTTCAGCAAACAAACATTAACCTGGATGACCATTCAATATCAAAAACAATGAATCAAAATGACCAGAAGAGGGAAACAATCCATTAACACTTAAGTTTGCAGAAATAGCCCAATTATATTACTCAGAAAAACTTGAGAATGAGAAACACATAGCAAGAATTGAACACTTAGTTCATGAATCAAATCAAAAAAGTAAAAGCTAATATTAGCAATTAAAGGATTAGCAAAAACAAATAAGCCTAATCCATGCAAGTATTGAAGATAAAAACAATTACTCAGTGACATAAACATGATCCAAAAGATAAACGCCTACCAAAACCAATTAGGGTATCAGGGAATGAAATAAATGAAAATCAGGAGATGAATATCAACAAACATTACTGAAGAATCATCAAACCAGGATTTCAGAATCAAGGGGCTAATATTAACATGATATCAGACCACTCAAGAGAAGAAGGGATTTCATACTAGTAACAACCAAGGCATATAGCAAGCAGAGCTGACTGTTTAAACAATTTCAAACGAGATTGTGGAAAAACAACTAATCATTCAGTAGAAACCAAAACAACTAACAATTTAAAAGCAACAAAATAATTATATACAGGCCAAGATAGAAAAACATAGCTTTTACACATGCAAACCCAACATGATATCAATCTGTTGGTTTCGGACCTCCTCTAGGGGTTCAGGGCTGGGGTTCTATGATTCTGAGACCAAGTGAGGTCTTAGATTTAAGTTTCCTCGGTGCTTGGTGGTATTTGGGGGTCGTGGGTGGAATGGTTGGGGAGGGGAATGGCCGGGAATTGCCTAAGACGAGTTTGACCAGACTCCGACAAGGTTTGAGTTTGAGGTTTAAGACTTCAAATAAATATTCGAAACGTTTCAAATAGATTCAAAGGGTGTAGCATACACGGTTGGAGAGAAGAGGATGAGATGTTTCAGAGGTGTAATTTTGGAAGGGTTTGGAGTTGGGTCGCCAGAGATGGGGGTTCCGACAACCTTTCTTTTGAAAATTCGAGACGATGGGGGGTTGTTTGAAGAGAATGTATTGCAGGACGGGGAAGGGGAGGTCCTGGTGGTCCTACTGTGTAAAGTTGGGGAGCTTTGGAACAGGGTCGCCGAAAATGGTGGTTCCGACGACCCGATTTTGAATATTCGAGAAGCTGGGGATTTGTTCGACGGAAATCAACCACAGGACGGGAAAGAAGTGGTTGTGGTGGTTTGATGGTGTAAACTTGAGACGGTTTGGTGACTGGCTGCCGCCGTGAGTCGATTTCCAGCGACGGTGTTAGGGTGGTAGATGGGTGGTAGATGGGTGGTCAAAGGTGGTCAAGGGTGGTCAAGGATGGTGTTACTGTGGGGGTAGATGGTACGAGGAAGAAGAGAAGTTTGTCTCTGAGTGTATTAGGAACGTTTGGACATATGTATATGATTTTAGTGGGAGTTTCATGGCCGTTGGATGATCAGCTGATCAATGGCTGTGATGGACCTTCCCAAAACGGCGTCGTTTTGGGTTGGCTATACACGGACTGGGTCAAGGAATGGTCTATGGGCTGGGCAAAGGGTTATTCATAAGGCAAAAATATTTGGGCCACTCAGGTGTGGCCCAATTGTGGCCAGCTTGGGTGATTGTATGTATATGTATTTTTGTATTGTTTTCTTTCTTTATTTTCTTATTTTCTTTCTTTTTTTATTAATTCCTAATTATATTTTAAAAACTCCTAATTAACGTAAGTTAAACTAATAATTTTCTATTAATGCAATACAAAATAAAAACGCAACAAATTAAACACAAAAATGCGACACAATTAAAATGCCGGAAACACTAATCACTCTTTTTGATTTTTGTATTTGCAAAAATAAACCTAACTACCAATTAATCTAACAAAATATGAAAACTAAATCCTAAATGCCTATGCAATTTTTTGTATTTGATAATTTTATGCATGCATTAATAAAAATACACTGACATACGCGATTAAATTATAAAATTAAATCCTAAAAAAATCCTAAAATTTGAGAGTCATGTAGGAGCCGTCTCAACAGGGTAAAAATCATATGCCCCTCTTTGTGCGGAAACACGAAGAGTGTTCGTGCAAAGACAAGTGAGCAAATATGAGAGATTTTCGTTCGATTGAATATTCCATGTGAAGCATTTTGAAAAATTTCTGACCGAACCTTGCATCAAAGGTTTCCTACATATCCTTGGCGATAAAGGAATCAGGTCAGTGTAGTTCTGGAAGTTTTGGTAGCTGGGACTACCGGGAAACTGTGATTGGTTATTGTTGCTGCTGTTTCTGCTTGCTGAGCTCCTTATTACACCAAAAGAAAATCAAAAGCTAGGCTAACTAAGCCTATAACCTACGAATTATAAGATTCTTATCTATGAGTCTCTTGAAGTTTGATCTGAGTCTTTGGCTAGCCCTTGTAGCAGACTCTGATCTGAATCTTGATACTCATTAGCTGCAAATGCTGGTTTATTCTTTATTTTTAAGATAAAGCAGGACATGGGGAGCTTGTGTCTTCAATTAGACTTTGGGCAGTCCGTGTCTTTGTCCACTTCATCATTTTCAATTCACTTCTTTTGTCCTTTTTCTTTTCTTCTATTGTGAATTGATACTCATGATTTTGGTCATTCCGAATCTTGCGCCTTAAGGTGAAACCGGCTCAGACACCAACACAAGCAAACGAACGAAATTTTCTACCCCAATTTTCACCGGAAAACTTCATGAATTATTTGCAATACACATCTATGCTATTCTTTATTGAAAACAATAAAAATCGGAATTGTGTATCCCTTTGAAGAATCGCCAGGTTATGCTGGGAAAGAGAAAGGTTTCCTGCTGGGGATGAGATGAGAATCCACGGGTTATGCCGGGATAGGAATGAAAAGGGGTCTCTGTGGGGATGGAAAGAAAAGATCCACGGGTTATGCCGGGATAGGAAAGTTCCTGCTAAGGATGGGAGGAGGGTCATGGGTTATGAATAAATTCCTGGATTATGCCAGGGGATCCACGGGTTATGCCGGGATGAATGAAAAATTCCTAGGTCCACGAGTTATGCCGGGATGAATGAGAAAGAATCCTACGTTATGCTAGGGAGATCCGCAGGTTATGCCGGGATTGGAACAAGATCCTGGATTATGCCAGGGGAATCTGCGGGTTATGCCAGAATGAATAAAAAAATTCCCAGATCCACGGGTTATGCCGGGATGAATAAGAATGAATCCTAGGTTACGCTAGGGAGATCCGTGGGTTATGCCGGGATTGGAAGGAGATCCTGGATTATGCCAAAGGAACCCGCGGGTTATGCCGGGATGAATGAAAAAATTCTAGGTTATGTAGGGAGATCCATGGGTTATGCCGGGATGAATGAAAAACCCTATGTTATGCTAGAAGAATCCGCGGGTTATGCCGGGATTGGAAGGAGATCCTGGGTTATGCCGGGATTGGAAGGAGATCTTGGGTTATTCCAGGGGAATCTGCGGGTTAAGCCGGGATAAATGAAAAAATCCTAGGTTATGCTAGGGGGATTTGAGGGTTATGCCGGGATTGGAAGGAGATCATGGGTTATGCTAGGGGAATCAGCGGGTTACGCCGGAATGAATAAAAAAATTCCAAGATCTACGGGTTATGCCAGGATGAATGAAAACCACTAGGTTATGCTAGGAGAATCTGCGGGTTATGCCGGGATTGGAACGAGATCATGGGTTATGCCAGGGGAACCCGCAGGTTATGCCGGGATTGGAAGGACATCCTGGTTATGCCAGGGGAATCCGCGGGTTATGCCGGGATGAATGAGATCCTGGGTTATGCCAGGGGAATCCGCGGGTTATGTTGAGATGAATGAAAATTCCTTGGTTATGCTAGGGGAATTCAAGGCAGTGGAGGACCACAGAGATCCTTTTGAATTAGGGGATAGAGGAGGAAAGGAACAATTAGTTTATGCTAAGGGTAGGGTAGCGTTAACCTTCAGACTACGCTGGAGAGTAGAAAGTGCAGGGAAGGAATCCTCAGGTTATGCTGGGGGTGTGGAGAAGAACTTCCAGGGTTATGCCAGGGAAGAAAGAAGGATACTTCTTGGTTTATGCTGGAGGGGGGTGGAATGCAATCCTTAGGTAATGCCTAGGGAATCCACAAGCTGCACAAAGGGGAACTAGGGATTGGGATCTCGTGCTATCATGCTTATTTACGAGTTTGTAGGAAAATGAAAAGAAAACTTCCCTTTTGTTATTGACGCAACACCATCCTTGATTCCTTGTGCCCATCCTTTGGTTGTTTGCCCTATGTTCCTTTTGTTTTTCTGGGTTGCACCTGCATCTATTTTAGTTCAGAAACAAAACAAACGGTTAGTTTGAACAGTGATTGGTTTTTCGGCGTTGTCACGCTTGATTTCAACTACCTTTGTGTTCAAAAGCAAACCCTTGACTTTCAATCCTTGCTTTTGTGATTGGCCAGGGGGTCCTCATTTTGGGTTGGTTTTTGTTTCCAAAGCCTTGGGTTGTAAATTTTGTCTCGCCTTTGATTTTGGGCTTGCTTTTGAGACTTAAGAATCAACATCATGTTTGGCTTAAAACCCTTCCGATTTTGCTTCACCTTCATGGACCTTTGACTTGAATTTCCTTTCTTTTATTTCCCTGCTTTTGAGACATTAACTGTCATGATCAATCGGGATTGGCTAAGCGTGTTTGATGATGTCATGAATTCCCTTGATTCTTGCCAGGAGAAACCCGCGAGACCAGCCCTGCTACCTTTCTCAAGGAATGGTCATGACATCAAAATTTAAATTGGAAATGAGTGAAGCATGAATTTAGAGGGGTATGTTCTTTTGAGGGAAAAGAGGGAACTTATCTAGAAATATAAGTCGGCTTTAAATGGCGACGACATGCTTCTTGGACTGGATACCCGGCCCAAATCCATTTCTTCTTTCTGACTTCAAATTTTCCAAAACCAAAGAAACTTATTCAGGCATGGAAGCAATATTTCCTCTTTTCGGACGACGGCGCCCCTTTCGGATTTTCGCCAATCGGCCTCTCTCATTTCTCTTCTCTCGTCTCCCGATAGCGCTCTTTTCGAGTTTTCGCCAAAGGGACTCTCTCATTTTGTTTTTCTCTGCTCGTCGTCACCTTATGGTGCCCGGAGGTTTTCACCGATAAGACTCTCTCATTTAATTTCTCTCAAAAATTTGATTGGTGCCGAACCCCAACAACGGTATTTTTCCCTCCCCGGGAATCTATAACTTTATAATCATTCGGACGGATTTGTAACCGAATCAATACATTTCTGCCCCAGTTTTGATTTTGGTGGGTGAATGGGGTGTTAATTTGATATGACTGAACCTTAGGGAGAGGCTGCCTACGTATCCTTTCGGAATCAAGCCAGACGTAGTTCAGGAAATTTTCCTAAACTAATTTTGTTTGTATTCTTATTTCTTTTTATTTTTCTTTTTGTATTTTTCTTTTCTTTTCTTTTGCATTTTCTTTTCTTTTCTTTTGCATTCTCTTCTTTTTTTTGAACAGCATTTCTGGGTTACAAAGAGGGTGGGGGTAGCGGAAAAGCAAAGCCTTTGTCATTTCAATCCACCGGGGTTATTGTTGCAGGGGTTCAAACATTATACCTCTTTATTGTGTCTGCATTTGCCACTGCCTTGGGCTCATTTACTTCAACGTCAGCCAGGTATTGTGCTTCTCTAGGCAATATCTTTCTGATGATGTACGGGCCTTTCCAGTTTGGAGCGAATTTTCCTTTGGCTTCCTGATGATGAGGAAGTATCAGTCTCAACACCAACTGCCCGACTTCGAAATTCCTGGGGCGCATGTTGTTGTTATAAGCACGGGCCATTCTTTGTTGGTACAACTGCCCGTGGCATAAAGCAACCATTCATTTTTCATCGATTAATACCAGCTTCTCCAAACGGGTTTTGACGCATTAATTATCTTCAATTTCTGCTTCGACAATCACTCGGAGTGAAGGGATTTCTACCTCGGCAGGTATGACAGCTTCAGTCCCACATACCAGCAAATAGGGGGTTACTCCTACTGATGTACGTACTGTGGTACGATACCCTGTTAGTGTGAAAGTCAGATTTTCGTGCCATCGCCTGGAGCTTTGAATCATTTTCCTCAAGGTCTTCTTGATGTTCTTGTTGGCTGCTTCGACCCACCATTAGCTTTGGGCTGATAGGGGTGGAGTTTTTATTCATTATCTTGAAATGTTCACATATCTCTCCCATCAGCCGACTGTTTAGATTAGTTGCGTTGTCAGTAATGATGGTAGTGGGAATTCCAATGTGGCAAATAATGTTGGAATGCACAAAATCCACTGCCGCTTTCTTGGTAATAGACTTGAGGGTGATGGTCTCAACCCATTTTGTGAAATAATCAATGGCGACCAATATAAATTTGTGCCCATTTGAGTCTTTTGGCTGAATTGGTCCAATGACGTCCATGCCCCAGGCGGCAAATGGCCAGGGTGCTGACATAGGATGCAGTTCATTTGGTGGTGCATGAATCAAATCACCGTGCACCAGGCATTGATGACATTTTCAAATAAAGCTGAAGCAGTCTTTCTCTATGGTCATCCAATAATAGCCAGCTCGGAGTATCTTCCTTGCCAATACATAGCCATTCATATGGGGTCCACACATGTCTGCATGTACTTCATGCATGATTCTCCCAGCTTCCTCGGCATCCACACATCTCAACAAATTAAAATCTGGAGTCCTTTTATACAGAGTGTCACCACTTAAGAAGAAATTGCTTGCATGTCGTCGGATGGTTTTCTTTTGTTCTCCGGTGGCTTGCTCAGGGTATCCCTACGTTTTCAGGAATCTCACGATGTTGTAATACCAAGGTTGTGTGTTGGGCTCTGCTTCGGTCGCATTACAATACCAATGTCTTTCTTTGATTTGGATTTGTAAAGGATCAACATAGGCGTTCCCAGGGTATGGTAGCATGGAGGCCAAGGTGGCAAGTGCATCTACTAACTCATTTTGGCAATGGGGATTGTACCTGAAGTGTACCGACCTGGACCATTTGTTGAGGTCTTCCACATGCTGTCTGTATGGGAGGAGCTTAATGTCCCTTGTCTCCCATTCTCCTTGATCTTGTCGGATGATTAGATAGGAATCTCCCATGACTACCAATTCTTCCGCATCTTGATTAATGGCCATGTTCATGCCCATGATGCAAGACTCATATTCAGTTGTGTTATTAGTGTAGAAGAAACGGAATGTGGCTGTGGCCGGGTAATGCTGGCCTGTGGGTGAGATTAAAATCACCCCAATCCCTACTCCTTTTGCGACCGCTCCATCGAAGAACAATTTCCAGACGGGGGTGTCTTCATCTGCCATTTCAAATGAATTTACTTCTTCATCAGGGAAGTAGGTATTTAAAGGCTGATATTCATCATCAACGAGGTTCTCCGCCAGATGATCTGCCAATGCTTTAACTTTCATCGTCGTTCGAGTGACATAAACAATGTCAAACTCGGTGAGCAAGATCTACCATTTGGCCAGTCGTCCTGTGGGCATTGGTTTTTGGAATATGTACCTTAGTGGATCCATCCTGGTTATGAGGTACGTGGTATGAGCTTGCAGGTAATGTCTTAACTTTTGATCCACCCACGTCAAAGCGCAACAAGTTCTTTCTAACAATGTGTACTTGGCCTCGTAACTAGCAAACTTTTTGCTCGGATAATAAATGGCTTGTTATTTCTTTCCCGTGGCATCATGCTGCCCGAGAATACAGCCGAAAGAACCTTCCAAGACTATTAGATAGAGAAATAATGGCCTTCCTGGTTCTGGCGGAACCAAAACTGGTGGATTGGACAAGTATTGTTTGATTCTATCAAAAGCTTCCTCACACTCGACTGTCCACTAAACTGCCGCGTCCTTCTTCAGTAGCTTGAATATAGGCTCACATGTTGAAGTCAACTGGGCGATGAATTGGCTGATGTAATTCAATCTCCCCAATAGGCTCATTACATCCTTTTTAGTCCTTGGCGTAGGCAGCTCTCGAATGGATTTTATCTTGGTTGGATCCAATTCGATGCATTTTTAGCTAACGATGAACCCCAGAAATTTGCCTGACGAAACTCCAAATGCACATTTTGCTAGATTCAATTTCAAGTCATATTTGCGGAGCCTTTAAAAGAGCTTCCTCAGGTCCTTTACATGATCGCCTTGAGTCTTAGATTTGATAATCACGTCATCCACATACACATCAATTTCTTGATCATCATGTCGTGGAAGATGGTGGTCATAGCCCTCATATATGTTGCCCCGGCGTTTTTCAATCCAAAAGGCATAACTCTATAACAATATGTTCCCCAAGGTGTGGTAAAGGCGGTTTTCTCAGCATCTTCCTCATCCATCAGCACTTGATGATACCCTGCGTAGCAGTCTACAAAGGATTGAATCTCATGCTTGGCACAATTATCGACAAGTATGTGGATGTTGGGTAGAGGGAAGTTATCCTTAGGACTCTCCTTGTTCAAATCTCTATAGTCCACACACACTCGAGTTTTCCCGTTCTTCTTCGGCACCGGGACCACATTGGCCAGCCACGTGGTGTACCGAACTACCCGGATCACCCCCGCTTCAAGCTGTTTTGTAATCTCTTCTTTGATTTTAACGTTAACATCAGGCTTGAACTTTCTTTATTTTTGTTGGATCGGAGAGCATTGGGGGTACGTTGACAACTTATGAACCACCAAATCCATACTCAAACCAGGCATGTCGTCATAGGAACACGCGAATAAATCTTTGAATTCCCACAAGAGTTGAACCAATGAATCCCGTAGTTCTTTATTCACATGGATGCTTATTTTAGTTTCTTTGATTTCATCGGAATTGCCCAAGTTAACCGGTTCAGTATCATTTAAGTTAGGCTTAGGTTTGTTTTCAAAGTGTTCCAACTCTCGGTTGATTTTCCTAAAAGCCTCTTCTTCATCATATTCTGGTTCTTGGTTCATTATTTCACAGACAGGCAGCAAGTTTGGGTCGTGGCATGAAGTCCGCGAGCATGTTGTTTTATTTAAAGCTGCATTATTGGGACTGAAAGAAAAGATGAAAAATAAAAGAAAGACAAAAAATCAGAGAAAGACAAAGAGGTGTGAATGACGAAATATTGATTTTATTTCTTTGAACTTGTAAGATAAACAGGGTCTACAACTCGAAATCTAAAGTGCTAAAGGAAAATAAACAACCGAGCTACACCCTGAAATAGCTCGTGATGTAGGAAGAGGTAGCAAGGCGGGACTACCGGGCCTCCCGCCTGACCAGAAAAGGTATGGCCTTCTAGTTTTGAAGTTTGACATCTAGCCCCATATAAAGCACTTCAGCGGCGCTTGAACCTTCTCCCGGTAGGACCATGTTTTCTTCGCATATAAATTCCTTCAAAGCTCCGCAGATCTCATCAATTTCTTCTGCCGTGAAGGTTTCTTCTTCCTCCTCCTCACTGTACTTTGATTTTACATGGGGTAGGGGTCGTGGTAAGGCCCATCCCTGGCGCTTTCTGCGATTGGCTCAGGTGATATCTTCTGAGGTTGGATGAAAGCCCAGTCCAAAGAACTTTTCTGCGACAGGCAAGGCGACCGGCTCGGTTATGCCTTGCAGGGAGAATCCAAGTCCCTTGCCTGGTTTGAAACCTTGACGCGTCTTTTCATTTGCTACCATAATTGAAGCATTTGACAAGAAAGGTTGGGGGAGCGGCTTGCCCTTTTCATGCTGATCGGCTACTATGACTTTAAAAGCCTGATAGACTATGTGCTCACTCCCTTCCTTAGCTTCTAGACAGAGAACAGAGGGGTCCCGGTAAATTGATTGTTCGTCCTCTCCATGAACTACAATCTTCTGGTTTTCATTCTTAAATTTCAATATTTGGTGCAGGGTAGATAGCACTGCCCCTGCTGCATGAATCCACGGCCTTCCTAGGTGGTAGTTGTAAGAGGTATGCATGTCCAACACCTGGAATGTTACTTCGAAGTCGACTGGACCAATAGTGAGCACCAAATCAATTTCACCTATAGTGTCCCTTTTTACTCCATCGAAGGCTCGGACACATACGTTGTTAGGAAGGATCCTCCCTTTCCCGATCTCCATTCTCTGCAAGGTAGACAATGGGCATATGTCTACTTCGGAACCTCCGTCGACCGTCACTATTTTGACGTAATATCCCTCACACTTGATAGTGAGGTGCAAGGCCTTGTTGCAAGAATCTCCCTCAGGGGGGTAAGTCATTCTTACTGAACGATACCTGGTTAATAGCAAAGAATCTCTCCGCCATTTTCTCTAGTTGTTCTACAGAGGTCTCACCTAGTACATAAGCTTCGTTCAGAGTTTTAGCCAACACCTGCTGATGCTTGGGAGATTTCATTAGGAGTGACAATAAAGAAATCTGCTCAGCGGATTTTCGGAACTGATCCACCACTTCGTACTCCGGCATTTTCATTTTCTTGAAGAAAGCTTCTGCTTCATCAGCATTCAGTGGCCTCTTAAGCGGAAATCGTCGTTTGGTAGCGGCGTTCACCTCTTCCATGTTTGAGTATTTCTTTGTGGGACAACCTTTTTGGGCTTCTCCGAGGACTTCTTTGCCCTTGTATGTAATGGCGGTTTCCTGATAATTCCAAGGGACGGGTGAAGGGTTGGTCATGGGCTTCTGCGTTGCGCGACCGATAACGACATGCTCATTCAGCACCGGTGGTTTAATCGATCCCCATACCACATAGTATTTCTTGGGCATATACATGGTTTTGTTCAGCTCGAACCTTTTTGGAGGAATTAAAGTGGGCTGCCTTTCCTTATGTCCTCGTGGGGTGTAGAGTATTGTTTCCTTGGTAGGGGTCGTTTCAGCTTCGACCTCAGCCTTCTTTTCTACTTCTAGGCACTTGGCGTCATTCATTTTATTTTCTTCAATCTTTATTGGGGTAACTTTTGGTTTTCGGTCTGCCTCGACGATGGCTATGATGGCTTTCAGAGCGGGATCAAATTTTTTGTCTTCGCAGATCATTCCGATGACTGGCCCATTGTTGTGAGCCGGTAACGGGTTATCAGTTACATTCGGGACCTCTTCATCTCTTAGTACTATCTTCTTTTGATCTATCAAGTCCCCCACTGCTCGTTTTAAGGTCCAGCAATTTTCGGTATCGTGTCCCTCTGGCCCAGAGTGGTAAGCACAACGCATGCCCCTTTGGTAAGAAGGTGATTCGGGGTTCTGTCTGTTTGGGGGTACAAGCTGGAGGAGGCCCATATGGACCAACTTTGGGAACAGGCTGGTGTAGGATTCTCCTATGGGAGTGAAGTTCTGTCTCCTGGGTGGATCCCTAGGACGATAATCATTTTGTGGAGGGCGGGGATTGTAGTGATTCTGAGGAGGCTGATTTCTTGGGGCTTGGTTTCTATTATTCTGCTGTTGCGGTCGAGTAAAGGGCTGAGCGTTCATAATTGCATAGGGTTGAGGGACATAGTGCATGTCTCTGTGAGTATAGTAATGTTAAGGTGCTCTTTCAGAGAATGCATGCATGTGAGTAAGTTGTTTCCTCATCTCGGAGGCTGCCATGGATGCTTCCTCTTTTTTCTTGTACCTTGGGATTCCTCCCCCCACTCCTTGTATGGCCTGGGAAGTGGCTCTTATGGCGGATTGACTCAAAATCCTTCCTGTTTTGAGGCCATTCTCTACCATCTCCCCAATCTTTATTGCCTCTGCAAAATGTTTACCCATGGCCGACATCATATTCTGAAAGTAATCTGCCTCTTGTGCTTGCAAAAAGACGGTGACCATCTCTGTTTCATCCATCAGAGGCTTTACTCTTGATGCTTGCTCTCGCTAATTAGCAACATATTCCCTGAAGATTTTAGCAGGTTTCTTTTTCGAGTTGGCTAGGGAGTTCCTATCCAGGGCGATGTCGATGTTGTACTGGAATTGCCTCACAAAGTCCCTGGCGAGGTCATCCCATATGTGACATCGGGTAATGTCCTGATCTATGTACCATTCGGATGCAATACCTACTTAGCTCTCCCCAAAGTACGCCATAAGGAGTTCTTCCTTCCCGCCGGCTCCACATAGATGATTGCAATACTTTTTCAAATGGGCGATGGGGTCGCCATGGCCATCGTATTTTTTGAATTTTGGAATTTTAAACCATAAAGGAAGATGTACGTGGGGGAAGATGCATAGGTCTGAGTAAGATACACTTTTCTGTACACTTAGTCCTTGCATGTTCTTCAGGCTTTGCTCAAGAATCTTCATTCTCTTTGTGATTTCATCTTGTTCGGACGTTTTGGAAGTTTTGTCTTACACAGGGGTAAATTCATATGCTGGCTGAGGGTAGTTGTATGTAGGGTACGGGGGAGGCTCATTTTGGTAGTTAGGAGTTTGGAATGTAAAAGCTGTAGGGTCAAACATGGGCCTTGGTACCGCAGTTTGTGTGGTAGCTGCGCACAGAGGGGCCGTAAAGATGTTGGGAACTGGCCTAGATGTAAACATCGGTGGGCGGGTTTCAGAAGGTGCCCCAACAAAATTGGTTGATATGGTAGGCTGCCCCAGGAGATTACTTGGGTGACTGATGGGGATGGTGAAGGTACCCCTTGACCTTGGAAAAAGCTCGGGAAATCCATGGATAGCGCTGCGAGGTTCTTTCCCATTGCTCCAGGCATCCCACATTTCCATGACTCGGAGCCGTAGGATCCTGTTCTCTTCAGCCCCTGCAGATTCAGAGGCTGGTATTCCTGTAATTGGGTTGTCGTCTGGAATAGGGACGGTTGGTAGAGTCATTTCGGTCGACATTTTTGTGCTTCCTTTTGACCTAGTGAAGTATCTGTGTGAAGCCAGCTTACCGCAAACCAATCACTATTCTTAAAACACCTGGACTGGACACTGAAATTCAGCAGTTAGTTCGGGGCGGATAAAAAACAGGAAATCACACGTTGGGCAATGCACCTATGCAGATAACGGATTTTTATATGCTTGTCATGGTCACATGTGTCATCCCAACATTTATTGCAATTTCTTTTTGTTTCTTACTTCTTATTCCCCTTCTCTTTTTTTTTTTTAGAATACGGTCGATTCCTAGAGATTGCCTACGTATCATGACTTTGCATGAATCTGACCGAGCATAGTTCATGGAAACAAAAGGTTAAGTACACAGCAAAATATCTCTTTTGGGATTTTCAATTTTGATAAAGACATAAACTTTGATTACAAAGGCTAATAGAGCAAAAAGCAACTACCAGACTGGGACTTAATAACCTTACAGACTCGAAAGGACATACAGACAGACTCTTTTTTTTGTGAAAAAACAAATTTATGAGTACATTAAAACTTCAAATGTTTTTGGAGCTTGCGGGGCATCTTTCGGCCTTGCCACAGGTTTGCGTGCTAAACTTCCCTGGAGATAGTGGAGATATTCCATCACTTGACGGAAAAATGTCATAGCAGCAGCGAAAAACATAGATTTTGTCATGTCCTCACAGTAATTGCACTTCGTGGTAATATATTCTGCGATTGCTTGCACTGTTTCTCTGATAACCCCTTTTTCTTGTAGTAGACGCCCGATTCGCTCAGCCCGTGCTTCTAAAGTTTGTTCATCTGCTTGATTCAAATTTTGGAACTGTCACAAATCTATTTCCAATCCCGCTATTACCGCATAGCAATGCTCTCTCTCGGCTTTGAAATCTCTGGCTTGTTTGGCCATTTTGTTTTCAGCTATGACAACCCTCTATTTTAAACCAGCGCTTTCATTGTCGCTTCCTTCTTTTAATTTCTCCAGCATGCGGGCTCATTCCTCTGCACTTCTAATTAATTTCTTCCGAGCTCTAGACATTTCACCCTTTACCTTATTTAGGTCGAAACCGTATTCAGTTACTTTTCGACGCAGGTTCTCTATGAGCTTTTCATCTTTTGCACTCCTTGGAGGATTTTCTGCAACTGCCTTCATTTTTTGAATCTGGGCTCGCAGGGCTTCGTTTTCTTTAACTATACCTTCTTTTCTCCTTCGCTGGCTGCGGTTTGCAGACTGTTTTAGAATTGCAATTCTTGAATTTTCTTTTCTAGCCTTCTTATAGTAGCCCGGTATTCATTTTCTTTTGCTAACCAATCCCTATGCTCTTGTGATGTCTCAGTAAATTCCTGGAGATGGGGTATCTTTGCCGGCCTCCCAGGATCTATTTCCCTCTTGTACCAAGTAACATACCCCGGTGCAACCTTACCCTTAGATACGTCACGTAGTCGAGTATCGGCTGTCAAGTATTGTCATTCGCTCCAAATTTGGCGTACAACAGCTTTGGGGAATTGACCATTCGGGCTTATCTCAACTACATGGCGGCTGATATCCTCGTCTCTGGGAATCATTTGGCATCTACCCAATTGCATGAGTACTCTATACGGTGGATAAGGCTTGATGCTTTGGATGCCCATTAAAAGGAAATAAGGTCCGATGGCGGGCATATACATAATTTCGTCCATAGAGAGCCAACCGAGTGTCCATTCTATTTGATTTGCAGTAATAACCCGTAGATGCGACACCCATTCTGCGACACCCTCTAGTAATTTCAACCCATTCACCCTGTTGTCAAATCTTCTATGCAACCTTTTGTTGGTAACCCGTAATTTATGAACCGAGGCCGGTGACATATATGCTCAATCATCCAGATTTGTAACAGCAAGTTACAACCTTCAAAGAAATCCCCTCCTACTTTACATATGGTAAGGGCTCGGAAGATATCAGACATGATCATTGGAGAAAGAGTACTATTTGCCTGGTTCATCAAAGTACTAACGACCCCTGCTATCTGTATGTCAATGTTCCCGTCCATTCGTGGGAATGCTAAAAGACCCAAGAAAGACACCATGAACGCAAAGCATCGATGCTCCTCCCACTTGAGCTGATTACCCTTGCTACAAATAAGATTTTCAGGGTTGTAGAATCCTCCGACGTGGCCATTTCTTTGGTAAATAAATTGCAAGGTGCAAACGCAGCCGATAAGTCGGGATTGTGAACTTTTCTGCTGATTTTCAAAGAATCCAGGAATTTATGCATAGCGAGGGCTTTGGGTGCAATCAAGTATTGATGTCTCAAAGGGATTATATGGGTCACAAATGTATGGAAATTTTGTAAGTATTAGTGACTGATTGAAGTTCCTCGGAGACTTTACATTGTCTAATTCAATTTTGCTTTAATTAAATGTAAACACATTGTGCACTCTTAATTTAGTCGATCGAACTCTTTACTAACCATGCAATAACAAAAATATTTGAATATACATATACATACATTATGATCAGCTGCATATAATACACAATAAAGAGGCTCACTAAATTTTACAATGTGTACATGATCGGAAAATAAATAAAATTTTAATCCTACTTTATTTATTACAAGAAGAGGGCGTAAGCGAAGTTAAGAGATTCTCATCTAACTAGTGTCTGAGAGTAAGCAAACTACCTTCATTCAACAGATTTGCGCTTGAGTCAATAACATGCTCTACACATTCCTAATTACAAAAAATTACGAATAATTCGTATAGTCTAGTAACTTTAACATTCACATCAATACTAATTTTTGAAAATAATGGAGCAAGAAAGAATAACAAGTAATTTAAATATAAAGAATTTGGGATTTAGGATTATTTAACATATTGAGGGATATTTTTAAAAGTTTGCTAATTGTATGGATAAATTTGGCCAGATAGTATAATGGAGGTTAAATGTAGACAATATATGAAAGTAGAGGGGGTATATTTGGCCCTTTCCCTATGGGTATTCATGAAAATTCGAAAAAATGAACCAAATCGAAAACCAAACCAAACCTATATATATATATATATATATATATATATATATATATATATATATATATATATATATATATATATATATATATATATATATGTGTGTGTGTGTGTGTGTGTGTGTGTGTGTGTGTGTGTGTGTGTGTGTGTGTATTTTTATACAAAGTTTCAAAAATTTAACGGTAAATTTTAATAATTTGCATTTTTAATATAGTTCTTTATATTTACATTCTAGTTTGATTTGTTAAGTGTAAGAATCCATTTTTTGTTAAAAGTATTATATTTTTAATTGAGTCCTTAAATTATTCATTACTATTTGATTCAATTATCATCAATATATCTTGATAAACAATAGATTTTACAACAGGCGATTGATTTGATAGTGTACATTGAAAATATGGCCTCCAGAATATGTATTTGGTAGTGTATGTCTTATATTTAAGAAAAAACCGACAAATAACCGAAAAAGTCGAAAAACCGATAAAATCCGACATAAACCGAGTTGAAAAAAAACCAACTTAATTGGTTTGGTTTAGTTCTAATATTTGAAAAACTGACTTACTTGGTTTGATTTTTTTTAGAGAAAAACCGATCCAAACCGAACCATGAACACCCCTACTTTTCCCTTTTAAAGTCTATTATTTCTATTTTATCAAGATTTTATCGGAGCTAGTAAATAACTTTACCAGCAAGATGAAGAATTAAAGAACGGTAGAAGTCTCACGAAAAAAAAAAAGTATAGCAAAATCAACACAACATCCAATAATTCAATGCAATAAGTTTTCGACATCACTGATTCTGGGAGCTATTTACAAATGATCACTAATTCACTAAGCTCATATATTCTACTAGTATTAAATTTACCAATAAGGATTACATTAGAGGCATTGAAATGGGACACCGCATCTTTTTCAGACTTTATGTCAAGTGCAGATCACCTGTGCCAACTCTTATGCTAAATCTCTATTATGTCAAACAACTCCAATTCTAAAATAACAAATAAACAACATACTCCCTATGACTACCTTTAAACTGGAGTTGCTCTGAACTACTTAATCCGCGCGCTAGATTGACCATTTTCAGTGATTAATTCCTATTCACAAACTAGATTTTGACAGTTGATCGATATCAACGGACACTATGCTTCTTCAGTAGAACTTGGTAGTGGTAGTGAAAGTAATTGAGCTCTACATCCCAAAGGAAGAATAGTTGCTCTACCACTGGATGTACGTTCGATTCCTGGATATAGTTCCCCTTTGTTCCGCTTGCTTTGTGATGTGAGGCGACTTACTAATAGTTCCAACGCTTCTTTCATCCATCCGTTTTGACACAGCCTTCTTGCTTCGCGAACATTCATCTGCAGTTGGTTTTTTGACAAGATAAACATCAGCAATGTGAAGATGTGCTTTTATTTCATAATGAAACTAGGTATTCTGGTCTAAGAGAGGTATCATGTCACCTCTACTAAGACGAGAATTATATGCATGCATACATACATACACACATACATATATGCATACATGTCCGAGGGTCTATCAGAAACAGCCTCTCTACCCTTCCAGGTTAGGGGTACATCTTACCCTCCCAGACCTCACTTGTGAGAAATCACTGGGTTTATTGTTGTGTGTATATATAGAGAGATAGATTTAGGAAGATTGGATTGTTGCATACCCAAGTTCTTTCGCGAATCTCTTTCTCAGGCCAAGAGTCTAGTTGTTCTGTTACAAACAAAGGAAACATGTGTCCTTCATAGGCAATCTCACCGGATTTGTTCTCGAAATACCATGTTCCCAGTTTACACTGCAAATGTAAAGTTAAAACCACTTATAAGTAATCGATACATAAATGTTATTGCCATATCAAGATCAATGTCAACGAAACAGCAGAAGTTATCGCGTGTTTCTAATCCAAAATGAACACAACATCACATGTAATCATCAATCATTGCAATCAGGCGCTTAATATTTTGCAAGAAATTTGGAAGATCATAAGCCCCTTAACTCTACCACAGCTAGTACTCTGTCATTTATCTGATGCAATAGAACAAGTTAACACAAAAACTTTATGTTTCTTATTTTTCATCTTTTCATTTCAAAAGAAACATAAAATGAACTGAATGAGATCACGAGGGAAAACGAACCTCAACTTCACCTCGTACTCCAGCTTCCTCGATAGTCTCACGTTGTGCAGCATCTTCCATTGTTTCATCTTTTTCCCAACCTCCCTGCCATAACACGAGAGATATTTGTAATTTAAACACAGATTTCCCCTAACATAACGGCACAACAGCATCAAAATGAACTATATTTTACGAGTAAGTTTTAAGCTATGAGTCAGTAGCTACCTTTGGGAATAACAACCCTTTCCCTTTTCTTTGTGGACTTATGAGAAGAACTTCGAACACATCTTCATCGACCATTGATAGCTCGGTGAAATCTTTATATCGGTAAGGGATACATCTGCAGAAAAGACATGATCGCGGAAACAAATATAGTTAATAATTGAACTACAATTTTAACACAAAAAGATCTAGGCATAATCTTCAGGTTTCAGACAATCATGAATCTGCAACAGCTAATGTTAAATAATGTCCAGCAATAGGTTTTCACTGTTAGAATCTAAAAAGAGTGTAAAATTATGTGTTAATTAATCTTAAATTAAGCATTTAAAGTAAGAAAATCAACAATAGAATGTCGTTCCCAGAGAAAAACAAGACATGTGATGAGTTGAAAACATTTTGCTTAACACCACATGACTTTCTGATTTTCTCCAATAATAAAAAAGGCCTGACCGGCGCATAAAGTATCCCGCATTCACGCAGGGTCCGGGAAAGGATCGTACCCCAAGGGGTGTCATGTAGGTAGCCTACCTTTCTCCAATAATATAAATTTAAATTTAAAATTTAAAAATCAAAAGAAAAAGAAAGAATAAATGAGACAACGAGAGGGAAAAAAAAGGATAGTCCGGTGCACTATGCTCTCGCTATGCATGGGATCCAGGGAAGGGCCGGACCACAAGGGTCTATTGTATGCAGCCTTATCCTGCATTTCCGCAAGAGGCTGTTTTCACGGCTCGAACCTGTGACCTCCTGGTCACATGACAGCAACTTTACCAATTACGCCAATGTTACCGATTCATATAATTTGCATTGATGCACCTAAAATAAAACAAAGTGTCAACTGGCTCTAAATTATTATACAGTGCCCAAATTGAAACAGCTTATGCAAACTGATTTCTACAAACCAAACAAAAGAGAACAAAATTTTCAAAAAAGAAAAGACTTGGTAAAATTGAGAGGACAGATTGCATCCCAAAAAATCAAATCTTTGATGTGAAGAAAAACAACTTCCCAAATTCCGGAAATTGCTTTCTTAGAGTAGTGAATTATGCTTCACTAGCCCAAGACTCACAACCACAATTGAAGAAGAACGAAGAAGAAAATATAGCTCCAAAAATACTAGAACTAAGAAAGTGGAAGACTTACTTGAATAACTTGGAGAATACTTTATTAACTCAAGAAGACTTGGATTTTCTTGGATGATACAAATGTGGAGGAGGGGTAGGGTATATATAGGCTTTCCACCTCCTCAATGGACGATCATGATCTATTTAATCCTACTGTGGAGATTCGTCTTCTAGAATACTCCATACTTTTCTTACAAAATATCTAGATATTTTTATCACCTACACTAATCTAGAAATATCTCTTACAAATATCTCCTAACTTCTATAATATTCTACACTATTCTATAATTTTCCAAAAGTTACACTTTATAATTTTAACACTCCCCCTTAAAGTGAACTTTTGGAGACAAGTCCAAGCTCGCCACGGAGATCCTCGAATGGTCCTTTGGAAAGAGACTTTGTAAAGATGTCTGCAACGTTATCATTACTCCGAACCTCCAATGCTTCAATGGTACCATCTAGAACCTTCTCTCGGATGAAATGATGCGCAATCTCAATATGTTTTGTTCTTGCGTGACACACCGGATTAGTAGCCAACTTTATAGCGCTTTGATTGTCACCAAGAAGTTTTGTAGGCTTATGAATTGGTGAGAATACATCCCCAACAAGCCGACGAAGCCACGTGCATTCCGGAGCAGCAAGAATAGAAGCCTTGTATTCCGCTTCAGTAGTAGAGAGCGAGACCGAGTCTTGCTTTTTACTGCACCAAGAAACACATGCTGAACCACAGGAGAATACATAACCGGAAGTTGATCTTCTATCATCTAAGTCACCTCCTAGATCAGCATCAGTGAACCCAAGTAGTGAAAAATCAGCTCCTTTCTTATAAAGAAGTCCCATGTCATATGTTGAGTTCACGTATTTCAATATGCGCTTCGCCGCTTCAAAGTGAGGTTTCCGTGGCTCTTGCATATAGCGACTAACAAGTCCAACAGAAAATGAAATGTTTGGCCTTGTAATAGTCAAGTAGATCAAGCTACCAACAAGAGCCCGATAAGGACGTGGATCTGGTAAAAGCTTTCCTTCATCACGCCTAATTTTTATGTTAGGCTCAAGAGGAGTAGAGCAATGCTTACTTGTGTTTATTCCAAACCTGTCCACAAGCTTCCTCGCATAGCTTTCTTGTGAAAGAAATATTCCATCTTTCACATATTTCACTTCCAAACCAAGAAAGTGACTAAGCTCTCCCAAATCTTTCATTTCAAATCTGATCGAGAGTTCAGCTCGCAGTTTTGCAACCTCCTGTTCGTTATTACCTGTAATAATCATATCATCCACATATAGTAGCACAATCATGTGGAGCGTACCTTGCTTCTTCACGAACAGGCTAGAATTTGAGTCTGATGCGAGATAGCCACAAAATTGCAAGTATTCAGCAATCTTCCCGTACCACGCTCTGGGAGCTTGCTTGAGTCCATAAAGCGCTTTCTTCAGCTTGCATACATAGTCTGGATGAGTAGGAGAAATGTAGCCCAAAGGTTGTTCCATGTAGATCTCCTTATCAATCTTGCCATACAGGAAAGCATTCTTCACGTCAAGCTGACATAGCTTCCACCCAAGTGATGCCGCCAAGGAGATCACAACTCGAACTGATGTCATCTTCGCCACTGGGCTAAAAGTCTCCTCATAGTCTTCTCCATAAACTTGAGAGAATCCTCGTGCAACCAGCCTTGCTTTATATCTATCAATGCTCCCATCTGCCTTCTTCTTTAGTTTATACACCCACTTGCAAGATACCGGCTTCACATCCTTGGGCTTTGGCACAAGATCCCAAGTTTCATTTTTCACAAGTGCGTGCATCTCCTCATTCATAGCTTCTTCCCATTCCTTAACTCTTTTTGCTTCATTATAGGAAGAAGGCTCATTTTCATAAATAGGATCGGCACTGAAGCAATGATAGATGCTTACCATGTTGCCATCTCGGTAGCGAATAGGTTTGATGACTTGCCTTCCATATCGAGTTGTTCTTTGACCATTTGTCTCCTCCAGGTTGATATTTTCCCTTTGTTCATCCACGCGAGAAGTAACCTTGCTCCCCCTATCACCAGAATCTCTTGCTTCTGAAGATGACGTACTATTATACGTCATTGGTGGTGATGGCGATGATGAAATATTGGAGCAAGGAGCTGAAGAAGTCACTGGAAGACTTACGGGCATCTCTTCATGTTCTATAGCTGGTGAAGGAGCATCTCCAGGAACACCACCGGGACTGTAGTAGGAAGAGATTTCATCAAATACTACATCCCGAGATACTTTACACTTGCCTGTTTCTGGATCCATGCATTTCCAGCCTTTCTTCCTTTTATCATAACCGATGAAGATGCACTTCCTTGCCTTAGCATCTAGTTTAGTTCTTTGTGAATCTGGAATGTGGACGTAGCAGATCGATCCAAAGACCTTAAAGTCTTTCACATTTGGCTTCTCGTTGTAGAGCATTTCGTACGGGGACTTCATATTAATCGGACTGAGTGGTACCCGATTAATCACATATGCCGCACAAGCCATACCTTCGGCCCAAAGAACTTTGGGCAAATGTTTAGCATATAACCAGCTCTTACATGTCTCAGTAAGATGTCGAATCTTCCTCTCTGCAATGCCATTTTGCTGAGAAGTGTCTGCACATGTGAGCTGCCTTCGTATTCCCTGCCTCGAGCAGAATTGATTAAACTCCCGGGAAGTATATTCTCCCCCATTATCAGTCCTCAGCCGTTTTATCTTCCTCTGAAACTCACCTTCGACCTTCTCCTTGAACTCCAAAAATCTGGAAATACTTCAGATTTTTGCACCACGAACTATACCCAAGTATATCGTGTGTAATCATCAACAAATATCACCATATAGCGATAATCAGAGAAGGTAGGTGTACGTGTAGGACCCATCACATCACTGTGAATGAGTTCTAGTGGTGCCTCGTATCTTGTTTGGGATCTATCAAATGGAAGACGATGCGCCTTACCATATTGACACCCTTCGCATAATGTTCCACTACCAAAAGTAGTAATATGAGGCAAACTATCAACTAAATTTTTGTTTACCATGACTTTTAACTTATCCATATTAAGGTGCCCCAGTCTAGCATGCCAAAGTGATGCATTATCATTCGTGCTCATCTTGTCAACATAAGATGTAGATGCTGACAAAACAAATAAATCTTTAACTCGCTTACCGGTGTGAACGACATCTCCTTCCACCTTAGTGATATTTCGGAAGAACTTCACTCCATTTGGCTCGAACAGAACATAGTGCCCAGCATCCATAGCGTTAGCCACCGAGAAAAGAATCTTTCTCATCCAAGGTACATGATACACACTCTTCATAGTGATAGGATCTCCGCCATTGTTGAGAATGATTGTACCCTCCTTTTCTACCGGATAAACGGTATTATCCGCGGTGAGAATAGCTTCGTTACCTTCATGTTTCTGAAGAGATGTGAACTTTGAGTCATCTCCGGTAAGGTGATGACCGCAACCAGAATCCACGATCCAGTCATCCTTGAAGTTGATGCTAGTGTAAGCATTTACCGAGGTAGTTTCTGTTGAGAAGCAACCACCCCAATTCTCTTCGGTTTGTTCTGCTTTATCAGCAACATTTCCTCCCTTTAGCTTCACCTTACAATTCTTCTTGATGTGTCCAGGCAAGTTACACCGATAGCATCGAATAGTGCTTCTTTTCCCGTTGGCACTCTTTGGTGGCTCTCCCCCTTCATCTTTTCTTCTCTCTCTTTCATTCTTCTTCTCTGGTCTATAGACTTTCTTCTTTCCAGAGAATAAGGCGTCACCTTGAAAGGATAAGGAGACTCCAGCCATTTGTTTTGCTAGAGACTCTTGAGAAGAGAGAAGATTCTCAAACTCAACAAGGGAGGGTTGATTAGCCTACCCCTGAATAGAAGTGACAAAAGGAATATATTCTTTGTTTAATCCTCGAATAATATTCCTTTTCATTCGAGCCTCCGAAATACGTTCCTCCGGATCAAGAGCAGAAATTTCCGAACAAATATTTTTAATTTTTAAGAAAAATTCGGAGATTGAGAGCTCACCTTGAGTAGTTCGTGCCAACTCATTCTCTAAGTATTGCAGCCGAGCAACGTTCTTCTTGTTAAGCAATGCACTTAGAGTATCCCAAATCTGAGATGCAGACTTACACCCAACAATGTGATCAAATAGATCGTGAGAGATTGATCTCTTCAACACGAATTCCGCCTTTGCGTTTGAAGTCCTCCTTTTCTTTACGGCATCGGCATTAGTATCCGTGGGTGTAGGGGCAACCTTGTTGTCTCCACCAACAACCTCCCATAAATCTTCTCCAAGAAGATAAGATTCCATGCAAGACTTCCATACCTTGTAATTGGATTGATTAAGCACCTCAATTCCAAGGCCGACAACTCTTCCACTTGAATCCATTTTTGGAATGGCAACGAACTTCTTCACCAAGAGTGACTTGACAAGATTCCAAGCTAACACCCTTGTAGCTCTGATACCATGTGAAGAAAAATAACTTCCTAAATTCCGAAAATTGCTTTCTTAGAGTAGTGAATTATGCTTCACTAGCCCAAGACTCACAACCACAATTGAAGAAGAACGAAGAAGAAAATATAGCTCCAAAAATACTAGAACTAAGAAAGTGGAAGACTTACTTGAATAACTTGGAGAATACTTTATTAACTCAAGAAGACTTGGATTTTCTTGGATGATACAAATGTGGAGGAGGGGGTGGGTATATATAGGCTTTCCACTTCGTCAATGGACGGTCATGATCTATTTAATCCTACGGTGGAGATTCGTCTTCTAGAATACTCCACACTTTTCTTACAAAATATCTAGATATTTTTATCACCTACACTAATCTAGAAATATCTCTTACAAATATCTCCTAACTTCTATAATATTCTACACTATTCTATAATTTTCCAAAAGTTACACTTTATAATTTTAACATTTGATACCAAAATTCTGTAAAATCAACACATTTCGACAAAGAAAATGAAACAACAAGCACCCTTCGGGGTGAGATAACACTCAGATTCCTATACACCTCAAAAAGCCAATTCAAAGGCCAATTGACCATTTATTTTTTTATTTTTTCTCTACAAGTCAACTTTCCACAATAAATAAATTTTAGAGGAAAAAATCATGGTTAGCACTATTATTCAAAGAAGATTGTTCTAACCCAGAAATCTTCCCAATTCACAAGTTGACATAAAATGCAAGGAAGAATGAAGGGGTGGGGTGTTTTTTTTTTTTGGGTTTGGGGGGGAGGGGGGGAGAGGCGGGCTCACATATCCTGAGGAATATATGAACCTTTAACTGAACTCATATTTTTGACACAAAATATAGATATGTACGTAAGAAAATCACTAACATTCCAATGAACATTATATTTTGAACCCACAAACCATAATATCAAAAATATAACGACTTATCAAATTTAAATCATGAATTCGCCTATGAATAACGTACCCAACAACTTGGCGACGACCCCTGTTGTAACGTTGCAAATGCCGGCCAGAACGTGATACAAGAACCACCATCTCCTTCAATTCCATTAATTTTTGCTTAATAATGGAGTCTTTTCACTTCTTTCTGAACCAAAAAAACAAGAAATGGAGGAAAAAGAAAAAAGAACAAAATAAATGGTCCCTTTATTGAAACCAAAGAAAATTAAGCAAATTACTTGGCTTAAAACATCAAAAACAGGGGAAATGAATACAAAGAAAAGGGATTTGAGATTTTTTTTCTTTTTTCTTTTTTGTCTATTGAAAATTTGAAATGATTGGTCTTGTTTGGTGGTTGAAAAACCGTTAAGGATATGAATGAATGGCAAACTTCTTCAAAATGCTGGATTTTAACTGGTGCATTTTGGAGGCGGCACGTGTGTGTGTCTTGATTGGCACGTGTGACCGGTTCATTGTAATGATCCGGCTTTATCATTCTTATACCGGTTTAATTATCGATGATTGAATTACTAAGGCCCGCGCTCATGGTATGGAGCGTGACTTTTTGAAATGAAAGTAAACCCCCCAATCAAGTGAATGTAAAGACCACGATGAAAATAATTTATTGGAAAATTATTTAAAATTTATTTTTGTTAAGAATAAAATTCCAATTAGAGTGAATGTCTATCTTGTAGAGAGTTTTACTTTGAGGTTAAGTCATTTTTACTCCTATAAATAGAGGGGTCTTACCCCATCGTAAATCACCCCAAAATTCAATAAGAATTTCCTATCTATCTTTCTCTGCAATATTGCTCTTCTTCTTTTATTGTTTTATAACACGTTATCAGCACAAGACTCTTGAGTAGAAGCTTTGGGATTGAGAATAATGATCGTCAAATGTTCTATGATCTTCGTTCATGATTAAATTGATTTAAGGTAAGTATTTTACTTTTCTCTTTCAAATTCTTGTCATTCTATAATTTAATTTTAAATACAAGCAAAGACGATAAATTTTGATTGCAACCCTAATGGAGTTTAAAAGAAATTATAACCATTCAAAGTGGTAAAATTTCTATGCCTTGCCATGATCAAATTTATGTATGATTGGGGGTAAAAAATTGAAAATCCGTCCCATTGAATTTGCTTCATTCTCATTCTCTTTAGAGAATGTGATAGTAGTATATGATAAGTCTGAAAGAAGACAAAATTATTACCGTGAAGGTATCAATGGATGTGGACGTGACAATAGACGAAATTATAATCGTCATCATTGTGATAATGCGAATAATAAGAATTCTCAAAATAATCCTTCACTCTGTGAAAGTAATATTTGTCATCAATTTGACAATATGAGATTTTATAAAGAATATATAGATGATTATGGTCCATTCATAATATGAGAGTGACAATATCTAGTTTATGAATACATATTTATTCTTGGAAGAATATGAACGTGACAGTGGTAGTGAATATACCACACTCACCTCTAGAAGGAGGTTTGAGGGAAAATAAGAAAATAATGTCATTATTATGGCATGAATGATTATTGATCACGTGCTTATTGTGATAAGTCAAAATATTATGGCAATGCGATTATTACATGGAAAAAGTAATAGAAGCAACATATCTTGCCTATAATGATTTTGACCATGATCATAATGGTATAACTTTCTCTTTAAAGAGATATTCACCATATGGATGTTGATGAATATGTGGTAGTACCAAATTAATTGAGAACTCTAGAAGAGCCAATTATACTATTTTGGAGAAACACAATTGATTACCAATGAGGTATTGTATTGTAATAAGTCTCAAAGAAACTTATTCAGTTATCAAAGTATACATGAAAGCGATTGATTATATTGAGACTATGAATAAAGGAAAGATTTGATATCTTCTATTACTACAACTTGTAGCGGGATAATATGTATGTGAAAAGCTATTGCTTTATTCTCCAGTTTGTACTACACAAATAAAAGAATGCCACAATAAAGTAGATGTTTATTGATATAAAAACTCATATCATAATAAATATGGAGTTTATTGATAATTGCACATGTCATGGTGTAAACCTGAACTTATCAATATTAATAATTTATTCAGTTGGCATAATCAGTTTAGCCCTATCATTTTCAGTATGATGTGCAAAAATAATAGAGAATTCACACGAGTAAATATTAATGAAGTGGAAAGTTCTTTACGAATTTTCTTATATTGCTTGTTCTTATTAATTAATTGACCAACTAAAGTTGGGATTAAATCCCATGAATTCTGGAAATATCAAAGGTGAATATGGGCCCATTCACCTGCCATGTATACCACATAAGATGCATCTGTGATATGGTTACATGTGCGATTATTATTAACCCGCAACATGGTGTTTTGCGAGGTAACTTGCTCAATAATTCAATTTAGAGCACAATTTCCAGATTTTCTATTCAAGATAGTTCATCTTGATAAGTTGGTTTACATCATAGTTGGTTTAGCAAAATAACTTATTGAGTGCCTCTACTTACTAGCTAAACTATTGCTTATGAGAACAAAGTTATCTATATCATTATGATATACAATAGTATATTATATTCTCCCCTCACAAGTGGTTCAGAGTTTGGAACCAAATAATTCCATCTTATTATTATTGATGTGCGGTGTATATTTTCATTAACACCATAATGCACAAAGATGAGTTCTCAAAGTTGAGGAAACAAGTTAGTTTTTCTAACATGAGGGGGAGACATGATAAACAGTTGAGAAAAAGTTACGTAGAATGAATTATCATTTATATATCTAGATCCTCGATTACGATAATATGAACTTGAAGTTCATAAAAAGATAATTTGTTTGCAATATATTGCAAAGCATGACATACGCATTTATTCACCCAAAGAAACTAACTATATTCTCATTGCAAATGCTCATATTAAGTCCTAGAAGGACATAATCTATGGTACGCTTAAAGAGTATAGACAAATCAGTTTCAAATAGAATTTCTTGATAAAGAAGATGAGCAAATGATCAAAGTGATCATAATAGAGGAGGCAAGTGATCTAGAAGATCACTTGACATAACACTTCATCAAAATCTCATGAGAGATTCAGGTACCTGAATATGTGAATGAAGAGATCTATATGTTATGTCTTTATGAAAATTTATTGGAACCGATATAGCATATTCGTCGACGACATCTATAATAGCGCTAAGTTTAGATGAGGATCTTAAGTCTAGCGAATACAGTCACAAAAGTATTGGCCAAATGGAAGAGATACAATTCAAGTAGAATTGATTCCATATGAAAGACATTTAGTTTTGGACATGTAATTCAAATACTTAAAAGTATAAAGTCAATGGTATGTGCAATCAGTTTTCTACTTATTTGTCTAGCATGACATGAAAACTTGATATTCATCTAAAGTCTATAATATGGCTTATATGACTTAACTTATATGAAAATCCATGAAGGATTTAAGTTGCTTGAAGCATCTACAATTCTTGATCTTGAGGTACCACCTCCTCAGTGCAATTTATGCACAAATGTATCTTGCTATAACTATAAGCATGTTAATGTGATAGCGAGGATACCTTTATGGATATATTGAAGAGTCATTCCACGATATTTGTGAAGACATTATATATCTATCATGAGTTATGATTTCAAGGTGCAAATATTCATTATAGTTAATATGGCTGATTTATTTATCAAATCTCTACCAACGATCTCTTGAAGATGGTGCACAATTGGAATGCGAAGGCTCAAGGATGTGAATTGATGCTCTCTTTAGGGGGAATTAATGCACGTTGCACTCTTTTTCCCTTACAAGGTTTTCTCCCACTGGTTTTTCTTGCAAGGTTTTTAACGAGGCAAACCAATAGACGCATATCTAAACATGTGTACTCTTTTTCCTTTTCTAGAATTTTTTTTCCACTGGGTTTTATTTTAGTTAAGGTTTTAACAAGACACATTACTTATTGAGTAGACATTCAAGGGGGAATGTTAAAAATAGAATTCTAATAGAGTGAATGTCTATCTTGTAGAGAGTTTTACTTTGAGGTTAAGTCATTTTTTCTCTTATAAATAGAGGGGTCTTACCCCATTGTAAATCACCCCAAAATTCAATAAGAATTTTCTCTCTCTTTCTCTGCAATATTGCTCTTGTTCTTTTATTGGTTTATAATAATTTTGTTATTGTTCAAAATTTAAACGTATAGGTAAGATCAACGTATACACATCATTTTCATATCCTACTTGTAAGATCCCACTAAATTATTGTTATTATTCGAAATTGAGCAATTTTGTCCATTATTTCCACGGATAGATGTAGAAGATCGATCACGGATTTACGTAAAACCAATAAGTTTTACTCAAATCTTGATATAAATTAAGAAACTCATTATTCACATAGTACATACAAATGGTTGTTTATTTGCAAATTTACAGGGAGTAGAAGAGATATCTTTCATTCTAACAAAAGGAATGTGTCCAAGTCTATTATGCCACAGTATGTCCATTTTATTCAATGCAGTATGAAAAGTACAATGAGAAGTAGAGTTAGTATCTAATGGGAAATGGGAAGGTGGAGGAGAAAAAGAAAGAGATGATTGTACAAGCCTGTAAAGACCATCATCCAATTTACCAATTTCCAGTGGCCTCTTCAGAGAAGGGGCCTGTATTAAACAAGAAAAATTAGTAAATGAGACAATGGAATTCAGTTGTTGAACAAGCTTGGAAACAGATATCAGATTGTATTGAAAACTAGGAATGTATAGAACATGATGTAAAGTGAAGCAAAGAAATTTAAGGGACCCAGTACATGTAACTTTAACTTTATACCCATTGGGAAGAGTAACTAGATAAGGGACAATTAAAGGTTTGATGTCAAACAGAAGGGATTTATTTGAAGTCATGTGATCAGTGGCACCAGAATCAATGATCCAAATACATGCACTAACTCTAGTTAACATGCAAGCACCATAAGAAACATCCTTTAAAGGTTGAATAGAGGAAGAAATTGTACCAGCAAAGTTGGCAGACCCCATCACAGTTGGCTGATTTTGAGATTCAGACACTTGAGTTTGTTGAAGAAGAAGCAACAGCTGAGAATATTGTTCCTTGGTCAACCCAGGAATCCCAGAGTCTAAAGGTGCAGAATGTTGAGCATCCTCACCCACATTAGTATTTTCCACAGAAACCACACCTTTGTGTACATCAGCAGTAGCAACAACTCTCTTGTCCCTGGTAAACTTAAAATCTGGAGGAAACCCATGCAACTTATAGCACTTTTCAATGGAGTGACCTGGCTTTTTGCAATATCTGCAAACTATGTCTGACTTGTTTGCATCAAATCTAGCTTTGTGAGAAAATTGTCTGGGATTTGATTGGGCTCCATAAGGTTTTTTCATAAACTGAGTACTGAAGGCACTAGACTCAGTGTGAAATTGAGAAGGTGTATGAGTAACTTGTCTTTGCCTTTCATCCTGAAGAAGAATGTTATAGGCAGTATCTAGAGAAGGTGGTGGCTTCATCATAAGTATGTTACTCCTAACTCCTATGTATATCTCATTCAACCCCATTAGGAACTGATGCAATTTATTTTCATCATCCTCCTTCTGAATTTCAACCCTAGCACTACATGTAGCACTACAACCAGATATAACACATCTTGAGGTTCTCATAAAAGCCAATTCATCCCATAACTTCTTCAACTTATTGAAATAGGAAGCTATGTCTAGAGAGCCCTGGGTGGTGGATGCAAGTTGTTGTTTCACCTCAAAAATCTTAGTACCATCGACTGACCCATATCTATGATTGAGTTGAACCCAGATACTATGAGCAGTGTCGGAATATTGAACACTCTCTGCTATTTCAGGAGTAAGAGAGTTGGTGAGCCATGATATAACCATATTGTTACACCTGTCCCACTGTCTAAACTGTGGGGAATCCTCAGGGGGTTTGGGCACTGAGCCATCTATGAAACCTATTTTGTTCCTAGCAGACAAGGAAACCATCACACTTCTTCTCCAACCCCCAAAACCAACACCAGAGAAGGGATTGGCAACCAAAGAAATACCAGGAACATCAGACGACATGAGGAATAAAGGGTTCGAGGGACTAGGAACAAAACTAGGAGGAACAGAAGGAATATCATCAACTACATCGGCCATTTTTGACTGCTAATGGCGTTTAAACACAGAAATACAACAAATCGCAACTACACCAAACGATTAGCACATGAATCAACTGAAACACCAAAAAATCTACAATTTCTGATATCCAAAAAATACATGCAAACCATTATAATCAACCAAATACAAGAGATTTTGAAAGAAAACTAACCAATCGAAGAAACCCTAATTTGTGAACCAACAGAAACCTCAACGAAACTTGACGAGGGTAACATCGATCGAAAGGTCTTGACGAGTAGAGTCGGAATATACCTGCTCTGATACCATGTTAACATATTAATTGACGGATTAAAGAAAAATCAAGGAAGAAGAAGAACAGTAGACGATGAGAGAGAAAAGAGAAAATGAAAGACTGAAATTGTATTGAACTATCTCGAATCTTCTGCATCTACTCTGTATATACAAAATCCAATAAAAATCTAATATGTGTGTGTGTGTGTAATTACATTTGTGTCCCTCTCTTATACACAAAGTTATACAACAGTTAAATAAACTAACTACCCTTGGGCTGCTGTGATGTTGGGCTGGCTGATTTGGTATTGGGCTGATACTGCAGAAGCCCAACATCATAAAAGGTACGTAATTAATGGGGTGATTGAGATCCTATACTTTTTTAATAAGAGCTATCGGATTTTCGTGAGAATAAAGAATGTATTGATATGTAATGATTTACTTATTATTAAGCTTATCTGATATGAATCTGAATTAATTGTATCGTAAATTAAGAAAAATTATAAGAGTTATCTGAAGAAGTTTATATGTTAAATTAAAGTAGATGGGTCCTCTAGACTAGTGGGAAAATTAGAAAGAAAAGTTACAATATTATTTTAATAAAAAGATAACGTTAAGAAAATTGGAACATAGTGAACAGTAGTAAACAAATACGTATTAAATTACTAATGTCAAGTGCATGAGATCATTGTTTTGTATCGTTATCTAAGAACGTGAATAAACTTTTCTAGATATATCATACTTATCTCACTCTCCAGAAAACTACAAAACTTAAAAGTCAATTTTTTCAGTAATCTAATTTTAAATAGGACAAAACGTTTTTTTCAAAAGATATATTTAAAATGAAAATTTTGAAAAAAAAAAAGAGTAGATGAAAGCTAGGTTTTAGTTTAACACTTATTTTAGAATGGACAACAATCATTAACGTAACTGAGTTATATTTTAACATTCATTATAATATGGACAACAATTGTTAACCTTTAAAAAAAGCTTTAATGATTAATAGAATATTCTTAATAATAATTAGATTTGGTTTGAAAATTTCAGAGAGACCGAATAAAGACACGCAGCCGAATATAAATGTTCACCAACCAAATAACCACGTTATTACTTATTACAAAATCATTAAATAAAAAATAATAAGTGTGAACTTGAAATTTAAGGATGTTTTGAATTTTCAATAATGTAAACCATGTTCCTTTTAATCACTTTATATTCATGCATGCAATATTATTATCTAGATTCTCCGTTTTAGGAATTTCAACCATGTGTTTATCTAGAAATAGTAATGGTGTGTATATATATATTACATATAGGGGTTGTTGTGGAGTAATGGACTCCTTCATCTTTAATAACATGTGTAGATTTAAGCATTAGATATGGAGTTATTTTATTGGAGAGTATTTTACTTTAACAAAGTGGGACTTCTCAACGCTGCTCTAAATTTAATTGGACCGTAGTGCAAATATCGAGCACACTGTGAAAATTTCTTTTTAAAAAATACTGTATGAAAAAAGATTTACAAAACTCGAAAGAAAATGCATTATTGCGTAAAAGTTGTAAATTATGATTATAAGGCTCGATAAATGACGGCAATAACTCTAACTATCCAAAGATAATGGGATTTCTCGTCCTATAAATAGCAAACTGGATGAATGATGGTATTTGATGCGACACTCTCTCCGAAGATGTATGAAATATATACGTTCAAAATAAAGGAGAAAAAAGAATTTATCCTCCTATGTACCTATTGTTTGAGCAAAAAGTATAAAATTCTTTTTTTTTTAAGCTTAACTGTCGATTTGTATTGATATCAAAAAAATATACAATGTAATCCTATGGTAGTAGTATGGACTCCTACTATTCATTTACACTTTCATTCTAGTTACACTTGAATCCTAACTATTCAAGTCATATACATTACTACCTAGTAGTTAATGATCAATCAAAACTAAGGGTAGAAGTTGAGCATTTGTAGCCCATCCTTCCACCTTTTACAATTCCTATTTCTTGCATGTATTAGCATTGCTACTTCTCTGCAACATTGTCCTTCATCAAATGTCTTGTTCTCAAATCTGATCAGATTTCTATTCTTCCACAGCAATGCAACAGTAGTCACAAATGCTGTTGCAGTGATCTCTTTCTTCCAGTTTTTGCTCTTGGCATTGCTACAAATCCATTTCACTTCATTCTCCCAGCATTCAGTAGTCCTTATATGTCCCAACCATATACAGATTCTCCTCCATACTCTACTGGTAATGTCACATTCAAAGAACAAATGCTTGAACTCTTCATCATACCTTTTGCAGTATACACATAAGGTTGGTATTTGGATGCCAATAATCTGCAGCCTCTCAATGGTAGGAAGTTTCTGATGAGCAGCTAACCAGACAGTGAACTTATGTCTAGGTACAGCAGATGATACAAGCATTAAATTCCTCCATGCAATCTTAGGGAATTTTGGCAACAGAGCAATATACATTTTATGAATCTGAAATTTTCCTAGCTTGCAAACACTCTGAAGTCTGTTTAATATATTACCTTGCAACTGAATATTCCCCAACACCAATGTCCTACTGTCCAATATCTTCTTTACCACCCAAGATGGATTTGATGGCACAACCACTGACTCTATGGTTCTATTTTTGATGTAGTAAGCATGTACCCATCTAACTCATAGACAGTCCTTCTTCTTTGCCAAATCCCAGAGTAATTTAGCTATAGCTGCTTTGTTCCATATTTCCATTCTCACAACATTGAGATCCCCAGAGGATATAGGCTGACATACTTTGTCTCAAGCCACAAGTGCTCTTCTGGATAAAGTTGCTTTGCTTGTCCATAGATAAGATCTGCAAACTGCCTCTATAGCCTTCAATACCTTCTTAGGAATTATAAACACCTGAGCCCTATAAGTCTGCATTCCAAAGATCACAGCCTTTATCAGTTGAGTTCTGCCAGCATAGGATAATAGCTTTGCAGACCAGCAAGTAACTCTTGCTGTGATCTTTTCAATGAGAGGCAAGTAATGCTGAATAGATAGCTTCTTAGAATCCAGAGGGACTCCAAGGTATCTGAAGGGAAGATGTCCTTCAGTGAAACCTAAAGCAGCAATAATCACCTCTCTAGTATCCTGTGGAATTCCTGCTAAATAGATTGCACTCTTGCCTACATTTGCCTGAAGTCCAGAAGCAGCTGAGAATGTAAGAAATGTGCTGTGCAGAATTTGAATAGAGACTATGTCAGCTCTACAGAACATTAGCAAGTCATCAGCAAAACATACATGAGTAATGTTTAGCTTCCCGCATGTAGGATGGAAGTTGAAATTTCCATCCTTATGCAGCTGCTGCAGCAATCTGTTCAAATATTCCATGGCCAGAACAAATAGATAAGGAGACATAGGATCCCCTTGTCTTATACCTCTCTTAGCATTGAATGGTTTAGTAAGACCTCCATTCATTACTAGAGAGTATGAGGCAGAAGAAATACAAGCCATTATCCAGTCTGTAAACTTAGCAGGAAACCCCAGTGTAATAAGGATCCGTTTCAGAAATCCCCACTCTAATGTATCATAAGCCTTCCTGAGATCCACTTTTAGAACACATCTAGGTGAAACCCCTTTCCTAGAGTATCCTTTAAATATTTCATGGCTAAGTAGGATGTTATCCATGATACTCCTTCCTTCTATAAATGCAGATTGAGCAAGTCCAATCAAGTCTCCAATTACACTTTTCATTCTTCTGGTAATAACTTTGGATATGATTTTATATAGTGTAGTACAGCAAGCAATTGGTCTGTAATCCTTCACTGTGGTAGGAGATTTGACTTTTGGCACAAGGGCTATTGCAGTAGTATTGATCATATGTGGAATTTTACAGGTTTCAAAGAATTCTTTAGTAGCAGAAAATATATCCTCTTTTACAATCTTCCAGTTCTTTGTAAAGAACTCAATGGGAAAACCATCTACTCCTGGTGCCTTATCCTTGGGCATTTCATTAACAGCTGCATTGATTTCCTCCATTGTGACTGGACTAATAAGAACTCTTTGCTGCTCAAGTGTAAGACATCTTCCTCCTCTCATTATATTAGTATCCACACAGGGAAGTTCAGCAGCAGATTCTCCCATTAGAGATTGGAAAACCTTTAAGAACTCCTGTTCTACAGCAATAGGCTCAGTTAATTTGAAACCTGTGTCAGTATGAATAGAAGTGATATTATTTTGACCTGTTCTGATCCTCCATTGTGCATGAAAGTACTTGGTATTTGCATCTCCACATTCAATCCATGTAGCTTTGGATTTTTGCCTCATTACTTGCTCTTCTACATTGTTCCATTTGTCAAGTTCTTCTAGCAAGCATCTTTCTTCAATAATCAACTCCTGTGAAAGACAGTTTTTCTGCATCTGTAACTGTAGAATATCAAGTCTTTCTCTTGTCTGGAAGATCTGTTGCTTGTACTTGGCTAAATGGTCATTTAACCCCTTTAGTTGCTGCTTCACTGCCTTCAATTTGCTCCAAATCTGTTGCTTATGTGAGCCATGATAAACCTTTTCCCAGACTTGCTTAACAATGTCATGAAACTGCTCATGTTCCATTACAGTGCTATATAGCCTGAAAGGTTTAGGATGTAATGGCTTGTATGAACCAAATTTAACTAGGATAGGGGAGTGATCTGATATCAATGGATTCATGTAATCAGCCTCCAAGTGTCCAAACTGCTCTAGCCATTGATAGTTGCCAAATGCCCAGTCTATCTTGCTATACACTCTAGAATCAGCATCTTGTTTGTTTGTCCAAGTAAAGTGCCATCCTGTTGCTCTTAAAGCAGTAAGTTGTAAGTCATCTACTGTGCCTTTGAAGTCCCTTATTTCAGCCTCAGTTACTGGAGAACCAATCCTATCTTCTGAGCTTAACACACAGTTGAAATCACCACTTATAAGCCATGCATCTTGTTGAGGAATAGAAATTGTTCTGAGATCCCTCCACAGTTGTGCTCTAAGTACTGCAGTGTTTTGAGCATATATAACACTGAACTGAAACCTAACTAAACTTCTTGTATCCTCTACTAAACAATGAATAAACTGATCAGAAAGAGTTACCCCTTGAATCTGTATATTAGGTTTCCATAAGAGCCATATTCTCCCATTAACAGCCTTTGCATAATTGCACTGCCACATCCAACCTTTTGCAATCCTGTCAAATATTTTCTTAGCTTTATGTTCCTTAACCCTTGTTTCAAGAATACCAATAACATCAACTTTATTATCAGTAAGGAATTGTTTCAATTCCTTCTGCTTTGGGGCCTGGTTAAGTCCCCTAATGTTCCATTTGACTACAATCATGGATCAATATTTGTTAGACTGTAAGAAGGTTCAGGATCAAACTGTTGCCCTCTACTTCCCATAACTTCCATGATTCCTTTTCCTCTATTACCCATGCTAGCCACCTGTTCACCATTTGTAGTGATAGCAATATTTACTTCACTAAGTTGATCTTCAGAATTCTGTTGCTCATTCTGCTGCAAAATACCTTGTCCCACATTTAGCATACTTGAATCCTGATCTGCCTGCACTTCTGGAACTGGTGGATCAACAGCTCCCTCATCCTGCTTTTGGACTTCATCACTTGTTACATTCTTCTTTACAATCCATTCCTTCTTTTTTTGTTTCCCCTGCTGTTTGTGTCTAGTTTCCCCATTCCTTATATCTCATTTCTCCTCCTCATGCTTGTCTGCATTTCCAGTAGAGTACCAACACTCAATTGTCTCATGTCCAAACTTGAGGCAATGGTTACAAAAAGTAGGTTTCCAGTCATATTCAACAGACTGAATCTTAGGTCCATAAGGCGTTTCAATTTCCAACTCATCTGGAAGTTGATAAGCAGCATCAACTTCAACCAGTATTCTAGCAAATGAAATTTTATCATAATGAGCAGTAACTTTATCAGTATACAATGGCTTCTCAATCGCACTTGCCAACTTACTCAATACCTTCACAGACCAATACCCTACAGGAAGACCTGGGAATCGAATCCAAATAGGGATAGTGCTGAGCACACTAGCCTGAAAATTAAAATCAACTTCCCATGGTCTTAGTACCATAGGCTTACTCCTAAAAGTATATGGGCCTGATTGCATGACTGTATCTCTATCTTCAGCACTGTTGAATCTACAGATACAATACCCTTCTGCATGCACTAGAACTTGAGGTTTGGTGACAAAATTCCAAACATGTATAACAAAGTTTTTCATATTTTGTTCACTAGGCCTATCTCCAATTACAAATCCAATCAATGCATTTTGCCAATACTCCAGTTGTGGTTGTAAATCCTCTTCACAGATCTTCACTACCTTTTTTCCATCTCGCATAGTAGGGGGAACAAAGGAAAGAGGCTTACCCATTTGCACATCTCTGTTACCTCTGACCACTTCCGCAAGTGTTCGCTTTGATTTTTCTGGCTCAACAACTTCAGTCTCTGCTGGTAATGGGTTTTCTGGTTCCATTACTGCTGAAAATTGTAATCTCCTCGCTGTTGTGTCACTCATCCCTTCATTTCCTTGCAATCGATCCTTAGCTACTTCTGCATGTAATTTATCCTTCGATTGGTACTTCAGAGGAAGAAAGTTACCAAATGTTAGGGGTTCAAGAGTAGTTGTGATTCCATGTTCAGGTGTAACGAGCTTAGGAGGAACAGCATTAACAATCGGAGCAACATTCCTTCGCTTTCTGGCCATTTCCTGCGACAATTCCGCCGTGCTATTTTGCGCCGTATAAAACTCTTTTATCGAACTAATTATTGATAATAAAGAAGGTAAATGTTAGTTAAACATAATTAATTCCAGATCCAAGCATATAAAGTGTGAAATAAAAAAAGAGTAAGAACGTATGAGATTTATTAATGTGATAATTGTACATCAAATATGAGAAATGAGCTTACAATCTACAGCAGAGATGCGTCATAATCATGGGAGCAAAGAAAGGGATGAGAGATAACTGTTGATAAACAAGAGATTCTCTCGATACCTCTATTGTGGTTGTTCTCCTCTGAACCCCCCCCCCCCTTCTGGGCTCCCTCCCAATATATATAGTTCATTTCCCTTTTATTTTGATCGATGTACTTTCTTACGACTATACATTTCATCCTCTACTCGAACACAATGCTTTCTATGATATACGTTTCCCCACATTTGACCCCAACGATAGCCGAGGTGCTCTTTGCTATCTCGCCCTATAGGCATGATTACAGGTTAGGTCGACCCCTTATCAATCCTCTTGAGGACGACCACTATGGTCAGGTTTTGATCTATACAGTTAGCCCCTCCATCCGTCGAGGTCGTCTCTTAGCGGGCTCAACGGGTGGACTCTGTTGATTCGAAAGTTAGGAGAAATATGAATGTATACGCCTTGAGTAAGGTCCTTAGGTCGAGGTGGCAGCGTGATGCTTTAATGGTACCATCGCACCGTTACGTCCGTTCAGAATTGAATCATTGTATGATTCGATACATTATGAATAACAACTATTATTATGGCGCACGTTTCTCGGGCATCATATCGTTTCTTGTGCTCTATCAGTTTTGATTGGCAGCTTTTGGGTTCCCCGCTAGGACATTTATGTTCCTATAAATAGGGGAAACACCATTCAATTGCTACACTTTTCGACTTATCTCAAGTGTTTTGCACACATTTACCTTCTTTAATATTTCAAACTTCTGAGTCCATTCTCTTGTCATTCAAAACTTAATGCCACCATTTTCTCTCTTCCTTCCTCTTACCCATTTATTCTGATTAATCGAGGCAAATGGTTGGTACTTCTTCCCACACTAACAGACTCGTCGAAAGCCTGTTACAGAAAAATGACGCACATGTTCTCGAAGAAGGAGCGGAGGCGGCGGAGATGAGGGGGTTCCAACAGCGGCTGAAATATTGCCCCGTCCGGGGAAATTATGGAATGATTTTAATAGCCCCGCCGGAAAAGGACCAGATCCTGCGTCACCTACCATAGATGAAGCGGTGATTACGGTGCTCAAGACCAAATGGGGAATTCCAGATCACATTGATATGGTACCGGTGACGGGAATGGACATTGTACATATGTACCGCCCAGGGTACTGCCTACCATTTTGTTATCGGGTATACACTTCCGCTCCCCTCCCTAGTGATAGACTTCTTCTGCTTCTACGAAGTGTGCCCAGCTCAGCATTCACCATACGTTTACAAACTCTTCCTCATGCTGCTAAAGTACACAGAGTTTGCCGGTCGAGAGGTAACTTTGGGGCATATGCTTAATATTTTTGCCCCCCAACTTATTCGAGGCTCGATGATCCACATGTGCCACCGAGGAACAAAGAGTTTTGTGATGAAGATGGACGACAAGGCAAATCATCGTTTCTGGGAGAGTTATTTCTTCGCACGAACCGAGCACCTTGTTGCAGACCTAGCAAGGTTTCCCGAGACGTGGAACTTTGCCCATAAGCTTTCCTTTGTTTAGTTTGCGAATCCTCTCGAGGCGATAGCCGATTGTTCTCTTTAGGTAGCATAGCTAATTTGTTTTATGCATTCGCGGCTGAGATATTGCCTCCCCTGCCCGTTGACGACATCCGTGAGTGGGTAATGCTATTCTTCCCCATACCTCGGGGGTCTATGAGTAGGCGTTCTTCTATGAGAGATATGGGCGTAAGCCTCTCACTAGTAAGTCGGCTCATTGCAGTTTCCTTGTTCTTTTCCTTGTAATTTGATCATGTTGCTTGCATAATCATTTTTCTCTGTTAACAGGGAGAGTGCAAAGGGTGAGGGCTCCTCCACTCGCGTTCCATCAACTTGAGCCTTCTTCCCGGCACACATCGAGGTCTGCTGCCCGGTCTACATCGAGAGCTACTCAATATGTACTTACGGTCGGGGCCGTGTGCATGAAAATTATTCCTCAACCCGAGACTCCAGCTTCTGATGCCCGCTCAATGGGTGAATTTTCTTGTGCTGATATCGGAGAAGGTCAGTCGAATACACGACGAGTGGATTCCGAAGTGGCTCCTTAAGCCAATGCATCGATGGGGGGAGGGGAGACCTTCTTTTGGCGATGTCTGAAATTGGCTGTGATCCTAACCCGACCGTAGAGGCAAACCAGGTGGCAGAGGCTAACCCGACAGCAGAGGCTTTGGCCGTTGTGAATGATCAACAGGCTATTGACGTGAAGTCGGGGTCTCCAGGCCACTGTTGCCGTTTTGGGCGGGCCTTTGTCATGCAGACTGAATCGAGCTTTTCTTCAGTCGTAAATAGGGGAAAGGGTGTCGTGGTAGATGATCGAGTCTAACTTTGACCTTGATCTGATGATGTCAGGATGTTTGGGGAGGGCTTTACCCGTGTTGTAGTAAGAGCGGGAGGTCCCTCCCGTATACTTGAGATTTCATCGAAGCTTAATCTCATGCGGGACATGGAGGATTTGGTGCTGCAGCTTGACCTTCTATGCTCTGCCGCGCTGGCTCTTCGGGACGTCATCGAAGTCGAATTAATGCATGAAGTGGCCGTTATAGGCCTGAGGGTAAGTTTCTCCTCCTTGGCTTTTTTTGTGTTTCTTTTGTTTTTTACGGCCTTCGCCTTTACCTACTCTTTTTTTGCTTTCAGTATTACATGCCGGAGATTGAGAGTGCTCTCATGGCCGACACCCAGGCCAAGATTTTTTGATGATGCTAAAAAAGTATCGACGCTACCGCAACAAATGTTGTGAGATGCATGAGTGTCTCAGGGCGAATACTGGCAATCAATATCTCGGGGAGGAGCTGGAGAAAAGCGATAAGGAGCTAATGCAGTCCATTCGCAAGAAAAGTGAGCTCGAGTAGCTACTTCATGCAAAGGACGAAGAACTTGAGTTGAGAAAGGAGGTCCCTATAGAGTGTGGTCATCTTCAGGCGAAGTGTTGTAGTTGCGATCCGAGCTCGATCAAACTTCCATCAGAGTTAAGGATTTGAGTGCAGAATAGATGGGGAAGTTACCAAGCTGGAGAGGAAACTTTCTAAGTAGGAGAGCACCAAGAGTGCTCGGGCATCAGCCTCAGCAAGGGCAGCGGCGTTAGAGTACATCATCTGTGTCCTTCAATTCAAGCAGGAATCCAAGAAGGCAACGGCCATGCTAAGGGAGGCAAGGATTGAAGAGCGTATTGGAAAAATTGATCGGGAAGCTTCAAACTTGGGAGATCGAGTCGTTGTACTCGAGGTTGAAAAGGCACAATTGTTGGCCCAAGTTGAATCTGCCTCTGCCGTTGTTCCTCGCAACTTGCACAAGCTTTGGGTTCATGTCGAGGCTCAACGGGGCATATATAAAAGTTTGTATGAGGGTTTAGGCTGCATATGAGAAGCCCGGACGAAGGCACGAGAGGCTCGTAACAATTGTAGCTACGACCCTGCAACACTGGAGGCCGGGAAGGATGTTGATGTTGAGGAGGAATTTCTTAGAGATAATTATGGGGAGAACGGTGGTGATGATGTCGAGTCAAAATTTATTGCCGTAGTATGTGTTTTTTTAATTGTATTGGGATTTTTTAGGCTATGTGTAAGGTATGGTCATTGCACACGTGTATAAATAAAAGGGTTGTTTCGTCGTTGTACGTCCTTTGAGTTTCTTTCCCTTTCCCTTGCTTTACATTTTTTGTTTTGGCGTAGAATTTTGGATTTTTGTAAGAATCTCTGATTTTTTGTTTTGGGAATCCGATTTTAACCGGATCGAGTAGGTTTCATTGGGTGAGTCCGAATGGAGTTTCTTTGGGTTTGCATATTTGGGCGAGATTATCTTTTGATTTGGCGCCTTAGGCAAAATTATCTTTGATTCAAAAGAGGTTGAATTCAGATTCGTCGTTTCGTACAAAGTCAATTTTGACTTGAATCATTCGAGAGGGATTGAAATCACTTGCTGATTTAGGCAAAAAAGACTTTTTTATATGTATTCGAGCGAGGTCGAACTTGGAACTTGGAGTGAAATCAATTTCTGACTTATTTAGACAAGTTCGAAAAATAAATTTTTTTGTTGGACGATGACCGGTAGCCGCAAAGGCATTATTTCTAGTAAGACCAAAACGTTAATCCGTATAATTCGAGCGAGGTCGAATATTTCTTTTGGCGATGGCCCTTGGCCGTAGGGATGTTATTTCGAGCTAAGGTCAAAATTTTAACCCGTTGTGATTAGAGCGGGGTCGAATCCTTCTTTTGGCGATGGCCCTTGGCGTAAGGGTGTTATTTCGAGCTAAGGCCGAAATATTAACTCGTTGTGATTCGAGAGAGGTCAAATTCTTCTTTTGGCGATGGACCTTGGCCGTACGGGTGTTGTTTCGGGCTAAGGTCAAAATGTTAACCCGTTATGATTCGAGCAAAGTTGAGTTCTTCTTTTGGCAATGGCCCTTGGACGTATGGGTATTATTTCCAGCTAAGGTGAAATGTTAACCCGTTGTGACAACTATTAGATTTTGGAGAATTTCACAAGACACCGTACTGTTTATGTGTACGTCGGAGTGAATCCTTGTGTACTCGATTTTGTTTTTACTGGAGAATATTGGGTGTTTCCTAGGGGGTCTCAGTTTTGCTTAGCCTCTGCATTTCCTAGGTGAGTCCCAATTTGCTTAATTTTGCTTGCATTGAAGAATACGATGCATTTCCTAAGTGAGTCCTAGTTTGCTTAATTTTGCTTACATTGGAGAGTACGATGCATTTTCTGGGTGAGTCCCAGTTTGCTTAATTTTTCTTGCGTTGTAGACTATCTTGATGGGGAGTACACAATATTGCTCTGTTTCAGTCAATGGAGAACGTTATACATGTTAGTTTCACACATATATTAGAGAAAGTTTCCATGTGTCTAGTCCATTCATTGTCTGGTCTGGGGAAGTAATCGACAGGTGGGGTGATGGATGATATTTGTACGTCGAGCGCACCTTTCATTGACTTGCTAGAAATTTTCCCGAGAGGGCGCGACTGGGATGAGACCCCGGTGAAGGAGAAAGGGTACAACTTGAGGAGTGTCCTTTCTTAGGGGTTGTATTATTGAAATGGTGCCGGACATTCTAATTGTTTTGTAGTAATTTTCCTTCCATTCTTTCTAGTTGGAATGCTCATTTGCTCGCTTGTCCATTCAAGTCCTCGCATTCCTATGTAAACCAACGACATAGGATAAACCAAAATGAAATTTTCCGTACCTCGATCTAACAGATCAGCGAAAAGAGCGGCGTTGTAGTGTTACTCGCTCTACCTGGTCTTGGATTTGAAGGTCGTGTTCAGCTCCATCTATATTAACATTTATGCTTTGCGCGGGTTGGGTCCACCTCACTTGCTGAAGTTTTGAAATCGAGTCCCGGTCCGATCTCATTCGATTTGTACCCACAACGAGGGAAACATGCCATACTTCATTTATGGACCATTCGATGCGTAGGAGAATTTGAAAGTAGGGCAGGATGTGCCCATTCCTTTAAAGGACCGCACAACAAGCTGTCGTCCTCTCATAAAGGATAGGAATACGGGTTAATATGTATAAGTAAAATGCGTCAAATGGAACGTGATCACACCTGATGACCATGATCTATTTTGAATGTGCGTGCGCCGTGCTAAACCTATCACTACTAGAGAGATGTGGGTTTTGCATAGATATTGGTTATAATTTCTACTTTTATGTAGCAGCCTAACCTGGATTAGTGCGGTTGTCTCGGAGGTTTATTTACAGCTCTTTCGAGTAGGTGGTGACATTTCTCATGTTCTAGATTTGAAGGAAACTAAGAAATTTGGCTAAGAAATCCCCAAAGACGGCACCAAATTATTTGAGCAAAAAGTATAAAACTCTTTTGTCGAACTAATTATGGATAATAAAGAGGATAAATCTTAGCCAAACATAATTAATTTCAGACCCAAGCATAAAAAGTGCGAAATAAAAGAAGAGTAAGAATGTCTAAGATTTATTAATGTATAATCGTACATCAAACATGAGAGATGGGCTTACATCTAGAGCATAGATGCATCATAATCATGGGAGCAAAGAAAGGCAAGAGAGGTAACTATTGATAAACAAGAAATTCCTCTTGATTCCTCTATTGTGGTTGTTCTCCTTCGAACCCCCCCGAGACCCCCCCCCCCCCCCATTCTCCAGGCTCCCTCCCCATATATATAGTTTATTTCCCTTTTATCCAATGGTCTTTGACCAGTGTACTTTCTTATGACGTACCATTCATTGTCTGCTCGAATACGATGTTTGTTCTATGATGTACGCTTTCTGACGATTTGACCCTGATGATGGCCGAGGTGTTCTTTGCTATCTCACCCTATGGGCATGATTACATCTTGGTCGACCCCTTATCATTCCTTTTGAGGACGACCACTATAGTCATATTTTTTACCCATACATATATCCTTATGGAAATTCCATTTTTTTGGTATAACGGTATCTTTTTATTCTTCGTGATATATATTGACCATATCTCTAATCTTTATTTGTAGCGTGATGGGTTGATTTGGTATGAGAAGTTATGGAAAAGAGTATATTACAGTAGCTCTAATTCATGAATTTGTATTGATCGTTGTGTATTTCATGCTAGATCTTCTGCTATTTTATGTTCTTTCCAAAAGTTCGTTAGTCTCTATGTTGTGCGGAGCTGAGTTGGTAGCTTCGCATCATGAACTCTATGGGAAAGGGCATCCAATATCTCTTTTATAGGAGTTTTCCATTTATCTGAGTTAGCCTTCCCAAGCGAATAAATGGATGGATCATCCGATCTTGGAATAAGTCATCTCGACTATCCCAATCTTTTATCTATTTATTTCATCAAATATCTTAATCGTACTTTTATGAGGATTTCGAATGCCAATCCAAAAACATTTGATCTCGATTAAGTGACTAATTTAACGTGGAACTTAAGGACATTAGCCTAATAAATAAAATTAACATTTAATTCTCAAGTGAAAAGGACAATTGATTTGTCTCTTTAGATGTTGACGTAAATAAAATGATATAAATGAGTAAAGTTCTTGAAACAATTTGCACAATTAATATTGGACACATCCAAATACTCATTATATATAGAAGAATATTTCTAAATGAAGTGTGACCAAGTCTTCGTAAAATAATAAAGAAAATTTTGAATAAATCCAAACTGAGTTGGCCTTGATTCATTCCTTAAAATAAACTCTTTTAACCAATTCTTATCTACTCATATTTTCTGAAATTATAAAGTTGTATTAATACCGACTAGAGCTGTGGTTAAATGATAAGTAAGTTAACGGATATTTTGGGTTCGAGTCAGAGGCGAATACACTTTGCAGCAAGCGATATCGTATTACACTACTTTGTCAATTTTTTTATTAAATAAGTATATATAAATATTATACAAAATTTAATTTTTAGGGTAAATATAAAAAATAACATAGCTTATCATTATAGTAATTTATTTATTTGTTCATTTTTCTTCAAATGCTTACATGGCTTAATCCTGCGTGTGCCCCTCAATCGAGTCTTGAATATAGAATCATTTTTTCAAGAAATACTTTATCTCTCAATATATGATTTTTGAGCGCTAATCAAATTTAATCGTGCTTCAATATAAATATTATATGTCGAGTGTGAAAACAAAAATATATTGTGATAATGAGAAACTACGTTATAAAGCACTAAAGAACAAAATGTAGAAATATTTCAAGCCCTATAGCTTTAGAATAGAATTATCAGTGCTGATTAACTAAGGTGAAGTAACGTAAGGATTGGCCCATTTTCTGTGACTTGTCTCTTAGGAAATTCCAAATCTTGGATGGAAATGACTAAATGGCCCGTTTGGGCATAAGACCTTTTTCCAATTTTTTTTCAAAATCTTTTCGCTTTTTCTTAAATTTGTGTTTTAGCCAATAACATTTTCAATTTTTACTTAAAAAAATAAATTTAGACATTTTTCGAAAATTAAAAAAAAATTCAAAAAATTATTTATTAAAAATTTTCATTTCAAATTACTCATATCATATCCAAACATAACTCTAATTTTCAAACATAATTTTCAATTGAATTTTTTTTTTTACATTTCTCGGAATTTTACATTTTTTTATGTATTATTGATACCATCAATGAGTACAGTAGTTAGATGAAAAGGATTCATTTATTTTCCGTTAGGTGTTTCTGATCGAATAAGGAAAATAAAAATATTTCTTGTATAAAATAATTTTTTCTTCAATGAACTTATATGAATTCAGATTAGTCGAGCCCATCACTAGTATCTATAGATAAAAGTCTTCGACATGATAACTTTTGTTAGCAATTCTCCAATAAATAATTAACAAATGTATTGTCGTTGACTTACCAAGTCTTCCTTCTTTGGACAAAACACATTTAATTGCAAAATCAAAAACAATAAGTGAAATGGTCTTTCAGTTGTTTCTTTCATATCATTGTATTTGCCCCTTTTTTCAGATTGGAAATTATCCAAGGGAAACGCATTAAAATTCCGCCCACAATTTCAGAAAATTCCAAAAATGCAAAAATAGTAAATTAGGTCTAACATTACTTAAGAACCCCTTTCTCGTGTATGAACTAGGAAGCCTCCTAGCTCCCAAAATGAGCGCTTTCTTTATTTCGATTCTCTATCGGTGTTCGTTGTTCCTAATGGAGGCTTAATTACATTCGGATTTGCATCGAGAAGTTCTACATTGGAGTAAACACTCTCTAACATAGACGAGTACTCCATAAGTCCATATACAAGGCTCGAACACGAATGAAAGAGCACTAACTACTAGAGGCAGATTTACAATTTAAATTTTATGGATTCAATCTTTAAAAAATTTTAGCGTTAATTGTCTTTGTAAAGTTATGGGTTCATGTTGCTTGAATTTTTATACGTAAATTTACGTTCCGTATCAATAATATTAAATTCAGTTGAACTCGATGTCGATATTGCATCCGCTCTGCTTACCACTCCACCACAATTATATATTACAATCCGAGTTTGACGTTGCAAAAAAAAAAAAAGATAAATGTTAGGAAATCAAATGGGCAATGGCAGAATGATCAATAGGTTTTTTCTACTTTTAAGTTTTGACGAACTTTAAAAATAAAAAGAATTTTTTTAAGGGCGCTTTCCTTTTTGGTAGATCCCATGAGATGCAAGTCTACCTAATACATTACCGAGAGAAATAAAAGACAACACGCATATAGATCTTTGAATCTTTCTATTTTTCTTTTTATATATATATATATATATATCATATGGTAGATTGGAGCCTAGACTCTAGGATATTTATTTGGACCTTTGATATTGAAATTTGAACTTCCCAACTATCTACTCAATTAATTGCACATGTACATTGTATGATTTTTCTCTTTTCTTGAAATAATAAATGTTTAAATGTAGCTATGTTTAATTGTTGTATATGGGAAGTTGGTACTTCTCATAGGGTTCATTCACATTGGGATGGGTGCTTTAGTTAAAGCCTTGTTTAGGTTCATCGACATTACCTGAGAGACCTCATGAAAAACTCTCCATTTCCTCAAAAAGCCAAACAGGATTTTGTTTTAATAATCAACGGTGTGTTTATAAGGCACAAAATATTTTCTTATCACATTAATTATGTAATATCCTAACAAATTTTACACCACTAAACACGAAAGTAATGCCAAATATACCCGGATAAATAGGTTTATTTTAATTGATTTTTTGGTTGTTCACACTTCACACATAATAAGAGGAATTCGTCTTTTAAAATTTAATCAATAATGAATTGACTATATTAATCTTAATGTGTTTATTGAAAATATAATAAATCCTCCTAAGCTCTTTAGACCAAAAGGCATTTTTTTAAAAAAAAAAAAGTTAATTTCTTTTTACTATCTTAAAAAATTAAATAATTTAACCCACAGAAACATGCTAAAAAACGATTAAAGTGGAACGGAAGGACGAAGTAGGATAGAATATTAAATTTTATATCAAAGACACTTGGCATACAATCATAAACGTTGATAAGATAAATCTCAACGTGAACACCAAATTGTTAAGGAGGCGTATGTAACACTTTAGGTAAATTTTATATATATAAAACACGAAAAGATATATAAGAAAATTAATTTTAAACATTGCGACACATTTTAAAGCGATATGAGGTCAGGTTTAAGGTGTGCAATATAACTAGTGGATAGAGTAGTTATGTATATAACTTACTGTATAGTTGTCTTAAATTATTGAATATTTTCAAAAATGTTTTATATTAAATGCGGGATAGTGATGTAAGGGAAAATAACTTGCATCACAGATGAGCTAAATAGTTCTCTCCAAATACCAACTCATGTTTCCCATCACTTATTTCAAAACTCTTAACACTTTGACACATCATTTTCTTCTCCTTTTATTATAAGGTTATTTAAGGCATATCTAGACAAATAAGAAGACATGAAAATGTTTTTAAATCCACATACTGTGGCTGAATTCTATTGGCCAGGGATGAAAAGTCCATAAAAATCTAGAACTCAAAGAGGAAACGTTACAATTTCCTCGATTTCTATATCATTTCACATTGGATTCAAGAGATTCACTATTATAATTACAAAATTATCAATTGATGTGTCAAAAAAATTTACTTGTAATTGATATGTGTGTGTGTATTTTACATCATTAATGCATCAAACTTAAACTTCTTTAAATGTTTGTATTCCATGTTTTCAGAAAGGAAGTTACTCCACTGCCTCAACAAATATAACACAATAAATTTTGACAAGACAACACGAAAAGATATGGTGCAACGGATGACTATTTTTTCTTTAACCAAAGGTTTCAGGTTTGAACCCTGGTGTAGAAAAATTCTTAGTGGAAAGTGCTTTCCCCCAAATGAAACCCTATACTATGCAAATCCAAATATAGTCATACTCCACGGGCACCGGGTTAGAGACCAAAAAAGAATTGACAAGACAAGTGGTGGGTTACTAGATATGAATTTCTCAAACATTTTCCAAAACAAATAATTTCACATTTAGAATTAAATCATTTGACAATCTACGCTGAACATAGTGCAAAATTTATAACAAGTAGCGCCTTAAAGACCAAAGACATTACTCTACTTAACTAACATAATAACTTTCAAACCAAACATAAAACTTCCTTTGTTACATTGGGAATCAATTTTATACAACGAAAAATTACAAACAAATATATAGGACAGTGTTATGCTTGTTGTACGAGATGCACCCCAATACATCATAAAACGCGATTTATCATAAAGAGTATTCAAACAAATAATAAAGTAAAGAGCACTGGAGAGAATGTGTTTATTATACCTCTACATCAGAATCATCATCGGATGTAACATCAGACTGAGAATCTGCCTCCTCATCTTCCTCATCATCATATTCATCAATTTTTACTATGGTTTTGACAGCCATCTTTGTCAATGCTGCAGTCTTGCTAGCCCTTTGTGACCGCGCACTCGTTACAGCAGGATTAGCAGGAACAGCAGATAGAGGGAATTCTTCATCTGATGAAGATTCTATTGCTTCCTTAGCTCGTCTCCTTGCACGAGTTGGTCTGGTTGATTTTGGGGCTGGAGTTGACAGTACTTCTATTGAGTCATCCTCATCAAGTACGATATCAAGATCCAACTTCCCTGAGACATAATAAAGCACATTAATACAATTACGATACAAAAATATGCCTAAAGATGGAGTGGAATATGATTAGAAACTATCAGAGAAAACACTTAGCAAAATAACAGCAAAGAATTTAACATATATGTGCTCACAGTTACACTATCAGTGCAATTTAACCTACTATAGGAGTTCACTTATCTTATTTCATGAGTTACTAATCCATTGATTATGGTAGTTACGTATACTTATTTTCAAATGACCTGATAGTGCAAAAAAATTAGAATATCAATGTATAGAAGTTGAACTCATAAGCAAATATAGAGACTAAACTGGCAGCATTTTCACAGCCAAGAAAAAATACTTCTCTACTAATTTTGTATTGATCGCAGACTGAGGAAGCAATGCCAGCTACACTTACATCGTTGTTGGATGTGGAACTGATATTATCACACTTTCAAGTTCCAAAACTCACAACATCAGATCTTTGGAACCCCTCCCATGCACCACCACCCCCCTCCCCCCCCCCCCCGAAACCACCCATATAGATAACTTCAAGTGTTTCGTCAAAGAGAAAGGAAAAGAGTGTGTGATGACTCTTCAAAGTTTCTAAACAAAATGAAATAGTAACTGCAGTTTTACAGCCGCTAAACCAAAAATAGTTACCTAAAATAAGTTTAACATCATCAGATGATAGTTTCTGGTCTGGAGATTTGTCTAAACCTTTTAGCCTTTGAGCCATCTGTTTCAACTCCTTAAGAAGCTCGTTTTCAGAAAGTACAGATTCAGCAACACGATTCAATAGCAGCCTCATTAACTTGACAGCTCCTTGTTCTGTTGGTCTAAAGTGAAGCAAGGATAGTGCCTTACACAGTGCAGACACATATGCTTTCTCAGCAGCTGTCTTCTTTGCATGGAAGCTGGCCACCTTGACAGAGAACCCAAAGAAACTTCCATTCCATTAAACAGAACAGGAACACTAGTAAAAGTATTTATATATGATATGTTCATTAAACTAGCATAAGGGCACTGAACAGGAAGCTGTGAATAAATACCTCTGCAGCGATACATATTGCAAGCCCTTCTTCCCCAGTCTCGAACTCGGATGAAGGTTCAGATGAATCAATGTGGTTTTCATTATCGTTTTCATTGGCTAGAGCAGTTTCCTCAGAATACAAGGGAGCCTGCATCATCTGCACCATAAAACGTGATGCTTGCGTAGCACGCTTGCGCATATTAGAGACCATGAATGAAGATCCAGTGGCATTGCCATAGATGCCTGGCCACAAAGAGCGCATAACTGGCATGAAAGCCTTGGATAAACATTTCTGCATTGCAAACCAGAAGTTCTCTATAATAACCCCAAACCAAAATCACAAACAGATCTATCCGATTCTCATAAATTTTGCATAAAAAATTTTGAAATTCTATAAACCTTATGGTTCAACGAGAGTGATGGATAATGCTCAAAGAATACAGAAAGGCATTGCTTCAACCTGTGAGGTAAAATATTATCAGGTGGAATTTTCAGAAGATGAGATAAAATAAAGTGAACGGCAAAGAATTTACCTCCCAAGTTCCTTATTCTCACTACAGAAATACAAGCTTATGAGCTCAGCTAATAGCAGCGGATTTGACAAAGCAGGTGTGCTTGGATACTTCTTACTTAGCAGAAGAGTCTTAGCAAAGCCCTCACCAAGAACTGTTTGAACTGTCTCATATTCATCACAGTCATCAGAACCACCTGAATTATGCTTCTCCAATCCAGCATATAACAGGTCAAGTAATTCTATCTCCAAATCCTCACTTCCAATGTTAAATTTGATATCAGATAACATTTTAATTTTATGATCTTGGAGTTGTGATGAGAGATCCCGATTCATAGCTTTATCAACTATATTAGGACCGTGCCACATTCCAAGGTCAATCAACGCCTTAGAAGCCATAACAGTAACTGAAGAGGGACCCTTAACAAATGAAGACCTTAATTGCTTTACTAAATCTTCACTAGGTCTCCTTTCTAACAATCCAAAGAGACCGAGGCACCTAATGGCAGCCCTCTGAACGTCTAGGTGTACATGCTTTGCCTGCATTTCAGAACAATACAAAATATCTCAGAATTCTACAATGCTGATAACAGAGGAACCAACAACAAGAAACTGAAGGTTATAATAATACATCCATCGCGTTATCCCCAAGAACACAAATGAACATGGAAATAAATGAATGGATAACATCAGATAAAATAACTGAGGCAAAAAGAAAAATTAGAGAAGGTAATTTTTCCAAGATACAGACCCCAGGCAGCAATACAGAGTGCAGGACTTCAGTCGGTTCTATGGATTTTCCATGCATCCAGCGAAAAGACTGAACATTTTCTAACAGAAGGCTAGTCACAGCAAAACAGTGCAACCACTGCATGTAGTCTGCAGTCCTCTCTCTGCAAGGCCTAGCAAGCTCCTCCACTACACATAAAACTACTTCTTCAAATTCTCCTGGAGCTGCATGGACTTTTTTCGCCAACTCTGATACAGCAGCAGCCCAATCTTTGTCACCTCCAAGATTGATACCATCTCCTATGACAACCTCATTGTCATGCTCATCTAATTCATGATAAGGGGGTATGTGAAGCAACTCCTGCAGAAATTCATTTGCAACTCTTCTGTTTGTAGCATCAGAAAAATCAAGCATTGCACCGAGTAATAGCAGTTGCCGAGATGCAAATCGGTGATTGATTCCTGCAGTAATCTCTGTCACTCATAGCAAAATATGGAAGGAAAATAAAACAGAGAGGGTTTTAGAAATTAGAGAACTATGGATAAATTCCTCACCAGCAACTATGTGTGCTTTAATCAATTGAACATAGTCTCCGATAGAAGCAGGTAGAATTCTGTCAAGAAGATCATTTTTATCTGAAGCTTCTGATGCATATACGGCAGATTCTGTCCCTGTTGTTGTAGCAGCATCAGAGCCCTTTACCTGTTTGGTCATCATTAGGAATATTTACATGATATGACAAAAGATTTTGGCACTAGTCATCCAAATAAAAAGTTTGTATAGCAATAGACTTTTTTCGTATTTAAGATAGATAAATGGCAATAAATCAAGAATTAAACCTGCTATGCACTGTGACACTAAATACCAGTGCCCAGAAACTTCACACAGCCAGAATACACTAGATATAAACATAACTAGGCTGTTGCTAATTCAGTCGAAAAATTGTTATACCATGCTAAGATATGTCCTAGAGACCTCTACAGGAAAAATGTGAAGGAACCAGCAACCTTTATTTTGGACCTTAATTACTGGCTTTCACAAAACTCAAGTTGAGGACAATGGAAATATGTGGCCTCAATAGGATTGGATAGTAGCAAAAATATTAAAGCAGGAATGACCAATTCATAGACTACTTATTCAAAAGCACCAACTGCATGTTTTTTTATGGTGAGACATCATATAGTTAAATAATTAAAAAAAGTCTCACCACCATCTATTATCAAAAAGGATTTTCACATACTTGGCTAATAAAAAAGAATATATTCCGCAAAGAAGAGGGATGTGTTAAAGATATAATTAAGTTAAATTGTGCTCTCTCTAATAGCTTAACATTTTAGATGAGATGGTCAGTTTAATGTGGCATCAGAGCAAGGCTCATTCTTATTCTTGGTAATTCCTAGGTTCAAATCTCACCGTCACTCAAAAGAGAATTATTTTTACGTGTTTGGCCAATGAAAAGGAATCACACCCCCATGCAAGGAGGAGTATTGAGGCATAACATAATTAAGCAATAGAAAGTATGCTCTCTAGAAGCTTAAACTTATAAATAAAATGGTCCCACATTTCCACATTTTACCAACAAAAAAAAAAATCAAATATGGAACGGACTACCGCAAGCAATTCATTAAACGCATAAACTAACAAGGACCGGCACACAGTACCTTATGTAGCATTATGCATGTATGCTACGCATAGCTTACACTATAGTTATTTCATTAGCCTGTTATTATGCAGATAATAATCAAGACGAATTTAAAATGATTAACTTCCAAAACTAGCACAGCAGACCAAGTCTCTGTAAGCTGGACCTGCAAAATCTGGAATTGCATATGTACTGACCACATTATGCTCTAGCCCAACCAAGACAGACAGATAACTCCAACCTATCTACATTTACAAACCCTTTTCACAAACACAAAAACACCTAGGAAATTTTTTACAACCGTGGTGTCAGAGCCAGCTTGCGCGCACCTCGACTAATTCCACGGGAAGATAGATGGGAAGAATCACCTAGTATTTTTTGCCTCCGAACTTGAGACATCATGGTTCTCACCCACTTGATTGACCACTAGGCCACACCCTTGGGTGCTAACAACAACAACAACAACCCAGTATAACCCCACTTTTTTATGGGGTCTGGGGAGGGTAGTATGTATGCAGACCTTACCCCTACCCTTGGGTAGAGAGGCTGTTTCCAAATAGACCCCAGCATCCTTCCCTCCAAGAACTTTCCCCCTTGCTCTTGGGGAGACTCGAACTCACAACCTCTCGGTTGGAAGTGGGGGTTGCTTACCATCAGAGCTAACCCCTCTTGTCATTCCTTGGGTGCTAAATACACACGAATTTATATTTAATCTATTCAATTGATGCCATCTGTTTGTGATAACAACATTTGAAATTAAATCCATTTACTGCTCAATTAATTAACATGATAGTTGATCTTTACTTAATTCAATCTTCCAATGAGGATCCTGAAACATTCGAGAGACGATAAATGTTAAATAACAAAGAGAAGGATAACCCTTTCTTGGCATTTCATTGTATGATAACAGGTAACTCCCTATGTTTTAAGGAGTTTTGAGCATCAAGATGATACATTGAAACAACAACAACCCAGTAGAATCCCACTAGCGGGGTCTGGGGAAGGTAGAATGTAGATCTTTCCCCTACCCCGAAGGGATAGAGAGGCTTTTTTTGGGAGACCCTCGGCTCAGAGACAATAGATCTGTAGCCACAACAAAAACCAGAAAAATAGTAATAGCAACGTAAAATACAACAAATAAATTGAAAGGCCAAAATGTGAAAGACAACAACTTCAACAATAAAATAATTAAAAAATAAAAAAATTGTGCAACACAACAAAAACCGCTACATGATACATTGAAACAGTTGAAGAAATAGCATAAGATCTGGTAAACAAATATTAAATACTCACATGTGCCTCCATTTGCAAGTTTTTACTGACAGCTCTCCAAAAGAAAGCAGTTTCTGCTTCCATGAGTTGGATGCTACAATTGCCTGGTAAGCAAAGAGAACATGCAATTAAATGTTGGAACTGCAAACACAAATTGCTCCAAGTTTTAGAAACAATCAATTACATGAAAAACAAAAATTGAGAATCTCTAACCTTATATGTAACTGAAGGTTAATCTAGGGAAGCAGTTTGCCTTTACTAGAATAGATCATTTTCAGAAAACATAGATAAAGAGTTTAACACTAAACTTGGTTTCTTAGTCAAAACAGAAATGAATATCTCGAATTATGCCAATCAATAAGCATATAAAGTCATTCCGAGAAAGCAAAAGAAGTAGATATCAAATATTTTAATTCATAAGACCAACCTTCTTCATTGTCACTGTTCGATGTCAAAAATTGCCTTATACTTTGACCATCTTGCAGCTTAACCAAGCCTGCTTTTAACAGACTGTCCATTACAAACTCTGCCACTGATTCATATGTTTCCACATCAAGATATTTAAGTAGTTCTACCAGGTCCCCATTGCAACACTTGGTGAGCCACTCATCTTTCATCATCCTAAAGCACTCCTTTACAACAGATGAAGAGCGATCAGCAAGTCCTCTCTCCAAAATAAGTGTTCTGAGCTTGATACTGCCAGATGTAGAAAACATTTGTTATAGGATATCTATGAGTTGGAACCTGCGTAAACTAATTAAATCAGCCCTATGCATGTGATCCAACATGCATACAAGGGCATGAATTACTTGGCTGAACTTGAGGTCAAATTAGAGAACATGATTTAAGAATGTGTATATAATGGGTATGATGATGTTCAAGAATGTGTATGAAGTTAATTTTTTATAATGCACCCAAGGGAATGTGTATGAACTTGATACAAGTCCAACATGCATACAGTACCAATTTTCAATTAACTATGAATTTGATCGTAAGGCTTCACTGATTTATAAAATATCTGGCTGATACTCACAGCAGAAAGTATCACATAGGCTTGACTCCCTTTAGTGGTGAATTAGGCTACGAAATTTAACCTCTAATGCGTCCAGAGTTAATGCAAAAACATGCAAATTTTATTGAAGCCCCTTAATTCTCTTTGACAAGTGAGTGAATTTAATAAGATATTAGGACAGCAGAAGCTCTTTGATGTCTTGCTAACTAAACATATACGCTAGCATCAATTTTAATGTCCTTAAAAGAACTTAAAAAGAAGTTTTTTCTAACTGTTTTTTTATCATAAATTACGCAACAAGAAGCAAAACATAAACAAAAAATATCAAGAATACCAAAACTCAGAAACAAAAGAAGACCCTCACCGAGACACTTTTCCAGGTTATATCAAATGACCATCACAAAATTCCGTGATTAAAAGAACTATAGCTGTTTGCTTGTCGAAATCCTCTGCAGTTTCTGTTCATGTAAAAAGCAGGAAGGCTAACAGACAACTTTAAAGAAAAGAATAACCTTTTATAGAAATCTCTCAATATTGACCTAGAAGCAAACAAGGGCATGAAGTACCTAGCTGAAAGTTTTTTTTTTTTAGGACATAATATCGATGAGTTGACTGTAATCGGCAAATGGAGAATATCAGGCAGTGAAACCAGTTCGACTGACACCAATAATAGATCTAACAGTACATATAGCTGCAGACATGAAGTATAATCTATGCAGAAATTTTGATGATCATCTTGTTGAGATGCATACAGAATAAGGGAAAATACACACTTCTTTAGTGATTCCCAAGAAAAGAATGGATACCATGCCAAGATGAAGCAAAAAGTGAGGCAAAGATGATACAGGTAGGCAATGCTTTAAAGTTACCTGAAGCACTGCAGGGGAAATTTACTAGCAATCACGGAATAAGCTGCTTTGCGTACTGATTCACTCACATCCAATGTGCAATCAATTATTGCTGCAGAAGATGCATGACATGGTGGAAGGGATAAGACAATTGTCCTACGTACATCCTGCAAAAAAGCCAATGTGGAGGAATTCATTAATTCAATCATTTAATATAGTAATGCTAAGACATTTCAGGAAAGTTTCAAGATGGAGTATATCATGCGCAGATGCTAAAGATTCTTCACTAGTATCAGGCAAAATATGGACTAAATGAGTCACATACTAACTGTTTTGAGCAATACGTAATGAAGTGTGATGCATCATTATCAATTAAGGGGAATACACTGTTACACAAATAGGTAAGAAAAAACTCACCACATTTTGTTCAAGAGGAAGTGTCTCCAGATATAGTTCCAAAATGTCAGCATTTTCTGAGTCATTAACGAACCGTGAAAGCGCCCTCACGGCAAAGGTACGGACAGAAGCGACCTTATCACCAACACGTGTTTTCACGCTCTCTATAACTGCATCCCAAAGTTCAGAGCTGACTTCTGTGTCATCTGGCAATCGCATTATGATCTGGAAGACAAGAAAATCACCAATGAGATTACAATTTACAAAATGTATGGGTAATTCTATCATGGCATCGAGATAAAAGAGGAAAAAACAAAAGAAAGCACAAGAAAGAGAAACTTCTCAAATCAAAATTAACCACATTTTGAACTAGAATGGGGAACTTTAAGCCATTGCCTACATTTAAAAAATTTCCCAAAACCAAAGGATATACATGGTGATATTACATAACTCATTTTGTATAAGAAGAGCTATATTCAATCAACTACGTACTACCTATGTTGCTCGGACTCTCCGAAAATATCGCCGGGTGCGTGTTGGATTCTCCAAAAACAATGTATTATTGGAGAATCCGACACGGGTGTGGCAGTATTTTGGAAAGTCCGCGCAACATAGCGTACTACTGAAGACGAGTTGGGGTCAACGGTATGAATCCTCTAAATCTAGTTTACACTTTTCGGGCCAATTTTATTCGTTTACTCCTAATTTGCCTCAGAAAAAAAACTACAGGTTCTCTATAGCTAATGGCCAACTCTAGAACTTAACCCTACACTAATACAATCTCTAACCAAAAAAAACTTATGGCAAACACCAAACCCAATATAAGCATAGTCACAGAGTCTTAATCCCAATTAACTAGTACCACATATAAGAATCTTTTAACTTTCCTTGCTTTTTTCTTAGATAAGACCACATACTTTTCACCTCGTGATTTAAGGTATATCTCATACCATTTAGCATCTTCAATCATCACAAGGTCTCACCTATTACCTAGTGTATTTCTAGGTTTATGTAGGATATGACCAAACCATATTAGACAATCTTCTCTCATTTTATATTTATGTGTACTACTCACATAAATATAGCAGTACACACCCTCTGTTGTGATTGATTATGCATGTTTGCTTTGAGCCGAGGGTCTACCGAAAATAACCTCTCTGCCGGCACAAGGTAGGGGTAAGATCGCGTGTACACTACCCTCCTTAGACCCCATTTGTGGTATTATACTAGGCTATATTGCTTGGACTCTCTGAAAGTGTGGCCGGATACGTGTCGGATCCTCCAAAAGTAGTGCATTTTTTAAGGATCTGACATGGGTGCAGCTACATTTTGAAGAGTCCGGGCAACATAGATACTAGGTATGTTGTTGTTGTACTCACACCCTCTATCCAATACGAGGTTCTCTAATTATGTCAAAATTTGTGAATGCAACATCCAACTTAACATTCACACAACATTAACACCCATGTTATAAATTTATTGGGTTTTAGAGGTACAAAATTCACTATGATATAACATCATTGGTCCCAAGAATGTTCTATAAACTTGTATGTCACTTTGGTATATATCTTCCTGTGGTATAACACTTGGGTAAAACTTTGTCTAATCCATCTTATTTTAATTTTGTGTTGCATCTTCATTTGCCATGTCATTCTCCTAAAAAACAAGGCATAAATAGCTAATTGTCTGTATTTAGAACTACAATGACGTGGATTCTAACTTCAAACTTCATTATTTTTATGAGAGTTAAACTTAAAGTGCATATAGTCTTTCTAATTTATGGTTATTATAAAATCCTTACTCTGTAGAGAAGCATTTCTAGTTTAAATTATGCCCATAAGTTGCAAATATATAGACAAGAGCCAAAAGATTTCTTTTTCTTTTGAGAAAGCTATTAGAAGGGAAAAGGAAATTTCGAAGGAAAAATTGGTGCATTATCATAGAAATATTGAAATGGGAGAGTGAATAAATAGGAATTCAGAAAACATTATTTTCGGATGTGTATGACAGAAATAAAAAGGCACGTCTTGTGGGTTCTATGTGGAAAACATGCAGATTTAGTATCCTCACAGTTATTGGAAAATAGAGGACCTTGTAATTCCTAATTTCCTATGTAGGAGACTACCACATTAGGTTTTCACCTTACACTATTTCTGATGCAGTGTTTTCCTTCTCTATGCACATTGACTAGTGTGCATTTTTTCCTAACTATATTTCAAGTCAATCCTTGACTTCTCCTTTCAAGATCTCTTTCTATCTTTTCGTGCATTCATTGTCAACCAAAAGAGTTTAATAATAATGACAGTCACCAAAATTGAGATTGTTCCTCTGCCAAAGCGAAAAACAAGCCTTTTAGGTATGGTATTCCTCTATCTGTAACATGAATATGTTGCCAAATCAACTAGATATATAAGCACATACAAAAACTTAAATCGCAACAAGAACAACATTACGCCTCTATCCCAAATAAGTTGGGGTCAGCTAAAGGAATACTCACTGACCACGTTACTCCATTTAAATCATCTCACACCAATATTATGCAAATATAATTCATCATGAAAGTGGCTATATTATGTTGACTCTCAACCTACCGCAACTGTCCTCTTTTATCCGGACCTGGGACCAATAATGTGAGCAAAGGCAAAGTATACCAACTAAAATAGTGAATTTAAAGTCTGGCTTCACAGTGCAAAAAGTGCAGTATAACAACTAAAGTCAAAATAAAAATATGCATCAAAAGTGCTAGAGAGTTTCCCAATCTTTAATGTTCACATTTGAGGTGTGGCCAAAAGCTGCACTTTTTACTACATTCATCACTTCTGTCAGATACAGCATCAAATGCATCAATACTGCATCGAGCAGTAACAAAAAGAAGTAATGTAAATCTCTTCTCAGTCCTTATGGATGTGCTTTACCAAATGACATATCATCTCGAAATTATTCAATTATCATAATTCAAAGCAAAACAGAATCCTCCTTCTTTCTCCCTCCTCAGCTAATTGACAGATATACACAATTTCACATTTTCTCATCCTGACTAATTCAAATGAGTACGCAAAATAGTTTTCTCTATTGTATTCAAAGCCAGGGAAATAGCAGTTTGGCACCATTAGATGTTAGATATATGGACTTATATCTACATACATATGAACAATATATGGATTAATTATATGTTATGTGCTATCTTTTGGTTTGGCCTAAATTGGTGGTCTTATGGACATTGTTAAGGGGGCCAATATATTGTCATATAAAGTGTAGGACTAATGTGTAGATACCCAAAAGGGTAACCTTAGTTAATGATGGGCTAACTAAGGTTACATACATGTAACCTTGGTTACATGCTTATGACTTTTGAGTTTCATAACTCATATGTTATAAGAGGGGGTTATGGTTCTCATAAGAATGCAAGACATTCTCTTCTTCTTCCACCCATTAAGAGAGAGAGCCATTGTTGTCTTGCATATCAAGTGGAAAACCATTCCTCATATTTGTCTTGGATATTCTTGTGAAAGCCATACCTCTTGGGAAAACTTCAAGATATTCTTCAAGAAGGATTAAGGAGCTTTCAAAGCCAAACATTTGGACAATCTTCAAAAGGACTAAGGATTTCCACTTATGGATTCAGGTACGCTTCCGCTTATGTTGTTATTCCAAATAATTCGATATGAAGGCTATTATGTTTTAGTCGGATTTATAATCCTAACAATTGGTATCAGAGCCTCCTTCATATTTGGATTATTTGGAAGTTCATGAAATTCATGTTATATAACGTTCATGTTTAAATTAAGATTGAATTTTGATTATGAAATTCTAGTACCATGATATAGCATGATTTCATGAATGATGTGTTGATAAACTTTGGTGTTTCAATATCTTGTTATCTCTATATGAAATGAAACATTGAAATTTGCATGATTTTGGTTGATGAACAACATGATTTCTTGTTTAAGTTTCTTGTTGAAAACCATATTAAGTCGTTGGACAGAATGGTAAGATAATCGATTATCTTCTCCAGATAATCGACTATCTTGTAAAGTTCACCGAAATTTTGCAAAACAGAAGCAGCAAATAATCGACTATGCATTTTGAATAATCGATTATTGAAAATTTTTTGAAACAACACTGCAGGATAATCGATTATTCAGCCAGAATAATCGATTATCCTAGTTTTTCAGCAAAATTTGAGATTCCAGAAGGCCCAGATAATCGATTATCAGGCTCAGATAATCGATTATCTGGCCATAAATTACAGCAACGTTTTGTTTTCTGGCTGTATAATGAGGACAAAATGTAAGAAACGTTTTTCATAATTAATGAAACGTTTTAAGTATTAAGTTTTCAGATTTTTTAATTGTACATTAATAATATGTCAATTAATATTCAGTTTTTTAATTATTAATGATTTGTACATTAATATTCAGTTTTAATATTAATTGTTTTTTGGTCCATCATGCTTCAGATTTTGGTATTGTCCAATTAAGTTTAAAAAACAATTAATATTCAGATGTTACATGTCAAAACATGTAACATATTCAGATGTTACATGTCAAAACATGTAACATATTCAGATTTTACATGTCAAAAACATGTAAATTTTCAGTTAAGATTCAAAATATGGCTTAAGGAACTATATGATTTAGCATCTAATATTTTAAATTAGTCAATTGAAGCATTATGTTGCCAAAGTAACCTCTTTTGTATAGATTGATTAATCTTGAAATATAAGATGACTGTGGATGTTAGTCTTCCATGCGTTTAACACCGGCCCAAAGGAAGGTTGTTATTCGGCAGGAATTCGAACATGCTTGTGGTGATAAATATGTGACAATTATTCGGTTTTCCATGTGAATATTAAGTCGGCCCAAAGAAGGCTTGATATTTGACAGGAGTTTATTGTCAATATTTGATCACTACACCAAGAGTACCACTTACAAGTTGATTTTCTGTCCAAAGACTAAAATCAATGTTGTGCTAGGTATCTTGTAATGGGATTTGCCTATTTTGAATCTGTAAACTAAAGTTAAAGTTCAAGTAATTGTAAGCATGTATTAAGTTATCCTTGTTCTATATTCAGTGAATTCTTCAGCTGCTTCGATATCTGCACATATAAACAGCATCCCTGTGCTTAACGGCACAAACTTTAAGGAATGAAAAGAGAACATTATGATCGTTCTCGGTTGCATGGATCTAGACATTGCACTTCGGATTGAGCAACCTGCTTCTCTTGAGGATACATCTTCTTCTGATGAAAAGAAAGAGATGGAGAAGTGGGAACGCTCAAATCGCATGAGTCTAATGATCATGAAACGTGCAATTCCAGAATCATTCAGGGGCACTATGAATGATGAAAGTAATGCCAAAGTTTTCCTTGAAAACCTTGAAAAGCGTTTTGCACAAAACGAAAAGGCGAAAACAAGTACTCTTTTGAGTAAAATTGTTTCCATGAGGTATAAAGGCAAGGGAAACATAAGGGAGTACATTTTGGAAATGTCTCATCTTGCTTCGAAACTTAAGTCACTCAAGCTGGAATTACCTGAGGAACTGCTTGTGTACTTAGTTTTGATATCTCTTCCTGCACACTTTAATCAGTTTTAGGTCAGTTACAACTGCCTGAAGGAGAAATGGACTCTTAATGAGCTCATTTCACATTGTGTGCAAGAGGAGGAAAGGATAAAGCAAGATAAGACAGAAAGTGCTCATTTGGCATCCTCTTCTAAGGATACTAAGAAGAGGAAAGGTAAGGAAGTTGCGGTTGCAAGGCCCCAGAAAAAGCAAAATAAGGAACCTAAGGTTGAAACTTCAGAATCAAGTTGCTTTTTCTATAAGGGGACTAATCACATGAAGAAAGATTGTACCAAGTACCACGCTTGGCGTGCGAAAAAAAGGTACATCTCTTTCTCTTGTTTGTTCTGAAGTTAATTTAATTTCGGTACCTAAGGATACTTGGTGGGTAGATTCGACTGCTAATACTCACATAAGTATATCTATGCGGGGTTGCCTGAACTGCCGAAAACCAAATGATGGTGAAAGATACATCCCTGTGGGTGACGGCAAAAAGGTGCAAGTTGAGGCTATTGGCAAATTTAGGCTGTTGTTTAAGACTGGTTTTTATTTAGATTTGAATGAGACTTTTGTTGTACCGTCTTTTAGACAGAATTTAATTTCTGTTCCCAAATTGGACATATCCGGTTATACATGTTCATTTGGTGACAATAAAGTTAGTCTCTTTCAAAATTCAAATCTTATCAGTACTGGTCTTTTATCAACATATGATAGCCTATATTTGGTTGATATAATAACATCACATAATGAAACTTTGCATACAAGTTCAAGTGGTACCAAAAGAAAATTAACTAATGAGAATTCGTTATCACTCTGGCACAAACGTTTGGGTCACATATCCATTCAAAGAATTCAGAAACTCGTGTCAGATGGAATTCTTGATTTTCTTGATTCCTCAAATTCGGATATTTGTGTTGAGTGTATCAAGGGATAACAAACAAACAAGACGAGATTAGGTGCTAAGAGAGCTTCGGATGTCTTAGAATTGATACATACGGATATTTGTGGGCCATTCCCTACACCTTGTAGGAATGGTCAACAATACTTTATCACATTCATAGACGATTACTCTCGTTATGGGTACCTATATCTTATTCATGAAAAGTCCCAATCCATAGACGTGTTCAAATCATAAAAGGCTGAAGTTGAAAATCAACTAAGCAAAAGGATTAAATCCGTTAGATCTGACCGTGGTGGTGAATACTATGGCAAATATGATGGTTCAGGTGAACAACGTCCAGGGCCATTTGCTAAATTCCTAGATGAGTGTGGGATCGTCCCTCAGTATACTGTGCCAGGCAGTCCTACGATGAATGGTATAGCTGAGAGACGAAATCGGACCCTTAAGGATATGGTAAGAAGTATGATTTGTCGTACTACTTTGCCAGACTCACTCTGGGGAGAAGCATTAAAAACCGCAGCTTATATTCTTAATAGAGTTCCAACTAAAGCTACAATCAAAATCCCATATGAACTTTGGACTGGGCATAAACCCAGTATTACGCACTTACACATTTAGGGTTGTCCAGCTGAGGCAAGGCCTTATAGGCCGAATGAAAAGAAACTGGATGCTAAAACGGTTAGTAGCTATTTTGTTGGATACTCTGAAAGATTCAGGGGGTATAAGTTTTATGATCCCACTTCTAGAACTATTTTTGAGACGGGTAATGCTAGGTTTTTTGAGGATATTGAGTTTGGGGGGTGGGGAGATAAAGTTATTAGAGATTTTGTCTTTGAGGAAGAACATGTGTCTTTCCCTCAAGTTGTTGATCTTGGTCAGGGTGTTCTCATTCCTGACACGGATCACACAACTCCAGTTCAAGACAATCTCGAAAATCTCCCCAATCAAGTTCCTGATATTACTAATGAAAATCAAACTCAACAACCTCAAGAAACTGAAGTGCCATTAAGGAGATCCACTAGAGAGAGGAGAAATGCAATTCCGGTTGATTATGTTGTATTTCTCCAAGAACAAGAAAGTGATATTGGACTTGAGGAAGATGATCCAATCAACTTCCGTCAAGTCATTAAGGGTTCTAACTTATTGATGCCATGAATGATGAGATGAAGTTTATGAGCGATAACGGCGTTTGGGAGCTTGTTACATTGCCCGAAGGTATTAAACCGATTGGTTGTAAATGGATATTTAAAACCAAGAGGGATTCAGGGGGCAATGTCATTAAGTATAAAGCTCGTCTTGTCGCAAAAGGCTGCACTCAAAAGGAAGGCATTGATTATAAAGAGACTTTCTCTCCAGTTTCATCGAAAGACTCTTTCAGGACTATAATGGCACTAGTAGCACATTTTGATCTTGAACTTCATCAGATGGATGTTAAGACAGCGCTTCTCAATGGTGACATTGAGGAAACAATTTATATGATGCAACCTGAAAACTTTGTTTCGGAAGAATCAAAGAAAAGGGTTTGCAAATTAAAATCCATCTATGGGCTCAAGCAGGCTTCCCGTCAATGATATTATAAGTTTCATGCAGTCATTACATCTTTTGGTTTTGAACCGAATAATGCAGCTTTCCCATTTTTACTCTACTCGCCGAGGGTCGATTGGAAGCAGCCTCTCTGCCCTTTCGGGCAGGGGTAAGGCTCGTCTACATATTACCCTCCCCAGACCCCACCTGGTGGGAGTATACTGGGTAGTTGTTGTTGTTGTTGTTGTTGTTGTTGTTGTATATACCATAAGTTCAGTGGGAGTAAGTATATTTTTCTGGTTTTATATGTCGATGACATACTGCTTGCCTGTAGTGATATTGCATTATTGCATGAAACTAAGAAATTTCTTTCAAAGAAATTTGAAATGAAAGATCTTGGTGATGCCTCTTTTGTATTAGGAATTTAGATACAACGAGACCGCTCCAAAGGTGTTCTCGGTCTGTCACAAAAGGGCTATATCGATAAGGTTCTTAAAAGATTTGGCATGCAGGATTGTAAACCAGGCAACACCCCTGTTGCTAAGGGAGACAAGTTTAGTCTCAAACAGTGCCCAAATAATAATTTTGAAACTACGGAAATGGAAAAGACACCTTATGCTTCGGCTGTAGGTAGTCTGATATATGCTCATGTATGTACACGACCTGATATAGCATACATTGTTGGGATGCTAGGCAGATATCTAAGCAATCCGGGAATGGACCATTGGAAGGCAGCCAAAAGGGTCATGAGGTACTTATAGAGAACAAAGGATTACATGCTTACATATCGGAGATCGGACCAACTTGAGATCATCGGGTATACCGACTCCGATTTTGCTGGATGTCAGGATAGTCTGAAGTCTACATCAGGCTATATTTACATGCTTGCTGGCGGTGCTATCTCTTGGAGAAGCATCAAGCAAACTCTTACGGCCACTTCCACTATGGAAGCGGAATTCATGGCATGTTATGAAGCATCCAATGAGGCATTATGGCTGCGGAATTTTGTTAGTGGACTGCGCATAGTTGACAGCATTAAAAAGCCACTTAGGCTATTATGCGACAACAGATCAGCAGTCCTTTATGCTAACAACAACAGTAGTTTGACGAAAGCAAAACATATGGACGTCAAATTTCGGGTTGTTAAAGAAAGAGTACAGAATGGACAATTGTGCATAGAGCACATAAGTACAAACTCCATGATTGCGGATCCGCTCACTAAGGGATTGACACCAAAAGTATTTCATGAGCATATTGCTTGCATGGGTGTCAAATCAGTTAAGGATTATGAATTTTAGTGGGAGTTTGTATTATACAATTATGTATTGTCCATTACATTCAGTAATTCAGTTTTAAGGTTATATCTGCAGATATTCAGTTTTAAAGTTTTATGTACTCTTAAGGTTTATGATTGATCTCAATAAAGAGAACCAGTTGGAAATAGACATTCTATTTCAGACCACACTTTATGTTATTTCCATGCTACACACCTATACTTGATCCATGTCGTTAGTTATATTGATATACGTGATCTATGTTGGTTCTAGTTACGCAAGAGTAACTAAGAGCTCTTAGATCCTATGTTGGTATGATTGATGGACCGGATTGTTCATGACAATTTTATTATGATAGCAATTCTGAGCTCATAAGGTTATAATGTAACATATAATGCTAAGGTTTGTACATATGTATGAGTATCTCGTCCAAGTGGGAGATTGTTAGATATATGAACTTATATCTACATACATATGAACAATATATGGATTAATTATATGTTATGTGTTATCTTTTGGTTTGGCCTAAATTGGTGGTCTTATGGACATTGTTAAGGGGGCCAATATATTGTCATATAAAAGTGTAGGACTAATGTGTAGATACCCAAAAGGGTAACCTTAGTTAATGATGGGCTAATTAAGGTTACATACATGTAACCTTGGTTACATGCTTATGACTTTTGAGTTTCATAACTCATATGTTATAAGAGGGGGTTATGGTTCCCATAAGAATGCAAGACATTCTCTTCTTCTTCCACCCATTAAGAGAGAGAGCCATTGTTGTCTTGCATATCAAGTGGAAAACCATTCCTCATATTTGTCTTGGATATTCTTGTGAAAGCCATACCTCTTGAGAAAACTTCAAGATATTCTTCAAGAAGGATTAAGGAGCTTTCAAAGCCAAACATTTGGACAATCTTCAAAAGGATTAAGGATTTCCACTTATGGATTCAGGTACGCTTCCGCTTATGTTGTTATTCCAAATAATTCGATATGAAGGCTATTATGTTTTAGTCGGATTTATAATCCTAACATTACAAACATTATTTATGCAAAATCGAATAAGTATGAGATTAAGCTAAATTTGTATGTGTGGGAGGGGTTTTTTTTTTTTGGGGGGGGGAGGGGGGGGGGGTGGGGCGGGGGGTGCATAAACTACAATTTTCACTAACTTATGAACTGTTTAACAATCCATACCTCAGAAATTATCTGACAAGCCCTAATCCGAGCAGTTTTATTAGCCGCCGCAGCAGCCACAAGCAAAAACTCTAGAAACTTCTCCAAAAACGCGTCACAATCCGAAGCATTTTTACCGCCATGCACGCTGGCGAAAACGGCGACAAATCGGATGATTCGCTCGGCAGAAGCCGTACGACGCTGGAAGTCGAATAACGGTGTTAACGCTCTCGAGAATGCACCGAAAAACTTCTCCGGTGACTTCGTATCAGAACGGATAGCCGAGAGTTCCTTGAGCTTCCGTTGATGTATTGCATTTGACGATCGAGCTTCGTCCAAAACCCTAGAAATTTTTTCGGTCAATTTTTTATGTAATTCTTCTTCGTCTACTACTGGAACTGGCATTTTCAAACGATCTTTCGGAAGATCTATTGCTTCTTTTCTGTGGATCTGCTCGAAGGAGTGTGAGACTTGGGGAGTGGGGGTGAACTGTTGGATATGGCTTTGAGTGAAATCAATTTTGAATTTTGAGCGGGAAAGTTTTGTTAAAAGAAGCTCATTTTTGTAAATTTCTCCCTAACGGTCCTCGTTATTTAGAAATATATTGATGATTTCTCTCTCTTTTTTATCTCGAGTTTATCCACTTGCATTGATGTACTACTCCAGCACGTTTCAAAATATGTGTCATGATTTTTTAAAATAGTTATCTTAAATTATTTGTTATTTTAAAAATTTATGATTAAATTAATTATTTCTTTTCTAATGCAGCTTTACTATTAATTGTTGTTGAATATTACAGATACCTCAATTATAAGTAAATATTAAATAAGGAGAGATTATACCTTAAAATATAAATAAAGGTAAAACAATTAAAAAATCGTATTTAATATTTTCTTAAGGAACGTGTAAAAAAATATGACTACATATATTTAAGACAAAGAAAGTACGATCTATTGTTACCTTTTACTGCTTTTTTACCTGGATTTTGTTCTTAGGTCTAAAATTTAAACGTGACATTCACTAGACAAATTTAGTACACTATGCACAAATTCATAAGATACGTTAAGGCTCCAAAGAGTGTTTTACCTTCTTTCTTTTTTTTAAAACTACTTGGAGAGCGATATAATAAAATGCAGGCTCGCATAAAATCAAATGTGATTTTGTGGTGCATGCAAGGTAAAACTTCACTTGTTGGCACTGCGCATTCTCTGAGATTTCATTCAAATGTAAGGCTGTACGAATAACGGTTCCGAACCGGAACCGTGATCGGAATCGCGGTTCTGACGGTTCCGCGGTTCTAAACGGTTTCGGTTATACGGTTTCGCGGTTCCGGTTCCGCGGTTCCGGGCCGGTTCCACCCTTTAGAACCGTGGAACCGGAACCGCCAGAACCGGAACCGGACCGGTTCAGGCGGTTCTAAACGGTTCCAAACGGTACCGATATTAAAAAAAAAATCTTTTTTTAAATTCGGACCGTTGGCGGAACCGTTTAGAACCGCCGGAACCGGTCCGGTTCCGGTTCTATCCGGTTCCTAACGGCCATATTTTAAAAAAAAAAAAAAAAATTTAAATTCTGAAAATCAGAACGTTGGTATTGCAGAAATAGCCGTTTGGCATTTTTAAAATTTAGCCATTTGACCCCTCAAATTTAATTTAACCCCAAACTTTATATAATTACACAATTTCCCATTTCTCAACTATAAATACCCCCTCATTCTTTCATTTTAATTCACCAATTCATCAATCTTACTCAATCTCTCTCAAGCTCTCTTTCAATCTTTCTGTGCAAGTGCTTAATTTTTGTTGCAAATTCGTGAAACATTGTGAAGTTGTTGAATTGAAGTTTTCAAGTGTTCAATTACAACGATTGTCAATTTTCAAGAAGTTGTTCGTCAATCCGGTAAACTCGTTTCAACTCTTACGTGCTAAGAATATTTGTTGTGTGTTGATATTTTCCTTAATTATAATTAGTATGGCATTTTCATTGAAAAAAATGTTCGGAAAAGGTACATCTAAATCCGGTGAAAGTAGTAGCCAAAATCCTACCCCTCCCCCGGCTCCCAGACCTAGAAAAGATAAACAAGTTCAAACTAGTAGCCAACCTAGAAATACTAATGAAAACTTAGGAATACTTGATAGTGATCACCCGTGTTTTCAATTTAGCGATGTTAATTTTCTACATGATATAGCAGTCGGTGATAGAATAGATGATGATATTATGAATTTGCTTTATCCTAATGCACCAATATCAGAGGGAAATGAGGGTGATGATGATGACGAAACCCAACCTCCGGTAGATTTAGATGATACACCTACTAGTCCTGCTCCTAATGACCCAGAACACCCACCCGTACAAACTCCCACTTTTAGTAGACAACCTCGGAAACGTACAGAAACTTCATTAGTTTGGCATTTTTTTATTCAACTAAGAGATAAAGATAGGGCTAAATGCAAAACTTGTGGTAAAGAACTTGTTCATAGGTATACGTGTGATCGTAGCGGAAGTGGGGGTTGCTTACCATCAGAGCAACCGCTCTTGTCTTAACTAAGCCATGAATAGTTTTAGTATTTTTAGTATTTAAAATTCAAACAAATATGAATAGGGTAAAACTGACAAGAAAAGCTTATCATCAATTAAAGCTGGTAATTTTATGAGATTAAATAACTTTTCTCTGTTTTCATATAAGAACAGAATGCTTTGGCCAAAATTAATCAAGTTACTAAAAATTTGTTGTACATTTCTTAATTTTTAATAGTCCTATGAATGTAAAAAATAAATGGCAGAATATTTGACATTACTATGAGAAGCTAGAAGAAGTGAAGAGCAATACTAATTTTGAATAATTGAAGACGGGATTTAAAGCTTCTCAATATCGATTATAACACTTTCTCCGTTCTTGACTGTCAAAATAAAATTTAAATATTCAAACAATCAATAATATTACAACCCGACTTCAGAAATCAAAAGAAGAAAGATAAAGAAACAAAGAAGAAATGAGCTTTTGATATATAAAAAAACTCGAAAAATATGTGACTTTTGTTTGCAAAAAAAAGTTGGTATATTCCTAATTTGCAGAAGATTTTGATACATAGGGAGATTTGAGAGGGAAACAATGTAATTTCATTGTAGGGATTTGATCGATTGTATCCAAATTTTCCCTCAAAATGTGCGATATGTTTTACTATTTAGCAAAGGGACTTTTAAATATTTTTTAGAAAAAACTAATTACATAGAGCCGATAAAGAGAAGGAGATTATACCCAAATTTCCCCCTCAAAAAACGTAGGATATATTTTTCTCTTTTCAGTCAAAAGGGTTTTCTAAATATTAAAAAAATAATAGTTAAAGACCATATAAAAAATGAATTTGAACCCTTGACTTGGGAGATCATAGGGGCATAAACATACCAATAAACTAAGGTAATCAATTGAGCATGGGTGCCCGTAGATATATTTTTATAGATAACTTTAAAATTAGTATTTGCATGGGTGCATGTACCCCACCCCCCTTACGTAAATCGGCCTCTGAATAGAACGCCCCAATTATTTTTTGAAGATAGAATTACATTCTATGTCAGTCGACCCATTTTCAACAAAAAATAACCTATGTTTTGGAACTTTATCCGGCATAGCTCATTTTGCAGAAATATATAGCCCATTTTCATCGGTTAACCTAGCGACAGCCTCCTTTCTCCTTCTTTTTTCTTTCTTCAACTTTTCAGCTAACCCTATATCCAAATATTTCTTCCTCTTTTAACTGCAACAGTCATTCTCTCATTCAACCTAACGCGGAGGCCTTTTTCATTACTGTAATAAACATCTCCTCAAGGAGACTAAATCGCTATTTCTATTTGGAGTTCTTTTTTTTTTTTTGTGCAATGTGATTTTTTTTAAGACAAATGTGTTTATCTTTCATTAATAACAAATTGCTGGAAAGAGGTTGAAGAGTTATAGATATCCTCCATTTTTTTTCCTTCAATTTTCAAGGTAAATAGATCGACGATGAAGTTAGTGAAGTCATCGGAGAATGAAAAAGAGGTCTTGTATTCATACAATTTTCAAGTTCTTCCGATGATGTTCCAATTTTATCTTCTTTTATAAAACAATTCCATCTACATCTTCTCCCCTCTTTAATTTTCAGATCTAACTTCCTCTGAAAAATTCTCTTTTGATATTTTGATACTGAAATAGAGGTATAATATTGAACATAAGATGTGTTCTGGTATAAATATTGTATAACAACTATCTATACACACTTATACATTATTGTATAAGTGTGTATAAATGTGTACAATTGTGTATAAATATATACAACTATATATAAATGTATATATATGTTCATAACATCACTTATCTTCTTCTTCTCTTTCTCTTATTCTTTTGATATACGTTATTATACATTCCATATACAAGTTTATACATAGTTATACATCATTATGCATGTACTGCATATGTATAATCAAATTAACTTTTTTTCATATTTTCTTCCTTGTTCTGGAATAATTCATGTATAAATCTACTTTCCAGGTTGATTCTCCGCCAAAGCACGAACTTGCAGTAATTGTTTCTAAATTTTACCATATTAATAGAATCGACGAAAAATTGGGGGATAACTTGCAGTAGTAAAGACAAATTGGGGGAGAAATATCAAAATTATATGACGGAAGAATTAGAAAATATCATGACTTCATCTAAATAAGAAAATTATCCTGATTAAACTCCGTTGCCGAATAAAAAAGCTAGAAAATACTCTTTTTTCAAATATTAGCCGATTATTTTTGGGCTATAAATTTGTAAAGTTATGACTGAGCTATTAGTTACAAGTCAGATGTGTAAGTTGTATTTATGTAAAATTATCCCTTTTTAAGGTCTATATTCATGCCACCTAATATGAATTATCATTACTGTTTTCATCTTTTAAAAATTAAAGCTATGACTTATGTGCACTATTTCTTACGTGCCCTTTTAAATATTAAGCATAAAATTGCTGGATCAATTAGTTAGTTTAATTTTACTTAAAACACACGTTAATTTGCTCTTTTTGTCAAAGAATACATGTCCATGAAAGTAACATGTAAGAATTATAATTTTGTAACACATACAGTTCAAATACGGAAAAAATTTAGAGGGTATTTGGCTAAGCTTATAAGCTGGTCAAATTGGCTTATAAGCACTTTTTAGTTTATTTACGCGTTTGGTAAAATTAAAAGTGTTTATAAGTTAAGTGCTTATAAGTCAAAAATAAGCCAAAAGTCATAAGTTGGTCTCCCCCAACTTATCAAATTTCAGCTGATAAGCATTTTGGTTTGACCAAAATATTTACTATTTTATCCCTAAAATACTTCTTTTTAAAACAAAACTGTTCGTATACTCATTCTTCAGCTGCTTATGATTAATTTTAGTACTTTTATCCAAACACTAACTGTTTATTTTTTAAATCAGTTACAACACTTAAAAGTACCTTTCAGTACCTAATGCTTATCAGCTACTCTAAATCAGCTAAGCCAAAGGGTTTAATTGACTTTAAAGTCTTACATTTTAGGATTGCCTACCTAGTTCAAATGGAAAATAATTTAATAATAAAACTTAAGTTGATTTCAAAGAATTAAATATTAGGAGCATAATTAAATGATTACTTTGTTTAGTGTGAGCTCTATTTTTAAAGGGTAAAAAGGGAAACGATATTTTTGCTAAGAGTGCTTGTTATTTTTCCCTATAAATAAAGAGATTCTACTCCATTATAATAATATTTAATCCAAAATTAATGATAATTCTCTCTACTTTTCTCGACAATATTCTTCATTTTCTCTTATTGTTTTACAACATATCTATTCCCCCCCCCCCCCCCTCATTTCCACGATTAGTAACTAAAAGCTAAAATAGTTGTGTATATAATACTATGCAGCTCAAAAGTTATCACCTAGAAAAATATTTTTAGCATATGACCAGTAATAAAAGGTAATCAGACAAAACAGATTAAGCATTAACATTTTTTAAGAATATTGAATAGACACCTCAAACTTCTTCCTTAGCTTAATTGCTGCATAACTTACAGTTTCTCTTTTTTAAGAATATTTAATAGCCACCTCAAGTTGATAATTGCTAGCCTTTTGTTCTAGAGAAATGTATATTTTTAATCGCTTTCAATAGTAAAAGCTAATAAAATTTATATTTTTGTATACATGTGTTTTATATACTATAATATATATATATATATATATATATATATATATATATATATATATATATATATATATATATATATATATATATAACTAATAAATACAATTAATTTCGATTGACCGGTCAAATTTATAACGTTGCGCTTTGTTCTATTTCAGTGGATGGTTTAGGTGTCAGAGCATTAGTCCAATTTACATTTGGCTGTTATAAATAGAACTCTATTTAAGGTGAATGTCTATATTTAGAGAGATTCTAGGGTTTACTACTTGGTGGCTAAGTCACCACCTCCCTATAAATAAAGGGGTTCTCTCCCATTGTAAACCATCTAAAGTATCAATAAGAATACTCCTCTCTCTACTTTTCTCTCTATTGTTCTTGTTCTTGTATTATTGTTCTTGTTCTTATATTATTTCATAACACGTTATCAGCACGAGCCTCTAACCAATTGAAATTTTCGATTGTCTTAACTTTTGTTTGTGTAGGGTTTCACGTGAGGTTCTGCCGTAACCAAATCCCAAAATTTTCTATACGGAAAATAGAAGAAAAAGGAAACGTATTAATATTTGGGCAAAAGACAAAGACTTTGATCGGCCAAGCAACTGAAAGCAATTGAAATTGAAAACAAGGAAGGGATTCACTGAAAATTAATCGTGAAGGAAAAAAAAGGATGGTTGATCAAATAACTTTTGTGGTGGAATCTTGTGTCATAGAATACAGAAACAGAAAGAGAAAAACGTGAGAGAAAGAAAGGAATTTACACAAGAGGTATATTTGATATCACAACATTTATTGGTATACCTTAAAGGTAAGTAATTTACTTTTCCCTTTCAAATTCTTGAAATTCTACGATTTAATTTTATATACAAACAAAGACAACAAAGTCTGATTATAACTCTAGTGGAGTTCGTAAGAAATTACACTCACATGAAGTAGTAAAATTTCTATGCCTTGCCATGATCAAATTCATGTATGATTGTGGGCAAAGAATTGAAAATCCGTCCCATAGAATTTGCTCCATTCCCTTTAGAGAATGTGGTAGCAGTATGTGATAAGCCTGAAAGAAGACAAAATTATTACCATGAAGGTATCAATGAATGTGGACGTGGCAAAGAATTAAAATTCCGTCCAATTGAATTTGCTCCATTCCCTTTAGAGAATGTGATAGCAGTATGTGATAAGTCTGAAAGAACACAAAATTATTACCGTGAAGGTATCATTGGATGTGGACGTGGCAATAGACGAAATTATAATCATCATTATTGTGATAATAAGAATAATAAAGATTCTCAAAATAATCTTTCACTTTATGAAAGTAATATTTGACATGAGACTGTGCTAAGGCCTTGATTTTCTTGCGCCATCACCTTGATGAAGGTTTGAAACTGTGCTAAGGCCTTGATTTTCTTGCGCCATCACCTTGATGAAGGTTTGAAAATTGAATATATCACAGTCAAAGATCCACCGATCTTGTGGAATGGCTTAAAAGAGGGATATGACAACCTGAAGTTGGTCACTCTGCCACAAGCACGATACGATGAGAATCCAAAGGCAAATAGTTCAGAAACTATATGTTATCGTTGCGGTGGAAAAGGGCACTGGTCAAAAGCTGCCGTATACCAAGACATTTGGTTGACCTTTATCAAGCATCTCGAAAGAGTAAAGGCCCTGAAACAAATTTTGTCTCTGACGACAACTTTGACATCACCCACTTGGATGTGGCAGGCTCCTTTGAGCACCCTGAGGGGAAAATAGACCACCTAATCGGTGATGGACCTGTGATGAAAGAAGATGGAGTTGTTTGATTTTACGTTATTTATTTGTATTAGTTAGTGAATAAACTAATAATCATTAGTATCAGCTCGTATTTGTTAGTTTATGATATAATGTTAGTATTAGTTCTTTAGAACGTTTCAATATGCTTAAATTTCGAAGAAATTTTTATTTTCCATCAAAGTTAGTCGATTAACTAATAAAGTCGACTATCTAATATTTTGTATTAAAACTGGAATTTCCGCAAGCTAAGTTATTCGAATATCTGATTTAGATATTCGAATAACCTGATTTAGTTATTCGAATATCCTGATGACTGTTTACTAAGATAGTCGACTATCAACTTAGTTAGTCGACTATCTAATATTTCGCATTAAAACTGGACTTTTCCGCAAGGCATGATAGTCGACTATCTGATTTAGTTAGTCGAATAGCCTCAGCAGATTTTGAAAATATTGTTTAAATATGAAGCAAACAGATTTGTATATTCTCATGTTCATATATTTTCTTTTGTATGTCAAACCATGGGAATTAAATTGATTGAAGGCTCCTGAAGAGCAACTATAACTCTGCCTAAAGGAACAATATTTTAGAGAATGCAATGTTCTCCTCCAAGTCTAAGAGGAACTTGTTGAGTTTTAATGATATCAGTCAAAATGTTCTCCTCCAAGTCTAAAAGGAACTTGTTGAATTTTAGAGATACATTCAAAATGGATATCAGATTGAGAAAATACATGAGTATAATCTTGAATACCTCATTTACTCATGAAAAAAAGGCTGCCTACTTCGGTTTGGGGTCACGCCATTTTGCATGCAGCAATGCTAGTTCATCTCTGACTGACGAATTGTCACAAATATTCCCCGTTGCAATTAGTTTTGGGTCATGAACCTAATATATCCCATTTAAGAATTGTTGGATGCGCAGTATATGTGCCTGTAGCACCGCCATACCGCACCAAAATGGGTCCGCAAAGAAGGTTAGGAATATATGTTGAGTTTGAATCGTCCTCCATTATTCGCTACCTCGAAACATTGACAGGGGATTTGTACACTGCATGATTTGCAGGCTGTCAATTTGATGAGACACTTTTCCCAAATTTAGGGGGAGAAGTTGGTGAAACCAAACGGGAAATTTTGTGGAAAAATGCATCATTATCTCATCTTGATCCACATACCTCCATTTGTGAAAATGAGGTGCAAAAGATTATCCATTTGCAAAGAATAACAAATCAAATGCCAGGCGCATTTACAGATTTGAAAAGAATAACAAAATCACATATCCCCGCAGTGAATGTGACAACATCTGATTCACGAATACATATTCATTATTGGAAGAATATGAACATGAAATTGGTATAGAATATACCACACTCACCCCTAGAAGGAGGTTGAGATGATACCACACTCACCCCTAGAAGGAGGTTTGAGATGATATATGGCATGAATGATCGTTGGTCACGTACCTATTGTACACCAAAGTATTTTGGAAATATGACTATTAAAGGACAACGATAATGCAAGAAACATATCTTGCATATAAGTTTGACATGACCATAATGGTATAACTTTCTCTTTAAGAAAGATATTCACCACATAGTTGTTGATGAATTTGTGGTAGTACAAAATTAATTGAGAGCTCTAGAAGAGCCAATTATTACTATGTTGGAGAAACACAATTGAGTATTGTGTTGTAGTAAGTCTCAAAGAAACTTATTCAGTTTCCAAAGTATATGCGAAAGCGATTGATTATATTGAGACTATAAATAAAGGAAAGATTTGATATCTTCTATTACTACAACTTGTAGCGGGATAATTTGTATATGAAAAGCTACCCGCTTTATTCTCCAGTTTGTACTACACAAACAAAAGAATGCCACAATAAAGTGGATATCTATTGGTATAAAAACCCATGTCATAATAAACCTGAAGTTTATTGATAAGTGCACATGTCATGGTGTAAATTTGAAGTTTACCAATATTGATAATTTATTCAGTTGGCATTCGGGTTAGCCATCTCATTTTAAGTATGATGTGCAATAATAGAGAATTCACATGGGTGAATATTAAAGAACTAGAAAATTCTTTACAAATTCTCTTGTATTACTTGTTCTCATTAATGAACTGACCAACTAAAGAGTTCGGGTTGAAGCCCATAAATTCTGGAAATACCAAAGGTGAATATGGGCCCATTCACCTGCCATGTCTACCACATATGATGCATCTATGATATGGTTACATGCGCGATTGTTATTAACCCGCAGCCTGGCCGGTGCTTGCGAGGTAAATTGCTCAGTAATCTAACTTCGAGCATAATTTCCAGATTTTCTACTCAAGATAGTTCATCTTGATAAGTTGGTTTATATCAAAGTTGATTTAGCAAGATAATTATTGAGTGCCTCCACTTAATAGCTAAATTGTTTCTTATGAGAACAAAGTTATATATATCAGTTTGATATACGTTGTATACGAGAGTATATTATATTCTCCCCTCACAAGTGGTTCAGGGTCAGGAACCAAATAACTCCATCTTATTATTGATGTGAGTGTATATTTTCATTAATACCATAATGCACAAAGATGGACTCTCAAAGTTGAGGAAACAAGTTAGCTTTTCTGACATGAGGGGGAGACATGATAAACAATTGAGAAAAGTTTACATGGGATGAATTATCATTTGTATATGTAGATCCCCGAATATCATGATATGAACTTGAAGTTCATAAAAGGGATAATTCAATTGCAACATATTGCAAGCATGCTACACGCATTTGCTGACCCAAAGAATGTAACTATATTCTCACTGCAAATGCTCATATTAAGTCCTAGAAGGACAAAGTCTTGGATACGCTTGAAGCGTATAGACAAATCGGTTTCAAAAGAACTTCTTAATAAAGAAGATGAGCAAATGATCAAAGTGATCATAATAAGGAGGCAAGTGATCCAGAAGATCACATGACATAACACTTCATAAAATCTCATGAGAGATTCAGGTACCTGATATATGAATAAAGAGATCTCCATGTTATGTCCTTATGAAAATTTATTGGAACCGATATAAAATGTTCGTCGACGACATCTATGATAACGCTAAATGTCGATGAGGATCTTATGTTTGTCGAATGCAAACAAAAATATTGGCCAAATGGAAGAGATACAATTCAAGTAGAATTGATTCCATATGAAAGACATGTAGTTTTGGACATGTAGTTCGAATACTTGAAAGTATAAAGTCAATGGATGGCATCGAGAATACCCCTATGGAGATATTGAAGAGTCATTTCACGGCATTATATGAAGATGTTCATATCTATCAAGAATGATAATTTCAAGGTGCGGAATATTTGTTCAAGTCAATATGGTTGATTTATTTATCAAATATCTACCAAAGATCGTTTTGATGATGGTGCACAAGATTGGAATGCAAATGCTCAAGGATGTGAATTGATGCTCTATTCAGGGGGAGTTAATGCGCGTTGCACTCTTTTTCCCTTACAAGGTTTTGTCCCAACTGGGTTTTCCTTGCGAGGTTTTCAACGAGGCAACCAATAGGCGCATATTCAAACATGTGTACTCTTTTTCCTTTTCTATAACTTTTTTCCCATTGGGTTTTGTTTTAGTTAAGGTTTTAACGAGGTACATTATTGAATAGACATTCAAGGGGGAATGTTATAAATAGAACTCTATTTAAGGTGAATGTCTATATTTAGAGAGATTCTAGGGTTTACTACTTGGTGGCTAAGTCACCACCTCCCTATAAATAAAGGGGTTCTCTCCCATTGTAAACCATCTAAAAGTATCAATAAGAAACTCCTCTCTATACTTTTCTCTCTATTATTCTTGTTCTTGTATTATTGTTCTTGTTCTTATATTATTTCATAACATTGGCCTTTTTTTGAGTGGCAGATTAATTGGATTAATTGGGGAGAAAGCCGTTTTTAGGACTTTTTGGTTCTTCGGTGCTACCTAGTTTATATTTGTACTAATTTTTAAGTTGTGACTATTTTTAAAAACTTTTCAAGTGCTGAATAAACAACAGTCCTAAAGTGATTATTCACGCAAAGTGTTCGGACTAATTTTTTCAACATTTGCCATTTTTGTAAAATAACACGGGTAGCTATTTTTCGGATTGCTCATTCAAAAATAATTAGTGTTTGCAAAGTCATTAAAAATTGTCACTATTTTATTGCAATAGGAACCGGTACAACATAATATACTGGAGATCAGTGTACATATGTATGAACTTCCAGTATACTTATGCTGGAACTCCATTATTATATGTTGGAGTTCCAGTATATTTACGCTGAAGCGTTTTCCGGATTTTGAATAGTATTCGTTCATATTTATTTTAACATAAAAAGTGGCTAAATTTCGAATACTTTTAAAACTGTGATTATTTTTGAATGACCTCCTGTAAATTTAATTATTTTTTAATTTCTCCCGCATTTTTCTAATGACAAAAAAAAACACGAAAAGGGACGAAGACCATATGATGTTTATTTATAGACTAAAATTAACATTCGTCTTTTTCAGGCCTAAGTTACAAAAACGCATTACAGCTCTGGTTCAAAATTTTGATTTACCATGGTTAATTTTTAGCTTATCTACAAAAAATAAGATCCAAAATCGGAAAGACAAAAAAAATGGTACGGGCTGATATCTCAAGGGCCTTTAGGCTCTTATTGGAGTATCCTCGCTCAGAGGCTAAAATAAATTAAATTCTTTCTTTTTATATGAAAGTACCTGACGAGATCTTACTGAAAGATACCATTCTTTTAGAATGGTGAAAAGGTTTTCTATCCTCCTTATCTTAAAGAGATTCACTACGAGCCGTACCCAACGAGATACATATTGCCCAAATGAAACCTAAAAGATAGGAGGGATGATCCATAAATCTTTTGGTGAGGTTCATCCCTCATCGTAGGGATCTTTATGGAAATAAAAACTTCTTTTGTTGAGGCAATTTTCCTTGTTGCTTACCCGTATAGATGGATTGATCTTCACTATCGTGTCTCCTCTCCTCCTTATACCAGTTGAAAATAGGGCAATGCTTAATATGACGATTCAATGAAATCGAAGTCCTAAATCCAAACCTTAAAAATATGCGAAAAAATAGTATTAGTAATGTGACAATAATTAAACAAATAGACACGATTTATTTGGATAACCAAGAAAAAACTATATGGTCATAACAAAAATTTCTTTTTAGGTTTTAAGTTTTCTTTTAAGTATTCTACAATATAATACTGTCAAATGTTTTAAAATTTCAAGTTAAATAATTCAAATATTCATATTTACTAATAAAATATTTGATAACTAGAACTAATGTAATGTAATGAAGTAAAATGTTAATGCTTTGTTAACTTCAAATTTTCTTACTAATATTAATAATTATAAATAATAGAAAACATTTTGGGGGCTAAAGCTGAAGTTTTAGTGGCCTTATCCTAAAGCCCTCAAGGTATTTACCATATATAGGAAAGAAGTCTAGAAAGATCACAAGTAGTTCAAGCACCTAACGCATGTTTCCCCCATCTATAGATTATTAAGCTCTGTTGTCAATTTTGTGTATGTATCAATTCTTTCTTATTCTTCTTTTCTCTTGACTGATTTTCTGTCTTGTTTTTCTAGTTTCATGAAAATTGAAAATTCATGAATTTTACCTCTTATAATATTTATTTTCTCTTTTTGATGACCAATAATGTCTACTGACCTCTGTATTAATGTTTTATGGGATGATTTATTATGGTAGAAAATATTAAGGATCAATTGTTAGAGAATAATAAACAAACCTACGAGGTTTCTGAATGTATGAAGGTTACTATTTTCTTTGTTTATTATTATCAACAATGATTTATTTGTTTGTTATGTTAGGATTATGATTCCGACTAAAACACAATAGCCTTCATATCGAATAATTTGGAATGAACAACATAAGCGGAAGCGCACCTGAATCCATATGTGGAAAACCTTAATCCTCTTGTTGAAGATTGTCCAAAGTGTGCCTTAGAAAGTTCCTTAGTCCTTCCTTCAAGATTGCCTCCTTGATCCTTCTTGAAGTATTGGTTTCACAACAACAATAATATCACAATAACTAAAATCGGAGTATGGTTTTCCACAAAGATATGCAAGACAACAAAATGGCTCTCTTGATTCAATGGGAAGAAGAAGAGTATGTCTTGCTATTATGTGGGAACCATAACCCCCCCACTTATAACAAATGAGTTATGAAACTCAAGAGTCATAAGGATGTAACCATGGTTACATATATGTAACTTTAGTTAGCCCATCATTAACTAAGGTTACCCTTTTGGGTATCTACACATTAGTCCTACACTTTATATGACAATACATTGGCCCCCTTAATATAATATCCATAAGACCACTTATTTAGGCCAAACCAAAAAATAGCACATAACATATAATTTATCCATATATTGTTCATATGTATGTAGATATAAATCCATATATCTTACAATCTCCCACTTGGACGAGATATTCATACATATGTACAAACCTTAGCATTATATGCTACAATATAACCTTATGAGCTCAGAATTGCTATCATAATAAAATTGTCATGAATAATCCGGTCCATCAATCATACCAACATAGGAACTAAGAGCTCTTAGTTACTCTTGCGTAACTAGATCCAACATAGATCACGTATATCAATATAACCAACGACATGGATCAAGTGTAGGTATGTAGCATGGAAATAACATAAAGTGTGGTCAATAGAATGTCTATTTCCAACTGGTTCTCTTTATTGAGATCAATCATAAACTGTAAGAGTACAAAAACTTTAAAACTGAATATCTGCGCAGATATAACTGAATTACTGAATGTAATGGACAATACATAATTGTATAACACAAACTCCCACTAAAATACATAATCCTTAACTGATTTGACACCCATACAAGCAATATCTCAAGAAATACTTTTGGTGTCAATCCCTTAGTGAGCGGATCCGCAAGCATGGAGTTTGTACTGATGTGCTCAATGCACACCTGTCCATTCTGTACTCTTTCTTTAACAACCCGAAATTTGACGTCCATATGTTTTATTTTCATCAAACTACTGTTGTTATTAGCATAAAGGACTGCCGATCTGTTGTCGCACAATAGCCTAATTGGCTTTTTAATGCTATCAACAATCCGCAGTCCACCAACAAAATTCCGCAGCCAGAATGCCTCATTGGATGCTTCATAACATGCCATGAATTCCGCTTCCATGGTGGAAGTGGCCGTAAGAGTTTGCTTAATGCTTCTTCAAGAGATAGCACCGCCAGCAAGCATGTAAATATAGCCTGAAGTAGACTTCAGACTATCCTGACATCCAGCAAAATCGGAATCGGTATACCCAATGATCTCAAGATGGTCCGATCTCCGATATGTAAGCATGTAATCCTTTGTTCTCTGTAAGTACTTCATGACCCTTTTGGCTGCCTTCCAATGGTCCATACCCGGATTGCTAAGATATCTGCCTAACATCCCAAATAATGTATGCTATATCAGGTCGTGTACATACCTGAGCATACATCAGACTACCTACAGCCGAAGCATAAGGTGTCTTCTGCATTTCCGAAGTTTCAAAATTATTATTTGGGCACTGTTGAGACTAAACTTGTCTCCCTTAGCAACATGGGTGTTGCCTGGTTTACAATCCTGCATGCCAAATCTTTTAAGAACCTTATCGATATAGCCCTTTTGTGACAGACCGAGAACACCTTTGGAGCGATCTCGTTGTATCTGAATTCCTAATACAAAAGAGGCATCACCAAGATCTTTCATTTCAAATTTCTTTGAAAGAAATTTCTTAGTTTCATGCAATAATGCTATATCATTACAGGCAAGCAGTATGTCATCGACATATAAAACCAGAAAAATATACTTACTCCCACTGAACTTATGGTATATATAGTCATCAGCAATATTCGGTTCAAAAGCAAAAGATGTAATGACTGCATGAGTGTAGCCTTTTGCGACAAGACGAGCTTTATACTTAATGACATTGCCCCCTGAATCCCTCTTGGTTTTAAATATCCATTTACAACCAATCGGTTTAATACCTTCGGGCAATGTAACAAGCTCCCAAACGTCATTATCGCTCATAGACTTCATCTCATCATTCATGGCATCAATCCACTTTTGAGAGTTAGAACCCTTAATGAATTGACGGAAGTTGATTGGATCATCTTCCTCAAGTCCAATATCACTTTCTTGTTCCTGGAGAAATACAACATAATCATCCGGAATTGCATTTCTCCTCTCTCTAGTGGATCTCCTTAATGGCACTTCAGTTTCTTGAGGTTGTTGAGTTTGATTTTCATTAGTAATATCAGGAACTTGATTGGGGAGATTTTCGAGATTGTCTTGAACTGGAGTTGTGTGATCCGTGTCAGGAATGAGAACACCCTGACCAAGATCAACAACTTTAGGGAAAGACACATGTTCTTCCTCAAAGACAAAATCTCTAATAACTTTATCTCCCCACCCCCCAAACTCAATATCCTCAAAAAACCTAGCATTACCCGTCTCAAAAATAGTTCTAGAAGTGGGATCATAAAACTTATACCCCCGGATCTTTCAGAGTATCCAACAAAATAGCTACTAACCGTCTTAGCATCCAGTTTCCTTTCATTCGGCCTATAAGGCCTTGCCTCAGCTGGACAACCCCAAATGTGTAAATGCCTAATACTGGGTTTATGCCCAGTCCAAAGTTCATATGGGGTTTTGATTGTAGCTTTAGTTGGAACTCTATTAAGAATATAAGTTGCGGCTTTTAATGCTTCTCCCCAGAGTGAGTCTGGCAAAGTAGTACGACAAATCATACTTCTTACCATATCCTTAAGGGTCCGATTTCGTCCACCATTCATCGTAGGACTTCCTGGCATAGTATACTGAGGGACGATCCCACACTCATCTAGGAATTTAGCAAATGGCCCTGGACCTTGTTCATCTGAACCATCATATCGACCATAGTATTCACCACCACGATCAGATCTAACGGATTTAATTCTTTTGCTTAGTTGATTTTCAACTTCAGCCTTAAATGATTTGAACACGTCTATGGATTGGGACTTTTCATGAATAAGATATAGGTACCCATAACGAGAGTAATCGTCTATGAATGTGATAAAGTATTGTTGACCATTCCTACAAGGAGTAGGGAATGGTCCACAAATATTCGTATGTATCAATTCTAAGACGTCCGAAGCTCTCTTAGCACCTAATCTCGTTTTGTTTGTTTGTTTACCCTTGATACACTCAACACAAATATTCGAATTTGAGGAATCAAGAATTCCATCTGACACGAGTTTCTGAATTCTTTGAATGGATATGTGACCCAAACGTTTATGCCAGAGTGATATAGAATTCTCCTTAGTTAATTTTCTTTTGGTACCAATTAAACTTGTATGCAAGGTTTCATTATTTGAGGTTATTGTATCAACCAAATATAGGCTATCAAATGTTGATAAAAGACCAGTACTGATAAGATTTGAATTCTGAAAGAGACTAACTTTATTGTCACCAAAAGAACATGAATAACCGGATATGTCCAATTTGGGAATAGAAATTAAATTCCATCTAAAAGACGGTACAACAAAAGTCTCATTCAAATCTAAATAAAAACCAGTCTTAAACAATAGCCTAAATTTGCCAATAGCCTCAACTTGCACCTTTTTGCCGTCACCCACATAGATGTATCTTTCACCATCATTTGGTTTTCGGCAGTTCAGGCAACCCTGCATAGATATACTTATGTGAGTAGTAGCAGCAGAATCTACCCACCAAGTATCCTTAGGTACCGAAATTAAATTAACTTCAGAACAAATAAGAGAAAGAAATGTACCTTTTTTCGCACGCCAAGCGTGGTACTTGATACAGTCTTTCTCACATGATTAGTCCCCTTACAGAAAAAGCAACCTAATTCAGTAATTTCAACCTTAGGTTCCTTATGTTGCTTATTCTTGGGCCTTGCAACCGCAACTTCCTTACCTTTCCTCTTCTTCATATCCTTAGAAGAGGATGCCAAATGAGCACTTTCAGTCTTATCTTGCTTTATCCTTTCCTCCTCTTGCACACAATGTGAAATGAGCTCGTTAAGAGTCCATTTCTCCTTCAGGCAGTTGTAACTGACCTTAAGCTAATTAAATTGTGCAGGAAGAGATATCAAAACTAAGTACACAAGCAGTTCCTCAGGTAATACTAGCTTGAGTGACTTAAGTTTCGAAGCAAGATGAGACATTTCCAAAATGTACTCCCTAATGTTTCCCTTGCCCTTATACATCATGGAAACAAGTTTACTCAATAGTGTACTTGTTTTCGCCTTTTCGTTTTGTTCAAAACGCTTTTCAAGGTTTTCAAGGAAAACTTTGGCATTAGCTTCATCATTCATAGTGCCCCTGAATGATTCTGGAATTGCACATTTCATGATCATTAGACTCATGCGATTCGAGCGTTCCCACTTCTCCATCTCCCTCCTTTCATCAGGAGAGGATGTATCCTCAAGAGAAGCAGGTTGCTCATTCCGAAGTGCAAGGTCAAGATCCATGCAACCGAGAACGATCATAATGTTCTCTTTCCATTCTTTAAAGTTTGTGCCGTTAAGCACAGGGATGCTGTTTATATTAGCAGATATCGAAGCAGCTGAAGAATTCACTGAAAATAGAACAAAGGATTACTTAATACATGCTTACAATAACTTGAACTTGAACTTTACTTTATAGATTCAAAATAGGCAAATCCCATTACAAGATACCTAGCACAACATTGATTTTAGTCTTTGGACAGAAAATCAACTTGTAAGTGATACTCTTGGTGTAGTGATCAAATATTGACAATAAACTCCTGTCAAATATCAAGCCTTCCTTTGGGCCGACTTAATATTCACATGGAAAACCAAATAATTGTCACATATTTATCACCACAAGCATGTTCGAATTCCTGCCAAATAACAACCTTCCTTTGGGCCGGTGTTAAACGCATGGAAGACTAACATCCACAGTCATCTTATATTTCAAGATCAATCAATCTACACAATAGAGGTTACTTTGGCAACATAATACTTCAATTGACTAATTTAAAATATTAGATGCTAAAAGCTTTAGTTCCTTAAGCTATATTATGAATCTTAACTTAATATATTACATGTTTTGACATGCAACATCCGAATATTAATTGTTATAGGCTTAATTGGACAATTCCAAAATCTGAAGTTTGATGGACTAAAACAATTAATATTAAAATTGAATATTAATGTATAAAACATTAATAATTATAAAAACTTAAAATTAATTGACATATTATAAATATTCAATTAAAATCTGAAACTTAAAAGACTTAAAACGTTTCTTACATTATGTCCTCATTAAACAGCCAAAACAAAACGTTTTCAGCACTTAATTGCCTGATAATCGATTATCAGGTCCTTGATAATCGATTATCAGGGCTTGCTGGTTACAGATAATCGATTATTCTGGCTTTCTGGAATTTCCAAAATTTTGCTGAAAAATGAGATAATCGATTATTCAAAATGAATAATCAATTATTCTACTGTTCTGTTTCAAAAAAATTTTATGAGCATAATTGCATAATCGATTATTCTCAATGCATAATCGATTATGCTACTGTTCTGTCCAAAAAAAAACTTTAACGCACAAAATGAAATAATCGATTATTTTTTTAAAAAATAATCGACTATTCTCTTCCACTGTTTTGCAAAATTTTGATGAACAATTCAAGATAATCGATTATCCTAAGGCAATAATCGATTATTTTGGTATTCTGTCCAACGACTTAAAATGGTTTTCAACAACAGATTTAAACAAGAAATCATGTTGATCTTTAACCAAAATTTTGCAAATTTTAATGTTTCAATTCAAGTAGTGATAGCAAGATATTGAAACACCAAAACACATCAATAACATAACATTCATAAAATCATGCTATTTCATGGTACTAGAATTTCATAATCAAAATTCTAACTTAACTTGAACATGAACTTTATATATCATGAATTTTATGAACTTCCAAATTATCCAAATATGAAGTCGGCTCTGATACCAATTGTTAGGATTATGATTCCGACTAAAACACAATAGCCTTCATATCGAATAATTTGGAATGAACAACATAAGCGGAAGCGTACCTGAATCCATAAGTGGAAAACCTTAATCCTCTTGTTGAAGATTGTCCAAAGTTGCCTTAGAAAGTTCCTTAGTCCTTCCTTCAAGATTGTCTCCTTGATCCTTCTTGAAGTATTGGTTTCACAACAACAATAATATCACAATAACCAAAATTGGAGTATGGATTTCCACAAAGATATGCAAGACAACAAAATGGCTCTCTTGATTCAATGGGAAGAAGAATAGTATGTCTTGCTATTATGTGGGAACCATAACCCCCCCCACTTATAACAAATGAGTTATGAAACTCAAGAGTCATAAGGATGTAATTATGGTTACATATATGTAACCTTAGTTAGCCCATCATTAACTAAGGTTACCCTTTTGGGTATCTACACATTAGTCCTACACTTTATATGACAATACATTAGCCCCCTTAACATAATGTCCATAAGACCACTTATTTAGGCCAAACCAAAAAATAACACATAACATATAATTTATCCATATATTGTTCATATGTATATAAATATAAGTACATATATCTTACATGTTATTTATCAACAAACATAGTGAAGAGTTGATTAGATAGAATGAAGAGTTGATTAGACATAATGAAGGATTGACGATTGAACAGTTGATTGAGTTGAAAAAATTGAAGAAGAACAGCACTCGTTAGACTCCACCGTCTGCTTTTACTGCAGTTCTACCGCCTGCTTTTACTGCAGCTTCACTGCCTTCTTCTACTGCACTCCACCGTCTGCTTCTACTACAACTCCGCCTGCTTCTACTGCAGCTCCGCCTGTTAGTTCAGCAGGTGTCGATATCACGTCTTGATCTCAACTGGAATGTAGAGATCTTGAAACTTTATATGGCCACTCACATCACACATATCAATGAAAGAATAAAAAGGGTGCAGTAATAGCTCTTCTCATTAAAGAAAACTTCTTTTTTAGCAAACCATTAAAGAAAACTTTATTGTATACAAACTAAAAATATATACTCTATATAGAAGGGATACAACGTAGTTACATAAAACTAGGATTTTCTAAGAAGTCTAAACCTAGCCTCTAAACTTATTATAGAAGACTCTTTATATAATATATAACTATTTCGCTTCATTTCCATTGTTTATTTTTATTCTATATAGCTTTTTGCTAGCATTTGTATGTCAAAGCCCTTTGTATGCCAAAGTTTGATACACACATAAACCGGCCATGTATATAAACATAACATAATTGATTTTTTTTCAGTACATATATCGATTCAGGTTCGTATTAAAATTATGACATACTTAGAAGGAATGGCGGTGTTTGAATCAATTAACGTGCATACGGTAGTATATAGATCTTGAAGCCTGCAAAACTCTTATTTTCTATACTTTGTATGTTCTTTTTATGTGTTTAGTGTAAGATCTAGTATTAATTCTGTTGATTTGCCATAATCCTGTATTGTAGAATCTAACTTTATATATACGCGTGCAAAATAAGTTCAGGCAAAGTTAAATATATATTTTATAAAACTCATTCTTTCTCACGAAATTTTATATTTTGGTCCTACAACATATAAGCTTTTAATTATTAATCCACCACTATATGAATTAGTCTGAGTTTTTGAAATTTAAATTATTAGATGGTACCTTGAAATCTGCATTCCAGTTAAGTATAAGGATTGTAGGTTCCTAGTTTTGTTTCTTGTTTCTTATTTTCGTTTTCTTTTGTTGTATTTTGTGTTGCAGTCATACATCTAGGTTTAGAACCTGAAGGAAGAGAAATCGGTCTTTTTATGAGCTCTTTTTTTTTTCCCCCGGAAATCAGGTGCACTATTACGGCAAATTGATTGGTTCTATTTATTAAGTGATTAAAAAAAAGCGACACTTAAAAGTTCTTGTAGGTTGTATGCAGTTCACATTAAAGATATCCCTTCCAAAGATTAAGTACCTTGGCTCATATGTGGGTTCGTAAGTCAATAAAACGATTTGAAATGAAACTCCCCCCACCTCGGGCCAATAAGATTGAGATATTCAATGGTCACTCTTCTATGAAGAATTAACCCAAATAGGTATTCAATCGATGCTTAAATTAAAAAAAATCGCTAAGATTATGTCGGGATCTTTTTTTTTTGGTAATTAAAATTTTGTATTAATCACCAAAGAGGTTTCGTTACAAATTTATAGTGCAGCTAAACACAGCTGACTGTCAAAGAGAAAACTTAATCAGCGTCTACTGTCACTGTACCTATCTATTTTACAGTAGAAAATGCTGAAGCTGTAGGCTAACTTTAGGGGTACTCCTAACATTACAAACATATGCGATGGTCCTAAGTAATTGATCACTAGAACAAAGGACATTCTTAAATAACCTCGAGTTTCTCTCTAACCAAGTAGCGTAGAACAATTCTGCTATAGTCATTTTGAAAATGTGAGCTCGACTAGTTTTCCCTCTAGCTTTGGCAATGATCCAGTGAATAAACTGCTCCCAATTCTGACAATTAGGCTGAGTTACTCCAATCCATACCATTGTTTGATGCCTCAGTTGACTAGCAAAGGGACAAGAAAAGAAAAGATGATCTCTGTTCTTCATATCTTGTTGGCATAATACACAGGTGCTATCTACATTCAAGTTCCACTGGCCCAACCTGTCTTTAGTAGGTAATGTCTTGCAACACCAACCAGAGATTGAAAACTGCCTTGGGTCTGGCATAGTTTTGGATGGTTAAGTTCTTCCACATGACTCTAGGCAATTGTCCAATCTGGTGTAGATACAATATCTTTATAGTACACACTGGTTTATGCATCATCTGAGATTACTGCAATGAAAAAGTAGCTTCAATAATCCTCCGGACCATCCAGCTGGCTTGGTTGGGAATAACTATGGATTCTAACTGTTGTTGCTTTATATAGACTGTATGAATCCACCTTACCCATAGTGCATCCTTCTTATGAGCCAAATCCCATCCAAGCTTGGTAATAGCAGCTTTGTTCCACACTAGCAGGTTCATGATGTTTAAGCCTCCAGCTGACTTAGGCAAGCATACTTTGTCCCAGGCTATATATGCCTTTTTTGATATACTGGCTGAACCTGTCCATATAAAGGATCTACATACTGCTTCTAGCATCTTTAAGATTTTTGAAGGAATAAGGAAAAGTTGGGCCCAATATGCTTGTATGCCAAATATCGCTGATTGAACTAATTGAACTCTGCTAGCATAAGACAATTTTCTGGAAGTCCAGGATGTGATCCTGGCAGTGATCCTATCCACCAGTGGCTGTCATTGCACTAAGGTCATTTTCTTGGTAGATAAGGGAACTCCCAAGTATTTGAAAGGCAACTCCCCATATACATAGCCAAGATGATCAACAATTTGATGCTGGATATCAGTAGGAACACCACCAAAATAAACAGAACTCTTACTCAGATTAGCTTTCATCCCAGAGGCAGTGAAGTGAGACAAATACTTAACATGGTTGCAACAGATTGATGCTCTCCTTTGACAAACATCAATAGATCATCTGCAAAGCTAAGATGAGTAATGCCTAGCTTTTTACAGCCAGGGTGAAATAGAAAACCTGTATCCTTCTTCAATTCAGCAAGAGCTCTACTTAGATACTCCATCACTATGGCAAATAAAAAGGGAGAAATTGGATCACCTTGTCTCAGACCTTTAGCTGCTTGGAAGGGTTCAGTAGTTTCCCCATTCACCATCACTGTGTAACTGACTGTTTGGACACATTCCATAATCCATTTCATAAATCTGCCTGGGAAGTCTAAGGCCTCCATTACCTGCTGTAAGAAGATCCATTCAACAGAGTCATATGCCTTTTGCAAATCAATTTTAATCACGCATCTAGGAGACACATGAGCTCTTGAGTAATGTTTAATTAGTTCATGGGTCAGTATAACATTGTCTGCAATCCTCCTGCCTGGGATGAATCATGCTTGGGCATCACAAATGATACTGGACATACATTTTTGTAATCTGTTGGCCAGTATCTTAGAAATTATTTTGTATAAGACTGAGCAGTAAGCAATTGGTCGAAACTCCTTAACTGATTGTGGATTGGCAACTTTAGGTATCAAGGTGAGGGAAGCACAATTGGCTGGTCTATACAGTTTGCTGGACTAGAAAAAATTCATGACTTCCTTGATTATATGATTGACAGTGATACTCCAGGTCTGCTTAAAGAGAGAAGCATTATATCCATCAATCCCCGGTGCTTTGTCACCACCAATAGATTTTAAACTATCCAGAATCTCAGCAGCAGTGATATCAGCAACTAACTGTTGCTTCTGGTGATGTGTGAGCTTTGGACCATTACTCATATACAATCTGTTAATTGCTGGAAGTGAGGCAGCTGATGTTCCCATCAAGACTTAAAGAAATCCTTGACTCCTTTCTAAGGTCATATGGATTGGTAATCCTGGTTCCCCCTGCTGTAATCAGTTCAGTTATGCTTTTGTATTGATTCATTTCCTTCAAGACAGCATTAAAATATTTATTGTTTGAGTCTCCCAATTGGATCCATCTGGCCCTGGATTCTGTTGTAGGATATTCTCTTCTATCATTGACCATTTTTCTAACTTCAAGACAAGTTCTTTCTCTTTAATCTGCAAATCATCAGTGTAATTCAACATCATCTGGTTCTGAATGTCCTTCAACTCCTCCCTGCTAGACTCAATTTCCTGTGCAATGTTTTTAAAATCTCTAACATTTAGAGATTTTAAAACTGGTTTCAGTGCCTTGAGATTATTCCACACCTCCTTGACAGTACCCTGAGTAGTATTTTTCTAGTTCTCCTTGATAAGTTGCTGGAAGTCCTTATGATTAGCCCATGCATTATAGAATCTAAAGGGAGCCTTCCTGATCATAGTATCTTCAGTCAAAGTGAGCACCATTGGATTATGATCAGAGATTAGTGGGGAGTCATATACAGTTTGTACATGGCTCCACTTAATCATCCATTCATAATTACCAAATACTCTGTCCAATCTGCTACAAACTCTATCATTGCCAGTTTGTTTATTGGTCCATGTGAAAAATTCCCCTTTCCAAGGGAGTTCTGATAGCCTAGACAGTTGGATACATTGAGTGAAGTCCAGATTTTCAGCTTGTTTAACTTGACTACAGGATTGCCTATCATTGATAGACATAACAGCATTGAAATCACCTGCTACTAGCAAAGGGTCTGTAATTCCAGCAGAAAGATTTTGTAGCTGTTGCCACAGTGTTCTCCTTTGATCCAAGCCATCGAAGCCATACACCACAGTGAGGAAACAAACCAGATTACCTGCAGGGGTACTGACACTATAATGAAGGAATTGAGCCTCCTCCTGAATACCAGTGATCCTAAACTTCTGAGTATCCCATAGGACCCAAATTCTACCCCTTGGAGAGTCCTTGTAGTTAGTTAGCATATCCCATCCTGGAACCAACAGCTTAGCTATTCTATCTGCATTTCTCTCCTTAACCTTTCTCTACCAGACCAACAAGGTTAAATTTATTATATCTAAAATATTCCTTAGCTTCCTTATGCTTATACCATTTATTCACACCTCTAATGTTCCAAAATAAACACTTCATTGGGTATAACTAGGACCCCCTTCATCTGGGGGATTTCCTGGTCTACTAGCTGACCTTACTTGAAATCTGTTACTCATCACAACAGGAGATAATGGGGGAAAGTTTGCAAGATTGAACTCTGGAGACTGCACCTGTTTGCCTCTATCTTCCTGTTTGTTCAACTCTGTACTTCCTAAAGGAGCAACATCTTTAGGAGGTACATCATTCTGCTTTGGTCCAAGCTGTTGTTTAGGAGCCTCCTGCTGCTGAATTATAGTCTGATTTGGAGCTTTAGCTCTCCACTCCTGAAGTACTCTAGTTTTTTGCATTTGAGTAGGTTGGGGAGGTTTGGGATTAGCCAAGCAATTGTGTCCAACCATAAGACATTTCTCACAATATGATGGTTTCCAATCATAAGCCACTTCCTGCACAAATTTCTTCCCATTTGGATCTATTAGCTCAATCTCACTTGGCAACTCTTTAGAGACATCCACCTCAATAAGCATGCGAGCATATGAAATTCTAGTCTGCTTAGTCGTACATTCATCAGCAAAAATGGGCTTACCAAGGACACTGGCTATCCTACTCAAGATCTGATTCCCCAGCATGACAAGGGAATTTAGGAAACTTGACCCACAGAGGGAGTTCAGTAGGAAAAGCAGCATTGAAATCAAAATCAGCAGTCTATTGCTTCAGGACCATAGGTCTATTTGCAATGGAGTATGGCCCAGCACAGAGAACTTCTTTAGCATCTTCCAGTGATCGAAATTTGACTACATAGTAGCCCTCCTCATGATAATATAGATCTGGTTCGGGTACATGGGACCAATGTAGGTTAATGAAACGTTTCATTGCATTGTACCCTGGTCCATTCCCTAACACAAAAACTACTAGGGCACATTTCCATTTCTGTTCTTCCTCCTCCACTTCTTCTTTAATCAAATGACCTACTGGTTTGCCATCAATCAAAGTCGGTGGGATATACTCCAACGCCATGCCATTAGAAGCAAATCGGTTCTTCTGAAAGAGATTTGCCCATCCTTTAGCTACTTTATTGGTCCCTTCCTCTGGTTTGTTTTGCTCTGTCACAGGTGTTTGAGATAGGTTCTGCATGTAGTCGATTCCACCATTTCCTTGTACCATATGGGGTTGAGGAAGCAATGAAACTCCATCTGCTTCTAATACCTCAACTGATTGTGTCAATGGAACAGTGGTAGTCAATGGAACAATATCAGCTAATGGAACGGTGTCAATAGGTTTATTTACACTAACTGGGTGGTTTATAGTTGAAATGATTCGATCTATGGTTGTAATCGGCAACTTCCTAGGTCGACCCCTGCCTCGTCCCCTTCCTCTCGCCATGGGAGCCAAGCTCGGCCTACGTTAACTAACGTGCGCAGAGAGGAGAGAAGCTTATGTCGGGATCTTTACACAAATAGAATTTATTGTTTACTTTTTTAGTCATATAAATTAAATATATATATTATATATACATATACATATATACATATATATGTATATATATACATATATATACATATATATACATATATATACATATATACATATATATACATATACATATGTATATATATGTATATATACATATACATATATACATATATATACATATATACATATATATACATATGCATATATATATATACATATATATATACATATATACATATATTATATGAGTGTGTGTGTGCGCTCGCGCGTATTAGTTAGTGTTAGCTATGCATCGATTAGAAACAACAACAACTACCCAATAAAATCCCACAAGTGAGGTCTGGGGAGGGTAGCATGTACGCAGACCTTATCCCTATCCCGAAGGAGTAGAGAGACTGTTTTCGGAAGACCATCGGCTCAAGATAATAAGAAAAACAAAAAGAAGAGAATATTAGTTTCACCACAGAGATCATAGGAAAAATAGGAACATATGCAGAAGGAATAATCCAAAACAAAAATGATGGCTAGTAAATAGACCCTGCACCAAAAAGAGAAGACACGACAATGCCCCTAGCTATTTCAGACAAGAAACCCTACTAGACTAGGCTCACAACAGTACAAGGTAACGGAAGAATCAACTACCTCCTAGCCTACAACCGTAATACTCGACCTCCACAACTTCCTATCAAGTGTCATGCTCTCGAAACTCTAAAGCCTCACCATATCATGCCTGATCGCTTCTCCCCGATACTTTTTAGACAACCCTCTACCTCTTCTCGTGCCCTCCACAACCAGCCACTCACCACCTCCTTATTGGAGCATTTGGGCTTCTTCTATGTGCATGTCCGAACCATATGAGCGTCGCTTCCCGCATCTTGTCATCAATGAGAGCCACATGATCCTTCTCTCGAATATCATCATTTCTAATCTTGTCCATCCTAGTGCGCCCGCACATCTACCTCAACATCCTCATTTCTGCTACTTTCATCTTTTAGATATGTGAGTTCTTAACAAACCAACACTCAACCCATACATCATGGCCGGTCTAACCACCATTTTATAGAACTTACCTTTGAGTATCGTTGGTACTATTTTGTCACACAAAATTTCGGATGCTAACCTCCACTTCATCCATCCTATCCCAATACGATGTGTGACATCCTCATCGATCTCCCCTCACCCCGTGGAGAACCGACCTAAGGTACTTGAAGTTTCCTCTACTTGGGACAACCTTTCATTCAAACCTCACATTCACGCCCACTTCCCTCGGCTCAGTGCTGAACTTACACTCCAGGTATTCCGTCTTCTTTCTACTCAGCTTGAAACCTTTCGACTCAAGAGTCTGTCTCCAAACTTCTAGTCTCTCGTTAACACTAGCTCATAACTCATCAATAAGAATTATGTCATCGGCAAATAGCATGCACCATGGCACCCCCCTTGAATATGATTTGCTAATGCATCCATCACCAGGGCGAATAAGAATAAACTGAGCGTAGAGGCTTGTAACCCCATTACAACCGAAAAATGCTCAGAGTCACCTCCTACTATTCTAACCCGAGTCTTAGCCCCATCATACATGTCCCTAATCGCCATAATATAGGCAACCGGCATACTTTTTGTCTCCAAGCATCTCCAGAGAACTTCTTTAGGAACTTTATTATACGCTTTCTCTAGGTCAATAAACACCATGTGCAGATCCTTCTTTCTCTCTCTGTACAGTTCCACCAACCTCCTAACAAGGTGTATAGCTTATGTGGTAGAATGACCCGGCATGAACCCAAACTGGTTGTCGGATACAGACATTATCATCCTCACCCTCACTTCAACGACCCTCTCCCATACTCTCATGGTATGACTCAGTAATTTGATACCCCTATAATTGTTATAACTTTGGATATCACCTTTGTTTTTATACAATGGAACCACCGTATTCCACCTCCACTTATCCAGTATCCTCTTCGCCTTAAAAATAACATTAAACAACCCAGTTAATCATTCCAAACTTGCTCACCCTATACAATTCCAAAATTCTGCCGGAATCTCATCTGATCGGTTACTTTGACCCTACTTATCTTACGTATAGCCCCCAGAACCTCCTCAACCTTGATACGCCTGCAGTTCCTGAAGTCACGGTGACTATCAGAATGCTCTAATTTGCCGAGCACAATATCCCGATCCCTTTTTTATTCAAAAGTTTATGGAAGTAATTCTTCCATCTTCTCTTAATCTGGGCATCTTCCATAAATATCCTACCATCTTCGTCCTTGATGCATCTCACTTGTTCTAAATCCCGAGCCTTCCTATCTCTCAACTTGGCTAGCCGGAATAACTTTTTCTCCCCGCCCTTTTCCTGTAGTTTCTCGTATATACGGCTATAATCCGCAGTCTTAGCCTTCGTGGCTAGCAATTTAGCTTCTTTCCTAGCTACCTTATATCCCTCCATGCACACTCGCCTCTCCTCCTCACTTATGTTCCCCACTAACTTCATGTATGTTTCCTTCTTCTCTTCCACTTTACATTTGACCACTTCATTCCACCACCAGTCTCCGTTATGCCTACTAGAGACATTGGTCAAGACCCCTAATACATCTCTCGCAGACGCCCTTATATAGTCTGTTGTTGCTAACCACATAGTGTTTGTGTTCCCACTGCTCCTCCAAGCACCCATAGCCGACAGCCGCCACTCCAACTCTTGGGCTTTATCCTTAGTCAAGGCTCCCCACCCGATTCTCGGTGTTCCTCGAGTAGTTCATTTACTTCTCTGTAACGTAATACCAACATCTATCACCAAAAGGATATGCTACGTCGTGAGTGTCTCACTCGGAATCACCTTGCGGTCCTTGCACATCCTGCCGTCACACCTCCTGAGGAGGAGATAGTCAATCTGAGTCTTCACTACTGCATTTTGAAAAAGTAACCAAATGCTCATTTCTCTTCGAAAATCTAGAGTTCGCAATCACCAACCTGAAAGCCTTAGCAAAGTCCAATAGCTTGGTACATCCCCTGTTCCTCTCCCAAAAACCAAAGCCTCTATGTACCTCACCATAACCACCTGGTCTCACCCCAATATGACCGTTGAAATCCCCTCTTATGAATAGCTTGTTGGCAGGCGGAACCCCGCGCACAACCTCATCTATCCCCTCCAGAAGTGTCGTTTAGCCTCCTCATCTAGGCATGTATGCGACGCATAGGTGCTAATGATATTTAGGGTGTACTCACCAACCACCAACTTAATAGCCATCAATCTATCATTCACTCGTCTAACTTCGACTACAGACTCTCTAAGTTCCCTATCTATCAAGATACCCGCTCCATTTTTTCCTTCCTCGACTCCTGAGTACCAAAGGTTATACCCGTCCACATCCTTCACACTCGGCCCTACCTACCTTGTCTTGACACATGCTATATTGACCCTCCTTCTAGAGAATCTTCGCCAACTCTACAGACTTACCCGTCAATGTACCTACGTTCCATGACCCAGTTCTTAACCTATAGAAACCCATGTTCCCTTTACCTCCCTTACTTCTTAACCCACCCCCTAACCCCTGCCTTACCTCCCGCCCTACCCTTCACTCCCCCCGAGGACATGACCTCACTCGACCATCCCAGAACACAACCACTATACCTATGACGGCCTAAGGGGAATCATTAACACACTCAAGGCAACAAACCAAGCTAGTCAAAGACACTCTACAACTATAAACACACTAATACGATGGATAAACAAATAGGAACAAATATTGAAACAATTTAACTAACACAATAAAAGAAAAATAAATAAGGGGAGGTACCAACTCCTACGAGTAGAACTTGGGCATTGTCTTGGTATATACGATGATGTTGCGTCCACCTATCACGTTCGCGTCCAACTCCTGTCGACCCTTGTTGACCCTTATCGGGGTTGTTCCTTTTGTTTGCACACGTCCCGCTCACTGCAAATTGCAACGATCCCTAACCTAAAATACACATAAAACACCACGAAGACAAAAATATGCACCGACTAGAAAAAAAAATCCATCCTACTATTCTTCTTTTATAAAGCTAAACCCAAAACTTGAGTTTTGGATGTAACCCCATGGGATTGAGAAAAGAGATTAATTATCTACTATCTAGAACCTTGATAATGCTTTAAGGAAATTTTACATGTTATAGCTAAATAATGCACCTTGTTTATTATAAATACTTTAAACTAATTATAATACATAGCTACATATTAGATTTTATAGCAAATGCCCTCTCTAAGGGACTTCTAGCCTTAAAATAACTTTTTCCTTCCTTTCTCCTTTCATCTTCCTACTATAACCTAGTTGCTTCCCCCATCTCCCTTAAACTCTCTATCTCTCTAGGGTTACAATCTCACCGAAGAACCAGCGCCGACCTAACCCGCAGGAACACTGTCGTATGTCACACCCATTTTTCTTACAAACTTCACTCAACCCTCTTAAATAAATAAAAAATTTAGTAAAGCTTGAAAAAGGTTTTCAATTTGGAAAGTGACAAAAGATAGTGTTCAAAAGGATTAACTCATAGTAGCCACTTGACATTTAATTTCAGTGTGGGAGGTTACCGTTTTAAAAAAATGTTTTTTCTTTTGAAACTCTTTGGGCTCCAAAACTATGTTTGTACCAGAGATTCGGGTAAGAGGGTTCATTTGAATCGGGGGAAGGTGTTAGACACTCCTAAGTCTGTAACTAGTACGGTTGCATAATTGATATAGTCGGCTCTTAAAATATTCATTTCAGGTAAAAAACACGGAGAAAAGTAAAATAAACACACAATAGGCTCGAGTTCGTTCCCACCTAAATAAAAGAAAAAAATGAAAATAAAATAATAATACTACAAGTTTCTATTTTCGGTCTTCATTTACAAATACTTCGGGTATACCCATATAAAAATATATATAAGTTCTTCGGGGCATTCCCTGGATAAATTTAACTAAGGGAATGACCTCTCGCCTCAAACTAATCCAAAATCCTAAAGCTCCCCTACCTAAGTGTTGTTGGCCTAAGCATGCTCCTACCGACTCGAAGAAGTAAATAAAATAAGAAAAAAAGGACAATATAATTTATCTTGCACCGAAATTTCTTTTAATTTTACCAACAACCCAACTACTGGAATCAACTTTAAAGAAACTTTCAAATTCGAACTTCTTGTTCGATTTAAGGGACAATACCATTCGATTAAATCATTAATGTCAAAATGTGCTAGCTTGGGAATTCATCATAAGACCAAAAATATCACAAATAGCCATGGAAAACACACGCATATGCCACTCAAAACACAGGCGTTACAAACATTAAGATACAAAATATTAGGGATAAGAATGGACCTTGAATCAATTTTTAATTAACCTCTGTGTAGATGTGCAAAGTTTTAAAAGGTTAGCATCAACAACCAACAATTGACGGGAACTCGAATCGGTAACCAAAATCAGCAAAACTTGAACGAACTACCTCGAACAAAAATGTGACCCAAGAACAGAAAACCACTGACTCGACAACCACTGACCAGAGGCGACAACCACACTAACTCGACAAACTAAAAACCATACCAGAAAACACTTAATTTCGTCTGTGTATATATGGACGTGTGTGTGAAGTTAAAGGATGGGGAAGATGGCAATAAGAGTGGGGCCGTTGGTGGCTTGAATCGCGGTGGATCTAATGTCGGAGGCTGGAAATGACTGGAGGTTGTGTTCAGAGGAAGTTCAGGTGGTCTTCTGGCTGCCGTTTTCCGTCGAGCTGATGTGAGGTGAGGGAGTGGCGGCTGCTATGATATTCACGGTGGTCTTGGTCGTTTGATGGCTGACAGAAGTAGGGATCGTTGGTGTTGAGAATTCCAGCGAGTTTGGGTTGGGAGATGGGTGATGGTGGCCGGCGGCGTTCAAGGTGGTCGTTCGGTGGCTCTGTGTCTTTGTGAAGAAGAAGATGGAGTTCAAAGGTCTCTAGGGTTCTTAGGATTTTTGTTTTCTCTTGTCCAGTGTAAAAGAAGAAGCCATGGATACCTCTAAGCCTTTTGTTTTCTGTATTTTGTCGTTTCTTTATTGAAGAAACTCATTTCTTGATCCAGAACCAAAGAGCTCAAAAATCTATTCCAAAAACGGCCGCCTCTCCTTGGTTTTCCATGTCTTCAAGTTTTCATGGTTTAGGTTATTTTAAGGAAGAAGGTGTGATGAATTACATGGGTTTGAATGGGTTTTGGGCGTGGGTCATGGGTTGATGGCTTAAGGAATTGGGTTGTTAAATTTTGAGTCTTTATTTGTTAAAATTAGGCCAAAAAAGCACTGAAAAATATAATTTTGTTATAAATACACTTCTATTTAAGGTGAATGTCTTTAATTAGAGAGATTCTAGAGTTCTATTCTTGGTAGATAAATCATCCTCCTCCCTATAAATAGAGGTGCCCTCTACCATTGTAAATCACTCCTAACATTTTCTAAGTATCAATAAGAAGAACTCTCTCTACTCTTCTCTCTATTTGCTCTTGTTCTTGAGTTATTGTTCTTGTCTTTTACATTATTTCATAACACGTTATCAGCACGAGACTCTACCGTCTCAAGAACCATTCTCGAGAAATCTAAGGTATTTCCCTCTTCCTAATTTAATTTTCGATTATGTCTGACATTACGAAAAGAAAGTTCGTTGCCCTTGAAATTTCGGGCAAGAACTATATGACATGGGTGTTGGATGCTGAAATCCACTTAGATGCTATGGGTCTCGGAGACACCATCAAAGATAGAGAAAAAGCATCCACCCAAGAATGTGCGAAGGCCTTGATTTTCTTGCGCCACCACCTTGATGAAGGTTTGAAGATTGAATATCTCACCGTCAAGGATCCACTCGTCTTGTGGAACGGCTTAAAGGAGAGATATGACAACCTGAAGTTGGTCACTCTGCCACAAGCACGATATGATTGGGCTCATCTGAGGCTCCAGGACTTTAAGTCTGTTTCTTAATATAATTCTGCTATGTTCAGAATTACTTCCAAATTGAAGCTATGCGAGGATAATATCTCCGATTATGATATGCTTGAGAAAACGTTTACAACGTTTCATGCCTCCAATATAGTACTGCAACAACAGTACAGAGAGAAAGGCTTTACAAAGTACTCGGAACTGATTTCTCTTCTACTAGTGGCTGAGCGAAATAATGACCTGCTCATGAGAAATCATGAAAATCGACCCACTGGGTCTACACCACTGCCTGAAGCAGATAAGGTGCACTCTCATTATGCCAAACATGAAAAGGACCATGGTCATGGTCGTAAACGGGGTCATAGCCAGGGACGTAGACAAGGAAGAAATTCCAATGAAATCCGTCACCCCCCGAAGAGAGATAACCGCCGAAAGCAGAAACGGGGTCATGAAGATCCTAAGGAAAATGGTTCAGAAACGATATGTTATCGTTGCGGTGGGAAAGGGCACTGGTCAAAGACTTGCCGTATACCAAGACACTTGGTTGACCTTTATCAAGCATCTCGAAAGAGAAAAGGCCCTGAAACAAATTTTGTCTATGACGACAATGAGGACATCACCCACCTGGATGTGGCAGACTTCTTTGAGCAACCCGATGGGAAAATAGACCACCTAATCGGCGATGGATCCGTGATGAAAGAAGATGGAGTTATTTGATTTTGTTCTACTTATTTGTATTAGTTAGTGAAGAAACTAATAGTCATTAGCATTAGCTCGTATTAGTTAGTTCATAAAGCAATGTTAGCAGTAGTTCTTTAGAATATCTTCAATATGTTCAAATATCAATAAAACTTTTATTTTCCAGTGGGGGTAATCGACTAGCCTGAAAAACTAGTCGATTATCAACTATTTTCGCATTAAAGTTGAAAAACAATTGATCAACAATCGATTATCGTTGACTAACAATCGATTGTCATTAAGACAGTGTAATCTGGAATTTTTCAAAAATCATCCACAATCGATTGTCTTTGTCTAACAATCGATTGTCTTGAAACAGTGAGGTCTGGAATTTTTCAAAAATAGCCAACAATCGATTGTCTATGCATAGCAATCGATTGTCTTAAGACAGTGTGATCTGAAGTTTTTCAAAAATAGCAAATAATCGATTGTGTGTGTTTAACAATCGATTGTCAATGTTCAACAATCGATTGTTTGTAAGTAACAATCGATTGTTTGAAGAAAACGTTTAAACTGAAATTTTCAAACTGCAAAGTAATGGATAACATATCTGATTTTGTTAGTCAACTGTTAGCAGCAGATTTTGAAAATATTATGTGACACAAAAGAATTGAACTTGTTTATTCTTATGTTCTTGTATCTCTTTTGTATGTCAAACTATGGGATAGCAAATATGGATATCTCACAAAGCGAACTTGGATCAACATCCAACTGTAAAAGTATTTGCCTAATTGATTCATGTACTACACATACAATACTCAAAGAAAGGAAGTATTTCTCCCAACTAAATATGTGTAAGGCAAACGTTACTACAATCTCTGGAAGTAGTAAATTGATTGAAGGCTCCGGAAGAGCAATTGTAACTCTGCCCAAGGGCACGACGTTAATCATAGAGAATGCAATGTTCTCCTCCAAGTCTAAAAGAAACTTGTTGAGTTTTAAAGATGTACGCCGGAATGGCTATCATATTGAGACAATGGATGAAGATAATATTGAATATCTCGTCATCACAAAGAATGTCTCCGGCCAAAAGAGGGTTATTGAGAAATTCCCGTCTTTATCTTGTGGCCTGTATTGGACAAGAATTAGTGCAATTGAGGCACATTCAACAGTAAACCAAAGGGTTACTGATTCCAATACCTTTGTACTTTGGCATGATCGATTGGGACACCCAGGATCGGTCATGATGAGACGGATTATAGAAAGCTCATATGGGCATCCGTTAAAGAATTTCAAAATTCTTTCGAATAATGAATATCCTTGCACTTCGTGTTATCAAGGCAAGCTGATTATCAGGCCATCACCAACAAAGGTTGGGACTGAGTCACCCACGTTTCTGGAACGTATACAAGGGGACATTTGTGGACCCATTCACCCACCTAGTGGGTCGTTTAGGTATTTCATGGTCTTGATAGACGCATCCTGTAGATGGTCTCATGTGTGCCTGTTGTCATCACGTAACCTTGCGTTTCCGAAATTAATGGCACAAATAATTCGACTACGAGCACAATTTCCAGATAATCCAATCAAGTCCATTAGACTGGATAATGCTGCTGAGTTTACATCCCAAGCATTTAATGATTATTGCTTATCAATCGGGATAAAAGTTGAACATTCTGTAGCTCATGTTCACACTCAAAACGGTCTTGCAGAATCGTTAATTAAACGCCTGCAATTGATTGCAAGGCCATTACTTATGAGAACGAGGGTGCCCACTTCGGTATGGGGTCACGCCATCTTACATGCAGCAATGCTAATTCGTCTTAGACCGACGAATTACCACAAGTATTCCCCGTTGCAATTGGTTTTGGGTCATGAACCCAATATATCCCATTTAAGGATTTTTGGATGCGCAGTATATGTGCCTATTGCACCGCCATCCCGCACCAAAATGGGTCTGCAAAGAAGGTTAGGAATATATGTTGGGTTTGAATCGCCCTCTATCATTCGCTACCTCGAAACATTGACAGGCGACTTGTTTACTGCACGATTTGCAGACTGTCGATTTGATGAGACACTTTTCCCAAAATTAGGGGGAGAAGTTGGTGAAACCAAACGGGAAATTTTGTGGAAAAATGCATCATTATCTCATCTTGATCCACATACCTCTATTTGTGAAAGAGAGGTACAAAAGATTATCCATTTGCAAAGAATAGCAAATCAAATGCCTGACGCATTTACGGACTTGAAAAGGATAACGAAATCCCACATTCCCGCGGAAAATGTTCCAATCCGTATTGATGTCCCTGTTGGACAATCATCTAGTGTCATATCCAATGAGTCGAATGCACGCCTGAAGCGTGGCAGACCATTAGGTTCCAAAGATCGAAATCCTAGAAAGAGGAAAAAGAACGATCAAAATGACACCACAAAAGAATCTCATGACTTAACAAATTCTGAGGTTCATGAAGAATCCATTGAGCCCGATACTCTGGAAAATACGGAACTATCCCTAAATCCAATTAATATTGAGGCAAATATTAATCGAGTGGATATTGTGGTGGATAATGCCTTTGCTTATAATGTAGCATCTAGCATTATGCAAGAATGTGAGGATCTCGAACCTCAATCTGTTGAAGAATGTCGAAAAAGACAGGATTGGCCAAAGTGGCAAGAAGCAATTCAATCAGAATTGAATTCGCTGGCAAAACGTGAAGTTTTTGGCCCTATAGTTAAAACACCTAATGGTGTTAAGCCTGTCGGCTATAAATGGGTCTTTGTACGCAAAAGAAATGAGAAAAATGAGGTACAAAGATATAAAGCACGCCTTGTTGCACAAGGTTTTTCTCAAAGGCCTGGTGTCGATTATGAAGAGACATATTCGCCTGTAATGGATGCGATAACCTTTCGTTATCTCATAAGTTTTGCTGTCCATGAAAAGCTTGACATGCACTTAATGGATGTAGTTACTACCTATCTTTATGGCTCACTTGATAATGAGATATACATGAAAATTCCCGATGGACTCAAGGTGCCAAACGCGCACAACTCAAAATCTCGGGAAATGTTCTCAATTAAATTGCAAAGATCCTTGTATGGTCTAAAGCAATCTGGACGAATGTGGTATAATCGTCTTAGTGAGTACTTGTTAAAAGAAGGCTATATAAATGACGCCATTTGCCCGTGTGTTTTTATAAAGAAAACAACATCGGAATTTGTTGTACTTGCCGTATATGTTGATGACATAAACCTTATTGGAACCCCTATAGAACTCCAAAAGGCAATTGATTACCTAAAGGATGAATTCGAGATGAAAGATCTCGAAAAGACTAAACTATGTCTTGGTTTGCAAATTGAATATTTGGCAAACGGAATTTTTGTTCATCAATCTACCTATACAGAAAAGGTACTGAAACGGTTTTACATGGATGAAGCACATCCTTTAAGTACACCGATGGTTGTTCGATCACTTGATGTGAACAAAGATCCATTCCAACCACAAGAAAGGAATGAAGAGCTACTTGGTCCTGAAGTACCATATCTTAGCGCAATTGGAGCACTAATGTATCTTGCAAATACTACAAGACCTGACATATCCTTTTCAGTTAATGTCTTAGCAAGATTTAGCTCGGCTCCTACGAGGAGACATTGGAATGGGATCAAACACATATTGCGGTACCTAAAGGGAACTACCGATATGGGCTTATTTTATGGCAAGAATTGCAGCCCGGATCTTGTTGGTTATGCTGATGCTGGATATTTGTCCGACCCACACAAGGCTCGATCTCAAACGGGTTATGTGTTTACCTGTGGAGAAACCGCCATATCTTGGCGATCGACTAAGCAATCAATTGTGGCTACTTCATCTAATCATGCCGAGATAATTGCTATTCATGAAGCAAGTCGAGAGTGTGTGTGGTTAAGGTCGATAATACATCATATCCAAGACAAATGTGGTTTGAAGTGTGATAAATTACCCACAACTTTGTATGAAGACAATGCAGCATGTATAGCTCAATTGAAGGGAGGATTTATAAAAGGAGATAGAACGAAGCATATTTCACCAAAGTTATTCTTCACACATGATCTTCAAAAGAATGGTGATATCAATGTTCAACAGATTCGTTCAAGCGACAATATGGCTGATTTGTTCACAAAATCTCTACCAAAGTCAACCTTCAAGAAGCTAGTTCACAAGATCGGGATGCGAAGACTTAAGGACATAAATTGATGTTCTTATCAGGGGGAGTTAATGCGCGTTGCACTCTTTTTCCCTTACAAGGTTTTGTCCCACCGGGTTTTCCTTGCAAGGTTTTTAACGAGGCAACCAATCGGCGCATATTCAAACATGTGTACTCTTTTTCCTTACTTTAATTTTTCCCATTGGGTTTTGTTTTAAGGTTTTATGAGGCACATCATTGAATAGACATTCAAGGGGGAGTGTTATAAATACACTTCTATTTAAGGTGAATGTCTTTAATTAGAGAGATTCTAGAGTTCTATTCTTGGTAGATAAATCATCCTCCTCCCTATAAATAGAGGTGCCCTCTACCATTGTAAATCACTCCTAACATTCTCTAAGTATCAATAAGAAGAACTCTCTCTCTACTCTTCTCTCTATTTGCTCTTGTTCTTGAGTTATTGTTCTTGTCTTTTACATTATTTCATAACAAATTTAAATATCTACAAAATGTAATAATTTCTAATTGATTTTGATATACCGTTAATATTAAAATAAAAGCTAAAAGTGAAAGTTGAAATTATTTTTGGCATTTTCAAGGATTATATTAAAATAAAAATAGGTTCAAAGTAATATATCCTTCTAAAAATATCTAATACACGAATTAAGTAGAGAAATATGGAACAATTTTTGTAATTTTAAATTTTTGTTCTTAAAATAATGTAAAAGAGTCAAAATTAGCTGAAATAACTATATTAAGCCTAAATTAAATATTTAAATACTAAAATGAGTAAAATTTTGGGGAGAGCCAAAAATCACATGTCTACAGCTACCCCTCTTTGACTGGAAATACAAAGTATTTTCAGACAAAGAACGACTAGACAAGTTTTTTGACCTGACCCTTATTTAGAGAAACTAGAACTAAGAGAAAGGAGAATGTGACCGAGCCCTGGTATTTGAACTATCTATATATCCTTGCTTTAAAGGAATCAGGCCATCTGTAGTTCAGAAGTATGAGCAGTGATGGAGTATATCGAGGTGGAGAGCCGATCGAGGTGTCGTTCTGTCGAGATTCCGGTCCGTGGTCCTGTTTTTACATCAAAATCAAAAAATAAAAAAGACTAACTAAGCCTGTCAACTATGAATTACAAGATCCCTTTCTATAAGTCTTTTAAAGCTTGATCTTGAGTCTTGGATGGTTATTCATGCAGATTTTAGATTTGAACCTTGATGCTTGCTAGTTGAAGGTGCTAGCTCATTCTTCTTCACCTTTTCGAATCAAAACCGGACACACCATGCTTGTGACTTTAGTCATGTCTTGAGTAATTTACCTCTTGTCTCAGTTTTTGTATATGGATTTACTTCTTTTTTCTCCTTTTCTGTTTTTTGCTTTATCTTTTTTATTCTTGATTGAGATTACTTTTGTTCATCATCTCGGACTGTTGACTCGCATTCTTGTCGCGAGCTTCTGCTACTTCTTACATGAATTGAATTCTTAAATGACTCCCCTCCTTTTCCAAAATGACTCAAAAATGAACTCTGAAATGTTCTCCCTCGTTCTCCAGGTGGTGCCTGCAATCAAAACAACAAAACAAACAAAATTTTCAGTCCCGGTTTGCACTAGGAAGATTTGTGAGCTATTAGCAAAATTGTAAATCACATATGCTATTGATTCAATGATGAGAGCAAAACTAAAGACTTGACTAGGATGTACGTCTCCAGTAAAGTAAAATCAAGAACACTTGACTAGCAAAATCATCAGTCTAGGTGTTCTATCTTAGGAGAAAAATTCATCAGACTAAGATTTCGATCCTAGGAGAAAATTCATCAGACTAGGTTTTCTATCTTAGGAGAACAATTCATCAGACTAAACTAAAATTTCGATCCTAGGAGAAAAATCATCAGACTAGGTCTTTTTATCTTAGGAGAAAGATTCATCAGACTAAGATTTTGATCCTACGAGAAAATTTATCAGACTAGGTCTTTTATCTTAGGAGAAAAATTTATCAGACTAAGATTTCTATCCTCGGAGAAAATTAATCAACTAGGCTTTCTATCTTAGGAAAAGAAATCATCAGACTAAGATTTTGATCCTAGGAGAAAACTCATCAAACTTGGTCTTTTGGTGTTATCTTATGAGAAAGATTCTTTAGACTAATATTTGATTAGGAGGAATAAACCATCAGACTAGGACTTTTATCATAGGAGAAAAAATATGAAGAGCAGTAGTAGCATTTTATGCACACTAGTAAGACAGGTAAGGGAAAAAATTTGAGAAAATTCCCTTTTTCGATTCTTCTCTTCTTCTTTTTCTTTTTCTTTCCTTTTTTTTCTTTTTTTCTTGTTTTTGAACCAACTTACTTGCACTGCTTTATTCCTATTTCAAACAAAGAAAACTTGTGAGTTTAAATGTGGTTTAGTTTGTGGCCTTGAGCTCGAGGACAATATCTCTTGCACTTGTCACGATCATATTGGACTTCGACTAGGGATAATTGGGTTGTTCTTGACCAACTGCATTTTCGGACAACCTTTATCACAAGAAATATGCGCGATGCATTGCACTCATGTTATCACATTCATCCAATCTTTGCATTTTACATCAATCCCAAAGAACATCTATTATCACCAACTCAATGCACACACTATTCTCCTGTATCTTATGCCATTTTGATGTGCATGACAGACTCGTCTTTGTGCAATTGGGGAGTTGGTAGCAAATTTTGAAGTCATATCTCACTTGTTCTGACCAAACTAATTCAAGAAAGGACTCAAAAAAAAAGAGGAGCAAAATATGGGACAAGGAAAGAGATGATACCTAATAAGAAGATCACAAAGTAGAAACTTATCAGAAGTGGATACCAACTCTAATGACCATGACATGCACCTTTGGATTAAGTGGCAGAATCTCTCAAGCAAGTCTGATATTCAACTCTTGATGTACCTCTTTGATGTGAAACTGGGCTTTGGCGCTTTAATTGTCCCATCTGATCCACAATCTTCACTCGACTTATAGTGCCCTGAAGGTTTTCACCATCAAGCCTCTCTTATTTTGTTCCTTTCTCAACTCACTGTCGCCTTACGGTGCCCATAAGGATTTTCACCAATAAGACTCTCTCTGTGACGAACTGACCCATCGCCACGTGAGTTACCACCCCGTTTCCCCCATTATCTGCTTCTTTCTGATTCATTATGAATATCTCGTGTGAACGAGTTGATTTGGATTGATTTTAGAAGGAGATGAGACACTTAGTCTCTTTAAGGAAGGCTTATTTTGGAAAAGTCAACCAAATATTGACTTATGTGTTAGGAGGCTCGGATGTGAATTTCGATGATTCAGTTAGCTTCCAGAAATGAATTTTAACTTAGGAGTATGATCGGAAGTGATTTTGGAGGGTCGATGTAGGGTTAGGCTTGACTTGGCGAAGTTAGTATTTTGATAAATTCTGATTGGTAGGTGAGATTTAGATCAGAGGGTCGGAATGTAATTTCGAGAGTGTTAGTAGCTTCATTAGGTATTAGGGATGTGTGCGCAAAATTTTAGACTATTTGGAGGTGCTTTGGTTAGGTTTTTGATCGAATGCGTGTTTCAGAATTCTTAGAAGAACTTAGGCTTGAATCCGATGTAATTTGATGGTTTTGGTGTTGTTTGAGGTGTTTTGATGATTGGAACAAGTTTGAATGATGTTTTATGATGTTTTGGTGCTTTTGGTTGAGGTCCCCGGGGCCTCAGGTGAGTTTCAGATAGTCTATCGGGAAGTTTGAGACTTGAAAGAGCTACAGAAAATGCAGCAGCTGTAGAGAGATTTAACCCTTCACGTTCACGTAAGATGAGTCGCGAACGCGTAGAAGGATTTGGGGCCCTAAGTTTTTTGTCTTTGCGTTTGCAGCCTAGTATCGCATTCGCATAGATTTGGTAGCTGGTGCTTCGCGTTCGTAGAAGGTTGCCTGTGTTCGCATTGAAGGATCTGAGGTTCCGTTAGTTTTGTGTATCTCGTTCGCGGACATGGGGACGCGTTCACATAGTTGAGGTTGCGGAAGCTTCGCGTTCGCGGATGGGGTACCACGTTCGTGAAGTGTAATTTGGTCTGAGGCAAGTTTGTTCATCGCGAACGTGAGAGAGTCCTCACATTTGCATAGAGTTAAATGTCAGCTGGACAAAAAGGGTTTTAATAATATTTCATCCGCGAACTAAGTCTTATTTCCACCATTGTTGAGCATTCTTGAGAGCTTTTGAACATGAATTGAAGAGGGTTTCGACTGTGAGTGGTTGGAGGTAATTCCTATGAACTAAGCCACGATTTTATTTTGAAATTAACCTTGAAATTCGTGAAAACTTAGCAAAAAGGGGAAGAACTAGGGCTTGAGTTTTAGTATTTCAAATTAGGATTTAAAGGGTAATTTGGACTCCGATTTTGGTGTTCTTTACAGGTATAGACTCGTGGCGTGATAAGGAACCCATTGGTGTAAGAATTTCAGAGTTTCGAGAAGTGGGCTTGGGGCTCGGGTTTTTCCCAATTTTGGGATTTTTGATGTTTTCGATTATTTTCGATTGAGTATTGTTCCTTTAGCCTATTATGACGTATTAGTTGTGGTTTTGGTCAGATTCGACCCACGAGGAGGTCGATTTGGCGAGCTAGGATTTTGGCTGGCTTGAGATGAGTGATAGATGTAAATGTTGTGCTGAGGGTCTGAAACCTCGTATTTGCACATCGTAGTGCTATAATGAGGTGACTTACACGCCGGGTAGGGAGCGTGGGGTAGAGTACCATTTGGTATTGTGACTTGGTTCGTCCCGGTAGATGAATATGCTGCGTATTTAACTGAAATTTCCTTATTATTATTATAACTTGAGCTGAATGTTATATTTGGGCTTCGTGCCAATTGATTGAATCCATCAGGGATTGCTATTATTGGTTTCCTACCATTTTTACATATTAATGAACTTAGTCCTGGTATTTAATACTATTTTTCAAACTCAGCCACATTTTCTGAAACTCAAATAATATATTATAATGAAGTTTGGGCTAAATATTTATATGTACTAGTGTGCCCGAGGGTTTATGTGATTTTTGGACTGAGCATGGGATCGGGCTGTGCGCTGCAGCAGTATTTTATTGATATTGATATGAGGCCGATGGTCTAGTTGATTCCACGAGATGGCTTATATTGTGCTTGGGCCATAAGGGGCCCCTCCTAGAGTCTTTACACCCCTAGTGAGCTCCATCGATGATAAATAAAGGGGGCGGGATGCACGCCGCAACGGGTACTAGAGAGTACCAAACTATGTGTTGCGCTTCATATGTCCATGTCATTTACTTACTTACCTATTGTGGCATTTCCATAATTGTTGTTATTGGTTACTGGTTGAATACTATCTTGTTCAGGTTGCTATATTTGTAGAATTACTTTGTGCCTATTCAGGATTTCTTATTCTCAGCCTTTATTTATGTTTATTACTCCCTGCAACTTCTGTGCAGATCCAGGTACATCTGAGGGTGAGTGAGGATTTATCTACCGAGCAGCTTATCTGGGAGTATCAAGGTAGCTGCATGACGTCCGCAATCTTGATTTTCCCCTCTATCTTATTATTTCTTTTTCACATTTCTTTGGAACGATGTGTGTTAGGTTGATAGTCATGTATTAGAGGCTTAGACTTGTGACACCGGATTCTTCGGGTTGTGTAGGTATTTTATTAATTGGGATTCCGCATGTTTTAGTTTTATTTCAGACTTTCAGTATTATGATTTAGTAAATTATCTGTGTTAATTAACTCGTAAACGGTATAAAATGGTTAAGGTTATTGAATTGGTCGGGCTTGCCTAGAAGTGTGTTGGGCGCCATCATGACCGGGGTTGGGGTCATGATAAGTTGGTATCAGAGCTCTAGTTTACTTGGTCTTGCGAGTCATGAGCCGATTTAGTAGAGTCTCGCGGATCGGTACGGAGACATCTGCACTTATCCTCGGGAGGCTGCAGAACCTTTAGAAAAACTTCACATTCTTGAAATTCTTATCGTGCGACTTTGTCGAACTGAGAACTAAACTTCTATTATTCTATTCTCTCACAGAAGGTGAGGACATGAGTTGGTGAGGACATGAGCTACCGAACGAGACGGATGACCTCCAGTGCCACCTACTGAGGCCATCAAAGGCCGTGGAGGCGGTCGTGGTCTTGGCAAAGGCAGCGCAGCCGGGGCAGCACCTGATGATCCACTAGTTGCCCCAGCTCGGGATCAGGCTCCAGCTGCGGATACTCCAGTAGCACATGTTCAGGCACCCGTTGCGCCCATCGCGATTCTGGTTCTTCAGAAGACCTTGGCACAGATATTATCAGTCTACACTGGCATGGCTGAGGCAGTTTCAGCCACTACAACAGTAGCATCAACTTCACAGGCCGGGGGAGGCAATCAAACCCCCGTTGCTCGCACCCCTAAGCAGGTGGTGCATGGACTACAAAAACCAAAGGCACCTCCAACTCAGCAGGTTGCACCAGTTCAGGGCGTTGTGGTTCTAGCTATACCAGACGATGAACAGAGCTCTAGTTTACTTGGTCTTGCGAGTCATGAGCCGATTTAGTAGAGTCTCGCGGATCGGTACGGAGACATCTGCACTTATCCTCGGGAGGCTGCAGAACCTTTAGAAAAACTTCACATTCTTGAAATTCTTATCGTGCGGCTTTGTCGAACTGAGAACTAAACTTCTATTATTCTATTCTCTCACAGAAGGTGAGGACATGAGCTACCGAACGAGACGGATGACCTTCAGTGCCACCTACTGAGGCCATCAAATGCCGTAGAGGCGGTCGTGGTCTTGGCAAAGGCAGCGCAGCCGGGGCAGCACCTGATGATCCACTAGTTTCCCCAGCTCGGAATCAGGCTCCAGCTGCGGATACTCCAGTAGCACATGTTCAGGCACTAGTTGCGCCCATCGCGATTCTGGTTCTTCAGAAAACCTTGGAACAGATTGTTGGAAATCATTGATATCATTGATATGTGTTCTTTGGTTGTATTAGCATGATTTTCAAGTGCAGTTTTTGATGAATGACAAACAACGAAGTCTACTGTCAAACAACTATATTAGTGTATGACATATGACAAACAATGAAGATGCATTAGCAAACGATCAAGATGGTTGACGAATCAATGATGATGAATCAAACAATCAAGACTGAATGCCAAGAAGCATATTGATGAAGGGATTGCATAGACAAGCCAAGAACTTAGGCGATATGCATCTAATAAGGGGGAATAGTTTGCATAACTTGTATGTTGAGATATAGCATGAATTTAGGGGGAATCCTATATGCATATCTCCTATTGTTTGTCATTATCATAAAGGGGGAAATTGTTGGAAATCATTTATATCATTGATATGTGTTCTTTGGTTGTATTAGCATGATTTCCAAGTGCAGTTTTTGATGGATGACAAACAACAAAGTCAACTGTCAAACAACTATATTAGTGTATGACATATGACAAACAATGAAGATGCATTAGCAAACGATCAAGATGGTTGACGAATCAATGATGATGAATCAAACAATCAAGAGTGAATGCCAAGAAGCATATTGATGAAGGGATTGCATAGACAAGCCAAGACGAGCTCAAGAGTTCTAGCTTTGAAGACCCCAGACGTAGGTCGTTAGGTAGAACCAATGTAAGAGCAACGTTTAAGTTATCTCGTCTTTTGGCTCAACATAGGTCATGATAAATATGCATAAAACATTTTATCAAATCATAATCATCATAAACATTTTTGATAAACTTGAAACAAAATGATTTCTAACGTTTTCATTTTAACCAAAATGGTTTTTGAAGTAAGTTTTCATTTCTGGACAGAATGGGGGCATAATCGATTATGCCATATACATAATCGATTATCTGAAAAGCTGGAAATTCCAGAATGCCACAATAATCGATTATTCAATGTAGATAATCGATTATCTGGCAAGTCTCACAAGATAATCGATTATCTACTTTGAATAATCGATTATCTAAGTGACCGTTGCCTTCCAACGACTAGTTTTTTGAACGTTAAAGTCACATAATCGATTATGTAAATACAATAATCGATTATTCTGTTGGAAAATCAGATTTATTGTTTAAACTTTGGGCAACGGCTATATCACCTCCACACCCTATAAATAGAGGTCTTTGGAGCTGATTTTATATGAACAACATCTCTCATTATTCTTGAACATATTGATAACATTTATACATCATATTTAGAGCTTTTGTTGAGCCATTTGAGAGACAACTTTGTGTTGTTCATAGGGCTTATATTGTATCTCTTTATCTACTCTTCTTAGAGAGTTCTTGTTGTAAAAGAGAAAGGTTCTTGAGAAGACCATACCTTCTCATTGAGTGTTGGGTTTGCTAAGTACCTTCAATCTTAGTGTGTGAAGTCTTGTGGTGCGGTATCCACGAGCAAGGTGAAGTCTTGAGGTGAGGTATCCTCGAGCAAGTTAAAGTCTTGTAGAGCGTACATCTACGAGCAAGTGTAATGGTTTGTTAGGCACCCGTAAGCTTAACGGAGCTAGTGTAAACTCGAGAGAGTCTCTCGGGAGACCGGACTAACCACACGTTGTGGTGAACCAGTATAAATTCGGTGTGTCCTCTCCTTACTCCTTTAATTACTGCACTTACTTTACTCCTGCAATTTTAATTCCGCAAAATTTACCAACATTCTCGTGCCTCACTATTCACCCCCCTCTAGTGAAGGGCATAAATCCTAACACAGATATTATCAGTCTACACTGGCATGGCTGAGGCAGTTTCAGCCACTACAACAGTAGCAGCAACTTCACAGGCCGGGGGAGGCAATCAAACCCCCGTTCCTCGCACCCCTAAGCAGGTGGTGCATGGACTACAAAAACCAAAGGCACCTCCAGCTCAGCAGGTTGCACCAGTTCAGGGCGTTGTGGTTCTAGTTATACCAGACGATGAACAACATCATCTCGAGAGGTTCAGTAGGCTCCAAACTCCGACATTTAGTGGTCTTGAGGGTGAGGATGCCCAGGATTTTCTTGACAGGTGTCAGCGTATGCTCCAGACGGCATGGATCCTAGAATCGAGTGGTGTGGCATTTACTACCTTTCAGTTTACTAGGGTTGCTCTTACTTGGTGGGAGGACTTTGAGAGGCATAGGCCTGTCGGTGCAGCACATCTAACTTGGCAGTAGTTCTCCGCTCTTTTTCTGGAGAAGTATGTACCTTAGTCCCGCATGGAGGAGTTGCGTAGGCAGTTTGAGTGGTTGACACATAGAGATATGACTGTGACTTAGTACGATATGAGGTTTTCATAGTTGGCCCGTCATGCTATATAGATTATTCCATCAGATCGTGAGGAATCAGGAGATTTGTGAATGGCCTTAACTACCATCTCATATTTTGATGACTAGAGAGAGAGAGAGAGAGTATTGGGTGCTACATTTGAGGAGGTGGTGTATATCTCTTGTGAGATCGAGGCAGTTTACTGTAGAGAGAGAGAGAGGAGAGGGAAGCCAAGAGGCCTCGTGGATCAGGAAGTTACAGTGGTGCTCCTTCGAGGGGCTGGTTCCAACAAGGTAGAGGTCGTTCTTTCAGGCTTGCTCAGTCAGCCCGTCCAGAGTCACATAGGGGATCTTCAGGTTGGGTCCCAGCAGGTCCAGTCTTCACTCAACGCCCTCCCAGCTCAGAGTTCATCTCATGCCCCATCAGCTGAGGTTTCTTCTATGCCGAGTGCATCTGCTAGTCACTTCGATGCGAGGGGTTCCCTTTAGGCCCCATCTCCACCACTGGGCAGTTGTTATGAGTGTGGAGAGTTTGGTCATTTGACGAGGCAGTGCCCTTGGCTTCATGGCAGATAACATCAACAGAGGGGTCATCCCTCGACTTCTGCCACAACTACTTCACCACCCGCCTCGCCAACTAAGGGTGGAGATCAGGCAGCCAGGGATCGCCTCAGAGGTAGAGACCGATCAAGCGGTGGCCAGGCTCGTTTCTATGCCATACCGGGCAGGATAGATACCATTGCTTCAGACGTTGTCATCACAGGTATTGTTTCAGTCTGCCATAGAGACGCCTCAATATTATTTGATCCCGGTTCCACCTATTCATATGTGTCTTCATATTTTGCTCGTTATTTGAGTATACCCCGGGAGTCCCTTTCTTTACCTGTTCATGTGTCTACCCCCGTGGGCGATACTGTTGTTGTGGACCGTGTGTACCGGTCATGTGTTGTGATTATTGGGGGTCTGGAGACCCGAGTTGATTTATTGCTGTGAGCATGCTATTTTTTCCCTACATGAATTACTCCTATAAATTTAAAGAAAATCATTTCGTTTATTGGTTTGCAATATTGTGAATTTTTTTGGCATCCCTCGTTGTTTGCATTTTGGTTGTGCATTTTAATTAGAAAAAATATAAAAAAATTTTGCATGTGCATATAGGAGTTAATTTCACATTTTAAGAATTATTCAGCAATTTAGTCATTTTATAAAAAACAAAAAATAAAAATATAGCTTAATTTGCACTTTTAAGTTTAAGTTTGATTTTTAAGTAATTTTTCTCTTAACCTTATTTTAATTGTTTGTGATAATAATTATTGTAGGACTAATTAGGTTTTTTAGGTTAATTAGAGATCTATAACTCATTTTAGATTTTAAATAATTTTAGAAAATGAAAAAAAAAGCGGTAAAAGAAAATTTGAAAATTCAATTAGAAAAAAGAATACCCAATTGGGCCATTTCACACTAAAATTTCAGCCCAATAAACCCTACACCTGGTCCAAGCTCCAGCCTCTAAGATTCTTGAAACGACATAGTATGGGGTAAATACTACATCGTTTTGAGTTAGTTTGCGACAAGTTAATCTTGGCCCTCCGTTTTACCTCATCTAAGGGCTTCAATCACTTCACCATTTTGATTTAAAATTTCCAATCACCATAACACTAACCTAGGACCCCGATTTTATGTCGTCTCTTTCACTCTCATCTCTCACCACCGCTGCCGCCACTAGAAATTGCCATGTGGTGGCGTTTGATCTCCAAATCCCCTGAAAACTTGACCACATGACCACTTTCACACCCCCATTCCAAATACACAATTATTTCCTTTCACAAACCACTCGTCTGCTTCAAATTAGAGATCGAAGGCAGCACTGAAATACTCTTTGTCTTCTCTCTTCCAAGCTCTGATCTGGTTTCTTCTTGATGTTGTGCACATCGACCATCTTCGATGGAGAGCCAAATAGTTAGAGGTTCGTTTGTGCATGATGGACAGGCATGGTCATAAATCCCCGACGGGCTTTCCTCTTCATTTCTCCTTCATTCTTGGCTCGTGATGGAAACTGTGACAAAAAGCACAAGCCATCGGAGGAATCCAGGCTAATACTCTGTGTTACAGTTCACATCACGGGGTCGAGGCTCTTTGCACCAATTATATTGCTTTGTGAGCCATCGATCTAGTAAGTATTTTTTTTGTGTGTCATTTCTTTTCCCTTTCAAGGCTCATTTTGTTTAGTTCATTGGATATAATTGGGTTAGAAGATGAAATAGGTCTTGTTCATTTGTTTTTTTACTCAACCTGCTTAGATCATAGGTGTGGCTAGATTAATTAAATTCGATTCTGCCTTGTTCCAATTATTCGAGTTCTTTGGACTCAATGTCCTTGGCCTTCTTTGCTTCTGTCTCTATTCTTTTTGGCCCTGACAACCTTGTTTAAGGCTTTAGTGCTTGATGGCTGATGGCCTGGAAGTGGTAGAATTGGGCTATATTACTTAGGCCTATAATTTAAACAAGGTCTGGTTCATAAGTTGACCCATTGAAGACCTTTCAAGGGCCAAAACAGGATAAGCGAGGGTAGTCTAGGTATTTGGGGTTGAGGAATCTTTCATAGCTGACCTGGAAGTTTCTAGTAGGGATTTTTTGTTAATTTTGGTTTTACAACTAATTTAACAAGTTTAAAAATGAGGGACTAAGTTGAAATAACTAAACTATAGGGCTGCCCTATTTTGCTTGCCTATAAAGACATTCCTTGTTGCTCTAGAAGGCAAACCTTAAGAACTTAAGGGAAAAAATCTGAAAAGAGGGGTTGGAGAGCTGAAAAGCCCAGAAAAATACAGAGGTTACACATTTTGAAAATTGGAGAGATTGGAAGAGCTGAAAACCAAATAAAAATATACAAAAAAGAGCTACATTGATTTTATTGTTTCATTAGTTTTGTATTAATATTTTGACTTTTGTTTAATTCCTGGAGCTATTTCTAATCATTTGGGGTTAAAGTCCTTCAAGTTTGGTTTATGTTTGCTGATGTGCTTTAAGTGTGAAGCTGGTTTTGGGACGGTCTCATACCATTTTCTGAGTTTAAAGTTGATTGTAGATTGGTGTTTGTTATTTGTTATTGCTACTGAATCCTTACCCTTCCTTTTGTTCTTCCTATATTCAGGTACTTTCCTAAGTTCCATTGAGTGTAAATCTCAATATAAAGATGAAGTTTAAAGTTGAAAACGCGGTTGTTGATTCTCTCATGTCTATGTACATTTCTTCATGATGTTTGTGTCATTTATCACATGATCTACTGCACGTCTATCTAGATTTTATGCATGTACTAGTTTGAATACTGTTAGCATTGTGTGCTTAAGACCCATTCATGCTTAATTGGGTTAGATTTGTTGGTTTTGAATAGCATAAGCAGTTGTATTTTGAGCAACCCCATAGTTGGTTTAATGTTGAAAAGTTGGCGGTAAAACAATGGTGTTGGGATGATACTTAAAGCCTTGTGATTAGTTTTGTATGGTGGTATTACTTCGTTCATTAAAGATACTACGATTTTCTGTATGTATCTTGGGGGTGGGAAAGGGCTTAACTCGTTCATCATTTTGTTCACAACTCCTATAGGTGTTATTTTCGTAGTCAGCTTCATTATTTCAGAACCTGGTGGCAATCTGAGTTTTTTTGTATCAATTTGAGCTTTCAAATATGTTACTGGGCTGATTGTATTTCTGTAGGGATTCGATCTTGGATCCCTACCTTGAAATTTTTCTCACATGGGGACTCGACATTGGATCCTGTCCTCGTTGGATCCCTTAAGGGATTAGGCCGGCCTTAGGCCCACATGGGAGCTGGCCATGTCTCTAGGCAGCGAGGCCCGTCTTCCAGCCCAATAGTTCATTTTATTTTTTGATTTTAGCTTCCTATAATTCTTTCCTTCTTTGGGTAAATTCGATGCTTATTTGTTTGGATGTTCCATTCAACAAGTTGTTGTGGTTGTTAAGAGTCAGTCGTGGGGGAATGGTGGAAGGACAAGATATTAGTGATTAAACGGTCTATATGTTTTAGGATTAGGATTGGTCAAATGCGTGAACTAAGAAATTAAAAGGACACGAGCATGAAACCTCTTTTAGGGAAAGCGATTCATTATACATGTCCCTCGATTAGTAAATATTTTGAACCCTTAGAACCCGAGGTACACCACTTAGCAAATTTTCGTGGCCCTTGCAAACTTAAACATACGAAATTGCTTTAGGCGCGATAGTTTAATAACATACCTTCCTAAACTTGGGTGCACATTTATGTGCCCAAATTCAAATTCCAACGATGATAAAATATGTCAAAAGCCACGGGTGCATTTACGTTACGTGGTTCGAGACGTATTTTAACAACATTGCAATCTTCTTACAATTAAATAAAAGCAGTTGAAGTTAACATTGGAACATAGGTATAAATGGATTAAAGTAAGATAGCCAAGCCAAATATAACAGTCGAGCGACCGTGCTAGAACTACGAAACTCAGGATTGCCTAACACCTTCTCCCGGTTGACAGAATCCTTTACCCTGATTTCTGGATTGCAGAATGTTAAACAGAGTCAAACCTTCCTCGATCAGGATTTAAGATGGTTACTTGGGACACCACTAGTCATTCCAAGTGGCGACTCTGAATTTTTTAAATAAATTAATCCTGTTTTGATTGTCCTTTAATTGGAAAAACTCCCTTATCTACACCCAGTTTGTAGATGTTAAACAGGATGTGTGAAAGCTCTGGCGAGTCTGCTGAGGATCAAACCCAAAATCTATGGTTCAGGGTTTAAGAATTCGAGCTTTAAATAATTGTTGTATCTGACTTTAACATTATCTGATTTTATTGCATCATTGTGCCTAATGTATCAAATATTGTTTTATCGCTTTAATATTACTTGGACTGTGAATAATTTGTCGCGAAACCCTTCTATTCTCATCTTCGGGGATGTGCTTGCTGGTCGAGACTCCCTATTCTGTTAGTTTCATATCTTCAAATAAGAAAGAGGCTTGGATAGGTTACAAAGTCGGACGGCCTTTTGGTTCCCGGTACGTAGCCCCCTCCTCGACTCGAGTTGTCCGCTCGGGTACATAGTCTAGACCCTATACCAAGGTTTTAAACTTAGAATAACTTAACCACATGCCGAAGCCCTAGTAGGACCACTTATCTGCATCATGCACTTGACTTAGGGGATTCAACACAGCGGTTGGATCCGTCTAGGATAGGTATACCTAAAATTACAGACCATCTTGATGCATCATAAGTGCTCCATCTTTCATCTATTCAAGGGCAAAAGGGTCATTTGGCGGACCAATGATAGCTAATGGCAAATGAAAAAAATTAACCATGAAAAAAGAAAGAAGAAAGAATGAAAAAGGAAAAGAGAGGGTGAAATGTGAAAATAAAGCAACTAGGGTCTAGTTATGTTCTTGTTATATTTTAATTAAAAACAAAAAAAAGGATAAAAATATATGAAAAATTCAAAAAAAAATTGCACTTTTTCATCATTTCTCAAAAATAAAAAAAAGGAAAAAGATATTCCAAAAAGAGTTTACAAGTTTCATCATTTCAAATAAAAGAAAAATAAAAGAAAATGTTTTCTCTAAAAATTAGGTTTTTTTTTAATCTTGTCCGTATCCAATTTGCCCGAACTATGCAAACCTAATTCTCGTCTTTCCGGGCGTGATACGTAGGCAACCCACACAGGGTTCGTTCTTTCTTGTAAATCCTAGGTTCTTGGCTTTGCGAGGTCTTAACCAAAATTTGCACTTCTAGCCACCTTTTGGCTAACTAAGTCATTTTATAAAAATAATCGCAACCATGTCTTGCATGTGTCTAATAGGGAATGTTATGGTCTCACGTAGTGTTGATTTAAGTTTTCTCATACAGATGTGGATCTACCTATCAAAATTTGAGCATGACAGATGCCCCAAGGCCACTGCAGTCAGAAATTGCTTAAGAAGATTTTTATTATTATTATTATTATTATTATTATTATTATTATTATTATTATTATTATTATTATTATTATTATTATTGTTTATGGAATCTTTTGCTTTCTAGTTTTGTATAGTAATGTCGAGTTTTTTTACTATTGTATTTTCCTTTTTTGCATCTGGAAAAGTGTGTTATAAATCAAGAATTCAAAAAGAGATGTTGCAGTTTATATTTTCGTTGGAAGTTTCTTTAGAATACTAGTTCTAAAAATAAAAAAAAAGTTCCGTTGAGATTGTTTTTCTTTAGGAAAATCTATCTCAAAATAAAAATTATTTTATATCTCCTCTACTATATTAGGACCAAAATTAAAAAATTTTGTACCTTAAAAAAAAGCCTTCTTTAAGGTATTAATTCCAAAATCCAAAAAAAAAATAGACTTTCTTTTGAGGTGTTTCTTTGGGAGATTAGTTAAAAGTGAAAAAAAGTTCTTTTTATTATCATTAGAAGTTTAGGATATTGTACACATAAAAAAACATACATTTGTCTTTTGTTTATCATTAGAATTTCTTCTTTAGGCAATCAAAATTAAAATCCAAAAATATGTTGTTTTATCATTTTCAATGCTCGTTTCGAAGTCTTTCTTCAGGGATATCAAATAAAAATTTGAAATATTTTTCTGTGGTTTATTTTTTAGATTTTCTTCCTAAAAAAATCAAGCAAAAAATTTTTTGCTTCTAGAATTTTTCTTGATAGAGTATTTTTTTCTAAATGAAAAAAAAAAGAAAAAGAAATGTTCTTTTGGATAGATCATTAAGTCTAAAAATTTCAAAAGAAATGTGGGGTTTTATTTTTTGGTTTTCCTTTGCTCATTAGAGTAGCCATTAAGGTAACTAAAAGAAAAAAAAATGAGGATGTTATTTTGTCTACTTTCTTTACGATCTTTCAGAACTACACAAAGATCTGATTTATGCGGCGTCATGATACGTAAGCAACCTGCATAGGGTTCGATCGAATCATTTTTTTATTAAAAGGAAAAGGAAAAAAAAGAGAGAAAAGGAAAAAAAAGGTGAAATAATAGGTCGTGAGAAACGATAGGAAAGAAAAGAGTAAGGAAAAAAGGAAGGAAATTGAGCAGGCTAAGAAGTGCAAGAAAATCAAAGAAAAGAGAGGTTGAAATTAATAATTGGGATGATTCCAACTAACCTTTTTACCCTTCGAGTCATTTTAGAACCGATAACTGTGGCTAGGTACATTGCACATAAGTGAAATTATCTTATGTTAAATGCCCTAACGCTAATATGATGGCTTCATTTTGTTATAATCACGTCAGAAGGGTGGTTGGTGTGTTATTATTAAAGTGGTAACTCTTCTCTATAACACAAAGTCAAAAGGCAATGGCAGACAACAAGAGAACTGAGTTGGTTGATACCGGTGCCCAAAAGCAGTTGGTTGAACAAGACAATGTGCTGGTTGAAGAGGTAAAGATATTAAGACAATACATGACGGACATGTATCAGGCTTGGATGACTGGGAATGTACCACCCCCGCCACCACCTAGCTTCCTAGATGCTACCCTCATCCAAACTCCGGTCATGGTTCCGAATGATCCTCCATACTCTCCAGATACACCCACTTATTATAGTTTTTCCAACCACCCTAGTAGCTCCGTCACTCATCCTCCAACTATCGTTTCCCAAAAGTGCCTTCCTATCACATCAACTATCCCCAACAATGAATGCTCACTTAAAGCTCACGATGTCCAATACTACCCCGCAAAGGTTGCCCACAAGATTTCTGACTCGTACAAGCAAAGCCTGTGGGCTGAGTTTCATATTGAAAATGAAAAATTCACAGGAAGAGAGGGGAAAGATGGGATACCCAGGAGGCTGGAAGGCATAGAACAGTCATTGAAGAACAAGGAAGGAACGGGAAACCAGGGTAATATGGCTTGCAAAGAACTGTTTATGTCCCCTGATGATCGCCTACCCGTAGGGTTCAAAGTGCCAAAATTTAACTTGTATGATGGGTGTGGAGATCCGGTAGCTCACCTGAGGGTTTATGCAATAAAATGAGAAGCGTTGGAGAGAAAGATGACCTGTTGATGGCATATTTCGGTAGGAGCCTGACTGGGGAAGCTTTGGAGTGGTATATTCGTCAAGATGTCGATAAACGGCCTACATTGGGTGACATTGCTCAAGATTTTGTTTGATACTTTCTATACAAATCAAGTGTTACCCCAGACCGCTATTCCCTATCTAAAATGGAAAAGAAGCAGGATGAAAGCTTTAGGGAGTTTGGGCTCAGATGGAGGGAGCAAACTACTCGAGTTAGTACCCCAATTGGTGAAGAAGAAATGGTTAAGATTTTCTTACAAGCCTAGGAGCACACCTACTTCAGTAATTTGATCCCGGCTTTGGGAAAACCTTTCAATGATGTGTTAAAAATGGGGGAGCTAGTAGAAGAAGGAATCAAGTCAGGTGAAATCAAGAGTTGCGAAAGACATCCAGAACATCTGAGTAAGCTCGGCGGAAGAAAGAGAAATAGAAAAGATAATCCGATGAGCTTTCCTGATCAACATTTCCACCCTCAACATCATCCCTGTGGATATACTTGTGTACCAGATGATTTCATCCAATGCTACTTCTCTCTACAGAACTCCTAAAATCGTACATCACTTTCCCTATACCCAGCTCCACAGAATACCTATCCACCCCCACGAGCATACCCAAAACCTCTTGGATTAGGTTTCTGGCCCAAGCAAGTATTTAAGAACGAGAGGCTGCTGAAAAAAGAAAAGGCTTTCACCCCTATTGGAGTGTCATCTGCCAGTTTGTTCCAAAGGTTGAAGCAATTGGACATGCTGAAGCCGATTCAGATAAAAATGCCAAACCATATGTCAAAGAAGTTTGATGTTTCTCAAAGGTGCGAATATTGCTAATATGTCCCATGGCATGGCATAAAGGAGTTTTGGATTATGAAGAAAGCAATTCAGAAGCTTATTGATGCAGGTGACGTTGTCGTACAAAATCCGGATGCAACAGATACTAGCCAAAGTCTATTTCCATTGCATAATGAGACACACATGTTGGGTGTGATTTCTTCTGAAAAGGAATGTGAGAATTCTTCTGGGAGCCTCGAAGGCACACGTGTTGATATGCTTTCAGCGCTATCAAAGGTTGATCTTAAGAACGAGCCGGCCAAAAGCAATTTGTTAAGAACAATGTGATAAAGACTTGTGAAGTTCCTAGTGTTGTTGATGCAGAAGTCAGTGGCTAAGATGTTGAATTTGAAGATTGGAAAGATGCTCTTTACTTGGTTAGCCAAGGAGGAGTTTTGGTGGTTTAATTTATTGTCATTTCTGTTGTCCAGGTTATTCCAGGATTATAATCCGGATATTGTCTTGTGACTCAAACCCTTCTATCTGTTTATTCTGCATGGTTTGTTTAGTCATAGTAACTCGTCTAGTGCTGGCTAGGTTTGTTCCAGGTTTGTAACCCTAGTCAAGTTTGCTTGTCTTGTTGTCCGTACTGTTTCACTGTCCGTTTAATGCAATTTCCTATTTTCTGTTATTTCTAACCATTTTATTTTGCTTAGTTCTCTTTTATTTCCACAATTCTTTTCCTTTTGGCTCTAGTGATATGACATGCAGGCGTAATTCTCAACCTGAGTTCAAAAGTTAATTTAGTCATGAAGCGTTGAAATAATTTTGAAGATGACAGCTGCACTTGGGGGAAATCTAAAGCCCGAACTATGTGAAACAGGGGCAGATAGAACATAAAGAAATCCTAAAAGCAAGTTTGACAAATTGACACGGGCCATTCGTGTTAAGGAAAGTGAGAGTATTTTCCATTGTGCTTTGTATTTAACAGATATAGAAGGCCAATATGTGGATATGGTCATAAAGTCTGGTACAATCAAAAGATGTTACAAATATTCTCCCTGGTTTGTTTAATTGTATAGTTTGCACTTGGCATGTTTTGGAGATTGGAATAACGAAGGCATTTTGTTATACTATCTAAACACTTTATCCTTCGTTTCCCCTTTGAGCCTTATTTATTTTATTTTACACCCCTCATTTGGAATTAGTAGCAAAGATCGAAAACACAAGCGTGAAAGAAAAATAAAAAAAAAAGTGAAAAGGAAAAGAATGAAAATGATAAAAGAAAAAAAAAGAAAAAAGAAAAGAGCAGAAAAGTAAAGAGAAAGGAACAACAAAGCAACAAAAAGAAAAAACAAGGGAAGAAGAAAAGAAAGAGAAAAGAAAAGACTACAAAAACAAGGAATCGACAAGAACTGCGTAAGACCTGATTCCTTTTAAAGGATATGTAGGCAGCCTTACGGCTCGGTCATATTCAAGTAAAAATTCAAAAGTCCCCAAGCAAGAAACTGGGGAAGAAGTTGTGGTTGTTGTAAGAAATCGGATTATGAAAGTTGTAATTTTGAATCAATTTGAATTGTTTTGATCCTTTGATACCATTTCTTTCTAACCTTATCCAAAAGCCCACGTTACAGTCCAAAAAAATGCCTTCTTATCAGTCTTCAAGAGATGCCAAGTTGAGCAAGTAGAGGTGATTCATGTTAGGGGCAACACTCCGGTCCAAGAAAGAAAGATAATGAAAATAAGAGAATCTTATTGGTGAAAACCCTCACGGGCAGCGTAAGGCGACGGGAGTTGAGAGAAAAAAAAAAGAGAGAGTCTTATTGTTGAAAACCCTCACATGGCACCTTGAGGCTACTGTAAGATGAGATAAAGAAAAAAATGAGGAGATGCTTAATGGTGAAAATCCTTTGGGCGCTACAGGTCGAATAAGGATTGTGAATCAAATTGGATAATTAGAGCATTGAATCCCAACTTCACGGTCTGGGGGGAGGGGTATGACAAGAGTTGATTTGCTTAATAGAATAGGTCACATGTGCATGTCATGGTCATTATTATTGGCATCCTAATCTGATAGGTCTCTACCGTATTGTTCTCCTAGTAGGGATTATCTCTTTCCATTGTCCCTTACTCTACTCCTTTTGTTTTGTTCACTCCCTCTTCCTGAGTCTATTTGGTCAAAACAAGTGAGAAATGACATCAAAATCTGCCACCAGCTTTACAATTGCACAAAACGGGATCTGGTTGTCACATCAAAGTGGCATAAGTCAAGAAAGAACAACAAGCACTCTGAGCTGGTAACAATCAACATGCTTTGGGATTCGTTTGAAATACAAAGGTTTGGTATATATCAATTCATGGACAATACAACAGAATGAGGCTAGGGTGAATGGATCAAAGGTGTTTTCTATGATAAGATTGACAAAAAGGGTGGTAAACCAATGACAAGCAAGATCTTCCAAGAAAAAATCGAAGTTATCATGGCTAGCGATGGAGCAATAGACCTCAAGGCCAGAACTAGTGGTTTGAGTCAAGAAAGAATATTATACACACTGTGGTTGGTAATAATTAATATGCTTTGGGGATCATATGCAACACAAAGGTTTGGTAGATATCGATTCAGGAGCAATGCAACGGATATAAGGTATTGAGTTTGAACAAGAAGAGGTATTTTCTGGGTTGAGGTTTAAAAAGGAAGTGGTTAGTCAAGGAACAAGAAGGATCTCTGAATGGAAACCAGTTATCATGACAGGTGAAGGAGCAACAGACCTCAAGGTCAAGGCAAGTGGTTTAAGTCAATAAAGAACAACATACACACGGAGTGGGGCAATGGACGTGCTTTGGGATTCATATGAGATACAAAGTTTCGATAGATGTCAGTTCATGAGCAATACAACAAATAGATGATATTGGGTCTAAACGGAGAAGAGGTATTTTCTGTGATAAGGGTGACAGAGAAATTGGTTAGTCAATAAGCAAGCAATGTCTTTCATGATGAAATCAAAGTTACCATGGCAAGTGAAAGAGCGCAACACAAAGATGGGAAGGCCACAAGGGTTCAAGGGTTAGCCAAGCATCTTAAACTGACTTGTTAATCTCAGGAAAGATGTAAGAGTTCTGAAAAAAGGGCCAGAAGCGCAATACAAAGATGGGGGAGCTGAGTAAAGCCACAAGGTTTCAATGGTCAGCCGAGCATAGTACAGTGACTCGGTAATCTTAGGAAAGATGTAAGAATTCTGGCAAAACGGGTCAGGAGTGCAATGCAATAACGATGGAGCAAAATAAGGCCATAGGGTTCGGGGGTCAGCCGAGCAACTCAAGCAACTCATCCTCAAGTGCGGAAAATTAATCATAATGGAATACGACAATGGGGAGCCATTTTCAACAAGAACGCCGCAAGTTGACCACCACATTTCAAACTAACAAAACTTTCTTTGATTGGCACAAGGGCAGAAATTTTGGAAAATCCCATGGGAAGTCCCCCACAGGGGGAGGCAAACACATGGCAGGTATGATAAAAAATCTCAGTATCCTCTTGGAAAATGCGACTCAGTAAAATTCAACAAGGAACATATGCGGCATAAATATTCTCCCCAGCAAGAGTCATCATGACCCGCCTGAATAAGGGGACGAAACTTTAACTAGAAATTCCCCGCAGAGACAACCGAAAGTTAGAATCGGCATTTAATCTGGAACCCTCTGGACCCTCCTGGAAATGGGACCTATTTAAAGGTTGGAGGTAAGCATGAATAGCAAAGAGCATAAAGTGACTTTCATGTTGAAATAGGATTCAGTTAATAGTTGTCAAGACCTTCCCGAAAAAATGGGACTCAGTTTAAAACTTAAACAGTCACAGGTAACATGGTTAGGCACAAATATTTCCCCAACAAGAGTCGTCAGGACCGGCCTGAATAATGAGATTTTATTGTAGGAGTTGTCAGGACCCTCCTGGATAATGGGATGTAGCTCTAAATACTAATCCCCAGCATACATGATTTGTCATGTAAAGACATAGTGGAAAATAATACAACCTTTGGAGAAACATAACCTAAACTTAAAGTTTCCATCCGTTAAGAGTTGTCAGGACCTTCCTGAATAATGGGATTTAGCTTTCAGATTTTATTTTGTAATAGGATTTGATTAACACTCACAGATACACCTAGCACCAAACTGGGGCAGAATGAATTCCTTTGTTTTGTTTGTTGTGTTGTGGTCAGGTTTAAAGGCGGCAATCTCAAGGAATATTTTTCTAAGTTGCAACTTTTGATAATCAAGCGCCCACCCGGAGAACAAGGAAATATTTTTCAAATTGCAAGTTTTGGTAATAAGGCGCCCACCTGGAGAACAAGGGAATTTTTTTCAAATTGCAAGTTTTGGTAATCATGCGTCCGCCTGGAGAACAGGGGAATAATTTTCAAATTTCAAGTTTTGATAATCAAGTGCCCACCTGGAGAACAAGGAAATACTTTTCAAATTTCAAGTTTTGGTAATCAGGCGCCCACTTGAAGAACAAGGAAATATTTTTCAAGTTGCAAGTTTTGGTAATCTGGCGCCCTCCTAGAGAACGAGAGAATATGTTTCAAGCTTCAAGTTTTGGCAATCAGGCGCCCACTTGGAGAACAAGGGAACATTTTCAAGTTTCAAGTTTTGGTAATCAGGCACCCACCTGGAGAACAAGAGAATATTTTTCAAATTGCAAGTTTTGATGATCAGGCTCCCACCTGGAGAACAAGGGAATATATTTTTCAAGTTTCAAGTTTTGGTAATCAGGCGCCCACCTGGAGAACAAGGGAATATTTTTCAAATTTCAAGTTTTGTTAATCAGGCGCTCACCTGGAGAACAAGGGAATACTTTTTAAGTTTCAAGTTTTGGTAATCAGGCGCCTGCCTGGAGAACAAGGGAATACTTTTCAAGTTCCAAGTTTCGGTAATCAGGCACCCACCTGTAGAACAATGGAATACATTTCAAATTTCAAGTTTTGGTTATCAGGCGTCCACCTACAGAACACGGGAATACATTTCAAATTTCAAGTGTTGGTAATCAGGCGTCCACCTAGAGAACAAGGGAATACGTTTTAGATTTCAAGTTTTGGTAATCAGGCGCCCACCTGCAGAACAAGGAAATATATTTCAAGTTTTAGTAATCAGGAGCCTACCTACAGAACAAGGGAATATAATTCAAGTCCAACAATTCGGCATCAACATGGAGAAGAGAAAATACAAGTCAACAAAGCAACAACAGGGAGTTGTACAAGCAACAAGGCAATAAGGATTAAGAGCAAGTCTGAAGGAATAGATAGGTTCTTTTGTAATCCATAGTTCATAGCTTAGTCTAGCTTTTTTTTATCTTTGCATGGTGTAATAAGGAGGTCTAGGAAGCAGTAGCAGCTGCAGCACCAAAAGTGAGGTCACAGCTTCGGTAGTCCCAACTACCAAACACTCCTGAACTATACTGACTTGATTCCTCTTTAGCCGAAGATATGTACGCAACCTCTGAAGCAGGGTGCAGCATAGTTTTCAAAATTTTCCTCACGGAGTATCCAAAAGGGCAAAAATTGCTCGTGTCCGCTAACTTATCTTTGCACGAAAATCCTTCGTGTTTCCAGGCAAAGAGGAGCAACTGTAAGCATGTGATTTTTTCCTTACATGAGTTACTCCTAAAAATTCAAACAAAATCATTTCGTTTATTGGTTTGCAATATTGTGATTTTTTGTGTCATCCTTCATTGTTTGCATTTTGTTTGTGCATTTTAATTAGCAAAAATACAAAATTTGTTGCATGTGCATTTAGGAGTTAATTTCAAATTTTAAGAATTATTCAGCAATTTAGTCATTTTACAAAAAAATAAAAAATTTAGCTTAATTTGCACTTTTAAGTTTAAGTTTGATTAATTAAATTTGATTCTGCATGGATCATAAGTGTGGCTAGATTAATTAAATTCGATTCTGCCTTGTTCCAATTATTCGAGTTCTTTGGACTCAATGTCCTTGGCCTTCTTTGCTTCTATCTCTATTCTCTTTGGCCCAGACAACCTTATTTAGAGCCTTAGTGCTCGATGGCTGATGGCCTGGAAGTGGGTGGAATTGGGCTATATTGCTCAGGCCCATAATTTAAACCAAGTCTGGTTCATAAGTTGACCCATTGAAGACCTTTCAAGGGCCAAAACAGGATAAGCGAGGGTAGTCTAGGTATTTGGGGTTGAGGAATCTTTCATAACTGGCCTGGAAGCTTCTAGCAGGGATTTTTTGTTAATCTTGATTTTACAACTTGTTAACAAGTTTTAAAATGAGAGATTAAGTTAAAATAACTAAACTGTAGGGTTGCCTTATTTTGCTTGCCTATAAAGGTACTCCTTTTTGCTCTAGAAGGCATACCTTAAGAACTTAAGGAAGAAAGTTCAAAAGGAAGGGATGGAGAGCTGAAAAGCCAAGAAAAATACAGAGCTTATACATTCTAAAAATTGGAGAGACTAAAGGAGCTGAAAACCAAAAAATAATATACAAAAAAGAGCTACATTGATTTTACTGTTTCATTGGTTTTGCATCTATGTTTTGACTTCTGTTTAATTCTTGGAGCTATTTTTGAATCATTTGGGATTAAAGTCCTTCAAATCTAGTTTATGTTTGCTGGTGTGCTTTAAGTATGAAGCTTGTTTTGGACTGTCTCATACAATTTCTGAGTTCAAATTTGATCGTAGATTGGTGTTTCTTGTTTGTTGTTGCTACTCAATCCTTACACTTCCTTTTGTTCTTCCTATATTCAGGTACTTTCCTAAGTTCCATTGGGTGTAAATCTCAATATGTAAGATGAAGTTTAAAGTTAAAAACATGGTTGTGGATTCTCTCATGTCTATGCACATTTCTTCATGATGTTTGTGTCATTTATCACATGATCTACGGCACGTCTATCTGGATTTTACGCATGTACTGGTTTGAAGACTGTTAGCATCACGTGTTTAAGACCCATTCATGCTTACTTGGGTTAGATTTGTTGGTTTTGAATAGCATAAGCAGTTGTATTTGGAGCAACCCCATGGCTGGCCATGTCTGTAGGCAGCGAGGCCCGTCTTCCAGCCCAATAGTTCGTTTTATTTTGTGACTTTAGCTTCCCATAATTCTTTCCTTCTTTGGGTAAAATCGATTTTATTTGTTTGGATGCTCCATTCAACAGGTTGTTGTGGTTGTTAAGAGTGAGTCGTGGGGTAATGGTGGAAGGACAAGCTATTAGTGATTAAACGGTCTACATGTTTTAGGATTGGGATTAGTCAAATACGTGAACTAGGAAATTAAAAGGACAGGAGCATGAAACCTCTTTTAGGGATTGCGCTTCATGATACATGGCCCTCGCTTAGTTAATAATTCAAATCCTTAGAACTACACCACTTAGCGAATTTTCGTGGCCCTCGCAAACTTAAACATACAAAATTGCTTCAGGCGTGATAGCTTAATAACCTACATTCCTAAACTCGGGTACACATTTAGGTGACCCAAATCTAATTCCCAATTATGTTAAAATATGTCAAAAGCCACGGGTAAATTTATGTGACGTGGTTCAAGATGTGTTTTAACAATGTTGCGATCTTCTTACATTTAAATAAAAGCGATTGAAGTTAAAATTGGAACATAAGTACAAATGGATAAAGTCAGATAATCAAGAAAAAATATAACCGTCAAGCGACGGTGCTAGAACCACGGAACTCGAGAGAGCCTAACATCTTCTCTCGAGTTAAGAGAATTCCTAACCCAGATTTCTGGCTCGCAGACTATTAGATAGAGTCAAACCTTCCTCGATTCAGGATTTAAACCGGTGACTTGGGACACCATTAATCATCCCAAGTGGGGTCTCTGAATTTTTTAAATAAATTATTCTCGTTTTCATTGTCCTTTAATTGGAAAAACTCACTTATCTACGCCCTTCGCCAGGTTGTAGATGTTAAAAAGGAGGTGTGACAATTGCTATTGATCATGGTGGACTTCGACGTTATCTTGGGCATGGATTGGTTATCTCTGTGTCATGCTATTCTAGACCGTCATGCTAAGACAGTCACCTTGGCTATGCCGGGTGTATCGCAGATCGAGTGGCGTGATGTGACTGATTATGTCCCTAGTAGAGTTATGTTTTCTTGAAGGCCCAACATATGGTTGGAAAGGGTTGTCTTTCCTATTTGGCATTTGTGAGGGATGTTGGAGCTGTGACTACTAGCATTGATTATGTTCCAGTTTTGAGGGATTTCCCGATGTATGTCCTGCAGACTTGTCGAGCATGCCACCGGACAGGGATATTGATTTTGGTATTGACTTGGTTTTGGACGCTCAGCCCATCTCTATTTCGTCATATCGAATGGCACCAGCGGAGTTGAAAGAATTGAAAGAACAGCTTTGGGAGCTCCTAGATAAGGGGTTCATTCGGTCTAGTATGTCACCTTGGGGTGCGCCAGTTCTGTTTGTGAAGAAGAAGGGTGGCACAATGAGAATGTGCATCGATTAATAGGCAATTAAACAAAGTAATAGTGAAGAACAAGTACCCCCTGCTTCGCATTGATGACTTATTTGACTAGCTTCAGGGAGCAAGGGTGTTCTCCAAGATTGATCTCCGTTCGGGTTATCACCAGTTGAAGACAGGGATTTAGATATTCATAAGACTGCTTTCAGGACTAGATTTGGTCACTATGAGTTTCTTGTTATGTCTTTCGAGCTAACCAACACCCCAGCGACATTTATGCATCTGATGAATAGTGTATTTCGGCTTTATCTGGATTCATTTGTCATAGTGTTCATTAATAATATTCTGGTGTACTCGCGTAGTCAGGAGGAGCACGTGCAACATTTGCGAGTTATATTGTAGAAATTGATGGAGGAGAAGCTTTATGCAAAGTTCTCTAAGTGTGAGTTTCGGCTAAATTTAATGGCTTTCTTGGGACACGTGGTGTCGAGTGAGGGTATTCAGGTTGACCCAAAGAAGATAAAGGCAGTGTAGAGTTGGCCTAGACTGTCCTCAGCCACAGAGATTCGTAGTTTCCTTAGGTTGGAATGCTATTATCACCGGGTTGTTTAGGGTTTTTCCTATATTGCATCGCCCTTGACCAAGTTGACTCAGAAGGGTGTTTCATTTGTATGGTCGAACGAGTGTGAGGAGATCTTCCAGAAGCTAAAGACAGCTTTGACCACAGCTCTAGTATTGGTTTTGCCGTCGGCTTCAAGTTCTTATACGGTATATTGTAATGCTTCGCGAGTTGGGATTAGTTATATGTTGATGCAGGAGGGCAGATTTATCGTTTATGCTTCCCGTCAATTGAATCCCCATAAGCAGAACTACCCCATTCATGATTTGGAGCTAGCTGCTATAGTTCATGCATTGATGATTTGGAGGCGTTACTTGTTTGGCGTATCTTGTGAGGTATTCACTGATCATCGGAACCTTCAGCATTTTTCAAGCAAAAGGATCTTAATTTGAGGCATAGGAGGGGGCTAGAGTTACTTAAGGACTATGATGTCACAATTCTGTATCATCCAGGGAAGGCCAATATAGTGGCCGATGCTTTGAGCCGAAAGGCGGTGAGTATGGGAGTTTGGCGTACATTCCAGTTGAGGACATGCCATTTGTAGTTGATGTTTAGGCCTTGGCCAATCGGTTTATGAGACGATATTTTAGATCCCAGTTGGGTGTTGGCTTTTGTGGTTTCTCGGCCTTCCTTGTATGACCGCATTAGAGAGTGTCAGTATGAGGATCCGCATTTGCTTTTCCTTAAGGACAGGGTTCAGCATGATGATTCCAGGGATGTAACCATTGGAGATGATGGTGTGTTGAGGATACAACACCGGATTTGCATGCCCAATATGGATCGACTTCGGGAGTTTATATTGGAGTAGGCCCATAGCTCGCGGTATTCCATCTATTCGAGTGTCGCGAAGATGTATCAGGATCTTAGACAACACTATTGGTGGCAGAGGATGAAGAGAGATATTGTGGAGTATGTAGCCTGGTGTCTTAATTGTCAGCAGATGAAATATGAGCATCAGAGACCGGGCGGCTTGCATCAGCAGATGGTTATTCCTGAGTGGAAGTGAGAGAGGATCACAATGGATTTTGTTACCGGACTCCCACGAACTTTGAAGAAATTCTATGCTATTTGGGTGATTATAGACAGGCTGAACAAGTCCGTGTACTTCATTCCGTTTTGTACTACTTATTCTTCAGAGCGACTGGCAGAGATTTATATTCGGGAGATTGTTCGGTTGCATGGTGTCCTAGTTTCCATAATATCAGATTGGGGCACTCAGTTTACTTCTCAGTTTTGGTAGATGGTTTAGCGAGAGTTAGGTACTCAGGTACAATTGAGCCTAGCCTTTTATCCTCAGACGGATGGACAGTTCGAGCACACCATTCAGATATTAGAGGATATGCTATGCGCGGGTATTATCAATTTTGGAGGGTCATAGGATCGGTTTCTACCAATTGCAGAGTTTGCCTACAATAACAGCTACCAGTCCAAAATTCGGATAGCACCGTATGAGGCCTTGTATGGGAGACAATGTAGATCTCCATTTGGTTGGTTCGAGCCCGGTGAGGCTAGATTGTTGGGGACAGATTTGGTTCAGGATGCATTAGAGAGGTAAAGATGATTCAAGAGAGACTCCGTACAACGCAGTCAAGGCAGAAGAGTTATGCGGACCGGAATGTCTAAGATGTATCCTATATGATTAGTGAGAAGGTTTTGCTGAAGGTTTCACCCACGAAGGGTGTTATGAGATTCGGAAAGAAAGGAAAGTTAAATCCGCGGTTTATTAGGCCTTTTGAGGTACTTAGGAGGATTGGGGAGGTGGCTTATGAGCTTTCCTTTCCACCCAGCTTGTCGAGCGTGCATCCGGTTTTCCATGTTTCTATGCTATAGAAGTATATTGGAGACCCGTCCCATGTTCTAGATTTCAGCACGGTGCAGTTGGAAGGTGATTTGACTTATGATATAAGGCCAACATCCATTTTGGATTGTCAGCTTTGGAAGTTGAGGTCATAGGACGCTGATTCGATGAAGGTGCAGTGGACAGGTCGGCCCGTGGAGGAGGCTGCCTGGGAGACGAGCGGGAGATGCAGAGTAGATACCCCCACCTATTTGAGGCTTTAGGTATGTTTCTTGACTCGCTCGAGGACGAGCATTTATCTTAGTTGAGGAGGATGTGATGACACGACCAGTCGTCACGTGAGTTACCGCCCCGTTTCCTCTATTATCTGCTTCTTTATGCTTCATTATGAATGTCTCGTGTGAACAAGTTGATTTGGATAGATTTTAGAAGGAGATGAGACACTTAGTCTCTTTAAGGAAGGCTTGTTTTGGAAAAGACAACCGGAATTTGACTTATGTGTTAGTAGGCTCGGATGTGAATTCCAATGATTCAGTTAGCTTCGGGGGATGGTTTGTGACTTAGGAGTATTATCGGAAGTGATTTTGGAGGGCCGGTGTAGAATTGGGCTTGAATTGGCGAAGTTAGTATTTTGGCGAATTCTGGTTGGTAGGTGAGATTCTGATCTGAGGGTCAAAATGGAATTCCAAGAGTTGCATTAGCTTCGTTAGGTGATTTGGGATGTGTTTGCAAAATTTCAGACTATTTGGAGGTGATCTGGTTAGGTTTTTTATCGAATACGTGTTTAAAAAGTTTAGAAGAACTTAGCCTTGAATCCAATATAATTTGATGGTTTTGGTATTGTTTGAGGTGTTTGGTGATTCAAACAAGTTTGAATGATGTCTTAGGATGTTTTGATGCTTTTGGTTGAGGTCCTAAGGGCCTCGGGTGAGTTTCGGATAGTCTATCAGGAAGTTTGAGACTTGAAAGAGCTGCAGGAAATGTAGCAGTTGTAGCAGAGATTTAACCCTTCGTGTTTGCGTAGGATGAGTAGCGAACACATAAAAGGATTTGGGGCCCTAAGGTTTTTGTTCTTCGCTTTCGCAGCCGGGTCTCGCGTTCGCATAGATCTGGTAACTAGTGCTTCGCATTCGCAGAAGGTTGCCTGCATTTCCATAGAAGGATCTGAGGCTCCGTTGGTTTTATGCAATGCGTTCGTGGACATGGGGACGCGTTCGCATAGTTGAGGTTGAGGAAGCTTGGCGTTTGCGGATGGGTTACTGCGTTCGCAAAGGGTAATTTGGTCTGAGGCAAGCTCGTTCATCGCGAACGCGAGAAAGCCCTCGCGTTCGCATAAAGTTAAATATCAGCTGGACAAAAGGGTTTTAATAATATTTCATCCACAAACTCTCACTTCCACCATTATTGAGCATTCTTGAGAGCTTTTGGACGAGAATTGAAGAGGGTTTTGACTGGGACTGATTGGAGGTAAGTCCTATGAACTAATACCATGATTTTATTGTGAAATTAACCTTGAAATTCATGGAAACTTAGCAAAAAGGGGAAGAACTAGGGCTTGAGTTTTAATATTTCAAATTAGGATTTGAGGGGTACTTTAGACTCCTTTTGGTATTCTTTATATGCATAGACTCGTGGCGAGATAAGGAACCCGTTGGTATAAAAATTTCTGAGTTTTGAGAAGTGGGCCTAGGCTCGGGTTTTTCCCAATTTCGGTATTTTTGATGTTTTTCGATTATTTTTTATTGAGTATTGTTCATTCAGCCTATTTTAACGTGTTCGCTGTGGTTTTGGTCTGATTCGACGCACGAGGAGGTCGATTTGAAAGGCAAGGGCATAATGAGCTAGGATTTTGGCCGGCTTGAGGTGAATAATAGACGTAAATGTTGTCCTGAGGGTTTGAAACCCCATATATGCGCATCATAATGCTATAATAAGGTGACTTTCACACCGGGTAGCAAGCGTAGAGCACCGTTGAGGATTGTGACTTGGTCCGTCCCGGTAGATGAATATACTGCGTATTTAACTAAAATTTCCTTATTATTATTATGATTTGAGTTGATTGCTATATTTGGGCTCTGTGCCAATTGATTGAATCCTTTAGGGATTGCTATTATTGGTTTCCTACCATTTTTGCGTATTAATAAACTCAGTCATGGTATTTTATACTATTTTTCAAGCTGGGCCACATTTTCTCAAACTTGAAACTCAAATAATATATTTTATGAAGTTTGGGCTGAATTTTTATATATACTAGTGTGCTCGATGGGTTTATATGATTTTTAGACTGAGCATAGGATCGGGCTGCGTGCCATAACGGTATTGTATTGATATTGATATGAGGCTGAGGGCGTAGTTGATGCCACGAGACGACTTATATTGCACTTGGGCCGTAACGGGCCCCTCCCGGAGTCTGCACACTCCCAGTGACCGCCGTCGATCATAAATAAAGGGGGTGGGCTGCATGCCGCAGCCGGTACTAGAGAGTACCGAACTATGTGTTGCATTTCATATTTTCATTTCCTTTACTTACTTATCTGTTGTAGCATTTCCATAATTGTTGTTATTGGTTACTAATTGAATATTATCTGGTTCAGGTTGCTGTATTTACAGAATTACTTTGTGCCTATTCAGATTTCTTAATCTCAGCTTTTATTTATGTTTATTACTCACTGGATCGGAGTACTCACATTACTCCCTGCACCTTGTGTGCAGATCCAGGTACATTTGAGGCTGAGTGAGGATTTCTCTACCGAGCAGCTTATCCGGGAGTATCAAGGTAGCTGCATGATGTCCGGAGTCCTGATTTTACCTTCTATCTTATATTTTCTTTTCTACATTTCTTTAGAATGGTTTGTGTTAGGTTGACACTCATGTATTAGAGGCTCATACTCGTGATACCGGATTCTTCGGGTTGTGCAGTTATTTTATTACTTGGGACTCCGTATGTTTTAGTTTTATTTCATAGTCAGTATTATAATTTAGTAAATTATCTATGTTAATTAACTCATGAATGGTATAAATGGTTAAGGTTATTGAATTGGTCGGGCTTGCCTAGTAGTGTATTGGGCGCCATCACCGAGGTTGGGGTCGTGACACTCTCATTTTATCATTTTCTCTCAATGTGCTGAGAACAGGGTGTTACCCATGATACAAGAAGATCAAACTTTTACCACACACTTTATTTGACATCCTCAAAGATTGGTCGGAAGGTCTTTCTTTGGACCGTAATGTAGGCTTTTGGACATGGTTATAAAGAAAAGGTGGCATGAAGTCTCAAAATAATTTAAGATGAAAGGGTTCGAAATTACAACTTTTGGAATCAGATCTTTTAGCTACACTAAAACTTCTGCCCCAGTTTCTTGGAGTCTGGGTATTTTTTTTTTGATGAAAATTTCTAAGAAAAAAATGCTCCACTCTTGACTTTGTGGGATTATGAAACATCTTATTTGGTGCGACCGAACCGTAAGGCTACCTACGTATCTTGAGGTGGCAAGAATCAGGTCGAACGTAGTTCAAAAGGCAAAGTCACTTTTTTTCTTTTCTTTTTCCCTTTTTTCTCTTTTCCATTTTTTCTTTTCTCTTTTCCATTTTTTCTTTTTTCTTTTTCTTTTTTTCTTTTTTCTTTTCCTTTTCTTTTCTCTTTTATCGCTTTTTCTTTTCCTATTCTAGTTCCTAACTCTATTTCTGATTCCAAAAGAGGGGTATGAAATGAAACAAATTAGGTTAGAAAAAGATAAAAGTATTAGATAGCAAAATAAAATGCCTTCATCATACCAAACTTTAAAATTTTCAAGCTTGCAATTGAAGATATACAAAGAAACCAAACATAGCATCTATTAATGGCATCAACACAATCAAAAAGTGCCCATGGGTAATACCTTTATCCCAATGAATACTCCTTGCCTATATATAGCAGACTTGACTCAACCTTATTTTGATGTGGAAGAATGCATTTCAGCACTGACTGATTTATCTCAAACTACTTGAGAGGCATTTCCTTGTTGTATGCTCTTATCAACCTCTTAATTTCCCAGACTTACTGCCTCAATTTCACTCAGTTCAAAGTTCAGGTCATCTCAGAATACGTGAATCTTTAATTGTTTCCTCAAACACATCCTTTTATCATATTCAAAACTGTCCCATTGCTTCATGATTAGACTAACTTTCAATATCTGACTGAGAATTATGCATGCATGTCATTTCACTAGTCAGTATAAAAAGAACTATAAAAGGAAAAATGACCTAAACAAAAATGACTAGAGCTAACAGAAAACAAGAGATTGCATTAGAAAGACAGTGAAAAGGGGGTTTGAACAAAACAAGCAAAATAGACATGGGTTGCAACCCTGGAACAATCTTAAATAACACTAGACGAATTATTACAACAAAACGAACTAGACAAAAAGAAAAAGAATTTGAGTCACAAGATAATATTCGAATTACAACCCTGAAATAACCGGACAACGGAGATGCCAACAAAATAAATTACCAAGCTCGACATCTTAGCCATTGACTTCCACATCAATGTTATCAGCACCTCCACAAATATCTATCACGTTGACCTTAACAAATAGTTTTTGGGTCCCTTTTGCCAACTCGTTCTTAAGATCAACCTATGGAACCGAGACTGATAGCGCTGATAACTTTGCGGTGAGTGGCCCCCCAAAGGATTCAGAAGATTTGTCATATTCTTTTTCCATACAAATCATGCCCACCACATGCGCCTTATTATGAACAGGCAATGGACTTTGGCTAGTATCTGCTGCATTTGGATTTTGCACAGTAATGTCACATGCATCAATAAGCTTCAGGATTGCTCTTTTCAAATTCCAACACTTTTCTATGTCGTGCCCCGGGGCATTAGAGAAATATTTACACCATTGAGAAAAATCAAAATTCTTTGGAAAGTGTTTCGGCATTTTTATCTGAATCGGCTTCAACATTTCCAATTGCCTCAGCCTTTGGAACAAACTGGCATATAATTCTCCAATAGGAGTGAAAGACATTTCCCTTTGCTGGTGCCTTCTCATTTTGTACTCCGGCTTTGGTTGGAACCTCTTTCAGGTAGGGAGTTGATATGTTTGTAGAGGTGGGGAAGTCATTTTTAGAGGCGCTGCAAGCCATTGCGGATTTTGTGAGTGTGGAGCATATGACAGTGCATCGTGGATAGAGAACTGGGGAGGTAAGGTATGACCTTAGGGATTTTGTGGAGGAAAGTAGCATTGGGAAGGATATTTTGGAGTACGAGGACATTCATGGGGTCGGTATTGAGGCTGGAAGCATTTAGCAGGGATACCCACTGGATCCTATAGGTGGCTGGACTTGACAATATCTTTTCTATCAATCGGAGGATTGATCCCAGCAACTCGTTCATTGAATCTAAACCAAAACTCCTTAAAACTTTCCTTGGGCGTCGGGGACTTTGAACACAGTCTCGCTAGAGGATCGAGGAAGAGTGGCCGGTGGAGGAGCTACAAAAATAGGAGCAGATGTCAGAGCAAGATATGAGGTGTTTTTTGGCCGGTGGAGCATGGAAAATTTGGGGAAGTGACACAGTAATTATGGTAAGGGGTAAATCCTGGTGCATGTTGAGGGGAAAGGTCAACGGTAGTGGAAACCTGGGCTTGTGATAGTGGCGGGATAGTTGCAGATTTTTTGGTGTAGTTAGTGGGGAATGAAGGTGGAGGATACCCCTTAACCCAAGACTGATGCATTTATGTCATTTGTTGTTTCAACTTTTGGACCTCCTCTTTCAATTCAGATTCCGACTTCTCAATCTCCCTCGACGGGTCAACAGCTCTTGTGTCCAAGTCTTTGCTAGCCATATCTACCTTTCTCTTTGACCTTATGTTGTCTGGATGAATTGTCAAAATGCTACAAACTAAAGAAGAGCAAAACAAAGTAACAAAGAAGAGCAAAACAAAGCCAACATGTTAGCGTTAGAGCATTTATTAGATAGAAATATCACGTTGTGTGCAATGCCCCCTAGTCACAGTTAACGGTCCTAGAATGGCTTCGAGGGTACGAAGGTCATATGGCATCATCCCAATTTCGCTCTTCTTGCCACATTTCCTTCTTCATCTTCTTTTCCAACATTGCTTGATTTTTTATTTCTTTGCCCCCTTTTTCTTTTTGATTATCGCTATTTTCTTTCCTCCCATTTCTCGCGTCCCACACTTCATTCTTTTTTGATTTTTTCCTTTTCTCTTTTTTTCATTTTTTTCCAAAGAAAATAATTTGATCGAACCCTATGTAGGTTGCCTACGTATCATGTCCCCCATGAATCAGATCAAGCGTAGTTCTGGAAAGTAATGGACAAAATAAATTAAGAAACAAAATCTTTTTGAATTTTTCATTTATAATTTTTTTTTGGTTTTCATATAAATCATAAGAAGCATGTTAACAAAAGACTCAAAAATATGCTCAAAATATAAAAAGACTCCTCAAGTAGCTCATGAATGCACCGGCCCTAGGATATCTGTTATGCTCGAGCTGCGCTAAATGAATTCATACCTGAATGAGAAAAAATAAGACCAAGTAGATTAGTGACTCGAGACACTATGTGAGATCACAATACCTTCTATTAGACGCATGCAAGACAAGATTGGGCTATTTCTGAAAATTAACCTACATGGCCAAGAGTGACTACTAATGCAAACTCAACAAAGGTGATCTCAAATACATGGAATACCTCACGAAAGCTTATATGGACTTAAAATCCCAATAATCATGGCCCAAAATTAATTTATAAAAATGACCCATTTTGCAAAAACGGTTGATATGGCCAGAAGCGACTAAAGATGCAAAATAAAAGGAAGGATCTTAAGGTAATATGAATTGAGTTGTGGACTCAAGATTCTAAGGGCGAGGTTCAAACGAGGAAAGGCTTACGGTGGATACCTAGGCACCCCAAATGTGTAAGTGCTTAATACTGGGTTTATGCCCAGTCCAAAGTTCATATGGGGTTTTGAAGCTTTAGTTGGAACTCTATTAAGAATATAAGCTGCGGATTTTAATGCTTCTCCCCAGAGTGAGTCTGGTAAAGTAGTACGACAAATCATACTTCTTACCATATCCTTAAGGGTCCGACTTCGTTTCTCAGCTACACCATTCATCGTAGGACTGCCTGGCATAGTATGCTGAGGAACGATCCCACACTCATCTAGGAATTTAGCAAATGGCCCTGGACGTTGTTCACCTGAACCATCATATCTACCATAGTATTCACCACCACGGTCAGATCTAACGGATTTAATCCTTTTGCTTAGTTGATTTTCAACTTCAGCCTTATATGATTTGAACACGTCTATGGATTGGGACTTTTCATGAATAAGATATAGGTACCCATAACGAGAGTAATCGTCTATGAATGTGATAAAGTATTGTTGACCATTCCTACAAGGAGTAGGGAATGGCCCACAAATATCCGTATGTATCAATTCTAAGACGTCCGAAGCTCTCTTAGCACCTAATCTCGTCTTGTTTGTTTGTTTACCCTTGATACACTCAACACATATATCCGAATTTGAGGAATCAAGAGAATCAAGAATTCCATTTGACACGAGTTTCTGAATTCTTTGAATGGATATGTGACCCAAACGTTTGTGCCAGAGTGATATAGAATTCTCATTAGTTAATTTTCTTTTGGTACCATTTGAACTTGTATGCAAGGTTTCATTATGTGAGGTTATTATATCAACCAAATATAGGCTATCATATGTTGATAAAAGACCAGTACCGATAAGATTTGAATTTTGAAAGAGACTAACTTTATTGTCACCAAATGAACATGTATAACCGGATATGTCCAATTTGGGAACAGAAATTAAATTCCGTCTAAAAGACGGTACAACAAAAGTCTCATTCAAATCTAAATAAAAACCTGTCTTAAACAACAGCCTAAATTTTCCAATAGCCTCAACTGGCACCTTCTTGCCGTCACCCACATAGATGTATCTTTCACCATCATTTGGTTTTCGGCAGTTCAGGCAACCCTGCATAGATATACTTATGTGAGTAGTAGCAGCAGAATCTACCCACCAAGTATCCTTAGGTACCGAAATTAAATTAACTTCAGAACAAACAAGAGAAAGAGATGTACCTTTTTTTCGCACGCCAAGCGTGGTACTTGGTACAATCTTTCTTCACATGATTAGTCCCCTTACAGAAAAAGCAACCTAATTCAGTAATTTCAACCTTAGGTTCCTTATGTTGCTTATTATTGGGCCTTGCAACCGCAACTTCCTTACCTTTCCTCTTCTTAGTATCCTTAGAAGAGGATGCCAAATGAGCATTTTCTGTCTTATCTTGCTTTATCCTTTCCTCCTCTTGCACACAATGTGAAATGAGCTCGTTAAGAGTCCATTTCTCCTTCAGGCAGTTGTAAGTGACCTTAAACTGATTAAAGTGTGTAGGAGAGATATCAAAACTAAGTACACAAGCAGTTCTTCAGGTAATTCCAGCTTGAGTGACTTAAGTTTCGAAGCAAGATGAGACATTTCCAAAATGTACTCCCTTATGTTTCCCTTAACTTTATACCTCATGGAAACAAGTTTACTCAAAAGAGTACTTGTTTCCGCCTTTTCGTTTTGTGCAAAACGCTTTTCAAGGTTTTCAAGGAAAACGTTGGCATTACTTTCATCATTCATAGTGCCCCTGAATGATTCTGGAATTGCACGTTTCATGATCATTAGACTCATGCGATTTGAGCGTTCCCACTTCTTCATCTCCTTCTTTTCATCAGAAGAAGATGTATCCTCAAGAGAAGCAGGTTGCTCATTCCGAAGTGCAAGGTCAAGATCCATGCAACCGAGAACGATCATAATGTTCTCTTTCCATTCCTTAAAGTTTGTGCCGCTAAGCACAGGGATGCTGTTAATGTTTGCAGATATCGTAGCAACTGAAGAATTTACTGAAAATAGAACAAAGACTAACTTAATACATGCTTACAATTACTTGAACATTAACTTTAGTTTACAGATTCAAAATAGGCATATCCCATTACAAGATACCTAGTACAACATTGATTTTAGTCTTTGGACAGAAAATCAACTTGTAAGTGGTACTCTTGGTGTAGTGATCAAATATTGACAATAAACTCCTGTCAAATATCAAGCCTTCATTTGGGCCGACTTAATATTCACATGGAAAACCGAATAATTGTCACATATTTATCACCACAAGCATGTTCGAATTCCTGCCAAATAACAACCTTCCTTTGGGCCGGTGTTAAACGCATGGAAGACTAACATCCACAGTCATCTTATATTTCAAGATTAATCAATCTACACAAAAGAGGTTACTTTGGTAACATAATGCTTCAATTGACTAATTTAAAATATTAGATGCTAAATCATATATTCCTTAAGCCATATATTGAATCTTAACTGAAAATTTACATGTTTTGAAATGTAACATCTGAATATTAATTGATTTAGTCTTAATTGGATAATACCAAAATCTGAAGTATGATGGACTAAAAAACAATTAATAATTAAAACTGAATATTAATGTATAAAACATTAATAGTTTAAAAACTGAATATTAATTGACATATTATTAATGTACAATTAAAGAAAACTTGAAAACTTAATACTTAAAACGTTTCATTAATTATGAAAAACGTTTCTTACATTATGTCCTCATTAAACAGCCAGAAAACAAAACGTTTCTGCAATTTATGGCCAGATAATCGATTATCTGAGCCTGATAATCGATTATCTGGGCCTACTGGAATCTCAAATTTTGCTGAAAAACTAGGATAATCGATTATCCTTTTAGAATAATCGATTATCTTGGCTCTCTGGAATTTCCAATTTTGCTGAAAAAACTCCAGATAATCGATTATTTTAACATAATCGATTATCCTCAGGTTCTGTTTCAAAATTTTTTGATGAACTAAATACAATAATCGACTATTTTAAAAAAAATAATCGATTATTCTCTGTTACTGTTTTGCAAAATTTTGGCGAACTTTAAAATTTATTCTAGGACCTTTTGCGGCGACGAACGCTGCCATTAAACCCATAGAAGTAGCCGCTAAATGTATTAGTGGCGACTATGTATTGAAACTGGAAACTGGAGTTGCCGTCACTGAAGGTTATTTGTAGCAACAATTCCTTATTTAAGTTTCTTGTTGTGCAACAACCAAAATTTTGCAAACTTCAATATTTCAATTCATATAGAGATAATAAGATATTGAAACACCAAAGTTCATCAACAACATAACATTCATGAAATCATGCTATATCATGGTACTAGAATTTCAAAATCAAAATTCTATCTTAATTTAAACATGAACTTTATATAACATGAATTTCATGAACTTCCAAATAATCCAAATATGAAGGAGGCTCTGATACTAATTGTTAGGATTATATATCCGACTAAAACATAATAGCCTTCATATCGAATTATTTGGAATAACAACATAAGCGGAAGCGTACCTGAATCCATAAGTGGAAATCCTTAGTCCTTCTTGATGATTGTCCAATTGTTTGGCTTTGAAAGCTCCTTGATCCTTCTTGAAGATTGTCCTTCTTGAAGTATTGGCTTTCACAAGAATTTATCTAAGACCAAAAATGGAGAATGGTTTTCCACTTGATATGCAAGACAACAATGGTTCTCTCTCTCAATGGGTGGAAGAAGAAGAGAATGTCTTGCATTCTTATGGGAACCATAACCCCCACTTATAACATATGAGTTATGAAACTCAAAAGTCATAAGCATGTAACCATGGTTACATATATGTAACCTTAGTTAGCCCATCATTAACTAAGGTTACCCTTTTAGGTATCTACACATTAGTCCTACACTTTATATGACAATATATTGGCCCCCTTAACATAATGTCCATAAGACCACTTATATAGGCCAAACCAAAAGATAGCACATAACATAATTTATCCATATATTGTTCATATGTATGTAGATATAAGTCCATATATCTAACACGTTCGGCAAGGCAATGACACATATTTTGCCATGCTCAAACCTCAATATAGACAATCCAATGCCTATAGTTTATACTATTTCCCTCCCTATGTACTTAGCCCATTTTTATGGCTGCTAACACACATATATATAGTGTAGTCAAGCCAAAATTGTTTCCTATGTTCAGTTGACATCCCCAACTGATAGGACATGATCCTCATGATCAAAATATGCAGAACATGCCTAGAACACGCCTAGAACATTCCTAGAACATGCTCCCAAAACGTGCATAAACTCAGCATATATTCAACATTAATGGACAAGGCAATTGTAACCGCCCAACTGCTTGGCATGTGCACAACACACTTGAAAACCACTCCATGTGCACTGCATGAGCACGCTTTTGGCTAGTTGTTGCACGCTCAAGGCTGGTATTGCCCCCAGCCTTGGCTCTTGACACTGCTCCACCCAATGCTTTTGCTACAGCTCATCGCCCATGACTTTGTCGTGCACCCGTCCATTGCCACAATTAGTTATCATTGTCAAGTCTCCCCTACTTGATCAAGTCTGCCTTTTGCTAATGCCAAAGCTGATTTTAGCGCCAAGTCACCAAGCCTTGATGCCCTTCCCTTTGCTAGTCGTTTGCCCATAATTTACTTAGGTGTCATTCCGCTCACCTAAGCCACGACAACACCATATTGCCAATGCTAATTCTTTGGCACTAAGCTGCCCGATTTTAGCGCCGAGGTCTTTTTCGTTTTGCCTTGTCAAGCATACATCCAGCCCGCCTAGTTTCGTTAAGGTCTTAGCCTTTACTTGCACACAATCCACTTATATTTTTTGTGTAGTCCGTCACACCTTAGCCCTTAAATAGAAGCGTAGTCCGTCAAACTTGCCCTTGCAACAGTTTGGTGCCATCGACAATGCTCGCATTGTCTTGCTTGTTGATTTTTCCCCGCACATAGGCCAATGGTAAGGCCATCATTCCAAAATCCTCACTACTGCCACGCTGCTTCCCGATCAGCTTTGTCAAGGGTCTAACAAACCACCCCAACCAGTTGAATTCGACGCCCTCATCGAATAGCTCACAACCATGCTGCCATTTGCAAAGACATCACAAGTTCAACACCCTTTTGAGAATTACGCTGTCCTTGCCCTCAAGTGCAACATTTATGTTTTCTCATTGTATTTCTTGTCCGTCATTCCCACAGCAAAATTAGCACGCCAACTAACTAATTTGAAATAACCTACACTGATTTTTGGCACCCGAAATTTTCTTCATCACTGCCTTCCTTGCCTTTCCTAAATTTCTAAGCCAAGACAGTCCCTTCCACAAACAAGCAGATTGATTCCTTGTCTTGCAGTCTTGTTCATGTCCGTCTCGACCTCATCACGAACCTAGCCCACTCTGATACCAGTTGTCACGGGGGCATTTTGTCTCCATCAAAACACTGCCCATCATGTGGCAGTCAAGTCCCCAGTTGACTTCAGCCTGTGCCAATTTTTGTTCCGCGTTCGAGGTTTACACTTAAAATAAATTCAAGGCAATAGAAAAATAGATGAAGGCTCACAGATTTACGGAAAACCCTTTTCCCAACCTTTTATAAAATTAATTACAAAGGAAATTTCTGAGATTGGCAAGGTGCTGCTACCCTTGGCAGGCACCAACTCACAAAAAGCCAAAACTTTGCACGAATCAGCCCTGTAAAAGCCCCTGCCTAAGGCCACTCGTGTTGCCCACCCATTTGGCAAGGCAATGGCACATATTTTGCCATGCTCATACCTCAATATAGAAAACCCTATGCCTATTGTTTAGACTATTTCCCTCTCTAGGTACTTAGCCCGTTTTTATGGCTGCTAACACACACATATATATAGTGTAGTCAAGCCAAAATTGTTTCCTATGTTTAGTTGACATCCCCCAACTAATAGGACATGATCACCATGATCAAAATGTGTAGAACATGCCTAGAACATGCTCCCAAAATATGCAAAGACTCAACATATATTCAGCATCATTGGACAGGGCAGTTGTAACTGTCCAACTGCTTGGTATGTGCACAACACACTTGACAGCCACTCCATATGCACTGCATGTGCGCGTTTCTGGCCAGCTACTGCATGCCCGAGGCTGGCATCGCACCCAGCCTTGGCTCTTGACACTGCTCCGCTCAATGCCATCGCTACAGCTCGTCGCCTATGACTTTTTCGCGTACCCGTTCGTTGCCATAGTTGGTTGTCCTTGTTAAGTAGCCCCTACGTGATCAATTCTGCCTTTTGCCAATGCCAATGCTGATTTTAGTACCAAGTCACCAAGCCTTGATGCCCTTCCCTTTGCCAGTCATTTGCCCACAATTTACTTAGGTGCCATTCCGCTCATCTAAGCCGTGGAAACACCACATTGCCAATGCCAATACCTTGGCACTAAGCTACCCCATTTTAGCGCCGAGGTCTTTCCCGTTTTGCCTTGTCAAGTATCCATCCATCCTGCCTAGTCCTGTCAAGGTCTTGGCTTTGCTTGCACGCAACCCACTTATATTTTTGGCATAGTCCGCCACACTTTAGCCCTCAAATAGAAGCTTAGTCTGTCACACTTGTCGTTGCAGTAGTTTGTTTCCATCGACAACGCGCGAATTGTCTTGCATGTTGATTTCCCCCCGCACATAGGCCAATGGCAAGGCCATCATGCCAAAATCTTCGCCACTGTCGCGCCGCTTCCCTATCAGCTTTGTCAAGGGTCTAACAACGTGTGTGTGAAGTTAAAGGATGGGGAAGATGGCAGTAGGAGTTGGGCCGTTGGTGGCTTGAATCACGGCGGATCTGATGCCGGAGGCTGGAGATAACTGGAGGGTGTGTTCAGAGGAATTTCCGGTGGTCACGTGGCTGTCGTTTTCCGACAAGCTGCTGTGAGGTGAGGGAGTGGTAGTCGTTGTGCTATTCACGGTGGTCTTGGTCATTTGATGGCTGACAGAATCAGGGATTGTTGGTGTTGAAGAATTCCAACGAGTTTGGGTTGGGAGATGGGTGATGGTGGCTGGCGGCGTTTAGGGTGGTTGTTTGGCGGTTGTGTGTCTTTATGAAAAAGAAGATGGAGTTCAAGGGTCTCTAGGGTTCTTAGGATTTTTGTTGTCTCTTGTCCATGTAGACGAAGAAGCCATTGATACCTCTAAGCTTTCTTGCTTTCTCTGTATTTTAGTTGTTTCTTTATTGAAGAAACTCGTTTCTTGATCCAGAACCAAATAGCTAAAAAATCTCTTCAAAAAACGGCTGCTCTCCTAGATTTTCCATGTCTTTAGGTCTTCATGGTCTATGTTCTTCTAAGGAAGAAAGTTTGATGGGTTACATGGGTCTGGTTGGTTTTGAGCATGGGTCATGGGTTGATGGATTAAGGAATTAGGTTGTTAAATTTTAAGTCTTTATTTGTTAAAATTGGGCCAAAAAAGAACTGAAAAATTCAATTTAAATACCTACAAAATGTAAAAACTTCTAAATGATTTTGATAAATCATTTTATTAAAATAAAAGCTAAAATGAAAGTTGAAAATATTTTTGAAATTTTCAAGGATTATATTAAAATAAAAATAGGCTCAAAGTAATATATCCTCCTAAAAATATCTAATACACGAATTAAGTAAAGAAATATAAAACTATTTTTGTAATTTTTAACTTTTGTTCTTAAAATAGTGTAAAAGAGTCAAAATTAGTTGAAATAACTATATTAAACCTAAATTAAATATTTAAATGCTAAAATAAGTAAAATTTTGGAGAGGGTAAAAAATCACATGTTTACTTCGTCTAACCTCCTTTAGTTTTTTTTCCTCTTCTTTGTACTCTCCCTTCTTTCACTCGCTATGAAATTTCCTCAATTTAGTACCTCAAATTCCTTAATACAGATCGGCCTCGTCATTACCTTCACTACCTCCACCGTTGCCATCATCTTTAGCTGGAATCCATGGCCAACCTATTGGATTTCTCAAATCCAAGTGTATTTTTTCATATCTTAGTGTATTTCTCATATATGAGTATATTTTATTTTTTGTGGCCAAATTAAATACAAAAATACATATTACGACCAAATTTTTATTTGTTTGACCGGATTTGGCAGACAATGTGATAGTATTTTCTCATATCTGATCGTATTTTTATTCGTCTCTATTTTTTAGTTTTAATACAATGAGGTCTTTCCGAAAACAAATAGTGGGATTTTCTCAACCTTCATGACTTTTTCTCGAATGGTATACAGTGTTTTACTTGGCCAGAAGTTGTGATCTCCGGTGAACTTTCTCCTCTTCTTTGCTATTGAAGTCACATATAATGATACAAATACATTGTATTATGTGCAAATACACTCAAATTTGAGTGTATTATGTATTTTTCAATACAAATAAAGTTTTTTTAGATTGTTTATTTTCGCATAGGTTTATGTAATCCAAAGGTTATTTTTATTGTATGTCCATGTATTTTTTGAATTTTTGTTGATCAAAATACAAGCAAATTAAATATAGTTAATTGAATATAGTGTAAAGAAGCTACGAATGAATACAATAAACTGAATACATCTGAATATCACTGTTTTGTGATTTTTTGTTGTAACAGTCTAATTGAATAAAGCAAAATGGAATACAATGTGAATACTTAAGAATGGATATTGTCGAATTGAATACAGTGTATACAACCAAATTGAATAGAGCGGTATACACCCTATTCCTTGACTTTTTAGTATTTGAATTTAACTGAATCCAATACAGTAAAATTAAATACAATGTAAAATATATAATAACGAATACAACCGAATTAAATACAATATATACAACTGAATTGAATGCAACGACATATATTCCATCGCAAGCAATTAGTAGCTACGAAATGTAATTAACTAAATTATAGCTACGCGAAGCAATAATCCTCCAAACAATAGTCATTTCTCAAAGCTCCCTATGCAAGAAATTCAAAATAGCCTGATTTACAAGTTGTCATAAACAAACAACCACAGTTTCAAAAGTAATCGCAATTTAGCCACTTTTCATGTAAAGATAAATCTGAACGAAAATATTGTTCAAAATCTGAAAAATACTCCAACATAATATATTGGAATATATACTAGAATTCCAGTATATTATACTAGAGTTCCAGCATAAGTATAGTGGAACTCCAACTCCTAGATTTCCAGCATAATATACTGGAGTTCTAATAATATATCGGTCCAGCACAATATGCTAGAAGTTCATACACAGGTGCTCCAACCAGTATACCGTGTTAGAACTTTTCGTGTGTTAGAGTTTCAGCATAATATGCTAGAAGTACATACACAGGTGCACCGATCTCCAGTATATTATGCTGGAACTTTCCGCGTTGTAGCAACATAGTGGCTATTTTTCAAAGACTTTGCAAATACTGATTATTTTTGAATGACCAACCTGAAAACTGGTTAGCTCGTGTTATTTTTACTTTAATTTGTAATTGGATATGGAGTTTTGACATAGTTACCACAAAAATAAAACTATTTACCCTTGTCTACCCATTTATTTTTCTACCCATATACTAATTACATTTCCTACCCATAATAGTTTTTGTAGGGAACTTTTTCTTTATTCTCCATTTTTTTTATTTCTATGCTTCTTTTCTTCTTCTTTTTTTTTTCCTGCTATTTTTTCTTTTTTCCTTTTCTAATTTCATTTAACTTCTTTTTTATATTCCTTTTCTTTTCATAATCTAATTTCATTTACTGTTTTCACTATTTTTTTAATACAACAAGTAAAATTATTGATATAGTAAATATTTTTTCACTTTCTTTAATATAGCTATTACAATATACCTTTTAATTTATTTTTTTCTCATTTTTTAAGTTCAAGTATTAAACTAAAACAATATCAATTGTCACTTAATTTAATACATTGAATATCACATTGTTTGTCGTTGAGCACCATAAATTGCATAATCAGATTCTAAGAATCAACACGTGATTGTCATGCAAAGTTTGATCCCCTTCCCTATAAATATCAATACACACTCTACCGTTAACAGTAGTACAACCAGTAATAGAGCAAGAAAACATAACCTGCGACAACCAAATCTCCATACATACAAGTTAGAATAAAAATAATAATAAAATATTAAAAAGTAGAACAAAAGTATAAGTAGCAAAAAAGACTTGTAGTACCACATGATACCAATATGGTATATATGTATACCATCAGAGCATATGATTTCTCTAGAATATTGCTACAACTATCTGCGACTATACTACTATACCCAAACATCAAATGACACAATAAAAGTATGAGAAATTTACATGCTCGTATTCCAAGTTAAATAATCGCAAAATAACTTGCTCATTCCGTATACTAAGAGGGTATATAGTTGTATGGGGTCATTCTGACAATTACTCATAACTATAAAAACTATTAATATACATATGCCCATTAGCACACAAAAATTCCAGCATTATTACAACTCATATTGATATAAATAATTTCATAATAGAATTCACTTAAAATATAGCTAAACAACCAAAACAATGTTCAAACTACCACATGATACCAACATAGCATATAACTATACCAATATGGTATACAATTTTATTAGTTAATTTTGAGAAACTATATGACTATACTACTATTACATAACACACGTGCATAAAGAGAAAAAAATAATGTACCACATATTAATATAATAAGTTATTTCAAGATATTGTACTATATTATTATTATTAAAAGAAATCAAATATTATATCAATTAAATACAGCTAATACAACCAAAAAATAATCCAACTAGCATATGATACAAATATACTATATAGCTATACCAATATGGTATATAGTTAGAATGAATGTATACTAAAATGGTATATTTGTATACTATTTAGGTATACAATACCAATTCGTCTTCTTCTCTGGTTCAACTATATTTCAACCCAAAATTTTAAAATTTACTACAAAATCTCCATCAAATTAACTAAAACTTTAGCTACAACCTCCAATCAGCTTTCCAAACTAACCTATACAGGATCAGATCAAACCAATTAAATAGTATGATTGAAAACAACCAAAAAATTACTTATTTTGGATAAGAGAGAACATGATTTGTAGGTATGCACGAACCACACTTTTCATATTTTAAATGAATTATTCTATCTTTTGGGTAATGTACATATATATGCTTATTTGGCTAAGTTATGCTTTAAAGTTAAAAGAAGATAATGTTTACCATGTGTTCTAAAGTGATTTGTGACTATTTTATGAATATGATGAATACGTTTATGTTAAGATTCATGTCTCCATGATTTGCTTGCTTTTAAACATATGATTTGATTTCAAGTTTAAATATTAGAGTTTGAGCTTTACGTGAAAATTTATCTTAAACTATTTCATGCGGTAATTATAAAAAGTTTGACTGTTCAAAGGACCTAAAATGATCTAGTGTTTTAAGTTAGGATGATTTTGGAAGAGCTTTAAAAACTCAAAGGATGTTCATTTCCTTGGATGGAATGTCTATCTAGAAATTAACTACTGTAAGAGAGTAGTTAATCTATTATTAAATGGCGGCTGCCGGCTACTTATACCAACCGAAGAAGAAAATATTCATCAGTGTTAGTACATTACGCCAAAATCATATACAATAGTAATTCGATGCATAGGTATTCTAATGTGGGCATGTAAATAATATTGACCGTAAATAGTTTAAATATAAATATTTAAGAATAAATAATTTAAATTTAATGAGTATAAAGTGAGATTTTATCAATAGAACATGAACAACTTGGCCCAATTGTTAAAGCAAATCTAGAAATTTAGCCCATCTCACACGTTTGCATATATGGGCCCGGATGAACTGTTGATCAAGTGTTTACAAGTTAGGAGTGGGCCTCTTTTGAACCTAATGGGCCTAATATAGTTGAAAGCAAATAGTGATTTTAGACCAATATATGTTTATTTTTGAGATTTTTTCCATAAAGCATCATCTTTTAGTCCTAATTAATCATTTATAGATATTCTTTATTATATTATATTTTATAAATACCTTTTATATTTTTATGCAATGTATTTCATGTATTTAAGATGTTGTATTTATTAATACAAGAAGAAAAAGAGGCGATAAACAGGGAAATTAGCTAAATAAAATCTGTGTTTAGTTGTATTCAAGCGAAATTTCAGTTGAATACAAATCAGTTTTGCACAATTTCTAGTAACTTAAAGTCTTTTTAAATGAAAGGAAATTAAATCACTGATAGTCTCCTAATTTAACTCAACGAACTAAAATTATTACATAAAAAATAAGTAAGATGAATACATATGAATACATTTGAATACATTTGAAAACTTACTGGAAGATTAAACAGTTGCAAACAAAAATAACCAAATCAGAATACACATGAATATATATGGATACAAGTAAGGCTAATTTTAAATTTAAAGAGTTGAGAAACCAAATCTGAATACACATGAATACATATGAATACAAGTAAGGCTAATTTTAAATTTGAAGAGTTCGAAAACCAAAGCTGAATACACATGAATACATATGAATACAAGTAAAACTAATATTAAATTTGAAGAGTTGAAAGACTAAAGCTTAAAAAATAAGTAAGATGAATACGAATGAATACATATGAATACATTTGAAAACTCACTAGAAGATTAAACAGTTGCAAAAAAAAAAATAACCAAGTATGAATACAAAAGAAAGAGAACGTTTATTTGGTGAGAGAATTAAGTAAAAAAGAGAGAGAAAAATATTAAATAGCATATATGATGCCTTAAAAGTAGGATATAACTATAATTATTATTTTTGCTATAAAGAATAAAATGTATTTATATGATGTAATATTTTAAAATGGTATTTATATAATATAAATAGGTACTAAGATTTTCTATAGGGTGTAAAAATTCCTTTATTTTTTGGTAGGTTCTTTTTGAAGAACCGAAATAAGGTTAAATGATTTGTGGATCTTTACAAATTTATTTTTAGTATTATGAACTTATATCTTTTTTAATAAGTGAGAGGTTTACTTTTACACATAAGAGATCTAAATATGATGCTTTCTTAATTTAGAAAATTACTTGACACATTAAATATTTATATTGTATTTACCATTCGTAGCTGTGCTTTCAGTAAATTTATCATTCATAGCTATTTAATTTTATAGCAAATTCATGAAATATAAGATTAATTATTTTGAACTGAAATAAGAGAACTAAAGCTCTCGTAGCTCAGTTGGTTAGAGCACCCACATAGTTAGCGGATGTCTAAGTTCAACTCTCAATAAGAACATTTTTATTTTTCTGTATTCTTGTATTTTGGCTTAGTTGTATTTGTCGCGCAAACAAATACAATCAATATCCCTTGTATACACCATATGCACAACCGATACATGTTGTACTCTTTATATACATCCTTGTATTTCACCTTGATTATAGTTGATAAATATTGTATTCGTTACACGAATGAATACAGTTATGAGAACGAATATAACTGATACATATTTTATTCGTTGCATGAATGAATACAATGCACAAACATATACAATTGATACATATTGCATTCCGAATAAAGTTGATACATACTATATTCGTTGTGCTTTTTAATATAATTCATACAAATTAGTATCAACTGAATAGTAGTTACGAATAGTAATTATGCAAACTATAGTTATTAGGCCCAGGCCGGCTATGAAGGCCCATTTCCCCGAACGAAGAAAGTGTAAAATGGAAAAGATTTGCGGGTGACCATTTTATTATGGTACAATGAAAATTTGACTAAACGAAAATTTTGAAATCTTTGGTAATCCTCACAACTAGAATTGTCAGGAGAAGAAAATTCATTTCCTTTGTATTTGTGTTCTTTATTTGCCAAAAAGTCTGCTCGTTGGTCTGCTTCTTTTCAAATATGTTTGATAGTGATTCATCTTTTTTTATTTTTCAATTCGAGTTGATAAGCTAATAATATTGAAATATATTTAGGACAAGGAAGAACAGAACAATTGGAAAGGGGATAATAAAACTTTTTATCAGAAACATCAATTGTACCAAACAATTGCAAGACATAATAAAGCGAGATCCAATGTGGAAATTCAATGGGACAAGTGCACAAATAACAATTTTCAAGAATGTTATTTAGAGATTAATCAATATTGATTTTGTTCTGAAATTTTAAATGAAAATCTTAATTTTAGAAAAATTAAAGACAAAAAATTAAAGTAAAAACTAAAATTTAAAACACATTGGTTAATTTATAAATAAAAATCCTTTAGAGCGGCTAGCTGGTGTTATTTTTAGATATTTAATTACGAAGCACTTTTTGCATGTTAAAATTGTACGGGGCGCTCTATTTGGTCGCCCCCATTTAACATATATTTATTTTTAATTTTTTTTAACTTGTACCAACTTTTTAAACAATTTAAGCCCACTTTCTCCTCCTCCTCCTCCTCCTCCTCTTCTTCTTCTTCTTCTTCTTTCTTCTGCTGCTGTTGGTGCTGCTATAAAACTTTAGTTCATGGGATGCTTGTCATAAATATGTTTATCAGATTATTTTAAAATAAATTATATATAATTACATAAGTTAGTAGACAATAATTTATGAATATTCTCACGCACGTAAGTTAGTAAACAATGATAATTCTGTTCTTTTCACTTTTATTGTTTTCAAATTTTATGATTTAGATACTGTTGGCAATCTGATTATTTATCTAGTATGTTAGAAAGCTTTTTTCAAAAACTTCAGCTTATATAGTGCTGAATCTTTTACAAATGAACTAAGTAACTTCAGCATTTTCTGTTGAAGTTTTTGAAAAAAATTTATGACAAAACTAATGAATCCAGGACAAAAAAACTTCAGCTTTTAGTGTTGAAGTTTTTAAAATTGAACTAAATAACTTCAACATCTTCAGCGAAGTTTTTGAAAAAGCTTAATGACAAAACTAATGAATCCAGGACAAAAAAACTTAAGCTTATTTACTGCAATTACAAATAAAACTTCAGCTACTATGCTTAACCTCAGCAATTACAAACAAAAATTTCAGAACAAAACTTCAGCTACTTGCTTAAGTTCAGCAATTACAAACAAAAACTTTAGCATACTTGGTTTAGCACACTTGCTACTTCTAGCCCGTCTACTAAAATACTAAAGTTTTGCGTGATTGTCGTTGCTACTTCAGCCCCGTAAGTTGAAGTTACGGGAAAAGTGAATACGCTTGTATTTTTTTTACAAAGCAAATATAAATTAAAACGTGACTTAAAAAATGAGTATAAGTACAAATACTCCTGTTATATGTGGTTCCGATAAATGTGATGTGAATCACGCCAACATTGGTCGGTTATCTTACAAGTTATATCTCTAACCAAACATATTCGATTTAGATATTACTAAATTTGTGAATCACGCCAAACTTAATTGGTTATGCTACGATATAATCTATTGTGAATCTATTTAAAAATGTCACATTCCATTATGTAACTAAATAACGTGCTACTGAAGGAGGTTGAGGGAACGGTACAAATAGCGATGCGTAGGGCTACTATTTAAAGTTTTAACCACTAATTATTTTCTCCTAAAATTTTGAATTAAATTTTTTAATTTTTGGACAATTCAGGATATTTCTATCCTGAAAATTGAATTGAAAATATATTTCGAAATGTTTTTTACAAATTAAAGTTGTGTTTGAATATTAATAGAACTTTAAGTCATATTTGAATTTTTGTAAGTGATTTAAAGTGAAAATTTAGAAAAATAATTTTTTGAAATTTTTTAGTTTCTCGAAAAATTCTGAAATTTATCTTTTATGTGAAAAGTAAAATTTTCATGGTCAACCACTGATTTCCAAAAAAAGAAAAAATTTTCAAAAAAAAAAAAGAAGAAGAGAATCTTCTTTATGACCAAACATGTCTTAATTCCTAATAAATAGCAGCTCTTTAAATTGGCTACCTACAAGGAATTTCAACTAGAATTCTCTTGAGCATTCTTTTCTAAAAGAAGGAAATATCAATAATTATGTGATAACATATTGAAATGAAATATTCTTTTTCTAAAGTACAATGACTTACCCTAGTAGTATATGAAGTTGCATGACATGGATTTCCACTTTAACCATCATCATCCACTAGTTTTTGTCCCAATCAAAAGTGACATAATTTCCTTTTTGCCTATGTTATTTATGTTTCTTTAGTACATTCCACTTTGTCCAAAAAGTTGGGAGATGATAGATATGGTAACCCACACTCCTTACATTGGAGAATATTTATAAGGTAAGCATGTTGTTTTAGTGGCATTGAACTAGGCATGAATATTCTTGATTCTTATTAATAATAATTAGTGTTAGAATTTGCACGATATTAATTATTATTTTATTATTTAATGCAATATAAAAATATAATAAAATCAATACAAAATCAAAATATACACATTATATAGTAATCAAATAAATTATTAGAAAAATATTTCCTTATCAATTTATTTTTCTCCAATTAGAGAAAAATATTTTCACTATCAAAAGAAGGAAAAATATTTTTCAAAATTCCTTCTCAACCTTCCCCACCATATTTCCCATCCTCACCAACCTACCCCCTCTCCAAAAAGGTTTTTTTTTTTCGTCAAAAAAATTTACCTTTTCTTATTGTAATTTCAAATTGTTGTTTTATTTTTTCTGTACTTCCAACCAAAAGTTTGTGAGTTCGACTCTCTCCAAAAGTAAAGTGGGAAGTTCTTGGAGGGAAGGATGCCAATGGTCTATTTGGAAACAATCTCTCTATCTCAGGGTAGGGGTAAGTTCAGGGTACACACTATTCTTCCCATACCATACAAAATGGGGTTATACTGAATTGTTGTTGTTGTTGTTATTTATTTTTTCTGCACTCCCCAACCAACCCCCTCCCTCCCCCGGAGGGAAATATTTTTTTTTTATTTATAAATTTTCAGTTTCAATTTTTTCATCTTTTGGTTTACAAGTTCGAGATTTTACAAGTTCCAAAGTTATGAGTTCAGAGGCTTATGAGCTTGGAAGTTACGAGTTTAGAAATTATAAAATTTACAGATTTAAAAGTTTACGGTTTCAAAAGTTCAGCGGTTAGGAGTTTTGTAAAATTTATGGGTTCGGAAAATTGTTGGTTCGAAAGTTTATGGCTTCATATTTATTGTATCAAAATTATTTATAAATAATCTTAAAAAGTTATTTTCCTTAAGTTGAGTACCAAACATCAAAAAATAAATAAGTTATTATTTATTTTCTAAGAAATATTTTCTTGAAAAATATTTTCTGTATACCAAATACACCCTTAGTATGATTATATTAATTTGTTTCTCCTATTTTATGTAAATAGTCTCTTAAAAAACACTGAGAATTTTTTTACACTGATAGTGTAAGAATTATGTTATACTATCAGGTTACTAGCGAGTAGCGACATAACTTCCGCCGCTACGTGTATCCCTTATTAAATAATAAAAATATATTAAATATGAATGAGATTCGCGATACTAATATATATATATATATATATATATATATATATATATATATATATATATATATATATATATATATATATATATATATATATATATATATATATATATATTAGCAAGTAGCCTAAGCCTAAGAGAATGAACAACGGAAGAGAATATGTTCCCAACATTGCTCAAAAGAAGACAACCAATGATTATTTTTTCCTTGTTATTATCATCAACAAACCAAGACAAAAGATTTAATTAGAAAGAAAAGGCTGTAAAATATTTACGGCATCAATATGTTTCCTTCATAGGCCAGTGAGCACTAACTATACCTTTCAAATTGGTCTATCTCCAATGAAAAGTTGTATGTCATTTTTAGTAGGCATATCACTATCTTTTGTATTTATTGTCAGGCGCAGCGCATATAATTACTGTCAAACTTTTTTATAATAGTTTTATTTATTTCAAATTCTTTTTAATACTATAATAAAATATTATTATAAAAAATATATATTATATTATCATTGTAACTATACTTTTTTGTCTTAACAGACACAATCTCTGAATCCGATTTTGTCATTAGAATAGGAGGGAAATCAACAACTCCAAGAAAACACTTAACTTTTATGGTGAACGATTGTTAAATAAAATATTATTACCAAGAGATCTGACTGTATACTTTTTATTTTTAATGAGTTTATTGTATATATTAAAAATTTTGTAAATAATATATTTTGAATTTGAAGGGGAGTTTTGGCGTAACTGGTAAAGTTGTTGCCATGTAACCAAGAGGTCACGAGTTCAAGCCGCGGAAACAACCTCTTATAAAAATGCAAAGTAAGGTTGTGCACTATAAATATTTGTAATCCGACTCTTTTCCAAATCATGCGCATAACAGGAGCCTAGTGCACCAAGCTCCCCTTTTAATATATTTTAAATCTAGTAAATCAATGTGTTGTGGTAAACTATTGAATTTAACCTCATAAAATTTAAATTTTAAATAAGTCCCTAATCATGTGTCCATGTGAATTTATGATTCGTATCCAATAGTTTCGTTGTCTTTCATGTGCATGGCCAAATTTACGACATGATTAACAAGTAAATAATTATAAGAAGTTGGTATTATAAAAGTAAGATCCGATATGCTATGTACCAAACGAATCTGGGGTTAATATTGCTTATTACTTTTCATTTATTATAATCTGGTTTTAAATAACTCAATTTTTTAACTTTATATCGTCAAAGATACTTTGGTTAGCGGCAAAGTTTTGAATTTATGCAAATATATACATTCGAAATTTCTTATAACAGTATTATTTATTCCAATATCTTTTGATTTTTGTAATGAATGTCTATCATACACCTATAACATTTAACGTTTACATAATTTTTTGATTATTATAAACAAAAATTATCCAAAACTTTTTATGTTACATATAAAAAATTAGAAATTATTCAAATTTACATACTCAAAAATATGTATATTCACTAATTAAATATATAAAAAACTAATAAAAAGGTATGATTATATTCAAAACTCACTAGCCTAATTAATTTAGATTCATGTTTAAGGAGAAAACGCTCCCCATCAAAATTTCTTGTCAGAACTAAGACATCTCATTCCTTAGTGGGAAATTTGAGCTAGCAATGTAATAAGTCATTAGGTATTTTTGAAGATTCAAACTATTATTGCTTTCCCATTTCATTAATTTCAGTTTAAAAATTATGTTTTGTTAATCACGAAAACTTAAAGTCATATTTGGAATGGGTCAATTCGTATTGAGAAGTTAGTTAGCGATATCTATGACTTAAATTGTTCCAAATCCAACATTCGTCCAAAACTTATGACCTAAACTAAATGACAAAACAAAAATAACAACACATAATGTGGTGGTTAAGCTTATACATTTTTTTAACCAATTATATAAACCTTCTCTCGCTACTAAAACTTCGGGCAAAATCGTCAAAAAAATCCGACCAAAATTAGTTGGTAATGGCCAATAACCGTCCAAAATACGACTATTTACATGTGAACGGTATTTTGAAGGTCGGAAGAGAAATACCGACTAAAGTTGGTCGGAAATTACTGACCAACTTTAGTTGGTCAATTAAATTCAAAAAAAAATTGCCAAAAATACTGACAAAATTGGTTGGTATTTTAATTATGTAATTAAAAAATGCACTATCTGAGAATCGGATCGGGGTATATAGTGCAGCTGGGTATTATTCTACAACTAGACCATTAGTGCATTTTATTTTAAGATTGTTTTCATTTATATTCTTTAATTGTATTTTCGCACGAAACTAACCGACCAAAGTTGGTCGATTTTATTTAAAAATAAGATTACCGACCGAATTTAGTCTATTTTTAAAAATAACCGGCCAAATCGGTCAATTTTTTAATATTAATTTAATATATTTTAAATGAAAAACCAACCAAAATTGGTCGATTTCTTGAAAAATAAATTTTGCGGGACTCAAAAATAATTTTTCGTATTTTTACGCTAAAGAAAACCAATAAAGTTGGTCGATTTCGTAAAAAAATTTTAAAAATAAAATATTTTGAAAAATCGACCAAAATCGAAAATTAGTTAGTCAACCATAATTAATTTTTACCGAATTTCTAATAGAGTCTAGTTGAAAAAAGTTGAAAGGTGTTCTTGTCTTCTCCCTTGCCCTTTTTGCTATAAAAAAGCCAAAATAGATTTTCTATTAATGGCGAGGAGTGACCTTCATCTGATTAGGATTTAATTTAAGCTCATTCAAGTCTCTTATAAATGTTCTATTTTTTTATTATTTTATTTTCATTTTGTCTAACGTAACTTCGTCGAATAAAATATTAGATTTCATCATCAAAATTATTATGTACACGAAAAATTCAGAGAAATTTGTCAATTTGTTTATTATAACGGCTAATCTAGTTGAGGATACATTACATACAAGCATGCAGAATAAATTTGGTTTGCGATATCGCGGGTGGTACCATTTATATATTAAAATAAGTATGATTAATATTAAGTCGATCTTTGAAGATTTATCTAGTGGTGGACCTAAGTGGTGGCTAACAGTTCCTTGCCTCAAGCTTTCGCTTTCAGGATGGATATGCAAGAAATTTTCTATAAAAATTGACATGACACAATTCCTGAAGAGTATGATGTGCCTGGCTTATGCTTCTTTTGATCCCCACCAACTGAACTCGTTTCACAAAAAAATAATATTGTGTACATATATAAATTATAATTAAAGCTGTATAAATTTTATATAAATATTTATTTGAACCCACTTGACAATTACTATTTACGATTAAAATTATATATTTATGAGATTAAATTCGCTTGTATAAAATCCTAAGTCCGTCACTAAACCTACTAGTACATATAATAAACTAAAAAAAATAAGTTGATAGCGACAGAACTTTTTCTAGACTACCAGCGAAAATCACCGACAATAATTAATATACTTGTGCAACATTCAAAGAGAGGTTATTAGACAAGCAAACTGTAAGACAATTCACATAGATGTTAAACGAAAAAATACGTAATTGATCAGATTCAAAATTTCAAAAATGAATCTAGAATTTAATTTTGATAGGCTCGACTCTAAGATATATTTTAGCACCGATCAACTCATTATACTTTTAAAAGTAAGGTTTCAGAATTTAAATTTATTAAAATTTTAATGATTTTTCACATATAAAGCTACTATATAATTTGCGTATAAAGTCGACTTTATTAGGGAACACTTCATTTCTATTGAGATTTTCTCGTACGAATTTAAATTTAATCGGGTTCTAATATAGACACCAAACATTAAGTGAAAAACCAAAAAAGAAAGTAGCTATACGTTAAAAATACTAATTTCAGTTACACCCATCGTATAAAATTACATATCACCTCTTATCATATTGGAATACCGATAAATACTAGTAAGGATAGTACGTGCTGCAGACGGACCCAATAAATTGCATGTTCAGGAGTAAATTTAGAGTGTTGATTACCGGTTTGATCGAATTATATAACTTTGATATAAATTATATATTTGGATATGTACAAATATTAATTTAGACGATAAATTAAAAAAATTAAATATACACTTCAAATTTTAGCTCTGCTTCCAAATATGCTAGATATGCGATTATGATTGCTTCTTGTTATGGAAAAACTTCTATTAAAATCCATCATCAAAGGATCTTAGAATTAATTTTATATTACTTGAAATCATTTATAAGGAGAGGGTGTCATAATTTTATTGGTCTCTACTATTACCTGAAAATTACATTGTAAAAGTAGCTTGTTTCGTGATCGAGCTCATTAATTAGCATAAGTGAATTTTTTGTTTAACTTATATGCTTTTATTTAAAATGGTCGTGCATAAGTTCTCTGGTAATGATATTTTCCATTTAAAAAGTATCATTTAATATTTCGACACATGTAAATAAGAACATTGTTTAATAACATTAATATAAAATTATTTAACTATGTGGTCCTTTGTATCTTCATTTTGAGATATATAAAATTTTATGTATGAGAAAATCAATAGATATGTACATTTCGTTGTTGACTTTAACAATTTATCCTCTAGTTATAAGAGCCTGAAGGAAATGAGTAAGAACTCTATAACAGCTACTTTGTTCTTTTTGGATATTTTGACAATGCAAATTTTAGCATTGCAAAAATAGTTAAAAAGTTGTTAGTTGATTAATTAAACTGAATATTATAAATGAAGCTTAGTTATGGCCAAAGAAAGTAATATAATTCAACTGATTATAAATACAACGCTTGAACTAAAGAATTCAAGCAGATCGCCCTTGTGTTTCTTATGTTATCCTTCGGATAACCTTATATTGCAACATGGTCGAAATTTGAATATCGATATTGCTAATCACAGAATATGACAACAAAATAATATATTTATCCTCTCCAAAGTTTTTATTGAAGTCTTAAACAGTAAGATTAACTGTTGAGTTAAGAATTTATTCAAATTTTTATAGTATAAAAGTAAATTAAATATATATTTAAAATATACGATGATATTTCATTTTTAGTCTAATAGGATGATGATGACATGTACTAACAAAAATATTTTTACTAAACAATCTCATTATTTTTTAATTCCACATTACAATTCAAGCATTATAATTTTCAAATAGGCAGACAGGCAGTGATAGAGTATGTAGTAGACTGTACAGAGTCTTTGACAATTATGAATGGATGATTAACTGGAGTGTGCAAACTGTATATGACTATCCCTGATCATAACCCTATGGTGATTACACTAGCAGAAGTTACTAGGAAAAGTAAGACTCATTTCAGATTCTTCAATGCATGGGCCAATCATGAAGACTTCTATCAGCTGGTCAATGACAACTGGCACAGTAATATTCAGTATTCTATGAAAGCAGTGTGGATCAATCTCAAGTCACTGAAAGCACCCTTAAAATCTTTAAACACTAGTGATTTTAAGAACATTAGTCAGAGAATTGATTATAATAGACAAGTGTTGAAGGACATCCAGAATCAGATGGCACTGGCTTATACTGATGAATTGCAACTTAAAGAGAAGGAAATAGTAATGAAGCTGGAAAAGTGGTCCTTGATTGAAGGATGTATGCTACAACAGAAGTCCAGGGCAAAATGGATCCAACTGGGTGACTCTAATAACAAATATTTCTCTGTTGTTTTGAAGGAAATGAATCAACACAAGCATATTACTGAGCTTGTTACAGCAGATGGTCTCAAGGTTACTAATCGAGATGACATTAAAAAGGAGATCAATGACTTCTATAAGTCATTAATGGGCACAACAACTGCTTCTCTACCAGCTATAAACCGAGTGTATATGACCAATGGCCCTACCTTAACACATCAACAGAAGAAGGACTTAAGTTCTGATATTACTGAACTTGAGATTCTAGAAAGTTTAAAGGCAATTGGTGATGACAAAGCCCCGGGAATTGATGGATACAATGCAGTGTTTTTCAAGAAGACTTGGAACATCATTGGTAAACAGATAATAGGTTCAGTCAAGGATTTCTTCCAGACTACCAGGATGTACAAATCAGTCAACTGTGCCTCTCTCACTCTGATCCCTAAAGCCCCTAACCCAAGATATTAGCCAACAGAATGCAGAAAATCATGGCTAGCATCATTTGTGAAGCCCAAGCAGGTTTCATCCCAGGCAGGAATATTGCAGACAATGTTATCCTGGCCCATGAGTTAATAAAAATTTATTCCATATCCCATGTGACTCCTAGATGCATGATCAAAATTGACCTGCAGAAGGCCTATGATTCTGTCGAATGGATCTTCTTGCAACATGTAATGGATGCATTGGGTTTTCCAGTTAGATTCACAAACTGGATCATGGAATGTGTCCAAATAGTTAGCTATACAGTGATGATTAATGGGGAAACAACTGAACCTTTTAAAGCTGCTAAAGGCCTTAGACAATGTGATCCAATCTCCACATTTCTATTTGCAATAGTAATGGAGTATTTAAGTAGATCTCTGGCTGAACTGAAGAAAGACCAAGAATTTGTATTCCATCCAGGTTGTAAAAGGCTGGGCATCACTCACATCAGTTTTGCTGATGACCTACTTCTGTTTGCTAAAGTTGAAAGTCAATCTGTCATTACCATGTTCAAGTATTTCTCTCAGTTCACTGAAGCATCTGGACTAAAAGCTAATTTGAGCAAAAGTTCAGTTTACTTTGGAGAGGTTAGTTCTGAAGTCCAACATCAGATTACTGATCACCTAGGTTATATGTATGGAGATTTGCCTTTCAAATATTTGGGCATTCCTTTATCCACCAAGAAGATGGCTTTGATTCAGAGGCAGCCTTTGGTAGATAGAATCACTGCTAGGATCACCTCATGGACTGCTAGAAAGTTGTCATATGCTGGGAGACTGCAATTGGTACAATCAGTGGTATTTGGTATACAAGCTTACTGGGCACAACTCTTCCTCATCCCTACAAAGATTCTAAAGCTTATTGAAGCAGTCTGCAGAAGTTTTATATGGTCTGGATCAGTTGGTATCTCTAAGAAGGCCTACATTGCCTGGGACAAAATGTGTTTGCCGAAATCAGCTGGTGGATTGAACCTCACAAACTTCTTGTTGTGGAATAAGGCAGTTATTGCTAAATTATGCTGGAATCTGGCTCACAAAAAAGACACTCTGTGGGTCAGATGGATTCACATTGTTTATATAAAGCAGCACCAACTGGAGAACATTCCTATACCCAAGCAAGCTAGTTGGATGGTCCGAAAGATAATTGTAGCAAGTGGACTGCTACAACAACACCAAAGTCTGCACATGTCAGTATGCTCCATTAGGCAACTCTATCTGCTTCAGATTGGCCAACTTCCGAGAGTTCCCTGGAAGAATCTAACTGCTCAAAACTATGCTAGGCCCAAAGTTGTCTTCAATTTGTGGTTGGTGCTTCATGATAGGCTACCGACCAAGGATAGGATGCTACATTGGGGTATGAATGTGGATAACATATGTGTGTGCCAGCAAGCTCCGGAAACCAGAGACCACCTTTTCCATTGTTGTTCATTTGCTACACAACTAAGGGATCAGACACTGTCTTGGATCAGAGAGGTTCATTCCAGTATGCCGAACTGGGAATAGTTTATACAATGGATTGTTGTTAAAGCTAAAGGGAAATCAAGTCGAGCTAACATATTCAAAATGGTTGCAGCAGAATTATTCTACGCTCTGTGGTTGAAGAGAAATGCGAGGATCTTTGAGAATATTTTCCGTAGCAGTGACAATCTAATTAGGGACACTGCATATACTTGTAATGTTAGAGGTACCCCCAAAATTAGGCAACAGCTTCAGCAATATCTTCTGTAAATAGAGGGATAGGTATAGAGATAGTTGATATATAAGCTAGATATGATAGTCAGCTGTGTAGTGGCTGAACTATGGTTTTGTATTGAAATCTCTTTGGTGATTAATATAATCCTTAATTACCACAACAACAAAAAAACTATGTGAACCAACGACTCCTTAGATAACACCTTTTAAAATTCTATGAGCAGCAGTTTAACAAATAAATTTATACAGTGCGGTATTTATGTATAACTTAATTTTAAATCATTTTAGTGTTAATTGGTCAAGCAATTTATATATTTCTCTTGAAATTTCTATCTATAAGTTTAGTTTTCTCAATTTATTATAGATTTGTGCTACATTTTGTGATTAAACGTTACTAAATTTGTGAATTCTTCAAATAAAATTTGTTAATTTGTAAAAAAAATGAGTTGCCATTATATCATTTATTTCACTAATAAAATCATTACGTAGTATTTATTACATTAGAGTCGCATGTGAAAAGATTAGTTAGAAATGGAGAGAGTACACATAGGTTAATAAAAGTAATGGTAATATTTAAAATTTGAGTTTTAGAAGTACTTCCCTCTTATTAGATATGATTTAAATTTGGTCAGCACGACTCTAATTATTTGTCTAATTAAGAATATAATAAGTATAATAATTTATAATAGAAATGTCATTTTCTGGCAATGTCTTCTGATAGTTGGCTCATGAGTCATGGCTGCAACTTGCAATTGCCCTTTAAAGTTTCTGGTGACCTTTCTGATTCTGAAACATATAATGCAACTCATCTGCACCTCACTCTATGATGAACAAATTCAATAATTAAGCGAAGTTGTATTTAGAAATTTTCGAAGAAAGTTGTTATTAATAATTTTATAAATTTAAATATATAATTTTTACTATATTTCACAATTAATTTCGTAGTTAAATATTATTTTTATAAAAAAAATTTAGGTTTTCATTTAAATTCGTGATTTTACCAATTTTTACATGTTAATCTACCCATAATTTATATATTTAACACATGCTGTGTAGAAATTACTTACAGCAAAGTGCCACTAATTATTAGCAACTGTGCCTAACAAATGATATATTTTTTTTGTTCTATCTTTTTTCCCGTCATGCGGCTAGTAGCGAATTCAGGAACTTCCTCAAAAGTTTTCAAATTTAGAAAAAGTAAAATTCGATAAAATTAAAGGTGTTCAATATATGTTATGTATCTCTAAAATATAATATTTTACTTATATAAACAGTATTATTTTCTGACAAAGGATGATCAATTGACCATCCTTACCAAAGTGTAGCTTCGTCCCTGCTTTTAATCAATATTCATATTAGAGCTTGACTAGCTCGAAATTGGAAAAAGTTCTATATTAGTACATAAAGTGCTCTCTGACAACGAGATTTTATACCAGGCTCAAACCCCAGACATTTGAATAAAGATGAAAAGATGAATTGCTACTTACTACTCTACTATAGTCGTTATTGATATTTGTTGCTGTTATTATAGTTTAGATTTCATTGAGTTAGGGGTCTATCAGAAACAATCTCTCTACTTTCACATATAAGGTAAAATTTACATACACACTATCTCCCATAAATTTCATATATAATATTAAACTGAGTTTGTTATTGTATTAATGTTTAGACTTCGACTACTTATATAAAAATTGTTTTTTATTTATATTACTGGATCGTTATTGTTGTTTTTAAAGTTTTGTGAGTGATCTGAGTAGAAATTTTGAAAAATAACTTTTTGGAGTTTTTTAAATTTTTAAAAAATCTAAAATTTATCTTCAAGTAAAAATTAAAAATTTTACTGTCAAATATTAATTTAAGAAAAAGTAAAAAAATATAAAAAATATAAAAAAATTCTTATGCCCAAACGGGCTCGTAGTATTTGTTTTCATTTTTTATCTTAGTATGTAAGCCAAATGAGAATGTTCATCTTAGGGCAGAGATCTTGGTGGTGGTCACAATCCGCCACATCATAGCCAGCCATGTGCAGCTTTTTTAATATATTTTTTTAAACATCTTTATAATGAATTCATACAATTTTCGTATTTAAGATCTACAGAAGAATCGATATAAGGTGATTTTATCATTATAATACTCATAAATCTTATCTTTATCCCAGAAGAATAGAGAAATTGCTTTCGGAGGATCCTTGGCTCAAGAGAAAAGATAATAATATTAGAAAAGAAACGAAAAAAAAAGATCTAACATCAAAAGAAGTAAGAGAAGTTTAAAATAAGAGATCTTTTCTTTCCTATACCATATATGAAACTTTATTACAAAAAATGAGCATAGTTTCTAATTTACCCGTCATGTTCATATTTTTTCTACGTTTATTATACCATCATTAAATACTAATTAATTGTAGTTGAATCTTCCTAACTGTCGAGCTAAAATTGAGGTGCAGAATATTCTAAAAAGATTTGATGTAAATCAGATCAAATCATATTCTTCCAGATATCCCTATTTAGGCGCGCTACAATTACGGAAGTAAATATTCTTCCAGATATTTCCAGCATTGATAGCTATTAAAAAGCTTGACAGCTTTGAATTCAAATTTGGATTTTCAAAAATTATTATTTATTTGAATTGGGTGTTGTTGAAAATAATCAGGAATATAGTTTTGAGTTTATATCTCAATTTTGAAGGGGTATCAGTGAAGATTAGACTTGGTTTTGACTGAAATTCAGATTGAAACTCGAATAAGAAGAAGAAGACATATTGCAGAAATTGTAGATTATTTGTATTCTGATTGTACATGCTTTATTTTCTGTTTTCACTAATAAAAAACGGCTGAAACTTCTACAAATTTTCTGAAAAATATGTAATTATGAATAAAATCACAATTATACTACAATTCGATGGGAATGGGGATATAAAAATTCAATGTACCCAGTTTATAAATATTTTATAGATAAATTATAGATTATTTGTATTTTAATTATAGGTGCTTTGTTTTATGTTTTCACAAATAAAAATGACTAAAACTTCTAAATCTTCTGCAAAAAATGCAATTATGTCAAAAATATCAATTATGCTACAATTAAAATGGGAATTGGATATTAAAATTTAAAGTATTCAGTTTGTAGATAAATTATAGATTATTTGAATTCTATTGTAGATGCATTATTTTCTGTTTTCACAAATCCAAAACGACTAAAACTTTTACAAAATCTTCTGCAAAAACAGTATAGAATTTTTCTACAATTTATTTACAATTTCTGCAATATGTCTTCTTCTTCTTCTTCTTCTTCTTCTTCTTCTTCTTCTTCTTCTTCTTCTTCTTCTTTGAGTTCCAATCGGAATTTCAGTCAAAACCACGTCTAATCTTCGCCAAAACCCCTCAAAATTGAGATATAAACTCCAATATATATTCCCACTTATTTTCAGCAACCCAAATCAAAACAAATAATGATTTTTGAAAACCCAAATTTGAATTCAAAGCTTTAAAGCTTTTTAATGATTGTCAATGGTGGAATTGATGCTCTCTTGTCTCTTTGAAGGTTTGTTCTTCTTCATTGAAACACTTTGAAGTTGAAGGTAAATATGTGTATGAACTTTGAAGATTTGACTTCAATTTTGATGAACTTTGTTGTTCTTCATTGATGAACTTCAACTGGAGTAAAATGGGGAACCAACTTTGTTGAACTGTTTGTTCAATTTTCTCTGAATTTAGAGGGAGAATTTGGTTTCAGTAGATTGAAAATGGTAAAAAGAACGGGAGTGTGAGTAAAACATGGGTGAGACTGAGGGGTTAGGAGAGAAAAACTTACAGATTCCTTTAATTAAGGAGTAAAAAATATACAATTAATTATGCCCTTAATTAATTATGGTATAGAATTGGTAATTTGGTATACTAAATATAATTAAATTAAACCTTAACATTGAGAGTAATAAGGTTTTCTACATGGCATAGAATTATAAAAATGGAAGCTTACACAAATATCCCAAATAAATCTTAACTTACCAACCTCTAGCCATTAGTCATAGACTTACCAAACTAGCCAACAAAAATTGAAAAACTAAATAATAGGGTTCTTTCTATCAAAGAATCACATGCAAAAATCACCTTCCATATTTTTAAATGTGATTAGCAACATTAGATACAAGATGAAAAGGAAATTTTATAGACGGGGTTGCAATAAGGTGATGAAATACAAATATCTATACAATATTCCAAAAGTTTAAACAAAAAGGGAATTTTTTCAAGGATGAAATTCATTGAAAATATATAGATAAGTCAATATACAAAATTTTAGGAAGATTGGAGGTGATTTGGACTGGTTTTGTATCAAAATTGGTAATTAAATTGAGTTCTAAAAATTCCTCTACGACACATGTATCAAATATGTATCAGGCATATACACACAAGTATATATGAATATACATGTGATACACAATTGATACATATGTGATACATAAATAATACACAGTGTGATACAAATATTTTTTTTTCTATATTCAGTTTTTACTTTGTATTTTTAATTCAAACAATTTCAAAACTTTATTAAATCATTCTAAAATTAATATTTAAGTTCCTTAAGTTATGCCCGATGTATATTTGAAGCAAGTATTGGATGGCACTAAGGGAGTAAAAAGGTTAGTATATCGGACCAAATTGTGCAACCAAATTTTTTCCTTAATATGAAAGTGATCCAAAGAAGACTATTCTTCTCAATTGAAGAAGCATTTCCGGTTGACTTAATGCCTATTATCATAAGAAAACTTGAAGATTCTTGTGGTTATTATTACGGAGATGCATTAATTCTTGATTCTTTTTGCATTTTATGCTTCCAAAGAAAATACTTACAAAATAGGCCAACTTCTAAATACTCAACTTATAATAATCTCTTAATTTAATAATTTACCGTCTTAAATATATATATATATATATATATATTATATATATATAGAATATAAATTTATCGATAATTATTTTTATGAACAACTATACTATATAGTTTTCTGTAATAACGACGGGCAAATTCATTCAATTTTATATATTCTGAGGACGAAATAATATGATGTAGCATCAAATATGTCGGAGTAGTCCCGCCCAATAAATGGACAAGAAATTTCGAGCAAGTATACTATAACCGAAGCATATTTGTGTCATAGTATTAGTTACAGGCAAATTTGTTCAATTTTGTACAGTTCAAGGGTATGTTTGGACATTTATCGAACCAAAAGAAAGGAAGGGAAGAGACTGTTATTGGTTGTGGAAGTGTAGCATAGGAAACATGGTAATGTGGACCGGCACACAGGAGAATAAAGTAGCACTTGATATTTATATTTTGCCGTATGAATTAAGTACATAAAGGTTATGGAAAGGTCAAATTTTCACAGCACATGTGAAAAATCCTGACCAATTTTGCTCAATAAAAGTAGGGACATGCATATGCGGCAATTAATTTGCCACATAAGCAATTATGTTAAATAATTCAAAAGTTCCTTTACGGCTATACCACTTGGGATATCTTAATCTTTGAAAATTTTTATTTTATATCTCATACAATTGACATTAGTTGTATGAAGTTCTTTTTATCTTATAAATTTATGAATTCTAATTTTACACTTCTAAGTTCATAAAAAATTGGATTCACAAAACTGTGAGATAAAAAAGTTACTAGTTGTATGGGACACAAAATAAAAATTTTCCTCAATCTTCAACACCACAAGCGGCGCGTCCTTTTCAACACCAGATTATATGAATTTTACCTTTTATATGTATATATAAATGTATTATGACGATGTATTCGAGCTAGGGCTGCTTATCGGACGGATCATTTGGATATTTATGCTTAAAAGTTTGGTTTATCAGTTATTGGTTTGCTAGCCGAACTATAAAATATCGGGTGGTTTCATATCGGGTTAATGGTTACCGATGAAGAATTAAACACCTAATCGCTTAAAGTAAAAAGAGTCGATTGAGGTATACTATTACTTTATGTATTATATGTGTATAATTATGTATAGTCTATATAAAAATAAACAATAAATATGGCCGGCTATTTGTGCAAAGATCCCATTTATCGGTTAAACCAACAAAGTTTACTAATCTAGAAGCTACGTCTGTCTGTTGATTGAGAATTCCTCTCAACAAAATCAAGAACCAGCAGAAGATTTAGTTAACTACTAGCAAATATTCTCTCATATTTTGAATCAACTTTGTATGTTGAATTACTGTTATGATTTGTAGTATATATTCAAATTCAAATCTAGAGAGATTATAGGACTTGTTTAACTGAATTCGTGTACATAAGAAATATTTAAAGGACTCTTCCTCTCGACAGTAAAGTTAACCGAGAGTCTGCACATTGGACTTTCTTTCATCTTTCACCTCTTTAGTCTCTTATATGGTATTAGATACATCGATCTGATATGGCCGCTTTCACAAATTTAACCAATAGTCTCACTCTCACTCACAGATCATCTTCTGATAAGACTATATATCATTTACGAAATCTTTCTCCAAAGCTTGATCACATTAACTTTCAGATTTACAAGAGTAATGTTATGAATGCTCTCTAAATTTTTCGTCTTCATTCTTTGTTCTATCATACAACGCACCACCTGCTACTATAACAACTCAAAGTGCTCCAACTGAACAATATATTATTGTTCCAATTTCGAAATATGAAGATTGGCACCAACGTGATCTCTACGTCCTTCTCTGGCTTAAACAAAAAATTCCAAACCCCTTGCCTCCTCATGTAATCACTGCCAAATCCTCTTATGAAGCATGGAACACAATTGAACGCCTTTTCCAAACCAAAGCAAAATCCCAAGTGCGACAACTTAAATGGCAACTTCATTTTCTTCAAAAAGGATCTCTCTCTACCCTTGAATACTTTGAAAAGAAACGTGGTTTGGCGGATGCTTTAGGCGTAAGCTCTCAAATTGTTTCGGATGATGTTTTTGTATCATATATTATGTATGGCTGGGACTCTTCTTTTGGTTCTTTTCATGGAGCTCTTAACTTGCGAGTTGAACCTATCAATCCTACAGACCTACTCAGACTTCTTCTTCAAGAAGAAGAATGAATAAATGAAAAGGCTCAACTTATTTAAGATTCTTCTATGCCCACTGCCAACTTAGCGAAATCCTCTCGGGCACCTGCTCTCACACAAAAGCAGTCTAGTTATTCAAATTCATGCCTAAATCGTCGTCGCTCTCAATACCAAATATGCGAGAAATTTGGATATGAAGCGCGTAACTGCTATCAATACCTTGACATTACTGCCTACCCTCCCACGCACACTAACACTCAGTCCACAATAGCTTCTTCACATCCTTCTGCCATGTCTAATATACATGGCCCCCTCTCCAAACCACAGGCCAACTATGCTTCTCCATCTATAGTTGTTGATCCAGCATGGTACTTCGACTCAAGTTCCTCTCACCATGTCACTTTATATCTATCTAACCTATCCATCAACTCGGAGTATAATGGAGATGATCAACTTATGGTCGGCAGTGGTATGTCACTAAATATTTCGCATATTGGCTCTAAAGTTCTGTCTGCTTGTCCGAAAAGTGTTAAACTCTCTTAATCTTGTTGTTCCTAAGCTGACAAAAAGTCTCTTAAGTATTTCCAAACTCACTCATGATAATAATGTCTTTGTTGAGTTTCATGCTAATAAATGCTTTGTTAAGAATTTGCAGGGCAAAAGAGTACTTCGAGGAGTCGCTGATGATGACTTGCATCGCTTCCCTATACCACCTACATCAACCTCCACAAAATCACCACTGATCACGCCCTACTATGCCTACTAAAATGCAAAGCGGTCGTTGGAAATATAATCCGGTTTTAAGTCCGAAGTCGAATCCTCAGGGAACTAGCCTATCTCTTACAACTCTTTGGCAATGCTATTATCATCTCAACCAATTTTCTAGATGCACGAGTTTGATCAATCAATATTAGGTGTTTTTTGTTTGACTACTTCAAATAATATTGAAAATAACAACAAACTAAAGTAAAGATAATTCAAAGGTAAAAAGGTCTAGGGCAGTGATTTCCCTAATTGCTAGTTTAGGCTATGACTCTTTCACTATGATCTCGGCGTAATAATCTATGAGGACTAAGAGCTATAGGTTATCGTACTTATCTCTTGATCAACTACAATAATTTACTAGAGCATTCTTTCTAACTACTCTAGCTGACAATATATGCAGCTCTAAATTATCCCACCAAAGTTTTGTTATCTCTAAACCAACTTTTAATTTCAAGTAATGAATCTCTTCAATTACCGAAAAGTGATGTTGTTCAATAACAGTCTAACCTAATATTCTTTCTCAAGCAATACGAGGTAATTAGACACAATTAATCAAGGGCTTATTCAATTAATCACCATACAAAATGTAGTTGAATAATCATAGAATTAATCTGGCTCGATTATAACAAGTTGAGTTAAAACTTCAACCAAAAATTGGTTCCATAAATCCTAGATAATTGTTTAGCTACTCATAACAAAATAAGAGAAAACTTCTAAATTATTCATAATGTAAAATTGCAAGAAATTAAAGGAGATAGAAAAATTCTAATGTTTGGTTGATCTTCTCACACTTGTTTTTGCCAAAAGAGTCCAAAAACAAGTTTAAAATTATTTTGGGCGAGCTTCTAAGGTTTATAAGGGTTTGGAACAATTTTTTTTCGAATTACACTTTGGTCCCCAGACTTTCTGGCATTTGAACAGTTCATCGCGGCCGCTACAAGACCGCGACTCGACTGCGGTGAGCGCTGATCATTTCGCCTCGCGTATTGATCTATCACGGTTCTACCGTTGTTCTACTGCAGTCGCGGTAGATTTCACCTCAGTCTATTTTTGCTTCTTCATGCTCGGGTACTTCTTGATTAGGGGTTTTCTTCACATTATTGACTCCAAAATACTCTGTAGTGCTTCCTCACTTAGATTATTCTCTGTGAAGCAAAAGAACACCAATTAAAGCATTTTATTATCAATTCGCCTATAAAACAAAAATAAAACATGACAATATTAAGGTGTAAATATTATCTATATAGCCTAATATCAACACTCCATACTTAAATCATTGTTAGTCCTCTAGCAACCACCACACTCTATCAACGTTTCTTCACTAAGCTTTAATGACTCACACTTTATACAATTTACCAAAGTTGCACCTAGTAGTGAACAACCTTTTCCTAAGAAGTCGAGTCTCTCGTATGATGCAATATTCGCGCTTACTCAAACTACTCTATATAGAAGTCAAGACTTATCTTTCATTTGTGAATTACATCCCCTCATATCATACAAGAGATTAGTTCCACAATTAATGTGATTAAAAAAACTTAGGAACTCAGATGGACAATATTCGCTCACTCTCTAAAAGACATTCACATGCACAATACTCTACGAATCGAGCCTATCCAGTCTAAGATCAATTAGGATTTCATTTGGTTGTAATGTAGGCTAAGGGATGGGTGGGATATATTTGAATATAGTGACTAACCTCCCTAAACACTTTTAATACCAAACACATTAACATTCCATATCATTCTTATGTCAACCACACATTCTCCACAATTTATTTAAAACATCTCAATCCTTTATGTGCATTTATATCAAACTAAAACTTATCAACTTCATAAAATATATTTCTTTTTTTTTTCGTGGTGCTTATTCTTTTATTATCAAAGCTATACCTTTCCTCTATTACATTCTCTCCAGTCAAAACCAAGTCACCACACCCACACTTTAACTTTTGCATATGTCGAGGCTATTTAAATGCGCATGGAAGGTAAAAGGGTTCAAATAGAAGGCTATTCAAACAATGGAGTAAGGTTCGCAATGTGGTTACCAAAGAAACAGGCTTATTGGCTCAAAGGGGTTAACTATGATGTATTACATTTAGGTGGGTTTACTTTATATATATGGCTTACAAAGAAATGCCTATATCAGTTCTAAGACTGAATGAGGCTACTATTTCACTTTGAAAATACATAAGGCAAGTTCTAGGCATCGAATGTCAATAATGGAATACTATATAGCTCACAAACACATGGCATATGACTCATTCCGGATTGATTTATCAAGACACTCTCTTTTTAGTGTTCAAGTCACTTATAAATATACAACATTGAGTCACTTCGCAAGAGTCAACCATTGAGCTTAGGCGTTAGACTCTAGTGTCGATTGTGTTAAGGCATATTAACGCCACTGGATTTTCTTCCTATTTCAGCCCGTAGCCCATCAATGATAACTAAAACTAAAAACAAAATAAACAAAAACTACCTACACCTGATTCAAGCTAAATCCTTGGAAAATAATCGTGTCCCAAAGAAAAACCAAGGGGGAGTTACTACACTGCATAAAAAAAATTAAAAATCTCTTTTTTGGTATTTTCTCTAGACTAACTTCTCTCAAGAATTGTTTCTCATGTCCATCATCAGGAAGGGTCCTTATTATCTATTTTTTAATGTTCGACTCGTTACCCTCAAGAGACCCATTGAAAGATGTCCGTCTTTGGGCCAAGTCGAATTTAATTACATGATCCTACCATACAATTCAATCACAAACAACAACATGATCTATTTATAACAACATAAAAACAAAGCAACTAGATACACAATCTATTTACAACAACATCATACAACAATAGCCATCCCCCACTGCATACTAAAAAGTATGGCATGTCCCCATGTCAACAAAGAAAGAGCAGAGTAAGGAAGGAGGGCATCGTTGAAGATCAATTATGATCAGAGACGGTGCGTGGATCGAGGTGACATGCTTGTCCAGTGCTCGAAGCCATCCCCTATCTTCTTCTCTGACTTTGCCTGTTGAGTATCCAGAGTGTCAACTCTAGTGCCCAAGCCTGTGATAGAAGTGCGGAGACCAGCCATTTCATGCTCCAGGGTTGTCAGGGGGTACTGCGACGGGGCTGTGATGGGCCCGCCTCTTCAACTCTCGTAGGTGGTCGGACCTCAGTTGCCTCAGCCTCATCATCATCAGATTCACTATCTGAGTCATCAACATTCACCAACAGCTCTATCCCAATTCTAATTTTTCTTGCCAAGAACAGGGCTTTCAGTGGCAATTTCCTATCAACTCCAAGGTCTTCAGGGACTCTAGGTAGACGGTACAACCTGGTGACTAGAGAAGGGACGTAGAAGCCTTTGAGTAACTCAAGTGATCTAATGAGAATCTCGTAATGGAGGATCATGGCCATATTAAAATCCTTGTGGGCCATGAAACAATATATTGAGAACGCCCATGGTAGATTGACATCGATTGTATTGTTGGAGGGCAACAACCGACTGTTGATAATGGTGAGCCAACACTTAGCCTCCCAATTAAGAGACTGCAAGTTAAGTGTAATCCTTGGCTTTATCCATATGTATTCTCTGTTTGGCATACAAATAGTCCCAAGAAGAGTTTCCCTCAAGGCACATGTTCGGCTAAACAAACTATAAGCATCAGATTCCCCCCCCCCCCCCCGAACACTGGCAACCGGTATACCCTGCGGATGGTATCTATGGAAGCATTTACCCATGTATTGCGGACAGTAATAACTCCATTTTCATGTTCTAGGTAGTTAGCATATAACTACATTACCATCTGAACATTGGCCTCCTCCGGTACCTCGTAGAAGATGTCCAGGTGACACCTCCTCAAATCATAGAAGATATTCGGGCATTCCACTTTTAAGGCTGCTCAATTAATATGCACCTCATATAGTAATTTCTTAGCTACCTTTGCATTGTACCTGTCCTCCGCTCGTTTGGATAGACAAACCTAGAGCGGTCCAATTGTGCCGTACTAGATTTCCGCTACCTCTTGAGGAGCTGCCCAGACCACTAGCAGAGGATTCGATGTTGTGTCTCTTCCTTGATGGATTCATTTTATCTGTCAAACAGAGAAACGCCTATCAGTGAGGGTGTGAGATGTGTGACTATAAGTGGCTACTCAGACTTCACCACAACCATGTCACATTAGCCCTTATAACTCAATTGGGGAAATTTGCCGATCACCTTGTGGGCAAGACAATTTCTTCATACATATGTCCCATATGGATATATCAAATCTTCCCCCAACTCAGAGGTTCTACTACATATTTACACCCCACACCACTTTTTTCAACACCCACAAACATACACCTCTCCACCATATTATACTCACAACCCCATCAGAAGTTATTACCCAAACGAAATTCAACAGAAAAATAAGATAAAGAAGAAAAATCTACTAAACTTTACTACACACTTGCAAACATTAGGCTAACATACAACTACAACAACATACAAACAAAGAAAAGATAGGGCGGGTTGAGTTACATACCTTGCTGGAAGAAGGAGTGAGAGGAATGGAGATGGGGGGGGGGGGGTAGGAAGAGTGAAGAAGAAGAAGAGATGAGATGAGGGATTTTGGGGGCTAGGGTTTAGAGAAAATAGGAGGGGAGAGGGTGGATAATGATTTTATTAAGGAGGGGTTTGAATAAGAATAAAATAAAAGAAAAAGAAATAAAGAAAAAAATATTAAAAAAAACACATACCTGGTGCCCACAGCGGTCAACCGTGGTCCTACCGCGGCCGCATAGGTTAAATAGTTTGAGGCAGGATGCTCGCCTCTCACCACGGTCGCGGTGAATTGGATGACGCGAGACAAACTACTTACCTCTCACCGCGGTCTTGTCGCGGTTCTATTGCGATCGCGGTGCTGCCCATTTTTTAATATATAATCATGGTTACATAAACAAATGAAATACAACAATCGTGGGTTGCCTCCTATGCAGCGCCTGATTTAACATCACGACACGATGCAATCTTGGAGCATCACTCCTCATTCATGTACTAAGGCTCTTCCAACATGATTATATCTCTGTCCCTTTCTAATTTGCCATTCCAAGGCAATGTTTTAACCTCTGACAATTCACTGTGAACTTATTTGTCCCATCCTCTGATTCACCGCAATGGCTCAAATTGGAAACATTTGCACTACTCTGAAAGGTCCTGACCATCGGGATTTCAACTTACCCGAAAACAATCACAGTCTGGAGTTGTATAACAACACTAGCTCTCCGGATTTGAAGTTTCGTTCCATGATGTGCTTGTCATTTATCAGCTTCATCCATTCTTTGTATAGTCTAGCACTCTCGAATGCTTGGAACCTGAATTCCTCTAGCTCATATAACCCGGTGACTCTGTTAGTGCCTATTGTCTCCATGTCCAAGTTCAACTGCTGGAATGCCCAAAGTGCTTTGTGCTCAAGCTCCACTGAGAGGTGACATGCCTTTCCAAACACCAATTTGTACAGTGACATACCAATTAGAGTTATGAAGGTTGTACAGTATGCCCATAATGCATCATCCAACTTCCTTGCCCAATCAGTCCTTGTTGCATTCACTGATTTTGTAAGGACACTTTTAATCTCTCTGTTGGACATTTCAACTTGCCCGCTCGACTGTGGGTGGTATGGGTTAGTCACCTTATAATGAACTCCATACTTCTCCAGCAGCCGTGCGAACGCTCTATTGCAGAAATGTGTTCAGCCACCACTGAGTATAGCTCTCGGGAAATCCTGTGAAAATATTCTTCTTCAGAAAGCATGTCACCCTTTAGCATCATTGGTTGGGAAAGCCACTGCTTCAGCCCACTTGGAGAAGTATTCAACTGCTACCAATATATATATTTTTTACTATACGATCTGACAAATGGCCCCATGAAGTCAATCCTTACAAGTCAAAAACCTCCACCTCTTGAATTGTGTTCATTGGCATTTCATGTCTGCAAGATATGTTGCTAGTCCTTTTGGCATTTATTGAAACTTTTACCTAAACATGGGCATCCTTGAACATGGTTGGCCAATACAAACCTGACTCCGACACCTTAGCTGCTGTCGGAATTCCTCCAAAGTATCCACCATATGGTGAAGCATGGCAAGCCTAAAAAAATAAATTTTGATTTTTCTTGGGGATACACAACCGGATCATGTTATCTATATAGATTTTCACAAGAGAGGTTTATCCCAATAATACGACCGACAATCATGAAAGAACTTTTTCTTTTGACTAGAGAAGAGTTCACGAGGTACAATACCACTTGCTAAATAATTAGCAATGTCAGCATACCATGGTGCTTCCTCCATTGTCATTACTAGTGGTTGTTTGTCTAGGAATGTCTCTGTTATTTCCTCAACCTCTACCTTCTTTTCAGCTTCTTCTAACCTTGAAAGGTGATCAACCACTTAGTTCTCTGTCCCTTTTGTGTCTCCAGATCTAATTCTTGTTATAGAAGAACATAGCGAATCAAGCGTGGATTTGACTCTTTCTTCTCTATCAGGTACCTAATTGCTACATGGTCTGTGTAAACAATAAATTTGAGCCAATCAAGTATGACCTGAATTTTTCGAATGCAAAGACGACAACAAATACCTCCTTTTATATTATGGTGTAATTGAGTTGTGCACCACTAAGCGTTCTACTTGCATAGTAAATCAATCAGGTGCATCAATTTATCTTTTCTCTGCCCCAAGACTGCTCCTATAGCCTAATCACTTGCATCGCACATGTGCTCAAACGGTTGCTTCCAGTTGGGTGCAACAATGATGGGTGAAATCACCAATCTCTTCTTAAACTCCTCAAATGCCAACCTGCAATCATTAGAAAACACAAAAGGGTGACCTTTTCAAGGAGTTTGCATAATGGGTTAGTAATTTTGGAGAAATTTTTTATGAACTTCCTGTAGAACCCGGCGTGCACAGGGATATTTCTCACTGAGTTGACTGAAGTAGGCAGTGGCAACTTTTTTAATCACGTCAATCTTAGCATGGTCAACCTCAATTCCCTTGCTAGACACTCGATGCCCTAGGACTATCCCTTTTTATACCATAAATGGAACTTTTCCCAGCTCAGCACTAAGTTTGTCTCTACACATCTTTTGAGCAATCTTCTTAAGTTGTGAAGACAATACTCAAATAAATCCCCCACAACGGAGAAATCATCCATAAACACCTCCATAATGTCCTCCACCATGTCTGTGAAATGTCTCCGGTGTATTGCAAAGCCCAAAAGGCCTCCGAAAGGCGAAGATGCCATACGGACAAGTGAAAGATGTTTTCTCTCTATCTTCGGGGCTATTAAGTTCTTATCGTACCCCGAATATCCATCCAAGAAACAGAAGTGTGATCGCCCTGCCAGCCTGTCCAACATTTGGTCAATGAATGGCAGGGGGAAGTGGTCCTTCCGGGTGGCTGTGTCTAATTTCCGGTAATGCATGCAAATCCACCATCCCTTGACTGTACAAGTTAAGATCAACTCATTGTTCTCATTTTGTACAACCGCCATCACCCTTTTTTTGGCACACATTGGATAGGACTGATCCAATTACTGTCAGAGATTGGGAAGATGATTCCCGTATCTAGACATTTAATGACTTCCTTATTCAACACCTCTTTCATATTCGAGTTCAGCCTTAGTTGATATTCCCTGGAAGGTTTGTGCCCTTCTTCCAAGAGAATATTATGCATACAAAAGGTTGGGCTAATACCCTTTATATCTGCAATGATCCAATCGATGGCAGTCTTACTTTCTTGTAGTACGTGTAATGGCTGCTCTACCTGCACATCTAGCAAACCAGATGATATAATGACAGGTAAAGTAGAATCAAGGCCTAAGAAACGTACCTAAGGTGAGCTGGGATCGGTTTCAACTCCAACTTGGGTTGTTCCTCTATTGATGGCTTTGCTAGAGGTATAGCCCTTTTTTCTAACTCAAGGGACTCGAATTGAGGTTCCTTTTTCCAGAATCCTTGGCCTTTAAGTGCCATGACCCATTCGGCTAACCCTTCACTATCCATCTCTTCTAAATTTGTTAGACATGCCTCTAATGGATCTTTCGCAGTTAGGGTCACATCATCTTTGTGCAGGATCATATCCACTACCTCCACCAAGGAGCAATTAGCATATTCACTGTGTCTCCTCATGGATTTCTGAACGTTGAATATGACTACTTCATCATTTAGCCTCATTTTAACTCCCTGTCTCACAACCAATCAGTGCTCTCCCAGTGGCTAAGAATGGCCTCCCTAAAAAGATAGGTATCTCTTCATCTACCTGAAAGTAAAGAAAAACAAAGTCTGTAGGGAACTCAAACTTCCTCACTTTTACCAACACATCATCCAGAATCCCAGTTGGCCTTTTAACCGTGCGGTCAGCCAATTGCAATAGCATCAAAGTCGGTGTAGCTCTGCCAATGTCCATTTTGGTGTATACAGCCAGAGGCATCAAATTTATGTTGGCTCCTAAATCACATAATGCCTTTGCAAAGGCATAACTCCCCATAGTGCATGGAATAGTAAAGCTACCCGGGTCAGATATCTTCTGAGCCATTTGCCGTGTCATTAGTGCGCTGCAAGTCTGTGTCAGAGTCAATGTGGATAGATCCTGAAAATTGAACTTCTGTGACATTAGGTCTTTCATCATCTTCGCATATCCTGGAATCTCCCTAAACTCATCCATCAAAGGAATATTTCAACTGAATATAACGCATCATCTCTATGAATTTCATGTATTGATCTTCCTTCTTTTGTATTACCAGCCTCTGAAGGAATGGTGCGAGTATCACCTTTGCGCACTGCTTGCTGGCTTCTCTTTTCTTGGGTTCTGTGGCACAAGAGGTACAACTTGTTCTGCAGCTCGGTCACTCACTTTAGTATTACCTTTTTCATCTTAACCCCGTTCGACCACCACTTCAGTAAGTTCTAATGGTTCATCTGCCTCTAGTGGAACTGGAGTGGCTGGCGTAGTCTCTTTGCTGGATTGTGCAATTTCCTGCTCTTTGTCTAAATCTCTCTCATTCCGGAGACTAACTACCATCAAATGATTCAAGTTTTGCTCCTTGGGGTTGATATTTGTGTCGCTGGCCAAGTTCCCTGGGGGCAGTTGTTTAAGGCCATGGATTGCTGCCCCAGCTGAGTTTCAATGTTCTTTATAGCTGAATCATGCGCTGCCAACGTTTCCTGCATTTTACCATTTGTCCCAATTAGTAAATACCTTAATCTCTACCATGTTGTTATCTTGCTGCTAAGAAGGAGACTGATAGGTCAACTATTGTTGATTTTGCTGTGGATAGCCATGTTGTCTCTGATATGGTACTGGCACTATTTGGCATTGACGTTGCATATCCCCAGGCTGTGGCATGTTTGGTCTGTATTGTTGATTTTGTGTCGATATCCACTAATGTCCTCCTCGTCTTTGACCCTCAAAGTTATTGACATAATTCATATATTTTCTTGCCCCTTGATTGTCACCTTCTCCACTCCATGAGCACATATAAGACTGATTAACACAGGGTGTACACATTCCTCCATTTGTTGTGTCAACAATATGTACTTGTTTTGTACCCATCTCATCGATCTTCTATGTCAATATACTCATCTAAGTCAGGAGGGTGGCCATGTTATCTACATGAGAATTATTTGGGTCAAGAGGAACGGAATGCACTATGGGTGCCAGTATTGTACCTCTAGTCATTCACCCCGAATTTCGGGACATCTTGTAGAATGATTTTGCACTCACTGAATGTCTTACTAAAAAATGCACATATGAGCATGTGATTTTTGCCCTATAAGAATTACTCTCATAAATGCAAAATAAAATAATTTCGTTTGTTTATTTGTAATTTTGATGTTTCGTGGCATTATTCTGTTAATTGTTCGCATTTCTATGCATTTTTACATAACGAAAATACAGAAATACATGAGGCATGTGCACTTAGGAGTAATTTTGCATTTTTAAGAAATTAATTAATAATTGGAAAAGGAAATTCAAAAAAATGGCTTAATTTGCATTTAAGATTGATTTTTAAGTAATTTTTCCTTTTAATCTTTTAAATTATGTGATAATAATTATTGTATGGCTAATTAGGTTTTTTAGGGTTAATTAGGAAATTTTATGTTTTAAATATTTTGGAAATGAAATAAAGAAAAACATTTAAAGAAAACCTGAAAATTCAATGCAAAATATATACTCATCTGGGCCATTTATTATATAAAACCCAAGCCCAAATGCCCAGTCCACCCATCCCTTAACCCGGTCCAACCAACCCCTACCCTAACGACGTCACTTGAGGGACATATAATCCTGACCTTCCAACGGCTCATGTGGAGCCTATAATTTGACATAAAAGTGTCCAAAGGATGTGTAATAGCCTTAGAGACAGAACACTTCATCCTCGTATAGTCCAAACATCAGTGTAACGCCACCGTTGAGCCACCATAACACCACCGTCTCCCATCCTTAAACCGCCGCCGAAAATCGCCTCACGGCGGTGGCCGGCCACCAAACGACTCCAAATTTAGACCACGAGAACCCCTCACCTTCCTCATTCCAAATCTGTGATTTGCATCCCTCGAATCTTACCACTGTGTGTCGAATAATCAATTTTGTGGACACCGCCTCCGCCGCCCACGGCGGCGCCACCTCCAAATAACCTCAGGTTTACACCCATGCACCCCCTTAACCTCCCCTTCCCATTCCTACAATCGTTCAGGCTCGAATCATACCACAGCTCTTCGAATTTCAATTTGAACCGGCTGGCCAAAATACAACTTTGCCCAAAATCCACAAAATTGGTGTCATGCACTCTCCTAACATCCCTCACCTCAAATACACAACCCTTCACCCTCAAATATTTCCTGTTTAGTTCGAATTTCAAATCAAAATTTGAGCCCTAATTGGCAGAGTTTAGAGTACTTTTGATTTTTGGGTTTAATAACCTTTAGGCTTGTGTTTCTGGTAGAAAGCACATTACTAAAGGCGATTGGACCACAAATGATGCCATGAAGTTCGTTAGTCGGATTCAGAATTGGAGGTATTTTGTTCTTCTTTATATATATGTTTTTATTTGTGATTTGATTCTCATTTTTCGTTTAATTACAATCTCTGTAACTAGTTTAGAACTTCAATCTTCAGTTTCTTTTCTTACCGTATAGTTTAGGTTCTTTAGGCATGAAGAAAAGTTTGATTTGATTCAATGCTGCTTCGTATTTTCTGTGAGTTGTGCATAATCAATTTCAATTGTTCTCCTCGTTGTTTACAACAACAACAACAACAGCTACCCAGTATAGTCCCACAAAGTGGGGTCTGGGGAGGGTAATATGTAGACGAGCCTTACCCCTACCCGAAAGGGCATAGAGGCTGTTTCCAATCGACCCTCGGCTCAGTGAAGAAAAGGAAAAACAAAAACAAAAACAAAAACAAAAACAAAAACAAAAGAGCATTAGTAACTCCAGCAAAAATAGCGTAAATAATTATCTAAACATAAGAAACATAAATAAAATAGCATGCAACAATATCATACAGTAACTACCATAAATAACAACCATAAGGGAGACACAAGCCAAAACAAAAATCATCTATGGATAGCCCTGCCAAGCCTCATCCAACCCCGGGTGAGGAGTACGAAAAACTCTAGGAGCCCCTATCCTACAACCCTGATACTAGACCTCCAGACTTTCCTATCAAGGGTCATGTCCTCGGAAACCCGCAGTCTAGCCATGTCATGCCTAATCACCTCTCCCTAATACTTCTTAGGCCTCCCTCTGCCTCGCCGAATGCCAACAATCGCCAGCCGCTCACAACTCCTCACCGGGGCATCAGGACTTCTCCTCCGCACATGCCCGAACCACCTCAGCCTCACTTCTCGCATCTTCTCATCCACCGGGGCCACCCCCACCTTCTCTCGAATAACTTCATTCTTAATCTTATCTAACTTGGTGAGCCCGCACATCCACCTGAGCATCCTAATCTTCGCAACCTTCATTCTCTGAACATGAGAGTTCTTTACGGGCCAGCACTCCGCCGCATACAACATCGCAGGCCTAACCATGACTCTATTAAATTTCCCCTTGAGTTTATGTGGAACTTTCTTGTCACACAGGACTCCTGATGCAAGCCTCCACTTTGACCACCCCGATCCTATAAGATGAGTGACGTCCCCGTCAATCTCTCCGTCCCCCTAAATCACTGACCCAAGATATCTGACGCTGTCCCTCTTGGCGATGACCTGAGATCCAATCATCACGTCCCTGCCTACTTCGCTCGGCTCGGCGCTAAACTTGCACTCCAGGTATTCTGTCTTAGATCTGCTTATTTTGAAACCTTTAGACTCGAGAGTCTGTCTCCATACCTCTAACCTCTCAATAACACCAACCCTCGTCTCATCTATCAATACTATATCATCAGCAAATAGCATACACCAAGGCACATCCCCTTGAATATGTCGGGTTAGAGCATCCATCACTAAGGCAAAAAAGAGAGGGCTCAGCGCCGATCCTTGATGGAGCCCCATAACCACTGGAAAATGGTCCAAGTCGCCACCCACCGTCCTAACCCTAGTCTTAGCTCCATCGTACATGTCCTTGATTACTCTGATGTAGGCTTCCGGCACGCTCTTCGCCTCCAAGCACCTCTATAGCACCTCCCTTGGGAACTTGTCATACGCCTTCTCAAAGTTGATAAGCACCATGTGCAGGTCCTTCTTCTTATCCCTGAACTGCTACACCAGCCGCCTGACAAGGTGGATAGCCTCTGTAGTGGAGCGACCCGGCATGAAACCGAACTGGTTCGCAGATATAGATGTCATCTCCCTCACCCTCGCCTCAATCACCCGCTCCCAAACCTTCATGGTGTGACTTATTATTTTGATACCCCTATAGTTGTTGCAGCACTAGATGTCCCCTTTGTTCTTGTACAAGGGCACCACTGTACATCCGGTATCCTTTTGGTCCTGAAGAACGCATTGAACAACCTGGAGAGCCATTCCACTCCTGACCTACCCATGCACTTCCAGAACTCCACCGGAATCTTGTCAGGCCCGATTGCTCGACCCCTACTCATCCTACGCAAAGCCCACATGAACTCCTCCGCCCTAATGCGCATGCAGTACCCAAGGTCTCTATGTTGCTCTGAATGCCCCAACTCCCATAGCTCTATGTTACGACCCCCCTCCTCGTTAAGTAAGTCTCGAAAGTACGCCTGCCACCTCTGCTTGACTTGAGACTCCCCCATCAGAACTCTACCATCCTCGCCCTTGATGCACCTAACTTGGTCAAGATCACGTGCCTTCCTTTCCCTTGCTTTAGCTAACCGGAATAATTTATTGTCCCCGCCTCTCTCCCCTAGTTCCTCGTACATGCGACCAAACTCCACGTTTTTAGCTTCCCTGTTCGCTCTCCGTTCTTCCTCACTTGTGCTCCCTGCCAACTTAGCGAACGCTGCCTTCTTCACCTCCACTTTTCCTTCGACTACATCGTTCCACCACCAGTCACCCTGATGTCTGCCTGAATAGCCCTTGGCTACCCCGAGCATGTCCCGTGCTACCTCCCTAACCAAGTTCGCCGTCTCTGACCACATAGTGTCCGCTTCCCCAGAACGTCTCCAAGCTCCGCCCTCAGCTAACCTCCTTTCCAACTCCCGTGCTTTCTCCTTAGTCAAAACACCCCATCTATTCCGCGGTTGTCCCCGAGCGCCCATCCTCTTCCTCTTCACCCAGAGACTAACATCCATCACTAGGAGTCTATGAAGAGTCGAAAGGGACTCTCCCGGAATAACCTTGCAGTCCTTGCACATACCCCTATCGCTCCTTCTGAGGAGGATGTAATCAATCTGAGTCCTCGCCGCCAAACTTTTGAAGGTGACCAAATGCTCCTCCCTCTTCTGAAATGTCAAGTTCGCAATCAGAGTCTCGGAAGGCCTGGCGAAATCAAGCAGTGAAGTGCCTCCTCCGTTCCAAACCCCAAAGATGAAGCCACCGTGCACCTCACCATAACCACCAGCGTCAGCCCCAATATGACCATTAAAGTCCCATCCAATAACTAACTTCTCAGATTGGGGAATACTACTCACCAGATCATCCAAGTCCTCCCAAAAGCGCCTGTTAGCCTCCTCGTCTAAGCCCGCTTGCGGCGCGTAAGCGCTGATGACATTGAGGACGCAACCCCCAATAACCAACTTAATAGACATTAACATATCATTCACTCGCCTAACCTCGACCATGGACTCCCTTAGGTCCCTATCTACCAATATTCCCACTCCATTCTTACCTATCACGGCCCCAAAATACCACAGCTTAAACCCGTCTACATTCCTCGCCTTCGACCATTTCCACCTAGTCTCCTGGACACATGCTATGTTAACCTTCTTCTTCTAAAGAACCTTCGCCAACTCAATGGACTTACTCGTCAGAGTGTCTATGTTCCATGATCCAATCCTTAATATGTGAGCGTCCACTACCCTCTTCCCACCCTTACCTCCCACCCTACCCGCAGGACCACCCCCTGCCCCCTACTCACCCCCGCAACCGCCCCCTCCCCCTGAGGATATGACCTTACGCTATCATCCCCCGCCGCGGCCACTATCCCTCCAACCGACTATGGAGAATAGTGGCACACACACGCACTATAGAGGAATACGCAAAAAGATGCAAACTAGATAGCAACAGAGTAAACCTCACACGGAATGCTAGCTAAAATACGTAAAAAGGTGTACAAAGCAAACAAGAGAGAGGGAGGTACTAACTCCCGGTGGAAAAACCTGAAAGTAGGCTTTGATGCGCCCAAGGTCAACTGCTACATAAAAAGGTGTACAAAGTAAACAAGATAGCGGGAGGTACCAACTCCCGGTGGAAAAACCTGAAAGTAGGCTTTGATGCGCCCAAGTTTTCCTGAAGCTTATCGGAACATGTAGTTCTATTGCGTCCTGCCGAAAGTCTGAACGGGAGTCGCCGGAAGTACTGTAGCTTGCCGGAAATCCTCGCCGGAAAAATAGGCACTTGTCCAAGAAAACAGAACACACCCACCCACACCCACAAAAAAGCAGAAGAGAGAATTGAAAGAAAAGAGCAGGGGTTGCCGGAAAAATCGCCGGAGAAAAGCAAGAATTCAAAAACCTCTAAACAGCAGTAGAGACAAACTTGAATAACCAAATAAAGGCGAATGAAGAGCTGGAACTCAGCGAGAACCAAATCAACAAAATGCAGCTTCAATTTCTGTAAATCCAAATCAAACTCGAACACCCAGGAGTTGTAGAAGTAATGCAACAGGAATCGGACCAGATTTAAAAATCCTTCGCCGTTCTTTTTTTCTTTTTACTTTTCCTTGTTTTTTGAAGCTGAAATTTCAGCTCTCAGAGTTGAATTTGGAAAGCTTGTTTTGAAACAAAATTATACTCTAAAGCAAATCGGAAAGACAGAAGAAAGAGAAAAATTTATGTCTATTTACTGATCGGAAAACGGAAGAGACGGCGAACGCCGGAGAAAGAGAGAGAAGGCAGATCTGAAGCTGGCCTCGGTCGAGAATGTAAATACAATAAAAATGTACAAACTTTGGATCCAAGAATCCGCCAATTAGGTCTAAAATTCGATAAATTAGGTAAAATACAAGTTGTTTGCAAAAGAGAGAGAGTCAGTCGGTGACTATAAAACGTAAATCTCTCTTTCAAGATCTTCTGTGATTAAGTAGTGAGAAGAAAAAGTGGCTAAGTGAACAGTAGAGAATTAATGTGACCAGAAAAGTATTCTGAGAGTACCAAGTTGGTCGGATAAGTGAGGAGAAAAAACTGTGTAAAAAAGCCGGAGGAAAAAGTGACCGGAAGTAGGGTCACGCGCCAGCGCATGGCTGACAGTGGAGGCGCGTGGATGAACAGTGGAGGCGCGTATGGAAGATTCCGGCGACAAAATTTTCAGGGAAGTGCGCCTGACGATGGGTCTTTCAATGTTGTGGGAGGTGACAAAAAAATTGAGCAGGAGAGACCACTGTCAGAACTGTTGTCGGAACAGTGTTCCAAGCAAAAAAAAAATTACGGGAACAGTTCCTAGCAAAACAAACTGGGCAATAAGCTCGAAAAACAGACACAAATACAACTAAAGTAGAAGATCAAACAACAGAGAGAATGCTTCTTAGATTTACCTGAAAGGAGAAGAGAAAGAAAGGGAGATACTTACCTGTTGAAACCGGAGACTCGCCAGAAGGAGGTGGTGCTAAGGATGTTAGCGTCAGTCAAGAGAGCGATGAGATAGAAGAGATAGAAGAGAGAGAAGAGAGCCGTTGTTAGAAAATTAAGACATATTGATAACCCCTGTACTAAGGATGTTCTCCTCGTTGTTTGTTTCGTTTAAATCATTTAAGTTCCTTGGCTCAATTCTTTTCCTCCTCTGTTGTTATTCTTCTCTTTCTTTTGTTTGGCCTAAATAACCTTACTCACTTGAGCCTCATGGCTCGTCGATTATTAGTATGGAGTTTGTAAGGTTGGGCCATAGTATGCACGCCCAGGGGTTTGGGTTGGGGTTTTGGGTCAAATTGACCCAGTTGATTTCTAGAAGCCTTGTAAGGTTCAGGGTAAATACCAGGGATATTGGGGCGGTAACTTGGGTAGTGTAAATGTTTAATAACGGAATAAAATTATCCAAAATTTTCTAGTGGGAGGGTTCAAATGGGGTTTTTAGATTTTTGGGTAGTAAAACTTGGTCCACAAGTTAAAAACAAAAGGACCAAACTGCAAAAATAGGCATAAGGGTTGCCCTACTTAATTTAACTATTAAAGGGACCTATTCTTGCCTTTGAAGGCAAGGCTGGATCGCCAGAGTTAAACAACCAGTCAAATTTCACTGTTCCATTGCTTGGTTTATTTCCAAAAGCTTCCTGTTCAAATAGAGGTTCAAGAATTGCTACTAAGTTGAGTCTTGGGATTTTGTTGGCACAATTGAAGAGTTCGTTTCATTGATTGTGTCATTCACTGGGTTCATCTTTGCCCATTTTGGTGCTCTGATGGGTTTAGATGACTTTACTATGGTTGTTATCTGTTTCTTTGCCATCTACTGCTATTGATCTCACTTTCCTTTCCTATTTGCAATTTCCAGGTACACTTACTAAGCCTGATGCCAGTGTAGAAGTCCAGTTGCTATTTGAGATGAAATCAATTGCAATTTTTTTTTTGTAAATTTGTTGTCTATTGTTCTTACCTTTTGAGTAGAATCCTTGATTTAGTCAAGTTTTCAGAATGAGAATAAATATGGACTGATTGGGACTGTATAAACATTGAATTGCGTTCAGTAGCACTATATTTGAGCTAGTCTAGAATGCATTGCTATGTTGGTCATGTGTTAATTCGTAGCTAGGACTTTAAAAGTAATGTGTAGTCGTATTCAAATAATCAATAGTGTTGATTAGATTAGTAAGACTCTGCAATTTTCCTTTGTTGTTTCGAAATGCTTTGGTCATGATGAGCAGGATCACGAGAATGAATCAAATATTTGAGAATTGTGTAGACCAAGCTGTTAATAAGTATATTCCTTTGAGTCAATGTCGATAGCCATTCGGTGCCATTGTTTATTTTAAGTGTGTTCATCAATCATATTTTGAGCTAAAAATCCAGAATAGCTAGTTTATCACTTAATATCAGTACTTATATCGTTTACCCCATCATTTTGATTGTTTTGGAAATGATCAAATCATTATGGATTCCTAGTTTGAAGATATTGGGTTATCAGATCCAACCTTGAACTTTTAGGAATTAAATTTGAGCCCCATATCTGCTTGTTGAGTCAGTCTCAAGGCCCAAGGTGTTGCACAATTTGTTAAGCGAAATTTGCCGGATTTTTGGGCTAGTTTCAGAGCCCACTTTGCTGAAGTTGTTCCTAGGCTGGTTTCTGATGATTTTCAATTTGCAAAGCTAGTTAATGAGGTTCTTAGAGACAGTCCCAGTCGAAATACGATAGTTTTCTCTTTAAGATGACCTATAAAAAATGCGTTAGGTGCACCACGCCAAATAGAATCACCAACTGCGCGGCCCTTTTTAAATACTTACACATTAAAATATTTAGAAACTCGGGACGTGCCATATAGGGAATTCTCATGTCCTCCCGCAAAATTAATAACACGTTTGTCGCTTTAGGCGCGTTCTTGAATAATATTACTTTCCTAAATTCGGGTGGACATTTATGTGACCCAAATCTAAATCTCAACGAAGTTGAAATGTGTCGAAATCCACGGGTGCATTTATGTGACGTGGTTTGAGGCATTTTTTAATGACGTTGCAATTTTCTCTAAAAATAATAATAAAAATGGTTAAAAGATTCAAAATGCACCTAGGTCCATAATTGTACAAAATCAGATAATTTAAGCCAAATGTAACAGTTGAGCGACTGTGCTAGAAACACGGAACCTGGGAATGCCTAACACCTTCTCCCGGGTTAACAGAATTCCTTACTCGAATTTCTTGTTCGTGGACTGTTAAATAGAGTCATTCTTTCCTCGATTCGGGATTCTAAACGGTAACTTCGGATACCATAAATCTCCCAAGTGGCGACTCTCAAATTCTCTTAAATAATTGAATCCCGTTTTGATTGTCCTTAAATTGGAAATACTCCCTATCTACGCCCTTCGCCAGGTTGTGGATAGCCAAAAGGAGGTGTGACAGCTCTGGCGACTCTGCTGGGGATCGAACCTAGAATCTTTGGTTCAGAGTTCAAGAATTCGAGCTTATAATAGTTGTTGTATTTGTCTTTGTTTATTATCTAATTTTACATGTTGGCTTAATGTGCAAAATGATGCTTTTACCACTTTGATATTATCTGAATTGTACATATATATGAGACCCTTTATTTCTCACCTCCGGGGATGTGCTTACTGGTTGAGACTCTTTATTCTATTAGTGTCATTCCCTGAAGTAAGAAAGAGGCCGGACAAGTTACTAAGTCGGATGGCCTTTTGGTTCCCGCTACGTAGCCCCCTCCTCGACTCGAGTTGTCCGCTTGGGTACACAGTCTAGACCCAATACCAAGGTTTAACTTAGAATAACTTGACCTCATGCCGAATCCCTAGTAGGAACGCTTATTTGCATCATGCATTTGACTTAGGGTGCTCAACACGGGGGTTGGGTCCGTCTAGGACAGATAACCCGAAATGAAAAGTCCATCATAACACATGGTGCATGTTACTTGTGCATTTAAAACTGCTTGGGATTTGCATGTTGACCGGCTTGCTAATAAGGAAAGAAATATAGGAAAGAAGTAGCATTAATCCACATTGGCCTTTAGATTGTCAGCTAACCCCATGTAGAACCTCTACTTGAGCATTTGATCCGGTATACCATAGTGAGGACACTTCACTAGCATCCATTTGAACCTTTCCCAAGTTTCCTGCAATGTCTCGTGGCTGTTGGTTGTACTGCAATATTTCATCAATATGCCTTGCAACCTTGTTAGGCGGGTAAAACTTATTTAAGAACTGCTTGACTAATTCCTCCCAGGTGACAATGGAATTGATTGGGAGCGAAAATCAGCCAAGTATGAGATTCCCCGTCACAGAGAGCGGGAACATTTATGAGCACGTACTTTTTGCTTCGCATGAATTTCTCCTACAGAATTCCCAAAATTAAGATTTTCTTTTTAGTTATTTGGTTTTTAGGAATTGTTGCATAATTTTCTTGTTTGTTTTCCTTTGTATGTACACTTTTTTATTTTATGAAAATACAAAAAAAATATGTTGTATTTGAATTTAGGATTTAACTTTGCATCTTAAGAATTAATTAGAAATTAAGATATTTTATAAAAAGAAAATCACAAAAATAATTATTTTGCACCTTATAATTTTAACTTTTGATTTTGGAATAGTTTTTCTTTAATTTATTAATTGTGGTAATTATTTAGGATTAACTAGTATTTTTTGTAAGATAATTTGGTGTATAACTTAATTTAGGATTTTAGTTTTAATTTGTGAAAAATGGAAGAAGAAAAAGAATTGTTTGAAAATTTGATTTGAAATTAGAAAATTGAAAAGAATTGAAAACAAATAAGAAGAGATCTGGATTTTGGGCTACTATAAGTTAATTTGTCCCAGGCCCAAGCTTTTGACCCAGTACCCTCCCAGGTCCAATTCTGTGACCCGGTCTCAATTCCCATTTAGGTCCAAACATTAGTGTCTTGAGTTTGCTTAAGTTACATCAATCCGGGCCCTTCATCTTGTTTCATCCGATAACCCATATCACTTCAAACACCTCACTTAAAATTGTCCTAAGAGACGAAGGCATCAGTTCAAACCAAACATCCCCTTCGTTCATCTCTCTCATGTCTCTCCTAAGGAACCCTAACGCCGCCCTTCCAAGAATGCCATTTTTACTGGGGGCATTGCTTCTGACCGGCCCCAAATCAACACTCCAAAAGCCTTAAACTCTCATTTTCCCCAAACTCTAATTATTTTCCTTCTAACCACCCTAGTTTCGTTCGAATCTTGAATCAAAACCCAAGTTTTTAGAGCCAAAGTCAAGTCTAGTGCCGGAACTTAAACTGAGTCATTTCCCGAACTATTAATGAGTTAAAGCCCATGGAAATCAACTATTCTATGTGAGAATGAGTGATTAGCATGGATTTCGGCTTATTTCAAAGTTCACCAACCTCATGCAAGGCCAAAAACCAATTGATTTATCAAAAGCGACCTTATTTGAGCCGTGACTGGATAAGTTCTTCCTCCTCTCTTGTGATTTTTTTCGTTGTTTCGTCTTCTTCCTCCTC